>OV277348.1:73017974-74337974 GCA_922984085.1 Sicus ferrugineus
CACAACTGGTGGCTGCACTGCCGCCTGAACGCACCTCTCTCTCTCTCTCTCGACCATTTGCTGCCAACGGTCTCGACTTCGCGGTACCGTTTGACATTAAAAATTATACCGGCAGAGCGTGCCTCATCACGAAAGGATACGTCTGCATATTTGTCTGCTTCGCGACCAAGGCTATCCATCTCGAAGCTACCAGCGATCTATCTACGCCCACTTTTCTCGCTGCGTTCAGCCGTTTCACCGCACGTAGAGGATGCCCCAAGGATCTATACTCAGATAACAGAACGGTTGGACAGCGTTCCTCCAGCAAAGTAAGGACGCCGTCCTCACTCAATTCTCCTACCAAAACTTGCAGTAGCATCTCATACCAGCCGCTGCGCCTCACATGGGTGGACTCTGGGAAGCCGGAGTCAAAAGCTTTAAGCTTCACTTCCGAAAATTTGTCGGAAACATGCATTTCACCTTTTAGGAATTTACGACCATTTTCTACAAAATTGAAGCATGTCTCAATTCGCGACCGCTGAACAGCATGTCCGAGGACCCCTCTGATTTGCAACCCCTCACACCAGGACACTTTCTCATCGGTGGTCCCATTTTAGCGCCTGCTGAACCCGAAATACTCAATTCCCCTCTCCAAATTGTCAATCGATGGCAAAAGGTTAAATCCCTGTATCAGCACTTTTGCAGCCGCTGGAAAAATGAATATTTAACCGAACTCCGTAAAAGAACGGAGAATGGAAATACACCCAGTTGAATTTAAAACCCAATGACATTGTAGTCTTACGAGACGATAACCTTCCACCAACGAAGTGGAGACTCGGTTGTATAACCCACACCTATTTCGGTTCTGATACCAGAACTCGTGTTGCCGACGTCCGAACCGAAAAAGGAAACCTGATCCGTCAGATCTCAAAGTTAGTCGTGTTGCCACAGTAACTCGACACGAAATCGGAACCTCCCCTTTATGTTTTCAGAATTTACAAATTTTGTCATTCTAGAAATGAATCCCGAAACCACATAACCAACCGCCAAGGACGCCTCGGGTACACGAGGCCCAAACGAGTCATATCGCAGTTTCTTCCTCCGCAACATGTCCAATCTGGAATCGGAATTTTATGAGGAAGACTTCCAAGTGACCAAGGGTCGGTCACTCGGACACCTCGATCCCAGCCTCTGAGCCAATACTGGAAGCTGCGGCTCCCTCGACCACCCCTACTGATGTCCAACCCCAAGTTCAGGACGATCCGATGTCGGAAAATTCTTTTAGGTGCTTTTAGCGCCCATTTAATAGTCGTTGCCCTCATCTCGGAGAGCAATAGTTACGTGAGAAGAGGCACTAACGTGTAAATTGTGTGCCGGACGGCATACATTGTGGTGCTGTGCACGATTTCTGAGACCCAGAAGCGTACCGAAACGGTGCGCCGTTTACGATTCTGTTCCAATTGTCTGGCCTTCTTGCACACCGATGCTCGGTGTCCGAATCAGGCAAAGTGTCGACGGTGCAATCGACCACATCACACGCCGTTGCACCCGTCGGACTCGACCCCGCGATTCACTCCTCGTGGACACCCACCTTCTCGCCATCGTCAATCCACTACGGTGGTACGCACGACGACTCTTCATCCAGCCGAACTTCCCTCGATGTTGGTATCCCGAATCTCATTGGCGCCTGCGATGCAACGATCCGTAGTACTACGGCCCACTGCGAAAGTGAGGGTGCTCGGAAACGATGGCTTTGTGTACGAGCGCGCCTTACTGGAATCCGGCTGCGAGATTTCACAAATTTCACGTAAGCTTGTATGCACCCTCGGCTTTACTCCGGTACAGTTAGGTACGGATTTGGTCGTGCTGCTGACACTCCGTTCTCGTGAAGACCAGTCAGAACCCATCGAGTTTCACGTTCTCATCACGGACTGGGAAGTGGTCACCCCCAGTCGTTGCATTGACGCCAGAATACGACACTTCTTTGTCAACATAAAGTTGGCCGACCCCGATTTCTACATGTCCCACACCCCTCGATTACGTCTCGGGTACGATATTATCACTAAGCTGTTCTTACCCGGAACCTTACCTTACGTCCACGGCAGCCTTTCGCCCATAATTTCATCTATGGATGTGTGCTGTCAGATAATGTACGTACCTAAAGCGTGACAGCATTTGTGTTGATACCCCCGAATCAACGCTCTCTTTGTCCGAAGTCCATATTCTGTCCGTAGTCCATATTCTGTCCGTAGTCCATATTCTGTCCAACCAGCCAATTTTCGCCCAACTTTCGCTCATAATTCCATCTTTGGATGGGTGCTGTCAGATAATGTACTTACCTAAAGCGTGACAGCATTTGTTGATGCCCCCGAATCAACGCCCTCTTTGTCCGAAGTTAATATTCTGTCCGTAGTCCATATTCTGTCCAACCAACCGCTCCCCCACCCCGGGGCTCTGGGCAATGACGTTGATCTGATCCACCTCTCACGTCGCTCAGATCACCGTCAAGTCCGTCCCGTGCGAACCTTTCCTTCGCATGCCTTCAACCGGTGCTAAGGTTTCAGCAGTGCAAGGCGGGCGGGCAGGCGGTATGTTTGCGCTAAACTGCTGTCCGCCACAACTAGCAACGGCAACCCTCCCCTCTCCAGACCTATTTGGCATGCGGTGAGATCTGCCGCCGCTTTCTCTCACTTCCGAGCGAAAGTGGCTATTCTGCATCTCAGCAGATGGGCAAGCAGCTCACCATTCCATGCTAATTTGTTCTCCCTCCCACGGTTTGGTACTCGGTGAGTTCTGCCTCCGCTTTCTCTCGCTCTCTGAGATGCTCTGCTGCATCTCAGTAGAAGGGCAAGCAGCTCATCGTTAGTATCAGGAAGTGGCATCGACCATTCCATTTTGCTCAGTGAACCACCAAACACGTTGGCCAAAATTCAAGTCAAGTGAGAATTAAATTCTAGTGAATATTAAAGTCTAGTGAAATCCCAACAATCACCCACCTTTGGACTCCCATCTCGTCACAGGTTAACTATTCACGTCATCAACATCATCCACGACGGCGCCGTCCTTCTGAGGAAAACCACTCACTCCGGACCACCTTTTTCGGAACTCCACCTAAAAACTCAAGCATCAAAAGAAAGCCAGTAAGTCCTCTCCATTACATAGTATTACGCATACCCACGTGAACACGTGGAAAATGTAATATAAAATATAATTCTATTTGTGAGTAAACGCCATTACGGATCTTCGGATAGCCTTGCCACTCGTTTATGTAATTATAACGATCAAAATAAGCGGAAAAGTATTACAATTAATACGCGGAAAATATAATTCTATTTGTCAGTAAACTGCATTGCGGATCTTCAGATAGCCTTGCCACTCGCTTATGTAATTATAACAATCAAAGCAATCGGGTATGAATTGAATTTAATAAGCGGAAAATATAATTATATTTCTGAGTAAACGACATTCCGGATCTCCGCAGCCTTACCACTCGCTTATATAATTATAACGATCAAAGTGAGCGGGAAAGTATTGAAGTTAATATGCGGAAAATATATTTATATTTCTGGGTAAACGGCATTCCGGATCTTCGGATAGCCTTGCCACTCGTGTATATACAATAATTGTAACGATCAAAGTAAGCGGGAAAGTATTAAAGTTAATTCCAAGTTAAGATAAGTATTAAGTGTTAAAGTTAAGTTATTATTTGAGAGTATACGGCATTGCGGATCTTTCGGATAATCATGCCACTCGTTTATATAATTATAACGATCAAAGTGAGCGCGAAAGTATTGAAGTTAATACGCGGCAAATATTATTATATTTGTGAATAAGCGGCATTGCGGATCTTCGGATAGCTTTGCCGGCATTGCGGATTTTCCGATAGCTTTGCCCCTCCGCTTATGTAATTATAACGATCAAAGTGAACGGGAAAGTATTGAAGTTAATACGCGGAAAATATAATTCTATTTGTGAGTAAACGGCAATAGAACCCTCTAGCTTGGTTTCAACTTCGGATAACTTTGCTCACATTGCGGATCTTCGGATAACCTTGCCACCAGCTTATATAATTATAACGATCAAAGTAAGCGGGGAAGTATTAAAGTTAATTCTAAGTTAAGATAAGTCACATCAGTTGTGATGTGACCGCGGGCAAAAGGTGGATGTTACTTCCCACCACAATTCATCGTTCGCGTCGAGCGGTCGCGAAAAAATAGTTAACATCAAAACCGAACATATACACATATCCACCGAAACACATTTACACCACAAGAAAATAGAAACAAAGTGCAGATTAGCCAAAACCAACAATATAACTTATAAATATGCATCAATAATATAATTAAACAAATTCAATCTAACGGAATGCAGAGAACCAAGCGAAGGGCTTATTTATGCTATCGGCATTGGTCAATTCGCGACCGCTGAACAGCATGTCCGAGGACACCTCTGATTTGCAACCCCTTACTCCAGGACACTTTCGGTGGTCCCATTTTAGCGCCTGCTGAACCCGAAATACTCAATTCCCCTCTCCAAATTGTCAATCGATGGCAAAAGGTTAAATCCCTGTATCAGCACTTTTGCAGCCGCTGGAAAAATGAATATTTAACCGAACTCCGTAAAAGAACGGAGAATGGAAATACACCCAGTTGAATTTAAAACCCAATGACATTGTAGTCTTACGAGACGATAACCTTCCACCAACGAAGTGGAGACTCGGTTGTATAACCCACACCTATCTCGGTTCTGATACCAGAACACGTGTTGCCGACGTCCGAACCGAAAAAGGAAACCTGATCCGTCAGATCTCAAAGTTAGTCGTGTTGCCACAGTCACTCGACACGAAATCGGAACCTCCCCTTTATGTTTTCAGAATTTACAAATTTTGTCATTCTAGAAATGAATCCCGAAACCACATCCCCAACCGCCAAGGACGCCTCGGGTACACAAGGCCCAAACGAGTCGTATCGCAGTTTCTTCCTCCGCAACATGTCCAATCTGGAATCGGAATTTTATGAGGAAGATGAGATGTCCAACCCCAAGTTCAGGACGATCCGATGTCGGAAAATTCTTTTAGCTGCCTCCCGGCAGCTCTTGCCCCGGAAGACCGCATCCGGATATTCTCCAGCCGACTCCCCGGCAACTGAAGAACAGCCATCTACCAGCCGTAGTCTACCTCGCACCATCTCTCCATGGCGGACGAATTCTCGCGGACGCATCTCATTGACATGGCAATCCTTTCCGACCAATGAATGCGTTCCCTCCCTTCCCACCCAACCGTCGAAAGCAAACGTGCGGAAAGCGCCCATTTAATAGTCGTTGCCCTCATCTCGGAGAGCAATAGTTACGTGAGAAGAGGCACTAACGTGTAAATTGTGTGCCGGACGGCATACATTGTGGTGCTGTGCACGATTTCTGAGACCCAGAAGCGTACCGAAACGGTGCGCCGTTTACGATTCTGTTTCAATTGTCTGGCCTTCTTGCACACCGATGCTCGGTGTCCGATTCAGGCAAAGTGTCGACGGTGCACACGCTGTTGCACCCGTCGGACTCGACTCCGCGATTCACTCCTCGTGGACACCCACCTTCTCGCCATCGTCAATCCACTACGGTGGTACGGACGACGACTCTTCATCCAGCTGAACTTCCCTCGATGTCGGTATCCCGAATCTCATTGGCGCCTGCGATGCAACGATCCGTAGTACTACGGCCAACTGCGAAAGTGAGGGTGCTCGGAAACGATGGCTTTGTGTACGAGCGCGCCTTACTGGAATCCGGCTGCGAGATTTCACAAATTTCACGTAAGCTTGTATGCACCCTCGGCTTTACTCCGGTACAGTTAGGTACGGATTTGGTTGTGCTGCTGAAACTCCGTTCTCGTGAAGACCGGTCAGAACCCATCGAGTTTCACGTTCTCATCACGGACTGGGAAGTGGTCACCCCCAGTCGTTGCATTGGCGCCAGAATACGACACTTCTTTGTCAACATAAAGTTGGCCGACCCCGATTTCTACATGTCTCACACCCCTCGATTACGTCTCGGGTACGATATTATCACTAGGCTGTTCTTACCCGGAACCTTACCTTACGTCCACGGCAGCCTTTCGCCCATAATTCCATCTATGGATGTGTGCTGTCAGATAATGTACGTACCTAAAGCGTGACAGCATTTGTGTTGATACCCCCGAATCAACGCTCTCTTTGTCCGAAGTCCATATTCTGTCCGTAGTCCATATTCTGTCCAACCAGCCAACTTTCGCCCAACTTTCGCTCATAATTCCATCTTTGGATGGGTGCTGTCAGATAATGTACTTACCTAAAGCGTGACAGCATTTGTTGATGCCCCCGAATCTACGCCCTCTTTGTCCGAAGTCAATATTCTGTCCGTAGTCCATATTCTGTCCGTAGTCCATATTCTGTCCAACCAACCGCTCCCCAACCCCGGGGCTCTTGGGCAATGACGTTGATCTGATCCACCTCTCACGTCGCTCAGATCACCGTCAAGTCCGTCCCGTGCGAACCTCTACTTCGCATGCATTCAACCGGTGCTAAGGTTTCAGAAGTGCAAGGCGGGCGGGCGGGCGGTATGTTTGCGCTAAACTGCTGTCCGCCACAACTAGCAACGGCAACCCTCCCCTCTCCAGACCTATTTGGCATGCGGTGAGATCTGCCGCCGCTTTCTCTCGCTTCCGAGCGAAAGCGGCTATTCTGCATCTCAGCAGATGGGCAAGCAGCTCATCGTTAGTATCAGGAAATGGCATCGACCATTCAATTTTGCTCAGTGAACCACCAAACACGTTGGCCAAAATTCAAGTCAAGTGAAAATTCAATTCTAGTGAATATTAAAGTCTAGTGAAATCCCAACAATCACCCACCTTTGGACTCCCATCTCGTCACAGGTTAACTATTCACGTCATCAACATCATCCACGACGGCGCCGTCCATCTGAGGAAAACCACTCACTGCGGACCACCTTTTTCGGAACTCCACCTAAAAACTCAAGCATCACAAGAAAGCCAGTAAGTCCTCTCCATTACATAGTATTACGCATACCCGCGTGAACACGCGGAAAATATAATATAAAATATATTTCTATTTGTGAGTAAACGCCATTACGGATCTTCGGATAGCCTTGCCACTCGTTTATGTAATTATAACGATCAAAATAAGCGGAAAAGTATTACAATTAATACGCGGAAAATATAATTCTATTTGTCAGTAAACTGCATTGCGGATCTTCAGATAGCCTTGCCACTCGCTTATGTAATTATAACAATCAAAGCAATCGGGTATGTATTGAATTTAATAAGCGGAAAATATAATTATATTTCTGAGTAAACGACATTCCGGATCTCCGCAGCCTTACCAATCGCTTATATAATTATAACGATCAAAGTGAGCGGGAAAGTATTGAAGTTAATATGCGGAAAATATATTTATATTTCTGGGTAAACGGCATTCCGGATCTTCGGATAGCCTTGCCACTCATGTATATACAATAATTATAACGATCAAAGTAAGCGGGAAAGTATTAAAGTTAATTCTAAGTTAAGATAAGTATTAAGTGTTAAAGTTAAGTTATTATTTGAAAGTATACGGCATTGCGCATCTTCGGATAATCTTGCCACTCGTTTATATAATTATAACGATCAAAGTGAGCGCGAAAGTATTGAAGTTAATACGCGGAAAATATAATTCTATTTGTGAGTAAACGGCAATAGAGCCCTCTAGCTTGGTTTCATCTTCGGATAGCTTTGCTCACATTGCGGATCTTCGGATAACCTTGCCACCAGCTTATATCATTATAACAATCAAAGCAACTGGGTATGTATTGAAGTTAATAAGCGGAAAGTATAATTATATTTCTGAGTAAACGGCATTTCGGATCTTCGGATAGCCTTACCACTCGCTTATATAATTATAACGATCAAAGTAAGCGGGGAAGTATTAAAGTTAATTCTAAGTTAAGATAAGTCACATCAGTTGTGATGTGACCGCGGGCAAAAGGTGGATGTTACTTCCCACCACAATTCATCGTTCGCGTCGAGCGGTCGCGAAAAAATAGTTAACATCAAAACCGAACATATACACATATCCACCGAAACACATTTACACCACAAGAAAATAGAAACAAAGTGCACATTAGCCAAAACCAACAATATAACTTATAAATATGCATCAATAATATAATTAAACAAATTCAATCTAACGGAATGCAGAGAACCAAGCGAAGGGCTTATTTATGCTATCGGCATTGGTCAATTCGCGACCGCTGAACAGCATGTCCGAGGACACCTCTGATTTGCAACCCCTTACTCCAGGACACTTTCGGTGGTCCCATTTTAGCGCCTGCTGAACCTGAAATACTCAATTCCCCTCTCCAAATTGTCAATCGATGGCAAAAGGTTAAATCCCTGTATCAGCACTTTTGCAGCCGCTGGAAAAATGAATATTTAACCGAACTCCGTAAAAGAACTAAATGGAAATACACCCAGTTGAATTTAAAACCCAATGACATTGTAGTCTTACGAGACGATAACCTTCCACCAACGAAGTGGAGACTCGGTTGTATAACCCACACCTATCTCGGTTCTGATACCAGAACACGTGTTGCCGACGTCCGAACCGAAAAAGGAAACCTGATCCGTCAGATCTCAAAGTTAGTCGTGTTGCCACAGTAACTCGACACGAAATCGGAACCTCCGCTTTATGTTTTCAGAATTTACAAATTTTGTCATTCTAGAAATGAATCCCGAAACCACATCCCCAACCGCCAAGGACGCCTCGGGTACACGAGGCCCAAACGAGTCGTATCGCAGTTTCTTCCTCCGCAACATGTCCCATCTGGAATCGGAATTTTATGAGGAAGACTTCCAAGTGACCAAGGGTCACTCGGACACCTCGATCCCAGCCTCTGAGCCAATACTGGAAGCTGCGGCTCCCTCGACCACCCCTACTGATGTCCAACCCCAAGTTCAGGACGATCCGATGTCGGAAAATTCTTTTAGCTGCCTCCCGGCAGCTCTTGCCCCGGAAGACCGCATCCGGACATTCTCCAGCCGACTCCCCGGCAACTTAAGAACAGCCATCTACCAGCCGTAGTCTACCTCGCACCATCTCTCCATGGCGGACGAATTCTCGCGGACGCATCTCATTGGCATGGCAATCCTTTCCGGCCAATGAATGCGTTCCTTCCCTTGCCGCCCAACCGTCGAAAGCAAACGTGCGGAAAGCGCCCATTTAAAAGTCGTTGCCCTCATCTCGGAGAGCAATAGTTACGTGAGAAGAGGCACTAACGTGCAAATTGTGTGCCGGACGGCATACATTGTGGTGCTGTGCACGATTTCTGAGACCCAGAAGCGTACCGAAACGGTGCGCCGTTTACGATTCTGTTCCAATTGTCTGGCCTTCTTGCACACCGATGCTCGGTGTCCGAGTCAGGCAAAGTGTCGACGGTGCAATCGACCGCATCACACGCTGTTGCACCCGTCGGACTCGACCCCGCGATTCACTCCTCGTGGACACCCTCCTTCTCGCCATCGTCAATCCACTACGGTGGTACGGACGACGACTCTTCATCCAGCCGAACTTCCCTCGATGTCGGTATCCCGAATCTCATTGGCGCCTGCGATGCAACGATCCGTAGTACTACGGCCCACTGCGAAAGTGAGGGTGCTCGGAAACGATGGCTTTGTGTACGAGCGCGCCTTACTGGAACCCGGCTGCGAGATTTCACAAATTTCACGTAAGCTTGTATGCACCCTCGGCTTTACTCCGGTACAGTTAGGTACGGATTTGGTCGTGCTGCTGACACTCCGTTCTCGTGAAGACCAGTCAGAACCCAGTCAGAATCGAGTCGTTGCATTGACGCCTTCTTTGTCAACATAAAGTTGGCCGACCCCGATTTCTACATGTCGCACACCCCTCGATTACGTCTCGGGTACGATATTATCACTAGGCTATTCTTACCCGGAACCTTACCTTACGTCCACGGGCAGCCTTTCGCCCATAATTCCATCTTTGTATGTGTGCTGTCAGATAATGTACGTGCCTAAAGCGTGGCAGCATTTGTGTTGATACCCCCGAATCAACGCTCTCTTTCTCCGAAGTCCATATTCTGTCCGTAGTCCATATTCTGTCCAACCAGCCAACTTTCGCCCAACTTTCGCTCATAATTCCATCTTTGGATGGGTGCTGTCAGATAATGTACTTACCTAAAGCGTGACAGCATTTGTTGATGCCCCCGAATCAACGCCCTCTTTGTCCGAAGTCAATATTCTGTCCGTAGTCCATATTCTGTCCCTAGTCCATATTCTGTCCGTAGTCCATATTCTGTCCGTAGTCCACATTCTGTCCAACCAACCGCTCCCCCACCCCGGGGCTCTTGGGCAATGACGTTGATCTGATCCGCCTCTCACGTCGCTCAGATCACCGTCAAGTCCGTCCCGTGCGAACCTCTACTTCGCATGCCTTCAACCGGTGCTAAGGTTTCAGCAGTGCAAGGCGGGCGGGCGGGCGGTATGTTTGCGCTAAACTGCTGTCCGCCACAACTAGCAACGGCAACCCTCCCCTCTCCAGACCTATTTGGCATGCGGTGAGATCTGCCGCCGCTTTCTCTCGCTTCCGAGCGAAAGCGGCTATTCTGCATCTCAGCAGATGGGCAAGCAGCTCACCATTCCATGCTAATTTGTTCTCCCTCCCACGGTTTGGTACTCGGTGAGTTCTGCCTCCGCTTTCTCTCGCTCTCTGAGATGCTCTGCTGCATCTCAGTAGAAGGGCAAGCAGCTCATCGTTAGTATCAGGAAGTGGCATCGACCATTCCATTTTGCTCAGTGAACCACCAAACACGTTGGCCAAAATTCAAGTCAAGTGAAAATTCAATTCTAGTGAATATTAAAGTCTAGTGAAATCCCAACAATCACCCACCTTTGGACTCCCATCTCGTCACAGGTTAACTATTCACGTCATCAACATCATCCACGACGGCGCCGTCCATCTGAGGAAAACCACTCACTCCGGACCACCTTTTTCGAAACTCCACCTAAAAACTCAAGCATCAAAAGAAAGCCAGTAAGTCCTCTCCATTACATAGTATTACGCATACCCGCGTGAACACGCGGAAAATATAATATAAAATATAATTCTATTTGTGAGTAAACGCCATTACGGATCTTCGGATAGCCTTGCCACTCGTTTATGTAATTATAACGATCAAAATAAGCGGAAAAGTATTACAATTAATACGCGGAAAATATAATTCTATTTGTCAGTAAACTACATTACGGATCTTCAGATAGCCTTGCCACTCGCTTATGTAGTTATAACAATCAAAGCAATCGGGTATGTATTGAATTTAATAAGCGGAAAATATAATTATATTTCTGAGTAAACGACATTCCGGATCTCCGCAGCCTTACCACTCGCTTATATAATTATAACGATCAAAGTGAGCGGGAAAGTATTGAAGTTAATATGCGGAAAATATATTTATATTTCTGGGTAAACGGCATTCCGGATCTTCGGATAGCCTTGCCACTCGTGTATATACAATAATTATAACGATCAAAGTAAGCGGGAAATTATTAAAGTTAATTCTAAGTTAAGATAAGTATTAAGTGTTAAAGTTAAGTTATTATTTGAGAGTATACGGCATTGCTGATCTTCGGATAATCTTGCCACTCGTTTATATAATTATAACGATCAACGTGTGCGCGAAAGTATTGAAGTTAATACGCGGCAAATATTATTATATTTGTGAATAAGCGGCATTGCGGATCTTCGGATAGCTTTGCCGGCATTGCGGATTTTCCGATAGCTTTGCCCCTCCGCTTATGTAATTATAACGATCAAAGTGAACGGGAACGTATTGAAGTTAATACGCGGAAAATATTATTATATTTGTGAGTAAACGGCTATAGAGCCCTCTAGCTTGGTTTCATCTTCGGATAGCTTTGCTCACATTGCGGATCTTCGGATAACCTTGCCACCAGCTTATATCATTATAACAATCAAAGCAACTGGGTATGTATTGAAGTTAATAAGCGGAAAATATAATTATATTTCTGAGTAAACGGCATTCCGGATCTTCGGATAGCGGGAACATATACACATATCCACCGAAACACATTTACACCACAAGAAAATAGAAACAAAGTGCACATTAGCCAAAACCAACAATAAAGCTTATAAATATGCATCAATAATATAATTAAACAAATTCAATCTAACGGAATGCAGAGAACCAAGCGAAGGGCTTATTTATGCTCTCGGCGGTAAAGCTCCGCATTTCGTTTGTTTCCACTCTTCCTCATTCTTGCTGGTAGGTGTGTAGGCGGCTGTGAGTGCCCAGTGGGCTGAAGCGCGGCAAGATAAAGGCACAACACTTGTCTTGTCGCGTTTTTCTTTGCTTGCGACGGACGCGTGACCGCTTGTACAGCTGACCTTACACTTCCTTACAGTGGGTGGCGATGACAAAATTCCGCATAGATTCCACAAATGTGCGTGGCTCGAGGGCGAATTTCTTCGCGGTCTATGCGTATGTTTGTTTCCACCAACCGCATATAATGGCACTAGGTGAGACCCAGGTGTCTGAGGGCGCAGATCCACTGGATTTTCATATGCCTGGGTACCACTTACTGCCATTATTTTCCTCATACAGAGGCCTCGCCTTATACATTCGCAGTGATGTTGCGTACCAGTGTCAGCAACACCTTTGCACGACGGATGCCGAATTTAGCTCCATGTGGGTTTAGTTCAAAATCCAGTTGCACATCCTGCACTTCTGCTTCATTTATAGAAGCCCTGGTCTAGGGAGGCTGCCAACTTTTGATAAACTGGACAGTCTCTCTGATTCGATTTCTAAAATTCTGGAATCGTATCCGAACAGTGAAATTGTTGTTGCTGGTGATTTCAATGTTGATAATTCCAATTGGCTACGTAATTCGAGTCGCACAACACCTGAAGGTTTGTATGTTGAGTTATTAGCTGAGTCTAATAAATTGACTCAATTAGTGAAGGAACCAACGCACTTTCCTTGCGTTGATGGGCAAAACCAAAATATTTTGGACCTGTTTCTTACTTCACATCACAGCAAGTATGACGCGAATGTTCTTGCACCTCTTGGTAATTCGGACCACGCTACAATTTCTGCTACCTTCCCATATTATAGTCTTCAATCCGCTCACCAGCCAGCTCCGAAGCGGACAGTGTGGCTTTATGATAAGGCTAATTGCGATGCGCTGAACTCCTTTTTCAGCCATTTCAATTGGCAATCGTGCTTCAAGGATAGAAACATAAATGCTGCGGCAAAATTGGTAGAAAATATAATTTTATTTGGTATGAGATCCATACCAAATAAAATTATATTTTATTTGGTATGGACCTCATTTTTATTTGGTATGAGATCATACCCAATAAAAGAATTTCCGTCAAACCAAAAGACCATTCCTGGTTTAATGCGACTTGCAGACAAGCAGTTAGGCCTAAAAGGGAAGCATTTAGGAATTGGCGTTTAAGCAAAACTGCTGATACTAAACTGCTGCGCAATCAGGTCAGAAATAGGTGCAATGCCACTCTAAAGCGCGAAAAAGTTCTCTACGAGCAGCCCCTCAGACGTAGAGTTCTTCAGTACCATAAGGGTAGTAAGATCTTTTGATCGTTTGTGGGAAGAGTGAAAATCAGACGGGATCGTTTATTCCAACACTCCTCAAGATGATATGATCATCATCTTCACTCACTCGATTGATCAGGCAAACTTATTAGCCAAAATGTGTGCTGAAAACTGCTCTCTTACTGAGAGTAGCCAACCACTACCCGTGATCGATGGTGTGTCTCATATTATGACTGAGATGCACTTTCGAACGCGGGCTTTTAAAAAGAGTGTCTGCAAACCTCAACGTCAATAAATCCTCGGGACCGGATGGCATTTCAGCCCACGTGTTGAGAAAGTGCGCCTCAACACTGGCTCGCCCATTGCAAAATCTCTTTAATTTATCGGTTACTTCAAGAGTTTTTCCTACTTCCTGGAAGATTGCAAATGTGGAGCCAGTTCCCAAAAAAGGTGAGGCTACGAATCCTGCAAATTACCGGCCCATAGCAATCTGCTCAGTGCTCTCTAAAGTCATGGAGAGCATTGTAAATTTTAAATTGTTGAGGTATCTGGAGAGCAACCAATAAACTGACTGCTTATGGTGTTGGTAATACTTTCACTCGATGGATATCGAGTTTCCTCAGCGGCCGTTCTATTCGTGTTGTGAGAGACGGCTTTGCTTCCGAAGATCACTCCATTAATGCTGGAGTTCCGCAGGGTTCGGTCCTGTCTCCGACACTTTTTCTTATTTTCATCAATGACCTTCTGTCATTGACATCAAACCCCGTCTACTCGTTTGCTGATGACAGCAGCATTTGTCATTCATATTCATTCTCCAGGCGTCCTTCCATTCTGGAGATCACTAGAAGACGCAGAATTATTAATGACACACTCCAATCCGACCTCAACAAAATCCAGGAGTGGGGTCGTGCGAATCGGGTCGACTTTAATGCGCGGAAGACCCAATGCTGTTTGTTAACCCACAAGCGTTTGGCGGGTGACAACTTCCCACCTCTAAATATGGGTGGTGTGGATATTAATGAGTCGGAGGCTCTTGCTGTTCTGGGCATGTCAATCCAATGCGATCTTCGCTGGAACGATCACATCTTTGACGTGTCGAAAGAAGCACCCAAGTGCTTAGGCTTTCTTAAGCGTTGTAAGAAATACTTCACTCCAACCGTTCTTCGTTGTATCTACACCACTTATATCCGTCCGCAAATGGAGTAGAACTCGCATATTTGGTCGGGAGCTTCGAAAACATATCTTCAGCTTCTGGACCGTATAAAAGATCGTGCGATAAAACTTATAGGGGACAGTAGGGTATCCAGCTCTATTGAAACCATGGGTTGTCGTCGGGTTGTGGGGTGTGTGACCTTATTTTACCGATACTTTAATGGTAATTGTTCCTCTGACGTAGCCAGCCTGATTCCATCGGTATCGCGCGGTGGCAAATTAAGGTTGTGTCCCGAGAAATTGGATTCGAGAGAATAGATTGCATTTCGTTTGTTTCCACTCTTCCTCCTTCTTCCTGGTCGCGTTAGGTGTGCAGGCGTCTGTGAGTGCATCGTGGGCTGAAGCGCGTCAAGATAAAGGCATAACACTTTTCTGGTCGGGTTTTGCTTTGCTTACGACGTACGCGTGGCTGCTTGTAAAGCTTGTTGTGGTATCCTTCCGCTGAAGGACACCTACGACAAGAGAAATTAAACTTAAATAATGTTGTGGTATCCTTCCGTTGAAGGATACCCGCGACAAAGGAAACACTATTTGTTGAAATTTCACGACGGACACGACGTCCGTGCTTTATTAGATTCGAACTAAGACTCTTTTCTTAATATTAACACAAATTACTACCCAGCCCGGTTGAGCCAGCTAAGTGTGTCAAACGCTGCTCTTTGTCCCATTGCGCAATATGCCTTTCTTGCAGAATTGGAATTCTGCTGGAAATTATTGGGTGTTGGGCAAGTGGGAGTTTCGCAACTCAAACTTTGATGCCTCGCTTGCGAAACTTGGATTCCGCAAGCGGACTTGCTATTTTGGAAAAAAGATGCTCTTGCGCAATTTAAATTCTACTTTGAATTTATTGAACTGTGATCGAGAAGCGACCACAGTTTGGCCTAAAAGTATGCCTTCAAAAAAAAATAACTGCAAGCCTCCACGTTGGAAGTATGCAGCGTAAACTGGCAAAGTACCGTATTAACCAAAATACTTGCATTGGTTTTATGGTGTGCAGATTGACCCACAACATCCCTCCAACCTTAGGGAAAGAAAAAATTAATACCGTGAAGCGATATTAATTTTTTCTGTACATAATGATACAGTAGTGGTTAATATCTGAATAGAGTATACGTTATTCTTGTTTAATTTTATCTCTAATCTACTTATATTATGTGAAGTGGCCGTCATATTGATTCACTGACTTCAAGTATTACGTCCAAGATCACGACTTCCTTCTGGGAACATTTTTGGGATGAAACTTCGGCTCGGTGAGGAAAAGTTTTTTCTCGGGAACTTGTTCATAGAGGTATTGTAATTAAGATGAGTTCTGGAACATGGTAGAGGAGAATTGTTGCGGATTCAAAACTTTGTAGGTGTGGTGTAGAATCTCGAAGAGTATTCCCAATGAGAACAATTTCAAAAGTTGTCAATCGGATTATTGGTCGCGATGTTAAAGGTTGCTCCGAAGTTTTATAGTTTTAAATAACAAAGGAATATCTTACACCTCCGCTGTAGTGTAGCATTGCCGAATCGACTTTTTCCGGAATGAAGTTTGGAATCTCACACGGCGTAAGAGTGAGAAACAAATCACACAGAATTATTTCGAAATGCTTATTATTTCGGTATGTAAGGTGGATAAGACATTGTCGTTTGATTTTCTTAACATCTGCAACGTGAAGATAGTGGCTACATTCTTAATTCATCCTCTCCATCTGATATACCGTTCAGTCCGATAATAGTAGTTGTTTTTTCGATTTCAACCAATTTACGGTCAGTCATCGTGTTAACGTATTTTAAGGTGGCTTGTTACAAACGTAGCTTAATAGAATTAAATAATATCAACTTAAGTATAGTTAAGTATAATGTTAATACTCGTATATCTAATAACAAAGGCTATAAAATTGCGATTATTTAACTTTATGTTGCTGAAACGTCTTCAACTAATGAAAAACAGGTCTGTGTTTGGGTGTGTACGTGAGTCTCGCTACTTTGATTTACGTACGGTTCTTATCGTTGTAATTTAAAATTTAGTAGAATTAGTTATTTTTACTTACGTTAAGATTAGTTAAATGTAGCTTATATTATTATATACAATTTTGTACTCTTAATATCTGTATAACTTAAAATCTTAAATATGCCCTGCAGAAATAATTGCTTCACATTGTTTTGTTGAGTTCGTATTTCTTCGATTTTAAAAAACCTGAGGTAGTTCGTAGCCTTTTTGGTTTAAGTAAGCAGGCCTTTTCTTTTTGAAACGCACGTAGCTAAAAGTTAGTGGTTAGTTTTAATTAGTTGTTTTTTTAATTTCTCTTTTTTTATTTTCGTCTTGTCTTTCGTTTTTTTTCTCTTGAATTTTTTTTTTATATTTTTTTTTCTATTCTAACTTTTGTCTCTTTCTGTATTTTTTTTTCTAATTATTTCTTTTATTTGATTTTAATATTAATTCTTATAACTTTTTTGTTTTCTCGGATTTTTTTGTGCATATTTTTTTTTCAACACGTAGGGTTAGTTTGTAAGTAAGATTTTCGAATCGTTGGACATTGTTTTAGGTCATCTTTGCCAATGTCATATCCGTTGAAGTGGTGAGGATTGCCTTCTTCTCGGACCAATTTCCTTCGTATCAACTAAAGTTGAATTCGGCTATACTAAATTAGCTAAGAGTCAACTAGAAAATATTTAATACATATAGAGTAAGATGAATGATATAATCTAAAATGGAACTGGATTACTTTTACCTCGCGTCCAGTATGTCTCACATATTGGTTTGAGTCTTTAAGTAATGTGTTCTTTTGAATATGTATCCACATATTAGCCTGAGCTATTCTTCCTATTTCCCCATTGTTTCGACTAAATTGATATAGCCGAAAAATGTGTTTAGACTCTTACTGACAAATTCTGATACACGATATTTAATTAACATTATTAACTTTATTATTATAGTTTTAATAAAATTTTTTAAACTCTACTAACTTAATAATATTTACAATTTTTATTAACTAAGGTTTTTTTTATAATTAAATTCTAGTCTTCTAATTTTTCTAGTCTACTAATTTTTCTTCTTCGATTTCTCACATGTATCGTCATGTAACTCATATTAGCTTGCTTTGTTAACTGTAAGTTATTAAGATTTGTGCAATCGGATGCGAAATTTTGATTAAAGGCGAAATCGTGTCCCTTTGATTTTAATACGGGTACAAAAATTTTATCTTTTTTCACATTAACCAGTTTTCGCTGGTATATTACTGCTGGAATTCCCTTTTTGCGCACTACTGTTTGCATGTCACCTGTGTCTACGTTGAGAACTTCATTCAAAACATTATCTTTAAGTAAGCTATTGTCGGCGTCTGTATCAATCAGCAGAATGAGTTTTTATTTCTGAGTATGATGAGTTTTTTTTTCCTCTTCGCAAGGCAACTCAATAAACACGTCATTCAAATTAGATTGCTCCCGGTTAGACACTTCCACCTCAATCTTTTTATTTTCATTATGCAAGTTATTAATATGAACACTCGCATTCACACGTCGATTTGGCAACTTAGGAAAAGAAATTCTCCCTTTGGCTATTGTTTTTGTTGTATTTTCCACCTTTGTAGCCTTCTTTAATTTTGCTGAAGTTGGCAACGTATCTACAATCTCTTCAGATGTTGGACTTACTGTTAGTACTTCACTTATTAAAATTGGTAAATTATCCACAATCGTTTCCGATGTCGGATTTACAGTTACTCCCTCATTTGTTGAGTTTCGTAACGTATCCACAATCTCTTCCAATGTTGGACTTACTGTTACTACTTCATTTATTGAGGTTGGTAACGTATCTACGATCGTTTCCGATGTCAGACTTACAGTCACTCTCTCATTTGTTGAAGTTGGTAACGTATCCGCATTCTTTTTAGATGCTTGACGTACTACCTCATTTGGCCTTAAGTTACTGTTATTATTGGGTTCCCATACTACTGGCCCGTTCTGGTCCCTTGCCAGTCTCCCTGGCGATTGCCTTGAAACTTTTCCCAATTCCTCTTCGCCTCACAATCTATTACAATATGTCCCGGTCTGTTACACCAGTGGCATGTTATTGGATCCTTTTGTTGAGGTCGATTGTCTCTAGCATTGTGTGAGGGGTTTTCCAACCTACCTTGGGTGAAATTCTGTTGCGTTAGGCCCCAGCGATTACTATTCTTACTTTCGCATGCACTATTTGTTTGCTGTTGTTACGTATATCCCTGCCGTCACCACTGAGGTGGTCCCCGCGACGAGTTCCTACTCTGCATATTCTGCTCCTGCGGCTTCTCGCACCTCCAGTTTGGCTCATGACCGTAAACCAAGCATTTTTCTTATCAGACATTCATCCCTGGTATGGCCTTTCTTGTTGCAGAAACTACACACAAAGCCTTATTTTGTATCTGCGGAACGGTAGCGGTGGCTAAGCTCTTGCTTCTGTTCCCGTTGCTGTTAAAACCGTATTTTGTAACTTACGATGAGCCCCGTTGAGCGCACTGGGCTTTACGTCTTTTTCGTTCTAGTCAGCTGGTATGGAAAAGTTGAGTATTTGGTGTACACAAAGACGACATTCACACGTCTCTTTCTTTCTTATGATTATATGCATGCAATGAATTTGTTCTTATAGCTGTTTTCTTTTGCCTTGATCAACTTTTGTTTACCAAAGCCAGCGGGCAGGCAGTGTGTTTAAAGATGCTTAGAGCATTTTTTGAATAATAATGCAAAATTTTTATTTTGTGCTGTACTTTTATAAAGTAAAAATAAAAATGTTCTTCGAATTGTTAATGAGTAGCTCAGACAAGGAAAATTACAGCACAAGCATTTCAGCCAGGGTACGCAACCCAGAATTGAGAAGCAATACATGCATTTTAGATATCACTTCAAAGCAAATTGCACTTACAGTTTCTTCGAAATTTCCATTATATTATTTTATAATAATTATTTAAATTATTTTATTTAATTTTTTTTTATTTAAAAAATTACGTTAAATAAAAATAAAATGAAAAATGAAAAAATAAGAACAAATAAAAAATCACTGAATAAAAAACTACCGCACTCGTCGAGCTCTACGCACAAACTGTGCGAAGCTTACACCACAACTGTGGCAGCATTTTAGCTTCCGCTTCTCTACAAGGGCCACCGCTAGGGCTTCTGTTGTTACAAAATACAATTTTCCAACGTAAGCACGTAAGAAGTATGCAATTGTTGTTGTAAACCCAGCGGTACAGTAGCGGAACAGTAGTGCAAGCGGTGTGTGTTTTATGCACGCATTTTGATCAGCTGTTTTAGGAATATAACAAAGAGTAAGGTTGAAGAGCGGTACCGTGCGCAGATACAAAATACGGCCCACAATCTTAAGTTTGGGGCTGTCGCTGCGTTCTGCACGCATGAGACTGCCCCCTTTCTCGGATAACTTCACTTCCATTTGATTACTCGAACGATATTCATTTCTCGCGTTTGGTTGTATTTGGGAATTATTTCTGGGCTGTACATAAGTGGAATCTCCCAGCTCCCATACGGGATTCATACCCGCTATTCGCTTCCCTTGTGTACCTGACCAACCCCCTTGGCTGAAGTGTGATCTGCTAACAACTTCATACAAATTTAATGCCAGATCTACCAGCTTCTCCAAATTTGTTTCCGAAGAACCTACCAGTCTCATCCTCAGAGTAGGGTCCTGTAATCCTAATGTGAAAGTCCTTGTTATCGAGGCACCTACCTCTTCCCGCAGAGCCTGATCCCCTGAACCCTTATAATGGTCCGATATATAGTCCTCGGCCTGTGTTCGTAAATCTATTAGCTTTTCAGCGAATTCCCTGATACCGTCTCTCGGAGATTGAACAGTCATCTGTATCTCCGCCATCACAGTGCCTACTAACAGATTTCGAAATCGCCTCGATACCCATTTTCTCTTTTATTGGTAATGCGGAAGGAAAGGAAATGGAGTTGCTTTGCTTTGGACAGTTGACTTGAACAACAGCTTCCTTATGGTGTAGCGTTTGGTCGTGGGCCAGCTCCAGCTCTTGTTTTAGAAGCCTATTCTCCTCTTTTAGCTCTTGGAGTCTCTGGCATACCTGTTCCAACGACGAAAAGTCCTCCTTACTCTGCTGTCCTGGCGTCCTATTCTCCGCCGACGTACAAAGTCCTCTATTTTGTAGGCACTCCCTAAGGTTGTCTCTTTCAGCTTCCAATTCTGCTAACTGGCTCGCTTCTATTTCCCTTTCTGCCAGATGATTGTCGTATCGGTTTTTTAAACATCCAAATTGTATTTTCCAATTTTTTATTTCCTCAACGTAGTTCTGGTTCATATGGTCTATGAAATTCAATAATTCATGTAAAACGGCATCTTCCTGTTATACTTTTGAATTATTGGTGGTCCTATTTAATTTCGCTGTAATTAATTCTAAGTTTTCCTTATTATTTATTGTTAAATTCAAATTTAACCATATCTTATCTATAAATCTATCTATTTTTCCTAACAAATCCTTATATTCTCTATTTAATATCAAGAATTTTTCTTCCCACTCATTTACTATTTCCATTAACCTAATTTAATTAGCTTGGCTGCAAATTACACACGCGCGGTATGTGGGTATATATAAGCGAGTCGCAAGGTTATCCGTAGATCCGTTTACTCGCAAATAGAATTATAATTTCCGGGTATTAACTTTAATACTTTCCTTCTCACTTTGATCGATATAAATATATGCGTCTATCAAGGCTATCCGAAGATCCGCAATGCCGTTTACTCACAAGTAGATTTATATTTTCCGCGTATTAACTTTAATACTTTCCCGCTTACTTTGATCATTATAATTATATCAGCGAGTTGCAAGCCTATTCGAGGATCCGCAGTGCCGTTTACTCACAAATATAATAATATTTTCCGGTTATCAACTTCAATACATACCCGCTTGCTTTGATTTTTATAATTCGGCAGTTCTATGCGAAAATCCATAATGCCGTTATTCACATGTAATTATATTTTCATTACTTTCCCGCATACCTTGATCGGTATACTTATATAAGCGACTAGCAAGGCTATCCGAAGGTCCGCATTGCTGGTAAAGCCATCCCAAGATAAGCAAAGCCGACAAGGCTATCCCAAGATTCCACTAATGTGCGTGGCTTAACCCATTTCTTACCGCTGTACTCGCTTGAGTAAGGAAAATTGTTCATTTTCAGGTAGCATCTGAACCTTATTAAGTATGACGACGTAGGTCGTCGTTTTTGTTTATTGCAGGCTACCACACCAGGGCACTATGGAGCAACATCGGGCGATCCACTGCCGTGTAGACCCAATGCATAAGAGAGGGAGAAGAGTGACATTCTTCGCCCTCTCGTCAACATTTGCCCTTCACGCCAGCTTGCTGTCCAAAATCACTCCCAGATTTTTAGTAGCTCACGAGGAAAATATATTTGGGAAGCATTTTAACTACATTTTAACCAACTATATAAAACTAAGTCAATACGAGCGCACCTTTGTAATAAAATCGAAACTGGGATAACATTGCACTAACTGCTGCTGGTCTTCGGACGAATCAAACGTCCCATATAAACGGACCACACACTTGTTCTTGTTAGATCATGTTTCCACTGCAGATTAACTGCCACGAGATTAAGATCCCCTTCGCAACTATGGTGCACAAAAGGTTTGTTGTTTTTTTTTATTCAATTAAATGTGATAAATCAGAAATGAAAACCGGTTGAACTGAGCCCTTTGTATTGCTTTTGATCCATTTCTGCATCAAACTCCAAGAGTAGTCGCTCATCATACCATCATCTCAAAATTCTTGTTATAGTCTTTCGGTTCTCGTCATATCTGGGTGTAGTCGCTCTCCTCGCTCGTATCGCCCAGGTTTTCAGAGAAAAAAATTGATATGGGAATGCAGGATATGAATATTGAGAGACATTTGACCTCCAATCGTGCGGTCATATTACAACAAATTGCGGATTATTTACTTGAAATCCGGGTATTTGCGGTTAGCAAGAAAGCTGTGAAACAACACTTTGAGATGATGCCGAACTTTCGAAAAGCCGACTCTTCACGGTTGAGCTCTTAGACTCATCAAGTACGATAAAGCTTAGTTTGATGTGAAGAGGTGGCAGCAAAATGTCCTGTGGGTTCACAAGGGGAAGTTTACAGAGATTTGTGTTCGAGTGTCAATATATTTCCACTGCTGCAACCGTGATGGAAGTAACTCTGCTTTTTGTTTCTATAAATGCAAATCATGGATCAACTCAGTCAGTTTACTTTGCAAAATTTCTTTCGTGACGAAGTCATTTTCACTGATCGGCAGTGATGAAGTCTAAGTTTCTAAGCAAGGGCATGTGCCTTTACAAGTGTAAGGGCTTACCTGCACAAACTGGCAATGAATCATTGGTTGTACGTGAAACTAATGATACATCAGGATATTTATACTGTGCATATTATTGCATTTCTACCGACGACATTCATCAAGTAAAAGTAGCAATCATTTTTTTTATGGCAGATGAAACCAAGCTCATGGGATGCCCCCTATCCATGCAAAGTATTTGTTGGTTCCGAAGGGATGACAGGTTAGTGGGAAGGGGAAAGAGGGAGTAATGACGGTTTACTATACCTCGCTTAAAGGTTTCGACGCTGTAAGTGGGCGGGAAGACATGCACAGGTAGATTATTCCACAATCTAATGACGCGACCGAAAAACGAATTCTTACGATAATGCGTTGTTCATTGAAACGGAATCATAACATAAAAGGCGTGCACTACTCTGGAAAGCCGAGTAGTTCTGCTAAAAACCTGAACCGGAGGAATCAGGCTGGCTACTTCAGATGAACATTTACCATGAAAGTAAAGGAAAAATAATGATACACACCCTACATCACGACGACACTCCAAGGTTTCAATATAGCTGGATACCCTACTGTCCCCTATAAGTTTTAACGCACGACATTGGACACGGTCTAGAAGCTGAAGATATGTTCGCGAGGCCATATATGCGAATTGTAGTAAATTTTCGGACGGATATAGGTGTTGTAGATACAACGAAGATCGGTTGGAGTGAAATATTTCTTACACCGCGTAAGAAAGCCTAAGCACTCGGCTGCTTCTTTCGACACGTCAAAAATGTGATCGTTCCAACGAAGATCGCATTGACTCGATTCGCTCGACCCCACTCTTGGATTTTATTAAGGTCAGTTTGGAGTGTGTCATTCATAATTCTGCGTTTTTCAATGATCTACAGAATAGAAGGACGCCTGGAGAATAAATATGAATGACAAATGCTGCTGTCACCCGAAACGAATAGTTTGATGTCAGTGACAGAAGGTCATTTATGAAAATAAGAAAAAGTATCGGCGACAGGACCAAACCCTGTGGAACTTCATCATTAATATAGTGCTCTTCAGATGCAAAGCCGTCTATCACAACCGGAATAGAACGGCCGCTGAGGAAACTCGATATCTATCGAGTGAATGTATTACTGACACCATGAGCAGCCAGTTTAGACACGAGTGCTTTATGCCACACCCGATCAAATGCCTTGGAGATATCCAGCGCAACAACCTTACTCTCACCGAATTGGTGAACACAACTGTTCCACCGCTCAGTGAGGAACGCAATCAAATCGCCTGTGCAGCAGTCGGCACGGAAACCGTACTGGCCAATTGGTTGTTCTCCAGATACCTCATCAAGTTAATATTTATAATCAAGTTAATATTTTAATATTTATAATGCTCTCCATAACTTTGGAGAGCATTGAACAGATTGCTATGGGCCGGTAATTGGCAAGATTCGAAGCCTCACCTTTTTTGGAAACTGGCTGCACATTGGCAATCTTTCAATCTTCCAGGAACTAAGGAAAACTCCTGAAATATATGATAAGTTAAAGAGATTGCGCAATGGGCGAGCCAATGTTGGGCATTGGGCAGCCCAACACGTGGGCTGAAATGCCAATATTTAGAAAAATATATTCTTTCTTCCGGCATTCCTATGTTGGCCCTAGTTGCTTATACTGAAAAAAGTATAAAAGAGTTTTATGAAACAGATTTCTTCAAAAATGAGAGTAAATTCTTCTTAAAAGAATTTATGCTTGCATACATAGTTTTTATGTCACTTAGCTTGAATATTTAATAGAAAGGGTAGCAACTAAAAAGAAGAGTTAGTAATTCCAGACGAAATAACTTAGGATATTATATATAAATAACTTAGCCATTCCTAAGGCTGCGATCATATTCGAACAATGTAAATATGATTTATACAAGAAATTTCCACGGAATTTCCTTTACATGTTTTCCTAAGAAATCAGTTTGGATTTTTTTTCACAAGTATTTACTGCTATAGAAATTTCCATTCTTCTTCCAGGATTTGTCTACGCATAATGTGCATATTCTAGGACATGCTTGGTTGATCGAATTTCTTTGAAATTTTCTGATATTTGAAATTTTTAGTTTCTTATGCCGTATTTTAATAGTTTTACTTAGGAAGTTATTGTTAAATATAATATGAACATACCATATTTACAATATTTAAATATTTACTTTTTCTAATTTTTCATTTTTTCTTTGCTTTCATCTGTTCGCCTGTGTACTACGATGGATGGTCAACATATTTGTACACATATCTACTTATCAACACAACGAACGTTTTCCTTTTTTAATAATGCCTGTGTAAACACTAAATCGGAATCAAATACTACAAATTTTAAAACGTGCTTTTAATATTTACTTTATGTTTTTTATGCAATTTTTCTCTATTGTTAAAAAAAATTCTTTACCTTTTGTTTATTTTAATATAAAATATTTTGGTTTTTAATAATATCGGTACTGGACTTAAAATATACCTTTTTATTAAACTAAAAAAAAATAAATGTGAGTTTAAATTTCACTAAAAAATTAACGAATAAATTGTTGAAATTCGAATCAATTCGTGTGAAACACGTACACGTACTAGGCACCAGTTTCTGTTTCCACTGCTACTCTGACACAGCCCATGCCAACGACCGGCGCTGTACATCCACACCCACCGCCGCCATTCAGCAATATCACTGCCGCCGTAGGGCTTCCACTGGAAGTGGGCAAGAAACGCGCAGCGGAGAGTGACTTATTCCAACTGGTATTTGCCACATTATATTTTATTTTCTATTCATTTACATAGTCTGTCCGTTTAACTTTCTTATTTTTTTCCCTTTTAACCTAATTTGCTCATTTAGAATTATTTTTTTTGTATAATTTTAGGTAATTTCTTAGAGCGCATGCATTTATATACATAATTACGAATATATATTCTGTCGTATTTACCAGAGGGCACTATTTTGACTTTTATTCATTTTAAGGGTATATGTATTTCACTAATTACTTTTTCGTTCTTTGTAGAAGGAGTGTTTAAGTTTTTCTCATTCTGCCATATATACCTTGTATTTTACAAAAATTCTATACTCTCAGAATAAAACTACTTGTTATTCTACACGTATGAAGGTATGGAGTAATGTATATTAATTATTGTATAAATATAGGTGTAACTTTAAAAATGGTTACACCTTTTAAAATGGAGGCGTGATGAATATATTCTTTACCAACGTTACTAAGTAAGTAAATAAATATATTTTTACCAGCGTCACTTCCGGAATAATTTTCCACATAATTATCTACCTGCAGATATTAACCAAATTTAATAATATTAATATAGACTAGAGCGAAACATTTAACGGAAGATGACATGTCCATTTTCATATAGAAACATAACATTATCTCATAGATATTTATTAAACCTACAACGACTATATAGTATGAATGAAGTTTCGAGAAGGAATTCAGGTATCTACTATTCAGTTGATGGCTTAAGTCATTACCTGACATGTTTTTCGTTCGTATTCGTAGGACCGATTGATATTCGTTTTTAATGTAACTACTGGGCTTTGTTTTATTAAAATTCCCACAACCACTGTAATTTTAAACACATATATTAAAATTTAATGTGAACTTTGAAAAATCGTATTTGGGACAGAAAACTAGATTTGAAATTGAAGAAGTTTAATTCAGAATTTAAAAAATATAATTGGAAGTTAGAGAACTAAAAACTGGTTTCTTTGTCAGCCAACCACGTGTTGTGATATCCTTGAATTACGCAAGCGTATTTGCTGTTTTCAAGAAATTGCTCTTGCGCATTTTATTATAGTATACACCCGAAGGAAGTAGGGTATATTCAACTTGTTCTTCCGTTTGTAACGCAGAGAAGGAGACGAGATAGATATAGAAAAGTATATATATATATATATATATATATATATATTCGATTCAGGAGGTGACACTGATATATATATATATATATATATATATATACATATATATATATATATATATATATATATATATATATATATATATATATCAGTGTCACCTCCTGAATCGATTTAGCCCTGTCCGTCCGTCTGTCTGTTTGTTGAAATATCGATTACGAGAGAACGAAAAGAGATATCGCGGCACAAATATTCTTGGTTATGTAGGGCTGTTTGGGATTGAAAATGGGAGAGATCGGTAAACAGCTACGCCTACTTTACATACGGAATGTAAAGGCACCTCGTTTCAAAAAACGTTAAAATCTGAATATTTCATAAACCGTGTGAGATATTAAGGTATAATTTTATTCCGGAACATAGCGTCGTTACTAAAATGTTTGAAAAAATGGGCGTGCCACGCCCACGGATAGCAAAGTTGGCAATACCTAATGAACGGTATAAGATATATGTAATTTTATCAGGATATATAGGGAAGCATTACCAATAAGCTTGCCAAAAATGGGCGTGCCACGCCCACTCATACAAAAGTTGTCAATATCTTGTAAAAGGTATAAGATATTAATACGAAATTTTATCACACGTATTACCAATTTGTATACAAAAAATGGGTCCGACCACTTATACAAAAGTTGTCAATATCCCATAAACGTTTCAAAATATTAATACCTAGTACCTAGTGACATTACGAAAATGTTTTCCCGAAATGGGCGTGGTCCGCCTACTTATACAAAAGTTGTTAAGTTGCGAAATTATAATTTTTTCCGTTACTCGGGTGTAGGGTATTTAGTTTTCGGCCAGGCCGAAGAAAACACTTACCTGTTCAAATTCTAAATGAAATTTGTTGAACTGTATCGAGAAGTGATTACAGTTTGGCCTAAAACTATGCCTTATGGAAAACACCTATAAACATTCCCGCTTAACAACTTTTGTATAAGTAGGCGGACCACGCTCATTTTTGGCAAATACTTTTGCAGTATCCCTAGGTACTGCTGGATGGAATCACGTATTAATATTGAACCGTTTATGGGATATTGACAACTTTTGTATAAGTGGGCGGACCACGTCAATTTTTTTCGTTTACAAATTGGTAATACCTGTAGATACCTCGTGACCAAATTACGTGTTAATATCTTATACCGCTTAGAAGATATTGATCGCTTTTGTATGAGGAGGCGTGGCACGCCCATTAAAGTAAAGTAAAGTAAAGTTATACCGCAATATCTCGCACGGTATGTGAGATATTGACATTATAACATTTTTTTAAACGGGCTGCCTTTACATTCCGTAAAACTTTTCCTTTTTTAAAAATTAAAAAAACGCCAATCAGTTCTTGAAAGTAAAGTAGCTTGGAATATGTAAGAAAAATTAATGACCGGTCCTAAGTAGTCAGTCCCATTTGAAATCACCGTTTTATCTGACAGATCCAAAGTCCTACTGTCGCATATCCTTGGGATAGGAGTGGGACTTAGATAGGATTTTAGAAAGCCTTGCAGAGTCTTTAATAATTTCAATGGACTCGCAATACGATAATCCAGATTTCGCGGCCCTAATCGCTTCTTTGCAGATATTTAGGCATTCTTTGTATGGATATGTAACACTGATTGAAAACCCACCATGTTTACTTTCTCAGCTAACCTAGTTTTTCCACCAGGGGATATGGCTTTCTCCCCTTGAACTTCGGACAGGAGCTATTTAATGCAAGTTTCATCCGCCTCTCAATCTTTTTGAGCTGCACCCTCTAGCTCTGTGGCATTCAAAAATTCCTTGGGAGGGTTCTCTAACTTGGAGGACAGAACGGACTTAAGGCGAGTTCATTCTATCCTTTTTGGGACTTCTGAATGTAAGAGGACCGGATGGAACGAGAAGGATGTCGAAGAGAATAATTCTGTGATCTGAGAAGGACAGCTCCTCCGACACCCTCCAGTTCGAGACCACCAAGTTTACGCTATCAGATACAAGAGTAATATCGAGAACCTCCTCCCATCCGTCAAATTCCGCAGTACTTGGAAAGACGAACGTGGGAGTATTCTTCCATTTATTTATACTAAGATTGGAACATAAGATAATTTCAGAAAAGAAAAAGAAAAGGAGACTCACCGCGTTCGGAAAGGACACGCACCGTGTGTCCGCAGCCCGAGCGAGTCGCCTCCAATGCTAGAGCTTCCACTTCGACTGGTGGGGCTGGGAGGTCGTGAGCCATGTAGGCTGAAGCAACAAAGGTCCCTCTGCCGGTTGCGTCCGTCATCTTGAGGACTGTCAGATCAGTGGAACTAAGATTAGAACAAAAGAAGGCATTAAAATTTTTTTCATGATAACACGTACGAGGTTTGAATCAATTTACCTTGTAGTAGATCTGGTACGTGTGCAAGGATAACCCTTTAAAGGAACCTTCTCGCATCTTTAAAGGAACCTTCATAGCGCTCCTCGAGTGCTTCTGTTTTAACTGAACGACATGTACAAATCGGATTTTTTCTCCTGTTTGTCTAGGGACTTCAAGCAATCGTGTAGGAATGTGAGAAGAAAGGAGCGACCGTTCGGCTGCGGTTTATCCTCCCAAAGAACATGACAGTCCTGCATGTCTAGGTTTATATTATGTAGCCACAGACTCTGTAGCAACTTTACCCTGTCAATGGCAATGTTGGGTAACCAAATTTGTGCGTCCGGAGACCTCGGCAGTGCTTGGCTAGAATGAGCTGAAGACTTAGCCCTTCTCTATGCCTGACTGATCTCCGCCACGCAACGCGTGAGGAATTCCAGAGAAAACCTTGTGAGGACTAAACAGTACGCCCTCAGAAGTAAATTGCCCTGGTATGAACAGACACCAAGAGAAATGGGAACATAAAATTCTACAACCCTGGAAGTAGGAAAGGAAGTTTGAATATGGGAAGTAAACCGTTACTTCGATGTAGAAGCAGCGTGCACGGGGAGACTCGCTCTGTTCCCTGTGGTTCCGGCTTATGCAACAGATCTTGGCAGCGACGGCTTGCAAAACTTAGTTTCATTCATATAACTTTGTGAATTTCTAAAATCTAGTAATATACGCATAGAGTGAATCAAATACGCCTGCCGTGTTTGCTTTTTACGACACGATTCTACCTAAAAAAACATTCAAGGTGCACAGGTAAGTGGAACTTTTTATTTCGGATTAAAAGTGGACCTCATCAGCAGCATTTTTCCTTGCACAGTCGTTTGGTAAACTGATTACTCGAGCCAGATTTCGCTCTTTCGGCTTTCATAGCCAAACGCAAGAGGTTTAAGTGCTTTTTAAAGCTGACAACCAAGTGCCCGCGTGTTCAAAGGTCTGGTTACTCGAGACAGATTTCGACCTTTCGGCTCCCATAGCCAAACGTACGAATTTTGAGTGCTTCTTAAAGCTGACAACCACGTGCCCGCGTGTTAAAAGACTTGGTTACTCGAGACAGATTTCGACCTTTCGGCTCCCATAGCCAAACGCACGAGGTTTGAGTGCTTTATAAAGCTGACAAGCACGTGCTCGCGTGTTTAAGACCCGGTTATTCGAGACAGATTTCAACCTTTCGGCTTTCATAGCTAAACGCACGAGGTTTGAGTGCTTTTTAAAGCTGACAACCACGTGCCCGCGTGCAAGAAACCGATTACTCGGGATTGTTACGACTGACGACCGTACTCCCGTGCTAAAGAAATTTCTGTGTACGAACCCTGGATGCCGACGGCTTTTCCCCGGCGCAAAAAGTTCGTCACAACCTGTCCTCGCACTTTCTAATCCGGCATCCTCTGAAGACGTCAGAAGAGTCGAAGAGAGGAGTGGATTCATCCGTATGGGCCAACAGCAAATCGTTCACTATTACGGTCAACCTTGCTTCGATATCGCCTCACTTCTCCTGAACTCTTCTTCCGCTCTTAGTGTTACTGTCCACTTACGCCAAGTGAAGGACATTATTAAAGACCTCACTGTAAAGGTTCGTGCTTGTGGATTATAAAGCAGCCTTGCTTGTAGGCGGTTTGTCTTCCGGTCCACTGGCTTTTTTTATGCACGGTTTAGCAGAGGAAGCACACGTAGAGCTTTAGCTCTTGCACACGTTCCCCTCAAAAGATCTGCTCCTCTTGGATGCAGCTTGTCGCTCAGGGCTCGAACGAAGGTTGGCCTCGCGAACAAGGGCTTTGGTGGCCTGGTACTTCTCGTACTCTTAGACCACCGCTGTGTACTTCTTCTCGGCAAGGTCACGATCATCCACCCTTCCCGCCGCCTCATTGCCCTGAATCTTGGCCAATATGTGGACGGCCTTGGAATAGCGAGATCTCATGACCTTGCTTTCAAGTTTTTTTGGTCGAGCGATCGGGCTACGTCTGGCCTCGCCCGGAGATGGTATGTTCGAAACCACTTTATCCTGATTGGAGGCAAGAAGCTCCTCCTCTGAACTGATACCAAAGCTGTTTCTCGTCTTGTTATCAATTCGTTGTCCTTTTCGCTTGCTGGGCTTGTCGACATAGAAGATTCCGGTATTTGTGTTGTGTTTGTGTTTTCTTCGTTAATCTGGTTCATACTACTACCTGCTTGTACTAGAGCTCGATGGTAGTCTAGGCCAAAGTTCCGGGAAAGGGTCCACTACACCAGCGCCCTATACGGTGGTTAGCCCACCGTTACACACTGAGGCTGGTCGGCGTCCGTTATAAGACAGGTGGTATACCCTGACAATATAACCCCTAGCTGACAATATAACCCATAAAACCCGAATCTAGTAATTATTTCGATATAGAATGCCTTGGCTTCTGTCCTGGCCTCTGAGTCTGGCATCGGCACGCACGCCATAAATGTTGAGAAGTCATCTTGAAATGTTAGAATTTATTAGTTTCTAGAAATTGTCTTGGGTAATATGCTAACGATGCCCATATAGACCTTATCGAACATTTCTTAAGTGGTATGTAAGTCAATACCATTGGCATTCTTGTTAACGCTGAACTTTTATTGGCTTGACATTGGGTTTTGTTTTTTTAACATAAGCTTTTGTTTGCTTCTGCATGCCAGGCCACCTGTATTCCTTTCTGATCCGTAAATAAGTTTTTATTACCCCTTGGTTACCACCTAGAGGCGAATTGTGAAAATCTTTCAAAACTGTCTTGATTTTCTCTGGGTCCGTTATAAGTGTTACGTTGTTTTCTAGTACGTTAGTTGGATCGTCAGACACGACTTGCGGTTCATTATTCTCTGAAATATTGCAGGTGCTCCCGTAAAGGCATTCGGCTAAACTCAAAAATCCCCAAACCTGTGCTAAAGGCAGTTTTTTCCCTGCCTTTAATTAACTAGAACCTGATGGTATCCACTAGCTAAATATAAAGTGCTAAAATATCTACTCCTACCTAACTGATCTAAAATTTTATATATTCTAGGAATTGGAAATACTTGCTTAATTTTAGCCTCATTTAATTTTCTATAATCCATGACTAATCTCCACATCTTTTCTCCGTCTTCTCCAATTTTCTTGGGCACCAAAAGTAGCGGTGAATTCCATGGAGATACGCTGTGAGTTATTATACCGTCATCTAATAACTTATTAACCTGTTTATCACTTCCCTATGCTTTTGAGGAAGTCTGTGTTGTTTTTGATTTATGGGTGGTTGGTCCTGCTTTGTTGGAATCCTATGTTCTAAAACGGAGGTGTAGGACAAATCATCTACATCGAGGAGAAACTCGCCGTGAAACGAAACACAGAGAATTCGAATTCTATTTAATGTTAAATCCTGTCTGGATGAATTTAATGTGGGCACATAAATTTTCCCATTTTCTGCTCATCAGAGTTTCACTCATGTATACTCCTGGTGAAACTTCCTTTTTGTGTACTATTATTTCTCGAAATTTTGTTTTTACCTTTAAAGGTATAAATTTCATCGTACATGCCTTAATCTCTAAACTTTCAGTACGAAAAATTTTTTTAAAGTTCCTAAATTCCTTAAGATGAAATCTTGCTATAAATTTCCTTTCTCTATCAAAGAGTATTAGCTTCTTTTCTATCGAGTTTATAATTGATCTGTTCCATAAATTGTCTCTTCCCAGAATTCCGTTCACAGGAATTCTATAATTGATTGGTACCACATGCAATTTTAACCTCAGCTGTTCAGTCTCACTATTCGGTATTTCTACCGAACCGATTGTGATAACAGAGCCACCGAGCTCCACTTAAATGCTTGTTATCACCTGAATCCAATTTGAAAGCTCCATCCAAAACATACTTTTAAACTAAGCTAGTGTCGGCGACGGTATCATCCAGCAGAGTAAGTTTCCGTTTTTTTACTCCTTACAGGGAATGTCAACGAACACGTCACTAGCTGAGTTAATATCGCAGCTCTCCTCTGCTATCCCGTATTGTCTGAATGTTTGTATTTTTCCTCTTTGGTCTTTGGGTTTTTCATTCCCCGACTTGAAATCGGCGTGATATTCATAGCTACCGATGCGTTTACCGACGCTGATATTTTAACAATTTTTTTATCAGCCTCTTCGTCTTTTGAGACGATGAGGCTACTATTTACAATTTCATCTATTTAATCCGTGGTCCGCAAATTATTTTCCCGATTAGTTCCCTGTGACATTTACCGGTTTTAATTTGAATAATTTGGTTTGTTGTTAGTCTCAAACTTCCCCCACCAATCGGCGACGGATATCCCGCGAACCGCCTCCTCGTAATGCAATTACTACTCTGGTTAAATGTATTAATCCTAACCGAGGGCATGGGGGAGGGACATTACGCTTACTCAACCTTTTATACAAACAGCAAATTATTGTAATTCCTTTTTTTTTTTATGACAGATGAAACCAAACTCAGGGGATGCCCCCTATCCATGCACAGCATTTGTTGGTTCCGAAGGGATGACTGGTCAGTGGGAAGGGGGAAAGAGGGAGTAGTGACGGTTTACACTTCGCTTAAATGTTTCGACGAGGTAAGTGGGCGGGAAGACATTCGCAGGGAGATTATTCCACAATCTAACGACGCGACCGAAAAACGAACTCTCACGATAATGCGTGGTTCGTTGGAACGGAATCGCGACATAAAAGGGGTGCACCGCGCCGGAAAGCCGAGTAGTTCTGCTAAATACCTGAACCGGAGGAATCAGGTTGGCTACTTCAGAGGAACATTTACCGTGAAAGTAACGGTAAAATAATGATACACACCCCACATCACGACGACGCTCCAAGGTTTCAATAGAGCTGGATACCCTACTGTCCCCTATAAGTTTTAACGCACGACATTGGATACGGTCGAGAAGCTGAAGATATGTTTTCGAAGCTCCCGGCCAAATATGCGAGTTGTACTCCATTTGCGGACGGATATAAGTGGTGTAGATACAACGTAGATCGGTTGGAGTGAAGTATTTCTTACACCGCTTAAGAAAGCCTAAGCACTTGGCTGCTTCTTTCGACACGTCATAGATGTGATCGTTCCAGCGAGGATCGCATTGGATTGACATGCCCAGAACATCAAGAGCCTCCGACTCATTAATATCCACACCACCCATATTTAGAGGTGGGAAGTTGTCACCCGCCAAACGCTTGTGGGTTAACAAACAGCATTGGGTCTTTCGCGCATTAAAATCGACCCGATTCGCACGACCCCACTCCTGGATTTTGTTGAGGTCGGATTGGAGTGTGTCATTCATAATCCTGCGTCTTCTAGTGATCTCCAGAATGGAAAGACGCCTGGAAAATGAATATGAATGACAAATGCTGCTGTCATCAGCAAACGAGTAGACGACGTTTGATGTCAATGACAGAAGGTCATTGATGAAAATAAGAAAAAGTGTCGGAGACAGGACCGAACTCTGCGGAACTCCAGCATTAATGGAGTGCTCTTCGGAAGCAAAGCCGTCTATCACAACCCGAATAGAACGGCCGCTGAAGAAACTCGATATCCATCGAGTGAAAGTATTACCGACACCATAAGCAGCCAGTTTAGACACGAGTGCTTTATGCCACACCCAGTCAAATGCCTTGGAGATATCCAGAGCAACAATCTTGCTCTCACCGAACCGGTGAATACAACTGCTCCACCGCTCAGTGAGAAACGCCATCAGATCGCCGGTGGAACGGTGAGCACGGAAGCCGTACTGGCGATCGCTGATCAACTCGTTGCTCTCTAGATACCTCATCAATTTAAAATTTACAATGCTCTCCATGACTTTAGAGAGCACTGAGCAGATTGCTATGGGCCGGTAATTTGCAGGATTCGTAGCCTCACCTTTTTTGGGAACTGGCTGCACATTGCCAATCTTCCTGGAAGCGGGAAAAACTCCTGAAGTAAAAGATAAATTGAAGAGATTGCGCAATGGGCGAGCCAGTGTTGAGGCGCACTTTCTCAACACATGGGCTGATATGCCATCCGGTCCCGAGGACTTATTGACATTGAGGTCTGCAAGCACTCTTTTGACAGCTCGCGTTCGAAAATGCATCTGAGGCATAGCATGAGATACATCATCGACCGCGGGCAGTGGTTGGCTACTCTCAGGAAGAGAGCAGTTTTCAGCAAACATTTTGGCTAATAAGTTTGCCTTATAAACCGAGTGGGTGAAGATCTGATCGTCCTTGAGGAGAGTTGGAATAGACGATCGCGTCTGATTTTTCACCCTCCCCACGAACGACCAAAAGTTCTTGCTACCCTTATGGTATTCAAGAACTCTGCGTCTAAGGCGCTGTTCGTAAAGAACTTTTTCGCGCTTTAGAGTGGCATTGCACCTATTTCTGGCCTGATTACGCAGCAGTTTAGTATAAGCAGTTTTATTTAAACGCCAATTCCTAAATGCTTCCTCTTTAGACCTGACTGCTTGTCTGCAAGTCGCATTAAACCAGGAATGGTCTTTTGGTTTGACGGAAATTCTTTTATTGGGTATGATCTCATACCAAATAAAAATGAGGTCCATACCAAATAAAATATAATTTTATTTGGTATGGATCTCATACCAAATAAAATTATATTTTCTACCAATTTTGCTGCAGCATTTATGTTTCTATCCCTGAAACACAATTGCCAATTGAAACCGCTGAAAAAGGAGTTCAGCGCATCCCAGCCTTCTCATGAAGCCACACTGTCCGCTTCGGAGCTGTCTGGTGAGCGGATTGAAGACTAGAATATGGGGAGGTAGCAGAAATTGTAGCGTGGTCCGAATTACCAAGAGGTGCAAGAACATTCACATCATACTTACTGTTATGTGAAGTTAGAAAAAGGTCCAGAATATTTTGGTTTTGCCCATCAACGCAGAGAAAGTGCGTTGGTTCCTTCACTAATTGAGTCTAATTATTAGACTCAGCTAATAACTCAACATACAAACCTTCAGGTGTCGTGTGACTCGAATGACGTAGCCAATTGGAATTATGAACATTGAAATCACCAGCAACAACAATTTCACTGTTCGGATACGATTCCAGAATTTTAGAAATCGAGTCAGAGAGACTGTCCAGTTTATCAAAAGTTGGCAGCCTCCCTAGACCCGGGCTTCTATAAATGAAGCAGAAGTGCAGGATGTGCGACTGGATTTTGAACTTAACCCGTCGTGCAAAGATGTTGCTGACACTGGTACGCAACATCACTGCGAATGTATAAGGCGAGGCCTCTGTGAGGTAAAAATAATGGCAGTAGATGGTACCCCGGCATGTGAAAGTCCAGTGGATCTGCACCCTCAGACACCTGGGTCTCACCCAGTGCCATTATATGCGTTTGGTGAGTACAAATATGCGCATAGACCGCGAAGAAATTCGCCCTCAAGCCACGTACATTAGTGGAGTGTAGCAAAATTTAATCGGGTTTTTACGCCGGGCGAAAGTTAATACTTTGCATTTGTCATAATTTAGATTAAGATGGTTACATTCGCACCAATTAGTAAGTGAGTTAATGTCTGCTTGGAAATCTATGCAATCCTTAACAGCCCTAACTGACCGAAAGATTTTTAGGTCGTCAGCATATAAAAGGCTTCTGCAGAAAGAAAAAAAGAAAGAAGTATTCGGCAAGTCATTTATAAACAGATTAAAAAGCAAGGGACCCAAGTGGCTTTCCTGTGGGACACCCGACTTTGCCGCAATGGGTTCAGAATAGTATCCCCCGATTTTAACATATAAAATCCTATTGGTTAAGTAGGAGTTAATCCATTTCAAAATTGTGGAGTGAAACCCTATATTCTCAAATTTATATATTAATAAATTGTTCGGTATGCTGTCAAATGCTTTGGAAAAGTCAGTGTATAGGACATTGACTTGTGATCCATTTTCTATAGCATTAACGCAAAAATTAGAAAAAATAGCGAGATTCGTGGACGTAGATCTTCCAGCAAAGAAACCGTGCTGTTGATCGGAGCTAACATTTTTCGTTAATGTAAATAGTAGCTTACTGACAATGTTGTCAAACAACTTAGGTATAACCGAAAGTTTAACAATAGGCCTATAATTTGTAATTAAATGTTTGGGCCCCGACTTAAATATTGGCGTGATAGAGGCAAGCTTCCACTCATCGAGAAACTCTCCCAGAAAAAGGGATTTATTAAATATAGAACATAAAGCAGAGTGTAATGAGGAAGCACAATTTTTCAGAAAAATCGGAGGTAGCAGATCGAAGCCCGCACCTTTCTTACAGTCGAGCTCCCTCATCGATTGTAGTACTTCCTCGCCAGTTATGCATAAAGAGCCAATGTCAATAGATTGAGGTAACCGTGAGGACAAGAATTCTTCACGAAAATTGTCTTCCCCATTATACACCGAGCCAAAGTGGCTTGCAAAAAGGTTACAAATATCCCGAGGGTTCTCTGCAGAGCTACCAAACATTTCCATAGATTTAGGAAAACCACCTGATTTTCTTTTAGAATTTAAAAATATCCAGAAAGATCTTGGATTGGATATACTACTCTCAATATAGCAAAGATATTTCTTATAAAGAAAATATGATAGAAATTCGTATTCTCGCCTACGCAAAATAAAATTGTTCTTGGCAACAGATGTATTGGTTTTCTTAAACATTAGATGAGCTTTATTCCTCAGGTTACCACGCACTTAAATGCTGAATACATGCCGAACAAATCCCTTGTATGAAGAACTATCCTCAAATTGATCGAAAAGAAAAATTCATTGAGAGATTCAAAGTTTGCATTTTTAAAATCATAGTAGTAAGAGTTTTCATCTTCACGTATATGAGCAAATGTAATGAATTCAAAATTAATTACTAATGCTTTATGATGAACAGAATTATTGGCCAGTGGCAGATCGCATTTCGATAATTTGTACTTATAGTCATTTCTAATGAAAACTAAGTCTAAAATTCTGGATATATCATTCCTCACATTATTGATCTGAAACAAATTCAACGAGTAAAGCGAGTCACAAAACTTACTTACAAAAGTAACTTTTCAAATTAAAAGGCAGTAACGAATTTTCGTCCGGACAAAAATTCCAATTAATGGAGCCAAGATTGAAGTCACCAAGCACAATAGGCGTTTGTCGGTTACTCAATGAATTGACAATATACCCAATATTAAAAATATGGTCATTGTATAGATCCAGGCTACTAGCTGGAGGGATATAACTGAAAATAATAATTAATTCATTTTTGCTAAGTAAAGGATTATTTCCAAGAGATACGGCCACACAAATCTGCTCAATAGAGTCGTCACATCGAGGAAGTTGTACATATCTGCTTACAAACTCCACTGAGACAGCAAGCAAGAGACCGCCTCCTCTCGTAGCATTAGGACTCAATACACGATCCTTGCGATAAACTTCGTAATGTGAGTCAAATAGTTCACCGGATGAAAAGTTCTCATAGTCATGCGAACAGGATGCCTTATAGAACTGGCAGGTCTTCGTACGAAGCCCACCCACGTTGCGAAAATAAATTCGAGCAGACTGAGATGAAGTACCAGACGCAATGCAAGGCTCATCTGTTAAGTGGTGAGCTGGGTGGTCACTTCTCTCCGAAAAAAACGAAAGGGCTTCAATCGCATTCCAGCTTGCCAAACTGATGGGTCCAAAAGCTGATCAAGTAGTGATGGTGTAACTCCAACTTTAAAACTAACCTTCTTCCGGTCATTAGGGTTCACGACTTTCTTCACAAGTTGAAAGCAAGCAATGTAACTTTTATTATTTTAGCATGCTTCTCAATATAATTGATCAGGTCATCAGCTGATACTGAGGGTTTGAAGTAGGAAATATGTATCCATTTTTGTCTTTCCACAAATTCCAAGTCCACAGCATCATTTTGGCCAACCACTAAATCCGAATGATTTTCAAATTTTGTGTCAGATTTTTTAGATTTTTCCCGTATTGTTATCCAGTCACTGTATTATGGAACCTCAGAATTAGCTTCTCCATCACTTATCTCCACAACAGTACTATGAGAAGATACCGACGCCGAAGGAGAACCAGTAACAGGTATTATATCAATACATTCAGCAGTTCCTACTGGGTTATCGCATTCGATAACTGCCAACGATGAGAGCGAACTTGATTCGGCAGAGAGTTGCTCAGCAGGCATACGAGGCACACAAACGTGAGAGCTTGAAGAACCGTTTTTCGACTTGGAAGCAGGAGCAGTATCGATCACATCAACGAGAGACGATTTATGTATATCAAGTCTATTTGCAAATTTCGCAAATAAGCCGTTAATTATATTTACTTCTTTTGAAAGAGTTGAGAAATCCGAAATTAAATTTGTGGAAATGAATAGACTTGTCGCAATTAAATACTATATTTTTAAAATCCTTGCACAAATTATAAGCACCTGAAGTAATGCCATGACAATTCGCGTGAAACAACTCTTTGCATATATTGCAACAGACAGCGATAGACTTAGAAAAAATATTTGAGCACTTAGCGCAGAGTAGTTCCGACATCACGCTTCGAAGGCTTGCTGAGAACTCTGGGATGCGCTGAACTGTTTTTTCAGCCGTTTCAATTGGCAATTGTGTTTCAGAGATAGAAACATAAATGCTGCAGCAAAATTGGTAGAAAATATAATTTTATTTGGTATAAGGTCTTTCATACCGAATAAAAGAATTTCCATTAAACCAAATGACCATTCCTGGTTTAATGCGACTTGCAGACAAGCAATCAGGTCTAAAGAGAAAGCATTTAGGAATTGGCGTTTAAACAAAACTGCTGTTACTAAATTGCTGCGCAATCAGGCCAGAAATAGGTGCAATACCACTCTAAAGCGCAAAAAAGTTCTCTACGAACAGCGCCTTAGACGCAGAGTTCCTGAATACCATAAGGGTAGAAAGAACTTTTGGTCGTTCGTGGGGAGAGTGAGAAATCAGACGCGATCGTCTATTCCAACTCTCCTCAAAGACGATCAGATCTTCACTCACTCGGTTGATAAGGCAAACTTATTAGCCAAAATGTTTGCTGAAAACTGCTCTCTTCCTGAGAGTAGTCAACCACTACCCGTGATCGATGGTGTTCCTCATATTATGCCTGAGATGCATAATATGAGGCACACTAAATATGGGTGGTTTATACGTTAATGAGTCTGAGGCTCTTGATGTTCTGGGCATGTCAATCCAATGCGATCTTCGCTGGAACGATCACATTTTTGACGTGTCGAAGGAAGCAGCCAAGTGCTTAGGGTTCTTAAGCGGTGTAAGAAATACTTCACCCCAACCGATCTTCGTTGTATCTACACCATCTATATCCGTCCGAAAATGGAGTACAATTCGCATATATGGTCGGGAGCTTCGCGAACACATCTTCAGCTCCTAGACCGTGTCCAATGTTGTGCGTTAAAAGACCGCTTCGCTTGATTTCTCAAAAAAAAAAAAAAAACGGGCGTGTCCACCAATCGTTTTATTAGCGACCTTCCATCACAAACCTCCGCCCAAATTGCCGTTAACAGCAGAATCCGCAAATAAGTAGCTCTCATCGTATACTCTGATAGGAAGAAAAATTATTAAAGACCCTTAAAAATGAATAGCTTAATGCGATCACTACCGGTTAGCTATCATTCACTAATTTTAATTCACGAAGTGTCCTGTAATTGAAAGCATAGAGAGGCTCCTCGAGGAATATCGCATCACACGCCGTCGATCCACGGCCGTCCTGATCCAGCATCTTCTTCAAGCATCGCGCCACTACCAACAGACAACCGGATTCCGACCCATCGATCTGCCCTCATGGGTCATGGACTTCGCCCAACTAACTTAAATCCTAAATATATCATATATCTATAATGTAATGTAAACTTACCTTTAAATAAAACTACATGCCTAAAAACTCTTGTGTCCCAACTAAATTCTGCAGGAAGTATCTTTTTCGTGTTCTAAGTTCCGAAAGGCCATTTTTTTTCGTGTTGTGGGTATTAATGCCTCTTTAAGAAGAATCACCATGCTACGGAGTGACAGTGAAAATTCGTGGATGACTGTAGACCACACTGCGGGGTAGTTAAAACCCTCAAAGTAATCCACTTGGCTAATTTTTATGATAAGCAATTTTGTTTATATACCAAAAATGTTGTGTCCCGCGCCCTTAATACAACGCGCATACCTTCGTAGTTATGCAACAATTCTCCACTACTTTGTTTTCTCTTTACTAAAATTTTAATTCTCTTTTTTTTTCTTTTTTTATATCCTACACCCGAAGGGAGTAGGGTATATTCACTTTGTTCTTCCGTTTGTAACGCAGAGAACACAGTAGTGTCGTGACCACGGACGAGGGTGGATGCAGCTACCCACCGCAGTGCAGTGTTTAGTGTGCTCGCGGAAACAAAGAAACAAATATAAAGAAATATTTTCAAACAAACAAAGTCACAGTGCAATAACATTGATTTGGATTACAGATTAAAACATAACAATAGACATCAATAAATTCGCTAAAACAATAACACCAAATATCACAAATAGACAATTAAACGGAATGCAGAGAACCAAGCGAAGGGCTTATTTATGCCCTCCGCAGTAAAGCTCAGCATTTCGTTTCTTTCTTCTCCTCCTCCTTCTTCCTGGTCCCGTTAGGTGTGCAGGCGGCTGTGAGTGCACCGTGGGCTGAAGCGTGGCAAGATAAAGGCATAACACTTGTCTTGTCGCGTTTTGCTTTGCCTGCGGTGTAGGCTTGTCCGCTTGTGCAGCTGACTTTATACCTCTTTACAGTGGGTGGCGATGACAAAATTTCGTATAGACACCACAAATGTGCGTGGCTTGAGGGCGAATTTCTTCGCGGTCTATGCGTATGTCTGTACTCACCAACCGCATATAATGGCACTAGGTGAGACCCAGGTGTCTGATGGTGCAGATCCACTGGATTTTCACTTGCCTGGGTACCACTTACTGCCATTATTTTCATCACACAGAGGCCTCGCCTTATATATTCGCAGTGATGTTGCGTACCAGTGTCAGCAACACCTTTGCACGACGGATGCCGAATTTAGCTCCATGTGGGTTAAGTTCAAAATCCAGTCGCACATCCTGCACTTCTGCTTCATTTATAGAAGCCCGGGTCTAGAGAGGCTGCCAACTTTTGATAAACTTGACAGTCTCTCTGATTCGATTTCTAAAATCCTGGAATCGTATCCGAACAGTGAAATTGTTGTTGCTGGTGATTTCAATGTTCATAATTCCAATTGGCTACGTCATTCGAGTCACACAACACCTGAGGGTTTGTATGTTGAGTTATTTGCTGAGTCTAATAATTTGACTCAATTAGTGAAGGAACCAACGCACTTTCCTTGCGTTGATGGGCAAAACCAAAATATTCTGGACCTTTTTTTAACTTCGCATCACAGCAAGTATGATGTGAATGTGCTTGCACCTCTTGGTAATTCGGACCACGCTACAATTTCTGCTACCTTCCCATATTCTAGTCTTCAATCCGCTCATCAGCCAGCTCCGAAGCGGACAGTGTGGCTTTATGAGAAGGCTAATTGGGATACGCTGAACTCCTTTTTCAGCCGTTTCAATTGGCAATTGTGTTTCAGGGATAGAAACATAAATGCTGCAGCAAAATTGGTAGAAAATATAATTTTATTTGGTATGAGGTCTTTCATACCTAATAAAAGAATTTCCATTAAACCAAAAGACCATTCCTGGTTTAATGCGACTTGCAGACAAGCAGTCAGGTCTAAAGAGGAAGCATTTAGGAATTGGCGTTTAAATAAAACTGCTGATACTAAACTGCTGCGCAATCAGGCCAGAAATACGTGCAATGCCACTCTAAAGCGCGAAAAAGTTCTCTACGAACAGCGCCTTAGACGCAGAGTTCTTGAATACCATAAGGGTAGCAAGAACTTTTGGTCGTTCGTGGGGAGGGTGAAGAATCAGACGCGATCGTCTATTCCAACTCTCCTGAAGGACGATCAGATCTTCACTCACTCGGTTGACAAGGCAAACTTATTAGCCAAAATGTTTGCTGAAAACTGCTCTCTTTCTGAGAGTAGCCAACCACTACCCGTGATCGACGGTGTGTCTCATATTATGCCTGAGATGCACTTTCGAACGCGGGCTGTTAAAAGAGTGCTTGTAAACCTCAACGTCAATAAATCCTCGGGACCGGATGGCATTTCAGCCCACGTGTTGAGAAAGTGCGCCTCAACACTGGCTCGCCCATTGCGCAATCTGTTTAACTTATCGTTTACTTCAGGAGTTTTTCCTAGTTCCTGGAAGATTGCCAATGTGCAGCCAGTTCCCAAAAAAGGTGAGGCTACGAATCCTGCCAATTACCGGCCCATAGCAATCTGTTCAATGCTCTCCAAAGTTATGGAGAGCGTTATAAATTTTAGCCTGATGAGGTATCTAGAGAGCAACCAATTGGTCAGCGATCGCCAGTACGGTTTCCGTGCTCACCGCTCCACAGGCGATTTGATGGCGTTCCTCACTGAGCGGTGGAACAGTTGTGTTCACCAATTCGGTGAGAGTAAGGTTGTTGCTTTGGATATCTCCAAGGCATTTGACCGAGTGTGGCATAAAGCACTTGTGTCTAAACTGGCTGCTTATGGTGTCGGTGATACATTCACTCGATGGATATCGAGTTTCCTCAGCGGCCGTTCTATTCGGGTTGTGATTGACGGCTTTGCTTCCGAAGAGCACTCCATAAATGCTGGAGTTCCGCAGGGTTCGGTCCTGTCTCCAACACTTTTTCTCATTTTTATCAATGACCTTCTGTCATTGACATCAAACCCCGTCTACTCGTTTGCTGATGACAGCAGCATTTGTCATTCATATTCATTCTCCAGGCGTCCTTCTATTCTGGAGATCAATAGAAAACGCAGAATTATGAATGACACACTCCAATCTGACCTCAACAAAATCCAGGAGTGGGGTCAAGCGAATCGGGTCGATTTTAATGCGCGGAAGACCCAATGCTGTTTGTTGACCCACAAGCGTCTGGCGGGCGACAACTTTCCACCTTTAAATATGGGTGGTGTGGATATTAATGAGTCGGAGGCTCTTGATGTTCTGGGCATGTCAATACAATGCGATCTTCGTTGGAACGATCACATTTTTGATGTGTCGAAAGAAGCAGCCAAGTGCTTAGGCTTTTTAAAGCGGTGCAAGAAATACTTCACTCCAACCGACCTTCGTTGTATCTACACCACTTATATCCGTCCGAAAATGAAGTACAACTCGCATATTTGGTCTGGAGCTTCGAAAGCATATCTTCAGCTTCTGGACCGTATACAAGGTCGTGCGATAAAACTTATAGGGGACAGTAGGGTATCCAGCTCTATTGAAACCTTGGGATGTCGTCGGGATGTGGGGTGTGTAACCTTATTTTACCGTTACTTTAATGGTAACTGTTCCTCTGAAGTAGCCAGCCTGATCCCCTCGGTTCAGGTATTCAACAGATCTACTCGGCTTTCCAGAGCGGTGCACCCCTTTTACGTCTCGATCCCGTTCCATCGCACTACCCACTACCGCGAGAATTCGTTTTTCGGTCGCGCAGTTAAATTGTGGAATAGTCTCCCTGCGCATGTTTTCCCACCCACTTATAACGTCGATGCTTTTAAAAGAGGTGTAAATCGACACTACTCCCACTTTTCCCCTTCCCACTAACCTTTACCCTTCTAAACCAACGAATGCTTTGCATGGATAGGGGGCATCCCCTGAGCTTGGTTCTATCTGCCATAAAAAAAAAAAAAAAAAAAAAGAGAAGGAGACGAGATAGATATAGAAAAGTATATATATTCTTATTATATATAGTATATATATTCTTATATATATAGCCCAGTCCGTCCGTCTGTCTGTCTGCCTGTCTGTCTGTTGAAATCACGATTACGAGAGAACGAAAAGAGATATCGCGATGAAATTTTGCAGAAATATTCTTTGTTATGTAGGGCTGTTTGGGATTGAAAATAGGCGAGATCGGTAAACAGCTACTCCTACTTTACGTACGGAATGTAAAGGCACCTTGTTTCAAAAAATATTAAAATCTCAATATTTCATAAACGGTGTGGGATATTAAGGTATAATTTTATTCCGGAACATGTAGCGTCATTACTAAAATGTTTGAAAAAATGGGTGTGCCACGCCCACTGATAACAAAGTTGGCAATATCTAATGAATGGTATAAGATATGGATTATCAGGATATATATGTGATGGATTATCAGGATATATAGAGAAGCAGTACCAATAAGCTTGCCAAAAATGGGCGTGCCACGCCCACTCGTAAAAAAGTTGTCAATATCTTGTAAACGGTATAAGATATTAATACGAAATGTTATCACGAGGTATCTATCTACACGTATTACCAATGGATATAAAAAAATGGGCGTGGTCCGCCCACTTAATTGTAATCTACCAGTATCTAGAGACCTTACAAAAACAGTTTGCCGAAATGGGCGTGGTCCGCCTACTTATACAAAAAGTGTTAAGTGGCGAAATTATAATTTTTTCAGTTGTCGGCCAGGCCGAAGACAACACTTTTACTTGTTTTTTGTTCAACTATTGTATGTGCTGATCGTGATTTTTCTGGCTCCGATTTACTGCGTCCGCGACTGCTTCCACTTTACTCAAATTGTTGTACTGCTTAAGTAGATTGTTGTGGAATGGCTTATACCTGTTCTTAATTTATAGAACTGTCGTGATGCCTATCACCTCATATGGGCCTAACCATATCGGTGAAAGTTTGTTTTTCCTCGTTTGATTTTTCAGCATTACTCTATCTCCAGCTTTAAAAATTACTAGGTTTAGTCTGTCATCGTACTGCCTTTTGGCCGCTTCTTTTGCACGTTCCTGCTTTTGTCTAACCATTTCATGGGCCCTTTGTATTTGGAATTTCTGGACCTTAATGGAATCGTCCGCGTTATAGAGTGGGCCACATTTTTGCTTCAAATTTGTTGGCATCTGCGCATCGAATACATACAATGCGTGAAAGGGGGTTTGTTTGGTGGTTGTATGCGGAGTGTGATTATGCACGTGCATTGCCGCTGATAACCATTGGTCCCAATTGGATCCGTCCTCTTTTGCAAAACTGCGCAAATACTCTGCCAACGGTCTATGGCTTCGTTCTAAGGAACCATTGGCCTGTGTTACGGTGTCGTGTGTAACTTTTTAATTCCGAACAATTTACATGTATCGGCGAATAATTTTGAAGTGAAGTTGGTACCGTTATCTGTTATTAGAATTCGTGGAATTCCGTATCGCGTTACCACTTCGTCGTAGAATTCTCTGGCTACGGTGCTTGCTTCAGCGTCAGGAATAGCTGTGCATGCCATAAATTTTGAGAAGTCGTCCTGAAATGTAAGAATGTACTTATTACCGGATACTGTCTCCGGTAAAATACCTACAATGTCCCTTCTACCTTATCGAAGGGCCGCACTGGCGTGTCTGTTAATACCAGGGGCATTTTCATTAGTTTTGAACTTTTGTTCACCTGACATTTGCGACATGCTCTAACGTATTCTTTTATCTGCTTTTGCATGCCTGGCAACCTGTATTCTTGCCTAATGCGTAAATAGGCTTTTACTGCCCCTTGAGGGCATCAAGGTTTATCATGGAAATCCTTTATTATCGTCTCAATTTCTTTCGAATCTTCTAGAAGAATTGTATTACCATTTTGTTCCGTCTTTGGACTATCCGGTTCTACTGATGCGGAAATTTCCTGCGGCTTGTCGTTTTCTCAGGTTTTTAGTCCTTTCGGTTTAGAGCGCGTTTGGACTGCCGCGACCTCATTGTTATTTTGGAGTATTCTACTCAGAGCGTCTGCATTTAAATTTTTCTTCCCAGATTTATATATAATTTGAAATAGTACTCCGATAGATTATGTCTAAACCTGGCTAGACGAGAAGTCTGATCCCTTGAATTCGCTATACCCTTTAAGGGTTGGTGGTGTGTAAATATTTTGAACTGCCTCCCCAAAAGGTGTGCCCTAAAATTCCTCGTTGGCCAAACTATAGCCAAGAATTCCTTTTCGATTGTGGAGTACCGTTTCTCGGCTCCACTCAACGCCCTACTGGCGAAAGCTATTGGCCTGTACTTGCCTACTTCCCCTTGGGACAATACTGCTCGCAGAGCTTCATTGCTGGCGTCTGTTGTTAACAAAAATTGTTTCGAAAAATCCGGATACGCGAGTACAGGTGGTGATGCTATTGCCTCCTTCAGCTTGATGAACGCTTTCTGGCAGTCCTCCGACCATTGGAATTTGGCATCTTTTCTCAGTAATTTGTTAATTGGCAAAGCGATTTTCGCCATGCTCCCAATAAACTTCCTGTAGTAGTTGGCTAACTCCAGGAATGCCTGCACATCCTTTTTGCTCCTGGGAGGTTTTATATTCCTTACACACTCAACCTTCTGTGGGTCGGGCAGTGCACCCTGCTCAGAACACTTATGGCCTAAATAAACTATTTCTCGTCTTAATAACTGGCACTTTTCCGTGTTTAGTTTTTAACTATTTTCCTAAGGACGCTAAACATCTTAAATAACCTATCTTCATGCTGTTTTAAATTCTTACCATAAACTACTATATCATCTAAATAAACGATGTATACCTTGGAGCCCAGTGAGAATATGATTCATTATTCTCTGAAACGTCGCGGGCACGCCCGTTAAACCAAAAGGCATTCTGTTGAATTCGAAATGTCCTAATCCTGAACTAAACGCGATCTTTTCTTTGCCTTTTTCATCCCCCAAAACCTGGTCATACCCACTAGCAAGATATAATGTTGGAAAATACCTACTATGTCCTAACTACTCTAAAATCTCCTCAATTCTGGGTATTATCCTGGGTTAAACAGGGAAAACCTGTTTAATGGTAACGTCATTTAATTTCCTAAAGTCGACTACTAGCCGCCATTTTTTTGACCGTCTTTCGCGGCTTTCTTTGGTACCAGTAACAGTGGCAAATTCCATGACGATTTGCTGGTGGAGATAATCCCGTCGTGTAGCAGCTTCCGTACCTGCCTGTTTACTTCCTCCCTATGAATATGAGGTAACCTATACGGTTTTTGATTAATCGGTGATGGTTCTTGCCTGGTCGGTATTTCGTGTTTTAAGACCGGCGTATAGGACAATTCATCTCCTTCCAGCAGAAAAATATCATGAAAAGCTGCGCATACTCTCTCTACTGAACCCCTTTCCTCCTTATTCAAACTATTATCTAGACATAATATAGTCATCAGAGTACTTATACCCTTAACATCTATCTCCCCTACTCTATTTATCATACTAGCACGGGGTGTTTCAATACTCCTTGAAACTAGAAAACCCCATCTTAAAGTCACTGTTTATTGCTATATCTTGTTCCGTTGAATTCAGTATCGGAATGTAAACTACGCCCCTTTTACTTTCGCTAAAGTATCCCCCATATACACTCCCGGAACAATTTCCTGTTTATGAACTACTACTTCCGGAATATTGGTTCTAATCCTAACTGGAACTGCTCTGATAGTTCTCGCCATTACTTTCGAACTTTCATTATGTAAGGTCTGATCCAGTTCTCCCATTGAACGCATAACCATCGTCTCAATATGTTTTTTCTTCTCGTTCATAAATGTGACTCGTTTACTAACTGAGTTTATAATTGACCAATTCCACAAATTGTCCCCACCAACTATGCCATCCGCTGGCACTCCCTGTCCAAGTGGCGCTATATGTAGCGTTAAACAAAGATGAATTATACCACTAGGTTTGATCACTACGGAACCCTTCGTGGTTACACATCCACCAAAAGCTCCACTAAGGGTTTTTACGTTGTATCAACGTAATTTCTTTTCCCCGTTTTATTCCGTTTCATATTAACGCCTTTACTTATCCCACTTTCTACCCTTGAGAAAAAGTTTTCTAACATCCTTGTTGCGTCTTTTTGCCATGAAATCAAGTTTGTCTTATTGCTATGTAAAAAATGCTCAGTACAATTAAAACCTTTTATTTTCTTTTCTTTTACTACATTTTTTATTATGCCCAGAGGCAATATGATTAAAACGAAAATTTGTGCAATGCTTGCACTTAAGCATAAGGTCAAAACTCCAAACGTATCTACTGACTCAACGGCCGTCTGCTTTACTGTTTGTCTGTTATCAACTGCTTGCTTAGTCCAAATGGACCCAATAAGCGTAGCCGGGTTAAACACGGATATAACAATATGCTAACTGTAGCGGAAAAGAGCCGCCTCAACACCTGAGCGCAAGAAAGTGGGTCACTAGTTCCACGGTCAGCGATATTTAATGGAAACGAAACCGCGGCTTCAACGACCTGCGCTCATTAGACTAATTGCTCTAGAAACGGCAATGCGGAATTAAACCAACAAGCATAACGTGCAAAAAATGCTCAGTGCGATATCATAATTTAAGTATCGCCTGAAAGTATGCCTAGCGAAAACAGTAACTCACAACAGGTTACATTTTGCTGTAAAAAATTTCGTGTTGCCAAAACAAGCTGGGCTGTGGCTTTTGCACTTATCAACTGTTACGTCTGACGTGGGATTTACTGTACCCAATACCATCAGTCCTAAACCTTTCTTTGAATTACCGTTTCTATTTTCTTTACTACAGAAGCTTTTAGGTTTATGTGGTTAGGTGACGAACGTATTAACATCTTATTAGACGTCTGACGCGCGATAAAAATCCCCCATATTTAATTGTGTGGAAAAGTCTTTTAGATGCTGAACATAACTGGGACTTCTTTGTTCCCAAACGAGGTTCATAAATGCTACTAGCTTTCTCTGCGTACCTGGACAACCACCCTGGCCGAAGTGTGATCTGCTAACTAACTAGTAAAGTAGCTGAACTTAAAGAAATCATTTTTAATCGTTTTCAAAAAGAATTGTTTTCAAAAAGAATTAGAATTAGAACCGACAAGGATGAAATTTGTTCTCAAGTTTCTAGGTTTTCTATTGCTGGTGACGCTGGTGAGGCTACGCTAACAGTTCCGTGGCGTCTTGGCCCCGCAAACCGATAACAAAGATAGCAAAGAAAGCAGCTGAGAAAGTTTGTTCTCACGACGGATGCCGAATTTAACTCCATGTGGGTTAAGTTCAAAATCCAGTCGCACATCCTGCACTTCTGCTTCATTTATAGAAGCCCGTGTCTAGGGAGGCTGCCAACTTTGGATAAACTGGACAGTCTCTCTGATTCGATTTCTAAAATTCTGGAATCGTATCCGAACAGTGAAATTGTTGTTGCTGGTGATTTCAATGTTCATAATTCCAACTGGCTACGTCATTCGAGTCACACGACACCTGAGGGTTTGTATGTTGAGTTATTTGCTGAGTCCAATAATTTGACTCAATTAGTGAAGGAACCAACGCACTTTCTCTGCGTTGATGGGCAAAACCAAAATATTGTTGACCTTTCTCTAACTTCACATCACAGCAAGTATGATGTGAATGTTCTTGCACCTCTTGCTAATTCGGACCACGCTACAATTTCTGCTACCTTCCCTTATTCTAGTCTTCAATCCGCTCACCAGCCAGCTAATTGGGATGCGCTGAACTCCTTTTTCAGCGGTTTCAATTGGCAATTGTGTTTCAGGGATAGAAACATAAATGCTGCAACAAAATTGGTAGAAAATATAATTTTATTTGGTATGAGATCATACCCAATAAAAGAATTTCCATCAAACCAAAAGACCATTCCTGGTTTAATGCGACTTGCAGACAAGCAGTTAAATCTAAAGAGAAAGTATTTAGGAATTGGCGTTTAAACAAAACTGCTGATACTAAATTGCTGCGCAATCAGGCCAGAAATAGGTGCAATACCACTCTAAAGCGCGAAAAAGTTCTCTACGAACAGCGCCTTAGACGCAGAGTTCTTGAATACCATAAGGGTAGAAAGAACTTTTGGTCGTTCGTGGGGAGTGTGAAGAATCAGACGCGATCGTCTATTCCAACTCTCCTCAAGGATGATCAGATCTTCACTCACTCGGTTGATAAGGCAAACTTATTAGCCAAAATGTTTGCTGAAAACTAGTCTCTTCCTGAGAGTAGCCAACCACTACCCGTGATCGATGGTGTGTCTCATATTATGCCTGAGATGCGCTTTCGAAAGCGGGCTGTTAAAAGAGTGCTTGTAAACCTCAACGTAAATAAGTCTTTGGGACCGGATGGCATTTCAGCCCATGTGTTGAGAAAGTGCGCCTCAACACTGGCTCGCCCATTGCGCAATCTCTTTAATTTATCGTTTACTTCAGGAGTTCTTCCTACTTCCTGGAGGATTGGCAATGTGCAGCCAATTCCCAAAAAAGGTGAGGCTACGAATCCTGCTAATTACCGACCCATAGCAATCTGTTCAATGCTTTCCAAAGTTATGGAGAGCATTATAAATTTTAACTTGATGAGGCATCTGGAGAGCAACCAATTGGTCAGTGATCGCCAGTACGGTTTCCGTGCTCACCGCTCCACAGGTGATTTGATGGCGTTCCTCACTGAGCGGTGGAACAGCTGTGTTCACCAATTCGGTGAAAGTAAGGTTGTTGCTATGGATATCAACAAGGCATCTGACCTAGCCTCCCTGCGAGTGTCTTCCCGCCCACTTACAGCGTCGAAACCTTTAAGCGAGGTGTAAACCGTCACTACTCCCTCTTTCCCCCCTTCCCACTAACCTGTCATCCCTTCGGAACCAACAAATGCTGTGCATGGATAGGGGGCATCCCCTGAGCTTGATTTCATCAGCCATAAAAAAAAAGGTGTTGCTGACACTGGTACGCAACATCACTGCGAATGTATAAGGCGAGGCCTCTGTGTGGTAAAAACAATGGCAGTAAATGGTACCCCCGCATGTGAAAATCCAGTGTATCTGCACCCTCAGATACATGGGTCTCAGTGCCATTACATGCGGTTAGTGGGTACAAATATGCGCATAGACTGCGAAAAAATTCGCCCTCAAGCCGTACGTGGCTTAGTGGAATCTATGCGGAATATTGTCATCGCCACCCACTGTAAGGAAGTGTAAGGTCAGCTGTACAAGCGGCGACGCGTACGTCGCAAGCAAAGCAAAATGCGACAAGACAAGTGTTATGCCTTTATCTTGCCGCGCGACTCACAGCCGCATGCACTCCTAACAGGACTAGGAAGAAGGAGGAGGAGTGAAAGCAAACGAAATGATGAGCTTTACTGCGGAGAGCATAAAAAAATCCCTCGCATGGTTCTCTGCGTCCCGTTTGATTATCTATTTATTTGTTGTAATTTGATCAAGTTTTATTTATTTGTTATTAAGTTGTTATTAAGTATTGCACTATTGTTTGTTTGTTAAAAAGTGTTGTTTGGTGAAGTGTTATCGTTGTGCGGTAACGTGTTATTGTTGTGTTAAGCGTATTCCGCGCCGTGGGTTTTCACTATTGTTTAGGACTATTGTTTTAGATTTTATTTGCCCGAATACTGATTAAAAAAGTATTGGCGGGCGCACCGTCCGCCTCCGTCCGCGGTCATATCACAACTGATCCAGAAGTTGGGCGTTGATGAAGCTTGTTATAAGGTTTTAAATAATACATCTTTGTGGCAAGCAAATATTAAGTTGCGACCATTCCGTTTTTTTCAAAAACCCAGAGAATCTGGAGATCTGCAGTAACTGATTTATGTGTGTTCAATAATGCTGCTGTAAGTTCGATAAATACTATAAACGTTATTTACCAAAATGTTCGGGGAATCAACACGAAGTTGCGTGATTTATTTACGCTTAGCCATGACTTAAAGTACCATGTCGTAGTTTTCACAGGAACATGGCTTAAGCCTGATGTTCATAACTTGGAAATTTTTTCTGATAATTACAATAGCTATAGAAAAGATAGAAACACCAATTTAACAAATTTAACGCGTGGAGGTGGTGTACTTACTGCTGTAAAATCTTCATGCTTTTCTACAGAAGTGGCGTCGAGGAATGCTGCAGATATCGAGTTCCTCTGCGTCTACGTAAAAATTGCTTCGTTAACATTATATTTAACATGCTCTTATATTCCACCAAATTCAAGTGAAGATATTTACTCAGCCCATGCTAAATGTATAGATTCAGTAGCTGAAATGATGATTCGCAGCGATCGACTAATTGTTTTGGGCGATTTTAATTTACCTCGAGTGATTTGGGAGAAATATGAATATGATAACACTGTAGTTCTAATTCCATTATCTGAAGCTCAAACAGACTGTTTCCTAACTGAGGTATCCTTTTGTGGCCTTTCTCAAATAAACTCTTTACGCAACTTCAACAATCGCACTTTAGATCTTATCTTCGTTGATGATATGGACTCATTCGATGTATCTCGCCGTGCGCCTCTGGTATCGCCTGAGGACAAACATCACCCTAGTTTACAAATCGATATAATTAATTTGCCGATCAAAACTTCTTCACGTGACAGTGGAATTCGAAAGAAAACGAAATTTATCTTCAAATACACAAATTATGAGCTTCCAAATAATACTATTAGCTCCCTAGATTGGAGTTCAATCCTACGTCTAAATGAATCTACAGCATTTCTAGATTTCGCTGTAACTTCTTTTAACAACATCTTAACCAAATCTTTTAATTCATATGTACCATTGCGATCACATGCTTACTGTTCTGGCCCAACTTGGTTCTCTGAAGATTTACGTGCGTTAAGGAGAGTAAAATCTAAACTTTACAAATTATATTGTAGAACACCTACTACTGTAAACATGTGCAATTATTTGTCTACAAGACGTAAATACCAACACTTATGCAAGCAGTCCTATAATAATCACATAGAAAAAGTTAAATCGAACTTACGATGAGACCCAAAATCTTTTTGGAATTTTATAAATACCAAACGCAAAACTGTAATATTTCCACCTTGTTTGAAATTTAATGAGACCGAATCGGATAACATCAACACGATCTGTAGCCTCTTCGCTGACTATTTTAAAACAACATACTCGAGCGTTAAATACACTTTGTCGAATTATCCATATCAAGTTTTATCTGGCTCTATCGCACAGCCTATTATGGACGAGCTGATTGTCCTAAAAGAGTTACAGAATATTAAATCGTCTTATGATTCTGGTAACGACATAATTATCACAGGATCCTAGACGACCTACCTAGACGACATAATTGTCACAGGATCGTCCGCGGAAGAGCACATCGCGAATCTTCGAGAGGTTTTCCGGCGTTTTAGACAGGCAAATCTCAAACTCAACGTCGACAAGTGTGAGTTTTTTAAGAAGGAGTTGAAATACCTGGGGCATGTGGTAAGTGAGCAAGGTATCCAGACAGACCCTGATAAAATGTCGGCGATACAAAATTTAAAACCACCAACCACCACCAAAGAACTGCGAAGATGCTTGGGCATTGTCGCAGGTTCGTGCCAGATTTCGCAAAGACCATCCAGCCAATGACCACACTACTACGAAAGGGAAAACATTGGAAATGGGGCGAAGCACAACAGGAAGCGTTCTAAACCCTCAAGCAGAAACTCACGGAGGCACCAATACTGGCGTGTCCAGATTTCAATGAGAGATTTCAACTTCAAACGGACGCGAGCGACTTTGGACTTGAAGCCGTGCTCACATAACAACTGGAGGGTCAGGAGCGTGTTATCGCGTACGCCAGCCGAGATCTCAACAAGGCCGAAAAGAATTACTCGGCAACAGAAAAAGAATGCCTGGCCATAGTGTGGGGTATTCGCAAGATGCGCGCTTACCTTGAGGGATACCGGTTCACCGTAATCACAGATCATCTGGCGCTAAAGTGGCTAAATTCTATTGAGAACCCATCAGGGAGAATAGCGAGATGGGCCTTGGAGCTCCAACGGTTTTCTTTTGACATCCAGTTCCGAAAGGGGAAGCTGAATGTAATCGCGGATGCACTATCACGACAGCCGCAAGAAACCGTCGTCAGAGTAGCAGCAGAGGAGACACGCGAACAGCACTGCAAGTGGTTACAAGCAAAGGTCAGAGAAGTGGAACAATATCCGGAGAAGTTCCCAGACTACACCTTGGAGAATGGGAATCTATACCGTCATTATCCAAATCGACTTGGAGACGAGGACTGCATGCCGTGGAAATTGTGCGTGCCCAGGACCATGAGAGGCAGAGTACTCAAAGAGAATCCCGACCATCCGCTCGCTGGCCATGAAGGAGTCCGCAAGACCATATGCCGGTTAACAAGTAAATATTACTGGCCAGGAATGTTTCACGATGCGAGAAGATATGTGCAGCAATGTGAATCGTGTCAACGTTACAAGCCGAATCAGCAAAAGGCGGCAGGGAAAATGCTCACCCAATTGGCAGAAGAACCTTGGGCGATACTCTGTGCGGATTTTGTGGGTCCGCTACCGCGTTCTACACACGGAAACACAACTCTTCTAGTATTCTTTGATAAATTTTCGAAATGGGCCGAAATGATAGCCTTACGAAAAGCCTCAACAGAACACTTGCAGCGAGCGTTCCGAGAACGCTTTCTAGCCCGGTTCGGAGTACCCAAGATATTAGTAACGGATAATGGGACTCAGTTTACGAGTCGCTGTTTTCGTCGTTTCCTCCAGGAAATGGATGTAAAGCAACAGTATACTGCTCCATGCACGCTACAGGAGAATCCCACGGAGAGAATCAGCAGGACGATAAAAACGGTAACAGCACACCTTTCGGACAACAAGCACCAAAACTGGGACGAACTGCTTCAGGAAATTACGCTAGCCATCAATACCAGCGTATCCGAGACCACAGGATACAGCCCGGCATATCTCACGCAAGGACGAGAACCAAGACTTCCTGGAACCTACTACGACGAGCAAACACCAGGCAGCGGGCAGGAACCCATATAACCCGCGGAGAAGGGAAAAAATCTAAAAGAAGTCTTCAAATTGGTGGTGAGAAACTTGGAAAAGGCAACGCAGGATCAGGCGCACTACTATAACTTGCGACGCCGACAGTGGAAACCAGAAATTGGGACATCAGTACTCGTGCGACAGCACCCGCTGTCAAAAGCTATCGACAGCTTCGCGGCGAAATTGTCTCCGAAGTTCGACGGCACGTACCAGGTAATCGGATTCGTGTCACCAGTGGTCGTCCTTTTACAGAAAGAAGGTGAGACTCGGCCAAGAACGGCTCATGTGAGCGTGCTAAAGGTGTACCAACAGGCGGCAGTGAAAAATGACCATACTCCGGATGGAGTTTCTGGCAGCGAACGTCTGGTTCAGGGTACAGGAAGCTCCCCAACCACAGAAGCTGACGGTCAAATCAAACCGGAAGCAAAAACAAGCAAACGCGGGGGCGGAAGGAAACTGCGTCAGCCAGAATCCGACTACAGGAAAGGAGAACCGGCTTCAGCAAGAATAGCCATAGCCAGCGAAGAAATCAACGACGACCGAAAACCAAACCCCGGGCAGAATCCGCAAACGCGGCGACAGAATTACAACAGGCCACAGGTGGACACCCGTGGTGCAGACATAAAAAAAAACAGAAGGCTACACATCCGGCGGGCGGAAAACAAACGACTCGAACATATTCGCACGATCGCGAGCACTTAATATTCGGCGATTTCACAACGGAAGAAAGGAAGGCATTATTTCACAACGAATTGCCCTCCCAGCTGCTAGTTCGCGAATCAAAACAAAAGCCGAACTACAAGGGAAAAATAATCAAGATGGATGGATCAAGAGCCAATAATCGAAATCTCGGACTCCGAGGACGAAGCGATTCCTGAGCCACCAAGACGAGGAGTGGAAGACGAGGAGTCAGTGTTGGATCCACAGGAACTGGTGGATTTTTATACAACGGAGGAAGAGATTCGTCGCCCCGGGCGGATCTATAGGTTGTGGCAAGTCGTCCGGGTGGAGACGATGATCACCCGAGACGGCCAAATAGTGGAAGAAATCTCGGGAGAGCACCAAGATATCGTCGGCCGGGCCGGCGCCAAACTTGTCGCCCGAGAACTTGGCCAGCGTGACGCGGCCGTACCAACGGCGGTTCCTCCCGGCGCGGAGCAGGGTGTTCAAACAGAGGAGCGGCGCCGGGAGGAGAAAGCGAGCCAGATAACCGTCGCTGCACCCACAACTCCGATGGAGATCGACCCGGAGACGGCTCCCGTAGGAACTTGGCCAGGGTGACGCTGCCGTACAAACGGAGGTTCCTCCCTGCGCGGAGCAGGGCGTTCAAACGGAGGAGAAAGCGAGCCAGACACCCGTCGCTGCACCCACAACTCCGATGGAAATCAACCCGGAGACGGCTCCCGTGGAGGTCCGAACAGCCATCAACACGCTGCTAAGCGCCCATCGCAACGGCCGCGCCTCCAACACGATGAGGGCCGTGGACGGGGTGCGATACCAAATGAAGATCGCCGAGCGGGGCAAACAAGAGTGCGTCTGTTTTAAAATGGAGCCCTACGCAAAACATTCATGCTGGAAAATTTTTATATTGAGAAAAAATAATATAAATGAAATAAAAGGACAAAATAGAGTTTAATAAGAAGTTTTTTATACACTGCAGGGGAAAAAATTAAGAAAGAATTAAGAAAGAATTAAGTAAAGGAAAACAAAGGAGAAGAGAAAAAAAAATCTAACAAAAAAACAAGTAAGGGTGTTGTCTTCGGCCTGGCCGAAATCTAAATACCCTACACCTGAGTAACTGAAAAAATTATAATTTTGCCACTTAACAACTTTTGGATAAGTAGGCGGACCACGCCCATTTCGGGAAAATGTTTTTGTAATGTCTCTAGGTGCTGCTGGATAGAATTACGAAGGTATTAATATTTCATGGGATATTGAAAACCTTTGTATAAGTGGGCGGACCACGCCCATTTTTTGTATACAAATTGGTAATACGCGTAGATACCTCGTGATAAAATTTCGTATTAATATCTTATACCGTTTACACAATGCACTAAGAGAATCAGATGCTATCTGACTTCTCTTTTTAGCATATTAAAGAACAAATAAGAAAAGTACCATCGAGACAAAATACTCGTGTAAATTTACAGTCTAAATCCTAACTTGCATTAAGAGATAAAGGATGAAAATAGGAAGGACATAGAGTAAAGTACACAGGACATAGATATAGTATAGGAAAGAACAGGAGGAGATATACGTATGAACAGCGTTGATGTGCCGATAAGAAAACGAAAAATGCAAGAAGACCGGCTTCAGATTACGATGCAGGGAATTCCACAGCCTGACAGTGTTGACGCAGAAAAAGCGAAATAATTAAGTGGGTTGTAGCTTGGCAAACCTTCACAGGGCCCCCATGCTAAGGCAAACTGTACGAAAGAAGTTCTCCGCATCGTACAGCTCAACCTAGAATGGGCAGCACAAGACCAGGCGAGAGGTTACAACCTGAGACGACGGCAATGGCATCCTGAAATTGGGCAGCTCGTACTGTCAAAGCATCATCACCTGTCAAAAGCATGTGGGGGTTTCGCCGCAAAGTTAGCCGCGCGCTATCATGGCCATTACAAAGTTTTAAAATTCATCTCACCAGTCACTACAACACACAACACAACAACTATTGAAGCCTCTCAACCCCAGTCGAAAGCTATAGCGGAAGATCATTGGCTCGAACAATTGCGCCACGGTCGAAGACGCACGAAAGAACCTCCCATTGCGGAAGCAGCTTCGCTTCGTTTATAACTTCGATGGGACTAAATACCAAGTCTGCATTGGAAGGACCAACACCGCCACGGTATTCCTCTCTTCGGCGAAGTAGGAGGGGAGTGTGAAGACGTCCAGGATGCCACACAAATCTTTTCCTCAGCATAGAAGCATTAATTTTAATGTGTTTTAGTTAACTTTAAACTAGAATAAGGAAATTAATTTCTAATCTTTCATGAATGCATTGAATTTATGTTATGGAGTAAGCAAAGGAATTTAATTTTTTTTTACACTAATTTTTATAGAATGAGTAAAATAGTTCGTATGGAATTAGAAGAATGTTTAATTTAATTTCACTATAAAGGAAGCAATTTTTTGTTATGGTAACCACATAGAATTAAGAGCAGAACAACCACTCGGTGGATTGCGAAGGAGCAAGCGAGAAGGGATAGAATCACACGACGCCACGCCGCCGTCGACAGCAGCTCGAGTAGGGTATAAAAAAGCACACGCGGATAAAAATAGTCACTCAGTTCACTGGAGTCAAGCGGCGAGGGATCCTTTCCATCCTCATCCTTGTTCTCCTATTAGTTTGGTAGATTTTCTAAATCTCCCTAAGAAGAAAACTTTCCTTCCAACAGCGCTCATCGCTCACGCTTTTAGAAGCGTCATCGAAGGCAACGAGCTGCTTGCCATCCTCGTCGCTCTTAGTCACGGAAACAGCGCTCATCGTTCACGCTCTCAGAAGCGTCATCGAAGACAACGAGCTGCTTGCCATCCTCGTCGCTCTTAATCACGGCAACAGCTATCATCTCCCACGCGCACTTCGAAGCAAATGGTCGCCTGTGTAACGTTCGGGGTAGTTAATACACAAAAAAAAAATTCAAAAGGCCCGCTGTTGAGGTCTGCTTGGCTCATTCGGCCGTGCACAGGGACAGTGGGGGGTTCTGTAACCCCAACAGCGGAATAGAAACCCTGGTCACAAACAAACAGACCAGTAGTCAAGACTTACAATGGCTAAACAGCCACTTGATGCAGACTAGCACAAACGTATAACCACCTCCTAGCTGTGGACAGGGACGAATTAGGGCGGTCATCGCTCATGGCCCAATGGTGTGGAATGAAAGGGAGGGGAGGAGTAGATGTCGTTTTTCATCCCCCGTCTTTACCCACCCAACCTGACTGGTGCGATTATTGGTGTGCACCAGTCCCTTCGATATGTGTCGCTCAGCATCCGCCTACTCACCTTTCACTTAGCGCGCCATATGAAAAATGATAATAGAGATAATTATCTCATGTAATATTATTATTTATTCAACGGATTATGAAATTCAGCAACTTCCATCTACGAAGTTTTCTTACTATTGTATTACCATACTTCTTTTCCTCACATTGTTTAAGGTAAGTATATAATTAGTTGGACTGGTTTGCATGTAGTCCATTAATTCTATATATGTTTAACATCTCTAAATCTTGAATTACAGTTGAGTGAATTTAATCGTTATGGTTAACTTAAAGTTATTGCATTAATTCAAAAATAACTCTTGCTAAGGCAATATTTCGTTTAGGAGACTACCTTATTTCTAACGGGCCTTGAAATTTACTTTTGGTAATACAACAAAGAAAAAATTAAACTCACCCGACTCCGGAAGGTTGAATGATGGAGCCACCGCAACAGTCTGGATCTGTACAGAAAACTATAACAGAGACTATGTAAAAACTTCGGAAAAAGTCCAAAACTCAAATATTTGATAATTGCTTTTCGCAAAATATACCAATTTTACTATTTATAGTTATACCAAAGTTATTTATAGTTATACCCATTTATAGATATACCGATTTAACCAATTTATTACTACTTTAGTCACGTTAACCCTCGTTTATATATTTTTTTTTGTCGAATACATGAAAACTGTAACTTCTAAACTCAAATATTCGATAATTTAATTTCGCAAAATATACCAATTTTAAGTTATTTTTATTTTTTGTACGAATACATGAAAACTGTAACGTCTAAACTCAAATATTCGACAATGTTATTTCGCAAAATATACCAATTTTAATTATTTATCGTTATACCAAAGTTATTTATAGTTATACCCATTTATAGATATACCAATATAACCAATTTAGTACTACTTTAGTTACGTTAACCCTCGTTTATATATTTTTGGGACGAATACATAAGAACTGTAACTTCTAAACTTAAATTTAACTTCCCATTCCTAGTTGTCGATTTGGTGTTTCCGATTGGAGCGCTGACCGGCTGCTGAAGTTCATCGCCAACTCTGGGTAGCCGCTAAGGAGAATTACCCGTTTGGTGCAATCGGTGAACTGGACATTGAGACACTCCGTTTCCTCACATGATTCCTCCTGCTGTTGCTTTAGTAATTTACGCTGTAATTCTTTCTGTTTGCACATCTGTATGTTTGCTGCGCGTTTCTTCAAAGCCTGAGTGCGCTAATAAAATGGTCTTCATTTTCTTTTTATTTCTTATCAGTTTTTCTTTTTATTTGGCACATAATTCAGTGGATACTGAATTTAAATTAAGCAATTAAAAGAACGTAATTATTGTTGGCTTTATTGTATCAGTAAGTCGATTTATTATTGCAGCAACATGTTTTTAGAAGTCAATAAATAGTGGCTGCTGATAAAGTCACTTTTCATCAATTATAGAATCTTCTACTTCACACTTTTCAACCGCAGGCAGAATAATTTTGTTCCTATTTTTGCAAATTAATTAGCGTATACATTTTATTTAATCACTTAAATGTTCTTTTAATGTTCAGTTGTTTCCGATTTAATTTGAAATTTCTGCACATCACAAATCCATAAATGAACATCTGCAGGCAACCAAGCCACAAAAAAAAACCAAAATTCCGAACTGCGGCTCAAAAGCGACTCTGCCAAATCAGACTACCGTACCTAGACTGACTGAAGTTACACTTTTTCTCGGCTTCGCCACAGAAAGGCAGGCATCGCCGTCTCCCTCCCTCCCATCATGATCGGCACTCTAAGCAAGTCCCGCAGGATGGCGTGATGCAAGGTTCATATAGAAAAAATCTTCTAGAACTTTCGATCACGCCATGTTACGGGACCCGCTCTCTCATCCACATGGTGGGGAGAGGCAGACACCGATATCTGCATTGCGGCAGGCCAAATGGAACGCGTATAAATAAAAATCACAGGGTGACCTCACACCTGTTTCTTCGGAAAAACCGGGCATGTAGCAACTGTACCATTAGTGCAACAGCGAACGATCAATTCTGAATGGTACACAACCATTTGTTTACCCGAAGTCTTCGAAAAAATAAGGAAACTCTTTGAGAACTGAAAACATGGAATTGATGGGTTATTCGCCGTCCGGCCCTGATTTAGCACCCAATGACTTGTTTTTGTTTCCGCACATCAAAAATAAATTACCAGTACCAGTACCATATATACAGTTCGGCAAACACATATACATATATCGTTCGGTAAACGGTTAATGCGATCAGACCGGCAGATTTGGAGAAATATATATATATATATATATATATATATATATATATATATATATATATATATATATATATATATATATATATATATATATATATATATATATATATATATATATATTATATATATATATATATATATATATATATATATATATATATATATATATACTTCGCCGAGTATAGTTGGCGCGTGGCTCCGATTCGGCTATCCAGCTCTATTAGTCAGCGCGTGGCTTCGCTTCGACTGCTAGGTCATATATATACCGCGTATACATATACGAGCATAGTTCATACACAAGTATATATTTATAGCCGAGTATAGTTTGCAACGACGTTTTCTCCAGCCGGGGTATTACTCAGGGTGATCAGTGTTCGTTAAGAAAAATTTATATTTTTGGACACTCCTCAATTCTAATTCAGGCTTTATTCATAATTTCTTAAGTCTAATCTTATGGATCTTATGCAGAACTGTCTCGGGTGGATTACGAACGGATGACTTGTTGACTCGTGAGATTCCCTGTACGAGGTTTCGCAGATGAGCGTGCACCGTAATGTCGTACGCAAGCAGGGGTGTTGGAAGGCAGTGTGCTTGACGTGGCTGAGCGAGTGCTGTTCTTATGTGTCGAATAGTGACGTGCTTTGCAGTCGACATAGTTTGTTTAGGCAATGATCATTGCAAGCGTGAATGATGAGTGCTGCCTATGAGCGTTCAGCTTAAGATTAATGAGGATGGCAAACAACTCGTTGACTTCGATGACGCTTCAAAGAGCGTGGGAGATGATGGCTGTTGCCGTGACTAAGAGCGACGAGGATGGCAAGCAGTTCGTTGTCTTCGATGACGCTTCTGAGAGCGTGAACGATGAGCGCTGTTTCCGTGACTAAGAGCGACGAGGATGGCAAGCAGTCTCGTTGTCTTCGATGATGCTTCTAAAACCGTGAGCGATGGGCGCTGTTGGAAGGAAAGTTCTCTTCTTAGGGAGATTTAGAAAATCTACCAAACTAATAGGAGAACAAGGATGAGGATGGAAAGGATCCCTCGCCGCTTGACTCCAGTGAATTGAGTGACTATTTTTAGATGCGTGTGCCCTTTGACACCCTGCTTGGGCTGCTGTCGACGGCGGCGTGGCGTCTTGTGATCCCTTCTCTCTATCCCTTCTAGCTTGCTCCTTCGCAATCCACCGAGTGGTTGTTCTGCTCTCAATTCTATGTGGTTACCATAAACAAAAAATTGCTTCCTTTATAGTGAAATTAAATTTAACATTCTTCTAATTCCATACGAATTATTTTACTTATTCTATATTATAAAATTTAAAGTGTAAAAAAAAATTAAATTCGTTTGCGTACTCCATAACATAAATTCATTGCAATCATGAAAGATTAGAAATTAATTTCCTTATTCTAGTTTAAAGTTAATTAACACAAATTAAAATTAATGATTCTATGCTGAGGAAAAGATTTGTGTGGCGTCGTGGACGTCATCACACTCCCCTCCTACTTCGACCGTGGCGCAATTGTTCGAGCCAATGATCTTCCGCTATAGCTTTCGACTGGGGTTGAGAGGCTTCAATGGTTGTTGTGTTGTGTGTTGTAGTGACTGGTGAGATGAAGTTTAAAACTTTGTAGGGGCCATGCTAGCGCGGGGCTAACTTTGCGGCGAAACCCCCACAGGCATTTGACAGGTGATGATGCTTTGACAGTACGAGCTGCCCAATTTCAGGTTGACATTACCGTCGTCTCAGGTTGTAACCTCTCGCTTGGTCTTGTGCTGCCCATTCTAGGTTGAGCTGTACGATGCGGAGAACTTATTTCGTACAGTCTGCCTTAGTATGGGGCCCTGTGAAGGTCTGCCAGTACCAAAAGTTTTCCACTGTATAGGGTTTTTGGTAATCGTGGTTCGCGGCCTTGATTCATGAAGGCCTGACTGAAACCAGTGACATTTGAAACTTTCGTGTTGATCGCCAGAGAGATTTACGGTAGTAATTCGTCCCATTTCTTTTGTTCACCTTTAGCCAGCTGCGATACCATCGCTTTAGTTGTCCTGTTTGCTTTTTCTGTGGCATTCTCTTGAGGAGTGTAGGGTGTTGTGAACTGTTGTTTTATCCCGAGCTCTTGCATGAATTTCTGGAAATTCTTTCTCACAAATTGTGACCCATTGTACGTTACTAGGATTTTTGGTACACCATAGTGGGATAAAATACGCTCCCTAAAACCCTTTTTTACATTTGACGACGTAGCCTTGTTCATTGGAATTATCTCGGTCCACTTAGTAAATTTGTCGATAAATACGAGCATTACAGTGTTGCGATGCGTTTATCGGGGTAGCGATCCCACGAAATCTGCACAAATGATTTCTCATGATTCGGCTGCTATTTGGCATGTGTCAGCATGTGTCCTGCGGGTTTCTGTTGGTGGAGTTTGTAGCGTTGACAGGATTCACAATTCCTCACATAGTGGCTCGCGTCTGAAAAACATCCCCTGGCCAATAATACAAACTCGCCAATCGCGCCAACGTCCTGCGGATGCCTAGATGTCCGGCTGTCGCTGTGTCATGGTTCTCTTTACGTACCCGGTATCGAACTGGTTTCGGTACACAAAGCTTCCACGGCACACTGTCTTCGTTTCTACTTCGATTTGGGATATGGCGATAAAGTTGGCGTCCTCTATGATATAATCATGGAATTTCGTCGGGTTCTTGTGAATTTCGGAAACTTTACTGTTGGTCCAAGCGCATGTAGTATCCTTAACTGAGTCTGTGAAAATCGGGCGGACAACCTCTCGAGGCTGCCGCGAAAGTGCTTCTGACACCACGTTGTGTTTGCCTTTCCTATAAATTAAGTAGTAGCGATATGGCTGCATTTCTAAAGCCCACCGCGCAATTCGTCCGGAGGGGTTTTCTATTGTGTTTAGCCACTTGAGGGCCAAATGGTCGGTAACTTAGAGAATTCGTATCCCTCGAGGTATTGTCTCATTTTTCTTGTGCCCCAGACTATTGCCAAACATTCTTTTTCGGTTGGCGAATAGTTTGGTTCTGCTTTATTTTGTGCGGCGGCTGGTGTAGGCGGTCACCCGTTCTCGTCCTTCGATGTCTTGCGTGAGTACTTCGATGTCTTGCGTGAGTACCACTCCCAGACCATGATCACTGGCGTCTGTTTGTAACTTGAATTTCCTTGTGAAGTCGGGGCATGTTAATATCGGTGCTTTTTTGAGTAACGACTTCAACCGATCGAACGCATCTTGTTGTTAGGCTTCCTATTTGAAACGACGACCCTACTTAAGCAATGCTATTAGGGGTCGCATGATCCCTGTCGTCTGTAACTCGAATTTCCTTGTGAAGTCGGGGCATGTTAATATCGGTGCTTTTTTGAGTAACGACTTAAACCGATCGAACGCATCTTGTTGTTAGGCTTCCTATTTGAAACGACGACCCTACTTAAGCAATTCTATTAGGGGTTGCACTACGTCGGAGAATTCCGGCAGGAAGCGACGGTACGAGGATGCGATTCCTAGGCACCTGCGTAATTCTCGTAGAGTTCTTGATGGTGGAAGTTCTTTTATGGCCGCTATTTTCTCTGGATCGGTTTGTATCCCTTCTGCAGTAACCAGGTGACCGAGATACCCTATTTCTGTCTTGAAAAACTCACATTTTTCTTGGTTTATATTTAGCCTTGCTTCACGCAGTCTCTCGAAGACACGTCGTAGGTTGTGCATGTGATCTTCAACAGATTTTCTGGTGACGATAATATCGTCAAGACACGCAAAAGCGTATGGATCTAAGTCAGGTCCAATAACACGATCAGGTGTGCACGCTGGAATGTGGCCGGGGCTGAATATAGACCGAATGGCATGACTCGCCATTGGAACAAGGCACATCCTGTGACTGTAAATGGCGTGTACTTTTTGCTTCCCAGTTCCATGGGGATTTTCCAGTACCCGCTTTTCAAGTCGATGGTGCTAATTTGCCTGTTGTCTCGCAGCTCTTCAAGGATATGCTGAATTCTCGGGGGGTAGGCGTCTGGGACAGATTTCGCGTTGAGTTGGCGATAGTCCACACACATTCTCCATTGGCCATTCTTTTCCTTAACCAATACTATCGGTGACTGTGTGGACTATCAGAAGGCTCGATTAATCCTTTCTCGTTTACCACGGTATTAATAATGCCGATTCGTCGTCAGCCATAACTATCTTATAACACGCAATGTCGGTTGGACCCGACTTCCAACGCCTTCAACTCAATTTGAATGAATTCCTTTATGGCGTCCTGTTGCGAGAACTGAGCACGTTGGTTGTGTTTCATTTCCAATGGTTAGACTGTGTTCCTCTAATATTAACTTAGTTTCGGTCTTCCTAAGGAAATCCGGAGGATTAATAAAGGCATATCAATGCTTTTTGTTTCCTATATATATATATATATATATATATATATATATATATATATATATATATATATATATATATATATATATATATATATATATATACATATATATATATATATATATATATAACAGTATATCTGTTAAAAGTTCTCTACGAATAGCGACTTAGACGCAGAGTTCTTGAATACCATAAAGGTAGAAAGAACTTTTGGTCGTTCGTGGGGAGAGTGAAGAATCAGGCACGATCGTCTATTCCAACTCTCCTCAAGGGTGATCAGATATTCAGTCACTCGGTTGATAAGGCAAACTTATTAGCCAAAATGTTTGCTGAAAACTGCTATCTTCCTGAAAGTAGCCAATCACTACCCGTGATCGATGGTGTGTCTCATATTATGCCTGAGATGCACTTTCGAACGCGGGCTGTTAAAAGAGTGCTTGTAAACCTCAACGTCAATAAATCTTCGGGACCGGATGGCATATCAGCCCACGTGTTGAGAAAGTGCGCCTCAACACTGGCTCGCCCATTGCGCAACCTGTTTAATTTATCGTTCACTTCAGTTTTTCCTACTTCCTGTAAGATTGCCAATGTGCAGCCAGTTCCCAAAAAAGGTGAGGCTACGAATCCTGCCAATTACCGGCCCATAGCAATCTGTTCAATGCTCTGCAAAGTTATGGAGAGAGTTATAAATTTTAACCTGATGAGGTATCTGGAGAGCAACTAATTGGTCAGTGATCGCCAGTACGGTTTCCGTGCTCACCGCTCCACAGGCGATTTGATGGCGTTCCTTACTAAGCGGTGGAACAGTTGTGTTCACCAATTCGGTGAGAGTAAGGTTGTTGCTTTGGATATCTCCAAGGCATTTGACCGGGTGTGGCATAAAGCACTCGTGTCTAAACTGGCTGCTTATGGTGTCGGTAACACATTCCCTCGATGGATATCGAGTTTCCTCAGCGGCCGTTCTATTCGGGTTGTGATAAACGGCTTTGCTTCCGAAGAGCACTCCATTAATGCTGGAGGTCCGCAGGGTTCGGTCCTGTCTCCAACGCTTTTTCTCTTTTTTATCAATGACCTGTCATTGACATCAAACCCGGTCTACTCGTTTACTGATGACAGCAGCATTTGTCATTCATATTCATTCTCCAGGCGTCCTTCTATTCTGGAGATCAATAGCAAACGCAGAATTATGAATGACACACTCCAATCTGACCTCAACAAAATCCAGGAGTGGGGTCAAGCGAATCGGGTCGATTTTAATGCGCGGAATGCTGCTTGTTGACGCACATGCGTCTGGCGGGCGACAATTTCCCACCTTTAAATAGGGGTGGTGTGGATATTAATAAGTCGGAGGCTCTTGATGTTCTGAGCATGTCAATACAATGCGATCTTCGTTGGAACGATCACATTTTTGATGTGTCGAAAGAAGCAGCCAAGTGCTTAGGCTCTTTAAAGCGGTGCAAGAAATACTTCACTCCAACCGACCTTGTATCTATACCACTTATATCCGTCCGCAAATGGAGTACAACTCGCATATTTGGCCGGGAGCTTCGAAAACATATCTTCAGCTTCTGGACCGTATACAATCTCGTGCGATAAAACTTATAGGGGACAGTAGGGTATCCATATCAATTGAAATCTTGGGTTGTCGTCGGGGTGTGGGGTGTGTAACCTTATTTTACTGATCCTTTAATGGTAATTGTTCCTCTGAAGTAGCCGGCCTGATTCCTTCGGTACAGGTATTCAACAGATCTACTCGGCTTTCCAGAGCGGTGCAACCCTTTTACGTCTCGATCCCGTTTCAACGCACTACCCACTACCGCGAGAATTTGTTTTTCGGTCGCGCAGTTAAGTTGTGGAATAGTCTCTCTGCGCATGTTTTCCCACCCACTTATAACGTCAATGCTTTTAAAGAGGTGTAAATCGACACTACTCCCACTTTTCCCCTTCCCACTAACCTTTTCCCTTCTAAACCAACGAATGCTTTGCATGGATAGGGGGCATCCCCTGAGTTTGGTTCTATCTGCCATAAAAAAAAGTTACACGCTGGATTTGGGGTAAGGAGCGGCAAAATCATTTGATGGTCTGAAGAGAACATTAAAACAAGCTCCCGTCCTACATTTTCCGGACTTCTCCCAACGCTTCACGCTGCAAACGGACGTCAGAAATCACGGGCTAGGAGTGGTGCTAACACAACAAAGTGAAAACCAGGAAAGAGTGATCGCATATGCAAGCCGTCGCCCCACGAAATCCGTGCACAACAACTCCTGTACAGAAAAGGAATAGTTGGCAATCATGTGAGGCATCCGAAAAATGTAACAGTACCTTGGAGGCTACAAATTCACGAACGCTACGGATCAACTTGCATTGAAATGGTTAAATTCAATTTAAAGTCCGTCCTGACGCATCTCCCGCTACGCATTAGAGCTACAGCAGTACCAATACGATATACGCTGCCGTCGAGGGAATCAAAAACTTGTCGCCAAAGCGCTGTCACGCCAACCAAGAAACGTACTCGAAAGAACCGGCACACAGCTGAATGTAGCCAAATATGTCTATGCATCGAAAAAAAGAAAGAAGAGGTACATCGCTAGAATATCGAGGCTTCAGAGAATGCATTCTGTACCGTTTCGTAGTTCCAAAGGTACTAATCTGCGTTAATGGCACACCGTTCATCAATCAGGCGTTCCAAAAATACTTAAACTGAGTTCGAGTGACACAGTAGTACACGGCTGTCTACACCCCACAAGCGAACACCGCGGAGCGAACCGGACCATCAAGACCATAGTTTCGCAACTGTCGGACAATGATCATGGGATTCATGGGATGAAAATCTGCCAGAAATTATCCTAGCAATCAACACGGGAGTATCCGAGACTACAGGATATAGCCCGGCATTTCTAATCCAAGGCCTCGAATACTAGACTTCCAGCTACCTTGCGTAAGAAACCTTTTCCGGTATTGCGGGTTTATAACGTGGATTAGCTCGTCAGATATCAGTTCGTTACAGTGGCGCCCGAAAAGAGACAGTAAATGCGGTATACACCTTGCTGGCTGCGCCCATCCGGATTTGCCAATACCCATTCTTGAGGTCTATACTGCTTATATATTTGGCATTCCTCAGCTTTTCCAAGATGTGGTGTATTTTAAGAAGTGGGTTGGCATCTGTGCACGCAATGGGCACTCAATTTCCGAGAATCAACACACAGCTGCCATTTTCCCGTTTTCTTTCCAACCAACACTATCGACGCACTGTGTGGGCGTCGTTACGGCCCTATGTATCCTTTTGCCAAGAGCTTTGCGATCTCCGCATTGATAATTTTCTGCATCGCTGGGTTCTTGGGAAAGTAGCGTTGTTTGATGCGTTCATCTCGCATAATTATACGGTGCGATGTTATACTGCTCATGCCCTCCATCTCTACGAACTTTCTCAGCTCCTCCGTTAGATACCCTTCGATGACTTGCTCTGACATTTCTTCCTTGGCCAATTTAAAAGTCCCAAGCTTTGTTTCGTGCGGGGTTTCTTTGATTATTACGCTTAACCCAACACACTTAATCTCTGTGCCGATGCGGGCCAAAAACTCGAATCCCAGAATGAGGTCATCCACTACTGCAGGGAGGATCAGCATTGTAACCAGGCAGCTCCTATTCCCTATATTTATCAGCGTTGTAAGTTCTTCGGTGATTTCTTGTACCTTACCATTTGCCATGCGCATACGTCCTTTGGTCTTGGTGATGTTTCCTCACTCTGTAGTTTGTACGCAAAATACCGGCTTATAAAACTACGGGTGGCTCCCGTGTCCAGTGTAACGTCGAAGAGTTTTCTTCCAGGGCGGCCATAGAAACTATGCGTTGCTCTTCCGTTCGCAACATTCTACTGTTTTTGTACTGTTACCTTTTCGGCCACAGTCCCAACAAAAGATCAACTGTTCGTTTCGACATCCACGCGCGAAATGGCCTTCTCGTCCACAGCGTCGGCACACAGTGCCGGGGTTAATGACATATCTCTCTCTCATCCACCACTTGTCGATGGCTCTCGCTCGTTTTCTACTGCCGTTGGTGGGGCGGGTGTGAGACTGTGTCTGTTTTACGTGTGGGTGAATTACGAACGGATGACTTGTTGACTCGTGAGATTCCCTGTACGAGGTTTCGCAGATGAGCGTGCACCGTAATGTCGTACGCAAGCAGGGGTGTTGGAAGGCAGTGTGCTTGACGTGGCTAAGTGAGTGCTGTTCTTATGTGTCGAATAGTGACGTGCTTTGCAGTCGACATAGTTTGTTTAGGCAATGATCATTGCAAGCGTGAATAATGAGTGCTGCCTATGAGCGTTCAGCTTAAGATTAATGAGGATGGCAAACAACTCGTTGACTTCGATGACGCTTCAAAGAGGGTGGGAGATGATGGCTGTTGCCGTGACTAAGAGCGACGAGGATGGCAAGCAGTTCGTTGTCTTCGATGACGCTTCTGAGAGCGTGAACGATGAGCGCTGTTTCCGTGACTAAGAGCGACGAGGATGGCAAGCAGTCTCGTTGTCTTCGATGATGCTTCTAAAACCGTGAGCGATGGGCGCTGTTGGAAGGAAAGTTCTCTTCTTAGGGAGATTTAGAAAATCTACCAAACTAATAGGAGAACAAGGATGAGGATGGAAAGGATCCCTCGCCGCTTGACTCCAGTGAATTGAGTGACTATTTTTAGATGCGTGTGCCCTTTGACACCCTGCTTGGGCTGCTGTCGACGGCGGCGTGGCGTCTTGTGATCCCTTCTCTCTATCCCTTCTAGCTTGCTCCTTCGCAATCCACCGAGTGGTTGTTCTGCTCTCAATTCTATGTGGTTACCATAAACAAAAAATTGCTTCCTTTATAGTGAAATTAAATTTAACATTCTTCTAATTCCATACGAATTATTTTACTTATTCTATATTATAAAATTTAAAGTGTAAAAAAAAATTAAATTCGTTTGCGTACTCCATAACATAAATTCATTGCAATCATGAAAGATTAGAAATTAATTTCCTTATTCTAGTTTAAAGTTAATTAACACAAATTAAAATTAATGATTCTATGCTGAGGAAAAGATTTGTGTGGCGTCGTGGACGTCATCACACTCCCCTCCTACTTCGACCGTGGCGCAATTGTTCGAGCCAATGATCTTCCGCTATAGCTTTCGACTGGGGTTGAGAGGCTTCAATGGTTGTTGTGTTGTGTGTTGTAGTGACTGGTGAGATGAAGTTTAAAACTTTGTAGGGGCCATGCTAGCGCGGGGCTAACTTTGCGGCGAAACCCCCACAGGCATTTGACAGGTGATGATGCTTTGACAGTACGAGCTGCCCAATTTCAGGTTGACATTACCGTCGTCTCAGGTTGTAACCTCTCGCTTGGTCTTGTGCTGCCCATTCTAGGTTGAGCTGTACGATGCGGAGAACTTATTTCGTACAGTCTGCCTTAGTATGGGGCCCTGTGAAGGTCTGCCAGTACCAAAAGTTTTCCACTGTATAGGGTTTTTGGTAATCGTGGTTCGCGGCCTTGATTCATGAAGGCCTGACTGAAACCAGTGACATTTGAAACTTTAGTGTTGATCGCCAGAGAGATTTACGGTAGTAATTCGTCCCATTTCTTTTGTTCACCTTTAGCCAGCTGCGATACCATCGCTTTAGTTGTCCTGTTTGCTTTTTCTGTGGCATTCTCTTGAGGAGTGTAGGGTGTTGTGAACTGTTGTTTTATCCCGAGCTCTTGCATGAATTTCTGGAAATTCTTTCTCACAAATTGTGACCCATTGTACGTTACTAGGATTTTTGGTACACCATAGTGGGATAAAATACGCTCCCTAAAACCCTTTTTTACATTTGACGACGTAGCCTTGTTCATTGGAATTATCTCGGTCCACTTAGTAAATTTGTCGATAAATACGAGCATTACAGTGTTGCGATGCGTTTATCGGGGTAGCGATCCCACGAAATCTGCACAAATGATTTCTCATGATTCGGCTGCTATTTGGCATGTGTCAGCATGTGTCCTGCGGGTTTCTGTTGGTGGAGTTTGTAGCGTTGACAGGATTCACAATTCCTCACATAGTGGCTCGCGTCTCAAAAACATCCCCTGGCCAATAATACAAACTCGCCAATCGCGCCAACGTCCTGCGGATGCCTAGATGTCCGGCTGTCGCTGTGTCATGGTTCTCTTTACGTACCCGGTATCGAACTGGTTTCGGCACACAAAGCTTCCACGGCACACTGTCTTCGTTTCTACTTCGATTTGGGATATGGCGATAAAGTTGGCGTCCTCTATGATATAATCATGGAATTTCGTCGGGTTCTTGTGAATTTCGGAAACTTTACTGTTGGTCCAAGCGCATGTAGTATCCTTAACTGAGTCTGTGAAAATCTGGCGGACAACCTCTCGAGGCTGCCGCGAAAGTGCTTCTGACACCACGTTGTGTTTGCCTTTCCTATAAATTAAGTAGTAGCGATATGGCTGCATTTCTAAAGCCCACCGCGCAATTCGTCCGGAGGGGTTTTCTATTGTGTTTAGCCACTTGAGGGCCAAATGGTCGGTAACTTAGAGAATTCGTATCCCTCGAGGTATTGTCTCATTTTTCTTGTGCCCCAGACTATTGCCAAACATTCTTTATCGGTTGGCGAATAGTTTGGTTCTGCTTTATTTTGTGCGGCGGCTGGTGTAGGCGGTCACCCGTTCTCGTCCTTCGATGTCTTGCGTGAGTACCACTCCCAGACCATGATCACTGGCGTCTGTTTGTAACTTGAATTTCCTTGTGAAGTCGGGGCATGTTAATATCGGTGCTTTTTTGAGTAACGACTTCAACCGATCGAACGCATCTTGTTGTTAGGCTTCCTATTTGAAACGACGACCCTACTTAAGCAATGCTATTAGGGGTCGCATGATCCCTGTCGTCTGTAACTCGAATTTCCTTGTGAAGTCGGGGCATGTTAATATCGGTGCTTTTTTGAGTAACGACTTAAACCGATCGAACGCATCTTGTTGTTAGGCTTCCTATTTGAAACGACGACCCTACTTAAGCAATTCTATTAGGGGTTGCACTACGTCGGAGAATTCCGGCAGGAAGCGACGGTACGAGGATGCGATTCCTAGGCACCTGCGTAATTCTCGTAGAGTTCTTGATGGTGGAAGTTCTTTTATGGCCGCTATTTTCTCTGGATCGGTTTGTATCCCTTCTGCAGTAACCAGGTGACCGAGATACCCTATTTCTGTCTTGAAAAACTCACATTTTTCTTGGTTTATATTTAGCCTTGCTTCACGCAGTCTCTCGAAGACACGTCGTAGGTTGTGCATGTGATCTTCAACAGATTTTCTGGTGACGATAATATCGTCAAGACACGCAAAAGCGTATGGATCTAAGTCAGGTCCAATAACACGATCAGGTGTGCACGCTGGAATGTGGCCGGGGCTGAATATAGACCGAATGGCATGACTCGCCATTGGAACAAGGCACATCCTGTGACTGTAAATGGCGTGTACTTTTTGCTTCCCAGTTCCATGGGGATTTTCCAGTACCCGCTTTTCAAGTCGATGGTGCTAATTTGCCTGTTGTCTCGCAGCTCTTCAAGGATATGCTGAATTCTCGGGGGGTAGGCGTCTGGGACAGATTTCGCGTTGAGTTGGCGATAGTCCACACACATTCTCCATTGGCCATTCTTTTCCTTAACCAATACTATCGGTGACTGTGTGGACTATCAGAAGGCTCGATTAATCCTTTCTCGTTTACCACGGTATTAATAATGCCGATTCGTCGTCAGCCATAACTATCTTATAACACGCAATGTCGGTTGGACCCGACTTCCAACGCCTTCAACTCAATTTGAATGAATTCCTTTATGGCGTCCTGTTGCGAGAACTGAGCACGTTGGTTGTGTTTCATTTCCAATGGTTAGACTGTGTTCCTCTAATATTAACTTAGTTTCGGTCTTCCTAAGGAAATCTATTCCTAGGAATAAACCGTCGATGGCATCCGGAGGATTAATAAAGGCATATCAATGCTTTTTGTTTCATATATATATATATATATATATATATATATATATATATATATATATATATATATATATATATATATATATATATATATATATATATATATATATATATATATATATATATATATATATATATATATATATATATATATATATATATATATATATATATATATATATATATATATATATATATATATATATATATATATATATATATATATATATATATATATATATATATATATATATATATATATATATATATATATATATATATATATATATATATATATATATATACTCTGCGTCTATGTCTATAGACGTCTATAGACGCAGAGTTCTTGAATACCATAAAGGTAGAAAGAACTTTTGGTCGTTCGTGGGGAGAGTGAAGAATCAGGCACGATCGTCTATTCCAACTCTCCTCAAGGGTGATCAGATATTCAGTCACTCGGTTGATAAGGCAAACTTATTAGCCAAAATGTTTGCTGAAAACTGCTATCTTCCTGAAAGTAGCCAATCACTACCCGTGATCGATGGTGTGTCTCATATTATGCCTGAGATGCACTTTCGAACGCGGGCTGTTAAAAGAGTGCTTGTAAACCTCAACGTCAATAAATCTTCGGGACCGGATGGCATATCAGCCCACGTGTTGAGAAAGTGCGCCTCAACACTGGCTCGCCCATTGCGCAACCTGTTTAATTTATCGTTCACTTCAGTTTTTCCTACTTCCTGTAAGATTGCCAATGTGCAGCCAGTTCCCAAAAAAGGTGAGGCTACGAATCCTGCCAATTACCGGCCCATAGCAATCTGTTCAATGCTCTGCAAAGTTATGGAGAGAGTTATAAATTTTAACCTGATGAGGTATCTGGAGAGCAACTAATTGGTCAGTGATCGCCAGTACGGTTTCCGTGCTCACCGCTCCACAGGCGATTTGATGGCGTTCCTTACTGAGCGGTGGAACAGTTGTGTTCACCAATTCGGTGAGAGTAAGGTTGTTGCTTTGGATATCTCCAAGGCATTTGACCGGGTGTGGCATAAAGCACTCGTGTCTAAACTGGCTGCTTATGGTGTCGGTAACACATTCCCTCGATGGATATCGAGTTTCCTCAGCGGCCGTTCTATTCGGGTTGTGATAAACGGCTTTGCTTCCGAAGAGCACTCCATTAATGCTGGAGGTCCGCAGGGTTCGGTCCTGTCTCCAACGCTTTTTCTCTTTTTTATCAATGACCTGTCATTGACATCAAACCCGGTCTACTCGTTTGCTGATGACAGCAGCATTTGTCATTCATATTCATTCTCCAGGCGTCCTTCTATTCTGGAGATCAATAGCAAACGCAGAATTATGAATGACACACTCCAATCTGACCTCAACAAAATCCAGGAGTGGGGTCAAGCGAATCGGGTCGATTTTAATGCGCGGAATGCTGCTTGTTGACGCACATGCGTCTGGCGGGCGACAATTTCCCACCTTTAAATAGGGGTGGTGTGGATATTAATAAGTCGGAGGCTCTTGATGTTCTGAGCATGTCAATACAATGCGATCTTCGTTGGAACGATCACATTTTTGATGTGTCGAAAGAAGCAGCCAAGTGCTTAGGCTCTTTAAAGCGGTGCAAGAAATACTTCACTCCAACCGACCTTGTATCTATACCACTTATATCCGTCCGCAAATGGAGTACAACTCGCATATTTGGCCGGGAGCTTCGAAAACATATCTTCAGCTTCTGGACCGTATACAATCTCGTGCGATAAAACTTATAGGGGACAGTAGGGTATCCATATCAATTGAAATCTTGGGTTGTCGTCGGGGTGTGGGGTGTGTAACCTTATTTTACTGATCCTTTAATGGTAATTGTTCCTCTGAAGTAGCCGGCCTGATTCCTTCGGTACAGGTATTCAACAGATCTACTCGGCTTTCCAGAGCGGTGCAACCCTTTTACGTCTCGATCCCGTTTCAACGCACTACCCACTACCGCGAGAATTTGTTTTTCGGTCGCGCAGTTAAGTTGTGGAATAGTCTCTCTGCGCATGTTTTCCCACCCACTTATAACGTCAATGCTTTTAAAGAGGTGTAAATCGACACTACTCCCACTTTTCCCCTTCCCACTAACCTTTTCCCTTCTAAACCAACGAATGCTTTGCATGGATAGGGGGCATCCCCTGAGTTTGGTTCTATCTGCCATAAAAAAAAGTTACACGCTGGATTTGGGGTAAGGAGCGGCAAAATCATTTGATGGTCTGAAGAGAACATTAAAACAAGCTCCCGTCCTACATTTTCCGGACTTCTCCCAACGCTTCACGCTGCAAACGGACGTCAGAAATCACGGGCTAGGAGTGGTGCTAACACAACAAAGTGAAAACCAGGAAAGAGTGATCGCATATGCAAGCCGTCGCCCCACGAAATCCGTGCACAACAACTCCTGTACAGAAAAGGAATAGTTGGCAATCATGTGAGGCATCCGAAAAATGTAACAGTACCTTGGAGGCTACAAATTCACGAACGCTACGGATCAACTTGCATTGAAATGGTTAAATTCAATTTAAAGTCCGTCCTGACGCATCTCCCGCTACGCATTCGAGCTACAGCAGTACCAATACGATATACGCTGCCGTCGAGGGAATCAAAAACTTGTCGCCAAAGCGCTGTCACGCCAACCAAGAAACGTACTCGAAAGAACCGGCACACAGCTGAATGTAGCCAAATATGTCTATGCATCGAAAAAAAGAAAGAAGAGGTACATCGCTAGAATATCGAGGCTTCAGAGAATGCATTCTGTACCGTTTCGTAGTTCCAAAGGTACTAATCTGCGTTAATGGCACACCGTTCATCAATCAGGCGTTCCAAAAATACTTAAACTGAGTTCGAGTGACACAGTAGTACACGGCTGTCTACACCCCACAAGCGAACACCGCGGAGCGAACCGGACCATCAAGACCATAGTTTCGCAACTGTCGGACAATGATCATGGGATTCATGGGATGAAAATCTGCCAGAAATTATCCTAGCAATCAACACGGGAGTATCCGAGACTACAGGATATAGCCCGGCATTTCTAATCCAAGGCCTCGAATACTAGACTTCCAGCTACCTTGCGTAAGAAACCTTTTCCGGTATTGCGGGTTTATAACGTGGATTAGCTCGTCAGATATCAGTTCGTTACAGTGGCGCCCGAAAAGAGACAGTAAATGCGGTATACACCTTGCTGGCTGCGTCCATCCGGATTTGCCAATACCCATTCTTGAGGTCTATACTGCTTATATATTTGGCATTCCTCAGCTTTTCCAAGATGTGGTGTATTTTAAGAAGTGGGTTGGCATCTGTGCACGCAATGGGCACTCAATATCCGAGAATCAACACACAGCTGCCATTTTCCCGTTTTCTTTCCAACCAACACTATCGACGCACTGTGTGGGCGTCGTTACGGCCCTATGTATCCTTTTGCCAAGAGCTTTGCGATCTCCGCATTGATAATTTTCTGCATCGCTGGGTTCTTGGGAAAGTAGCGTTGTTTGATGCGTTCATCTCGCATAATTATACGGTGCGATGTTATACTGCTCATGCCCTCCATCTCTACGAACTTTCTCAGCTCCTCCGTTAGATACCCTTCGATGACCTGCTCTGACATTTCTTCCTTGGCCAATTTAAAAGTCCCAAGCTTTGTTTCGTGCGGGGTTTCTTTGATTATTACGCTTAACCCAACACACTTAATCTCTGTGCCGATGCGGGCCAAAAACTCGAATCCCAGAATGAGGTCATCCACTACTGCAGGGAGGATCAGCATTGTAACCAGGCAGCTCCTATTCCCTATATTTATCAGCGTTGTAAGTTCTTCGGTGATTTCTTGTACCTTACCATTTGCCATGCGCATACGTCCTTTGGTCTTGGTGATGTTTCCTCACTCTGTAGTTTGTACGCAAAATACCGGCTTATAAAACTACGGGTGGCTTCCGTGTCCAGTGTAACGTGGAAGAGTTTTCTTCCAGGGCGGCCATAGAAACTATGCGTTGCTCTTCCGTTCGCAACATTCTACTGTTTTTGTACTGTTACCTTTTCGGCCACAGTCCCAACAAAAGATCAACTGTTCGTTTCGACATCCACGCGCGAAATGGCCTTCTCGTCCACAGCGTCGGCACACAGTGCCGGGGTTAATGACATATCTTTCTCTCTCGTCCACCACTTGTCGATGGCTCTCGCTCGTTTTATACTGCCGTTGGTGGGGCGGGTGTGACAGTGTGTCTGTTTTCAAACTTTCTCAATCACCGGCCAAGCTAATTAGCTCTTACAGATTCTTGAACTCTCGCCGCTTAATGTAGAGTTGTATTTCATGCCTAGTGTTCTTGTAGACTCGTTTAAGACGCTGGGGTTCACTCAGGCTTGTGTGCCGCATTAAGTTTTGCAATAAGACGACGTAGTCCTTGAATTTTTCCCCGTCCTTCTGTCGACGTTGCCGAATGTCTGCCTCTAGTCGCTCGAAGAACCTGGCTGGTAGAAAGAATTCCAGAAAGTCTCGCTTGAACAAGCTCCATGAACTACATCTCTTGTTGTTGTTTCTAAACGACTGTAAAGCTCGTTGCTGTAGCAGCTCCGGCATCGCATTGTAATTGACTGCCCACTTCTTTATTCCGTCCAAGACGGCACCATAACTTCCTACTATACTCGATGGGGCATTGAAATTGGTGTTCCTCCATGGAAGATAAGTTTCTGGCGTTGGGTCGGTGTTGGTTGTAAGTCTTGTTATTTCTGTGCGACAGCCGCGGCGTCAACTTGTTTGAGTGTGCCGGGCATGAAACCTGTGGATATTTCCAACGTTCGGTGTGATTTTGAAGTACCCTGTGTGGGTGTCGGATAACGGCTCCGAATGTGCTTTTCTTTCAGTTGGCTTAGTCGTTCTCTGGTTCCTGAAGTAAGCTTAGATTCGATTGCAAAAGCAACGAGTCGCTTCCGGAGTTCCTCCACTGTACCATCATCGTTTAGCCTGAATTCCTGGGAGTACTCTTGCAGTGCGTCTTTGCGAAGGGTATAAATCCAAGCCGCTTTTACCACTTTGTTTCTCTCGTAGTTTCTGCTCGTGTTGCTATGTGTCTTGAACTTGCTGCGTGTTGATAATTTTATGCCTCACAATATTTGTTGAAGGTTTTCCTGGTGTTTTGTCTTGTTGTATTTAGCAGAGTCCTTGTTCGGGCGTCACTGTAACGAAACCTTCCTGGTCTTACGGGTTTACAGCTTGGATTAATTATGGTTTACACAAATCGCAGCTTAATGGTATGGACAAGGCATGAAGGCTTTGTCTCTGCGTCCGATGGTACTTAGATGTGCGGCGTGGTTGGGCCTGTGGTGCGTGGTACATACAAGCGTGCTTGCCGAAAACGTTCGATATCTCTGCGTCGCTGGTTTAAACGCTCGATGTGTCTGAACGCTGCGTGAGTAAGCGCACGACGTTGCGTGTGCTGTGTGAATAAGCGCGTAACGTTGCTGAGCGCTTCGTGAGTAAGCGCAGTTGAGAAATCAAAATTAAGTATTTTAAAAGGCACTGGTTTATTCCGCCAAACCAAAGAGAAAAAGAACAAGACTGGCGCAGGTCAATCTATTCCGCCAAACCGAAGAGAAAAATAACAAGTAAAAGTGTTGTCTTCGACTTGGCCGAAATCTAAATACCCTACACCCGAGTAACAGAAAAAAATTATAATTTGTTATAATTTAACACAACCGCGGAGCGAACCGGACCATCAAGACCATAGTTTCGCAACTGTCGGACAATGATCATGGGATTCATGGGATGAAAATCTGCCAGAAATTATCCTAGCAATCAACACGGGAGTATCCGAGACTACAGGATATAGCCCGGCATTTCTAATCCAAGGCCTCGAATACTAGACTTCCAGCTACCTTGTGTAAGAAACCTTTTCCGGTATTGCGGGTTTATAACGTGGATTAGCTCGTCAGATATCAGTTCGTTACAGTGGCGCCCGAAAAGAGACAGTAAATGCGGTATACACCTTGCTGGCTGCGCCCATCCGGATTTGCCAATACCCATTCTTGAGGTCTATACTGCTTATATATTTGGCATTCCTCAGCTTTTCCAAGATGTGGTGTATTTTAAGAAGTGGGTTGGCATCTGTGCACGCAATGGGCACTCAATTTCCGAGAATCAACACACAGCTGCCATTTTCCCGTTTTCTTTCCAACCAACACTATCGACGCACTGTGTGGGCGTCGTTACGGCCCTATATATCCTTTTGCCAAGAGCTTTGCGATCTCCGCATTGATAATTTTCTGCATCGCTGGGTTCTTGGGAAAGTAGCGTTGTTTGATGCGTTCATCTCGCATAATTATACGGTGCGATGTTATACTGCTCATGCCCTCCATCTCTACGAACTTTCTCAGCTCCTCCGTTAGATACCCTTCGATGACTTGCTCTGACATTTCTTCCTTGGCCAATTTAAAAGTCCCAAGCTTTGTTTCGTGCGGGGTTTCTTTGATTATTACGCTTAACCCAACACACTTAATCTCTGTGCCGATGCGGGCCAAAAACTCGAATCCCAGAATGAGGTCATCCACTACTGCAGGGAGGATCAGCATTGTAACCAGGCAGCTCCTATTCCCTATATTTATCAGCGTTGTAAGTTCTTCGGTGATTTCTTGTACCTTACCATTTGCCATGCGCATACGTCCTTTGGTCTTGGTGATGTTTCCTCACTCTGTAGTTTGTACGCAAAATACCGGCTTATAAAACTACGGGTGGCTCCCGTGTCCAGTGTAACGTCGAAGAGTTTTCTTCCAGGGCGGCCATAGAAACTATGCGTTGCTCTTCCGTTCGCAACATTCTACTGTTTTTGTACTGTTACCTTTTCGGCCACAGTCCCAACAAAAGATCAACTGTTCGTTTCGACATCCACGCGCGAAATGGCCTTCTCGTCCACAGCGTCGGCACACAGTGCCGGGGTTAATGACATATCTTTCTCTCTCGTCCACCACTTGTCGATGGCTCTCGCTCGTTTTCTACTGCCGTTGGTGGGGCGGGTGTGAGACTGTGTCTGTTTTCAAACTTTCTCAATCACCGGCCAAGCTAATTAGCTCTTACAGATTCTTGAACTCTCGCCGCTTAATGTAGAGTTGTATTTCATGCCTAGTGTTCTTGTAGACTCGTTTAAGACGCTGGGGAACACTCAGGCTTGTGTGCCGCATTAAGTTTTGCAATAAGACGACGTAGTCCTTGAATTTTTCCCCGTCCTTCTGTCGACGTTGCCGAATGTCTGCCTCTAGTCGCTCGAAGAACCTGGCTGGTAGAAAGAATTCCAGAAAGTCTCGCTTGAACAAGCTCCATGAACTACATCTCTTGTTGTTGTTTCTAAACGACTGTAAAGCTCGTTGCTGTAGCAGCTCCGGCATCGCATTGTAATTGACTGCCCACTTCTTTATTCCGTCCAAGACGGCACCATAACTTCCTACTATACTCGATGGGGCATTGAAATTGGTGTTCCTCCATGGAAGATAAGTTTCTGGCGTTGGGTCGGTGTTGGTTGTAAGTCTTGTTATTTCTGTGCGACAGCCGCGGCGTCAACTTGTTTGAGTATGCCGGGCATGAAACCTGTGGATATTTCCAACGTTCGGTGTGATTTTGAAGTACCCTGTGTGGGTGTCGGATAACGGCTCCGAATGTGCTTTTCTTTCAGTTGGCTTAGTCGTTCTCTGGTTCCTGAAGTAAGCTTAGATTCGATTGCAAAAGCAACGAGTCGCTTCCGGAGTTCCTCCACTGTACCATCATCGTTTAGCCTGAATTCCTGGGCGTACTCTTGCAGTGCGTCTTTGCGAAGGGTATAAATCCAAGCCGCTTTTACCACTTTGTTTCTCTCGTAGTTTCTGCTCGTGTTGCTATGTGTCTTGAACTTGCTGCGTGTTGATAATTTTATGCCTCACAATATTTGTTGAAGGTTTTCCTGGTGTTTTGTCTTGTTGTATTTAGCAGAGTCCTTGTTCGGGCGTCACTGTAACGGAACCTTCCTAGTCTTACAAGTTTACAGCTTGGATTAATTATGGTTTACACAAATCGCAGCTTAATGGTATGGACAAGGCATGAAGGCTTTGTCTCTGCGTCCGATGGTACTTAGATGTGCGGCGTGGTTGGGCCTGTGGTGCGTGGTACATACAAGCGTGCTTGCCGAAAACGTTCGATATCTCTGCGTCGCTGGTTTAAACGCTCGATGTGTCTGAACGCTGCGTGAGTAAGCGCACGACGTTGCGTGTGCTGCGTGAATAAGCGCGTAACGTTGCTGAGCGCTTCGTGAGTAAGCGCAGTTGAGAAATCAAAATTAAGTATTTTAAGAGGCACTGGTTTATTCCGCCAAACCAAAGAGAAAAAGAACAAGACTGGCGCAGGTCAATCTATTCCGCCAAACCGAAGAGAAAAATAACAAGTAAAAGTGTTGTCTTCGACTTGGCCGAAATCTAAATACCCTACACCCGAGTAACAGAAAAAAATTATAATTTCGCCACTTTTGTATAATTTGCGGACCACGCCCATTTCGGGCAAATGTTTTTGTAATGTCTCCAGATACTGCTAGATAGAATTACGTATTAATATTTTGAACCGTTTATGGGATATTTACAACTCTTGTATAAGTGGGTGCACCACGCCCATTTTTTGTATACAAATTGGTAATACCTGTAGATACCTCGTGATAAAATCGTGTTAATATCTTATACCGTTTACAAGATATTGCCAACTTTTGTATTAGTGGGCGTGGCATGCCCATTTTTGGCAAGCTTATTGGTAATGCTTCCCTATATATCCTGATAAAACTACATCTCAATATCTTATACCGTTCATAAACGTTCAACGTGTTAGTAATGGCGCTATATCTTCCGGAATAAAATTATACCTTAATATCTCACACGGTTTATGAAATATTGAGATTATAACTGTTTACCGATCTCGCCCAGTTTCGATCCCAAACAGCGCTACATAATAAAGAATATTTGTGCCAAATTTCATCGCGATATCTCTTTTCGTTTTCCCGTAATCGCGATTTCAACAGACAGACAGACAGACGGACGGACAGGGTTAAATCGATTCAGGAGGTGACGCTGAGCAAGAATATATATACTTTTCTATTTCTATCTCGTCTCCTTCTCTGCGTTACAAACGGAAGAACAAAGTGAATATATCCTACTCCCTTCGGGTTTACAACAAAACATACGCACATAGAACCAGACACGCTGCCAGACGGAAGGCAGTTCGTCAGTGGCCGTCGAAGGCGCAACACCTCTTTAGCACTGTGGCGTCTGCAATCAAGCAGCTTAGTAAGTTGATATTTAGTAGACTTTCCCTTTATCCAATCGGCGGTGTAGCTTATAGGTGAACCTTCCTCCTTTCTCTATCTTCTGTTGACTGGTTCGATGCTTAGAGGTGAACCTTCCTCCTTCGGTGAACACATTCGTTCGGCGCACAGGTTCGAATGCAACACATCGGTTCGACACACAGTTTCGAATGCAACACATCGGTTCGACGTACAGTTTTGAATGCAACATATCGTTTCGAACGCAACACATTGGTTTGACGCACAGGCTCGAACGCAACACATCTGTTCGACGCACAGGTTTGACGCAACACATAGGTTTGACTCACAGGTTCTAACGCAATACATCGGTTAGACGCACAGGTTCGAACGCAACACATCGTTTCGACGCACATATACATATATCGTTCGGTAAACGGTTAATGCGATCAGACCGGCAGATTTGGAGAAATATATATACATATATATATATATATATATATATATATATATATATATATATATATATATATATATATATATATATATATATATATATATATATATATATATATATATATATATATATATATATATATATATATATATATATATATATATATATATATAGGTTGAAGGTTTTCCTGGTGTTTTGTCTTGTTGTATTTAGCAGAGTCCTTGTTCGGGCGTCACTGTAACGAAACCTTCCTGGTCTTACGGGTTTACAGCTTGGATTAATTATGGTTTACACAAATCGCAGCTTAATGGTATGGACAAGGCATGAAGGCTTTGTCTCTGCGTCCGATGGTACTTAGATGTGCGGCGTGGTTGGGCCTGTGGTGCGTGGTACATACAAGCGTGCTTGCCGAAAACGTTCGATATCTCTGCGTCGCTGGTTTAAACGCTCGATGTGTCTGAACGCTGCGTGAGTAAGCGCACGACGTTGCGTGTGCTGTGTGAATAAGCGCGTAACGTTGCTGAGCGCTTCGTGAGTAAGCGCAGTTGAGAAATCAAAATTAAGTATTTTAAAAGGCACTGGTTTATTCCGCCAAACCAAAGAGAAAAAGAACAAGACTGGCGCAGGTCAATCTATTCCGCCAAACCGAAGAGAAAAATAACAAGTAAAAGTGTTGTCTTCGACTTGGCCGAAATCTAAATACCCTACACCCGAGTAACAGAAAAAAATTATAATTTGTTATAATTTAACACAACCGCGGAGCGAACCGGACCATCAAGACCATAGTTTCGCAACTGTCGGACAATGATCATGGGATTCATGGGATGAAAATCTGCCAGAAATTATCCTAGCAATCAACACGGGAGTATCCGAGACTACAGGATATAGCCCGGCATTTCTAATCCAAGGCCTCGAATACTAGACTTCCAGCTACCTTGTGTAAGAAACCTTTTCCGGTATTGCGGGTTTATAACGTGGATTAGCTCGTCAGATATCAGTTCGTTACAGTGGCGCCCGAAAAGAGACAGTAAATGCGGTATACACCTTGCTGGCTGCGCCCATCCGGATTTGCCAATACCCATTCTTGAGGTCTATACTGCTTATATATTTGGCATTCCTCAGCTTTTCCAAGATGTGGTGTATTTTAAGAAGTGGGTTGGCATCTGTGCACGCAATGGGCACTCAATTTCCGAGAATCAACACACAGCTGCCATTTTCCCGTTTTCTTTCCAACCAACACTATCGACGCACTGTGTGGGCGTCGTTACGGCCCTATATATCCTTTTGCCAAGAGCTTTGCGATCTCCGCATTGATAATTTTCTGCATCGCTGGGTTCTTGGGAAAGTAGCGTTGTTTGATGCGTTCATCTCGCATAATTATACGGTGCGATGTTATACTGCTCATGCCCTCCATCTCTACGAACTTTCTCAGCTCCTCCGTTAGATACCCTTCGATGACTTGCTCTGACATTTCTTCCTTGGCCAATTTAAAAGTCCCAAGCTTTGTTTCGTGCGGGGTTTCTTTGATTATTACGCTTAACCCAACACACTTAATCTCTGTGCCGATGCGGGCCAAAAACTCGAATCCCAGAATGAGGTCATCCACTACTGCAGGGAGGATCAGCATTGTAACCAGGCAGCTCCTATTCCCTATATTTATCAGCGTTGTAAGTTCTTCGGTGATTTCTTGTACCTTACCATTTGCCATGCGCATACGTCCTTTGGTCTTGGTGATGTTTCCTCACTCTGTAGTTTGTACGCAAAATACCGGCTTATAAAACTACGGGTGGCTCCCGTGTCCAGTGTAACGTCGAAGAGTTTTCTTCCAGGGCGGCCATAGAAACTATGCGTTGCTCTTCCGTTCGCAACATTCTACTGTTTTTGTACTGTTACCTTTTCGGCCACAGTCCCAACAAAAGATCAACTGTTCGTTTCGACATCCACGCGCGAAATGGCCTTCTCGTCCACAGCGTCGGCACACAGTGCCGGGGTTAATGACATATCTTTCTCTCTCGTCCACCACTTGTCGATGGCTCTCGCTCGTTTTCTACTGCCGTTGGTGGGGCGGGTGTGAGACTGTGTCTGTTTTCAAACTTTCTCAATCACCGGCCAAGCTAATTAGCTCTTACAGATTCTTGAACTCTCGCCGCTTAATGTAGAGTTGTATTTCATGCCTAGTGTTCTTGTAGACTCGTTTAAGACGCTGGGGAACACTCAGGCTTGTGTGCCGCATTAAGTTTTGCAATAAGACGACGTAGTCCTTGAATTTTTCCCCGTCCTTCTGTCGACGTTGCCGAATGTCTGCCTCTAGTCGCTCGAAGAACCTGGCTGGTAGAAAGAATTCCAGAAAGTCTCGCTTGAACAAGCTCCATGAACTACATCTCTTGTTGTTGTTTCTAAACGACTGTAAAGCTCGTTGCTGTAGCAGCTCCGGCATCGCATTGTAATTGACTGCCCACTTCTTTATTCCGTCCAAGACGGCACCATAACTTCCTACTATACTCGATGGGGCATTGAAATTGGTGTTCCTCCATGGAAGATAAGTTTCTGGCGTTGGGTCGGTGTTGGTTGTAAGTCTTGTTATTTCTGTGCAACAGCCGCGGCGTCAACTTGTTTGAGTATGCCGGGCATGAAACCTGTGGATATTTCCAACGTTCGGTGTGATTTTGAAGTACCCTGTGTGGGTGTCGGATAACGGCTCCGAATGTGCTTTTCTTTCAGTTGGCTTAGTCGTTCTCTGGTTCCTGAAGTAAGCTTAGATTCGATTGCAAAAGCAACGAGTCGCTTCCGGAGTTCCTCCACTGTACCATCATCGTTTAGCCTGAATTCCTGGGCGTACTCTTGCAGTGCGTCTTTGCGAAGGGTATAAATCCAAGCCGCTTTTACCACTTTGTTTCTCTCGTAGTTTCTGCTCGTGTTGCTATGTGTCTTGAACTTGCTGCGTGTTGATAATTTTATGCCTCACAATATTTGTTGAAGGTTTTCCTGGTGTTTTGTCTTGTTGTATTTAGCAGAGTCCTTGTTCGGGCGTCACTGTAACGGAACCTTCCTAGTCTTACAAGTTTACAGCTTGGATTAATTATGGTTTACACAAATCGCAGCTTAATGGTATGGACAAGGCATGAAGGCTTTGTCTCTGCGTCCGATGGTACTTAGATGTGCGGCGTGGTTGGGCCTGTGGTGCGTGGTACATACAAGCGTGCTTGCCGAAAACGTTCGATATCTCTGCGTCGCTGGTTTAAACGCTCGATGTGTCTGAACGCTGCGTGAGTAAGCGCACGACGTTGCGTGTGCTGCGTGAATAAGCGCGTAACGTTGCTGAGCGCTTCGTGAGTAAGCGCAGTTGAGAAATCAAAATTAAGTATTTTAAGAGGCACTGGTTTATTCCGCCAAACCAAAGAGAAAAAGAACAAGACTGGCGCAGGTCAATCTATTCCGCCAAACCGAAGAGAAAAATAACAAGTAAAAGTGTTGTCTTCGACTTGGCCGAAATCTAAATACCCTACACCCGAGTAACAGAAAAAAATTATAATTTCGCCACTTTTGTATAATTTGCGGACCACGCCCATTTCGGGCAAATGTTTTTGTAATGTCTCCAGATACTGCTAGATAGAATTACGTATTAATATTTTGAACCGTTTATGGGATATTTACAACTCTTGTATAAGTGGGTGCACCACGCCCATTTTTTGTATACAAATTGGTAATACCTGTAGATACCTCGTGATAAAATCGTGTTAATATCTTATACCGTTTACAAGATATTGCCAACTTTTGTATTAGTGGGCGTGGCATGCCCATTTTTGGCAAGCTTATTGGTAATGCTTCCCTATATATCCTGATAAAACTACATCTCAATATCTTATACCGTTCATAAACGTTCAACGTGTTAGTAATGGCGCTATATCTTCCGGAATAAAATTATACCTTAATATCTCACACGGTTTATGAAATATTGAGATTATAACTGTTTACCGATCTCGCCCAGTTTCGATCCCAAACAGCGCTACATAATAAAGAATATTTGTGCCAAATTTCATCGCGATATCTCTTTTCGTTTTCCCGTAATCGCGATTTCAACAGACAGACAGACAGACGGACGGACAGGGTTAAATCGATTCAGGAGGTGACGCTGAGCAAGAATATATATACTTTTCTATTTCTATCTCGTCTCCTTCTCTGCGTTACAAACGGAAGAACAAAGTGAATATATCCTACTCCCTTCGGGTTTACAACAAAACATACGCACATAGAACCAGACACGCTGCCAGACGGAAGGCAGTTCGTCAGTGGCCGTCGAAGGCGCAACACCTCTTTAGCACTGTGGCGTCTGCAATCAAGCAGCTTAGTAAGTTGATATTTAGTAGACTTTCCCTTTATCCAATCGGCGGTGTAGCTTATAGGTGAACCTTCCTCCTTTCTCTATCTTCTGTTGACTGGTTCGATGCTTAGAGGTGAACCTTCCTCCTTCGGTGAACACATTCGTTCGGCGCACAGGTTCGAATGCAACACATCGGTTCGACACACAGTTTCGAATGCAACACATCGGTTCGACGTACAGTTTTGAATGCAACATATCGTTTCGAACGCAACACATTGGTTTGACGCACAGGCTCGAACGCAACACATCTGTTCGACGCACAGGTTTGACGCAACACATAGGTTTGACTCACAGGTTCTAACGCAATACATCGGTTAGACGCACAGGTTCGAACGCAACACATCGTTTCGACGCACATATACATATATCGTTCGGTAAACGGTTAATGCGATCAGACCGGCAGATTTGGAGAAATATATATACATATATATATATATATATATATATATATATATATATATATATATATATATATATATATATATATATATATATATATATATATAGGTTGAAGGTTTTCCTGGTGTTTTGTCTTGTTGTATTTAGCAGAGTCCTTGTTCGGGCGTCACTGTAACGAAACCTTCCTGGTCTTACGGGTTTACAGCTTGGATTAATTATGGTTTACACAAATCGCAGCTTAATGGTATGGACAAGGCATGAAGGCTTTGTCTCTGCGTCCGATGGTACTTAGATGTGCGGCGTGGTTGGGCCTGTGGTGCGTGGTACATACAAGCGTGCTTGCCGAAAACGTTCGATATCTCTGCGTCGCTGGTTTAAACGCTCGATGTGTCTGAACGCTGCGTGAGTAAGCGCACGACGTTGCGTGTGCTGTGTGAATAAGCGCGTAACGTTGCTGAGCGCTTCGTGAGTAAGCGCAGTTGAGAAATCAAAATTAAGTATTTTAAAAGGCACTGGTTTATTCCGCCAAACCAAAGAGAAAAAGAACAAGACTGGCGCAGGTCAATCTATTCCGCCAAACCGAAGAGAAAAATAACAAGTAAAAGTGTTGTCTTCGACTTGGCCGAAATCTAAATACCCTACACCCGAGTAACAGAAAAAAATTATAATTTGTTATAATTTAACACAACCGCGGAGCGAACCGGACCATCAAGACCATAGTTTCGCAACTGTCGGACAATGATCATGGGATTCATGGGATGAAAATCTGCCAGAAATTATCCTAGCAATCAACACGGGAGTATCCGAGACTACAGGATATAGCCCGGCATTTCTAATCCAAGGCCTCGAATACTAGACTTCCAGCTACCTTGTGTAAGAAACCTTTTCCGGTATTGCGGGTTTATAACGTGGATTAGCTCGTCAGATATCAGTTCGTTACAGTGGCGCCCGAAAAGAGACAGTAAATGCGGTATACACCTTGCTGGCTGCGCCCATCCGGATTTGCCAATACCCATTCTTGAGGTCTATACTGCTTATATATTTGGCATTCCTCAGCTTTTCCAAGATGTGGTGTATTTTAAGAAGTGGGTTGGCATCTGTGCACGCAATGGGCACTCAATTTCCGAGAATCAACACACAGCTGCCATTTTCCCGTTTTCTTTCCAACCAACACTATCGACGCACTGTGTGGGCGTCGTTACGGCCCTATATATCCTTTTGCCAAGAGCTTTGCGATCTCCGCATTGATAATTTTCTGCATCGCTGGGTTCTTGGGAAAGTAGCGTTGTTTGATGCGTTCATCTCGCATAATTATACGGTGCGATGTTATACTGCTCATGCCCTCCATCTCTACGAACTTTCTCAGCTCCTCCGTTAGATACCCTTCGATGACTTGCTCTGACATTTCTTCCTTGGCCAATTTAAAAGTCCCAAGCTTTGTTTCGTGCGGGGTTTCTTTGATTATTACGCTTAACCCAACACACTTAATCTCTGTGCCGATGCGGGCCAAAAACTCGAATCCCAGAATGAGGTCATCCACTACTGCAGGGAGGATCAGCATTGTAACCAGGCAGCTCCTATTCCCTATATTTATCAGCGTTGTAAGTTCTTCGGTGATTTCTTGTACCTTACCATTTGCCATGCGCATACGTCCTTTGGTCTTGGTGATGTTTCCTCACTCTGTAGTTTGTACGCAAAATACCGGCTTATAAAACTACGGGTGGCTTCCGTGTCCAGTGTAACGTCGAAGAGTTTTCTTCCAGGGCGGCCATAGAAACTATGCGTTGCTCTTCCGTTCGCAACATTCTACTGTTTTTGTACTGTTACCTTTTCGGCCACAGTCCCAACAAAAGATCAACTGTTCGTTTCGACATCCACGCGCGAAATGGCCTTCTCGTCCACAGCGTCGGCACACAGTGCCGGGGTTAATGACATATCTTTCTCTCTCGTCCACCACTTGTCGATGGCTCTCGCTCGTTTTCTACTGCCGTTGGTGGGGCGGGTGTGAGACTGTGTCTGTTTTCAAACTTTCTCAATCACCGGCCAAGCTAATTAGCTCTTACAGATTCTTGAACTCTCGCCGCTTAATGTAGAGTTGTATTTCATGCCTAGTGTTCTTGTAGACTCGTTTAAGACGCTGGGGAACACTCAGGCTTGTGTGCCGCATTAAGTTTTGCAATAAGACGACGTAGTCCTTGAATTTTTCCCCGTCCTTCTGTCGACGTTGCCGAATGTCTGCCTCTAGTCGCTCGAAGAACCTGGCTGGTAGAAAGAATTCCAGAAAGTCTCGCTTGAACAAGCTCCATGAACTACATCTCTTGTTGTTGTTTCTAAACGACTGTAAAGCTCGTTGCTGTAGCAGCTCCGGCATCGCATTGTAATTGACTGCCCACTTCTTTATTCCGTCCAAGACGGCACCATAACTTCCTACTATACTCGATGGGGCATTGAAATTGGTGTTCCTCCATGGAAGATAAGTTTCTGGCGTTGGGTCGGTGTTGGTTGTAAGTCTTGTTATTTCTGTGCGACAGCCGCGGCGTCAACTTGTTTGAGTATGCCGGGCATGAAACCTGTGGATATTTCCAACGTTCGGTGTGATTTTGAAGTACCCTGTGTGGGTGTCGGATAACGGCTCCGAATGTGCTTTTCTTTCAGTTGGCTTAGTCGTTCTCTGGTTCCTGAAGTAAGCTTAGATTCGATTGCAAAAGCAACGAGTCGCTTCCGGAGTTCCTCCACTGTACCATCATCGTTTAGCCTGAATTCCTGGGCGTACTCTTGCAGTGCGTCTTTGCGAAGGGTATAAATCCAAGCCGCTTTTACCACTTTGTTTCTCTCGTAGTTTCTGCTCGTGTTGCTATGTGTCTTGAACTTGCTGCGTGTTGATAATTTTATGCCTCACAATATTTGTTGAAGGTTTTCCTGGTGTTTTGTCTTGTTGTATTTAGCAGAGTCCTTGTTCGGGCGTCACTGTAACGGAACCTTCCTAGTCTTACAAGTTTACAGCTTGGATTAATTATGGTTTACACAAATCGCAGCTTAATGGTATGGACAAGGCATGAAGGCTTTGTCTCTGCGTCCGATGGTACTTAGATGTGCGGCGTGGTTGGGCCTGTGGTGCGTGGTACATACAAGCGTGCTTGCCGAAAACGTTCGATATCTCTGCGTCGCTGGTTTAAACGCTCGATGTGTCTGAACGCTGCGTGAGTAAGCGCACGACGTTGCGTGTGCTGCGTGAATAAGCGCGTAACGTTGCTGAGCGCTTCGTGAGTAAGCGCAGTTGAGAAATCAAAATTAAGTATTTTAAGAGGCACTGGTTTATTCCGCCAAACCAAAGAGAAAAAGAACAAGACTGGCGCAGGTCAATCTATTCCGCCAAACCGAAGAGAAAAATAACAAGTAAAAGTGTTGTCTTCGACTTGGCCGAAATCTAAATACCCTACACCCGAGTAACAGAAAAAAATTATAATTTCGCCACTTTTGTATAATTTGCGGACCACGCCCATTTCGGGCAAATGTTTTTGTAATGTCTCCAGATACTGCTAGATAGAATTACGTATTAATATTTTGAACCGTTTATGGGATATTTACAACTCTTGTATAAGTGGGTGCACCACGCCCATTTTTTGTATACAAATTGGTAATACCTGTAGATACCTCGTGATAAAATCGTGTTAATATCTTATACCGTTTACAAGATATTGCCAACTTTTGTATTAGTGGGCGTGGCATGCCCATTTTTGGCAAGCTTATTGGTAATGCTTCCCTATATATCCTGATAAAACTACATCTCAATATCTTATACCGTTCATAAACGTTCAACGTGTTAGTAATGGCGCTATATCTTCCGGAATAAAATTATACCTTAATATCTCACACGGTTTATGAAATATTGAGATTATAACTGTTTACCGATCTCGCCCAGTTTCGATCCCAAACAGCGCTACATAATAAAGAATATTTGTGCCAAATTTCATCGCGATATCTCTTTTCGTTTTCCCGTAATCGCGATTTCAACAGACAGACAGACAGACGGACGGACAGGGTTAAATCGATTCAGGAGGTGACGCTGAGCAAGAATATATATACTTTTCTATTTCTATCTCGTCTCCTTCTCTGCGTTACAAACGGAAGAACAAAGTGAATATATCCTACTCCCTTCGGGTTTACAACAAAACATACGCACATAGAACCAGACACGCTGCCAGACGGAAGGCAGTTCGTCAGTGGCCGTCGAAGGCGCAACACCTCTTTAGCACTGTGGCGTCTGCAATCAAGCAGCTTAGTAAGTTGATATTTAGTAGACTTTCCCTTTATCCAATCGGCGGTGTAGCTTATAGGTGAACCTTCCTCCTTTCTCTATCTTCTGTTGACTGGTTCGATGCTTAGAGGTGAACCTTCCTCCTTCGGTGAACACATTCGTTCGGCGCACAGGTTCGAATGCAACACATCGGTTCGACACACAGGTTCGAATGCAACACATCGGTTCGACGTACAGTTTTGAATGCAACATATCGTTTCGAACGCAACACATTGGTTTGACGCACAGGCTCGAACGCAACACATCTGTTCGACGCACAGGTTTGACGCAACACATAGGTTTGACTCACAGGTTCTAACGCAATACATCGGTTAGACGCACAGGTTCGAACGCAACACATCGTTTCGACGCACATATACATATATCGTTCGGTAAACGGTTAATGCGATCAGACCGGCAGATTTGGAGAAATATATATACATATATATATATATATATATATATATATATATATATATATATATATATATATATATATATATATATATATATATATATATATATATATATATATATATATATATATATATATATATATATATATATATATATATATATATATATATATATATATATATATATATATATATATATATATATATATATATATATATATATATATATATATATATATATATATATATATATATATATATATATATATATATATATATATATATATATATATATATATATATCAATCAACCAGTGTGGTTCGCGGCCTTGATTCATGAAGGCCTGACTGAAACCAGTGACATTTGAAACTTTCGTGTTGATCGCCAGAGAGATTTACGGTAGTAATTCGTCCCATTTCTTTTGTTCACCTTTAGCCAGCTGCGATACCATCGCTTTAGTTGTCCTGTTTGCTTTTTCTGTGGCATTCTCTTGAGGAGTGTAGGGTGTTGTGAACTGTTGTTTTATCCCGAGCTCTTGCAGGAATTTCTGGAAATACTTTCTCACAAATTGTGACCCATTGTACGTTACTAGGATTTTTGGTACACCATAGTGGGATAAAATACGCTCCCTAAAACCCTTTTTTACATTTGACGACGTAGCCTTGTTCATTGGAATTATCTCGGTCCACTTAGTAAATTTGTCGATAAATACGAGCATTACAGTGTTGCGATGCGTTTATCGGGGTAGCGATCCCACGAAATCTGCACAAATGATTTCTCATGATTCGGCTGCTATTTGGCATGTGTCAGCATGTGTCCTGCGGGTTTCTGTTGGTGGAGTTTGTAGCGTTGACAGGATTCACAATTCCTCACATAGTGGCTCGCGTCTCAAAAACATCCCCTGGCCAATAATACAAACTCGCCAATCGCGCCAACGTCCTGCGGATGCCTAGATGTCCGGCTGTCGCTGTGTCATGGTTCTCTTTACGTACCCGGTATCGAACTGGTTTCGGCACACAAAGCTTCCACGGCACACTGTCTTCGTTTCTACTTCGATTTTGGATATGGCGATAAAGTTGGCGTCCTCTATGATATAATCATGGAATTTCGTCGGGTTCTTGTGAATTTCGGAAACTTTACTGTTGGTCCAAGCGCATGTAGTATCCTTAACTGAGTCTGTGAAAATCTGGCGGACAACCTCTCGAGGCTGCCGCGAAAGTGCTTCTGACACCACGTTGTGTTTGCCTTTCCTATAAATTAAGTAGTAGCGATATGGCTGCATTTCTAAAGCCCACCGCGCAATTCGTCCGGAGGGGTTTTCTATTGTGTTTAGCCACTTGAGGGCCAAATGGTCGGTAACTTAGAGAATTCGTATCCCTCGAGGTATTGTCTCATTTTTCTTGTGCCCCAGACTATTGCCAAACATTCTTTTTCGGTTGGCGAATAGTTTGGTTCTGCTTTATTTTGTGCGGCGGCTGGTGTAGGCGGTCACCCGTTCTCGTCCTTCGATGTCTTGCGTGAGTACTTCGATGTCTTGCGTGAGTACCACTCCCAGACCATGATCACTGGCGTCTGTTTGTAACTTGAATTTCCTTGTGAAGTCGGGGCATGTTAATATCGGTGCTTTTTTGAGTAACGACTTCAACCGATCGAACGCATCTTGTTGTTAGGCTTCCTATTTGAAACGACGACCCTACTTAAGCAATGCTATTAGGGGTCGCATGATCCCTGTCGTCTGTAACTCGAATTTCCTTGTGAAGTCGGGGCATGTTAATATCGGTGCTTTTTTGAGTAACGACTTAAACCGATCGAACGCATCTTGTTGTTAGGCTTCCTATTTGAAACGACGACCCTACTTAAGCAATTCTATTAGGGGTTGCACTACGTCGGAGAATTCCGGCAGGAAGCGACGGTACGAGGATGCGATTCCTAGGCACCTGCGTAATTCTCGTAGAGTTCTTGATGGTGGAAGTTCTTTTATGGCCGCTATTTTCTCTGGATCGGTTTGTATCCCTTCTGCAGTAACCAGGTGACCGAGATACCCTATTTCTGTCTTGAAAAACTCACATTTTTCTTGGTTTATATTTAGCCTTGCTTCACGCAGTCTCTCGAAGACACGTCGTAGGTTGTGCATGTGATCTTCAACAGATTTTCTGGTGACGATAATATCGTCAAGACACGCAAAAGCGTATGGATCTAAGTCAGGTCCAATAACACGATCAGGTGTGCACGCTGGAATGTGGCCGGGGCTGAATGTAGACCGAATGGCATGACTTGCCATTGGAACAAGGCACATCCTGTGACTGTAAATGGCGTGTACTTTTTGCTTCCCAGTTCCATGGGGATTTTCCAGTACCCGCTTTTCAAGTCGATGGTGCTAATTTGCCTGTTGTCTCGGAGCTCTTCAAGGATATGCTGAATTCTCGGGGGGTAGGCGTCTGGGACAGATTTCGCGTTGAGTTGGCGATAGTCCACACACATTCTCCATTGGCCATTCTTTTCCTTAACCAATACTATCGGTGACTGTGTGGACTATCAGAAGGCTCGATTAATCCTTTCTCGTTTACCACGGTATTAATAATGCCGATTCGTCGTCAGCCATAACTATCTTATAACACGCAATGTCGGTTGGACCCGACTTCCAACGCCTTCAACTCAATTTGAATGAATTCCTTTATGGCGTCCTGTTGCGAGAACTGAGCACGTTGGTTGTGTTTCATTTCAAATCTATTCCTAGGATTAAACCGTCGATGGCATCCGGAGGATTAATAAAGGCATATCAATGCTTTTGTTTCCTATGTATATATATATATATATATATATATATATATATATATATATATATATATATATATATATATATATATATATATATATATATATATATATATATATATATATATATATATATATATATATATATATATATATATATATATACATAGGAAACAAAAGCATTGATATGCCTTTATTAATCCTATATATATATATATATAACAGTATATCTGTTAAAAGTTCTCTACGAATAGCGACTTAGACGCAGAGTTCTTGAATACCATAAAGGTAGAAAGAACTTTTGGTCGTTCGTGGGGAGAGTGAAGAATCAGGCACGATCGTCTATTCCAACTCTCCTCAAGGGTGATCAGATATTCAGTCACTCGGTTGATAAGGCAAACTTATTAGCCAAAATGTTTGCTGAAAACTGCTCTCTTCCTGAAAGTAGCCAACCACTACCCGTGATCGATGGTGTGTCTGATATTATGCCTGAGATGCACTTTCGAACGCGGGCTGTTAAAAGAGTGCTTGTAAACCTCAACGTCAATAAATGTTCGGGACCGGATGGCATATCAGCCCACGTGTTGAGAAAGTGCGCCTCAACACTGGCTCGCCCATTGCGCAACCTGTTTAATTTATCGTTCACTTCAGTTTTTCCTACTTCCTGTAAGATTGCCAATGTGCAGCCAGTTCCCAAAAAAGGTGAGGCTACGAATCCTGCCAATTACCGGCCCATAGCAATCTGTTCAATGCTCTGCAAAGTTATGGAGAGAGTTATAAATTTTAACCTGATGAGGTATCTGGAGAGCAACTAATTGGTCAGTGATCGCCTGTACGGTTTCCGTGCTCACCGCTCCACAGGCGATTTGATGGCGTTCCTTACTGAGCGGTGGAACAGTTGTGTTCACCAATTCGGTGAGAGTAAGGTTGTTGCTTTGGATATCTCCAAGGCATTTGACCGGGTGTGGCATAAAGCACTCGTGTCTAAACTGGCTGCTTATGGTGTCGGTAACACATTCCCTCGATGGATATCGAGTTTCCTCAGCGGCCGTTCTATTCGGGTTGTGATAAACGGCTTTGCTTCCGAAGAGCACTCCATTAATGCTGGAGGTCCGCAGGGTTCGGTCCTGTCTCCAACGCTTTTTCTCTTTTTTATCAATGACCTGTCATTGACATCAAACCCGGTCTACTCGTTTGCTGATGACAGCAGCATTTGTCATTCATATTCATTCTCCAGGCGTCCTTCTATTCTGGAGATCAATAGCAAACGCAGAATTATGAATGACACACTCCAATCTGACCTCAACAAAATCCAGGAGTGGGGTCAAGCGAATCGGGTCGATTTTAATGCGCGGAATGCTGCTTGTTGACGCACATGCGTCTGGCGGGCGACAATTTCCCACCTTTAAATAGGGGTGGTGTAGATATTAATAAGTCGGAGGCTCTTGATGTTCTGAGCATGTCAATACAATGCGATCTTCGTTGGAACGATCACATTTTTGATGTGTCGAAAGAAGCAGCCAAGTGCTTAGGCTCTTTAAAGCGGTGCAAGAAATACTTCACTCCAACCGACCTTGTATCTATACCACTTATATCCGTCCGCAAATGGAGTACAACTCGCATATTTGGCCGGGAGCTTTGAAAACATATCTTCAGCTTCTGGACCGTATACAATGTCGTGCGATAAAACTTATAGGGGACAGTAGGGTATCCATATCAATTGAAATCTTGGGTTGTCGTCGGGGTGTGGGGTGTGTAACCTTATTTTACTGATACTTTAATGGTAATTGTTCCTCTGAAGTAGCCGGCCTGATTCCTTCGGTACAGGTATTCAACAGATCTACTCGGCTTTCCAGAGCGGTGCAACCCTTTTACGTCTCGATCCCGTTTCAACGCACTACCCACTACCGCGAGAATTTGTTTTTCGGTCGCGCAGTTAAGTTGTGGAATAGTCTCTCTGCGCATGTTTTCCCACCCACTTATAACGTCAATGCTTTTAAAGAGGTGTAAATCGACACTACTCCCACTTTTCCCCTTCCCACTAACCTTTTCCCTTCTAAACCAACGAATGCTTTGCATGGATAGGGGGCATCCCCTGAGTTTGGTTCTATCTGCCATAAAAAAAAGTTACACGCTGGATTTGGGGTAAGGAGCGGCAAAATCATTTGATGGTCTGAAGAGAACATTAAAACAAGCTCCCGTCCTACATTTTCCGGACTTCTCCCAACGCTTCACGCTGCAAACGGACGTCAGAAATCACGGGCTAGGAGTGGTGCTAACACAACAAAGTGAAAACCAGGAAAGAGTGATCGCATATGCAAGCCGTCGCCCCACGAAATCCGTGCACAACAACTCCTGTACAGAAAAGGAATAGTTGGCAATCATGTGAGGCATCCGAAAAATGTAACAGTACCTTGGAGGCTACAAATTCACGAACGCTACGGATCAACTTGCATTGAAATGGTTAAATTCAATTTAAAGTCCGTCCTGACGCATCTCCCGCTACGCATTAGAGCTACAGCAGTACCAATACGATATACGCTGCCGTCGAGGGAATCAAAAACTTGTCGCCAAAGCGCTGTCACGCCAACCAAGAAACGTACTCGAAAGAACCGGCACACAGCTGAATGTAGCCAAATATGTCTATGCATCGAAAAAAAGAAAGAAGAGGTACATCGCTAGAATATCGAGGCTTCAGAGAATGCATTCTGTACCGTTTCGTAGTTCCAAAGGTACTAATCTGCGTTAATGGCACACCGTTCATCAATCAGGCGTTCCAAAAATACTTAAACTGAGTTCGAGTGACACAGTAGTACACGGCTGTCTACACCCCACAAGCGAACACCGCGGAGCGAACCGGACCATCAAGACCATAGTTTCGCAACTGTCGGACAATGATCATGGGATTCATGGGATGAAAATCTGCCAGAAATTATCCTAGCAATCAACACGGGAGTATCCGAGACTACAGGATATAGCCCGGCATTTCTAATCCAAGGCCTCGAATACTAGACTTCCAGCTACCTTGTGTAAGAAACCTTTTCCGGTATTGTGGGTTTATAACGTGGATTAGCTCGTCAGATATCAGTTCGTTACAGTGGCGCCCGAAAAGAGAGAGTAAATGCGGTATACACCTTGCTGGCTGCGCCCATCCGGATTTGCCAATACCCATTCTTGAGGTCTATACTGCTTATATATTTGGCATTCCTCAGCTTTTCCAAGATGTGGTGTATTTTAAGAAGTGGGTTGGCATCTGTGCACGCAATGGGCACTCAATTTCCGAGAATCAACACACAGCTGCCATTTTCCCGTTTTCTTTCCAACCAACACTATCGACGCACTGTGTGGGCGTCGTTACGGCCCTATGTATCCTTTTGCCAAGAGCTTTGCGATCTCCGCATTGATAATTTTCTGCATCGCTGGATTCTTGGGAAAGTAGCGTTGTTTGATGCGTTCATCTCGCATAATTATACGGTACGATGTTATACTGCTCATGCCCTCCATCTCTACGAACTTTCTCAGCTCCTCCGTTAGATACCCTTCGATGACTTGCTCTGACATTTCTTCCTTGGCCAATTTAAAAGTCCCAAGCTTTGTTTCGTGCGGGGTTTCTTTGATTATTACGCTTAACCCAACACACTTAATCTCTGTGCCGATGCGGGCCAAAAACTCGAATCCCAGAATGAGGTCATCCACTACTGCAGGGAGGATCAGCATTGTAACCAGGCAGCTCCTATTCCCTATATTTATCAGCGTTGTAAGTTCTTCGGTGATTTCTTGTACCTTACCATTTGCCATGCGCATACGTCCTTTGGTCTTGGTGATGTTTCCTCACTCTGTAGTTTGTACGCAAAATACCGGCTTATAAAACTACGGGTGGCTCCCGTGTCCAGTGTAACGTCGAAGAGTTTTCTTCCAGGGCGGCCATAGAAACTATGCGTTGCTCTTCCGTTCGCAACATTCTACTGTTTTTGTACTGTTACCTTTTCGGCCACAGTCCCAACAAAAGATCAACTGTTCGTTTCGACATCCACGCGCGAAATGGCCTTCTCGTCCACAGCGTCGGCACACAGTGCCGGGGTTAATGACATATCTTTCTCTCTCGTCCACCACTTGTCGATGGCTCTCGCTCGTTTTCTACTGCCGTTGGTGGGGCGGGTGTGAGACTGTGTCTGTTTTCAAACTTTCTCAATCACAGGCCAAGCTAATTAGCTCTTACAGATTCTTGAACTCTCGCCGCTTAATGTAGAGTTGTATTTCATGCCTAGTGTTCTTGTAGACTCGTTTAAGACGCTGGGGAACACTCAGGCTTGTGTGCCGCATTAAGTTTTGCAATAAGACGACGTAGTCCTTGAATTTTTCCCCGTCCTTCTGTCGACGTTGCCGAATGTCTGCCTCTAGTCGCTCGAAGAACCTGGCTGGTAGAAAGAATTCCAGAAAGTCTCGCTTGAACAAGCTCCATGAACTACATCTCTTGTTGTTGTTTCTAAACGACTGTAAAGCTCGTTGCTGTAGCAGCTCCGGCATCGCATTGTAATTGACTGCCCACTTCTTTATTCCGTCCAAGACGGCACCATAACTTCCTACTATACTCGATGGGGCATTGAAATTGGTGTTCCTCCATGGAAGATAAGTTTCTGGCGTTGGGTTGGTGTTGGTTATAAGTCTTGTTATTTCTGTGCGACAGCCGCGGCGTCAACTTGTTTGAGTGTGCCGGGCATGAAACCTGTGGATATTTCCAACGTTCGGTGTGATTTTGAAGTACCCTGTGTGGGTGTCGGATAACGGCTCCGAATGTGCTTTTCTTTCAGTTGGCTTAGTCGTTCTCTGGTTCCTGAAGTAAGCTTAGATTCGATTGCAAAAGCAACGAGTCGCTTCCGGAGTTCCTCCACTGTACCATCATCGTTTAGCCTGAATTCCTGGGCGTACTCTTGCAGTGCGTCTTTGCGAAGGGTATAAATCCAAGCCGCTTTTACCACTTTGTTTCTCTCGTAGTTTCTGCTCGTGTTGCTATGTGTCTTGAACTTGCTGCGTGTTGATAATTTTATGCCTCACAATATTTGTTGAAGGTTTTCCTGGTGTTTTGTCTTGTTGTATTTAGCAGAGTCCTTGTTCGGGCGTCACTGTAACGGAACCTTCCTGGTCTTACGGGTTTACAGCTTGGATTAATTATGGTTTACACAAATCGCAGCTAATGGTATGGACAAGGCATGAAGGCTTTGTCTCTGCATCCGATGGTACTTAGATGTGCGGCGTGGTTGGGCCTGTGGTGCGTGGTACATACAAGCGTGCTTGCCGAAAACGTTCGATATCTCTGCGTCGCTGGTTTAAACGCTCGATATGTCTGAACGCTGCGTGAGTAAGCGCACGACGTTGCGTGTGCTGCGTGAATAAGCGCGTAACGTTGCTGAGCGCTTCGTGAGTAAGCGCAGTTAAGAAATCAAAATTAAGTATTTTAAGAGGCACTGGTTTCTTCCGCCAAACCAAAGAGAAAAAGAACAAGACTGGCGCAGGTCAATCTATTCCGCCAAACCGAAGAGAAAAATAACAAGTAAAAGTGTTGTCTTCGACTTGGCCGAAATCTAAATACCCTACACCCGAGTAACAGAAAAAAATTATAATTTCGCCACTTTTGTATAAGTTGGCGGACCACGCCCATTTCGGGCAAATGTTTTTGTAATGTCTCCAGATACTGCTAGATAGAATTACGTATTAATATTTTGAACCGTTTATGGGATATTTACAACTCTTGTATAAGTGGGTGCACCACGCCCATTTTTTGTATACAAATTGGTAATACCTGTAGATGCCTCGTGATAAAATCGTGTTAATATCTTATACCGTTTACAAGATATTGCCAACTTTTGTATTAGTGGGCGTGGCATGCCCATTTTTGGCAAGCTTATTGGTAATGCTTCCCTATATATCCTGATAAAACTACATCTCAATATCTTATACCGTTCATAAACGTTCAACGTGTTAGTAATGGCGCTATATCTTCCGGAATAAAATTATACCTTAATATCTCACACGGTTTATGAAATATTGAGATTATAACTGTTTACCGATCTCGCCCAGTTTCGATCCCAAACAGCGCTACATAATAAAGAATATTTGTGCCAAATTTTATCGCGATATCTCTTTTCGTTTTCCCGTAATCGCGATTTCAACAGACAGACAGACAGACGGACGGACAGGGTTAAATCGATTCAGGAGGTGACGCTGAGCAAGAATATATATACTTTTCTATTTCTATCTCGTCTCCTTCTCTGCGTTACAAACGGAAGAACAAAGTGAATATATCCTACTCCCTTCGGGTTTACAACAAAACATACGCACATAGAACCAGACACGCTGCCAGACGGAAGGCAGTTCGTCAGTGGCCGTCGAAGGCGCAACACCTCTTTAGCACTGTGGCGTCTGCAATCAAGCAGCTTAGTAAGTTGATATTTAGTAGACTTTCCCTTTATCCAATCGGCGGTGTAGCTTATAGGTGAACCTTCCTCCTTTCTCTATCTTCTGTTGACTGGTTCGATGCTTAGAGGTGAACCTTCCTCCTTCGGTGAACACATTCGTTCGGCGCACAGGTTCGAATGCAACACATCGGTTCGACACACAGTTTCGAATGCAACACATCGGTTCGACGTATAGTTTTGAATGCAACATATCGTTTCGAACGCAACACATTGGTTTGACGCACAGGCTCGAACGCAACACATCTGTTCGACGCACAGGTTTGACGCAACACATAGGTTTGACTCACAGGTTCTAACGCAATACATCGGTTAGACGCACAGGTTCGAACGCAACACATCGTTTCGACGCACATATACATATATCGTTCGGTAAACGGTTAATGCGATCAGACCGGCAGATTTGGAGAAATATATATACATATATATATATATATATATATATATATATATATATATATATATATATATATATATATATATATATATATATATATATATATATATATATATATATATATATATATATATATATATATATATATATATATATATATATATATATATATATATATATATATATATATATATATATATATATATATATATATATGTATATATCAATCAACCAGTGTGGTTCGCGGCCTTGATTCATGAAGGCCTGACTGAAACCAGTGACATTTGAAACTTTCGTGTTGATCGCCAGAGAGATTTACGGTAGTAATTCGTCCCATTTCTTTTGTTCACCTTTAGCCAGCTGCGATACCATCGCTTTAGTTGTCCTGTTTGCTTTTTCTGTGGCATTCTCTTGAGGAGTGTAGGGTGTTGTGAACTGTTGTTTTATCCCGAGCTCTTGCATGAATTTCTGCATATATATATATATATATATATATATATAATTTATATAATTTTAATTATATAATATATATATATATATATATATATATATATATATATATATATGTATATATGTATATATACTTCGCCGATATATATATATATATATATATATATATATATATATATATATATATATATATATATATATATATATATATATATACTTCGCCGAGTATAGTTGGCGCGTGGCTCCGATTCGGCTATCCAGCTCTATTAGTCAGCGCGTGGCTTCGCTTCGACTGCTAGGTCATATATATACCGCGTATACATATACGAGCATAGTTCATACACAAGTATATATTTATAGCCGAGTATAGTTTGCAACGACGTTTTCTCCAGCCGGGGTATTACTCAGGGTGATCAGTGTTCGTTAAGAAAAATTTATATTTTTGGACACTCCTCAATTCTAATTCAGGCTTTATTCATCATTTCTTAAGTCTAATCTTATGGATCTTATGCAGAACTGTCTCGGGTGGATTACGAACGGATGACTTGTTGACTCGTGAGATTCCCTGTACGAGGTTTCGCAGATGAGCGTGCACCGTAATGTCGTACGCAAGCAGGGGTGTTGGAAGGCAGTGTGCTTGACGTGGCTGAGCGAGTGCTGTTCTTATGTGTCGAATAGTGACGTGCTTTGCAGTCGACATAGTTTGTTTAGGCAATGATCATTGCAAGCGTGAATGATGAGTGCTGCCTATGAGCGTTCAGCTTAAGAGTAATGAGGATGGCAAACAACTCGTTGACTTCGATGACGCTTCAAAGAGCGTGGGAGATGATGGCTGTTGCCGTGACTAAGAGCGACGAGGATGGCAAGCAGTCTCGTTGTCTTCGATGATGCTTCTAAAACCGTGAGCGATGGGCGCTGTTGGAAGGAAAGTTCTCTTCTTAGGGAGATTTAGAAAATCTACCAAACTAATAGGAGAACAAGGATGAGGATGGAAAGGATCCCTCGCCGCTTGACTCCAGTGAATTGAGTGACTATTTTTAGATGCGTGTGCCCTTTGACACCCTGCTTGGGCTGCTGTCGACGGCGGCGTGGCGTCTTGTGATCCCTTCTCTCTATCCCTTCTAGCTTGCTCCTTCGCAATCCACCGAGTGGTTGTTCTGCTCTCAATTCTATGTGGTTACCATAAACAAAAAATTGCTTCCTTTATAGTGAAATTAAATTTAACATTCTTCTAATTCCATACGAATTATTTTACTTATTCTATATTATAAAATTTAAAGTGTAAAAAAAAATTAAATTCGTTTGCGTACTCCATAACATAAATTCATTGCAATCATGAAAGATTAGAAATTAATTTCCTTATTCTAGTTTAAAGTTAATTAACACAAATTAAAATTAATGATTCTATGCTGAGGAAAAGATTTGTGTGGCGTCGTGGACGTCATCACACTCCCCTCCTACTTCGACCGTGGCGCAATTGTTCGAGCCAATGATCTTCCGCTATAGCTTTCGACTGGGGTTGAGAGGCTTCAATGGTTGTTGTGTTGTGTGTTGTAGTGACTGGTGAGATGAAGTTTAAAACTTTGTAGGGGCCATGCTAGCGCGGGGCTAACTTTGCGGCGAAACCCCCACAGGCATTTGACAGGTGATGATGCTTTGACAGTACGAGCTGCCCAATTTCAGGTTGACATTACCGTCGTCTCAGGTTGTAACCTCTCGCTTGGTCTTGTGCTGCCTATTCTAGGTTGAGCTGTACGATGCGGAGAACTTATTTCGTACAGTCTGCCTTAGTATGGGGGCCCTGTGAAGGTCTGCCAGTACCAAAAGTTTTCCACTGTATAGGGTTTTTGGTAATCGTGGTTCGCGGCCTTGATTCATGAAGGCCTGACTGAAACCAGTGACATTTGAAACTTTCGTGTTGATCGCCAGAGAGATTTACGGTAGTAATTCGTCCCATTTCTTTTGTTCACCTTTAGCCAGCTGCGATACCATCGCTTTAGTTGTCCTGTTTGCTTTTTCTGTGGCATTCTCTTGAGGAGTGTAGGGTGTTGTGAACTGTTGTTTTATCCCGAGCTCTTGCATGAATTTCTGGAAATACTTTCTCACAAATTGTGACCCATTTTACGTTACTAGGATTTTTGGTACACCATAGTGGGATAAAATACGCTCCCTAAAACCCTTTTTTACATTTGACGACGTAGCCTTGTTCATTGGAATTATCTCGGTCCACTTAGTAAATTTGTCGATAAATACGAGCATTACAGTGTTGCGATGCGTTTATCGGGGTAGCGATCCCACGAAATCTGCACAAATGATTTCTCATGATTCGGCTGCTATTTGGCATGTGTCAGCATGTGTCCTGCGGGTTTCTGTTGGTGGAGTTTGTAGCGTTGACAGGATTCACAATTCCTCACATAGTGGCTCGCGTCTCAAAAACATCCCCTGGCCAATAATACAAACTCGCCAATCGCGCCAACGTCCTGCGGATGCCTAGATGTCCGGCTGTCGCTGTGTCATGGTTCTCTTTACGTACCCGGTATCGAACTGGTTTCGGCACACAAAGCTTCCACGGCACACTGTCTTCGTTTCTACTTCGATTTTGGATATGGCGATAAAGTTGGCGTCCTCTATGATATAATCATGGAATTTCGTCGGGTTCTTGTGAATTTCGGAAACTTTACTGTTGGTCCAAGCGCATGTAGTATCCTTAACTGAGTCTGTGAAAATCTGGCGGACAACCTCTCGAGGCTGCCGCGAAAGTGCTTCTGACACCACGTTGTGTTTGCCTTTCCTATAAATTAAGTAGTAGCGATATGGCTGCATTTCTAAAGCCCACCGCGCAATTCGTCCGGAGGGGTTTTCTATTGTGTTTAGCCACTTGAGGGCCAAATGGTCGGTAACTTAGAGAATTCGTATCCCTCGAGGTATTGTCTCATTTTTCTTGTGCCCCAGACTATTGCCAAACATTCTTTTTCGGTTGGCGAATAGTTTGGTTCTGCTTTATTTTGTGCGGCGGCTGGTGTAGGCGGTCACCCGTTCTCGTCCTTCGATGTCTTGCGTGAGTACTTCGATGTCTTGCGTGAGTACCACTCCCAGACCATGATCACTGGCGTCTGTTTGTAACTTGAATTTCCTTGTGAAGTCGGGGCATGTTAATATCGGTGCTTTTTTGAGTAACGACTTCAACCGATCGAACGCATCTTGTTGTTAGGCTTCCTATTTGAAACGACGACCCTACTTAAGCAATGCTATTAGGGGTCGCATGATCCCTGTCGTCTGTAACTCGAATTTCCTTGTGAAGTCGGGGCATGTTAATATCGGTGCTTTTTTTAGTAACGACTTAAACCGATCGAACGCATCTTGTTGTTAGGCTTCCTATTTGAAACGACGACCCTACTTAAGCAATTCTATTAGGGGTTGCACTACGTCGGAGAATTCCGGCAGGAAGCGACGGTACGAGGATGCGATTCCTAGGCACCTGCGTAATTCTCGTAGAGTTCTTGATGGTGGAAGTTCTTTTATGGCCGCTATTTTCTCTGGATCGGTTTGTATCCCTTCTGCAGTAACCAGGTGACCGAGATACCCTATTTCTGTCTTGAAAAACTCACATTTTTCTTGGTTTATATTTAGCCTTGCTTCACGCAGTCTCTCGAAGACACGTCGTAGGTTGTGCATGTGATCTTCAACAGATTTTCTGGTGACGATAATATCGTCAAGACACGCAAAAGCGTATGGATCTAAGTCAGGTCCAATAACACGATCAGGTGTGCACGCTGGAATGTGGCCGGGGCTGAATGTAGACCGAATGGCATGACTCGCCATTGGAACAAGGCACATCCTGTGACTGTAAATGGCGTGTACTTTTTGCTTCCCAGTTCCATGGGGATTTTCCAGTACCCGCTTTTCAAGTCGATGGTGCTAATTTGCCTGTTGTCTCGCAGCTCTTCAAGGATATGCTGAATTCTCGGGGGGTAGGCGTCTGGGACAGATTTCGCGTTGAGTTGGCGATAGTCCACACACATTCTCCATTGGCCATTCTTTTCCTTAACCAATACTATCGGTGACTGTGTGGACTATCAGAAGGCTCGATTAATCCTTTCTCGTTTACCACGGTATTAATAATGCCGATTCGTCGTCAGCCATAACTATCTTATAACACGCAATGTCGGTTGGACCCGACTTCCAACGCCTTCAACTCAATTTGAATGAATTCCTTTATGGCGTCCTGTTGCGAGAACTGAGCACGTTGGTTGTGTTTCATTTCAAATCTATTCCTAGGATTAAACCGTCGATGGCATCCGGAGGATTAATAAAGGCATATCAATGCTTTTGTTTCCTATGTATATATATATATATATATATATATATATATATATATATATATATATATATATATATATATATATATATATATATATATATATATATATATAACAGTATATCTGTTAAAAGTTCTCTACGAATAGCGACTTAGACGCAGAGTTCTTGAATACCATAAAGGTAGAAAGAACTTTTGGTCGTTCGTGGGGAGAGTGAAGAATCAGGCACGATCGTCTATTCCAACTCTCCTCAAGGGTGATCAGATATTCAGTCACTCGGTTGATAAGGCAAACTTATTAGCCAAAATGTTTGCTGAAAACTGCTCTCTTCCTGAAAGTAGCCAACCACTACCCGTGATCGATGGTGTGTCTGATATTATGCCTGAGATGCACTTTCGAACGCGGGCTGTTAAAAGAGTGCTTGTAAACCTCAACGTCAATAAATCTTCGGGACCGGATGGCATATCAGCCCACGTGTTGAGAAAGTGCGCCTCAACACTGGCTCGCCCATTGCGCAACCTGTTTAATTTATCGTTCACTTCAGTTTTTCCTACTTCCTGTAAGATTGCCAATGTGCAGCCAGTTCCCAAAAAAGGTGAGGCTACGAATCCTGCCAATTACCGGCCCTTAGCAATCTGTTCAATGCTCTGCAAAGTTATGGAGAGAGTTATAAATTTTAACCTGATGAGGTATCTGGAGAGCAACTAATTGGTCAGTGATCGCCAGTACGGTTTCCGTGCTCACCGCTCCACAGGCGATTTGATGGCGTTCCTTACTGAGCGGTGGAACAGTTGTGTTCACCAATTCGGTGAGAGTAAGGTTGTTGCTTTGGATATCTCCAAGGCATTTGACCGGGTGTGGCATAAAGCACTCGTGTCTAAACTGGCTGCTTATGGTGTCGGTAACACATTCCCTCGATGGATATCGAGTTTCCTCAGCGGCCGTTCTATTCGGGTTGTGATAAACGGCTTTGCTTCCGAAGAGCACTCCATTAATGCTGGAGGTCCGCAGGGTTCGGTCCTGTCTCCAACGCTTTTTCTCTTTTTTATCAATGACCTGTCATTGACATCAAACCCGGTCTACTCGTTTGCTGATGACAGCAGCATTTGTCATTCATATTCATTCTCCAGGCGTCCTTCTATTCTGGAGATCAATAGCAAACGCAGAATTATGAATGACACACTCCAATCTGACGCACATGACCAACATGTGCAACCCTTTTACGTCTCGATCCCGTTTCAACGCACTACCCACTACCGCGAGAATTTGTTTTTCGGTCGCGCAGTTAAGTTGTGGAATAGTCTCTCTGCGCATGTGTTCCCACCCACTTATAACGTCAATGCTTTTAAAGAGGTGTAAATCGACACTACTCCCACTTTTCCCCTTCCCACTAACCTTTTCCCTTCTAAACCAACGAATGCTTTGCATGGATAGGGGGCATCCCCTGAGTTTGGTTCTATCTGCCATAAAAAAAAGTTACACGCTGGATTTGGGGTAAGGAGCGGCAAAATCATTTGATGGTCTGAAGAGAACATTAAAACAAGCTCCCGTCCTACATTTTCCGGACTTCTTCCAACGCTTCACGCTGCAAACGGACGTCAGAAATCACGGGCTAGGAGTGGTGCTAACACAACAAAGTGAAAACCAGGAAAGAGTGATCGCATATGCAAGCCGTCGCCCCACGAAATCCGTGCACAACAACTCCTGTACAGAAAAGGAATAGTTGGCAATCATGTGAGGCATCCGAAAAATGTAACAGTACCTTGGAGGCTACAAATTCACGAACGCTACGGATCAACTTGCATTGAAATGGTTAAATTCAATTTAAAGTCCGTCCTGACGCATCTCCCGCTACGCATTAGAGCTACAGCAGTACCAATACGATATACGCTGCCGTCGAGGGAATCAAAAACTTGTCGCCAAAGCGCTGTCACGCCAACCAAGAAACGTACTCGAAAGAACCGGCACACAGCTGAATGTAGCCAAATATGTCTATGCATCGAAAAAAAGAAAGAAGAGGTACATCGCTAGAATATCGAGGCTTCAGAGAATGCATTCTGTACCGTTTCGTAGTTCCAAAGGTACTAATCTGCGTTAATGGCACACCGTTCATCAATCAGGCGTTCCAAAAATACTTAAACTGAGTTCGAGTGACACAGTAGTACACGGCTGTCTACACCCCACAAGCGAACACCGCGGAGCGAACCGGACCATCAAGACCATAGTTTCGCAACTGTCGGACAATGATCATGGGATTCATGGGATGAAAATCTGCCAGAAATTATCCTAGCAATCAACACGGGAGTATCCGAGACTACAGGATATAGCCCGGCATTTCTAATCCAAGGCCTCGAATACTAGACTTCCAGCTACCTTGTGTAAGAAACCTTTTCCGGTATTGTGGGTTTATAACGTGGATTAGCTCGTCAGATATCAGTTCGTTACAGTGGCGCCCGAAAAGAGAGAGTAAATGCGGTATACACCTTGCTGGCTGCGCCCATCCGGATTTGCCAATACCCATTCTTGAGGTCTATACTGCTTATATATTTGGCATTCCTCAGCTTTTCCAAGATGTGGTGTATTTTAAGAAGTGGGTTGGCATCTGTGCACGCAATGGGCACTCAATTTCCGAGAATCAACACACAGCTGCCATTTTCCCGTTTTCTTTCCAACCAACACTATCGACGCACTGTGTGGGCGTCGTTACGACCCTATGTATCCTTTTGCCAAGAGCTTTGCGATCTCCGCATTGATAATTTTCTGCATCGCTGGGTTCTTGGGAAAGTAGCGTTGTTTGATGCGTTCATCTCGCATAATTATACGGTGCGATGTTATACTGCTCATGCCCTCCATCTCTACGAACTTTCTCAGCTCCTCCGTTAGATACCCTTCGATGACTTGCTCTGACATTTCTTCCTTGGCCAATTTAAAAGTCCCAAGCTTTGTTTCGTGCGGGGTTTCTTTGATTATTACGCTTAACCCAACACACTTAATCTCTGTGCCGATGCGGGCCAAAAACTCGAATCCCAGAATGAGGTCATCCACTACTGCAGGGAGGATCAGCATTGTAACCAGGCAGCTCCTATTCCCTATATTTATCAGCGTTGTAAGTTCTTCGGTGATTTCTTGTACCTTACCATTTGCCATGCGCATACGTCCTTTGGTCTTAGTGATGTTTCCTCACTCTGTAGTTTGTACGCAAAATACCGGCTTATAAAACTACGGGTGGCTCCCGTGTCCAGTGTAACGTCGAAGAGTTTTCTTCCAGGGCGGCCATAGAAACTATGCGTTGCTCTTCCGTTCGCAACATTCTACTGTTTTTGTACTGTTACCTTTTCGGCCACAGTCCCAACAAAAGATCAACTGTTCGTTTCGACATCCACGCGCAAAATGGCCTTCTCGTCCACAGCGTCGGCACACAGTGCCGGGGTGAATGACATATCTTTCTCTCTCGTCCACCACTTGTCGATGGCTCTCGCTCGTTTTCTACTGCCGTTGGTGGGGCGGGTGTGAGACTGTGTCTGTTTTCAAACTTTCTCAATCACCGGCCAAGCTAATTAGCTCTTACAGATTCTTGAACTCTCGCCGCTTAATGTAGAGTTGTATTTCATGCCTAGTGTTCTTGTAGACTCGTTTAAGACGCTGGGGAACACTCAGGCTTGTGTGCCGCATTAAGTTTTGCAATAAGACGACGTAGTCCTTGAATTTTTCCCCGTCCTTCTGTCGACGTTGCCGAATGTCTGCCTCTAGTCGCTCGAAGAACCTGGCTGGTAGAAAGAATTCCAGAAAGTCTCGCTTGAACAAGCTCCATGAACTACATCTCTTGTTGTTGTTTCTAAACGACTGTAAAGCTCGTTGCTGTAGCAGCTCCGGCATCGCATTGTAATTGACTGCCCACTTCTTTATTCCGTCCAAGACGGCACCATAACTTCCTACTATACTCGATGGGGCATTAAAATTGGTGTTCCTCCATGGAAGATAAGTTTCTGGCGTTGGGTCGGTGTTGGTTGTAAGTCTTGTTATTTCTGTGCGACAGCCGCGGCGTCAACTTGTTTGAGTGTGCCGGGCATGAAACCTGTGGATATTTCCAACGTTCGGTGTGATTTTGAAGTACCCTGTGTGGGTGTCGGATAACGGCTCCGAATGTGCTTTTCTTTCAGTTGGCTTAGTCGTTCTCTGGTTCCTGAAGTAAGCTTAGATTCGATTGCAAAAGCAACGAGTCGCTTCCGGAGTTCCTCCACTGTACCATCATCGTTTAGCCTGAATTCCTGGGCGTACTCTTGCAGTGCGTCTTTGCGAAGGGTATAAATCCAAGCCGCTTTTACCACTTTGTTTCTCTCGTAGTTTCTGCTCGTGTTGCTATGTGTCTTGAACTTGCTGCGTGTTGATAATTTTATGCCTCACAATATTTGTTGAAGGTTTTCCTGGTGTTTTGTCTTGTTGTATTTAGCAGAGTCCTTGTTCGGGCGTCACTGTAACGAAACCTTCCTGGTCTTACGGGTTTACAGCTTGGATTAATTATGGTTTACACAAATCGCAGCTTAATGGTATGGACAAGGCATGAAGGCTTTGTCTCTGCGTCCGATGGTACTTAGATGTGCGGCGTGGTTGGGCCTGTGGTGCGTGGTACATACAAGCGTGCTTGCCGAAAACGTTCGATATCTCTGCGTCGCTGGTTGAAACGCTCGATGTATCTGAACGCTGCGTGAGTAAGCGCACGACGTTGCGTGTGCTGCGTGAATAAGCGCGTAACGTTGCTGAGCGCTTCGTGAGTAAGCGCAGTTGAGAAATCAAAATTAAGTATTTTAAGAGGCACTGGTTTATTCCGCCAAACCAAAGAGAAAAAGAACAAGACTGGCGCAGGTCAATCTATTCCACCAAACCGAAGAGAAAAATAACAAGAAAAGTGTTGTCTTCGACTTGGCCGAAATCTAAATACCCTACACCCGAGTAACAGAAAAAAATTATAATTTCGCCACTTTTGTATAAGTTGGCGGACCACGCCCATTTCGGGCAAATGTTTTTGTAATGTCTCCAGATACTGCTAGATAGAATTACGTATTAATATTTTGAACCGTTTATGGGATATTTACAACTCTTGTATAAGTGGGTGCACCACGCCCATTTTTTGTATACAAATTGGTAATACCTGTAGATACCTCGTGATAAAATCGTGTTAATATCTTATACCGTTTACAAGATATTGCCAACTTTTGTATTAGTGGGCGTGGCATGCCCATTTTTTGCAAGCTTATTGGTAATGCTTCCCTATATATCCTGATAAAACTACATCTCAATATCTTATACCGTTCATAAACGTTCAACGTGTTAGTAATGGCGCTATATCTTCCGGAATAAAATTATACCTTAATATCTCACACGGTTTATGAAATATTGAGATTATAACTGTTTACCGATCTCGCCCAGTTTCGATCCCAAACAGCGCTACATAATAAAGAATATTTGTGCCAAATTTCATCGCGATATCTCTTTTCGTTTTCCCGTAATCGCGATTTCAACAGACAGACAGACAGACGGACGGACAGGGTTAAATCGATTCAGGAGGTGACGCTGAGCAAGAATATATATACTTTTCTATTTCTATCTCGTCTCCTTCTCTGCGTTACAAACGGAAGAACAAAGTGAATATATCCTACTCCCTTCGGGTTTACAACAAAACATACGCACATAGAACCAGACACGCTGCCAGACGGAAGGCAGTTCGTCAGTGGCCGTCGAAGGCGCAACACCTCTTTAGCACTGTGGCGTCTGCAATCAAGCAGCTTAGTAAGTTGATATTTAGTAGACTTTCCCTTTATCCAATCGGCGGTGTAGCTTATAGGTGAACCTTCCTCCTTTCTCTATCTTCTGTTGACTGGTTCGATGCTTAGAGGTGAACCTTCCTCCTTCGGTGAACACATTCGTTCGGCGCACAGGTTCGAATGCAACACATCGGTTCGACACACAGTTTCGAATGCAACACATCGGTTCGACGTACAGTTTTGAATGCAACATATCGTTTCGAACGCAACACATTGGTTTGACGCACAGGCTCGAACGCAACACATCTGTTCGACGCACAGGTTTGACGCAACACATAGGTTTGACTCACAGGTTCTAACGCAATACATCGTTTCGACGCACATATACATATATCGTTCGGTAAACGGTTAATGCGATCAGACCGGCAGATTTGGAGAAATATATATACATATATATATATATATATATATATACACACACATATATATATATATATATATATATATATATATATATATATATATATATATATATATATATATATATATATATATATATATATATATATATATATATATATATATATATATATATATATATATATATATATATATATATATATATATATATATATATATATATATATATATATATATATATATATATATATATATATATATATGTATGTATATATCAATCAACCAGTGTGGTTCGCGGCCTTGATTCATGAAGGCCTGACTGAAACCAGTGACATTTGAAACTTTCGTGTTGATCGCCAGAGAGATTTACGGTAGTAATTCGTCCCATTTCTTTTGTTCACCTTTAGCCAGCTGCGATACCATCGCTTTAGTTGTCCTGTTTGCTTTTTCTGTGGCATTCTCTTGAGGAGTGTAGGGTGTTGTGAACTGTTGTTTTATCCCGAGCTCTTGCATGAATTTCTGCATATATATATATATATATATATATATATATATATATAATTTATATAATTTTAATTATATAATATATATATATATATATATATATATATATATATATATATATATATATATATATATATATATATATATATATATATATATATATATATATATATATATATATATATATATATGTATATATACTTCGCCGAGTATAGTTGGCGCGTGGCTCCGATTCGGCTATCCAGCTCTATTAGTCAGCGCGTGGCTTCGCTTCGACTGCTAGGTCATATATATACCGCGTATACATATACGAGCATAGTTCATACACAAGTATATATTTATAGCCGAGTATAGTTTGCAACGACGTTTTCTCCAGCCGGGGTATTACTCAGGGTGATCAGTGTTCGTTAAGAAAAATTTATATTTTTGGACACTCCTCAATTCTAATTCAGGCTTTATTCATAATTTCTTAAGTCTAATCTTATGGATCTTATGCAGAACTGTCTCGGGTGGATTACGAACGGATGACTTGTTGACTCGTGAGATTCCCTGTACGAGGTTTCGCAGATGAGCGTGCACCGTAATGTCGTACGCAAGCAGGGGTGTTGGAAGGCAGTGTGCTTGACGTGGCTGAGCGAGTGCTGTTCTTATGTGTCGAATAGTGACGTGCTTTGCAGTCGACATAGTTTGTTTAGGCAATGATCATTGCAAGCGTGAATGATGAGTGCTGCCTATGAGCGTTCAGCTTAAGAGTAATGAGGATGGCAAACAACTCGTTGACTTCGATGACGCTTCAAAGAGCGTGGGAGATGATGGCTGTTGCCGTGACTAAGAGCGACGAGGATGGCAAGCAGTCTCGTTGTCTTCGATGATGCTTCTAAAACCGTGAGCGATGGGCGCTGTTGGAAGGAAAGTTCTCTTCTTAGGGAGATTTAGAAAATCTACCAAACTAATAGGAGAACAAGGATGAGGATGGAAAGGATCCCTCGCCGCTTGACTCCAGTGAATTGAGTGACTATTTTTAGATGCGTGTGCCCTTTGACACCCTGCTTGGGCTGCTGTCGACGGCGGCGTGGCGTCTTGTGATCCCTTCTCTCTATCCCTTCTAGCTTGCTCCTTCGCAATCCACCGAGTGGTTGTTCTGCTCTCAATTCTATGTGGTTACCATAAACAAAAAATTGCTTCCTTTATAGTGAAATTAAATTTAACATTCTTCTAATTCCATACGAATTATTTTACTTATTCTATATTATAAAATTTAAAGTGTAAAAAAAAATTAAATTCGTTTGCGTACTCCATAACATAAATTCATTGCAATCATGAAAGATTAGAAATTAATTTCCTTATTCTAGTTTAAAGTTAATTAACACAAATTAAAATTAATGATTCTATGCTGAGGAAAAGATTTGTGTGGCGTCGTGGACGTCATCACACTCCCCTCCTACTTCGACCGTGGCGCAATTGTTCGAGCCAATGATCTTCCGCTATAGCTTTCGACTGGGGTTGAGAGGCTTCAATGGTTGTTGTGTTGTGTGTTGTAGTGACTGGTGAGATGAAGTTTAAAACTTTGTAGGGGCCATGCTAGCGCGGGGCTAACTTTGCGGCGAAACCCCCACAGGCATTTGACAGGTGATGATGCTTTGACAGTACGAGCTGCCCAATTTCAGGTTGACATTACCGTCGTCTCAGGTTGTAACCTCTCGCTTGGTCTTGTGCTGCCTATTCTAGGTTGAGCTGTACGATGCGGAGAACTTATTTCGTACAGTCTGCCTTAGTATGGGGGCCCTGTGAAGGTCTGCCAGTACCAAAAGTTTTCCACTGTATAGGGTTTTTGGTAATCGTGGTTCGCGGCCTTGATTCATGAAGGCCTGACTGAAACCAGTGACATTTGAAACTTTCGTGTTGATCGCCAGAGAGATTTACGGTAGTAATTCGTCCCATTTCTTTTGTTCACCTTTAGCCAGCTGCGATACCATCGCTTTAGTTGTCCTGTTTGCTTTTTCTGTGGCATTCTCTTGAGGAGTGTAGGGTGTTGTGAACTGTTGTTTTATCCCGAGCTCTTGCATGAATTTCTGGAAATACTTTCTCACAAATTGTGACCCATTTTACGTTACTAGGATTTTTGGTACACCATAGTGGGATAAAATACGCTCCCTAAAACCCTTTTTTACATTTGACGACGTAGCCTTGTTCATTGGAATTATCTCGGTCCACTTAGTAAATTTGTCGATAAATACGAGCATTACAGTGTTGCGATGCGTTTATCGGGGTAGCGATCCCACGAAATCTGCACAAATGATTTCTCATGATTCGGCTGCTATTTGGCATGTGTCAGCATGTGTCCTGCGGGTTTCTGTTGGTGGAGTTTGTAGCGTTGACAGGATTCACAATTCCTCACATAGTGGCTCGCGTCTCAAAAACATCCCCTGGCCAATAATACAAACTCGCCAATCGCGCCAACGTCCTGCGGATGCCTAGATGTCCGGCTGTCGCTGTGTCATGGTTCTCTTTACGTACCCGGTATCGAACTGGTTTCGGCACACAAAGCTTCCACGGCACACTGTCTTCGTTTCTACTTCGATTTTGGATATGGCGATAAAGTTGGCGTCCTCTATGATATAATCATGGAATTTCGTCGGGTTCTTGTGAATTTCGGAAACTTTACTGTTGGTCCAAGCGCATGTAGTATCCTTAACTGAGTCTGTGAAAATCTGGCGGACAACCTCTCGAGGCTGCCGCGAAAGTGCTTCTGACACCACGTTGTGTTTGCCTTTCCTATAAATTAAGTAGTAGCGATATGGCTGCATTTCTAAAGCCCACCGCGCAATTCGTCCGGAGGGGTTTTCTATTGTGTTTAGCCACTTGAGGGCCAAATGGTCGGTAACTTAGAGAATTCGTATCCCTCGAGGTATTGTCTCATTTTTCTTGTGCCCCAGACTATTGCCAAACATTCTTTTTCGGTTGGCGAATAGTTTGGTTCTGCTTTATTTTGTGCGGCGGCTGGTGTAGGCGGTCACCCGTTCTCGTCCTTCGATGTCTTGCGTGAGTACTTCGATGTCTTGCGTGAGTACCACTCCCAGACCATGATCACTGGCGTCTGTTTGTAACTTGAATTTCCTTGTGAAGTCGGGGCATGTTAATATCGGTGCTTTTTTGAGTAACGACTTCAACCGATCGAACGCATCTTGTTGTTAGGCTTCCTATTTGAAACGACGACCCTACTTAAGCAATGCTATTAGGGGTCGCATGATCCCTGTCGTCTGTAACTCGAATTTCCTTGTGAAGTCGGGGCATGTTAATATCGGTGCTTTTTTTAGTAACGACTTAAACCGATCGAACGCATCTTGTTGTTAGGCTTCCTATTTGAAACGACGACCCTACTTAAGCAATTCTATTAGGGGTTGCACTACGTCGGAGAATTCCGGCAGGAAGCGACGGTACGAGGATGCGATTCCTAGGCACCTGCGTAATTCTCGTAGAGTTCTTGATGGTGGAAGTTCTTTTATGGCCGCTATTTTCTCTGGATCGGTTTGTATCCCTTCTGCAGTAACCAGGTGACCGAGATACCCTATTTCTGTCTTGAAAAACTCACATTTTTCTTGGTTTATATTTAGCCTTGCTTCACGCAGTCTCTCGAAGACACGTCGTAGGTTGTGCATGTGATCTTCAACAGATTTTCTGGTGACGATAATATCGTCAAGACACGCAAAAGCGTATGGATCTAAGTCAGGTCCAATAACACGATCAGGTGTGCACGCTGGAATGTGGCCGGGGCTGAATGTAGACCGAATGGCATGACTCGCCATTGGAACAAGGCACATCCTGTGACTGTAAATGGCGTGTACTTTTTGCTTCCCAGTTCCATGGGGATTTTCCAGTACCCGCTTTTCAAGTCGATGGTGCTAATTTGCCTGTTGTCTCGCAGCTCTTCAAGGATATGCTGAATTCTCGGGGGGTAGGCGTCTGGGACAGATTTCGCGTTGAGTTGGCGATAGTCCACACACATTCTCCATTGGCCATTCTTTTCCTTAACCAATACTATCGGTGACTGTGTGGACTATCAGAAGGCTCGATTAATCCTTTCTCGTTTACCACGGTATTAATAATGCCGATTCGTCGTCAGCCATAACTATCTTATAACACGCAATGTCGGTTGGACCCGACTTCCAACGCCTTCAACTCAATTTGAATGAATTCCTTTATGGCGTCCTGTTGCGAGAACTGAGCACGTTGGTTGTGTTTCATTTCAAATCTATTCCTAGGATTAAACCGTCGATGGCATCCGGAGGATTAATAAAGGCATATCAATGCTATTGTTTCCTATGTATATATATATATATATATATATATATATATATATATATATATATATATATATATATATATATATATATATATATATATATATATATATATATATATATATATATATATATATATATATATATATATATATATATATATAACAGTATATCTGTTAGAAGTTCTCTACGAATAGCGACTTAGACGCAGAGTTCTTGAATACCATAAAGGTAGAAAGAACTTTTGGTCGTTCGTGGGGAGAGTGAAGAATCAGGCACGATCGTCTATTCCAACTCTCCTCAAGGGTGATCAGATATTCAGTCACTCGGTTGATAAGGCAAACTTATTAGCCAAAATGTTTGCTGAAAACTGCTCTCTTCCTGAAAGTAGCCAACCACTACCCGTGATCGATGGTGTGTCTGATATTATGCCTGAGATGCACTTTCGAACGCGGGCTGTTAAAAGAGTGCTTGTAAACCTCAACGTCAATAAATCTTCGGGACCGGATGGCATATCAGCCCACGTGTTGAGAAAGTGCGCCTCAACACTGGCTCGCCCATTGCGCAACCTGTTTAATTTATCGTTCACTTCAGTTTTTCCTACTTCCTGTAAGATTGCCAATGTGCAGCCAGTTCCCAAAAAAGGTGAGGCTACGAATCCTGCCAATTACCGGCCCATAGCAATCTGTTCAATGCTCTGCAAAGTTATGGAGAGAGTTATAAATTTTAACCTGATGAGGTATCTGGAGAGCAACTAATTGGTCAGTGATCGCCAGTACGGTTTCCGTGCTCACCGCTCCACAGGCGATTTGATGGCGTTCCTTACTGAGCGGTGGAACAGTTGTGTTCACCAATTCGGTGAGAGTAAGGTTGTTGCTTTGGATATCTCCAAGGCATTTGACCGGGTGTGGCATAAAGCACTCGTGTCTAAACTGGCTGCTTATGGTGTCGGTAACACATTCCCTCGATGGATATCGAGTTTCCTCAGCGGCCGTTCTATTCGGGTTGTGATAAACGGCTTTGCTTCCGAAGAGCACTCCATTAATGCTGGAGGTCCGCAGGGTTCGGTCCTGTCTCCAACGCTTTTTCTCTTTTTTATCAATGACCTGTCATTGACATCAAACCCGGTCTACTCGTTTGCTGATGACAGCAGCATTTGTCATTCATATTCATTCTCCAGGCGTCCTTCTATTCTGGAGATCAATAGCAAACGCAGAATTATGAATGACACACTCCAATCTGACCTCAACAAAATCCAGGAGTGGGGTCAAGCGAATCGGGTCGATTTTAATGCGCGGAATGCTGCTTGTTGACGCACATGCGTCTGGCGGGCGACAATTTCCCACCTTTAAATAGGGGTGGTGTAGATATTAATAAGTCGGAGGCTCTTGATGTTCTGAGCATGTCAATACAATGCGATCTTCGTTGGAACGATCACATTTTTGATGTGTCGAAAGAAGCAGCCAAGTGCTTAGGCTCTTTAAAGCGGTGCAAGAAATACTTCACTCCAACCGACCTTGTATCTATACCACTTATATCCGTCCGCAAATGGAGTACAACTCGCATATTTGGCCGGGAGCTTTGAAAACATATCTTCAGCTTCTGGACCGTATGCAATGTCGTGCGATAAAACTTATAGGGGACAGTAGGGTATCCATATCAATTGAAATCTTGGGTTGTCGTCGGGGTGTGGGGTGTGTAACCTTATTTTACTGATACTTTAATGGTAATTGTTCCTCTGAAGTAGCCGGCCTGATTCCTTCGGTACAGGTATTCAACAGATCTACTCGGCTTTCCAGAGCGGTGCAACCCTTTTACGTCTCGATCCCGTTTCAACGCACTACCCACTACCGCGAGAATTTGTTTTTCGGTCGCGCAGTTAAGTTGTGGAATAGTCTCTCTGCGCATGTTTTCCCACCCACTTATAACGTCAATGCTTTTAAAGAGGTGTAAATCGACACTACTCCCACTTTTCCCCTTCCCACTAACCTTTTCCCTTCTAAACCAACGAATGCTTTGCATGGATAGGGGGCATCCCCTGAGTTTGGTTCTATCTGCCATAAAAAAAAGTTACACGCTGGATTTGGGGTAAGGAGCGGCAAAATCATTTGATGGTCTGAAGAGAACATTAAAACAAGCTCCCGTCCTACATTTTCCGGACTTCTCCCAACGCTTCACGCTGCAAACGGACGTCAGAAATCACGGGCTAGGAGTGGTGCTAACACAACAAAGTGAAAACCAGGAAAGAGTGATCGCATATGCAAGCCGTCGCCCCACGAAATCCGTGCACAACAACTCCTGTACAGAAAAGGAATAGTTGGCAATCATGTGAGGCATCCGAAAAATGTAACAGTACCTTGGAGGCTACAAATTCACGAACGCTACGGATCAACTTGCATTGAAATGGTTAAATTCAATTTAAAGTCCGTCCTGACGCATCTCCCGCTACGCATTAGAGCTACAGCAGTACCAATACGATATACGCTGCCGTCGAGGGAATCAAAAACTTGTCGCCAAAGCGCTGTCACGCCAACCAAGAAACGTACTCGAAAGAACCGGCACACAGCTGAATGTAGCCAAATATGTCTATGCATCGAAAAAAAGAAAGAAGAGGTACATCGCTAGAATATCGAGGCTTCAGAGAATGCATTCTGTACCGTTTCGTAGTTCCAAAGGTACTAATCTGCGTTAATGGCACACCGTTCATCAATCAGGCGTTCCAAAAATACTTAAACTGAGTTCGAGTGACACAGTAGTACACGGCTGTCTACACCCCACAAGCGAACACCGCGGAGCGAACCGGACCATCAAGACCATAGTTTCGCAACTGTCGGACAATGATCATGGGATTCATGGGATGAAAATCTGCCAGAAATTATCCTAGCAATCAACACGGGAGTATCCGAGACTACAGGATATAGCCCGGCATTTCTAATCCAAGGCCTCGAATACTAGACTTCCAGCTACCTTGTGTAAGAAACCTTTTCCGGTATTGTGGGTTTATAACGTGGATTAGCTCGTCAGATATCAGTTCGTTACAGTGGCGCCCGAAAAGAGAGAGTAAATGCGGTATACACCTTGCTGGCTGCGCCCATCCGGATTTGCCAATACCCATTCTTGAGGTCTATACTGCTTATATATTTGGCATTCCTCAGCTTTTCCAAGATGTGGTGTATTTTAAGAAGTGGGTTGGCATCTGTGCACGCAATGGGCACTCAATTTCCGAGAATCAACACACAGCTGCCATTTTCCCGTTTTCTTTCCAACCAACACTATCGACGCACTGTGTGGGCGTCGTTACGACCCTATGTATCCTTTTGCCAAGAGCTTTGCGATCTCCGCATTGATAATTTTCTGCATCGCTGGGTTCTTGGGAAAGTAGCGTTGTTTGATGCGTTCATCTCGCATAATTATACGGTGCGATGTTATACTGCTCATGCCCTCCATCTCTACGAACTTTCTCAGCTCCTCCGTTAGATACCCTTCGATGACTTGCTCTGACATTTCTTCCTTGGCCAATTTAAAAGTCCCAAGCTTTGTTTCGTGCGGGGTTTCTTTGATTATTACGCTTAACCCAACACACTTAATCTCTGTGCCGATGCGGGCCAAAAACTCGAATCCCAGAATGAGGTCATCCACTACTGCAGGGAGGATCAGCATTGTAACCAGGCAGCTCCTATTCCCTATATTTATCAGCGTTGTAAGTTCTTCGGTGATTTCTTGTACCTTACCATTTGCCATGCGCATACGTCCTTTGGTCTTGGTGATGTTTCCTCACTCTGTAGTTTGTACGCAAAATACCGGCTTATAAAACTACGGGTGGCTCCCGTGTCCAGTGTAACGTCGAAGAGTTTTCTTCCAGGGCGGCCATAGAAACTATGCGTTGCTCTTCCGTTCGCAACATTCTACTGTTTTTGTACTGTTACCTTTTCGGCCACAGTCCCAACAAAAGATCAACTGTTCGTTTCGACATCCACGCGCGAAATGGCCTTCTCGTCCACAGCGTCGGCACACAGTGCCGGGGTGAATGACATATCTTTCTCTCTCGTCCACCACTTGTCGATGGCTCTCGCTCGTTTTCTACTGCCGTTGGTGGGGCGGGTGTGAGACTGTGTCTGTTTTCAAACTTTCTCAATCACCGGCCAAGCTAATTAGCTCTTACAGATTCTTGAACTCTCGCCGCTTAATGTAGAGTTGTATTTCATGCCTAGTGTTCTTGTAGACTCGTTTAAGACGCTGGGGAACACTCAGGCTTGTGTGCCGCATTAAGTTTTGCAATAAGACGACGTAGTCCTTGAATTTTTCCCCGTCCTTCTGTCGACGTTGCCGAATGTCTGCCTCTAGTCGCTCGAAGAACCTGGCTGGTAGAAAGAATTCCAGAAAGTCTCGCTTGAACAAGCTCCATGAACTACATCTCTTGTTGTTGTTTCTAAACGACTGTAAAGCTCGTTGCTGTAGCAGCTCCGGCATCGCATTGTAATTGACTGCCCACTTCTTTATTCCGTCCAAGACGGCACCATAACTTCCTACTATACTCGATGGGGCATTGAAATTGGTGTTCCTCCATGGAAGATAAGTTTCTGGCGTTGGGTCGGTGTTGGTTGTAAGTCTTGTTATTTCTGTGCGACAGCCGCGGCGTCAACTTGTTTGAGTGTGCCGGGCATGAAACCTGTGGATATTTCCAACGTTCGGTGTGATTTCGAAGTACCCTGTGTGGGTGTCAGATAACGGCTCCGAATGTGCTTTTCTTTCAGTTGGCTTAGTCGTTCTCTGGTTCCTGAAGTAAGCTTAGATTCGATTGCAAAAGCAACGAGTCGCTTCCGGAGTTCCTCCACTGTACCATCATCGTTTAGCCTGAATTCCTGGGCGTACTCTTGCAGTGCGTCTTTGCGAAGGGTATAAATCCAAGCCGCTTTTACCACTTTGTTTCTCTCGTAGTTTCTGCTCGTGTTGCTATGTGTCTTGAACTTGCTGCGTGTTGATAATTTTATGCCTCACAATATTTGTTGAAGGTTTTCCTGGTGTTTTGTCTTGTTGTATTTAGCAGAGTCCTTGTTCGGGCGTCACTGTAACGGAACCTTCCTGGTCTTACGGGTTTACAGCTTGGATTAATTATGGTTTACACAAATCGCAGCTTAATTGTATGGACAAGGCATGAAGGCTTTGTCTCTGCATCCGATGGTACTTAGATGTGCGGCGTGGTTGGGCCTGTGGTGCGTGGTACATACAAGCGTGCTTGCCGAAAACGTTCGATATCTCTGCGTCGCTGGTTTAAACGCTCGATATGTCTGAACGCTGCGTGAGTAAGCGCACGACGTTGCGTGTGCTGCGTGAATAAGCGCGTAACGTTGCTGAGCGCTTCGTGAGTAAGCGCAGTTAAGAAATCAAAATTAAGTATTTTAAGAGGCACTGGTTTATTCCGCCAAACCAAAGAGAAAAAGAACAAGACTGGCGCAGGTCAATCTATTCCGCCAAACCGAAGAGAAAAATAACAAGTAAAAGTGTTGTCTTCGACTTGGCCGAAATCTAAATACCCTACACCCGAGTAACAGAAAAAAATTATAATTTGTTATAATTTAACACAACCGCGGAGCGAACCGGACCATCAAGACCATAGTTTCGCAACTGTCGGACAATGATCATGGGATTCATGGGATGAAAATCTGCCAGAAATTATCCTAGCAATCAACACGGGAGTATCCGAGACTACAGGATATAGCCCGGCATTTCTAATCCAAGGCCTCGAATACTAGACTTCCAGCTACCTTGTGTAAGAAACCTTTTCCGGTATTGCGGGTTTATAACGTGGATTAGCTCGTCAGATATCAGTTCGTTACAGTGGCGCCCGAAAAGAGACAGTAAATGCGGTATACACCTTGCTGGCTGCGCCCATCCGGGTTTGCCAATACCCATTCTTGAGGTCTATACTGCTTATATATTTGGCATTCCTCAGCTTTTCCAAGATGTGGTGTATTTTAAGAAGTGGGTTGGCATCTGTGCACGCAATGGGCACTCAATTTCCGAGAATCAACACACTTTCCCGTTTTCTTTCCAACCAACACTATCGACGCACTGTGTGGGCGTCGTTACGGCCCTATGTATCCTTTTGCCAAGAGCTTTGCGATCTCCGCATTGATAATTTTCTGCATCGCTGGGTTCTTGGGAAAGTAGCGTTGTTTGATGCGTTCATCTCGCATAATTATACGGTGCGATGTTATACTGCTCATGCCCTCCATCTCTACGAACTTTCTCAGCTCCTCCGTTAGATACCCTTCGATGACTTGCTCTGACATTTCTTCCTTGGCCAATTTAAAAGTCCCAAGCTTTGTTTCGTGCGGGGTTTCTTTGATTATTACGCTTAACCCAACACACTTAATCTCTGTGCCGATGCGGGCCAAAAACTCGAATCCCAGAATGAGGTCATCCACTACTGCAGGGAGGATCAGCATTGTAACCAGGCAGCTCCTATTCCCTATATTTATCAGCGTTGTAAGTTCTTCGGTGATTTCTTGTACCTTACCATTTGCCATGCGCATACGTCCTTTGGTCTTGGTGATGTTTCCTCACTCTGTAGTTTGTACGCAAAATACCGGCTTATAAAACTACGGGTGGCTCCCGTGTCCAGTGTAACGTCGAAGAGTTTTCTTCCAGGGCGGCCATAGAAACTATGCGTTGCTCTTCCGTTCGCAACATTCTACTGTTTTTGTACTGTTACCTTTTCGGCCACAGTCCCAACAAAAGATCAACTGTTCGTTTCGACATCCACGCGCGAAATGGCCTTCTCGTCCACAGCGTCGGCACACAGTGCCGGGGTTAATGACATATCTTTCTCTCTCGTCCACCACTTGTCGATGGCTCTCGCTCGTTTTCTACTGCCGTTGGTGGGGCGGGTGTGAGACTGTGTCTGTTTTCAAACTTTCTCAATCACCGGCCAAGCTAATTAGCTCTTACAGATTCTTGAACTCTCGCCGCTTAATGTAGAGTTGTATTTCATGCCTAGTGTTCTTGTAGACTCGTTTAAGACGCTGGGGAACACTCAGGCTTGTGTGCCGCATTAAGTTTTGCAATAAGACGACGTAGTCCTTGAATTTTTCCCCGTCCTTCTGTCGACGTTGCCGAATGTCTGCCTCTAGTCGCTCGAAGAACCTGGCTGGTAGAAAGAATTCCAGAAAGTCTCGCTTGAACAAGCTCCATGAACTACATCTCTTGTTGTTGTTTCTAAACGACTGTAAAGCTCGTTGCTGTAGCAGCTCCGGCATCGCATTGTAATTGACTGCCCACTTCTTTATTCCGTCCAAGACGGCACCATAACTTCCTACTATACTCGATGGGGCATTGAAATTGGTGTTCCTCCATGGAAGATAAGTTTCTGGCGTTGGGTCGGTGTTGGTTGTAAGTCTTGTTATTTCTGTGCGACAGCCGCGGCGTCAACTTGTTTGAGTGTGCCGGGCATGAAACCTGTGGATATTTCCAACGTTCGGTGTGATTTTGAAGTACCCTGTGTGGGTGTCGGATAACGGCTCCGAATGTGCTTTTCTTTCAGTTGGCTTAGTCGTTCTCTGGTTCCTGAAGTAAGCTTAGATTCGATTGCAAAAGCAACGAGTCGCTTCCGGAGTTCCTCCACTGTACCATCATCGTTTAGCCTGAATTCCTGGGCGTACTCTTGCAGTGCGTCTTTGCGAAGGGTATAAATCCAAGCCGCTTTTACCACTTTGTTTCTCTCGTAGTTTCTGCTCGTGTTGCTATGTGTCTTGAACTTGCTGCGTGTTGATAATTTTATGCCTCACAATATTTGTTGAAGGTTTTCCTGGTGTTTTGTCTTGTTGTATTTAGCAGAGTCCTTGTTCGGGCGTCACTGTAACGGAACCTTCCTGGTCTTACGGGTTTACAGCTTGGATTAATTATGGTTTACACAAATCGCAGCTTAATGGTATGGACAAGGCATGAAGGCTTTGTCTCTGCATCCGATGGTACTTAGATGTGCGGCGTGGTTGGGCCTGTGGTGCGTGGTACATACAAGCGTGCTTGCCGAAAACGTTCGATATCTCTGCGTCGCTGGTTTAAACGCTCGATATGTCTGAACGCTGCGTGAGTAAGCGCACGACGTTGCGTGTGCTGCGTGAATAAGCGCGTAACGTTGCTGAGCGCTTCGTGAGTAAGCGCAGTTAAGAAATCAAAATTAAGTATTTTAAGAGGCACTGGTTTATTCCGCCAAACCAAAGAGAAAAAGAACAAGACTGGCGCAGGTCAATCTATTCCGCCAAACCGAAGAGAAAAATAACAAGTAAAAGTGTTGTCTTCGACTTGGCCGAAATCTAAATACCCTACACCCGAGTAACAGAAAAAAATTATAATTTGTTATAATTTAACACAACCATAGATAGATCAAGACCATAGTTTCGCAACTGTCGGACAATGATCATGGGATTCATGGGATGAAAATCTGCCAGAAATTATCCTAGCAATCAACACGGGAGTATCCGAGACTACAGGATATAGCCCGGCATTTCTAATCCAAGGCCTCGAATACTAGACTTCCAGCTACCTTGTGTAAGAAACCTTTTCCGGTATTGCGGGTTTATAACGTGGATTAGCTCGTCAGATATCAGTTCGTTACAGTGGCGCCCGAAAAGAGACAGTAAATGCGGTATACACCTTGCTGGCTGCGCCCATCCGGGTTTGCCAATACCCATTCTTGAGGTCTATACTGCTTATATATTTGGCATTCCTCAGCTTTTCCAAGATGTGGTGTATTTTAAGAAGTGGGTTGGCATCTGTGCACGCAATGGGCACTCAATTTCCGAGAATCAACACACTTTCCCGTTTTCTTTCCAACCAACACTATCGACGCACTGTGTGGGCGTCGTTACGGCCCTATGTATCCTTTTGCCAAGAGCTTTGCGATCTCCGCATTGATAATTTTCTGCATCGCTGGGTTCTTGGGAAAGTAGCGTTGTTTGATGCGTTCATCTCGCATAATTATACGGTGCGATGTTATACTGCTCATGCCCTCCATCTCTACGAACTTTCTCAGCTCCTCCGTTAGATACCCTTCGATGACTTGCTCTGACATTTCTTCCTTGGCCAATTTAAAAGTCCCAAGCTTTGTTTCGTGCGGAGTTTCTTTGATTATTACGCTTAACCCAACACACTTAATCTCTGTGCCGATGCGGGCCAAAAACTCGAATCCCAGAATGAGGTCATCCACTACTGCAGGGAGGATCAGCATTGTAACCAGGCAGCTCCTATTCCCTATATTTATCAGCGTTGTAAGTTCTTCGGTGATTTCTTGTACCTTACCATTTGCCATGCGCATACGTCCTTTGGTCTTGGTGATGTTTCCTCACTCTGTAGTTTGTACGCAAAATACCGGCTTATAAAACTACGGGTGGCTCCCGTGTCCAGTGTAACGTCGAAGAGTTTTCTTCCAGGGCGGCCATAGAAACTATGCGTTGCTCTTCCGTTCGCAACATTCTACTGTTTTTGTACTGTTACCTTTTCGGCCACAGTCCCAACAAAAGATCAACTGTTCGTTTCGACATCCACGCGCGAAATGGCCTTCTCGTCCACAGCGTCGGCACACAGTGCCGGGGTTAATGACATATCTTTCTCTCTCGTCCACCACTTGTCGATGGCTCTCGCTCGTTTTCTACTGCCGTTAGTGGGGCGGGTGTGACACTGTGTCTGTTTTCAAACTTTCTCAATCACCGGCCAAGCTAATTAGCTCTTACAGATTCTTGAACTCTCGCCGCTTAATGTAGAGTTGTATTTCATGCCTAGTGTTCTTGTAGACTCGTTTAAGACGCTGGGGTTCACTCAGGCTTGTGTGCCGCATTAAGTTTTGCAATAAGACGACGTAGTCCTTGAATTTTTCCCCGTCCTTCTGTCGACGTTGCCGAATGTCTGCCTCTAGTCGCTCGAAGAACCTGGCTGGTAGAAAGAATTCCAGAAAGTCTCGCTTGAACAAGCTCCATGAACTACATCTCTTGTTGTTGTTTCTAAACGACTGATGGGGCATTGAAATTGGTGTTCCTCCATGGAAGATAAGTTTCTGGCGTTGGGTCGGTGTTGGTTGTAAGTCTTGTTATTTCTGTGCGACAGCCGCGGCGTCAACTTGTTTGAGTGTGCCGGGCATGAAACCTGTGGATATTTCCAACGTTCGGTGTGATTTTGAAGTACCCTGTGTGGGTGTCGGATAACGGCTCCGAATGTGCTTTTCTTTCAGTTGGCTTAGTCGTTCTCTGGTTCCTGAAGTAAGCTTAGATTCGATTGCAAAAGCAACGAGTCGCTTCCGGAGTTCCTCCACTGTACCATCATCGTTTAGCCTGAATTCCTGGGCGTACTCTTGCAGTGCGTCTTTGCGAAGGGTATAAATCCAAGCCGCTTTTACCACTTTGTTTCTCTCGTAGTTTCTGCTCGTGTTGCTATGTGTCTTGAACTTGCTGCGTGTTGATAATTTTATGCCTCACAATATTTGTTGAAGGTTTTCCTGGTGTTTTGTCTTGTTGTATTTAGCAGAGTCCTTGTTCGGGCGTCACTGTAACGAAACCTTCCTGGTCTTACGGGATTACAGCTTGGATTAATTATGGTTTACACAAATCGCAGCTTAATGGTATGGACAAGGCATGAAGGCTTTGTCTCTGCGTCCGATGGTACTTAGATGTGCGGCGTGGTTGGGCCTGTGGTGCGTGGTACATACAAGCGTGCTTGCCGAAAACGTTCGATATCTCTGCGTCGCTGGTTTAAACGCTCGATGTGTCTGAACGCTGCGTGAGTAAGCGCACGACGTTGCGTGTGCTGCGTGAATAAGCGCGTAACGTTGCTGAGCGCTTCGTGAGTAAGCGCAGTTGAGAAATCAAAATTAAGTATTTTAAGAGGCACTGGTTTATTCCGCCAAACCAAAGAGAAAAAGAACAAGACTGGCGCAGGTCAATCTATTCCGCCAAACCGAAGAGAAAAATAACAAGAAAAGTGTTGTCTTCGACTTGGCCGAAATCTAAATACCCTACACCCGAGTAACAGAAAAAAATTATAATTTCGCCACTTTTGTATAAGTTGGCGGACCACGCCCATTTCGGGCAAATGTTTTTGTAATGTCTCCAGATACTGCTAGATAGAATTACGTATTAATATTTTGAACCGTTTATGGGATATTTACAACTCTTGTATAAGTGGGTGCACCACGCCCATTTTTTGTATACAAATTGGTAATACCTGTAGATACCTCGTGATAAAATCGTGTTAATATCTTATACCGTTTACAAGATATTGCCAACTTTTGTATTAGTGGGCGTGGCATGCCCATTTTTGGCAAGCTTATTGGTAATGCTTCCCTATATATCCTGATAAAACTACATCTCAATATCTTATACCGTTCATAAACGTTCAACGTGTTAGTAATGGCGCTATATCTTCCGGAATAAAATTATACCTTAATATCTCACACGGTTTATGAAATATTGAGATTATAACTGTTTACCGATCTCGCCCAGTTTCGATCCCAAACAGCGCTACATAATAAAGAATATTTGTGCCAAATTTGATCGCGATATCTCTTTTCGTTTTCCCGTAATCGCGATTTCAACAGACAGACAGACAGACGGACGGACAGGGTTAAATCGATTCAGGAGGTGACGCTGAGCAAGAATATATATACTTTTCTATTTCTATCTCGTCTCCTTCTCTGCGTTACAAACGGAAGAACAAAGTGAATATATCCTACTCCCTTCGGGTACAACAAAACATACGCACATAGAACCAGACACGCTGCCAGACGGAAGGCAGTTCGTCAGTGGCCGTCGAAGGCGCAACACCTCTTTAGCACTGTGGCGTCTGCAATCAAGCAGCTTAGTAAGTTGATATTTAGTAGACTTTCCCTTTATCCAATCGGCGGTGTAGCTTATAGGTGAACCTTCCTCCTTTCTCTATCTTCTGTTGACTGGTTCGATGCTTAGAGGTGAACCTTCCTCCTTCGGTGAACACATTCGTTCGGCGCACAGGTTCGAATGCAACACATCGGTTCGACACACAGTTTCGAATGCAACACATCGGTTCGACGTACAGTTTTGAATGCAACATATCGTTTCGAACGCAACACATTGGTTTGACGCACAGGCTCGAACGCAACACATCTGTTCGACGCACAGGTTTGACGCAACACATAGGTTTGACTCACAGGTTCTAACGCAATACATCGGTTAGACGCACAGGTTCGAACGCAACACATCGTTTCGACGCACAGGTTCGAACGCAACACATCGGTTTGACGCACAGAAGACATCGGTTCGACGCACAGTTTCGAACGCAACACATCGGTTCGACAGACAGGTTCGAACACAACACGCTCGAGTTCGAACACAACATCATCTAATTTGAACATAATATCATCGAGTTCAGACCCAACATCATGACGTTAGAAGACAGCCTCTTCGAGTTTGGAAAATACTAGCAAAGTACCCGTCGTGTATTCCCACGTAGAGCTGTCCATGCGAAAAGCAAGGCTCTTCTAATTGCAGTCCTGCAATCTTCAGTGTTTGACCTTGGGACTTGTTAATTGTCATGGCAAAGCTCAATCGTATGGAAAATTGGAGCCTCTTAAATTGAAACGGCATATCGGATGGAATTATAGGAATTCTTGGAATAAAAACATCCTCCCCTTTGCCGCTTCCAGAAAGAATGGTTGCGTCGGTGACGGAAGCCATGAGCTTCTTAACGACTAACCTTGTTCCATTGCACAATCGTGGAGGAATTCCTAAGCAGCATAACCGGAGTACCAACCTTTAAGAAAAGACAATGCGGTGGAGTACCTGGAGATTGTAGAGAATTTAGAAACTCTGTTTGGTAATTGACGATTTCGTTTTCATCTGGAACGGTATTGGCTTATAGCAAACAGAGGTGCCAGGAATTTTCTCCAAAAGCTTCGAATTAATATATTCCACATCGACATTTCCTGGGGCTAATATTGCTCTCTTGCATAGCCACTTGTGGTCTCGATAGTGTTCTAAGAAATCCTTGTATACGTTTTCTGCTAGTTCGTAAATTGAAGACACTGGTGAGCAAATGCTTCTTATGTTCACGTCGCCTTGTGAAGTTGATGCAATTTCACCATTGCCTAGCATCAAAATATTCCTGGCGAAAAGAGAAAAAGCTTGATTTCCATCTAGGCAGGCTCGCATATTTGTAGAAAGCTTTAATATTTTCACATCCTTCCATAAATAAGACGACTTTATACACGCCTTAATTTCATCATCTCTCGTTGCCTTAGGTATTATGGGTAATGTCCCATAATACCTAATGTCTGAAGTCCCCACACAAAAGCAAAGTAACTCCGCCCATGAGCCTCTTAGAACATTCGATATTCCTGATCCCTTGGTTATGTTGCATGTTGGATTTTCTCTTCGTGCTAAGTCCAAAGGAAGCTTGAATGCGGAATGTGCAGTTTTTCCTCCACGTAGTACGGTTACAGCAATACCTGACGAAGCTACTGCAACAGCAATATGGCTTTCATTACGTATTTTTGAAAGTATTAAATTTATCAGGAAAGTTTTCCCGGTTCATCCTGGTGCATCCAAAAAGAAAATTCCTCCTTTCAGGTGAATAACACTGTCAATAATCACTGAATAAGCAAGTTTCTGATCGGTGAGTAACTTGGCTTCATTATTGAGAACTTCTTGTTGGAGATCTTCAACGTTATACGATATTTCGCGAAATAATTCACGGCATATAGGGTGCTGTTCATTCCGCTGTACTTTTGGGAGTGCAAATGATGCAAGGTCATTTCCTCCTAAAAGTAATATCTTATCCTTAATAGCTGTAAGAGCTAAATTAAAAATTCCATCGTTGTAGCTGACATTTGAGTTTTCAAGTTGAGCTCTGTGTAAAAAGTCTTCAGACAGAGCTTTTCTGTGATTCATCCACAATGACAAAGAGTTTGAGACACCGCAAACGTGTAGCAGAATTGCAAATAAATTTCTCAAGCTTGTAGGTGATCGTGACAGTGATGCTTCTCTGATGGTAGCCTCCCATTGTGCATCGTCTTCAACAAACCCACTTTTTAAACATGCCTCCCTGTATGTACAGCAGACATTGTTCCCGACGACTTTCAAATCGTGGAATGATGTTGGTCCTTTCACATATAAAAGCAGCAATCTTAGGTAAAAGCACTTCTGCTGACTGGGGGACAGTATAAATTCTCGACATAGTTTCATCTCGGTAGACTCCGGGATGTCCATCTACGGGGCTCCCTCTCTTACGCCTAGCCCATTGGTTATTTTGCCAAGTATAAAAAGAATGCAAGTTGAGTAGACGGGTAGAAGGAATGCAAGGAGAGTAGACGCGTTTTATACTGCGCTCGTGATTTTTTTTCTTGTTTTAAAGCTTATTAATTGTTTCATCGATAAGTCTTTGCGTATATACTCGTTGTGTAAGTGCTTTGGAAATTGCATTCTGCAAACCTATAAAATCTAAATCCCTTTGGAGAATTATAACAATTCAGGAGTGGAAGTGTGATTCTTCAACGTTGTGAGCATTTTTGCATATTTTCCTTCCTGCTTACTTTCGCATAAGCAATCTGTCAAAGCTATGGCATCGACAAGGGAAAATGCGCGCCAATAAGTTCACTCTCCGTCTCCCATTCCAAGAGTGTCGTAGTGAATTATTGAACATTGAGAGCGTGCTGAGCAAAATGGAGAGTAATTTAAATAAGAAAATTGATACTCAAAAAGCTGACCTTATTGTTGAGTTTAAGGAGCTACTTCGTGTGTCTAACAACTCGGTCATGCAAAAAGTTGGTGAGGTAGCTGGTGAGGTGGCTTCCGTGCTTCCATAAAGCAGATGTCTGATCGGGTTAATGCTTTGGAGATGAAATGTAATGAAGTTGACTCTCTTCGTGAGTCGGTTAGTGCCTTAAAGCTGGAAATTGACGACCTCCGCAATGCTGCCCTGTCCACTGATATTGTGTTGCGAGATTTTTCGCCCACGTTCTGTTCATAGGCATGATGGTAAACACAATGTTATGTCGCCTATAATTGCTAAACTGGCGTCTTCGAATGAGCGCTCACACTTGCTAAAGGCGGTAGCTGAGTTTCGTAATCGAGAAGGGCGAGCAATAACACTCAATGATGTGGATATCAGTGGAGATGGTCGAATAGCAATTTTCGAATCGCTAACTAACAAGAATCGTGAAGTTATGCGTCATGCTTCACAACTCAAGAAGCGGAAACTTCTGCATGCAGCGTTCTCCATGCGTGGATTTGTGTACATTAAAGCTAGTGCAGATGCTCCTCTGGAGAAAGTCAGGACTGTTGAAAGCATCAACTGTATCGCGAGTGCAAGTAAAAGAAACGAGGATACTTAAGATAAGCTTTTTGTAAGACTTTTTTTAATTTTTGTAATTTTTATTTATTTAAGATAAATTTTATGAGTCTTTATTGGTTATGAATTATTGTTGATTATTATTAAGTACATTAATCAGTATATTGTATTCTCTTATAATCCACTGTTCTCTAAGTTCTCTTATGTTTTCTTATTCTTCTCTCATTATTCTTTGCACCACTAATATTATTCTTTCTCTATATGAATTTCTCGCTCTTCCTTTTTTCGCTCTTTTATCATCTCTGACTTCTGACTGTGTGTGTACATGTGCTCTGTTCAAATTCTGTTCCGTTCCACTTCTGCTCTATGCCAGCTGCTAATACATGCAGAGGCGGTGTTGACTGCAGGATGCTTCTTAACATTTTGTGCAATAGGCACTGTGGGCTGAATGTCGTTCACTTCAATGCGGGAAGTTTAAATGCTGACAAGCTGGACTATATGAAATACACTTTTGAAGATTCCTCGGTTGATTTCATGGTGATATTACAGACAGTGTTTGTGGATTGAACAATTATAACATTTACAGAAACGATAGATGTGGTCGAAAAGGGGTGGAGTAGCTATCTATATTAAGAAAAATCTAAACGCTAGGATTATTGGTAAGTCTTTGCGGTCGAGTAATGTTGAGTATTTAAATGTTTGTGTCTCTGACAACAACACAAAGATCTTTGTGTCTTGTGTTTATAACCCATCCAGATTAAACCTTCTAGATGAGTATTTTGCCAATATATCAAATAGCATAGTAGACTTCGAGTTTTTTATTGTCGGTGGTGACTTCAATGTTAATCTCCTGAATAATGATTCTTATGTATTCTCACTCACTGAACATGTTAGTTCTCTAGGCTTGCGATTTGTTAATGTAGGTTCTCCGACCAGATTTGCGCCTAATGATGTTCCTAGCTTATTAGATTATTTCATTGTTTCCGATATTAATCGCGTCAACCTTTTTGATCAATTATACTTCGTGTCAGATTATGACTTAATTTTTTGTAATTTTAATGTTCAATTGAGTCGCTCGACCATTACAACCTCTATCTTGTACTACGACTTTAAGTCTATTGACCTCTGTCATCTGATTTATGATTTCTGTACTTTACTAATACAATAAATGAACTGTTTCTGAAGTATGTTCCGTCAAAGATAATAGTAGTTAAAAGCAATTCATGCCCGTGGTTTACCCGTCAGGTTTTGGATTAAATTCGTAAACGAAACAGGTTACGTAGCACCTGGATAAAGAACCCAAGCCCTGAGCGATGGGAGAGCTCAGAGAGATCCGCTAGGAATGAGTAACACTAAAATGAAATAGGCTAGCTAAAATGAAATATTTTTCCAGAAACCTAAATTCGTCCACTCCAACTAGGACACTCTGGAAGAACCTGGGACGGCTTGGCTTAAGTACTTGTAAGATAAGACCATGTGAGATTCATCCGGACATTCTTAATGATCACTTTCTACGACTTAACGTTGATGTTGATGATGATATCATTCATAGTACTGTTGAAAAAATATCAGCTAGCCAGTTTTAAATTATGGACATATAATAATGGCCTTAAAATCAATGTTTCCAAAACACAGTTACTCCCTGTTTTTAACAGTAAATTTACTTTTTCGGACACTCCGGAAGTACTAATCGGCAATCAACAATTGAATATGGTAACAACTGCAAAGCATCTGGGTTATTATATTAATAACTCGCTTACTTGCACTGACCATATTAATGTTGTACTATAATTCGAAAAATTTATTCCACCCTACGAAAGTTGAGGTATTTTTCTAAGTACACTCCGGTGGATACCAGACGAAAGCTCGCTATCCAACTCATTCTTCCTTTTATAACATATTTTGCTGAAGTTTATAGCAAGTTAGATTCTCGTTCCTCCCTAAAATTATCTATAGCATATAATCACGTCACGAGGTATGTGTTTGGTACCCGAACCTATGACCTAAGTGGTCAAATATAGAAATGGGATATTAGGCTATGATATCTTTTGCTATCAAAGGATAAGAATATGCTTATTTTTGCATAAACTGATACACTCAAAGACACCCTCCTATCTTTATCACAAATTACACTTTGGTCAGTCGCGAAGAGGCTTATTGCTTATTACACTGTAACGAACCTTCTTGTCTCTTTTCTATGGCTTGGATTAGCTCGCCGGGATTCCAGGGTTCGTTTACAAGACAAGAGTATAATATAGGTTCAATATCTTTATTCACCTCACAATTAGCTTATTATAATGCCTGTGTTTAGTTTGCTTATACACTTGGTTGTCGTACTAGAAATACAATAATATATATCGCTGGTACCTCTACGCGCCTTGCGCTCTATGCTGCTGGGTTGTTGATGTCTCACCGCTTTTGTGAGATCACTGGTATTCTGCTGGATTATTGGTATCTCGCTTTTGGTGTTCTGCTGACCCTGGTGTTCTGCTGACTTGCTGATATCTCACTGCGCTTGTGAGATCACTGGTGTTCTGCTGACTTGCTAATATCTCACTGCGTTGGTGAGATCACTGGTGTTCTGCTGACTTGCTGATATCTCACTGCGTTTATGAGATCACTGCTGTTCATCTGACTTGCTGATATCTCACTGCGTTTGTGAGATCACTGGGGTTCTGCCGACTTGCTGATATCTCACTGCGTTGGTGAGATCACTGGGGTTCTGCCGACTTGCTGATATCTCACTGCGTTTGTGAGATCATTGGTATTCTGTCGGGTTGTCGCTATTTCACTTCGTTTTTGAGATAGCTGGGGGTTACGCGTCTCTGTACGGGTAATTACAGGAGGGCATTTGAGCCACTGCGACTGTGAATTCGTCCCTTTGTGAGTTTTAGCAGGAGGGCATTTGAGCCACTTCGACTGCGAATTTAACAGGAGGGCATTTGAGCCACTGCGACTGTGAATTCAACTCTTTGCGAGTACTAACAGGAGGGCATTTGAGCCACTACGACTGTGAATTCGTCCCTTTGTGAGTTTTAGCAGGAGGGCATTTGAGCCACTACGACTGCGAATTTAACAGGAGGGCATTTGAGCCACTGCGACTGTGAATTCAACTCTTTACGGGTACTAACAGGAGGGCATTTGAGCCACTACAACTGTGAATTCGTACTGCGCTGGTTTTCACTGTTTTCAAGGCGTTGCCTGCTTGATAACTTTTCACTAATTCACTCTTTAATTTACTTATGCACTGCCAAACTGACTGCACAACTGAACTGCCTGAACCACTGCTTTGACTTGCTGATCTGCTTCGAATGCACACGCTGAACCAGAAAACAGACTGAACTGAACTGCCTGAACCGCTCGACCATTACAACCTCTATCTTGTACTACGACTTTAAGTCTATTGACCTCTGTCATCTGATTTATGATTTCTGTACTTTACTAATACAATAAATGAACTGTTTCTGAAGTATGTTCCGTCAAAGATAATAGTAGTTAAAAGCAATTCATGCCCGTGGTTTACCCGTCAGGTTTTGGATTAAATTCGTAAACGAAACAGGTTACGTAGCACCTGGATAAAGAACCCAAGCCCTGAGCGATGGGAGAGCTCAGAGAGATCCGCTAGGAATGAGTAACACTAAAATGAAATAGGCTAGCTAAAATGAAATATTTTTCCAGAAACCTAAATTCGTCCACTCCAACTAGGACACTCTGGAAGAACCTGGGACGGCTTGGCTTAAGTACTTGTAAGATAAGACCATGTGAGATTCATCCGGACATTCTTAATGATCACTTTCTACGACTTAACGTTGATGTTGATGATGATATCATTCATAGTACTGTTGAAAAAATATCAGCTAGCCAGTTTTAAATTATGGACATATAATAATGGCCTTAAAATCAATGTTTCCAAAACACAGTTACTCCCTGTTTTTAACAGTAAATTTACTTTTTCGGACACTCCGGAAGTACTAATCGGCAATCAACAATTGAATATGGTAACAACTGCAAAGCATCTGGGTTATTATATTAATAACTCGCTTACTTGCACTGACCATATTAATGTTGTACTATAATTCGAAAAATTTATTCCACCCTACGAAAGTTGAGGTATTTTTCTAAGTACACTCCGGTGGATACCAGACGAAAGCTCGCTATCCAACTCATTCTTCCTTTTATAACATATTTTGCTGAAGTTTATAGCAAGTTAGATTCTCGTTCCTCCCTAAAATTATCTATAGCATATAATCACGTCACGAGGTATGTGTTTGGTACCCGAACCTATGACCTAAGTGGTCAAATATAGAAATGGGATATTAGGCTATGATATCTTTTGCTATCAAAGGATAAGAATATGCTTATTTTTGCATAAACTGATACACTCAAAGACACCCTCCTATCTTTATCACAAATTACACTTTGGTCAGTCGCGAAGAGGCTTATTGCTTATTACACTGTAACGAACCTTCTTGTCTCTTTTCTATGGCTTGGATTAGCTCGCCGGGATTCCAGGGTTCGTTTACAAGACAAGAGTATAATATAGGTTCAATATCTTTATTCACCTCACAATTAGCTTATTATAATGCCTGTGTTTAGTTTGCTTATACACTTGGTTGTCGTACTAGAAATACAATAATATATATCGCTGGTACCTCTACGCGCCTTGCGCTCTATGCTGCTGGGTTGTTGATGTCTCACCGCTTTTGTGAGATCACTGGTATTCTGCTGGATTATTGGTATCTCGCTTTTGGTGTTCTGCTGACCCTGGTGTTCTGCTGACTTGCTGATATCTCACTGCGCTTGTGAGATCACTGGTGTTCTGCTGACTTGCTAATATCTCACTGCGTTGGTGAGATCACTGGTGTTCTGCTGACTTGCTGATATCTCACTGCGTTTATGAGATCACTGCTGTTCATCTGACTTGCTGATATCTCACTGCGTTTGTGAGATCACTGGGGTTCTGCCGACTTGCTGATATCTCACTGCGTTGGTGAGATCACTGGGGTTCTGCCGACTTGCTGATATCTCACTGCGTTTGTGAGATCATTGGTATTCTGTCGGGTTGTCGCTATTTCACTTCGTTTTTGAGATAGCTGGGGGTTACGCGTCTCTGTACGGGTAATTACAGGAGGGCATTTGAGCCACTGCGACTGTGAATTCGTCCCTTTGTGAGTTTTAGCAGGAGGGCATTTGAGCCACTTCGACTGCGAATTTAACAGGAGGGCATTTGAGCCACTGCGACTGTGAATTCAACTCTTTGCGAGTACTAACAGGAGGGCATTTGAGCCACTACGACTGTGAATTCGTCCCTTTGTGAGTTTTAGCAGGAGGGCATTTGAGCCACTACGACTGCGAATTTAACAGGAGGGCATTTGAGCCACTGCGACTGTGAATTCAACTCTTTACGGGTACTAACAGGAGGGCATTTGAGCCACTACAACTGTGAATTCGTACTGCGCTGGTTTTCACTGTTTTCAAGGCGTTGCCTGCTTGATAACTTTTCACTAATTCACTCTTTAATTTACTTATGCACTGCCAAACTGACTGCACAACTGAACTGCCTGAACCACTGCTTTGACTTGCTGATCTGCTTCGAATGCACACGCTGAACCAGAAAACAGACTGAACTGAACTGCCTGAACCGAACTCCCTCGACTTCTGCTTTGCAGCCGGTTTTATACCTTCTCGGCTTCCCTTTCAGAAGGTTCCATTCTAACGGAGTACGGTAATACGTATTCCGCTAAGCTGTTTCTCCTTATTTATTTCTGCAGAAACACGTATGTTAAAAACAAAAAACCTCTTTTCAAGGTTATCGAGTCATTTGGTCAGTGAACTTCACTCCAGTCTATGCACATACGCGGGGTTTTTTGCATCACATATGTATTCACTGTAACTTTTCTGTTGTGTGGTGTACGCATAGAACTATCACTACGCATCGTGATTCGATTCCTCCTGCATGCTGTCAGTGGCTATCCCGCTCTGTCGCACGGTCTGTTTTGCGTGTGTAATGCACACCACGCCACTTTCTTTCCATTTCTCCGCTGCGCGGCGGTGTGTGGGCGTTTCTAATAAGATGCACATGTTTGCTGCAAGCTAGTGTTGGGGATCATTGTTACAGGTAAACTGTCCCCAGTATTTAAGCCCTGTGTACTTTCACTTGACGTATGCAAGTGACAAGTGTAAGCGAGGAGAATTCGTCTTTTGTGTATTTGCCTTTTCCGTCTTTTTGTGTATTTGTGTATTTTTGTTGTTGTCCATTTAATGGTGAATATATGTGTTGTGCGCCAAATTTTATTCGTAAAAATTTAGGCCGTCACAAAACCAGAATGTAGATTTTTGAATTCAAGTAGATTTTTTTTTGTCAACGCCGTCAGACTATGGAATTCTTTACCTAATAATATTAGGTCGATTTCTGAGGTGGAAAGATTTGGGCAGGCTATTGTCACATACGTTAAGGTCTGCTTTACTCAATATATTCTTCTTTCTTTCTCTGCTTCAAACTTGTGCTTTTCTTTTTCTTTATCTTTCGTTAGTGGAGGTTTCTTCTCGATAAACTTCTGCAAGCGCTTTTTCTCAATTTATATGTTTCTTCAACTTTTCAAGTTTCATATTTATTCAAATTTAAGGTAATCGTTCTATACTTTTCTCAATTTTTATGTTTCTTCAACTTTTCAAATTTTACATTTATTCAAATTTAAGGTAATCGTTCTATACTTTTCTCAATTTTTCTGTTTCTTCAACTTTTCGATTTTTATATTTATTCAAATTTAGGTGAGCACTGTGTAACTTTTTCTTAATTTTCACATTTGCTCAATTCTAGAGCTGTTTCCCCTCTTCACCAACTAATCTCTAGTTCTCGCACCAATCCCTTATTCAATCCCCATCCCATCAGCGCTTCACCGCCGTTCTTCCTCCAACCGTTCCTCCACGGCCTTAGGACACTAGGAAGTTGGGCCACCGCACACCTACTTTCTTTTCTGAGCCCAACCGGTTTCTTTTTTTCTAAGTCCGATATTTTAAAAAAATACTTATCGCGACAGAAATTTTCTGGAAGTTTCCACTTCTAGAAAATTCCTATTTCATCGTTTGAACGAAATCGCGAAATTTCCTAATATCGCTCCCCTTTTCCCGCCAAACTGCCAGCTCACTACCAGGAGATCAGAATTTCTTAGTGCGTCTTTACACTTCTTCGCTGCGGTTTTCATAAAACTTGGCTTCATTCACCTCTGGGATTTGGCTCCCTGTTTTTGCTTTTCCACTTCATTAATTTGCCTCTGGTAACTCTCTCATTTTACTATTCTTTTTGAACGACCTCTATTCCGACTATTCTTTTATTATATTTTAGTATTTACTGTGGTGGGGAGCAACCCACAGTGACATTCGTCATCGTGACTTCTGTTTTTCACTTTAAGGCCTCTTCTTTCCCAATCTGCAGTCGGTGTGACAGACCAGCTCGCCCACGCAACGAAGTCTTTGCTTTGTGCCCAACGAGTCCACATTTAAAACATTTTTGCAGCGCCTTTCTATATTTCCTGCTTTCGTCTACAGCCGCCAACGCTATGACTGCTCCGCCTGCTTGCTTGCGTGCTTTACATTCCTCAATAATTTTTACTTTTAATATTTCAGCAGTAGGAAGTTCATCCCTCGATTCGATAGCGCAATGAAATTTTTCAAACGTCGATGGAAGACTATATAATACCATTATAGTAAAAATATCTACCTTCGTGCTTTCAAGCTTGTCGACAGCGTCGAAAAACTTCGCCCTATGCTCCCTTACGTCGTCACCATCTCCAATTTCTGGAGCAATTTACTCCAGACTTCATGCGAAGTCTCGCATCCCCTTATCAGCTTCAGTTCTGAAGGCTGAATTGACAAAATTAAACCGGCCTTAGTCTTTTTGTTATTAGTACACCATTCCACTACTTCTTGTTGTTCTGGCTTCATTTTCTCACCATTAACATAGTCTCACATGGCATTCTTGACGAGAAGAGCTTTCATTTATAGACACCACGTGTCATAGTTTCACTTCGATAGGATCTTAAACCGCACCGTCGAAAGACCCGCCATCTTATCGGAAAGTGCACACCAAAAGCACGCAAAGAATCCAAGTCCAAAAATCAATGTTTACAAATCCAAAAAACATCAGTCACCGCAATTACTAATTATGTTCAATAGCAAAACAGCCCAATGTCTGGGCCCATAACCTGATGAATTTATTTATTAAAATATAATATTTTTTATATTTATTGTAAGTAAAACACAAAAACAAACAGAAGTAAGTGCAAAAATAGATACATACAAATGAAGACAGTTTGATAGAAGATAGTAGCAAGCATTGCCATGTTTAAATGCGATAGTGACAATGCAGGTATTGCCAACCGTACCAATTTTTTTGCTTTAATAATCACGTTGTTTATTGTCTTTATTATTATTAAAGTAATTTTACTAATTTTAAATTAATTTTAATACGTACATATTTTACCTAGAGAGTTTAATGTAAACTATATTTTTAATTTTTGCTCGCAATATAGTGTTATCCATGAGAAAAGCAGAGTTATTTTAATAGCAATCTACCTACTTTTAAAGTCTCTCCTTGTGATTCATTAATTGATATAGCAAAATGGGAAACGCTTGATTCGAATGAATTATCAGTCGGAATGTCAGATATCAGTGGAGTAAACTGTACTCCGTTTTCCACATCCAGTTAGAATAGTTTCTTCAATGAACTAACGTATGCGCTTTTAAACAGTCGTTCTTGTTCTAAAAGATGTGGTATGTGAAATTCCAAAATGATAACCATCTTCGCCATATACATAAATTAGTGGATATTGACGAAGATCGTAAGACCTGTGAGTTTCAGCTATCCTTTTTATGCTGTTATCGCGATATTTAAGCACAATATCTCTCTTCCCGCATTGCTGATCACTCATTACTAATGGAACCTCATTGCCAATTGGCCCTGTGTTCACCTTGAGGGCGTTTATCAGCACTAATTACCAATTTTATATCCAGTGGGGATGGAGAATTCTCAAGTGCAGATTTGAAGCTTTTCACGTAGCTGTTGGTATCATGTATCATCCGTTGAAGCTGCAAAGTAATATTTTTTCGGTTGTTATCGAGTTGTGATGTAACCGCGGACGGAGGCGGACGGTACCCGCCAATTCATTTTTTAATCAGTGTTCGCGAAAATAAAATCCAGTGTTCGCGAAAAAAACAATAGTGAAAACCCACGCCGCGAAAATACAACAATAACGCTTCACCAAACAACACTTTTTAACAAACAAACAACAGTGCACTACTTAATACCTTAATACTTAATAATAAATAAATAAAATTTGATGAAATTACAACAAATAAATAGACAATCTAACCCAATGCAGAGAAACATGCGAGGGGCTTGTTTATGCTCTCCGCAGTAAAGCTCAGCATTTCGTTGGTTTTCACTCCTCCTCCTTCTTCCTGGTCCCGTTAGGTGTGCAGGCGACTGTGAGTCGCGCGGCAAGATAAAGGCATAACACTTGTCTTGTCACGTTTTGCTTTGCTTGCGACGGCCGCGTGGCCGCTTGTACGGCTGACCTTACACTTCGCCACAGTGGGTGGCGATGCAAAATTCCGCATAGACTCCACTAATGTACCTGGCTTGAGGGCGATTTTTTCGCGGTCTATGCGCATATTTGTACTCACCAACCGCATATAATGGCGCTAGGTGAGACCCGGGTGTTGAGGGTGCAGATCCACTGGACTTTCACATGCCGGGGTACCATTTACTGCCATTGTTTTTACTACACAGAGGCCTCGCCTTATACATTCGCAGTGATGTTGCGTACCAGTGTCAGCAACACCTTTGCACGTCGGATGCCGAATTTAGCTCCATGTGGGTTAAGTTCAAAATCCAGTCGCACATCCTGCACTTCTGCTTCATTTATAGAAGCCCGGGTCTAGGGAGGCTGCCAAATTTTGATAGATTGGACAGTCTCTCTGATTCGATTTCTAAAATTCTGGAATCGTATCCGAACAATGAAATTGTTGTTGCTGGTGATTTCAATGTTCATAATTCCAATTGGCTACGTCATTCGAGTCACACGACACCTGAGGGTTTGTATGTTGAGTTGTTTGCTGAGTCTAATAATTTGACTCAATTAGTGAAGGAACCAACGCACTTTCCCTGCGTTAATGGGCAAAACCAAAATATTCTGGACCTTTTTCTAACTTCACATCACAGCAAGTATGATGTGAATGTTCTTGCACCTCTTGATAATTCGGACCACGCTACAATTTCTGCTACCTTCCCATATTATAGTCTTCAATCCGCTCACCAGCCAGTTCCAAAGCGAAAAGTGTGGCTTTATGAGAAGGCTAATTGGGACGCTCTGAACTGCTTTTTCACCCGTTTCAATTGGCAATTGTGTTTCAGAGATAGAAACATAAATGCTGCAGCAAAATTGGTCGAAAATATAATTTTATTTGGTATGAGGTCTTTCATACCCAATAAAAGAATTTCCATTAAACCAAAAGACCATTCCTGGTTTAATGCGACTTGCAGACAAGCAGAGGAAGCATTTAGGAATTAGCGTTTAAAGAAAACCGCTGATGCTAAACTGCTTCGCAATCAGGCCAGAAATAGGTGCAATGCCACTCTAAAGCGCGAAAAAGTTCTCTACGGACAGCGCCTTAGACGTAGAGTTCTTGATTACCATAAGGGTAGCAAGAACTTTTGGTCGTTCGTGGGGAGGGTGAAAAATCAGACGCGATCGTCTATTCCAACTCTCCTCAAGGATCATATCTTCACTCACTCGGTTTATAAGGCAAACTTATTAGCCAAAATGTTTGCTGAAAACTGCTCTCTTCCTGAGAGTAGCCAACCACTGCCCGCGGTCGATGGTGTATCTCATGCTATGCCTGAGATGCATTTTCGAACGCGAGCTGTTAAAAGAGTGCTTGCAGACCTCAATGTCAACAAAACCTCGGGACCGGATTGCATTTCAGCCCATGTGTTGAGAAAGTGCGCCTCAACACTGGCTCGCCCATTGCGCAATCTCTTTAATTTATCATTTACTTCAGGAGTTTTTCCCACTTCCTGGAAGATTGCCAATGTGCAGCCAGTTCTCAAAAAAGGTTCCCAGTTCCCACGAATCCTGCAAATTACCGGCCCATAGCGATCTGCTCAGTGCTCTCCAAAGTCATGGAGAGCATTGTAAATTTTAACTTGATGAGGTATCTAGAGAGCAACGAGTTGACCAGCGATCGCCAGTACGGCTTCCGTGCTCACCGTTCCACCGGCGATCTGATGGCGTTTCTCGCTGAGCGGTGGAGCAGTTGCATTCACCGGTTCGGTGAGAGTAAGGTTGTTGCTCTGGATATCTCCAAGGCATTTGACCGGGTGTGGCATAAAGCACTCGTGTCTAAACTGGCTGCTTATGGTGTCGGTAATACTTTCACTCGATGGATATCGAGTTTCCTCAGCGGCCGGTCTATTCGGGTTGTGATAGACGGCTTTGCTTCCGAAGAGTACTCCATTAATGCTGGAGTTCCGCAGGGTTCGGTCCTGTCTCCGACACTATTCTTATTTTCATCAATGACCTTCTGTCATTGACATCAAATCCCGTCTACTCGTTTGCTGATGACAGCAGCATTTGTCATTCATATTCATTCTCCAGGCGTCCTTCCATTCTGGAGATCACTAGAAGACGCAGAATTATGAATGACACACTCCAATCCGACCTCAATAAAATCCAGGAGTGGGGTCGAGCGAATCGGGTCGATTTCAATGCGCGGAAGACCCAATGCTGTTTGTTGACCCACAAGCGTTTGGCGGGTGACAGCTTCCCACCTCTAAATATGGGTGGTGTGGATATTAATGAGTCGGAGGCTCTTGATGTTCTGGGCATGTCCATCCAATGCGATCTTCGCTGGAACGATCACATCTTTGACGTGTCGAAAGAAGCAGCCAAGTGCTTAGGCTTTCTTAAGCGGTGTAAGAAATACTTCACTTCAACCGATCTTCGTTGTATCTACACCACTTATATCCGTCCGAAAATGGAGTACAAATCGCATATATGGTCGGGAGCTTCGCGAGCATATCTTCAGCTTCTCGACCGTGTCCAATGTCATGCGTTAAAACTTATAGGGGACAGTAGGGTATCCAGCTCTATTGAAACCTTGGAGCGTCGTCGTGATGTAGGGTGTGATCATTATTTTACCGCTACTTTAATGGTAAATGTTCCTCTGAAGTAGCCGGCCTGATTCCTCCGGTTCAGGTATTTAGCAGAACTACTCGGCTTTCCAGAGCGGTGCACCCCTTTTATGTCACGATTCCGTTCCAACGAACCACGCATTACTGTGAGAGTTCGTTTTTCGGTCGCGTCATTAGATTGTGGAATAGTCTCCCTGCGCATGTCTTCCCACCCACTTACAGCGTCGAAACCTTTAAGCGAAGTGTAAAACGTCACTACTCCCTCTTTCCCCTTCCCACTAATCTGTCATCCCTTCGGAACCATCAAATGCTTTGCATGGATAGGGGGCATCCCCTGAGCTTGGTTTCATCTGCCATAAAATAAAAAAAAAATAAAAAGAGTTAGGAAATGAAATCGATTTTTTATTATACATAAATTTTTTTTTCAAGGAATTCAAACTCTCGGTAGTAGATAATTAAGTGGAAAAACAAAGAAAGATAAATTTTTCAAAACTTCATATTAGCCATTGGTTCTATATACTATAGAATGTACGACATAAGTCGAAAACCGCGTTAAATTTGGTAGCCCCATTGCCGACATGTGCAACCTTATGTTTTAGTCTCCAATCTCTCTTTGAAATGGCGCAGCGCCCTCCAGTGGCGCTTTCCAAATTTTCGAAACATGCCTATGTTACTGCTACTATTAGTCAAAAGAAAATGTCGAAAACCGCATCTAAATCGGTTTAGCGGTTCTTGAGATCATTCGACCCAAACAAACAAACAAACATACATTTGCTTTTATTATATAATATTATATAATAGATAATATTGGGTGTACTGTTCAGAAACAGTATGTGCCATTTAGCTGAAGCGTAAACAACAATCCTTTTTTTTACTCTGAAAATGTCGAATTTCGTGCCGAATAAAGTGTTTTTGCGGGGAGTACTTCTTCATTACTTCAATATGAAGAAAAAGGCTGCCGAAAGTCATCGTATTTTGGTGGAAGTGTACGGTGTGCCTGCTCTAGTTGAGCGTACGTTTCTGCCAGAAATGGTATGCACGGTTTAAAAGTGGCAATTTTGACTTGGAGGACGATGAACGGCCCGGATAGCCAAAAAAGTTTGAAGATCACGAATTGGAGACATTGCTCGACCAAGAAGAACTTGCAAAATCACGTGGCGTCGCTCAACAAACCATTTACGATCGTCTAAAAGCAATGGGAATGATCCGGAAGGTAGGTTATTGGGTGCCGTATGAATTAAAGCCATGAGACGTCGAATGCCGATTTTTCACGTGTGAACAACTGCTTCAACGTCACAAAAGAAAAAGTTTTTTGCATCGAATTGTCACTGGCGATGAAAAGTGGGTCCATTACGTTAACCCAAAACGTCGAGCAACGTATGGATACCCCGGCCATGCATCACCATCGTCTGCAAAATCAAATATCCATGGTTCGAAGCTTCTTCTCCGTATTTGGTGGGACCAGCTGGGTGTGATCTATTATGAGCTGTTGCAATTGAATGAAACGATCACAGGGGAAGTCGACCGACGACAATTGATGCGTTTGAGCCGAGCACTGCGCGAAAAACGGCCGGAATATGAACAAAGGCACGGCAAGGTAATTTTGCAACATGACAATGCTCGGCCACATGTTGCACAGGTCGTCAAAACCTACCTTGAAACGCTCAAATGGGATGTCCTACCCCACCCGCCGTATAGTCCAGACCTTGCGCCTTCCGATTACTATCTCTTCCGATCAATGCAACATGGCGTGGCTGACCAGCACTTCTCCAATTATGAAGAAGTAAAAAATTGGATCGATTCGTGGATAGCTGAGAAGCCGGCCGAATTTTTCAGAAAGGGTATTCGTGAATTGCCAAAAAATGGGAAAAAGTTATAGCTAGCGATGGACAATACTTTGAATATAAAATTTGTAACCATTTTTTCACAATAATGCTTCAATTTTCGAAAAAAACCGCACGTTTTAACCGGTACACCTAATAGATCAAAATATTATGAGAGAGCTTATCGAAAGCTCTTGAAATATCAGAATAAACCTTAGAATCTCGTGACTTCCTACTCGTATCAATCTGGCTTTTGCTCAAAATGTAGCTACACCACATCCCTGCTATCCGTGATTGAAAAGATTTGGCTTTCTCTGAACAAAAAAATCTAAAGTACTTGTTATACACAAAAAAATTTTTGGTACATCTCATTTCTCTGTCATGCATATTGGGTAAGATCCAATTGAATATGTTGAAACTGCAAAAACCCTGGGTATAATTTTTAACAATACACCAACACGGTTATCCACAGGCTGAGCTCTACTACTATATAAGTACGACTACGTAGTTCATGGCACCTTCAACTTTTTCTTCCTACTGCAACAAAACTTAAGCTAGCGAGAACTCTCTTGCTTCCGGTACTCCTGTGAAATATTCGGTGATATAGATAGCGCGTCAAATAGAAAATTTACTGTGGTATGTAACAGCATCGCTCGTTTTGTGTTTAATGTGCGTCGCTTTGATAGCATATCTTTCTTCACACATCTACTGTTTAATTTAGTGTAATTTTTTTATTAAGTCAATGGAAAATAGCTTACTGCCTAGATTAGATATAACTAATTGTACAAATTAGACTGAAGTAGGTTTATTAAATTTTTTTGAAATTTTCTCTTTTTTTTCTTTTTTTGAAATTGTTGTCCTATGAAGGGACAAATGGAAGTATTCATTAAACCGAAGCCTTCGCGATGGGATATTAAAGGTTATTAAAATATATATTAAAATATATGTAAATATATATCTAAAGTAAAATTTGATCATGAAAATTTAGAAATCTTAAAGCATAATTTAACAATTTTTTTCTGAATGTGTTCAATCCTATCATTATTTTGTTAGGACTATAATTTGTTGGGACTTTACAAATACAACTTTATTTGTGGCTTATAAAATTAGTCTTACACTAGGTGCATAGGCTTAGGTTAACAATTATAATTAGGCTGTCTATTAGCGAGGAGCCGAGCCGAGCTGGATGTGCTGCCGTCTGAGTGAGCGCATTGGTCTGTTGATACGGCGCTGTCTTTAAAGGTAACAAGCTGGTACTATGAAGTTGACGTACCCGTACGTTGCCTTGTATGAGCATACAGCCGGGACGTCCGATGGGTAAGTTGTGCTGTCTGTCTGAGCGCGCTTGGTCTGTAGTTGATGACGTACCCGTGTAATGCCTACTTGAGCACACGGCCGTGACGTCCGATGAATTAAGCTGCGCTGTTGAGCGCCTTTTTGAGCGCGCTGAGCTATTGATTGTGCTGTTGGTCACAAATGACGCCGCTTGCGTGTCCGTCCGCTTGCATTACGACGCGTCGGCGTACTATGTTTGCGTGTCACGTCTAAATGTCACGTGTGCATGATCTGTGAGCAGCCGATCTGACTCATATAATTTGTATTAAAGTGAATTTTCTTTTTCCAGAAGACAAATCTTTTTTGAGGACTGGACTTTTTTTTTTATGACAGATGAAACCATGCTCAGGGGATGCCCCCTATTCATGCAAAGCATTTGTTGGTTCCGAAGGGATGATCGGTTAGTGGGAAGGGGGACTTTGGTTACTCACTGAGTTATAATCATAGCTAGAGATTCGTTACAATATGATTACTACCTTTCAGTGATAATGCGATGCTATGCGATCTTTCATTACGTTTTCCGCGGGACAGCTTTTAATAAGCGCGTACCTTTTTTGTTTTGTGTAAATACGACTAGTTCTTAAAGTCTTTGTATGTTTTGGAAAACATATTCTGACATACTTTTCAAAATATCTATATACTATAATACTTTTTAAAAAATTATGAGAAAGTTCTTAAGATATTTCATTTTAAAAGTCCTTATTGCTTAGGCAAATTTTTCTGTTATATAAAAATCTATAACATTTCACCTTCGCCCTCTCTATTTTTCACACAGGCCTTCTCTGGCATGGTGCCATACAAACGTCCTGCTGCTGAAAAATCTGGTATCCCTGTATACCAGCCTGGCGCGTCAACCTATCAGCAGTTGATGCAGTTCCAGCAACCACCGTTCGTCCCAGTCTCATGTGAGTACCTATCTGAAAACCTTATTACCACTTCCACCACAAATACAGCAACCACATATGCTGCCACAGCCACTCCACAACCACAAACATCCATCACCACTACCGCCAGTACTACATCTGCTACTACCTCGGCCAGTACCACTATGTACACTCCTAGTAACTATTCGCAATTAAACTTTACTGAACCGAACATTTCATCTACTGTGATTAGTCAGAACAATCACGTAAATAATCAAGCAAACAGTAGTGGTAACAGTGCGACAGCACCAACAATTGCAACTAATAAAACCCGTGCTAGTAATTTTAATAATTATAATAATTTGTACAACTACAGCAGCAGTAGTCACGGCAACAACAATATTAAATCATACATTAATAATACAAATAAGATTAATAGACCTAAGTTATCTACAACAGCAACAGTGACGACAAGCGTAAAGGCAATAGAAGCATCTATTGATTTTACTAAAGCAACGAGCGACAAGGATCTTCATAACGGTGGCCACGACCGCGAAGGTCCAAAAGCATCCTGTGTGTTCGCTGTCTATAACGGTAACGCTGAAGATAGCAATAGTTGTCCCAAATTCAGTGAAAATTATTGTACTAGTAACGTAGAATACCAGAACGAAGACGCTGCACTCTTCGCCAAAGTCACATCTTCACAATCTTCTGCTTTCTTGAACGATGGTGATAATGGCGACGATGATGATGAAAAAAAGGACTGCGGAGGAAACGAGACCACAAAAATAACATTTAACCATCTATCTAATCTGCTTAACAAGGGCATAAATTCAAGACCATCAAAGCCTCCCCTACTTAAAAACGACGGCGCATCGTCATTTGCGGTCGGTGTTGGTATCTTGCGCAAACCTACTTCCATGCTAGAAGCTTCATCCTCCACATCGCCCAGTCACAGTTACCGGGCCCAGCAGGATAAGCAAAGCCTGTGCAACATACAGTCGTTGTCCAAGAATTGGTCTACCCCCCATGCCACCATTTTGAAATCACTAGGCACAAGCACATTGGCGAATATATCAACAAATCAGTACAGTACACAGTCTCTTGCACTTCCTTCGTCTTATGGCAATATCGCATCTACCGCCGGTGCGCCCACCTATAGTTACACCAACTCACCATATTACTATGCCCAGTCCACAGCTGGCGGCAGCATTGCTTGTTCCTATCACGAAGCGTCCTCGCTAGCAAAAGTAGCTCAAAATAATTCCGCAAACGCTATTAAAGTTGCTTCCGCTTCGAACGCTCTTTTCGGCAAACCTATAGGCACACCCGCCGTCCTAAATTACACCGGCATGTCTATAAGCAAGACTTACGTGGCCTCGCCACAGGCTGCGTCTGCGGCCGTTCACGCAGCAATGACCATGGCTGCAGCGACAAACCCTCATCATGCTGTGCTGATGCAAGTTCAACAGCAACAAATGCAAGCACAGGCTGTTCAGCAGCAAGCCGCGCATGCGCATGCTGTAGCCACAGCTGCCGCTGCTGCACAGATGCGTTCGGTGGCGTCTCTCCCGGGCTCATGTATATCAACGCCGATTGGCACGCCTGTTCACACACCTGCAGCAACTTCTTCGTTTCTGCAACGACCTTCCAGCAGTTACATCCAGACAGGTAGAACCACCGTGTTGCGTCCTAAAACCATGCAACTATCGTCACCCCCGCAATCATTCAGCTCAGCTAACAATTACACCGCAGTAACAGCATCCGTTAATCAGAAGTACGCCACAATTCAACAGCAGAGCTTCTTTTATCCAGGCATAATGACCAGTGCTAGCTATCCATACGCAGCCATGGGCACAATGCAAACAATGTCGGGTGCAATTGGTCTGCCTGCAATAACGCAGATGGTTACAGAAGCCCCTACGACTACGGGCAGCGCGATGGTCTTGAATCCCTTTAAGAAAATGAAGACCTCCTAAAACAATCTATTACATTTTTCGGTGCAACTTCTCAAAAAGCTTTGCATGGTTTACACTTGCGCAGTCAGAAATTTTGCCAATTATTTCGTAATGTAATCTAAATGCTAAAAATAATACAAATAATTTTCTACCAAAAGAAGCCCGAATGCTTAAGCCCTTACTTTGATTACTAAATGGAATATAATCAGTCGTTTTTCAAAGGAACATTGACTGCAATCATGAGTAATTTTTTCTTTCTGTACTCCATTCTTTGTTAAGTATGAATATAAATATAATGGAAACAAAAATAGATAAAGTCTATCAGCTGCCTATTTTATTTAGCTATTTAGTTTACGATAAAATATCGCTCGTGGCAGCTTTTTTCATTGCCGCTACCTACACGTCAGTACAGTCAATAATTGCAGCCTCTTGAACTCAGCCTTTTGCGTATATATTTTATTAAATTAGCTTCTACAGGTACATGGCTCTTAATCCTGAATTCTTGTAGTACTTACATGAATAGTAATAATATTCTTAATGTAGTTAATGAAAAAGCAACACTCAGAAATACCATAATGATGGCAAGGTATCTATAAACGCATCGTCAGCGAAGTGGAATAAGTACTTAAAGAAAGCATCATCATAATAGAAAATTCATCACAAGCTGCAGTATTAGGAGTAACCAGAGTTGAATTTAACAACAAGCCTTACAACACATACTTTTAAGCCAGTTAAACTACTGCTAGCGCTTAGCGTTCCTCTTTTCTATAATAATAAAGGTTTTTTATGAATCAAGCTCATTTTGAGAGATACGACGAGGTTTAATTTTTAAAGATTTATTTTGTGATATATGTTCGTTGTTTTCGAACTTTTTTAATTATTCAGCTGGTTTTTTCTGCTTAAAGACAAAGACAAATAGTTGCACTCGTTTTTCATCAAGTCCTTGCCAAAGTTTTCTGTATTTCCTCGTCAAGGAATTTCTTTACTTCTTCTGTACTTCAGACTGTTTGCAGTCTGTTACACAAAACAATTTTAGAAAGTGCATGAAAGTGCACTGAGAACATGTTCTAGCACGTTATGATTTTATAGAGAATTGGTCCGAAGAATAGTTGAAGTACTTTTTTAAGCGAATGGTTATCGTGTTTTTATTGTCGTGTTTGTCAATCCACTTGCCTTGAAAAATTAGATAGTGTAAGAAAGTAAAAACAATTGTAAAGGAATAATATAAATAAAGTACAAAAAAATAAAATAAAATATCAATAGCAAAATAATAAAAAGGATATAATATAATACTATATATATATATATATATATATATATATATATATAGTATTATATTATATCCTTTAGTATATCCTATATATATCCTATAGTATTATATATATCCAAAACAATTTTAGAAAGTGCATGAAAGTGCACTGAGAACATGTTCTAGCACGATATGATTTTATAGAGAATTGGTCCGAAGAATAGTTGAAGTACTTTTTTAAGCGAATGGTTATCGTGTTTTTATTGTCGTGTTTGTCAATCCACTTGCCTTGAAAAATTAGATAGTGTAAGAAAGTAAAAACAATGGTAAAGGAATAATATAAATAAAGTACAAAAAAATAAAATAAAATAAAATAGAGTAAAATGAAATCATATAGAATAAAATATGTTGTGATAATGAAATATAATAAAATAAAATATCAGTAGCAAAATAATAAAAAGGATATAATATAATACTATATATAATAAAACTATATATATATATATATATATATATATATATATATATATATATATATATATATATATATATATATATATATATATATATATATATATATATATATATATATATATATATATATATATATATATATATATATATATATATATATATATATATATATATATATATATATATATATATATATATATATATATATATATATATATATATATATATATAGTTTTATTATATATAGTATTATATTATATCCTTTTTATTATTTTGCTGAATTCTTGTAGTACTTACATGAATAGTAATAATATTCTTAATGTAGTTAATGAAAAAGCAACACTCAGAAATACCATAATGATGGCAAGGTATCTATAAACGCATCGTCAGCGAAGTGGAATAAGTACTTAAAGAAAGCATCATCATAATAGAAAATTCATCACAAGCTGCAGTATTAGGAGTAACCAGAGTTGAATTTAACAACAAGCCTTACAACACATACTTTTAAGCCAGTTAAACTACTGCTAGCGCTTAGCGTTCCTCTTTTCTATAATAATAAAGGTTTTTTATGAATCAAGCTCATTTTGAGAGATACGACGAGGTTTAATTTTTAAAGATTTATTTTGTGATATATGTTCGTTGTTTTCGAACTTTTTTAATTATTCAGCTGGTTTTTTCTGCTTAAAGACAAAGACAAATAGTTGCACTCGTTTTTCATCAAGTCCTTGCCAAAGTTTTCTGTATTTCCTCGTCAAGGAATTTCTTTACTTCTTCTGTACTTCAGACTGTTTGCAGTCTGTTACACAAAACAATTTTAGAAAGTGCATGAAAGTGCACTGAGAACATGTTCTAGCACGTTATGATTTTATAGAGAATTGGTCCGAAGAATAGTTGAAGTACTTTTTTAAGCGAATGGTTATCGTGTTTTTATTGTCGTGTTTGTCAATCCACTTGCCTTGAAAAATTAGATAGTGTAAGAAAGTAAAAACAATTGTAAAGGAATAATATAAATAAAGTACAAAAAAATAAAATAAAATATCAATAGCAAAATAATAAAAAGGATATAATATAATACTATATATATATATATATATATATATATATATATATAGTATTATATTATATCCTTTAGTATATCCTATATATATCCTATAGTATTATATATATCCAAAACAATTTTAGAAAGTGCATGAAAGTGCACTGAGAACATGTTCTAGCACGATATGATTTTATAGAGAATTGGTCCGAAGAATAGTTGAAGTACTTTTTTAAGCGAATGGTTATCGTGTTTTTATTGTCGTGTTTGTCAATCCACTTGCCTTGAAAAATTAGATAGTGTAAGAAAGTAAAAACAATGGTAAAGGAATAATATAAATAAAGTACAAAAAAATAAAATAAAATAAAATAGAGTAAAATGAAATCATATAGAATAAAATATGTTGTGATAATGAAATATAATAAAATAAAATATCAGTAGCATAATAATAAAAAGGATATAATATAATACTATATATAATAAAACTATATATATATATATATATATATATATATATATATATATATATATATATATATATATATATATATATATATATATATATATATATATATATATATATATATATATATATATATATATATATATATATATATATATATATATATATATATATATATATATATATATATATATATATATATATATATATATATATATATATATATATATATATATATATATATATATATATATATATATATATATATATATATATATATATATATATATATATATATATATATATATATATATATATATATATATATATATATATGTGTGTGTGTGTGTGTGTGTGTGTGTGTGTGTGTGTGTGTGTGTGTGTGTGTGTGTATAATATATATATATATAGCCCTTGTAGACCTGAAATTTTTGAAGAGAAGTGCCTTGTAATCCGGCAAATTATAAAAATTGTGAGATAAAATCGATATTATACGAAATGGAACACCTAGTGAATTAAGCAACACAACAGATTTTTATTCATTCTAATATTATTCCAAAAGGTTGGTTTATTATAAAACGTCAATAACGCAGGCAGTCATAAAAAAAATAAAAATTAAAATGAGTACATCCATTTTCTTTTGTTTGACATTGTCAAATCGCTGGAGTAAGGCTCTGTCCCTCAGTCTCCTCAGAAGTTAAATTTCGTTGTATGATGCCCCATTATCCTCGGCTCATTGCATACCCATTTCAAATGCGTTGATAGCACTTTTTACTGTCACTTGTGAAGTAGTCACGATGGCTTCGTTATGGTCTTCGTTTATCATTGGAGTAGAAACTTGGTTAATAATCTCATCATCAGACATTTGTTGAAATTCATTTTTTTCTTCATCCATTCCACGATACCAGGTTTCCAAATTTTCTGCACTAATTTGTGTTGTGGTAGCAACCTGTTCTATGACTTCCAGAGTGTCACTGATCTGAGGAATGCTGCTGGGAGTGATGACGATTTCTGGTCATAAGTTCTTCCGGCGATATAATGGCTGATGCGGGCAATGAACGACAAGACTGATAAATGGCAAAAACCAAGTCTTTCATAGTGAACTCTTTTAATGTTTTCACTACAGGATGGTCTTTTGATATGGTCGTCACCAGTAGGTTTTTGTAGTCTTGCTTTACAAACTGAATGATATGCTGATCCATTGGTTGGACGAGTGCAGTGCAGTTCGATGGAAGAAACATCGCAGTGATGCATTTATCCTCAGTTGTCAGTACTTCGGACGAATGGCCGGGAGCATTATCACGAAGCAGCAATGCCTTTTCAGGAAAATTATGATCTTTCAACCAGTTTCTAACTTCTGGCACGAAGCCTTCATTAAACCACTTATTAAAAAGATCTTTCGTCATCCACGCGCTTTTTTGTCCGTAATAGTGCACTGGTAAATCAATGTTTTTGAATGCACGTGGATTCTTTGATTTTCCAACGACCAACATCTTTAGCATGTGGGTTCCCGAAGCATTAGCACATGGTAATATGGTAACACGCTTTTTGCTTACCTTACGTCCAGGTGCAGATTTTTCATCATATGAAACAAGTGTTTTGTTAGGTATTACACGCCAAAAAAGCCCTGATTCATCTGCGTTATACACTTGTGAAGTGTAAAGATCCAAATCTTTCACTTTTTGCAGAAATCTTAATTTAAACGGCTCTATGCAGGACGAATCATTAGATAGTTTTTCTCCTGTTACATTTAACAATCGTATTCTATGACGACTTTTGAAGCGTTCCAACCATCCTCTGCTAGCTACAAAGTCGTCATTTTTCGTTATTTCTTTGTAAAAACAACTAGCTTTCATGGCCAATATGGGCCCCGAAAAAGGTGAATGCATGTTTCTTTGCTGAAGAACCCCATATACAGAGATTGTCCAATCTCTGGATGTTCAGTTTTCTTCAGAGTTTGCCTCTTTCCTGGCCCACAATCAGTAGTAGACACAAACTTTTTAATGTTCTCGCGATTCTTTTTGATATCATAAATTGTGGAACGTCCTACGCCATACTCAATTGATAACTTAGTAAAAGATTCATTACGACTTATCCGGTCCAAAATCTCACTTTTTTCTTTAATTGTTAATGTTTTGTGCTTCCGCTTTTGGGTTTGCGAAGCCATCGACAGCAATACGTGACCTCCCGCGACACAATCAAAATCAAACTGAGACGACACGCCTCTAATGTATATATATATATATATATATATATATAAGTAAGGAGAACACAAAAACAAACGGAAGTAAGTGCAAAATAGATACATACAAAATGATAGAAGATTGCAAGCATGGCCTTGTTCATATGCGATAGTGACAATGCATGTACTGCCAACCTTAGCACGCCCTCTCAATACGCATGTATTTTTTCTCATGACTGACTCGCGGCACAGACTTTGTGAGAACGTCTGCTATCATGTTTGGAGTTGATAAGTAGTCCTGCTGAGACCGATTCCCGTACAAAATTATATTTGATACTTATATGTTTAGTCCGTGCGTGAAAAACAGGATCAGATGCCAAATATTGAGCGCCTCTATTATCAATAAAAATGCTCATGTTAGTCAAAATCTGCAAACTTAGCTCATAAAAAAGATTTCCTAAGTATACTGCTGCTTGCAGCCTCCGCCAAGCGAACGTACTCAGCTTCAGTCGATGAAAATGCTAGTGTTATCTGTTTCTGTGACTTTCATAATATAGATGCGCCGCTGAATATGAACGCATACCCGGTGTAAGAACGTTGAACCAAAACGCAACCTTCCCAGTCAGCATCTGTATAACCCATTAACGACTGATTAGTTTTTATAAATCGCAACCCCATATCCGAATTTCAGAATTTCAGAACAGAAAGATACCGAAGAACCCGTTTCACTGCAATCCAATGCCATGTATGTGGATTATTCACAAACTGTGCTAAGTTCGACACAATGTTAGCAAGATCCGGCCTACTGGCCACCGACAAGCACATTAAGGCTCTAATTAGTGATCTATATGGAATTAGATCAATTAGTGATCTATATTTTTTGTCAACATATCCTTTGGCTCCTTATCAAATTGTATATCAACTTCTACAGGAGTCGCAACTGGATAGCACTGACTCATGCCAAATTGTTTCAATAATCCATTTATATAGCTCGTCGGCTTTAATTCTATTTCACCATCACTCTGCTTTATTTCCAAACCCAAGCAAAAATTTGCCGGCCCAAGTTCCTTTAATTCGAACTCTTTTAAGAAACTGTGTTTAATCCAATCAGCGTTTTTCTTTTCACGAGCCGCAATCAATAAATCATCGACGTAAAGTACCACAAGTACAACGTCACTATCCGTACGATAGTAGAACAAGCAAGGCTCATTTACTTTAGACTTCAGTCCTATATAGTACTTAGGAGTTTCGAACTAATCCTTAAACACCATTGCCGACGATAGTAGAACAAGCAAGGCTCATTTACTTTAGACTTCAATCTTATACTTAGGAGTTTCGAACTAATTCTTAAACACCATTGCCGACCTCCTTGCCGTAAACCATATAATGATTTCTTTAAGCGGCACACGTTGCCAACAGTTTTCAGTGCATTTTGCATTTTTCGAGCTCTTCTACCAATGACTGATTGATTGTAATTCTTAGATATAATACGTTGCAACATTTCTGGTAAAAGCTGTGGCACCTGCATAATTACATGCTCATCAAATGATCCATTGAGATATCCGTTACGATATCAAATTGCCAAATTTTGAAATCTAAATGTGCAGACAATGCTAAAAGTAACCTCACAGTTTCTAATCTCGCTACTGGAGCAAAAGTTTGGTTATAATCTACTTTGTACTCCTGTGAATACCCTTTTGCCACCAAGCGGGATTAACGCCTTACAACTTATCCGTGGGAACCATATTTATTACAAAATACTATCCGAAAACTAATAATATTCCTTTTATCATTATGCTTTAAAATTTACCAAATGTTTTTTTGTATTAAACTAATTACCTTAGATTCAATCGCTACTTTCCATTCATTGCTTTCTGCACTCTCTAATGCAATTTGAAGGTTAATTTCACCTGTTCCATCAAACAAGTCATCTTCAAAATTATTGCGATCACTCTTACTTGTCTCATCTTCTGGTTCAGCATCAACAATGGGTAACTCAGGAACTTTCGACTGGTACGCCTTTCGTGGACGTCCTCTGTTTCCTGTCCGAATTATCCTTGGTCACGCGGGAGCTCGAATTATCTCATTTTTGGTCTCGGTCTCATTTTAAGGAGCACCATCCTCTACATGTATATGATTCTCGCGGTTATCCGAAATTGATGGCAATATCGGGATTTCGGCTTCCGGAGGTTCATTTACACTATCTTCATAAAAAATTTCTAGAATTTCATCCTCATAACGGAGGTCATTAACTCCTCTTGAATTCGATGATACTTTTTCAACATCGTCCAGGAACCTTACGTCGCGTGCATGTATAAATTTATGCTTAATAGGAACCCATATACGATATCCCTTTCTATTCCGTGGATATCCAACGAAAACTCCTTCTATGGCTCGACCTGAAATTTTGCCTTTATTAGGATTTTTATTTAATACAAATACTTTTGAACCAAAAATTCTAAGATAATCCAGTTATTTTTTTTCATTTTATTCCACCGTTCATACGGAATTCCGTTATTTAAGCTGCTTGTTGGACAACGGATGCGTATATGGCACGCAGTAGCAACTGCACTCAGCCAAAAAGCTGCACTAAATCCCGACTGAAACAGCAAACATCTCGTCATGTCTATTAATGTGTGGTTAATCCGTTCCGCTACTCCATTTTGTTGCGGAGTGTGTGGAATATAGAAGTTAACCTTCGTTGATGGCTTGGTCTACAAGATACTTATCGAAATCTTTATAGCAATACTCACGCCCGTTATCCGTCTGTAAGAACTAAATTTTCATACCAGTGTGTTTCTCAGCAAACATTTGGTATTGTTTAAACGCTATGAAAACGCCACTCTTTTGTTGGAGGAAATATATCTCACACCATCGCGTACTGTCATCTATAAAGGTGACAAGGTATTTCTCATGATTCGGATCTTCTGTCCGAAACGGACCGACTATGTCTGAATGAACTATTTCGAGCTTTTTCGAGCACAAATTCAGATTTTGTGAAAACGGCAATGAATCATCTTTCCTCTTAGACACACTTTACATTCTAAGAGCTGTTTCTCATAGCACATATCGAGAGAAGACAAAACTCCATCACGCCCTAAAAACAGCAAATGTTTCTTGTTCAAATGCAACAAACGAGCATGCCAAGTCATTAATTGGAAACATGTCGGCTGGACAATCGCACACTCAGAATTCTCTCGCAAGTAATAGAGATCACCTCTACGAACTGCCAACATGGACAAGCAACCTTCACCGATGCTGATATAAGAACCATCTCAACGAAAGATTACCTCATATCCTTTGTTGGTAATTTTGGCAACTGATGTAAAATTCCTACGTAACTTTGGAACAAACAATGTCTCCTTGAGTTGTTCACCATCTTCACCAGCGACAGATACCTGCATCACACCTTTTCCTTTTACTTCGAAGCTAGACGAATCTGCTAGCTTCAATGTCATATTAGTCGCATCACCACACTCATCGCTACATAAATGTGCGGTGCATCCGCTATCCTAGAGCCATGCCTTATTTTGTGATTCACTATTCATTTCCACATTACTTATAGTAAAGGATATGTCACCATCACGATTTTCTTTTATCTGGCGCCCTCCTCCACTCTTCTTTGAGCATGTATTGGCTTTGTGGCTTGGCACACCGCATTTGTAACACCTTATTGGCTCGGATTTATTTGTACAAGTCTTTGCTTTGTGCCCAACGAGTCCACATTTAAAACAATTTTTGCACAGGCTTTCAAAGGCCAATGCTATGGCCTGCTTGCTTGCGTGCTTCACATTTCTCAATAATATTTACTTTTAATATTTCAGCAGTAGGAAGTTCATCCCTAGATTCGATAGCGCAAGGAAAGTTTTCAAACGTCAATGCTTCGTGCTTTCAAGCTTGTCGACAGCGTCGAAAAACTTCGCCATATGCTCCCTTACGTCGCTACCATCTTCCAATTTCTGGAGCATTAGTTGTTTCAGTAATGCCGCTTTCCGAGTAGGAACCTTTGACGCGTAAATAGTTTCCAATTTACTCCAGACTTGATGCGAAGTCTCGCATCCCATTATCTGCTTCAGTTCTGAAGGCTGAATTGACAAAATTAAATCGGCCTTACCTTTTAGGTCATTAGTACACCATTCCACTACTCCTTGTTGTTCTGGATTCATTTTCTCACCATTAACATACTCCCACAGGTCATTCTTGACGGTGTCATGTGTAGACACCACGTGTCATAGTTTTCTTTCGATAGGAGCTTAAACCGTACCGTCGAAACCCCAGCCATCTTATAGTCAAGTGCACACCAAAAGCACGCAAAAAATCCAAGTCCAAAAATCAATCTTTACAAATCCAAAAAACGGCAGTCACCGCAATTAGTAATTGTGTTCAATAGCAAAACAGCCCAGTGTCTGGGCCCATAACCTGAAATCATCTAAATTAAAATAAATTTATATATATATATATATATATATATATATATATATATATATATATATGGGAGTAGAATTTTGCTGCAACCCTGAAGAGAAAGAAAGGAAGTTTATTTTATTATAAATAAACCCTACACACACACACACACACACACACACACACACACACACATATATATATATATATATATATATATATATATATATATATATATATATATATATATATATATATATATATATATATATATATATATGTGTGTGTGTGTATATATATATATATATATATATATATATATGTGTGTATATATATATATATATATATATATATAAAGATCAAAGGGAGAGATCGACAATTTGATTGGTACTTCCAGAACCTTCCGCAGCAGTATGATCTGGCAAATAAATAACCCGCGGGTCGTCTCAAATTAATTAAAGAGAGTGGTTCTTGAATGAAATACATCGACCATCTTGTGAGCAAAGTGTCAGGTAATAAGTGTTAAGAAGTGAAATCAGAAAAGAATAAATTTGTAAAATTAAAAACAACAACACTTTGGAGTTTCATTGGGTTATTCACAATCCAGAGATCGAAGCTAAGAGAGTCGTAACCGTACATCTAAATTTACGTAACAATTGGTGTCAAAAGTGGGACTGCTAAATAATCAAGTGGGAAGAGCTGGAGGCTAGAGGTTTGCCTGTGACAGGGCATAAGGCAGATCTACAAGCACGGTTGCGTGAAGCAATGGAGAGTGAGGGCATAGATGTTGAAGGACATGAGTTCTGTCATGATGCTTCAGGAGCTTCATTTAAAGTCGAGGAGCAATTGGTAGAACCGCAGCCAGCTTCAGAATTTGACATGAATGGGCTTTTAGCAGCAGTGGCTCAAAACACTTCACAATTGCATGAGCAGTTTACACAAAACACTTCACAATTGCAGGAGCAGCTTACACAAAACACTTTGCAACTGCAGGACCAACTATCACGCATATATGGGAATTCTTCCATATTGCAGGCGAGGCAGGATAAAGTGGAGGATAAATTACACAGACTGGAATCCAGACTAGAATCAGAAATACTGCGGTTGGATGGTCATGTGCGAGAAATACAGTCCAGTGGACCAGTTACATCTGTTAGCGCAACGAAATTGCAAGCGCCAACGTTTGACGGAACTGTACCGTTTAAAATTCTTAAACTGCAGTTAGAGACTATAGCACAAGCCAATCACTGGAGTACGGCAGACAAAGTGTCAGCTTTGGTAGTATCATTGAAAGGCTCCGCCGTTGAAGTTTTGCAAACAGTTCCTGAAATTGAACGTGGTTATTAGGATGCGTTAATGGCAGCGATTGAACGACGATATGGTATCGACCATACAAAACAAGTGTTCCAAATGGAGTTGATGAATCGTTACCAAAAAGCTAACGAGACGTTACAAGAATATGTAACGGATATAGAACGGCTCGCGCATTTGGCCAACGCAGATGCACCAGCGGATGTAACTGAATTACTTAAATTTCAGGCATTTATGAGTGGAATACGAGATGCGGATAACGAACGTGCAGTTTATTCCATGCCAATGAATATGTTTGCTGAAACAGTGTCATTTTTTTGACGCAGGAAACAACATTCCTTTTAAGCAATCAAGCACACAAAGTTCATCGGCTGGAAGTTGAGCCAAGTGAATCCTTGAGAGAATCATAAGGGATCTTATCCAGACTATTTCTCAGAGGATGCCAACCTCACGCAAGTGCTCTGAACCAAAATGTTACAGCTGTGGAACAGCAGGACGTCTGGCAAGGAATTTTAATGCGTCTGGTAGGAAAAACGAAAACGCAAGGAAGAAAAGTGTACGAAAGATGCAAGTGCCGCTTCCAGAGAGAAAAGATCATTAAACTAAAACGGACCAGCGCAAAGGGGCGTGAGCTGGTTGCCGCAACTGATTGTCCCACTGTCTCCGTTTCACAAATACATACTGAACGGCCTCAGATCAGGAATGTAAGTGTAAGTCACCGTCAGCAGATTCCACCAAAGTCCTAAGCAGTACTCTGGGCATGTGTAGAGGGAGACTGTGGAGCAAGAAAGCTGTGGGTAGTAGGGGCGTCAGAAAGGACTGCGAATATATTGGTTGGACGAACCTTGGTACAAACGGCAAATAATAAGCGGATACCAATTCGAGTGATGAATGAGTTCAGGTCACCAAAGCAAAACGGCTACTAGAAAAGTATAACTCCATATTTGCCAACCATGGCAATAAATTTGGAAGAACTGCCATCGTGCAACATCGGATAAATACTGGCGATACAAAATAATAGACGAAATGCAAAAAGGTGGAGTTATTGAACCATCAACTAGCCCACACAAAGATGGAAGCACCCGGTTTCGCGTTGACTATCGGAAGCTCAACGATGTCACTAAAAATAACAGATACTCCCTGCCGCGGATAGACGACACCTTGGACACATTATCCGGTGCGAAACGGTTTTCAGCGCTGGATTTGCAAAGTGGTTATTAGCAAGTGGAGATCGAGAAATCCGATCGCGAAAAATCTGCTTTTAGCATCGGGGATGGATTCTGATAATTCTCCGTGATGCCATTTGGATTATGCAACGCTCCGGCAACTTTTGAGCGTTTAATGGGACACGTACTAAAAGGCCTTCACTGGAACACATGTTTGGTGTAAGTGATGACATTACCGTCATGGGCCAGAGTTTTGGTGATCACCTCGAATATAGATGATGTCTTTCGACAAATTGCTTCTGCTGGATTACGGTTGAATCCAAAAAAATGCAATTTATTTAAAACCGAAGTAACTTATTTGGACGCAATGGAATAGCCTGAAGTTGATAAACGGAGTTCTGCATCGTTCATGGGAAAGTGAAGATGGTAAAGACACTCGCGATTTGATTGTCCTACCAAAGTCTCGAATAGCAACTGTATTAGAAGAGTTCCACAATGGACCAAGTGGAGTGCGTTTCGGCGTCACGAAAATTCTGGAAAGGTTTAAACAACGGTTTTACTTACGGATTAAAAACTGCGCTCAATGCATGGCAGCTAAGGGTCCGAAAGTTAGAAGCAGAGGAAGGTTGCAGCAGTACAATGCGGGAGCACCATTTGGACGCGTTGCAATGGATGTGTTAGTGATTATGGACTATTTCAGTTGCCAGAAGTATGCGCTATACTAAATCAGGAGGCTAAAACTGTGGTCGAAGCTTTTGTGCAGCTTTTGTGTTGTGGTGCAGTTATATATGTATATTCTGGACCACAACAACAACAGGTAAAAGCATACATCCTCATGAGGAGAATGTGGACTAATCCTCACAACAACAACAACAGGTAAAAGTACCCTCACGAGGAGTATGAGGATTACAACAACAACAACCTCACGGCGTTGCCAGATCGAGGATTACTCCTCACGGAGTTTCCAGATCGAGGATTTTGGTGGACAGATTAGCCAGATCGAGGGATTTGGTCATGGGATTTTTGTGGGAATTTTTGTGGAGATTTGGGGACTTTTTGCGGGGATTTAGAGACTTGGTAATTTTCCGGGATTTTCAGTTGACAACCCTGGCGGCTGGAGCTGAGAATTGAAGGCTGGAAGCTGAGGGCTGGCGTCTGACGGTCGGTCGGACCGACGGTCGGTTGAGGGAGATGGTGAGGAAGCATGGAGAGGGAGGGGATCAACGTGCGTTATGGTATGTGAGTATTGGGTGACCAGCAGGTGGCAAGGGAAGATGGGCGTGCTTGATGGATTCGAGTTTCAGGCAAGGTTAGTGTTGTTTTTTTTTGTTATGGCAGATGAAACCAAGCTCAGGAGATGCCCCCTTTCCATGTAACGCACTTGCTGGTTCCGAAGGGATGACAGATTAGCGGGAAGGGGGAAAGAGGGAGTAGTGACGGTCTACATTTCGCTTAAAGGGTCGACGCTGTGGTTGTTGTTGATGTAAGACACTGACTCAGAAAATTTCATGTAAACAATCAGCGGGCTCACCTTGTAGTTGTTGTTACAGTTGTTTGTTTCATGGAAACTGTGACCGCAGTTCACAGCATGTGTTTGCGCCAAACTGCTGTCCGCCGCAGTTAGCAACGGGAACCCTCGCCTCTCCCAACCTCTTTGGCATGCGGTGAGATCTGCCGCCGCTTTCTCTCGCTTCTGAGCGAAAGCGGCTCTTCTGCATCTCAGCAGAAGGGCAAGCAGCTCACCATGCCATGCTAATTTGGTCTCTCTCTCTCCCGCGGTTCGGTACCTGGTGAGTTCTGCCACCGCTTTCTCTCACTATCGGAGTGAAAGCGGCTCTTCTGCATCTCAGGAGAAGGGCAAGCAGCTTATCATTGGTTTCCGGAAGCGGCGGACCGACATTCCATTCTAAGAAGCGAACGAGCGAGCACCCGTCTCGAAAACCCCCGCAGATTCTCTTGTGATCTGCGTAAGCAAGCACCCGTCTTGCACAAGTGACCAGTGAAAAGTGAAGAAAAAAGTGAAACCCCACTGAACATCTTTGTTGCCGCTCCCCATCATCATCCAATAACATCATCCACGACGGCGCCGTCCATCCGAAGGAAGTTAGGTACTCCGGACTACCACAACTTGGAACTCCATCTCAATCACTAAAAATTCAAGAAAGCCGGTAAGTCCTCTTCATTAATCACAAAATCACACATTCCCGCGTGAACATTTTTGGTCCTTCGAGCCGGATACTTTACCGGCGAAAACCCCCCCACAACCGGATTCTCGACCGGCAGAAACCCCTCTTAACCGGATACTTTACCGGCGAAAACCCCCCCCCACAACCGGATTCTCGACCGGCAGAAACCCCTCATAACCGGATACTTTACCGGCGAAAACCCCCCACAACCGGACTCTCTACCGGCAAAATCCCCCTTTCACATTCCAGTGAAATTATAAATAAATCTATTACATAAATAAATGCACTCTCGTGCACATATAACTTTACCAAATATCGGCTCGGCGTCGCGCGGCAGCACTTGGAATACCACACGGTTCCTTAGTCTTCCTCCCCTGGAATCTCAAGCCCGTGTGACCAAGTGCTAATCTCCCCCATACATATCACAATATTTTAGCTGGATGTATGTGCACCCATCCCGTGGTGCACATCAAATCAGTCATTTTCTCATAAAATTTGAAAAAGTTATTTCTAAAAATACATATATATAAATATATATTATATATTATATATTATATTTTCACCAAATACTCACAACGGTTAAATTTCAAACGTTGTTGAAATTTACCGTTGATCGTTTCGAGCTTAGCAACTAGAATTTTAGTCTCTTCATAAACTCTTCATGTCTCTTTTTGTGTCTCTTCATAAACTCTCTCAAGCCCCTAAAAAAAATAAAAATATAATAACTTCCGAATCCCTTTGGTTGTTTTTTATTCTTTGCTACCTCTCTGATATCTAATTTTTCACAACGATGGACCCTCTTCAGAAATTCCTCAGCGTTGCCGTCACTTTAGAAGAATTCGAAGACGAATATCTCGCCATCCCAGTGCGTGATCATTCGGAATTCTCCCTCGCTACTCATCTCGAGAAACTTAAGGTGGTCTGGTCAGACCTCAAGTCTTCATACAACTCTTGCGTAGAGTACCTCATCACTTCGAAGGATCCCATCAACGACGCTAACCCAGAGGCTCGTGGAGCTGATATAATCGTCGTCAAAACGAAGTACCGACGCTGTTATCAGATATATGTTGGCTTCTCAGCGAAAATCAACGAACAGCAACATCTCGCTGCCTCACCTACATCTTCAGCTTCAGCGGCAGTCGCAATCCCCTCTCTCGCTTCCCATTTCTCGGGACACAACCTCAATTTACCACCGTGCGATACTGATGTCTTTCAAGGTGATTACCAATCATGGCCAATCTTTAGAGACATGTTCTCCGCGCTCTATATTAGAAATAATCGACTTTCTCCCGTCAAAAAATTGTTCCACTTAAACCAAAAAACCCAAGGTGAAGGAAAGGAGATCGTTCAAAAATCTCCACTGATCGACAGCGGCTTCGAACAAGCGTGGAACAATTTAATCGACCGTTTCGAAAATAAGCGCATACTCATTAATACGCAACTCTGGACCCTATTTAACCTCACCCCAATCTCAAAAGCATCTGGAGTTGCAATTAAACGACTTCAGCGGGAAATTAATAACTGTCTGTCCGCTTTAACTTTATATGATGTAGATGTCGAGAGTTGGGATGCCATTATAGTTCATCTTTGTTCAACTCGCCTCCCCGAAAACACCCTCTCTCTGTGGGAACAATCCATTTCCCAAAATCGCGATATTCCGAAGTGGAAGGAAATGGATTCGTTTTTAACATCTCATTTCCAAACCCTGGAAACAGTCTTCGATATTCGCAAGTCCGCTGATTCGGTTAAAGAGGCATCGACCAGCAATGCTCGCAATCTCCCCGCTTCAAAGCTTGTGCACACTTTCCAGGCGAATATGCTTCCGACTGGCTGCAAACTATGCACAGATCAAACTCACCCTCTACGCCAATGTCCACGTTTTCTAGCTATGAGCTCCGAAACCCGTTGGTCAACAATTCAACGGTTGAAATTCTGTTTGAATTGTCTTGCGCATCGCACCAAATGCGCGATTGTCAAAGTATTTACACGTGTATGTCATGTAATAAACGACATCATTCGCTATTACATCGCGAGGCGACCCCAATTCCCAATTCAAAGCTCCGCTCGACCTCTACCGACGCAACCTCGCAACCTCGCGCCCTCATACCTCCACTCATCGTGGCTCTGCGCCAAATAATGCACAAAATAATTCGCAACAAATTATCCCCTCGCACTCCCGAGCGACCCCCTCCACCTCTTCAACTCAACATCAATTACAGTCTACTGAAGCCCCTCAAACACCCAATGTGCTGACGTACTTCACCTCTCGACCAAAGCAAGTTTTACTCGCTACTGCAATGGTACATATCTGTTGCCGCGAGGAAACATATCTCGCTCGTGCGCTTATAGATCCCGGATCAGAAGCCACTTTTCTCTCCGAGCGCATTCAAAAGCGCCTTCATCTACCTACAAAAACCATTCAAGCGCGGGTGGCAAGTGTCAACCAAGCTATTACAGCCCTTGTTAGCAAACTCTGTATGTTTAACATTGGCTCTATTCGCAATTGCGGAACTCGTACAGAAACCAAGGCCCTCGTCCTCCTAAAATTAACCGGAAATCTTCCCGTCTGCTCCCTTGACGGGAACCTCTGTGAATCCCTCCCTAATATCCCTTTAGCAGATGACCATTTTTACCAAAGTGATCAGATCGATGTCTTAATTGGAGCTGACATTTACCCACTAATCCTGCTGGATGGCATTAAGCGAAATATTCTGGGTTCACTCGTAGCCCAAGAAACAATATTCGGCTGAATTCTAACGGGTCCTCTCCCTCAGGACCTGCCAACACCTTCAATTACCACGCGGGTCTCGTTTTTCAACGAGGTCTCCCTCGATCGTCAGATTTCGCGCTTCTGGGAAGTAGAGGAGATCCCAAAACAGCGTTCTCGCACTCCAACTGAAAAATACTGCAACGATTTGTATGAGAAAACAACACAAAGACGTCCCGATGGGCGTTACATCGTCTCGCTACCGTTTAAAGAAGAATTCCCTTCGTAGTAACAACTTGGACGTTCAAGAGAAATAGCTCTTAAACAATTTCTTCGCAACGAAGCGCGGCTCCTGAAAACCCCCGAGTTTTAAATAACTTTATGATTCAGTGATTCAAGAATACTCCCATTTGAATCATATGATCTCTCTTCACCTCGAACAAACCTCGCTCCATTCTGACACTTACTACTTACCTCACCATGCAGTCATCAATCCAGAAAGCAGCTCCACCAAGGTGCGAGTTGTTTTTAACGCTTCATGCCCCACAACCAACGGTCTCAGTCTCAATGACACCTTTTACCCCGGTCCGGCTTTGCAAGCAGATCTAACTTTCCTCATTCTCAAATGGCGTCTTTATCAATATGTCTTCAACGGAGACATCGAGAAGAGGTATCGCCAGATTCTGGTGGATCCGAAGCATTCGCGCTATCAACGAATTCTTTTCAGAAATTCACCAGATGATAAAGTGCACGAATTTGAACTTCAAACAGTCACCTTCGGTGTAAACTGTGCCCCCTATCTCGCAATTCGCACGCTTCATCAGCTGGCCCAGGATGTCGAAACCGAGTTCCCCCTGGCTGCTGCCATTTTGAGGACAGCCATGTATGTCGACGACGCGCTGTGTGGTGCTCATACTATCGACACGGCGCTCCGTGCGCGACAGGAATTGACAGCAGCCCTTCGCTCTGCTGGATTTACCCTGTGAAAATGGACAGCTAACCGTCAGGAAATTCTTTCCGGAATACCTCCTGAAGACCTACTGAATAAGGATTTTCTAGAATTGGAAGACGCCATCACAGCAAAAACACTCGATATCCGATGGAACGCAAAAGCGGATTACTGCACCATTGAATCAAAACCATTCGATATTGCCCCCTCTTACACCAAACGAGAAATGCTGTCACTCCTTGCAAAACTATTTCATCCTGCAGGCTGTATTGCTCTGGTCATTATTATCGCAAAAACCCTCATGCAACAAGTTTGGCTGGATGCCACCGGCTGGGATGACCCCTTGACCCCGTCAACCCTACAACTCTGGATAAAATTTGTCGTGTTATCACCAAATTAACCTCATTAAAATCCCTCGATGGATTCATTTCACTCCAACGAGTGGCATTGAAATCCATGTGTTTTGCTATGCTTCCGAAAAGCATACGCCGGCGTGGTCTATGTACGCCTTCGTAACTCTCACGAAATCCGTACTTCTCTACTTTATGCAAAAACCAAAGTTGCCCCCATCAAAACAATATCTGTACCTCGACTTGAATTGTGCGGTGCAGCCCTCTTAGCCGACATGTTAAATGCGGTTATCCCTCATCTGGATTTTCCTCAGTATGATCTCTACTGCTGGACTGATTCGACCATCGTGCTCGTTTGGGTAAAGCGACCGCCTTGTACCTGGACTACGTTCGTTGCTAACCGTGTGGCCAAAATCGTAGAAATCGTAGATTCCATTCACTGGTTTCATGTTGAATCCCAACACAATCCAGCGGATTTAGCCAGTCGTGGCATGTATCCGCTTGAGTTGCAACAAACCTCATTATGGTGGCAAGGCCCGGATTGGTTGCGCCAAGAAAAAAAGCACTGGCCTCACTCCCCTCACCCCGATATTTTTGAAACCGAACTGGAAACAAAACCCATCAAATCGCATTTTGCATATTTTCCTCACTATGAAGACCTCTTGGAAAGATTTTCTTCTTTACCACGAGCTCTCCGCGTACTTTCGTACATTTTCCGGTTCTTTCATCACTCACACCCCCAACATCGCCCCGACACGATAAAAAGACGACACGATAAAAGTATTGACTCGGATGAGATTCAATATGTTAAAACCCGACTAACTAATCTCATGCAGAAGGTTCATTGTGCCAATGAATATCACTGTCTGGAAATGAAGATGAATCTCGACAGAAAGAGTACAATTCTGTCACTCAATCCATTCTTATCCCAAGATGGAGTCCTCCGCGCAAGAGGACGTTTAACCTCATGTATTATAATCCCCTATAATTGTGTTTTTACTCGACTCTTAGTCCGGTTTATCCATGAGATCAGTTTGCATGTAGGAAACCAACTCATGCTACGCTTAATTCGCACTCAATATTGGATCCCTAAGGGGAAAAATCTCATTCGCACCACAATTCACCATTGCAAAAGCTGTGCTCTACAGCGGAAACAAATCCAAACACAACTGATGGCTGCACTGCCGCCTGAACGCACCTCTCTCTCTCGACCATTTGCTGCCACCGGTCTCGATTTCGCGGGACCGTTTGACATTAAAAATTATACCGGCAGGGCGTGCCTCATCACGAAAGGTTACGTCTGCAAATTTGTCTGCTTCGCGACCAAGGCTATCCATCTCGAAGCTACCAGCGATCTATCTACGCCCACTTTTCTCGCTGCGTTCAGCCGTTTCACCGCACGTAGAGGATGCCCCAAGGATCTATACTCAGATAATGGAAAAAACTTCGTTGGAGCATCTAAAGCCCTGCTGAACGGTTGGAAAGCGTTCCTCCAGCAAAGTAAGAACTCCGTCCTCACTCAATTCTCCTACCAAAACTTGCAGTGGCATCTCATACCAGCCGCTGCGCCTCACATGGGTGGACTCTGGGAAGCCGGAGTCAAAAGCTTTAAGCTTCACTTCCGAAAATTTGTCGGAAACATGCATTTCACCTTTTAGAAATTTACGACCATTCTCTACAAAATTGAAGCATGTCTCAATTCGCGACCGCTGAACAGCATGTCCGAGGACCCCTCTGATTTACAACCCCTTACACCAGGACACCTTCTCATCGGTGGTCCCATTTTAGCGCCTGCTGAACCCGAAATACTCAATTCCCCTCTCAAAATTGTCAATCGATGGCAAAAGGTTAAATCCATGTATCAGCATTTTTGCAGCCGCTGGAAAAATTAATATTTAACTAAACTCCATAAAAGAACTAAATGGAAATACCCTCAGTTGAATTTAAAACCCAATGACCTCGTAGTCTTACGAGACGATAACCTTCTACCAACGAAGTGGAGACTCGGTCGTATAACCCACACCTATCTCGGTTCTGATAGCAGAACGCGTGTCGCCGACGTCCGAACCGAAAAAGGAACCCTGACCCGTCCGATCTCGAAATTAGTCGTGTTGCCCCAATAACTCGACACAAAATCGGAACCTCCCCCTTTATGGCTTCAGCATTTACTAATTTTCTCATTCTAGACATGAATCCCGAAACCACATCCCCAACCGCAAAGGGCGCTACGGGCAAACGGAATCAACGCCCTCTATTTGTCCGTAGTCCATATTCTGTCCAACCAGCCCTTCCCTCCCCGTTGGAGCTCCCGGCAACTACGTTGATCTGATCCGCATCTCTCGTCGCTCAGATCAACGCCCAGTCCGTCCCGTACGAACCCCTCTACTTAGTATAGCTTCAATCGGTGCTAAGGTTGCAATACTGCAAGGCGGGCGGTATGTTTGCGCCAAACTGCTGTCCGCCGCAGTTAGCAACGGCAACCCTCGCCTATCCCAACCTCTTTGGCATGCGGTGAGATCTGCCGTCGCTTTCTCTCGCTTCTGAGCGAAAGCGGCTCTTCTGCATCTCAGCAGAAGGGCAAGCAGCTCACCATGCCATGCTAATTTGGTCTCTCTCTCCCGCGGTTCGGTACCTGGTGAGTTCTGCCACCGCTTTCTCTCACTCTCGGAGTGAAAGCGGCTCTTCTGCATCTCAGGAGAAGGCCAAGCAGCTCATCATTGGTTTCCGGAAGCGGCGGACCGACATTCCATTCTAAGAAGCGAACGAGCGAGCACCCGTCTCGAAAACCCCCGCAGATTCTCTTGTGATCTGCGTAAGCAAGCACCCGTCTTGCAAGCCCCAGTGAAAACCATTTTGAACAAAGTGACAAGTGCAAATAGTTGGACATTCTGCTACCGCTTTTTCAACCCAACGATCATCACATCAGCGACGACGGCGCCGTCCACCTTTAGACTCGTCATCCAACGTCATTTATACCCTACGGAAAATATAAGCCGGTAAGTCTCCTTCCTCAATTATAGTTTACGCACCTCCCCGTGCAAACATTTTTGGTCCTTCGAGCCGGATCACGACCGCACTCGGAGACCACCCCAACAGCATGCATTGGGATCGAACTGCGACTTATCTTAAAATGGTTACGGAAGCAGCTGCGGGTTTGCATGCTTTGTTATCTGTTGACAAGAGCATATTTATCCTGGATTTGTTAAAGATTACGCTGTCTCAAGAAGCGAAAAATAGAAATAGAAAAAATGACATAAGATGTATGTTTTTTATTTTTAAGAGTTTCAGGTAGAGTATTTAAGGACCAGAAAATTATAACCGAACAGTATTTAGTCTCTATAAATAAAAGTGAAATTTCCACTTTAAGGAGTCATCGCCACCAACATTAAGAAGAAGAAGAACAACAACTCCATTAAAAATAAGAAGAACAGCAGAATATGCGCCACCACCAACGGTAACAGCAACAATAACAACAACAACAATAGTAACTGTTTATTTGAGTAATGATAATTTTTCACTTTATATATATAATATAAAAACTGTATAATATTGTTTCTTCTCTTTTTGTTGTTTTGCCAGATCTGTAGGCGTCCACGGTTGAACAAAGAGTGTCTCGTGTGGGTCCAGCGACGATCGCTAGAAGGCGGTCAAACCGCGCCAGTTGCCGCTGAGAGAGCCCGCAGCCGGGCTTACGCTCACGGGAGAGGCGCCCCTCATGACCGGCAGGCTGACAGGAGAGAGACTGGAGTGCTCACTCCTGGCACCCTACCGATCGATGAGGGACCACATTCAGGCGAGCGGCAGTTGGCGTTAACATACCGCCCGCCTTGCAGGACTGCAAATCCCCAAACCCCGACAACTGGCGCCGTGCCTCGTCTCCGGTCTAGTGGAGGAGCGTGTGGTGCGCCTCCCCGCACTTGCGGCAGCGCATGGGGCTCCTGCACCCAGCCAATCTGTGCGACCGTGCCAAACAGTTGTGGCACATGTGCCGCGCGTGTGCCGTCAAGTTCCGCTGCGCTGGTGTCTGTTGCAGAAACAGCCGACAACGGCTCAGCACATGCCGCCCCGTACACAGGGGACAGCACAGCTCGCGCTCGCGGCCCTCCGTAGGAAGCCGCTGGGCTGGCGGGCACCAGGCGTGCCGCCTGGCCGGCATCACTGGCGCGCGTCGTGGGGCCGGACGGCCTGGAGGCGCGTGTCTTGGGGCCGATGGAGCTGATGGAGCCGGCGGTGCTGGTGGTGCACGTCGCGGCGCCGGTTCTGGTGGAGCAGGCCGCAGACGTCTCGGGGCCGGTGTGGGTGGTGAGAGCGCACGTCTCGGGGCCAGCTCTGGTAGTGGACGTTGCTCGTGGTGCGGCGGATACCGCACCGACATCGTGCGAACTCGCAGACTTCCGCCATCTCGGAGGTCTGCGTGATAGATGGGCATCTGTTCTGGGGCCGGACCGAAGGAGGCTTCCTCAGGCCGGACGAGAGAACTCCGGAAAGCTCGGGGTGGCGGTGTGGGCGAGCGTCGTGTCGTGGCAAGCGCTTGTGCCTCGTCGGCCGAGACGTCGAGCATCAGGGCGTCAGCCGTTGGGGACAGCTCCCGAGGCAGCAATAGGCGGCGCGGCGGCGCAGATGGGCACCGCCCCGGGTGGTGCCAGCAGACGCCCTCTTCGGGTCCGCGCATATTGCCAGCGGATTAAATACATGTGGGCTCTGTAATGAGAAAATGTGTTAATAATGGGCTGTCATGTACAGGGTTCGATGCTTGTTGCGATGTAGGATGCAAGGCTTGCAGGTATGAGTCGTCGTTTTGGTAAGGTTGTAACCTTGGGGATCCAGAATTGGGTACGGACCAGACGAAGAACTAATTTTCGTGTATAAAATGAATGAGCAATCGCGAGAATTGGCAGCCGTATGGCCGAATAATCGGGTGCCGTTCGTCGAAAGGCAAATTGGGACACGAGGACAACCGCCCGCCAACGCGCATCGTGTTATCCGTGTGGAGAAAAGGGGCTCAACGAAAGTAAGCTGCTTTTAGATCGCAGCATCGTGTAGTTTTCGAGCGATGCTCATCCGCAAAATGAATCTTCTGGCAGGAGATGGCGAGGCAGCGTTTAGTTTCCTTTATTTTTCCCGGTGGGAGGTGCAGGTTGGGGTGCGAGTGCAGGTGACGCTGAGCTGGATGAGCGTTGTGGAGAAATCGATATACGTATGAGTGTACACGTAGGGCTCGTGGCAGCGACGAAAATCGTTCGAGAGGATCCTCATCGGTAGCGCAATGGGTGTGCAGCGTTTTGACAGCTTTCTACTCGTTTGGTGACATATTCGCCGTAGGCGCGGAATTCGGGCCAGCGATTCTTGTCGTGGGCGAGCCAAGCAGGTCCATTCCACCAGAGGGTGCTCTCAGCGAGATCTCTGGGCGTGGCACCGCGACTGGCTAAATCCGCGGGGCTGTCCTGGGAATCCACATGAAACCATTGCGACTGTGGTACCTTCTCGAATCATCATTGGCAACTCGCTTTGCCACGAACGTCGCCCAAACGCAGGGGGATTTCTTCAGCCAGGCCAAAACAATGGTGGAGTCGCTCCAACAGTAGATCGTGTAATGGGGCAGCTGCAACGTGGGCACGAGAGTGTCGATCATCTCAGCTACTAAAGTGGCTCCGCACAATTCTAACCTGGTGAGAGACAAAGTTTTAATTGGGGCTACACGAATTTGGAAGTACAAAAGGAAAACTTGGACTTCCTGAGCGACCGTGCGTAGGCCCTTTCTGAGGCATTGCAAAAGGCAAAAGGCATGGAGTTCGGCTTTCTGGGGCGTAACTCACCCATCGCGGGATGCGGATGGCGCGGATGTGCTGGTAATTCTGGAGAAAACTTAACCAGTTAGCGTGAGTTACCTAAGGCAGAGTGTCATCCCAGTCTATTTTGTCCAACCAGACTTGCTGAATCAGAATCTTTGCTGCAACGATGATCGGAGCCAGCTAACCGGCTGGGTCGAACAGCTTGGCGACCAGAGACAACATATTTCGTGTACGCAGCTTTGATGGCGATGGCTTGGACATCGAAGTAGAACTCATCATGGGTCGCGTTCCAGCGAATTCCAAGCATTTTGGCGGTGCTGGAATCTTCTAGCGTCAGAAAATCGGAATGGAGCAGATGGGATGCCGGTAAGTCTGCCAGAATGCCTTTATGGTTGGCAGTCCACTTGCGAAGTGAAAAACCTGCTGAGTCGAGAGCCGCTATGAGTTGGTCACGGGTCTGGGTAGCTGTCACCAGGTCATGCGTGCCTGCTAACACATCATCCACGTACATGGAATGCTGTAGAATGTGTGCTGCAAGCGGGAACTGGGGCTTCACGTCGTCTGCCAATTGAAGAAGGGTGCGTATTGCCAGGCACGGGGCGCAATTAACTCCAAACGTTACGGTTTGAAGCTCGAAGTCGATAATTTCGGGTCTCGGAAGAGAATGCGCTGATATGGTGTGTGCTTTGGGTCGACCAATATTTGGCGATACATTTTGAATGTCTCGAAGCCCCTGAGCGGAGCGTGTCTGGAAAGCCGACTTTAAAGGCGCGATGTAGCGGCCGTCATCGCGTGTTCGCGTATTTTTCTTCGCGAAACTTTTCGGAGTGGGATAGCAATCTAGTTTTGGGAAGTTCCTCCACCTCCCAAAAACGTTCGAACTGTTGTTCGAAGGTGACTTCGTTGTGTAAGCCGCTTTGATGCGTGCAGTGGCAGATTGCATGGTGGGAACCGGGCCGGTTAGGATCCAACCGAACACGGTTTGCTGAGCCATGAGGGAGCCCAGCACTTGGCGGCGGATGCCGTCCAGCAGGATTGCTGGGTATAAATCGGCTCCGATGAGGACGTCGACCTGCTCGCTTTTGGAGAAGTTGACATCTGCGAGCTCGATGTCTTGAGGGAGGCCTCTGAGAAGTGACTTGTCTAACGAGTGGGAGGGCAACCGCCCTGTGATTTTTGGGAGCACGAGCGACGTCACGTTGATTTGAAATTTGGGATCAAGTGGCGAATTCATGAGAAAATCGCACGATCTTGATATTTTTGCGGACACGGTCTCGTTGAGACCGGAGACTTCTGCGGTAGTTGGCCGCGCTGGGAGCTTTAAGAGCTTTTGTATGCGTTCAGAGATGAACGACACTTCGGACCCAGGATCAATCAAGGCGCGCGCGATGTAACATGTACCGTGATGGCGTATTGTTACCATAGCAGTCCCTAACAGTACCTGGTTTGGTGCTTTCGCGAAGCACACCTGATGCTTGTCCTGTGCATTTCGCTGTTGCGCGGGGGAGAAATGGACTGTATCTGCGTGGGAGGTCGCATCGAAGAATGCGGCCTTTCTTGCTGGGAAGCATGTTGAGTCGAACGGAATGAAGTTCGAATAGGCAGGGGCTTGAGTACGCGGAGCGTTATCATACCGTTGCTCTTGAGTTCGTTGCTGTGTGGGTGGAGGAGTGGACTGTATATGCGTGGGAGGTCGCATCAAAGAATGCGGCATTTCTTGCTGAAAAGCATGATGAGTCGAACTGGGAATGAAGTTCGAATAGGCAGGGGCTTGAGTACGCGGAGCGTTTTCAAACCGACGCTCTTGATGTGAGGCGCGTGGGGTAGAATCTGGTACAGCATTCGATGAGGATGGAGCGTTCTCACGATGCAAGAAGGTGTGATGCCTGCCATTACATTTGATGCAATTAAATCTGCTTGGACAGTTTTTCACGGAATGAGACCTGGCCAAGCAGTTGCTGCACAAGCGGTTTTTCTGAACGGTATTCAGCCGCTGTGGAACGGGCAAGCTGAGAAACTGAGCGCAGGATCTCAGCCTGTGCTGCTTCTGGCAAAGAGGGCAGCTTTCTTGGGACACCTTCAACTGGAAGGTGTTGACGCGTTTAGAGGCTGGAGCTGAGTGAGTCGGAGCTGGGAGCTGTGTTGACTTCGATGCGGGTGTGCACTTAATATCTTGCACCGTTTCAAGGGTCTGGAAGCGATGCGTGAGAAACGCATCCAGATCTGTCCATTTTGGGATCTCCGTTTTGTTCGTGAGAGATTGTTCCCAAAGGGAAAGCGTTGCTTCTGGGAGCTTGCTGGAGCACAAAAAGACGATTATTGCGTCCCAATGCGAGGTATCGACACCTTGTAGCGCGGCGAGAATATTGTTCATTTCGCGTTGCAGGTCTTTAATAGCACCACCGGTTTCCTTCGTGATGGTGAACAGGCCGAAGAGCTTCTTTAGATGGGCGTTGGTGAGGACGCGTCTGTTCTCGTATCTGTCGGACAAATTTTTCCACGCTTGGGCAAAACTCTCATTCGTGAGAGGGGATTTCTGCACGATTTCTTTCGCTTCGCCCGTAGTTTTTTGGTTCAGGTGGAACAACTTCTCCACTGGCGCAATTCTGGTGTTCTGAATATACAGGGCCGTGAACATATTCCTGAAAGAGGGCCACGAAAGGTAGTCGCCATGGAAGGCTTGGGTGTCGCAGAGGGGCAGGCTGATATTGTAGCCTTACTGGGGCATCTCAGCTGGCATCGGCGACGGGGTCGCGGCAACTGGAGGGGACACGGCGGCTTCGATGAGCTGATCAATTTTTCCCGCGCAGCGCAGATATACCGCATAGCATTGGCGCCGCTTCTCCTTTACGCCTTCGAATTCTTTGCCTCTGTGCTTCGTCGAGTCCAGCTCCGCAATCACCTTTTCATAGGCGCTTTTAATTAGCAGCCACTGCGATCGTATTTCCTCCCGCTGAATCCCAAGGGTGTAAACGGTGTGGTCCGCGGTGGGTGTCTTCTCGAAGTCCACCTCGAACTCGATCAGCGCATCGGCCAGGCGAATAAAGGGTGCGAGCGCCGCCATAGTGTGTTTGGTTTACGAATAGGGGCGGTGAAGGAGGTCGCAAAATCGAAATGAAAGCGCACCGAAAAAACTATTTCGGAAAAAATTGTATTTTATTTTAGAGGAAAAAAGTCAGCGAATATTTGCGCGTCGCTAGCTGATTGCGTTGGGGCTCGAGGAGCTTGCTTCCAAAAATCAACCACGCGTTGTCTCTAAAGTTGGCAACTAGTTACAAAGAGACTAGTTGCTGTGAACACTTCTGCCTACTGGGTATGCAGCTTTGCTTATTCACTGCAGGGTCACTGTTGAATTCCCAAACCCACGCTGCTTTCACACTTCTGAGAGTGCAAAACGACACGAAAACTGGTTTTTTGTTCTGTGTGCACTCTGTATGTATGGGCAGCGCAAGCAGAAAAGCGCGAGCAGAAGCCAAATGTGCACGCGTATACTGACCAGCAAAAGGTGGTGGTTTTTCGCTTTGCACTGAGCGCCGTTGCGGAGCACCCAAGTAAGTTGATACAAGAACGTGAGAGCGCGAAACCATCAGAAATCTCTCGGGAGAGCTCAGCAGAAGGCTGCTGTAAAGATTTTTTGTGCGGGAGCACGGGGCTTGCTTATGCGTCAAGCGGTAAATTTTTGGAAAAAATGTGGGCTTCGCAGCAAGCGATGCTTGCGAAGACGGTCAGCAACAAAAACCTGAAGCCTTGGTGCTGCCGTTATTCTTGGGGACCGTTACCCACGAATCGACGATTCTCGAAGGTTTGACGGTCAAATAAAGGGTATATATATATAAGGAGGACAGTTCCTTTTATATATATATATATATATATATATATATATATATATATATATATATATATATATATATATATATATATATATATATATATATATATATATATATATATATGTAAAATGTATATGGCCGGAAGGGCTCGGGGCTAATTAATAGACTAACGTATGGAGGTGTGTGAACTCTCCGTTCCTTACTCGACTCACTTGATTAGGCGTCGGTGACGATGGTTCCTGGGCGGCGGCAATCCGGCTCGTCTGGACCAAAATGTTTATTTGAGTAATGATAATTTTTCACTTTATATATATAATATAAAAACTGTATAATATTGTTTCTTCTCTTTTTGTTGTTTTGCCAGATCTGTAGGCGTCCACGGTTGAACAAAGAGTGTCTCGTGTGGGTCCAGCGACGATCGCTGGAAGGCGGTCAAATCGCGCCAGTTGCCGCTGAGAGAGCCCGCAGCCGGGCTTACGCTCACGGGAAAGGCGCCCCTCATGACCGGCAGGCTGACAGGAGAGAGACTGGAGTGCTCACTCCTGGCACCCTACCGATCGATGAGGGACCACATTCAGGCGAGCGGCAGTTGGCGTTAACAGTAACAACAACAACAATTATGCATCCCGCATTTATTAAATATATAGAAGATATAATTGATTACTCCGCAAACACGTGCTGGGAGCATGAGGTGGTGAGCTTAACCGAGAATATAAAAGAACATTTCAATAAATTTCAACAACAGCCATTACGGAGTACGGCATTAAACATTATGGGCAATATTGAGTTATTGGAAAAAAAATTGATTCAATATAATTATAGTGGTTTCAACTTTCCGAAATGGGTTTTGGAAGTATTAATATTAAATAATTAAATAAAGTATCAAGCCAATAAAATTTTTATAAAGTAGCTCATTATTATTTATTAAAACTATATTTATTGTTTATTTTGTTTTGCTTGACTCGAATTTGTCAGGAATTAAATTCATGTAAACATTTACGAAGAATGTGATGAAATCTTACACAATTTAAGGATGCATGGATGTACATGCCTAGATTTCTTTGTCACAATTTAGGAAAATTCTTTCCTAAAATTTGTCACAATCCAAGAAAATATACTGGAGGAGCATTTGAATATCAACTATTAACTAAACAACGTGAATCACGTAAATATACCAGCATTTTTAACTCGAGTGCATGAGTTTTTAGTAACTTACAGGGAAAATATACTGGAGGAGCATTTGAATACATTTTAACCAACTATATAAAACTAAGCCAGTATAAGAATGCCTTTGTGATTTAGTCACGACATGGGTACCATTATACTACGTGTTTTTTTTTGTTTTTTTTATGACAGGTGAAACCAAGCTCAGGGGATGCCCCCTATCCATGCACAGCATTTTTTGGTTCCGAAGGGATGACTGGTTAGCGGGAGGGGGGAAAGAGGGAGTAGTGACACTTCGCTTAAAGGTTTCGACGCTGTAAGTTGGCGGGAAGACATTCGCAGGGAGACTATTCCACAATCTAATGACGCGACCGAAAAACGAATTCCCACGGTAATGCGTGGTTCGTTGGAACGGAATCGCGACATAAAAGGGGTGCACCCCTCTGGAAAGCCGAGTAGTTCTGCTAAATACCTGAACCGGAGAATACCACTGTTGCTGGTCTTCAAGTGAAACTGTAGATAGACCAGACACTTGTGTTTGCTGCAATATCAATTTAATTGTTTGCAAAATAAATAAATTGATATCATTGTCTTGCAGATTATATACATCAAAATACATATTTATAAAATTATTTTATTTCTTTATTTTTTATTAAAATCTTTTTGACAATTTGTAAAATGTTTCGAGTAGGGGTTGCGATTGAGGAAAGTCGACCTGAACCTCCAAGCGAAAATTTTCTCCATCTTCTTCTCCCCATTATTGAATGGGTTTTGGTTCGATCAATGAATTGCAGAGGAGAAACGCGAAGCCGAATGAGAAACAAGAAAAAAAAGAAACGATGTGGGGTGCTACTAGAGCATGAACTCCTGGTAGAAGGCTGGAGTTTTAGCGGGAAAATGGGCGCGAATCCTTAATTTTTCGTCATGTCGTTTAAGTGAGAGAATAGAACTTTCTACAATGCGAAAATTCGAGGAGGTGCAATGGTGAGAAAACGGGAATTTTTTTAATGGATGAGGGAAAATGTAGGAATATGGCGTTTCTAATTCAAATGGCACCGCCTGTGTATTTCGGCGGTGCTCACCGCTTAAGGGGTTTTGTGTGTGTGCAAGAGTGAGAAAGTGGATTGAAGGCTGAAAGCTGGCGGATGGCGGACGAACAGACGATCAGTCGGTTGGTAGGGGAGACGGAGTGGAAGAAGGGAGAGGGAGGGGAGAGACGTGCGTTGTGGTTTGTGAGTATTGGAAGAGCAGCAGCGTCAAGATGCTTGCCTTTGGAATTGTTGTTGTAGGATATCATATTAAGATTTTTTTATTGCTGAGGTGTGAATGGATGAGGGTAGGAATTTTATGAGCCAAGCGACTGTGGGAATGTGTGTGCTCGCAGAAGTAGTGTTGTAGTTGTTGTTGTTTATGTAATTGCTTCGCTTTTGAGACGCCGCCGCAGAAGCGTATTGAAATTTAATGTAAACATAGTGAACGGATCGAACTGTGGCTTTGCGTGCATGCATGATCTGGAGCGTGGGACTGCTTAAGCGGAGGTAGAGTGTTTTGTATTGTTTATTTAATTGTGTTAACGCCAACTGCCGCTCGCCAGAGGTGCTCCCTCATCGATCGGTAGGGTGTCAGGAGTGAGCACTCCAGTCTCTCTCCTGTCAGCCTGCCGGTCATGAGATGCGCCTCTCTCGTGAGAGTAAGCTCGGCTGCGGGCTCTCTCCGCGGCAACTGGCGCTAATTGACCGGTCTCCAGCGATCGTCGCTGGACCCACGCACTTCTTTGACTTCCTTCAAACCTTCGAACGCGTGCAGAGGCGAATACAGCGAGTAAAGTATAAAATAAGAATTAAATATAAGTGAACACTAAGTGAACTAATTGTAAATTCTGTGCTAAACATTTTGGTCCTTCAATACAACAATTTTGAAATAAACAAATTGCTTGGGACCGAACTGTGGCTTGACTCGAATTTGCTAGGAATTAAATTAATGTAAACATTTCCGAAGAATGTAATGAAATTAAACGGAACTGAGCCGAACATGATTGAACATATACAGATTTTTTTTATTTCAATTTCGTTTTTGTTGACATGCTTCTTTTTCTTTTTTTAATTTATAAGGTTTTCAGCCGGAGTATGGGAGGACTGAAACTTACAATCTGTTGTGGTATCCTTCCGCTGAAGGATACCCGCGGCAAAGACAAGATGTTAACGCCAACTGCCGCTCGCCAGAGGTGCTTCCTCATCGATCGGTAGGGTGTCAGGAGTGAGCACTCCAGTCTCTCTCCTGTCAGCCTGCCGATCATGAGGGGCGCCTCTCTCGTGAGCGTAAGCCCGGCTGCGGGCTCTCTCCGCGGCAACTGGCGCGGTTTGACCGGCCTCCAGCGGGCATCGCTGGACCCACACCGGTCTCTTCCCATTTAGCAGTTGACGCGAACACAAATCTTTTTCCTGCTTTAGAGTTGACGCGTGCAGAGTGCACTTTTCTACCGTGCCGAGTGATAAAAGTACTTTGGAATTCGTGCCGTTCGCCAAATAATAGTGTGACATCCAACATTAAACAATTGTATTAAATATTATAAAAATTTGTGATTCTTCGAACAAACATTTGGTCCAAACGAGCCGGATTGCCGCCGCCCAGGAACCATCGTCACCGACGCCCATACCATCGTCACCGACGCCCATACCATCGTCACCGACGCCCAAATCATCGTCACCGACGCCTAAGCAACCAAGCCGTGTAAACGGTAAGTTCACTGCATTTAATTTAATTTGGCCATCGCTTTTGTGCGAGCTTGTACGCAAGTCTACTTGCGAGTTTGAAAGTGCGTCTCGTGCACGAGCTAGTGAACACGGCGCACTTTGAAGCCGTGCCCGTCACTCTAGCCCCGTAGAGCCCTTCCGGCCATATACATTTTATATTTACACACATATATATATATATATATATATATATATATATATATATATATATATATATATATATATATATATATATATATATATATATATATATATATATATATATATATATATATATATATATATATATATATATATATATATATATATATATATATATATATATATATATATATATATATATATATATATATATATATATATATATATATATATATATATATATATATATATATATATATATATATATATATATATATATATATATATATATATATATATATATATATATATATATATATATATATATATATATATATATATATATATATATATAAGGAACTGTCCTCCTTATATATATATACCCTTTATTTGACCGTCAAACCTTACGAGACTTGTCAATTCGTGGGTAACGGTCCCCAAAAATAACGGCAGCACCAAAGTTGAAAATTTTGTTGCTGACCGTCTTCGCAAGCCTGTTCCCCATCACGAAGGAAACCGGTGGTGCTATTAAAGACCTGCAACGAGAAATCAACAATATTCTCGCCGCACTCGCGCTACAAGGTGTCGATACCTCGCATTGGGACGCAATAATCGTCTTTCTGTGCTCCAGCAAGCTCCCAGAAGCAACGCTTTCCCTTTGGGAACAATCTCTCACGAACAAAACGGAGATCTCAAAATGGACAGATCTGGATGCGTTTCTCACGCATCGCTTCCAGACCCTTGAAACGGTGCAAGATATTAAGTGCACACCCGCATCGAAGTCAACACAGCTCCCAGCTCCGACTCACTCAACTCCAGCCTCTAAACGCGTCCACACCTTTCAGTTGAAGGTGTCCCAAGATAGCTGCCCTCTTTGCCAGAAGCAGCACAGGCTGAGATCCTGCGCTCAGTTTCTCAGTTTGCCCGTTCCACAGCGGCTGAATACCGTTCAGAAAAACCGCTTGTGCAGCAACTGCTTGGCCAGATCTCATTCCGTGAAAAACTGTCCAAGCAGATTTAATTGCATCAAATGTAATGGCAGGCATCACACCCTCTTGCATCGTGAGAACGCTCCATCCTCATCGAATGCTGTACCAGATTCGACCCCACGTGCCTCACATCAAGAGCAACGGTATGAAAACGCTCCGCGTACTCAAGCCCCTGCCTATTCGAACTGCATTCCAAGTTCGACTCATCATGCTTTTCAGCAAGAAAGGCCGCATTCTTCGATGCGACCTCCCACGCATATACAGTCCACTCCTCCACCCACACAGCAACGAACTCAAGAGCAACGGTATGATAACGCTCCGCGTACTCAAGCCCCTGCCTATTCGAACTTCATTCCAGGTTCGACTCAACATGCTTCCCAGCAAGAAAGGCCGCATTCTTCGATGCGACCTCCCACGCATATACAGTCCACTTCTCCCCCCGCGCAACAGCGAAATGCACAGGACAAGCATCAGGTGTGCTTCGCGAAAGCACCAAAACAGGTTTTGTTAGGGACTGCCATGGTAACAATACGCCACCACGGTACATGTTACATCGCGCGCGCCTTAATTGATCCTGGGTCCGAAGTGTCGTTCATCTCGGAACGCATTCAAAAGCTCTTAAAGCTCCCAGCGCGGCCAACTGCAGCCGTAGTTTCCGGTCTCAACGAGACCGTGTCAGCAAGAATATCAAGATCGTGCGATTTTCTCCTGAATTCGCCGCTTGATCCCAAATTCCAAATTCAGGTGACGGCGCTTGTGCTTTCACAAATCACAGGGCGGTTGCCCTCCCACTCGTTAGATAGGTCACTTCTCAGTGGCCTCCCGCAAGACATCGAGCTCGCAGATGTCAACTTCTCCATAAGCGAGCAGGTCGACGTCCTCATCGGAGCCGATTTGTACCCAGCAATCCTGCTGGACGGCATCCGCCGCCAAGTACTGGGCTCTCTCATGGCTCAGCAAACCGTGTTCGGTTGGATCCTGACCGGGCCGGTTCCCAATACACAATCTGCCACGGCATCTATAAAAGTGGCTTACTTCAATGAAGTCTCCTTCGAACAACAGTTCGAACGTTTTTGGGAGGTGGAGGAACTTCCCAAAACTAGATGGCTATCCCCCTCCGACAAGTTTTGCGAAGAAAATTTCGTGAAAACAACGCGAAGACGCGATGACGGCCGCTATATCGTTTCACTGCCCTTTAAAATCGGCTTTACAGACACGCTCCGCCTAGGGACCTCGAGACACATTGCGCTCAAACAATACACGCGTCTGGAAGCCCGGTTAGGGAAAGACGAAGGCCTCAAGCACCAGTACGACACGGTGTTAAAGGAGTTAGTCGATTTAGGCCACATGAGAGTAGTCACTCCCCCAGAGCCGCAAGCACCTAGTAATCACTACTATTTGCCCCACCATGCCGTCATAAAGCCCGAAAGCACCTCGACGAAGGTAAGAGTCGTCTTTAACGCGTCCAGTCCAACCACCAGCGGACTCAGCCTCAATGATGTCATTCACACAGGCCCCGTGCTACAGACCGATTTGACTTTTCTAATTCTTCGGTGGCGCTTCTTCCGCTATGTCTTCAACGGAGACATTCAAAAAATGTATCGCCAAATATTGGTTGACCCAAAGCACACCCCTTATCAGCGCATTCTCTTCCGAGACCCGTACAAGTCCGAACTTACCGACTTCGAGCTTCAAACCGTAACGTTTGGAGTTAATTGCGCCCCGTTCCTGGCAATACGCACCCTTCTTCAATTGGGAGACGACGTGAAGCACCAGTTCCCGCTTGCCGCACACATTCTACAGCATTCCATGTACGTGGATGATGTGTTAGCAGGCACGCATGACCTGGTGACAGCTACCCAGACCCGCGACCAACTCATAGCGGCTCTCGACTCGGCAGGGTTTGCCCTTCGAAAATGGACTGCCAACCATAAAGGCATTCTGGCAGACTTACCGGCATCCCATCTGCTCCATTCAGATTTTCTGACGCTAGAAGATTCCAGCACCGCCAAAATGCTCGGAATTCGCTGGAACGCGACCCAGGATGAGTTCTACTTCGATGTCCAAGCCATCGCCATCAAAGCTGCGTACACGAAACGAGAAATGTTGTCTGTGGTCGCCAAGCTGTTCGACCCAGCCGGGTGGCTGGCTCCGATCACCGTTGCAGTAAAGATTTTGATTCAGCAAGTCTGGTTGGACAAAATCGACTGGGATGACACGCTGTCTCAGGTAACTCATGCTAACTGGATGAGTTTTCTTCAGAATCACCAGCACATCAGCGCCATCCGCATCCCGCGATGGGTAAGTTACACCCTAGAAAGCGAAGTCGAACTCCATGCGTTTGGAAAGCCTACGCAGGAGTCATCTATGCCCGCATCAAGGTCGCCCAGGAAGTCCAAGTTTTCCTTTTGTACTCTAAAACCCGGGTAGCCCCAATTAAAACTTTGTCTCTCCCCAGGTTAGAATTGTGTGGAGCCACTTTAGTCGCTGAGATGATCGACACTCTCGTGCCCACGCTGCAGCTGCCCCATTACACGATCTACTGTTGGAGCGACTCCACCATTGTTTTGGCCTGGCTGAAGAAATCCCCCTGCGTTTGGGCGACGTTCGTGGCAAATCGAGTCGCCAAAATCATTGAGAAGGTGCTACAGTCGCAATGGTTCCATGTGGATTCCCTGGACAACCCCGCGGACTTAGCCAGCCGCGGTGCCACGCCCCAAGATCTTGCTGCGAGCACCCTCTGGTGGAATGGCCCTGCTTGGCTCGCCCACGATAAGGATCGCTGGCCCGAATTCCGCGCCTCAAACGACTACGTCACCACACTGGAGCAGAAGACTGTCAGAACGCTGCACACCCATTGTGCTCCCGAGGAGGATCCGCTCGAACGTTTTTCGTCACTGCCACGAGCCCTACGCGTATACTCATACGTATACCGATTTCTTCACCACTCTCATCCGGCTAAGCGGCAAGGTCGCTCGCACCCCAACCTGAACCCCCCCCCCCCCCCCGGAGAAATAAAGGAAACGAAACGCTGCCTCGCGATATCCTGCCAGAAGATTCACTTCGCGGACGAGTACGCCGCGCTAGAAAACCACGCGATGCTGCGATCCAAAAGCAGCTTACTCTCGTTGAACCCGTTCCTCCACACGGACAACACGATGCGCGTCGGCGGGCGGTTGTCCTCGTGTCCCAATCTGCCTTTCGACGAACGGCACCCGATTATTCTGCCATACGGCTGTCAATTTTCGCGATTGCTCATTCGTTTTATACACGAAATATCTTTACACGGGGGCAACCAATTAGTCCTTCGTCTGGTCCGTACACAATTCTGGATCCCCAAGGTGAAAAACCTCATCAAAACGACGACCCATACTTGCAAGCCGTGCATCTTACATCGGAAGAAGCAGCGAACCCAACTCATGGCCGCCTTGCCTCCAGAACGCATCACGTTCTCCCGCCCCTTTGCCAATACCGGAGTCGATTTCGCCGGCCCGTTCGATATTAAAAATTACACGGGACGCGCGTGTTTAATTACCAAAGGCTATGTTTGTGTCTTTGTCTGTTTCGCAACGAAGGCCATTCATTTGGAACCCACTAGCGATCTCTCAACCGCTACCTTCCTTGCCGCTTTTTCCCGGTTCGCCGCCCGGAGAGGCTGCCCTGCCAACATCTACTCGGATAACGGCACAAATTTTGTAGGCGCCTCCAAAGAGCTCCGGCGCGACTTTCAGGACTTCATGTCTAGAACGACGGAGTTGATCGAAGCCCGATACTCACATCAAGACGTCTCCTGGCATTTTTTGCCGCCAGGAGCCCCGCACATGGGTGGCCTCTGGGAGGCGGGGGTCAAGAGCCTCAAAACCCATCTCCGGAAGGTGGCCCCAGCCATAAAATTCACCTTCGAAGAATTCTCCACTCTTCTGAGTAAGATCGAGTCGTGCCTTAATTCACGCCCCCTCACAGCTTCCTCCGAAGACCCAACCATGATGGAAGCCATCACCCCTGGCCATTTTCTAATTGGCGGGCCCTTACTCGCTCCCGCCGAACTCGAGCGGCATAACAACCCGCTCTCCATTCTCAATCGGTGGAGACGCGTGCAAGCGCTCGCTCAGCATCTCTGTCTGAGATGGAAGACAGAATACCTGCGCGAACTTTCCCGCCGTACCAAGTGGAAGACTCCACAACGCGATTTCCAACTCAACGATCTCGTGGTCATTCGCGACGATAACTTGCCGTCGAACTCGTGGCGCTTAGGCCGGGTTACAGCTGTCCACCGCGGACAAGACAACCGCGTACGCGTGGCTGACCTCTTAACCGAAAGGGGCCACGTCACGCGTCCCATTACGAAACTAGTACCCTTGCTCTGTGCATAACAGCCTGTTAGTAACCCCGTCTCTTCTCATTACAGAACCATCATGTATCTGATCCGCCGACAGTATGCGCGGACCCGCAGAGGGCGGCTGCTAGCACCACCCGGGGCTGTGCCCATCTGTGCCGCCTCCACCGCCGCGCCACCCATTGTTGCCCACCGGGAGCCGTCCCCAAGCGCCGACGTCCTGGTGCTCGATGTCTCGGACGAGGAGGCACAGGCGATCGCCACGGCACGGCGCTCGCCCACCCCGCCGACCCGAGCTGCCCGAAGCTTCTTCGTCCGATTCGAGGAAGCCTCCTCCGATCCGGCCCCATCACCGAGGCCCCTCTACTGCGACGACCTCCGTATACGCGGAAGTCTTCGAGCTCGCGCAATGTCGGTGCGATATCCGCCGCGCCACTTGCCGCATGCTCCACCACAGCCGGCCCAGAGACGTGCAGCCTCACCACCCTCGCCGGCCCCGAGACGTCTGCGGCCCGCTACGCCGGAACCGGTGCCACGCCGTGCACCACCAGCACCGCCGGCTCCGTTAGCACCGCCGGCCCCAAGGCACGCGCCTCCAGGTCGTCCGGCCCCACGACGCGCCGGCATCACAATAAAAGAATTTCCATTAAACCAAAACACCATTCCTGGTTTAATGCGACTTGCGGACAAGCAGTCGGGTCTAAAGAGGAAGCATTTAGGAATTGGCGTTTAAACAAAACTGCTGATACTAAACTGCTGCGCAATCATGCCAGAAATAGGTGCATAATTACTTCTAGTGCAATGCCATTCTAAAGCGCGAAAAAGTTCTCTAAGAACAGCGCCTTAGACGCAGAGTTCTTGAATACCATAAGGGTAGTAAGAACTTTTGGTCGTTCGTAGGGAGAGTGAAGAATCAGACGCGATCGTCTATTCGAACTCTCCTCAAGGATGATCAGATCTTCGCTCACTCGGTTGATAAGGCAAACTTATTAGCCAAAATGTGTGCTGAAAACTGCTCTCTTCCTGAGAGTAGCCAACCACTACTCGTGATCGATGGTGTGTCTCATATTATGCCTGAGATGCACTTTCGAACGCGGGCTGTTAAAAGAGTGCTTGAAAACCTCAACGTGAATAAATCCTCGGGACCGGATGGCATTTCAACCCACGTGTTGAGAAAGTGCGCCTCAACACTGGCTCGCCCATTGCGAAATCTCTTTAATTTATCGTTTACTTCAGGAGTTTTTCCTACTTCCTGGAAGATTGCCAATGTGCAGCCAGTTCCCAAAAAAGGTGAGGCTACGAATCCTGCCAATTACCGACCAATAGCAATGTGTTCAATGCTCTCCAAAGTTATTACCGCTTTCTTAAGCTGTGTAAGAAATACTTCACTCCAACCGATCTTCATTCCTACACCACCTATATCCGTTCGAAAATGGAGTACAATTCGCATATGTAGTCGGGAGCTTCGCGGGCATATCTTCAGCTTCTAGACCGTATCCAATGTCGTGCGTTAAAACTTATATGACACAGTAGGGTATCCAGCTCTATTGAAACCTTGGAGCGTCGTCGTGATGTGGGGTGTGTATCATTATTTTACCGTTACTTTCATGGTAAATGTTCCTCTGAAGTAGCCGGCCTGATTCCTCCGGTTCAGGTATTTAGCAGAACTACTCGGCTTTCCAGAGCGGTGCACCCCTTTTATGTCGCGATTCCGTTCCAACGAACCACGCATTACCGTGAGAGTTCGTTTTTCGGTCGCGTCGTTAGATTGTGGAATAATCTCCCTGCGAATGTCTTCCCGCCCACTTACAGCGTCGAAACCTTTAAGCGAAGTGTAAACCGTCACTACTCCCTCTTTCCCCCTTCCCACTAACCTGTCATCCCTTCGGAACCAACAAATGCTGTGCATGGATAGGGGGCATCCCCTGAGCTTGGTTTCATCTGCCATACAAAAAAAATCTTTCAAGAAGCTAATTAGAAATTAATTCCAGACCCGTATCGATAAATATAAGACAAATTATTTTATTAGCTATTATATTCTAATAATTTTCCTTAACTAAGGTGTTAATGAAAATTAATTTATTCTTAAAATAGGTTGCAATATGTTATATTCGTACATCTTGTTTTTTAAAAATTTACTATTTGACATAAATCTCTAATTGACTATTCGAGCAATAATCTTTTATTTTCTTAAAATTCAATTAATTCATCACATTGTTTTATTTAAGATATTTAATCTTCTGGAATTTATTCACATAATTTTCCTTCTTTTCATTTCAACCTTATTCATTTTTTTTTCCGTTTGAATAAGAAAATTTGTCTTGCTTGCTGAAATGATTCTTTTTTTCCCTCTTTTCTTTTATTTTAATAGTTGCAAATAAATACTTTGCAAGCATAATTTTAATTGCTAAGTGCAATTCCCTAAAGGCGGCTTGAAACAATTCATCCTCAGGTTTTTTTTCTGGTTTTGAATTTCTTCAGTTTTCAAAAACCTGGGACGTTGCTGTTTTGGAGCAACGAGGTAATTTGTACACTTTTTTGTACAAATGTTGTAATTTGCGTTTAAGTAAGCAGGTCTTTGCTTATTGAAACGCGCGTAGCTAAAAGTTAGTGGTTAGTTTCAATTAATTGTGTTACTAAAATTTTTTTTTTATTTTCTTCTTGTTTTTCTTTCTTTTTCTTAACTTTTTTTTACTTTTTTTCCCTTATTTTATTCTACATATTTTTCTCTTTCTGTATTTTTCTTTTTTTTAAAATCAATTTCTTTTTTTTTATTTTAATATTAATTCTTATAACATTTTTTATGTGTTCGTTTTTGTATTTTTTTGTATTCTTTTCAACATTTAGGGTTAGGTAAGTAAGATTTTCGTATCGTTGGAATTGTTTTAAGTCATCTTTGCCAATGTCATATCCATTGAAGTGGCGAGGATTGCCTTCTTCTCGGACCAATTTCCTTCGTATCAACTAAAGTTGAATTCGGCTATACTAAATTAGCTAAGAGTCAACTAGAAAATATTTAATACATATAGAGTAAGATGAATGAAATAATCTAAAATGGAACTGGATTACTTTTACCTCGCGTCCAATATGTCTCACATATTGGTTTGAGTCTTTAAGTAATGTGTTCTTGTGAATATGTATTTACATATTAGACTGTGCTATTTTTCCTATTTCCCCATTGTTTCGACTAAATTGATATAGCCGAAAAATGTGTTTAGACTCTTACTGACAAATTCTGATACTTGCTCTGATACCGTAGTGACTTGCTTCCCCTCAATAGGGTATACACACCGTGAAGCCTCTGTTTCACGCAAGCAATGAAATCTTGCATTTCTGCATTACTGTCGCCCCTCTTAGCTACTTCGCACCCCTATATGAACTTGTAGACCTCCCCTCTCAAGTCGGGTGATCTCGTCCCTGAAAACAGAGGTACTAGCCTACTAACAGATTTAGAAATTACCAATTTTCTCTTTTATTGGTAAAGCGGAAGGAAAGGAAATGGAGTTGCTTTGCTTTGGACTGTTCACTTGAACAACAGCTTCCTTATGTTGCAGCGTTTGGTCGTGGGCCAACTCCAGCTCTTGTTTTAGAAGCCTATTCTCTTTTTTTAGTTCTTGGAGTCTCTGGCATGCCTGTTCCAACGACGAGAAGTCCTCCTTACTCCGCTGTCTTGGCGTCCTATGCTCCGCTGACGTAGAAAGTCCTCTCTGCTGTAGGCGCTCCCTAAGGTCGTCTCTTTCAGCTTCCAATTCTGCTAACTGGCTCGCTTCTATTTCCCTTTCTGCCAGATGGTTGTCGTACCTGTTCTTTTAATATCCAAATTGCCGTTTCCAGTGCTTTAGTTCGTCTATGTAGCTCTTATTTCTGTTACCTAAAAAATCTAGCAACTCATCCAAAACTGCATCTGCCTGTTCTACCTTTGAGTTATTCACTACGCTGCCAAGCTTGGCTCTGATTAAGTCTAGATTTTCTTAATTGTTTACAGTTAAATTTAAGTTTTCCCATATTTTCTTTATTAATCTATCGATTTGTCTAAGGAGATTCTTAAAATCCCTATTTAAATTGTAAAATTTCTCCTCCCATTCATTTATTTCCATTAACCGAATTTACTTAGTTGCAATTAAAACACAGGAATTAGCGATTTCTAGCTCTGTCATTACTGACCTACTTCAACCACAAACAAAACAACAACAATACGTAGTAACTTCAAGGCCAGCGTAACCAGCCGCATTAAAACTGAGCGCCGAATTTCGCTACTCGCACGGTCATTCACCATTCGCTCACTACGCAGAAACAAAAAGTTAACCTTGAAGGTTACACATTTCAAGGTTAACGAGATAAATTATTCAAACACTTTTCCGAATTTCTAAAAATAAATTATACATTTTATTCTGAAGTTTAAGGTCTTAATGCATTCATGTTTATTTTCAAAGTTTTTATTTAATTAACTGATAGTTGTAATTTCTCTTAATTAATATATTTTACATTCTACTGCACAATTGCAACTTTACATTTTATATTCATTTAACACACTTATGTTTCCTTCATTATTATTTTTTCCTCTTTTTCTTTTTCACTTTTCCATTGTTAGCATTCACCACATTGCCACCCAATGGGGCCAACGAAAAGAAAACAACCCGCACTTCGAATTCGGACGCTAAATTAGTGAACAACGCATTTGGGGAAGAGTTCACCCTTTATTTATCAAAGATAAAAACTTAAAACCCACCAACCTCACTGCGTTAGTAAAGAGGTGTACAAAAAAAAATCAACCCGGTATAATATGCTACTGGGTCGGCTCTCCTGCAATTGGTACTGGCTTCAACCAGGACCAATTCCACTCGAGTTTGTGTTTGTGTATCAATCCCCCCAAAACCAGACAGCCTCAGGTTAAAGGGTAAAGGAGTCTTGCCCAGGATTGAGTTTTGTTAGTACGGGGAAAATAAGTATACGAGTATAAAATTATAATAAACAATGTTGTAAAATTATAATATTTCTCAACAATAATAAATATATATTAATATAATCTAAATTTTCATTTTTATTTATAATTTATTATATCCTACCTAAAATTTTTCCCCTTAGGTTAACATTTACTTAAAATAAAATTCACTTTTTTTCCTACCAGTTCCCATCTGCTGTAAATATCTGCAACTAGATTCCCTTTCGTTTTTCTCTTTAAAAAAAAAAAACGACTCAATATAACCAAACTTTCCGAAATCGCACATATGTGTAGTACCCAAAATTTCCACCAAATTCCTTTAACAACAAAGGAGGCTTTATATCTAAGATAAATTTTGAAATTGGCTTATCACCGCTACTACCACCTACAGTCATTAATGAACACAATTTAAGTGCTCAACATTTGGTCAAGAACCCAGTACCCCATGCTGAAAGTAAGCATAACAATATAAGATATCCCCATCTTAGAGAAGCATTTCATAATAAAGTAATTGATCTAAATGATGAGTCGAGTAATTTAATGATCGCAGATATAAAATTTCCAATACAAACAATACAAAATCAACTCCCTCTGAAATTATCGCTTTCCTAAAGCTTCGTGAGTTCCCTTCCTTGTCAATTGCTTTCGGCCAAGCTTTTTGTTGTTTCCTCTTTTTTCCAAAATGTCCACTAATTGCATAAAATTTTTGTGCAATATATTTCCTTTTACTTCTTTGCTTTTTATTCTTCCTACTTAATGTGTTATAGTTTCACTTTCATTGTAACATCATGTGTGTATCATCATCATACTCCCTTCGGGTGTAGGGTATATTCACTTTGTTCTTCCGTTGGAACGCAGAGAAGGAGACGAGATAGATATAGAAAAGTATATATATTCTTGCTCAACGTCACCTCCTGAATCGATTTAGCCCTGTCCGTCCGTCTATGTGTTTGTCTGTCTGTCTGTCTGGTGAAATCACGATTACGAGAGAATGAAAAGAGATATCGCGATGAAATTTGGCACAAATATTCTTTGTTATGTAGGGCTGTTTGGGATTGAAAATGGGCGAGATCGGTAAACAGCCACGCCTACTTTACGTACGGAATGTAAAGGCACCTCGTTTCAAAAAAAGTTAAAATCTGAATATTTCATAAACTGTGTGAGATATTAAGGTATAATTTTAGTCCGGAACATGTAGCGTCAATACTAAAATGTTTGAAAAAATGGGCGTGCCACGCCCACTGATAAAAAAGTTGGCAATATCTAATGAACGGTATAAGATATGGACATGTAATTTTATCAGGATACATAGGAAAGCATTACCAATAAGCCTGCCATTGGGCTTGCCATATCTTGTAAACGGTGTAAGATATTAATACGAATGTTATCACGAAGTATCTACACGTATTACCAATCTAAATACAAAAAATGGGCGTGGTCCGCCCACTTATATAAAAGTTGTCAATATCCCATAAACGGTTCAAAATATTGATACGTAATTCTATCTACCAGTATCTAGAGACATTGCAAAAACATTTTGCCGAAATGGGCGTGGTCCGCCTACTTATACAAAAAGTGTTAAGTGGCGAAATTATAATTTTTTCAGTTACTCGGGTGTAGGGTATTTAGTATGCGGCCAGGCCGAAGACAACACTTTTACTTGTTTCTATTTCACTTCTATTTTAATTATATTTAATTTTAAAGCTGTCTTTCTTATTCTGCTCCTTCATTTTTCCTTTTCTTCTTAAAATTTTTAATATTCTTTTTAATTACTTTAATTAAATCGATTAATCTCTTTTTTTCCAGTTTTTCACTTTCAGTTAATTTCCCTTCAATTTCATTTTCTTTTTAAGCTTTCTTATCTTCCGATTTTTTACTTTTCAAGCCTTGGAGCTTTACTTGAATCTCCACAATTTAATTACTTTTGTTTTCAAAATCAGTTTTCTTTCCACCTTTTCAATTTTACTTCACTTCCAAACTTATTACCTTTTACTTTCTTATTTATTTTTTCTTTAACTCCCGCGATCTTTCGGCTGAAAGATCGGCAAGTAAGGCATCAAAGTTTGAGTTGCGAAACTCCTACTTGCCCAACAGCCAATAATTGCCAGCAGAATTCCAATTCTGCAAGAAAAGCAAGTTGCACAATGGGTCAAAGTGCAGAGATTGACCTGACCCACTTAGCTGGCTGAACCGAGCCGATCCTCCAGCGGAAGGATTCTTCAGCGGAAGTTGGATTCCGCAAGCGGACTTGCTATTTTGAAAAAAATGCTCTTGCGCAATTTAAATTTTACTTTGAATTTATTGAACTGTGATCGAGAAGCAACCACAGTTTGGCCTAAAAGTATGCCTTCAAAAAAATAACTGCAAGCCTCCACGTTGGAAGTAAACTGGCAAAGTACTGTATTAACTAAAATACTTGCACTGTTATCTGGTTTTAACAGCGTTGGTTTTAGGGTGTGCAGATTGACTCACAAGAAATCAAACTTCATTCATCTGAACGTATCTGAACGTGACGTCGAGAAATTGTAGTTTTGTCTTCGTCGCTTAATAAATTTTAAAGTGAAAATTTTATGGTGAAAACTTTAAGGTGGAACACGAAAAAATTTAAATAAAATATTTTTAAAAAGTGCACTCAACATTTCAATAAAAAGTTAAAACCTTTTTAAAAAAGTGAAAAACTTAGAAAACATTTAAACAGAAAAGTGCACAGAACATTCCAATAAAAAGTTAAAAACATTTCAATAAGCCAAAGAAAAACCAACACCATCACCTTCATGAACAACAACAACAACTAAACAATAACAACAACAACAACACCAACAATAACAATACCAATAGCAACTACAGAGTAGGAAAAAACACAATATTTACGAGGTAAGTGAATTTATATATAAAACAAATAGTAATTAATAATTGATAGTTGAAATTATTATATAAATATAATTATGATTATATTAATAATAATACAACAATTTTTGAGAACATAAAATAATATAATAAGAATATATTTAATGATGTATTTTGGAAGGAATTTCCGTCAACCCTCGTCAAATTTGTTCTGTTGACAAATCGGTTTCGGCGTTGTGCCATCCTCAGTGTCGTTTTTCGTTTCTCTGAAGATGGCACAACGCCGAAACCGGTTTGTCAACAGAACAAATTTGACGAGGGATGACGGAAATTCGTTCCAAAATACAATATCTTCCTACCCTGTCGGAAAAACAATCGAACACCAAGAAACAATATATTTAATATTTTCTTTTTTATAGTATGTAGATTTGTATGTTTAATATGTTCCCTTAATTTACAGAATCTACAGCAAGAGCAGCACCAACAACATCAATAGCAGCAGAAAACAACAATCACAAACAACAACAACAGCAGAAACAACAACATAAGCAATACCAATAAAACCAACAACAACAACATGAGCAACATCAACAACATCACCATCGCCTCCACCGTCACCGCCACCACCACCCTCACCACCATTACTACCATGACTGCCAACGACAACAGCAACAACAGCATCAACAACACCACCATTTCCAATACTATGAAAGGCTCTGTTCGTATCGAGTGTGGTCAGCGCTTCTCTGCAAAGCGCAGAGTAAAACGCCACGTTAAATCGAAGCACGAGAAGCAGGCATTCGATTGCAGCGAATGTGAGATAAAATTTGCACGACGTGACAACCTTCAGAGGCATAATACTAAATTTCACCCTCATTCATCATCATCGTCAGTAGCAACAGCAGCGTATTTAACCAATCCTCAGCTTTCAACATCAACAGCATCATCATCAATACCAGCTCATGTTCGTTGCCCCAACTGCAACGAAAACGTCTTGCAAAAAGATTGGTCTCATCATGTTCGGAAAAACAAACATAAAAAGAATTGTTGGATCCCAATAAATTCTGCTTCAAGTCGGCTATAATATCAGCCGTAAACCCATCTGATTACAATCCACATAGAGCTTCCAGCTATCACATAAATAATATTGAAGAGCCATGGAGTGACGTTGAACTTCAACACATTAACGTTCCCGCTGCCGCTGAATCAAGTCTCCCGATTCGAGGAAACAAATCCACACATTAGTGTGAATGTGTTTAGATACGATGAGGAGCTCGGGAGCATCGTGGGACCCTATTACCAAGCAGGAGAAGTCCTCCCACATAAACCTCCTGCTGATTCAGGAGGAGGAGCTGTCCACTACGTGTAGAGCATGTCAAGGTAATTTAAATTAAAACTAATGATTAATGATTTTCATAACACTAATTTTATATTTTCTCTCTTTTCTCTTTTCAGAGTAATAAAATCACAACAAACAAACCACCAACATAGGGTGTATTTCTGCAACAGCTGCTGTATTCGCACAATGCGACTACTGCAGAGCAACACAAGGAGGTATGCAAAAAGGTGGTGACGGTGATGCCTAAACAGGAGGAGGCATCACTTAGCTTTAAGAATTTAGAACGTAAGTTAGTACCTTTTGTAGTTTATAGTGACTGTAGTGAGTGTATTTGAAGAAATGTAGATAGTAGTGTAGATGTAAGTTTAAGAAGTAGTAAAAATGTACATAAACATATACCTATAGCATTTAGTTATTACATAGTTTGTAAGTATAATTCTAATCTAAATAAGTTTGTTGTATATTCGGCTGAGGATGCCCCCCCTAAATTTATTCAAAATTTGGTGGGGAAGTGTAAAGAAATTTACGAAAATTATTTGAGTGTCGTGAGGCCTATGACTCCCTTCGGTCCGGCAGAACTCAGACATCAGTCTGAGTACAATGTCTGAGTACAATGTCTGTCACATTTGTGAACAGACATTGCGGGCAGAAAGGGTGGCAGATCATTGCCATTTAACGGGAAAGTATAGGGGTCCGGCACACAACGAGTGCAATTTGAAATATCAAAATTTGAAATATCAAATAAAATAAGTGTGTGAAATATCACACTTTTCCCTATATTTTTCCACAATTTTTCTGGCTATGGCTGACACTTATTTATTAATGAACTCAATTTATTTGAGGGGGATAGAAATGTTATCCCCCTAAATAAAGAGTTGTACGTATCCCTGTCGAAGAGGATACGCGTAAGCGAAAAGAAGACCATTGAACTCAGGTTCTTGGATTCTTTTCGCCTTATGGCTTCCAGTTTGTATACATTGGCGCAAAATCTTATGCCTAATGATTTTCACGCGGTGCGCCGAATGTATCTAAACGAATGCATCTATGAAGAATTTAATCTTCTTAGGAGGAAAGGTGTATTCCCATATGAATACATCAATTCAGTTGATCGCCTGCAAGAAACCAGCCTTCCTACTCGAGCTGATTTCTTTAGTCGATTGAATGGTATAGAATGTGCAGTGGAGCATGCTCAAAGAGTTTGGCAAGTTTTCAATTGTCAAACTCTGAATGATTACATGATCCTCTATCTGAAAACAGGTGTACTTATTTTGGCAGACGTTTTTGAAAATTTCAGAAACATGTGCACAAATATTTACAATCTGGATCCACGTCAGTACTACACGGCTCCAGGTTTGTCTTGGGATGCAATGTTGAAAACAACCAACATAGAACTGGAGCTGCTTACTGACGTTGATATATATCTTTTCGTACAGAAAGGCATACGGGGCGGCATTGTTCAATGTAGCAAGAGGCATTCAAAGGCAAATAATAAGTATATGACGGAGTACGATTCAAGTAAGCTAATAACCTATACGGTTGGGCAATGTTGCAATATTTACCGTAAGGGGGATTTGAATGAATAATTTTAAAGAAAGTACCCAAGGCATTGAAGTTTAAAAAGTCTTGTTGGCTAAAACAATATATCGACTTAAATACCCATCACCGCAGTTTAGCAAGAAATACTTTTGAAAAGAAATTCTTTAAACTGCTAAACAATGCGGTGTACGGGAAAACAATGGAAATAGTTGATAAACGGAAAGATGTCAAGATTGTAAATAGCTGGGAAAGTCGAGGAAAGCGATTGGGAGTTCGTGCACTAATTGCTAAACCGAATTTTCACAGCTCTTCGCAATTCACAGAAGGCATGATTGCGATTCAAATGAGTAGGATTCGCACCGTTTATAACAAGCCCATTTATTTGGGATTTTCGTTGCTTGAATTGTCTATATGGAAGATGTATAACTTCCACTATGACTTCATGCTACCGAAATTCCAACAGAGTCTTGCATTGAACTATATGGATACAGATTCATTCATATGTTCAATCAACGTCGAAGATGGTCCCAAAATTCGTGAATGAGCCCAGAGTTTCGGTGGATATGGTGCGGCTTCCCAGGAGGGTAGCAAATTCAGTTTTTAGGATGCAATTGGAACTGAGGATTAGTAGTCCTGATCCTTCCAGAAATTGTTGTGCGATTTCTGTGCCACAGATAGTTGTAATTTGTGTGATTTCCTTAACCGCGAACATCCATTGGTACTTGTTTTGACCCGGACCTCTCGTTCTGCCTTTTTTAACTCGCATAATCGCTTAGTTTGATTGTAGAATAGGCTTACTTCACATGCACCTATCTCTGCCCCCTTTTGGTAAATAGGTTGTGTATTTGGGCATAGATATATTTGTTCGGCGAGTAGCTGACTAGCTTATGGTCACCACACTGTCGTTCATAACGACTGGAATCGGGATTAGGCGATAGAAGTTGAACGAGTCCGCTTCTCGTAGGGGAAGTATGACTCGAAAGATCACATGATTTTCTGTAACTCTGCCTTGTACCTTCATTAATTTGTACATCGAGAGTAAGTTGTTTTGGTCCCCTGGTATTTCTGTGTTTGACGGCAGATGGCCTCGGATCCTTCGAACTTCGGACTCCATCTGTTGTGCGGATAATAACAGTGGACTGATTTGTCCATGATGAGCATTGATGAGGACATCAATTAAGGCCGCGTGTGTTCGTTAGAGATTTGCGGATGCTAGTGTTAATTCCAAGCCTATAGATGTTAATAGTTGTACAATTTGGCTTTCTTGCAATTGGAGCTCGTTCGTTTGAAGTCGGGTGGTAATGTTGCTGAGCTTACTTTCAAACCGTGCGAAAGTTTTTGCAGCGTCTTCTTGATTAAGCTTCATAATGTTGAGTGTTGAGTCAATGATAGATGTGTGATTTTTTAGGCACTGAAGCAAGTATTCTACATTAATTTGGGCCTTTGCAAATTTCTCTGACATCTCGGTGGCGTGATTGTTATCTAGGATCCCAAACAGGGAATTTGCGATGTTTCCTACTATGTTGAAAGCCCCTCTTTTTTGTCTTCGGGTGGCTAGTAGGCTGTTATTTAATCGCAACTCGTTTTCTGTATGTTGGAGTTGAGAGATCAAGTCTACGCAGAAAGGTTGCTGTTGCATTAGTCCGCATAGGTGCGCAAGAGTCCTTGTACGAAAGCTTGCATTTCCAGTTGCATTGGCGCCAAATCGTAATATATAATGAGATTCCATTCACTTGACACTACGTGGCCTTTTCCTATCTGTTCGTAGTGAATTCCCGTGATGGGCCCTAATTTCCGGACTGTGATGGGCTGACCAGCCACCAATGCGAGAAAGAGGAGTGCCAGCAAGGTCAACACAGTGTTGGGAGATGTTGCTCTGATTTTTTGTCTCTTTGGCGGCCTGCTGGATGTGTGTTTTTCATCATTGCTTCTAGTCTTGCTGCTGCTCGTGTTTGGTTGATTTGAATCTTCTAGTGATGAGTCTTTTAGTTGAGGAAGGGGGGCTAAGTTATGAATGGCCCTTTTTAATACTCCCTTTGCTGTCGAAATTTGTTGCATTGTCGCAATATAAATTTTGACAGTGTCCTCTTCTTCCAATGATGCGTTTCAGACATCTGATGAATGCGTCAGTGGTTAAATGACCAACAATCTCTAGATGAACTACCTTTGTGGCAAAGCAGCAGAAGATTGCGACATATGCCTTCGTTGGTCTCTTTCCGCGCGTTTTGTGGTGAATCCAAAAGGGGCCGCAGAAGTCTACTCCTGTGTTAAGGAAAGGCCGTGCCGGTTGGACTCTTGAAGCTGGTAGATCTGCCATCATCTGGTGAAACAATTTGGGCTTCGCCTTGGTGCAACGAACGCAGTTTTGTACCACCGATCGACGCATTTGTTTTCCCTTCACAGGCCAAAAACGTTGTCGAAATTGGGCTAACAACGTCTGCGGTCCACAATGGTAGTGTTCTTCGTGGAACCATTTTAAGAGAAGCTTCACCAAGGGGTCGTTGTATGGCAAAACTAATGGGTGTTTGGCTTCATATGATATAGCGGATGCATCGAGACGACCTCCTACTCGAATTAAGCCTTCATCATCCAGGAATGGGTTAAGTTCGCTGATTGCGCTGGATTTGCTTACGCTAATCTTTTTGATCAACGCAGTGAAATCTTCTTTAAAATCCGATTGTTGTATGGCGTGAACTATGACGTTAAGTGCCTTCTGATGTTCTGCTGGTGTGAGATGTATTGAGGATTCCCTTGCTTTCTTCTGGTTCCTGCAGTGCTTCGTGAATCGTAGGACGTAGGCCACAATGTGGATAAGTGACTTGAAGGAACCTCGATGACTAATTTTATAAATGATGTCTTCCACTTCTCCATGCGCTGCAACTGTCGACGTGAACGCTGACTCTTTCCTTTCCATGTCCACAGTACTGAGCGAGTTGCCACAATATGGTTTCAGCTAGGTGTTATTTTTACCAGGCAAAAACAACGGACCGTAAAACCATAAGTTTTTAGATCTGAACTGTCATGGTGGTTCTCCTCGTGACAGTAAATCCGCTGGATTTGCTGTTGACTTCACATGCCGCCACTGGATCGCATCTGACAATCCTTGAATCTTGGAAATTCGATTGGCAACAAAAGTGTGGAAGGATGTGGTTTGAGAGTTTATCCAAGCCAGAACGATTTCTGAGTCGGACCAGAAATATGTTGGAATTTCTCCTGACTTAAGGTCGTGTTTGACTCTATCTGCCAGCTGGGCGCCAAGTACTGCAGCACATAGTTCTAAGCGTGGTAGTGTTTGCCTTTTAAGTGGAGCCACTCGAGACTTGGCACACAGAATTCGCACTATAATGATCCCTTCCTTGCTGGTTGATCTGGTGTATGCGACTGCTCCATACGCCTTTTCTGATGCGTCGCAGAAGATGTGTAGTTGCAGAGAGTCCCGTTTACCTTGAGAAAGTGAGTGTCGACCAATTTGCAATTTGTTAAGCTCCGGTAGCTCGTTGCGGTACCTTGTCCATCTGAGCTGTAGGTTCTGTGGTATTTCTTCATCCCATGATAATTTCGCCTGCCATAGTTCTTGAATTAGAATTTTCGCACCACTGGTGCGAGAATTCCTAATGGATCGAAGATGCTGGCTACATCCGATAATATTGTTCGCTTTGTTGGACGTGTTGGTGTTAAATTTTGCACCTTTATGGAAAATTGGTCGGTCTTGGGTAGTCATGTTAGCCCCAAGGTTTTTTACCATATCGCCGACGTCATAGCTGAAATCTAAGTTAACTTCTTAATCCTCTTTGGCTACATTCTGAAGGAGGGCAGGATGGTTGGCACACCATTTCCTTAGCTTGAATCCAGCTGTGTTCAAGATTGCGTTAAGCTGTTTTTGAATATCCTTACCAACCTGGAGATTGTCAGCGCCCGTTAGGCAGTCATCGACGTAGAAGTCATTCAGGAGGGCTGCGGCACCAAGAGGATGCGTTAAGGAGTTTTTTGTACTCAGTTCCTGCAAGCACCTTGTTGCGAGATAGGGCGCAGATCTTGTTCCATATGTGACGGTGTTTAACTGGTAATAGTTGAGAGCTTGATTGTTATCGGCTCTCCAAGCAATGAGCTGATATTTGCGATCGCTTGGATGGATCAAAATTTGTCGATACATTTGTTGTATATCGCATGTGAAAACGTATTTTGGCAAGCGAAAACGTAGGAGAATTGAAAAGAATTCACTTTGAGTTGTTGGTCCGATGTGCATGATGTCGTTGAGGGATATTCCAGTTGATGACCTTGATGATGCATCGAAGACTACCCGTAACTTTGTCGTGCTGCTTTCAGGCCTCAGAATGCAATGGTGGGGAATGAAGTATGTGGGAGGTGCGATGGTTTTTATGTCAATTTTGGACATGTGTCCTAACGCAACGTACTCCGCCATGAACTGGACACATTGTTGTTTTATGTCAGCATCCCTGGAGAAACGTCTTTCTAGCCCGTGAAATCTGGAAATGGCTACTTGCTTTGAGTCGCCCAACACTGATGTTTTTTCGGTGAATGGGAGCCCGACCATAAACCGTCCATCATTGTGTCTTACCGTATTCTGGGTGAAATGAGACTCACATAATTTTTCTGCCGGTGATAAGATCCTAATACCTTGTGTGACTTCTTCTAATTCCCAGAACCTCTCTAGTTGATGGTTTACCTCGTCATCGGTTTAGATGTAGCAAGACGGCTGTCCTGGGGTACTATCAGCAATCTTTCCGGTGAGTATCCATCCAAACACTGTTTTGTATAGAGTGTTAACAATACGTCGATGGTTCCAGGCCGGAAAAAGTGTGGATCTGCGTACTGGATGTCTTTGGGCAGGTTCAATGTTGTAGGGTCCAGCTGATGTGAGGGCTGCTGTGAGACAATTGTTGCAAGTACGAATGCCTTGACCTGATTAAAATATTGATTGCATCGCGATTGTAGATTGATCACTACTTGATGTCGGACGGCATTCCTTTTGCTGCCAATGCCCTCTAATTGTGCAACGGTTGGTTGTGTAGACAATCCCAATTAGTGGGCGAGTTTGTTGGTAATGAGGTTCACCTGTGATCCGGAGTCCAAGAGTGCTCGGCATTTTATCGTTCTTCCATTGCTGTCGATCAGGTTGATGAGAAGCACGTATCCATTGGGCATTGATTGTCTGGAGGTTGCTGTGGCACTAAGGTTGATTGAGGTCGTCGTGGCACTACTTTGATTAGTAATACGTTGAGTTGATTAGTCAATTCTGCTACCTTTTTTACGGACTCTGGCTTCTTCTTGGTAGATTCGAAATGTAGTAGAGTGTTATGCTTTTTGTTGCATTTTGTACAATTTCTGGACGCGCAGTTTTTAGTAACGTGCCCAGATTTCAAACAATTAATGCATACATTTTGTTCTTTCGCCAAGTCAAAACGGTTGGTGACCGAAAGTTGCAAAAACTTTGGGCACGCGAATAATGGATGGAATTTGTCATTGCATGCTTTACATTTTTGCACATTTTGAGTAGTGGTCATTGAGGTTAGCGGTTTAAGCACTGATGATTTCTCTTTATGTCCCACAGCTTCCAATGATTGGAAACGACCTTCCAGAAACCATAGAAGATCCTTAACGGATGGCACTTCTCGGGGATCCTTTAGCGATTGCTCATATGCCATGTGAGTCCCCCTATCCTTTTTTTTTATCACCAGATGTATCAGTATGGGATCCCATGACGTCGTTTCGGTGCCCATGTTTCCTAAGGCGAGCAAGGTCTCCGCAGTTGTGTCGTGCAGATTTTTGATGGCAGTTACAGATGTGTGATCTGCCATTTGTCTGGGATGGTTGAATAATTTGTCCATTAAGGCCGAAGTGATTAGGCGTTTGTTGTTGGACCGATGTTGCAGCATTTCCCAGGCGGTTTGATAATTTTCTTCCGTGAGCGGAAGATGTCTGATGAGTTTTTCGGCTTCACCCACCAAATTGCTCTTGAGGTACCACATCTTTTGGATGTCAGGAAGTAGTTTCGAATGGATGAGCTGGTTAAACAAGTCATGGAATTGCCGCCACTGGAGGTAATCTCCTTCAAATTTCGGCAGAGTAATCTTAGGCAGATAGTCGACTGGATTGGTGAAACGTCGACTGAAATTTTGCCTTTATTTTGCAGTTCCATGAGCTGATCATGCACATCAGCCTCGATTTTAAGGTAATTGTTGAAATCGTAATCGGTTGTAGTGCTGTCATCGATATGCTCCCAAATTTTGTCATGAAGATCTTAGACTGCTTGCCAGTGGTGTGCAATGATTTTTGCCTTCGTAGTGTAGTACTGCTGAGACCGTGGTGGGTCACTTAAAGCAGTATGCAGCATCTCCTGCACGATTGCAATCAGCATCTACTGTTTGCGAATAAGGATAGCCACCCTTTGGTGTATTGGGCCATCTTGTCGAGCTGTAGATTGTTCGTTAGCAGCTGGCGTTGAGGTTCTCGGATCTTGGGCAGCCTCGAACTTCATGGCTTGAATCAGAGCTTACATATATTTTCGTGCCTCGTTGTATTTGTCCGACACAATGCTATATATGCCCTTCTTAATGTATGGATGCTCGGAAGCCATCTCTTGAACCTTCAGTATTTGGTCGTTCTTCTCGTCGATTTTCTGCCATAACTCGTCGAGCTCTACCAACTTCCTCTCCACGTAATCCAAGGTCCTGCGATCCTTCGCCGTCTTCTTAAAATTGCTGATTTTTTTCTGGAGGGCGATGACATTTTCATCCTGCATCTGGACGAGTCCTTCCAAATTGCTCATCTTGGTTGTTGTTGTGGGACCTCAAGCTGGAACAATTTCTAGTGTTGATGAAGTGAGAAGAATCTCTTGTGTTGATGAAGCGACAAGAATCTCTAGCGTTGATGAAGTGAGAAGAATCTCTTGTGTTGATGAAGTGACAAGAATCTCTAGCGTTGATGAAGTGAGAAGAATCTCGCCAGGGCCTCCAATGTTTAATTCCACACGTTGTAGTTATCTACCTCGCGACAAGGTGCGCCGATGAATGCGCCGGTGGATGCGCCGATGAATGCGCCCTTGTCGCGCCGATGAATGCGCTGGTGAATGCGCCGATGAGTGCGCCTTTGAATGCGCCGGTGGGTGCGCCGGTGAATGCGCTGGTGAATGCGCCGATGAATGCGCCGGTGAATGTGCCGATGAATGCGCCTTCGAATGCGCCGGTGGGTGCGCCGATGAATGCGCCGGTGGATGCACCGATGATTGCGCCCTTGTCGCGCCGGTGGATGCGCCGATGAATGCGCCCTTGTCGCGCCGATGAATGCGCTGGTGAATGCGCCGATGAATGCGCCTTCGAATGCTCCGGTGGGTGATCCGATTAATACGATGCCGATGAATACGTTGGTGTGTTGCGTGTAGCAGCGTGGGGTAGGGAAAAATAGGAGGATGCTGTAGGCAGGCGTAATACATCCGTGCACCTACAGCGGTGAAGGGGAAGGAGGGGGAATACTGTAGGCAGGCGTAATACATCCGTGCACCTACAGCGGAGAGGGGAGGAAGGATGCTGCTTTGCAACTTACCAAAATTTTGCTGGAGCCGGGATTCCACGATGTTGCTCAGGCCACTGCCTGCGAAGAACCCACTTCTGGATGCTTGTGTGCCTGCTTTTATACCCATTTTGTGCCTTACATTGTTGTTGTGTTCGTTCTGCCTTATATTGTTATTGGGTTTGTTCTAATCAGCTGTTGTTTCGGGGTTGCCAGGTGCTCGGTTTCTGTGCTGGAGTTGCCCGTACTTCTAAGTTCCCTTTCCTTATTTTTTCTTCCAAAATTCATTTAATTCATGTACTTAATTTTAACTTATTCTATAACTTATCCTAAGCTTCCCATCATAATGATGATGATGATGGTACCTTTTTCTCTCAAATGAATGTTTCAGAGGAAGATGCAAACAAATCAACTGACGAGATGGATTTATTCAAATTAGAGCAGCAAAATTATATATATATATATATATATATATATATATATATATATATATATATATAGATATATATATATATATATATATATATATATATATATATATATATATATATATATATATATATATATATATATCTATATATATATATATATATATATATATATATATATATTTATATATATATATATATATATATCTATATATATATATATATATATATATATATATATATATATATATATATATATATATATATATATATATATATATATATATATATATATATATATCTAATTTTGCTGCTCTAATTTGAATAAATCCATCTCGTCAGTTGATTTGTTTGCATCTTCCTCTGAAACATTCATTTGAGAGAAAAAGGTACCATCATCATCATCATTATCATCGTCATCATTGCTCTTGGTAAGAGTTTCGTCTGTAAAAGTGATCTCTTTCTTTGCTTTAACTGCGGTACTGGTTTTAAGTTTGTTTGTTATCGCATCACGCATAGATTCTGGGTCATCCTTGTTAACATTTCTTTTAGTTGTATCGTTTGTTTTATATATCCTCACTAATTCCTTCAAAGGTACTGTAACCGGTTTAAAAGTCTCATTCGATTGATTCTCTAAATCGGCTCTTCTTAACTTTAAAGCTGTAACAGTCAGTTATCAAGATTAGGTGTATCAACTATCAAATCAGATCAGATCGGATTAGATCTGGTATATCAGCTATCAGATTAGAGATATCAACTATCAGATCAGATCACGTGCAACAGCTATCAGCTATTAGATCAGATCAGTTCAAAGGCTGTTTGCATACTAGTATGAAAGTGCCGTGGTGCTTTCATTTATAGTTGGATGTAAATATCAAAGTCTTTTCTTTATAACGTCCTTTATCAATCGGAGCGACTGTTGAATATTTATTCTGAGGTATCGAATTTTAAATCGATATCATCAAGAATAATTTTGTAATAGTCGTCGATTTGTATGCTATGTATAAAAGAGTCGGTGTCCATGTATTTCAAAGTCAGTTATCAGAGCAGATTAGTTAAATCAGTGCTATCAGTTTAAAGTCATGTACTGCCCTAATCTGAAAATGTAGGTAAATTACTGCTTTATGGTGTTTTTATATTCAAATTTATTCATACAATTTCTTAAATCTAACAGTTTTTTTGCTTAATATCTATATATATATTTTAATTTATTATTTTGTTTATAAATTGAATTTTAATAAATAACAATATTTTTCTTATAGCTATTGCCTTATTGGTCGATATTGATTAATATTGAACTCTACGTGACATATCCTTACGAGAGACCAGCCACTGTCCCTTTCCTGAAACTCAGACATCTTCTTGCAAATCTGATAAATCATATTATTGTAGCTGCTTTCGATATCTTCTCTTGTCTGCATTAAAGTAATTTTGGTTTGTAACGCTTTTACATCCACAACCATATCTTCTTCAATACTAATTTTCACATACTCACAAAATATCTCTAAATTCAATTTATAGCCCAAGTCCTTTTCGAGTAAATCTTCCAAGGCTTTTATAATGATATCCCTGTTTACTGTAAAAAACCTTCTGGAATGAGCAAACCCTTGTTCACGTTTTCGAGCATAAGCGTTTCAATCCTTTCATTGAAGGCTGACCTTATTGTTTTAAAGTGCTCGTTGATCGGGATACCAGCATTTTTTTATGTTTATTGGTCCTAATGGGATATTTCCAGTGTTTCTTCAAAACGTTCTCATTACAATCGGAACAAATTGAAAAGTTTTCATTATGAATACGTTTTGCTGGTGAAGCACAGCTTCTGCTTGGTTGTGGATGAAATAAATTTACATGTTCTTTCAGGCTATCGCGTCGGGTAAATTTAATGTTACATTCATTGCATTCGAATGCTTGCTTTTCAGCATGTTTGTTTAGAACATGGCGTTTAAGGTTGCGATTTTCGGTGAAACGAACACCACACTCACTGCAAATGAATCCTTCCACTTTGACAAGATTTAACTGAAGATTTCGTTATTGTTGATGATGATTATGATGATATTAATATTATTACACTCACTGGAAATGAATCCTTCCATTTTGATAAGATTTATGGCCAGATTTTCAATTATCACTATCACTAAGAAGCGAGAAATCGTTACTCATCACCGTGAATATAAAAAGCGATTTCTAAACACTTACGTAGCGAGTAGTTCGTTTCTTCTAGGCATTTCAAAGATGTGTTTAATTTTTTAAGGGTAAACTCGGATTTCTCTTTTCTTCGCATGCTTTCTAATTTTTGCTTATCATTCTTACTCGCTCCTTATTTTACCCTGGTTTCCCCTATGTTTTTTACATATTGTTACTTTTGATGTGTCGTGTTTCAAGTTCTGAAAATTGTGAATTGTGAAGCGGAAAATTTGTATTTGGGGTTATTGGTCATTTCCCGCAGCGCGTTGTTCGTAATTCTAAGAAAAAGTTAAAATTAATTTTCATTCTGTTTAAAATTCACCATTAAATAGAAAATAACTTCTTTTTGTTGGAATTCATTGTTACACGTTCAGATTACAGATTTTTCTATCAGATATTTCCAGATTCACAAAAATTTGCACCAGTTTAGCTGAAAGAATGGAGTAACGACAACATTTTATCAGTCGTTACTTTTAACAGTTCATATCGCTACTTCATCGTTGAAATGATTGAAAATACCATGTGTTGTTGTGTTTTTAGCGAGCTAGCTGCTCGTTGTTTGAAAATCACAAAGTAACGATATCGCGAAAATAACTAAGCAGAATCACGAAGAATCGCCTCCCTCGTTGGTTGAAAATCTGGCCATTAACTGAAGATGTCGTTATTGTTGATAATCATCATCCACAATAACGACATCTTCAGTTAATGGCCAGATTTTAATAATATTAATGAAGTAGATTTTACTTTAGTCTTCTTAAAAATTTGAGCGTTCTTTATAAAAACTTTAAGTTTTAGTTTACACTTTAATTTACTCTTTGTGAATGCTCTGGGTTTTAGCTTTGCAAATTAATGCATTTTATTCAATTTAAATAATAGTAAATAATTTTTTTATTTACTATTTTTAGTTATAAATATAATTATAATTTATTTAATAATTTTAAACTGTATAAAATATATGAGTATTTTCTCGAAAGTTATTTGGAGCTCACACGACTTGATGTCTTGGAGAAACCAAAACAATTAATGAATTTCTGTAATAACTTGTTGCTCCTTTTATACTCCGCTGTAGCGATTCACCTCTCTTAAATGTTCAACAACAACAACAATAGTATACAAAACGCGTCTCTGCAAAATAAATTCTGGGAAATTGATGACTCACAGCAATATCTGTGAATTCCTTAACAACACACACACACACACACATAGCAAACAATAAGTACTTTATGCGCTTACAGTATAGTATGTATACATAATTATAATTAATATAATATTTAGCGCTATATTCAGAAATTAACGATATCAAAACGTTAGGATGTCAAAACAACACCGACAACAACAGCAAAAATAAAAAAAAAAGTTGTCTCCCCAATGCCTTCATTAAAGTGCTATTAAAATATTAAATACAATTCAATTCCACCAAAATTCGAATTAAGCCACATTTCGATCTCAAACAATTAAATAAAACAAGAACATCGCCACTACCTCTGCTTACACGGCCCACGCTCCAGGTCATGTATGTCCACCAAACCGCAGTTCAATCCATTCACTTAATGTTTACATTAAATTTCTGAGACAGCGTCTAAAAAGCAAAGCAATTAAATAAACAACAACTCTACGTCTGTTTAGGCAGCCTCTGCATAGACGGCCACTGCTGAGATTAAAAAAGAGAAATACAGGAGCGAAAACAAAACCTACATTTCTAATAATGCTCAATCCTGAACTCCCAGCCACGCCACTCTTACACACACATCGCCCCTTAGATGGAGAGTCTCCGCCGAAATACACGGATGGAGCTATTTGAATTAGAAACGCCATATTCCTACTACTCACCTTTCCTCCTAAGAAGATTCGTTTGGATACATTCGGCGACCGCGTGAAAATCATTAGGCATAAGATTTTGCGCCAATGTATCCAAACTGAAGGTCATAAAGCGAAAAGAATCAAAGAACCTGAGTAGAATGGTCTTCTTTTCGCTTACGCGTATCCTCTTCGACAGGGATACGTACAACTATTTTTTTTAGGGGGATAACATTTATATCCCCCTCAAATAAATTGAGTTCCTTAATAAATAAGGAACTCAATCATAGCCAGAAAAATTATCAACCTTAATAATCAAAACCAGAAAAATTGTGGAAAAATAGAGGGTTAAAATGTGCAATTTGATATTTCAAATTGCACTCGTTGTGTACCGGACCACTATACTTTCCCGTTAAATGGCAGCCTAATCTACCACCCTATCTGCCCGCAATGTCTGTTTACAAATGTGACAGACATTGTACTCAGACTGATGTCTGAGTTCTGCCGGACCGAAGGGAGTCATAGGCCTCACGACACTCAAATAATTTTCGTAAATTTCTTTACACTTCCCCACCAAATTTTGAATAAATTTACGGGGGGCATCCTCAGCCGAATATACAACAAACTTATTTAGATTAGAATTATACTTACAAACTATGTAATAACTAAATGCTATAGGTATATGTTTATGTACATTTTTACTACTTCTTAAACTTACATCTACACTACTATCTACATTTCTTAAAATACACTCACTACAGTCACTATAAATTAAAAAAGGTACTAACTTACGTTCTAAATTCTTCAAGCTAAGTGATGCCTCATCCCGTTTAGGCATCACCGTCACCACCTTTTTGCATACCTCCTTGTGTTGCTCTGCAGTAGTCGCATTGTGCGAATACAGCAGCTGTTGCAGAAATACACCCTATGTTGGTGGTTTGTTTGTTGTGATTTTATTACTCTGAAAAGAGAAAAGAGAGAAAATATAAAATTAGTGTTATGAAAATCATTAATCATTAGTTTTAATTTAAATTACCTTGACATGCTCTACACGTAGTGGACAGCTCCTCCTCCTGAATCAGCAGGAGGTTTATGTGGGAGGACTTCTCCTGCTTGGTAATAGGGTCCCACGATGCTCCCGAGCTCCTCATCGTATCTAAACACATTCACACTAATGTGTGGATTTGTTTCCTCGAATCGGGAGACTTGATTCAGCGGCAGCGGGAACGTTAATGTGTTGAAGTTCAACGTCACTCCATTCTCCAATGCTATGAAAGGCTCTTCAATATTATTTATGTGATAGCTGGAAGCTCTATGTGGATTGTAATCAGATGGGTTTACGGCTGATATTATAGCCGACTTGAAGCAGAATTTATTGGGATCCAACAATTCTTTTTATGTTTGTTTTTCCGAACATGATGAGACCAATCTTTTTGCAAGACGTTTTCGTTGCAGTTGGGGCAACGAACATGAGCTGGTATTGATGATAATGCTGTTGATGTTGAAAGCTGAGGATTGGTTAAATACGCTGCTGTTGCTACTGACGATGATGATGAATGAGGGTGAAATTTAGTATTATGCCTCTGAAGGTTGTCACGTCGTGCAAATTTTATCTCACATTCGCTGCAATCGAATGCCTGCTTCTCGTGCTTCGATTTAACGTGGCGTTTTAAGCTGCGCTTTGCAGAGAAGCGCTGACCACACTCGATACGAATAGAGCCTTTCATAGTATTGGAAATGGTGGTGTTGTTGATGCTGTTGTTGCTGTTGTCGTTGGCAGTCATGGTAGTAATGGTGGTGAGGGTGGTGGTGGCGGTGACGGTGGAGGCGATGGTGATGTTGTTGATGTTGCTCATGTTGTTGTTGTTGGTTTTATTGGTATTGCTTATGTTGTTGTTGTTTCTGCTGTTGTTGTTTGTGGTTGTTGTTTTCTGCTGCTATTGATGTTGTTGGTGCTGCTCTTGCTGTAGATTCTGTAAATTAAGGGAATATATTAAACATACAAATCTACAGACTACAGAAAAAAGAAAATATTAAATATATTCTTATTATATTATTTTATATTCTTAAAAATTGTTGTATTATTATTAATATAATTATAATTATACTGATATAGAAAAAAAATATAATACTTTCAACTATCAATTATCAATTACTATTTATTTTATATATAAATTCACTTACCTCGTAAATAATGTTTTGTTCCTTCTCTGTAGTTGTTATTGGTGTTGTTGTTGTTGGTGTTGTTGATGTTTGGCTTATTGAAATGTTTTTAGCTTTTTATTGAAATGTTCTGCGCACTTTTTTATTGAAATTTTTATAAGTATTTAACTTCTTGAAAATGTTTTAACTTTTTATTGGAATGTTCTGTGCACTTTTCTGTTTAAACGTTTTCTAAGTTTTTCACTATTTTTAAAAATGTTTTAACTTTTTGTTGAAATGTTGAGTGCACTTTTCAAAAATATTTTATTTAAATTTTTTCGTTTACCACCTTAAATTTTTCACCTTAAAATTTTCACTTTAAAATTTATTAAGCGACGAAGACTAAACTGCAACTTCTCGATGCCACGTTCAGATACTGAATGAAGTTTGATTGTAAGTTTCAGTCCTTTTATACTCCGGCAGAAAGCTTATAAATTAAAAAGAGAAAAAGAAACATGTCAACAAAAACGAAATTGAAATAAAAAAATCTGTATATGTTCAATCATGTTCGGCTCAGTTCCGCTTAATTTCATTACATTTTTCGGAAATGTTTACATTAATTTAATTTTTTTTTTTTTTTTTTTTATATCAGATTCTAGCAGTAGCCCTTAAGAGATCAATCTCTTTTTTTTCATGATTGGCTACTGGTGGAATGGGGGACAGTGGGAGAGGAAGGGAAAGGGAACTTTTCGCATTCTACTAATTCGACTCTGGCAAGTGTTGCGAAGCAAAGCTTTCTAAGAACAGCTATTTTGCTTTATTATTGCAAACACTGCCGGAGTCAACGAATGGTTCTTAATTTTACAACTAGCGCTAGGCGAGGCCTTAAGTACGCATTAGAAATTGAGACGTCACGATAAGAAAAGTTAACACCCATGCACACGGCGGGACTCGAACCCACGTCCCCGGAAAATCGATGGCTAGTGTGCCACACACTAAACCACCGAGCCACAGAGAACTGCGAATTTCTATCAAATTGGAGTCAAGCCACAGTTCGGTCCCAAGCAATTAAATAAACAATACAAAACACTCTACCTCTGCTTAGGCAGTCCCACGAAGCAATTAAATAAACAACAAAAAAGCGAAGCAATTAAATAAACAACAACAACTACAACACTACTTCTGCTTAGGCAGCCTCTGCTAGCAAGCTCCGATCCGCGAGCACGCACATTCCCACAGTCGCTTGGCTCATAAAAATCAGACTCATCCATTCACACCTCAGCAATACCAAAAATCTTAATATGATATCCTACAACAACAACAATTCCAAAGGCAAGCATCTTGCCGCTGCTGCTCTCCCAATACTTACATATCACAACGCACGTCTGTCCCCTCCCTCTCCCTTCTTCTTCACCATCACCCTTTATTTCACATTCGCAAATGTCTAGCTGACTGATCGTCTGTCCGTCTGCCAGCCGCCTGCTTCCAGCCTTCAATCCTCTTTCTCACTCTTACACACACACAGCGCCCCTTAAGCGGTGAGCACCGTCGAAATACACAGGCGGTGCCATTTGAATTAGAAACGCCATATTCCCACTACTGTGGTTATGTATGATTATCTGTTGATGAGATGTTCTCTTGGTATGCAAAATATGTTTGTGAAAGTTACTCAATTATGTCGGCTTCTCGTAATTCTCCGATAATGGAAATTATTTCGTTGATATAGAAGCTATCTTCATCCGAAGCAGATAATAACAAAAGACGTAATCTATCTACCAGCTTATTGTGATCATTCCAATAAATAAATTCGGGTTTCTGTGAATTTACTTGCATTAAACCATTTTCTTTGTATGTCGTTGATGATTCTTTATCATTGGTTAGTGCTTTTACAATATGCATAGCCTTAGTATCATTCTGATGAATATAATTAGGTGTTTGAGGGTATGAACTCATCACAACAATTCCTTTTTTTATGGTGAAGTGGTGTGGACGTCAATAAAGACTTATCGCTGAATAATCCCTTTATGATGTTGGTGTACTTGTAAGCCTTAGTTCCCTTAATTTGCTTATTTTCATCATAGTTACATTTGTGAGCACTAGTATTGACTAAATTTGTTTTGTAAACTTGTAGATCTGCTTCGTTATAATTTTATGGTGTCTTGTGGAACAGTACTTGGAAGAGACCGGGTGTAAGGTTGAAAGAGGTGAGGGATGAGGTGTCAAACGGTTTTTTTTTATGGCAGATGAAACCAAGGTCAGGAGATGCCCCCTATCCATGCACAGCATTTGTTGGTTCCGAAGGGATGACAGGTTAGTGGAAAGGGGAAAGAGGGAGTAGTGACGGTTTACACTTCGCTTAAAGGTTCCGACGCTGTAAGTGGGCGGGAAGACATTCGCAGGGAGACTATTCCACAGTCTAATGACGCGACCGAAAAACGAATTCCCACGGTAATGCGCGGTTCGTTGGAACGGAATCGCGACATAAAAGGGGTGCACCGCTCTGGAAAGCCGAGTAGTTCTGCTAAATACCTGAACCGGAGGAATCAGGCCGGCTACTTCAGAAGAACATTTACCATGAAAGTAACGGTAAAATAATGATACACACCCTACATCACGACGACGCTCCAAGGTTTCAATAGAGCTGGATACCCTACTGTCCCCTATAAGTTTTATCGCACGACCTTGCATACGGTCCACAAGCTGAAGATATGTTTTCGAAGCTCTCGACCAAATATGCGAATTGTACTCCATTTTCGGACGGATATAGGTGGTGTAGGTACAACGAAGATCGGTTGGAGTGAAGTATTTCTTACACCGCTTAAGAGAGTCTAAGTACCGCTTAAGAGAGCCTAAGGCTGCTCCTTTCGACGCGTCAAAACTGTGATCGTTCCAACGAAGATCGCATTGGATTGACATGTCCAGAACATCAAGAGTCTCCGACTCATTAATATCCACACCACCCATATTTAGAGGTGGAAAGTTGTCACCCGCTAAACGCTTGTGTGTCAACAGACAGCATTGGGTTTTACGCGCATTAAAATCGACGCGATTCGCTCGATCTCACTCTTGGATTTTATTGAGGTCAGATTGGAGAGTGTCATTCATAATTCTGCGTTTTTCAATAATCTCCAGAATAGGACGCCTGGAGAATGAATATGAATGACAAATGCTGTTGTCATCAGCAAACGAGTAGACGGCGTTTGATATCAATGACAGAAGGTCATTGATGAAAATAAGAAAAAGTGTCGGAGACAGGACCGAACCCTGCGGAACTCCAGCATTAATGAAGTGCTCTTCGGAAGCAGAGCCGAGCAGAGCAGAGGAAACTCGATATCCATCGAGTGAATGTATTACCGACACCATAAGCAGCCAGTTTAGACACGAGTGCTTTATGCCACACTCGGTCAAATGCCTTGGAGATATCCAAAGCAACAACCTTCCTCTCACCGAATTGGTGAACACAGCTGTTTCACCGCTCAGTGAGGAACGCCATCAAATCGCCTGTGGAGCGGTGAGCACGGAAACCGTACTGGCGATCACTGACCAATTGGTTGCTCTCCAGATACCTCATTAAGTTAAAATTTATAATGCTCTCCATAACTTTGGAGTTATATAAGTTTGCCTTATCAACCGAGTGAGTGAAGATCTGATCGTTGGAATAGACGATCGCGCCTGATTCTTCACTCTCCCTACGAACGACCAAAAGTTCTTACTACCCTTATGGTATTCAAGAACTCTGCGTCTAAGGCGCTGTTCGTAGAGAACTTTTTCGCGCTTTAGAGTGGCATTGCACCTATTTTGGTTTAATGGAAATTCTTTTATTAGGTATGAAAGACCTCATACCAAATAAAATTATATTTTCCACCAATTTTGCTGCAGCATTTATGTTTCTATCCCTGAAACACAATTGCCAATTAAAACGGCTGAAAAACGAGTTCAGCGCATCCCAATTAGCTTTCTGATAAAGCAACATTGTCCACTTCGGAGCTGTCTGGTGAGCGGATTGAAGAGTAGAATATGAGAATGTAGCAGAAATTATAGCGTGGTCCGAATTACCAAGATGTGCAAGACCATTCACATCATACTTGCTGTGATGTGAAGTTAGAAGAAGTTCCAGAATATTTTGGCCTATCAACGCAGGGAAAGTGCTTTGGTTCCTTCACTAAATGAGTAAAATTATTAGACTCAGCAAATAACTCAACATACAAACCCTCGGGTGTCGAATGACGTAGCCAATTGGAGTTATGAACATTGAAATCACCAGCAACAACAATTTAACTGTTCGGATACGATTAAAGAATTTTGGAGATTGAATCAGAGTTTATCAAAAGTTGCAGACTCTCCAGATCCGGACTTCGATAAATGAAGCAGAAGTGCAGGATGTGCGACTGGATTTTGAACTTAACCCACATGGAGCTAAATTCGGCATCCGTCATGCAAAGGTGTTGCTGACACCGGTACGCAACATCACTGCGAATGTATAAGGCGAGGCCTCTGTGTGGTGAAAACAATGGCAGTAAATGGTACCCAGGCATGTGAAAATCCAGTGGATCCGCACCCACAGACACCTGGGTCTGTCGCCCTCAAGCCACGTACATTAGCGGAATCCATGCGGAATTTTGTCATCGTCACCCACTGTAAGGAAGTGTAAGGTCAGCTGTACAAGCGGCCACGCGTACGTCGCAAGCAAAGCAAAACGCGACAAGTGTTATGCCTTTATCTTGACGCGCTTCAGCCCACAGTGCTCTCGCAGCCGCCAGCAACGGGACCAGGAAGAACGAGGAGGAGTAAAAACAAACGAAATGCTGAGATTTACTGCGGACAGCATAAATATGCCCCTCGCTTGGTTCTCTCTGCATTCCGTTAGACAGAATTTGTTTAATTTTATTATTGTTGCATGTTTATAAGTTATATTATAGGTTTGGGTAATGTGCACTGTGTTTCTATTTTATTGCGGTGTAAATGTGTTTCTATTTCTTGTGGATGGTCGGTTTTGATGTTAATTATTTTTTCGCGAGCACTCGACGCGAAAAATGAATTGTGGTGGGGAGTAACATCCACCTTCGCCCGCGGTCACATCACAACCGATGTCGGTGTATCGGATATTAATATTTCGCCGTTTTGTATTTTGAAAGCACTGTTTCCGAATCTCCATTCACCATCTAATCCTCTGTTCAGTCCGTGTGCTGTATCCAGCTCATTTTGCTGCTCTAATTTAGATATCTCTATGTCTTCAGTTGATTTGTTTACATCTTCCTCTGAAATATCCATTTGAGAGAAAAAGGTACCGTCATCATCATCATTATCACAGCCATCATTGCTCTTGGTAAGAGTTTCGTCTGTAAAATCGATCTCTTTCTTTGCTTTAACTGGGGTACTGGTTTTTAGTTTGAGTTGCATCTCATTATGCATAGATTCTGGGTCATCATTGTTAAGATTTGTTTTAGTTGTATCGTTTTTTTATATATCCTCACTAATTTCTTCAAAGGTACTGTAACCGGTGTAAAAGTCTCATTCAATTGATTCTTTAAATCGGCTTTTCTTAACTTTAAAGCCATAAATTTTTCTTTCAGTTTTCGTCTAGTTTCTACAAGTTCTTTTAATAGTTTAATATTCATCTTCAGTGTCTTCAATCAGCTGTAACAGTCAGTTATTAAGATTAGGGGTATCAACTATGAAATCAGATCAGATCGGATTAGATCTGGTATATCAGCTATCAGATGAGATATATCATTTATCAGATCAGATCAGGTGAAAATTTTCGCTTGGAGGTTCAGGTCGACTTTCCTCAATCACAACCCCTACTCGAAACATATTTTACAAATTGTTAAAAAGATTTTAATAAAAAATAAAGAAATAAAATAATTTTGTTAATATTTATTTTTATTTATATTATCTGCTACATGATATCAATTTATTTATTTTGCAAAACAGATGTGTATGAAATACCTTATGTGTATACGAAAAACATATTGTGACGAATTTACAATGAAACTTTCGCGAAACCACTGGAAACCATTCAAATCGCGACATCTACATGCATCTAGCCTAAGACAGAAAGAGATAGATAGCTAGTTTCACAACCTTCCAGAACTTTGTACGGCGACATCTAGCGCGAGATAGATCAAATAGATAGATCGACAATTTGCTAGTTAATTCCAGAACATTCCACGAGCTTTCAAGACGACATATAGGGCGGGATAGATCAAATAGATAGATCGAGAATTTGCTACATAGTTCCAGAACCTTCCGCAGCAGTGTGAACTGCCATATAAATAGACGCAGGGCGTTTCAGAGAGTTAGTTCGAATTTGGTTCTTAAACAGAACACATCGACACCTTGTGAGTATAGCGTCAAGTAATAAGTGTTAATAAGTGCAATAAGAAAAGAATAAAATTTGTGAAATTAAGAACAGCAAAACTTTTGAGTTTTATTAGATTATTCACAATCCAGAGATCGAACATAAGAGAGAGTCGTACCCGTAAATCTAAATTTACGTAACAATTGGTGTCAGAAGTGGGATTGCTGAATAATCCTAAAATCATGGTGAAGTTTGCTGAACTCAGAATACCCCAGCTGAGGGAAGAGCTGGAAGCTAGAGGTTTGCCTGTGACAGGGCATAAGGCAGATCTACAAGCACGGTTGCGTAAAGTAATGGAGAGTGAGGGCATCGATGTTGAGTAACATGGGTTCTGTTATGATGTTTCAGGAGCTCCATCTAAAGTCGAGGAGCAGTTGGTAGAGCCGCAGCTAGCTCCATTTGACATGAATCTGCTTTTAGCAGCAATGGCGCAGCAGTCCTCTCAACTGCAGGAGCAACTCTCCTGACGTATGGAGGGGCAGCTGGCACAAAACACTTCTCAATTGCAGGAGCAACTGGCACAAAACACTACACAACTGCAGGAGCAACTATCGCGCATAGAAGGGAATTCTTCCCTATTGCAGGCGAGGCAGGACAAAATGGAGGATGAATTACACAGACTAGAATCAGAAATACAGCGGCTGGATGGACATGTGCGAGAAATACAGTCCAGTGGTCGAGCTACACCTGTTAGCGCAACGAAATTGCAAGCTCCAACGTTCGACGGAACTATACCGTTTCAAATTTTTAAACTAGAGTTCGAGACCACAGCACAAGCCAATCACTGGACTACGGCGGATAAAGTGGCAGCTTTGGTAGTACCATTGAAAGGCTCCGCCGTCGAAGCTCTGCAAACAGTTCCTGAAACTGAGCGTGGTAATTATGACGCGTTAATGGCTGCGATTGAACGACGATATGGTAGCGACCATAGAAAACAAGTTTTCAAATGGAGCTGATGAATCGTTTCCAAAAAGCTAACGAGTCGTTGCAAGAATATGCAACGGAGATAGAGCGGATCGCGCATTTGGCCAACGCAGATGCACCTGCGGAAGTAACTGAATTACTTAAAATTCAGGCGTTTATGAGTGGTATACGAGATGCGGATACCAAACGTGCAGTCTACTCCATGCCAAAGAAGACGTTTGCCGAAACAGTGTCATTTGCCTTGACGCTCTATGTGTCTTATTGCCTGTTAAGCAATAAGACACATAGAGTTCATCGGCTGGAAGTTGAGCCAAGTGAATCCCTAGAGAAAACCATAAGGGAGCTCATCCAGACTATTTCTCAGAGGATGCCAACCTCACGTAAGGGCTCTGAACTAAAGTGTTACAGATGTGGAACATCTGGTAAGAAAAACGTAAATGCAAGGAAAAGAAGCAACGAAGATGCAGGTGGCGCTTCTGAAGAGAAACGATCGTTAAACTAAAACGGAGCAGTTCAAAGGGGCGTGAGCTGGTTCCCACAACTGATTGCCCCACTGTCTCCGTTTAACAAACACAGCGTAAAAACAATAATTTAACCGTAAACGGGACTGTAAACGGACGATCGCTGGTCTTGACTCTGGACACGGGCGCAACACATTCTATCATTCGATCAGACCTAGCAGGGGATAACGTTGAGCCGTTGATTGGTTGCAAGCTACGAACAGCTACAGGGGAGGAAGCTGCGATTTGTGGATAACTGGTGTGCAGGGTTCATATTGGACCGTTAGAAGTGGTTCACACCTTCTTAGTGGCTGGAATAATGGACGAGGTAATAATCGGCGTGGATTTTATGCTAGTCCATGGACTTACTCTGGATCTGACGAAAAGAATGATGACGTGCCAGAATATGGAGATACCCCTAAGAACTGGTTATGACTGGTTCCTCTGAAGTAGCCAGCCTGATCCCCTCGGTTCAGGTATTCAACAGATCTACTCGGCTTTCCAGAGCGGTGCACCCCTTTTACGTCTCGATCCCGTTCCATCGCACTACCCACTACCGCGAGAATTCGTTTTTCGGTCGCGCAGTTAAATTGTGGAATAGTCTCCCTGCGCATGTTTTCCCACCCACTTATAACGTCGATGCTTTTAAAAGAGGTGTAAATCGACACTACTCCCACTTTTCCCCTTCCCACTAACCTTTACCCTTCTAAACCAACGAATGCTTTGCATGGATAGGGGGCATCCCCTGAGCTTGGTTCTATCTGCCATAAAAAAAAAAAAAAAAAAAATGAGCGGCCTCAGATCAGTAATGTAAATGTAGGTCACCGTCAGCAGATTCCACCAAAGTCCGAAGCAGTACTGTGGGCTTGTGTGGAGGGAGACTGTGGAGCAAGCAGGCTGTGGGTAGTAGAGGCATCAGAAAGGACTGTGTAAATATATTGGTTGGACGAACCTTGGTACAAACGGGAAATAATAAGCGGATCCCAATTCGAGTGATGAATGAGTTCAGGTCACCGATCACTTTGGAGAAAGGAGCGTTAGTGGGACAAGGCCAAGCTGTGGAAGCCGTGGTTAATTGTGACAATCCTCCGCAGGAATGAAAAAACGAGGTTCTCAAAGATAGCACGAAAATTCTTAACATCGTGGGTACCTGGTTGAATGAGGTGAGCGGGGCAGAAAAGATGAAAGCGAAACGGCTACTAGATAACTATAGCTCCATATTTGCCAACGATGGCAATAAATTTGGAAGAACTGCCATTGTGCAACACCGGATAGACACTGGCGATGCGAGACCGATTCGGCAAGCTCCACGCAGAGTCCCACTAACAAAACGAGAAGAAGCGGGACAGATAATAGACGAAATGCAAAAAGGTGAAGTTATTGAACCATCAACTAGTCCATGGTGTTCACCGGTCGTGTTAGTTAAAAAGAAAGATGGAAGCACTCGGTTTTGCGTTGACTATCGGAAGCTGAACGATGTCACTAAAAAGGACAGCTACCCACTGCCGCGAATAGACGACACCTTGGACACGATATCCGGTGCGAAATGGTTTTCAACGCTGGATTTACAAAGTGTTTATTGGCAAGTGGAGATCGAGGAATCCGATCGCGAAAAAACTTCTTTTAGCATCGGGGATGGATTGTGGCAATTCTCCGTGATGCCATTTGGATTATGCAACGCTCCGGCAACTTTTGAGCGTTTAATGGAACACGTACTCAAAGGGCTTCACTGGAAAACATGTTTGGTGTATCTTGATGACATTATTTTTGATGACCACCTCAAAAATTTAGAAGATGTCTTTCGACGTATTGCTTCTGCTGGATTACGGTTAAATCCAAAGAAATTCAATCTATTTAAAACCGAAGTCACTTATTTGGACCACAAAATCACCACTAGAGGAATCCACACTGATGAAAACAAAATAAAATCGGTAAGAGGTTGGCCTCGACCAACGAATGTTCATGAAGTGCGAAGCTTCCTTGGGCTCTGTACATATTACCGACGCTTTGTACCCGGATTCCGATTGCGAGTAGTTTTCATAATTTGACGAAGAAAAACTCCAAATTTGTCTGGAAAGAGGAGGAAGAGAATGCCTTTCAGCAGTTGAAGGAATTGCTTTGTACAGCTCCAATGTTGGCTTATCCAGTTCCTGGCGGAAAGTTCGTCCTAGATACAGATGCTAGTGCACATGGAATAGGAGGCGTACTCTCACAGGTTATCGATGGTCAGGAAAAAGTAATTGGGTACTATAGCAGAGTCCTTGGAAAACCGGAAAGGAACTATTGCGTTACGAGGCGGGAACTCTTGGCAGTGGTCGAATGCGTGAAACATTTTTACAAATACCTGTATGGGCAGCATTTCCATCTAAGAACAGATCATGCAGCACTCAGATGGTTACTCCAGTTTAAAAATCCGGAAGGACAGATTGCGCTATGGATAGAAAGGTTGCAGAATTATGACTGTGAAATACAGCATCGGAAAGGTGGGCAACATGGAAACGCCGATGCACTGTCTCGACGCCCATGTGCATTAGAGTGTAAGCATTGCTCCAGCGATGAAAGAAGCGAAGGTATCGTCGACATCCGATTAACAAATCTGCAACCTGATGATGAATGGGAATCCAGCGCTGTAAGGAAAAGTCAACTGAAGGATGCGGACTTGGTTAAGGTCATGAAAGCGAAAGAAATGGATAAAATACCAACCAAGGAAGAAATGGCATCAGAAAGTCCGTTGGCCAAGGCGTATTGGTCGCAATGGAATAGCTTGAAGTTGAAGCGAACACAGCTAATGAGCAAAAAAATTAAGGATCGTTACGACCGAGCTATGAATTCAGTTGGATTTCAAGAAGGCGACTTGGTGCTGCTGTACAATCCACAACGGAAAAAGGGTATGTTTCCAAAGCTGCAAATATCGTGGGAAGGGCCATATAAAGTCATAAAGCGACTGAACGATGTTGTGTATCGCATACAATCCCACACGCAGAGACAAGGTAAAATTAGAGTCGTTCACTTGGAGAAACTACCCCCATATGGATCAAGGAATTTGGTGTCTGATCGGGACGATTAGACTTAAGTGTGTTGTGGTATCCTTCCGCTGAAGGATACCCACGACAAATGAAATTACACTTAAAGAATGTTGTGGTATCCTTCCGTTGAAGCAAAGCAAACACTCCTTTTAAAATTTTAATGCGGACACGACGTCCGCTCTTTATTAAAATCCAAATTAGACTCCCAGCTTCAAGTTAAAACAAATTACTAGCCAGCTCGGTTGAGCCACCTAAATGGGTCAATCGCTGCACTTTGTCCCATTGTGCAATATGCCTTTCTTGCAGAATTGGAATTCTGCTAGAAATTATTGGCTGTTGGGCAAGTGGGAGTTTCGCAACTCAAACTTTAATGTCTCGCTTGCGGAATTTGGATTCACGACGACTTCTTCAAAAACAATTTCCGGATGAACAGGAAATCCTTTAATATAGTACACTGTACGGTTACTTGCAGAATATGGATATATCTAGCCACCAACGGAGCAATGCAGTAAGCTTGGAAAAGCGTGTGGCCATTGCACTATACGCTTTGGGATCATCTGCTGAATACCGCACCATTGCAAACATTTTTGGCGTTGGTAAATCCACAGTCTGCGTTTTTGTTAAATCATTCTGTTAGGAGGTGTGGAAAACGTTACGGCCCATCCACTTCCCACATTTTCATCTTACTTCAGAAACTATAACGGAGTGTGTAAACGGACTTATTCCGCTTGGTCTGCCCCAAAGCTTGGCTGCAATTGGTAAGTTGCGTTAGGAACTTGCTGCGCTAAACTAACCTACTACTTTCAGATGGATGCCACATAGAAATCCACCCAAAAGGCGAGGATGCGATCGATTCCAAAGGATGGTATTCGACCGTTTTGCTGGCTTTGGTTGCTTCAAGGTAATTATGCGTTTTGTGACCAAATTATGTGTCTTCTGGACAAAGAACATATCTACTTTTCGCAGGTACCGGTTCTTATACATAAATGTAGGCGGTCCCGGAAGACGCAATGACTCTCAAATTTATGAGAGATCATTGTTTAAACGAGAAATTGAGAAAAATCCTCTACTGTAACAGCTGGAAATGTCATTTGAGAGCCAGCATTTTTCTGTTTTTATTGATGGTGACACTGCTTTTCGCTTACGAAGCATCTGATGAAACCATATCCCTACAATATTACCAACACTGCAGCCCAAAAGAATTTCAACTATCACCTTTCCAAGTGCCGCAGAGTTGTGGAAAACGCGTTTGGTCATCAAAAAGCCAGGTACTGACGTGCACAAATAGTACTATACAAGTCATATATTACACATGATCTCCGCAGATTCCGCCGAATTGGAAAAGGCATTGATAACCAAATAGATAACACAAATGCTGTTATCATGTCTTGCTGTGTGCTGTACAATTTCTTAAGATCTGAAAAAGACGTGTTACCTCAAAACTGGTTGCTTCAGCAGAACCGATGCCCTGAGAACGCAGCCTCACTTTTCCAGCAATGCACGGATCGACAGGCAAGAGGCGGAATTAATTAGGCAAAAACTGTGTTTGTATATGGGTATTGTTTTTAATATTCTTTTATATATTAATGAATTATTTCTTTAGAAAATCAATAATAGCATTGGTTAATATTTTCCCATCCTCCGGGATGCTTCCTAGCCACCTTCTCCCTTTCGATATTCTGAGATATCTCAGTTGCTTCTCTGTAGCTTTGAACTGCTTCGGTGAAGCTCCTATTTATCGCATCAAATTGAATATTCAAATCTTCCCTCCTTCTCCTTGCAGGCCGCGGTACTTCAACCGGTGTTGATGGTGACGGCATTGGCGACGATATTGGCGACCAGTGGCTTGTTGATGGCAACGATGTTTCACCCAACGGCGATTCTGTTTTGTAGAGAAATAAAGAAAATAAATATTGTTTAAATAACCGCATTATTTTTAAATACCTGAAATGCTTTCGACCACATTTTCCATCTTATTGCACCGGAAGCCGCCAATGATCCGATGGATCCGTGTAAAGTGGCACCAATCTGACTTCCTGAAAAACGAATGTAAAAAGTATATCTCTGTTGGTTTAAAACACATTCGTTTTATTCTCACTTTTTTCACTACACATATTACTGACCTGTAATTCGCAGTAAAGTTCGCTATTTACACCTTCACTTCTGCCGGGGTTATGTCGAAGCCACTTCCTGATAATTGCTTTGCCATCTCCGAGTGAACGTGGACATTCTTTCGAACTCCACGCAAGTCCCCGATGCTTTCTTCCCAAGCATCTATAAATGCTTCTTCGGCTTAATTTTTCCGTATATTTCTTTTTTTTTGGAGGCTCGGTCATTGTCTATAATAAAAAATCATAAATAACAAAACAATAAAGCAAGACTGCGTTTAAAATAATTACCCCAGTTTGTGAAATCAGCTGTCAATCATGCGGCGAATAACAATTACCCATGGCGACATTCATACCGAACACTGGAAAATCTGGAAAGTCCCAGGGTTGCATGAATTTGTATCTTTAGGAATAACGTTAATTTTCTATTAAAAAGGAATTAACGTTAATTCGAGGCGAATATTTTGTATGAGTTAATTCGGAATTTAGCGACGAATTAGTGAATTAATTCATTTTTGGTTGTATACTTTTTTCCAAGAATTAATTAAGATAATTCCAAGAATTAACAAAACGATAAGATATAAAATTTATGTATGCACACTCTTGCAATCCTAAATTGTGACAAAGAAATCTATGCATGTATATTCATGTATCCCTAAATTGTGTAAGATTTCATCACATTCTTCGGAAATGTTTACATTAATTTAATTCCTGACAAGTTCGAGTCAAGCAAAACAAAATAAACAATAAATATAGTTGTAATAAAAAATAATGAGATACTTCATAAAAAATATTATTGGTTTAATACTTTATTTAATTATTTAATATTAATACTTCCAAAACCCATTTTGGAAAGTTGAAACCACTATAGTTATATTGAATCAATTTTTTTTCCAATAACTCAATATTGCCTATAATGGTGAATGCCGTCTTTCGTAATGGCTGTTGTTGAAATTTATTGAGATGTTCTTTTATATTTCTGTTAAGCTCACCACCTCATGCTCCCAGCACGTGTTAGCGGAGTAATCCAAAAAAATTATTTCTTCTATATATTTAATAAATGCGGGATGCATAATTGTTGTTGTTGTTACTATTGTTGTTGTTGTTATTGTTGCTGTTACCGTTGGTGGTGGCGCATATTCTGCTGTTCTTCTTATTTTTAATGGAGATGTTGTTCTTCTTCTTCTTATTGTTGGTGGCGATGACTCTTTAAAGTGGAAATTTCACTTTTATTTATAGAGACTGAATGCTGTTCGGTTAAAATTTTCTGGTCCTTAAATACTCTATCTGAAACTCTTAAAAATAAAAAACATACATCTTATGTTATTTTTTCTACTTTTATTTTTCGCTTCTTGAGACAGCGTAATCTTTAATAAATCCAGGATAAATATGCTCCCGTCAACAGATAACAAAGCATGCAAAGCGGCAGCTGTTTCCGTAACCATTTTAAGATAAGCCGCAGTTCGATCCCAATGCATGCTAACCCGCAGTTCACAGTTCCTATGACATAAAAAACTGTAACAACAACCACAAGGCGAGCCCGCTGATTGTTTACATGAAATTTTCTGAGTCAGTGTCTTACATCAGCAACAACACTAACTCTGCCTTCGCTACCATGATCCGCATACAGTGCTGAAACTCGAATCCATCAAGCACACCCATCTCTCTTTGCCACCTGCTGGTCACCCAATACTCACATACCATAACGCACGTTGATCCGCTCCCTCTCCCTGCTTCCTCACCATCTCCACCAACCGACCGTCGATCCCACGGATGTATGCTTTTCACTTTGTGGTGCACTTGGCCTTTGATTTTGACCGTTGAATTGAATTTCTGACCATTTGCCGCAGTATTGTGAACTATTTCTGTTGCTCCAAACGAAGTCATTTGGAAGCAAGAATTGAATGTGCGAATGGACTTAATGAACAGGTTTGAATCTAGATCCGTGCCTATGAGCGGCTTGCTCATAGGTTCTGTTGGTGTTTCAATTTCTGGTAGTTGCACTTTTCCTGATGCGCAACACACCCCCCCTGACTCATGTTTGAATTTGAGCGCATGTCAATGGGGACATTCTTTGTCCATAGCACCAATCAGCACTTTTGGATGAGCGGAATATACAATATCTGGCTCGTACTCGAATGTGAGACGAAGGAACGAAGCGGATGTAAATGCTCGATGTATTTGTTGTCGTTGTCGGTCATTTGCTCTGCGTGTGTTAACTACGAACCGACACGCTTAATTCCGTTGGAATTGTTGATTCCATGTGTCGTTGTTGATTTCGTTCAGCTCGTGACTCTTGTGATTGAGATACACGCAATTGCGACAGGGTCACGCGCACATTTTCGTTATTTTGTTGGATTTTTTCGTCTGTTCTTTCTGCTCTACTATTACGCATGTTTGTTGCTTTATTCGTTCGACGGCCCAAATGGTCCCCCTTGCGTCTTGCTGGCATTGTTCACTGTAACATACACACACACACACACAAATAGACCAAATTGTTGTACCTACTGATGAAAAACGGTATACCGATAATGTATTTGTTCTTTTAGTATTTTACCAACCTTTCACAATTATAAAACACGTATATATTTCTTATAAATTAAAATAAATTGTACAAAATTTTGCACGCACTGCGTTGTGATACATAACAAATGCAGAATGATATGTCAAAATGACGCGACGCTAATCGTGAATGACTTGCGCATGTGTGGATGAAAGTTTTATGAGGCGGACGTAGCGCCATCTGTCATTCAACAAGATAAATAATTTCGTTCTGTTTGAAATACGAACGACGGTTAAATTATTGGGACCTTGAATAAGTTCTCGCTGTTTCTTCAAAGATGGCAGTAGCAGTACCCCGTTGGTGGAATTTCGAATGGTAACACACATGCAAGGCAGTAGTGTATCTAACCTTAAATTTCAGTGTATCGTAGTTCACTTTAGTGTAAACAAAGTAATTTTGTCTTAGTTTTGAAAATGTCTACTTTTGTTCTATTATTTGGATATTGTTCAAAAAAAATACTAAATCGCGATTTTTGCCAAATAAAAAAAAATACAAAAAAATTGTCTGGATAGGGACACCCTAATCACCTAACGGTATGAAATATACTTTAGGACCTATTCTCATACCTACCAAATATACACAAAAAATTTCATAAAAATCGGTCGAGCCGTTTCGTTTCATGTACTATATAGTAAATACCACCCCTTCTCGCTCCAGATTAATTTTTACTTAGTTTTCCAAATCAGGTCAAATGATTGTGCAACGATATAAAAGTGTTCTCACCTTTGAAGCAATATTGTGATCGTAGGGGCGGTGGTGTCGCAATCTATACGCGTAAAGACTTATATACCAGGGTGGTTAGTATTTCCTTGCCTGCAAGCAATGTTGAGTATTTAAACATATGTATTTCTGATCATAATTCAAAACTGTTTGTGTCCTGTGTCCACAATCCGAATAAACTGTTTCCGCTAGATGAATACTTTGACATTCTTTCAAGGGTAATAATCGACTATACTTATTTTATTGTTTGTGGTGTGTCAGGAACAAATTAAGCACAACTTAATTTCTTCCCCACATAATTCTGTTACCTGTAAATTTTCTACTTATATATATAATATATATATATATCCGGAATATATGGTAATTAAATTGCAAACTACCGTTTCTGCATATTAATATGTATGTAACGAACGGCAAAGTAGAAAAGGGATTTGACAAAAATTGAGAGTCGTTAGAAAGTAGCACCATCGCCTGAGTGGATCGAGAGAACTCGACCACAGATACGACCACGCAGGCAAGAAAGAGACAACAAGCGTCTTACAATAAGCGCGTAGGAATACCATCGCCACTATAAAAGGCGCTTCACCACGAGGAATCAAGTCTCTTTGACGTGAACTCCCGGCCTGGACAGTGGTCTTTTGGAAGTCCCTCTTCGGTAAGTCATTTCAACATCGACGCCAGCAGAGCCTCGATTTCGGCAGAGCCACAACGTCGACGCCAGCAGAGCCTCGACTTCGGCAGAGCCACAACGTCGACGCCAGCAGAGCCTCGACTTCGGCAGAGCCACAACGTCGACGCCAGCAGAGCCTCGACTTCGGCAGAGCCACAACGTCGACGCCAACAGGGCCTCGCGGCCAACACTTACATTAGCACGTCGCCTGTAGAGTTGTACTCCCGCGGCCAACAGTTCGCATCAGAGCGTCGCCTGTGGAGTTGTACTCCCGCGGCCCAACGTTTCTCGTCAGCACGTCGCCTTGTGGAGTTGTACTCCCGCGGCCAACACTTACATTAGCACGTCGCCTGTGGAGTTGTACTCCCGCGGCCAACAGTTCGCATCAGAGCGTCGCCTGTGGAGTTGTACTCCCGCGGCCCAACGTTTCTCATCAGCACGTCGCCTTGTGGAGTTGTACTCCCGCGGCCAACACCCGGTTCGCTCGTACCCCAGTGGAGCGGGGACAGGTTCTTTCACCACAGCGTCCACCTATGAAGGCTATCAGAGGCCATACATATATTTTGTACCCATTTATACATTTTAATACCATTTCCAAATATTCTATATAAGCTTAATTGTTGAATTAGAATTTATTGAATTAATCTAGAAATTAATAAAAGAGAGAATTCATTGAAGGAAGCCTTGTGTCTCAATCAAATAAATAACTGGACGGATCCTGGACTCGGCTGAGTCACATACCCTGGCCAGAGAGGGAAAAGTTTCGTTACAGTGGCGCCCGAGCAGGGACATTAAGGCTTCCAACATCTCGACGAGACACGAACATCGAAATAACTCATCACAGAGTGCCGTACAAAGACGCACGCCATGAAGATCACCTGGATTTACTTACTACGCAAGGACGAGCTAATAACCTACGCGAAGGAATTTGAACTCGACGAATGTGGAACCGTCGAGGACTTGAGAAAACGGCTGGCCACTTTTGCGGCAGACTCGAAGGACGACGAAAAGGTTATGACGCGACTAGAAGAACTGGAAAGGATTCACCAGCAAGCGAAGTCCCCGCACCGAATGGGGACGGCACAACAGCATCGGCCAGAAACAGCGAAAACTCTAGAACTGCCCACCACCGTTTCAGCAGCAAGTCAAGTGGGTGAATGCGGGCCGCCGTCGAGGGAACGCACGACAGATCACGCCGACGTCATGGACAAAGTGCGGAAGTGGTCAGTTAGATATGACGGTGGTCGCGATCCTCTCGCGTTTTTCGAAAGGTTGGAAGAACTGGCCACCGCGTATGGGATAAGCCGAGACTTGCTACCAAGGACAATGCCGGAACTTCTTCGAGACCGAGCTCTGATCTGGTTCCGCAACAGAATAATGGATTGGCAAACCTGGGGTCAATTCAAAACGGCATTTTTGAAATTCTTTCTGTCCACCCGTTATTTCGAGGGACTCGAGGACCACATACGTAACCGGCACCAAAAACCAGACGAACCCTTCAAGGACTACGTGCTCGACCTGTACGACGCTATGCGTCATGTCAACTGGGCCGAGGAGGTGAAGCTTGAACGCCTCTATCGAAACGCGCGGAAGGACGTACAACTTTACGTGAAACGGCGCGACTTCATGAGCCTCGAGGAACTCATCGTTCTAGCAGAGGACCTTGAAGAAATACATGGACGGCAACCGGAACCCACAAACCACCGGCCACGTGAGCGAGAAGTGAAGCATCGACAGCTGGCACCCCCGGCCGAAGTGAGTATAAACCCAGCCACTGCATGTCGACGATGCGGGCAAGACGGCCACACGGAACGGTATTGTCACAACCGCCGTATCCTGTTTTGTTGGACTTGCGGACGTCGCGGACTCCGCACTATCGAATGCTGCCAACGACCTCCGCCGGGAAACGAGGACGGACCACGCCAGGCAGGAGGGAAGGCGGGTCCAGCAACTACGACCCCTCGCCGGGTCAACTAAGCCTCCTACACCACGACAGTACTCATTTAACTGCAGAAGTCATAGTGGAACACCTCAAGAAAAGAGCGGTGTTGGACACGGGAGCGACAAGGAGCTTTGCCAGCCAAGCTTTTGTGCAGGAGCTCGGTCTTCCGGTGAGCCGAACTACTTCCACCAACTACATTCGCCTAGCCGACAGCACACGAAGGATGACCAACGAATGCCTCCAGGTAAGAATCAAACTCGGCACATGTGAGATCGATGTGGAGCTGTTGATTATGGCCGGGGCATCGGACGACTTGCTTCTGGGCCTGGACTTCTTGGCGAAGGCTGGGGCCGTCATCAGCTGCGGCGGACAGACGGTCACTCTGCGAGAGACACACGGACAGAAACGGCGAGAGGAGTGGACGTGCACGGCTCTCAAGGAGGAGGACCCTCCATCGCTGAGCATCGATCATTTCCTGCGGCACGAACTCGCGAAATTCAATGAGGTACAAGGAACATGCAACATTACGTCGCACAAGATTGCCATGAAAGATGAGCGGCCGATTAAGCAGAGATACATCCCACGCAACCCGGCCATGCAGGAAGTAATAAGCAGAGAGGTCGACGAACTTCTGGCTAAAGGATGCATCGAGCCGTCACACAGCGCCTATAGTGCCCCGATAGTCCTGGTCAAAAAGAAAACAGGCACTTGGAGACTCTGCATTGACTACCGGCAGCTAAACGACAGATCAATTCCTGACGCGTATCCACTTCCGCGTATACATTACATACTCGACCGACTACGAAACGCAAAGGTTATCAGCAGCCTGGACCTTAAAAACGGGTATTGGCAAATACCAATGGACAACGACAGCAAGAAGTACACAGCATTTACGGTCCCGGGGCGAGGCCTCTTCCAATGGAAGGTCATGCCATTCGGCCTCCATTCTGCTCCGGCGACATTCCAGAGGGCGTTGGATAAAGTCATTGGACCTGACTTAGAACCACATGCTTTCGCATATCTGGATGACATTATAGTTACAAGCAGCTCAGTGGAGGAACACGTGGGCCACCTGCAGGAAGTCTTCCGAAGGTTGCAGTCTGCGAACCTGAAATTGAACCCAGAGAAATGTGAGTTCTTCAAAAAGCACACTAAGTATTTGGGACACGTGGTAAGTGAACGCGGCATCGAAACGGACCCAGACAAAATTTCCGCCATCAAGACGCTGAAACCACCCTCCAACGTACGCGAACTGCGACAGTGCCTGGGAATTGCGTCCTGGTATCGCCGATTTGTACCAGAATTCGCAACTGTAGTACACCCGATGACCACTCTGCTGAAAAAGGGCAGACATTGGAAGTGGCAAGACGAACAACAGAAGGCCTTCGATAAGCTGAAAGGAATGCTTGTCAATGCACCAGTCCTGACCTGTCCGGACTTCACCAAGCGATTTATCCTCCAAACTGACGCCAGCGAGGTCGGCCTGGGAGCCGTGTTAACGCAAGACGACGATGGGAGAGAAGCGGTAATCGCCTATGCCAGTCGCCGCCTCAACCCAGCCGAACAAAATTACACCACTACGGAAAAGGAGTGCTTGGCGATCATATGGGGCATCAGGAAAATGCGGTGCTACCTCGAGGGGTACCAGTTTACGGTGGTTACAGACCATCTCTCCCTTAAGTGGCTCAATTCGATAGAGAATCCATCGGGCCGGATCGCAAGGTGGGCGTTAGAACTGCAGCAATATAGGTTCGACGTCCAATACAGAAGAGGGAAACTCAACGCAGTGGCCGACGCATTGTCGCGACAACCAGTAGACACCCTCCGCCGCACAGGAATTGACGAAGAAAAGTGTAAGAAGTGTCCTTGGTTAGAAAAGAAGATATCCGCTATTCACGACGACCCCGAGAAATACCCAGATTTCCTCGAGCAGGATGGGAATCTGTACAGGCACATAGCGCAACGCGAATACGACGAGGAATGCACCCCGTGGAAGATGTGCGTCCCCAGCTTCCTCCGCCAACGTGTGTTATACGAGAACCACAGTCTTCCCAGCGCAGGCCACTTAGGAATTCGGAAGACCACCGCCAGGATCATGGACAGATACTACTGGCCAGGCATGTCACGAGACATCAAAAACTTTGTGCAACGATGTGAATCATGCCAGAAGTTCAAAGTGGACCAACAACTGAAGGCTGGGAAAATGCTGAGTCAAATCGCCGATGAGCCGTGGGCCAACGTTTGCACGGACTTCATTGGACCACTTCCCCGGTCAAAGCACGGTAATAATACGATTCTAGTATTTTTCGACAGGTTCTCCAAGTGGATTGAAGCCGTACCACTGCGCAAAGCCTCAACGCCAAATCTTATAAAGGCTTTCCGAGAGAGGATACTGGCCCGTTACGGCACCCCAAAAGTTTTAATTTCAGACAACGGCGTCCAGTTCACAAGCCGAGCGTTCGAAAGCTTTCTCACAGAAATAGGAACCAAGCACCAGTATACAGCCCCATACACCCCACAAGAGAACCCAGCAGAACGAGCAAACAGAACTTTGAAGACCATGATCGCCCAATTCGCTGATGGACAACAGAACGCCTGGGACGAGTTGATTCCCGAAATCACATTGGCCCTGAATTCAAGCAGATCGGATGTGACTGGCTATAGTCCTGCCTATCTCACGCAAGGACGAGAGCTGCGGTTGCCGGGATCTTTATTCGACCAGAAAACATTTGGCACGGGACAATCGGCCGAGGAGGCGGATGACAAGGCCAAGCGACTTACAGAAATATTTGCGATCGTCAGGAAAAGACTGACCCAAGCCGCCTCCGATCAGGCTCGTCATTACAACTTGCGCCGACGCCACTGGACACCGAATATTGGGCAGCTCGTCTTTAAACGAACCCATCCGCTCTCGAAGGCCGCCGACAGCTTTGCAGCCAAATTGGCACCAAAATATGATGGCCCCTACAAGGTAATCGCGTTCACATCCCCGTTGATTGTACAACTCCAAGAAGTAAATAGTGCCTCCAAGAAGACGAAGACAGCACACATCAGCGAGCTCAAAAGCGTACCCACCGACGCAGCTCCCACGGCCGACGCATGCAACCACGGCAGAATAGGAAGAACACAGCGAGGCAGGAACGCCATCAAGCTGGCCCGTGTCAGCGGGGGCATCCGCTATGACATAAAGATCACGCGGACTGGCAGGATCGTCGTCGCCACCACCCCCTCGATAAAGTAAGAGGGAGATGTCAGGAACAAATTAAGCACAACTTAATTTCTTCCCCACATAATTCTGTTACCTGTAAATTTTCTACTTATATATATAATATATATACATATATACCCGGAATATATGGTAATTAAATTGCAAACTACCGTTTCTGCATATTAATATGTATGTAACGAACGGCAAAGTAGAAAAGGGATTTGACAAAAATTGAGAGTCGTTAGAAAGTAGCACCATCGCCTGAGTGGATCGAGAGAACTCGACCACAGATACGACCACGCAGGCAAGAAAGAGACAACAAGCGTCTTACAATAAGCGCGTAGGAATACCATCGCCACTATAAAAGGCGCTTCACCACGAGGAATCAAGTCTCTTTGACGTGAACTCCCGGCCTGGACAGTGGTCTTTTGGAAGTCCCTCTTCGGTAAGTCATTTCAACATCGACGCCAGCAGAGCCTCGATTTCGGCAGAGCCACAACGTCGACGCCAGCAGAGCCTCGACTTCGGCAGAGCCACAACGTCGACGCCAGCAGAGCCTCGACTTCGGCAGAGCCACAACGTCGACGCCAGCAGAGCCTCGACTTCGGCAGAGCCACAACGTCGACGCCAACAGGGCCTCGCGGCCAACACTTACATTAGCACGTCGCCTGTAGAGTTGTACTCCCGCGGCCAACAGTTCGCATCAGAGCGTCGCCTGTGGAGTTGTACTCCCGCGGCCCAACGTTTCTCGTCAGCACGTCGCCTTGTGGAGTTGTACTCCCGCGGCCAACACTTACATTAGCACGTCGCCTGTGGAGTTGTACTCCCGCGGCCAACAGTTCGCATCAGAGCGTCGCCTGTGGAGTTGTACTCCCGCGGCCCAACGTTTCTCGTCAGCACGTCGCCTTGTGGAGTTGTACTCCCGCGGCCAACACCCGGTTCGCTCGTACCCCAGTGGAGCGGGGACAGGTTCTTTCACCACAGCGTCCACCTATGAAGGCTATCAGAGGCCATACATATATTTTGTACCCATTTATACATTTTAATACCATTTCCAAATATTCTATATAAGCTTAATTGTTGAATTAGAATTTATTGAATTAATCTAGAAATTAATAAAAGAGAGAATTCATTGAAGGAAGCCTTGTGTCTCAATCAAATAAATAACTGGACGGATCCTGGACTCGGCTGAGTCACATACCCTGGCCAGAGAGGGAAAAGTTTCGTTACAGGTGATCTGAATGTTAATCTCTTGAATACTGACTGTTATGCGAAGTCTCTGTTAGAGCTTGTTGCGTCTCTTGGTTTGTGCTTTGTAAATGATAGCACACCAACTAGATTCTCGCGTAATGACTCTCCTAGTCTACTGGATTACTTTAAAGTTTCCGATATTTCTTCTGTTAACTTGTTTGATCAAATGTTCTTTGTATCTGATCATGACTTAATTTTTTGCAATTTTAACTTGGAATTTTATCGCAAACAGGCTGTGTCGTCTGTCTCATATTATGACTTCAAGTCTATCGATATGGGTGCTCTCTTTTTTGGTGCCCAATCATTGCACTTACATAATATATGGCATCTCTCATCTATTGATGAAAAATTGATCACCTTCACGAGCAGAATAAATGAATTGTTTTTAAAGCATGTCCCGCTAAAAGTTATAAAAATTAGAAATAAGCTGTGTCCGTGGATTACGGGTCCTGTTCTGGATTCTATTCGTATGCGGAATAGGTTGCGCAATTTGTGGAGAAGATGTCCGTCGCCTGAGAGATGGGAACATTTTAGGTCGGCTAGAAATGATTCTGTTCGTATGTTGAAGTCAGCCAAGAAAAATTATTATGCGAGTAAGCTGGCTTCTTCTCTTCCATCTAAAGTGCTCTGGAAAAACCTCAAGGGAATTGGAATGAATGCCTCCCAAACTAGTTCATGTGATATCCTCAATGATTTCTTTCTTCACCATGCAGTCGGTTGCGATGTTGATGCCATTCGTTGCACCATAGATCGACTCTCGGGCATGCCCTCATCATCGGGCAACTCTTTCCATTTCTCGCATGTTGCCGAGAACTATGTCAGTAAAGTATTGTATAAAATTAAGTCGAATGCGACAAGTGCTGATGGTATAAATTTGAGATTCCTAAAAATAGTATTTCCGGCTGTAGTTGGTCAGTTCACCCACATTCTCAATCACTGCTTCACCACATCTACTTTCCCGACTTCGTTGAAGACTGCAATAGTTCTGCCTCTGGCCAAAAAGTCGAATGCTGACATTGCAGAAGATTTTAGACCCATTAGTATTCTCTCGCCCTTAGCGAAGCTGGCTGAAACTATCATGGCTGAGAAGATATCTAATTTTTTAGAGGATAATAAGCTGCTAAACCGGTTACAGTCTGTCTTTCGCAAGGGGCATAGCTGTGCTACTGCGACTATAAAGGTCCTTGAAGACATTAGAGCAGATTATGATAATGGACTCTTTAGTATATTGTGCTGTTTAGACTTTTCGAAAGCATTTGATGTGGTTAATCACAAACTACTATGTTGTAAACTTAGGAACTTGTTTAATTTCAGCAATAGTGCGTCCTGCTTACTTGAAAGCTATTTGTCTTCGAGGATGCAGGTAGTTCAGAGTCAAAATATTTATTCGGAATGTAGGCAGATTTCTAGTGGAGTTCCGCAAGGATCTGTCTTGGGGCCCTTATTATTTTCATTATTCATTAATGACATTTTTCAAGTTTGTGTCTGGGCCTCAATGCATGGGTACGCCGATGACATACAAGTATATATCTTCGTTGAGACTAATCTAAAAGATCTAGTATATCGCCTCAATTATGATTTGAAGAGGATCAAAGATTGGACTGACTGCAACGGGCTCATTATTAATGTTTCTAAAACGACAATTTTACCCGTTTTTAAGGGAAAACATTCATTTTGTGACCTTCCCGATGTGTTTATAAGAAATCGAAAACTAAGCACGTCTACGTCAGTCACTAACCTCGGTTATTGCATTAACAGTAAGCTTAGCTGTACTGATCATATCAATAATGTGGTTTGTAAAATGTACCTTACTTTAGGTAGGTTGCGGTTTTGTGCTGCCTTCACCCTACCCGATACAAGGATGAAACTTGTGATCCAATCAATTCTTCCCCATATATCACTTTTTTCCGTGGTCTATAATAAGCTTGATTCACAGTCTTCTCTAAAATTGTCGTTTGCCTTTAATCATGCTACCAGATATGTTTTTGGCCTTCGTGCGTTTGCTCACTTGGCCCAATACAGGAATGGAATCCTAGGATATAATATTTTTTGTTACTTGCAAATTAGAAACTGTGTTTTCCTACAGAAACTGATTCACGCTAAGATTCCAGCTTATTTGTATGAGAAATTACAACTTGGCCATAACCGTAAAAGCTTGCTACTCATTACGCCTAGCTGTAAATTTTTAAATGCAAGCAGATTCTTCTTCGTCAATGCTGTCAGGTTATGGAATTCTCTGCCCAGTAGAATAACTGTGATTGTCGGGGGGGGGGGGGGGGGGCTAGTTTCAGACGGGCTATTGCTACGTACTTCAGTTAACTCTATTCTTGATGGTTACTTCACTCTCATTTCTTCTTCTGTCTTTGCTTTCTACTCTTTCGTAACTTAATTTTAGTATTTAGTTATGTATTTGATTCTATCTTTTGTCTTTATTTCCTAATTATTATAATAAGTTACCAACCAATGTACTATAAAAGACTTATGTCTTATTGTGGTCCACATTTGTAATTAACAATAAATAAATAAATAAATAAAAATAAATAAATATTTTAGTCAGCTGAAGGGACTAAAGGGAAGAAATCAAAACAATTGCAGAAGGTTTCGCTAACCCATTTTCGAAATTGTATATCATATTCGTATCTGAGCAGGTAAAATCACGTAGAAAACAGAAGTTCCATTCCAAGTATTGAGTTTTTGCTTTTTTTTATTCAGGCAGAAATTGTCAATCTGAGCAGGTAGAATCACGTAGAAAACAGAAGTTCCATTCTAAATATTGAGTTAGTTCAGGACTGAGTCACATACCCTGGCCAGAGAAAGGGAAAGTTTCGTTACAATATATATATATATATCATATAGATAGAGTCACATACCCTGGCCAGAGAAAGGGAAAGTTTCGTTACAATATATATATATATATATATATATATATATATATATATATATATATATATATATATATATATATATATATTGTAACGAAACTTTCCCTTTCTCTGGCCAGGGTATGTGACTCAGCCGAGTCCACAATCCGTCCAATTATTTATTTGATGGGACACAAGGCTTCCTTTATTAATTTTCTAAAATTAATTCAATAATTCGTAATTCTAATTCAACAATTAAACTTAAACTTATGTATATATATATATATATCAAATATTTGGAAATGGTTTTAAAATGTGTAAATGGGTACAAAATAGATGTATGGCCACTGATAGTCTTCACAGGTGGACGCTGTGGTGATGGAAAACCTGTCCCCGCTCCAGCGGGGTGCGAGCGAACCGGGTGTTGGCCGCGGGAGTGCAACTCCACAGCCAACGTTCTGATGCGATCGTTGGCCGCGGGAGTGCAACTCCACGGGCGACGTGCTGATGAGAATTGTTGGCCGCGGGAGTGGAACTCCACGGGCGACGTGCTGATGAGAATTGTTGGCCGCCGAAGTGCAACTCCACAGGCGACGTTCCCCTGCGAATTGTTGGCCGCGGAAGTGCAACTCCACAGGCGATGTTCTGCTGCGATTGTTGGCCGCGGGAGTGCAGCTCCACGGGCGACGTGCTGATGAGAATTGTTGGCCGCGGGAGTGCAACTCCACAGGCGACGTGCTGATGCGAATTGTTGGCCGCTGGAGTGCAACTCCACAGGCGACTTGCTGGCTCTGCCGAAGTCGAGGCTCTGCTGTCGTCGACGTTGTGGCTCTGCCGAAGTCAAGGCTCTGCTGTCGTCGACGTTGTGGCTCTGTCGAAGTCGAGGCTCTGCTGGCGTCGACATTGTGGCTCTGCCGAAGTCGAGACTCTGAAGAGCGCACACTGGGAAATCTCAACTCACAGCCAAAACGATGCACAATTATTTACCGTTATTTGTGACGGCGTAGGCTGATTTTTCAAACAGAAAATTAGTACCAATATGAAAGTGACATAAACCGACGGCAATTAAGTTATAATTTTGGTATTGATTCCTTTTAAATAAATATGGGTCGCCAAACAACGGTTGAAATTCGCGAATTGGTGTTAAAAAAATATAAAGGAGGTAAAAGCCAACGTCAAATTGGCGAAATTTTAAAATTAAGCCACAGCACTGTTAAACATATAATTGAACGTTATGTACACGAAAATAGAATCGAAAATAAGAAAAAAAGTGCGATTAATAAAATATTTATTCCAAGTGGTGAAAGGTGGATTTAACTAAAGGTACGCGAAAATCCACATAGAAGTGCTCAGGAAATTACGAAAGAAGCTGAAAAATATGTATAAATATAATGTAATTACGAAACAATACGTAGAATACTCAGAGATGCTGGTTTCCGTGGACGCACAGCACGAAATAAACCATACGTCAGTGCAAAACCGCAGCGCCAGATTGAAGTTTGCAAGAGATCACATTAATAAAGATGCCAACTTCTGGAACACCGTCATATTTGCAGACGAAAGTAAATTTAATCTATTTCGGTCAGATGGCAAAAGCTACGTATGGAGAATACCAAATACAGAGCTGCAACCACAAAATTTACGGCGCATTGTAAAACACTGTGGGCGACATGGAATGGTATGGGCTTGTATGTCATCTGCCGGAACCGGAAACCTTACTTTCATTGAGAATAATATGCACAAGCATAAATATTTAAGTATTTTAAAAAGAAATTTGTTGCAAAGCGCCATAAAATTAAACATCGGGGAAAATTTTCGCTTCTATCAAGACAATAACCCGAAGCATAAGTCGGCGATTGTACAGAGTTGGCTTATTTGGAATTGTCCGCATGTGGTGCAAACTCCAGCGTAATTACCGGATTTAAATGTAATCGAGAACCTGTGGTCAGTGTTGGATCGAGAGATTCGAAAACATACTATCCGAAATCAATCTGATCTTAAAAAAGCTTTAGAACTAGAATGGCGCAAAATATTTTCAAACTACTCTAAGAAGTTGGTAGAATCGATTCCCAAGAGGCTCAAACCTGTAACTGATAGTAATACCCAATAGGGCTACTCAACAAAATATTAAAAAAATGTATATTAAAGGTTTTTGTTTCAATAATAATTACACATGCAGTATTTAATACTCGTTCTTCTCTTCGTTGAATATTCACCGAGACATTTGTCCATATTGTCAACGCCTCCTTTGCTTGTATTGTAATCGAGTATCATTCTTGGCTTTCTTTTAGGACCTTCAATTTTGGTGTTATAATAGGAAGTGGAAAGAAGCACAACCGATTTGTTCTTTTTTTGAACATATGAACATATACTTATGTTGTTGCTAAATCCAAAGATTTGATGATTCACCCTAGGTGGCGTCTGGGAAAATTTAAGAACGGGCAGAACAACCACCACACAACATCAACCAAACGTATCACGAACAGCCCAACGCGCTAGCAGAACAACGGATATGCACCGACAAGCTGTAGACGAAAGAGTAAATTACATCACAATTTTAAACACTCTGCATGTCGCCGCTGCCGACAAGAGTGACACTACCCGCGTGGCTGCCGAGCTGAATGGTTGAATTTCTGCTGGACTTGCGGAAGGAAGGGAATACTAATGATAGAATATTGTCGAAAGCCGTCCCAACAACCACAACAACCCACCAGCATTATCAACAACAACAACAACTGGGAAACGACCGAGGCCAGCATTTACTTGGGGGGGTATGGGGATGCACAAACGGCCAGAAACCCTCGAACCTAATAGACAACAATGCGCACGGAGTACCGACGCATTGTAGCCACTGTCGCTTTAGGAGACGAGCTCATGGACGCCACACTAGATACAGGGGCAACATGTAGTTTCATAAGCCGCTACTTTGCAGATAAACTAGATAGCACAAATCAAATTACTAACGTGAAATCGCGAATGCGTATGGGAAACGGCGAATTACAAACGGTGACGAAAGCTCTAATCTTTAAAGTGTACATGGAAAACAAAAGCTGCACAATCCCCTTATTTATTCTTTCAGAAGTAGTGGACGACCTCATCTTAAGGTTCGACATCCTAGCACGCATTTGCACCAGCATGGAATGCGCCAACCTCGGTAAAAATTAGTGAACCCCCCTGCGAGGCTGGAACGAAGAGGTTTAATCGAGCAGAAGAGGAGATATTAAAGCAAGAACGCATCAAAAGATTTCTTCACAAGAAACTAGGAAGGTTCAACGAAGTCAAGGGGATGTCAGACATCACGGAACATCGCATCGTTACGCGAGGTGAGCGCCCCATCAAACAGCGATATTTTCCAAAAAATCCGGCGATGCAGAAAATCATAGATGCCGAGATTGAAAAGCTTTTGGAAAAAGGCCATCAAGGAGTCCACATAGCGCCCCAATACTACTCGTGAAAAAGAAGACAGGGAGTGTCGACTACCGCCAGTTAAATGCTCAGTCCATCCCAGATGCTTACCCACTGCCCAGAATCAACCATATACTAGAGCGACTTCGAGATGCGAAGTTTGTCAGTGGTATAGACCTGAAGAACGTCTACTGGCAAATTCCCAAAGAGGTAAGCAAAGTCTACACGGCGTTTACTGTTCCGGAACGTGGACTTTTCCAATGGAGGGTGATGTCTTTCGGCCTGCACTCGGCCCCCGCAACATTACAGCGAGCATTGGACACATTAATTGGCTCTGAAATGGAACCGGAGGCCCTCCGTCGTCTCCGAGAAGCCAAGCTGAAAATAAGCACAGAAAAGAGTGATTTTTTTAAAACCCCGATAAAATACCTTAGACATGAGATTAGCGAGCAAGGTATCACACGGACCCGGATAAAGTTGCCGCAATCAAAGAACTAAAGCCGCCTCAGAATGTTCGGGATGTGCGTAGATTCCTCGGGGCACCTCCTGGTACCGGCGATTCGTACCCGACTTTTCAAAAGTCGTCCAACCCCAGACGTTTCTGCTCTAGAAAGGGAAGCACTTCAACTGGAGTCGAGAGCAACAAGCTGCCGTCGAAGACCAGAAACTAAGACTCACTGAAGCTTCAGTGTTGGCATGCCCGGATTTTAAACAGCGGCTCTACTTACAGACGGATGCCTGATATTACGGTCTGGGAGCAGTCCTAACCCAAGTAATCAATTTAGAAGAGCGCGTCATCGCATATGCCAGCCGGCATCTTAACGGGGCGGAAAATAATTATTCTACCATCGAGAAGGAGTGCCTGGTGGTAATATTGGCGGTGCGAAAAATGCGACCCTATATTGAAGGGTATAATTTAACTATCGTTACGGACCACCTGTCGTTAAAATGGTTGAATTCGACTGAGAGCCCCTTCGGACGGATTGCACGATGGGCGCTGGAATTGCAGCAGTACAATTATGACGTACAATATAGGAAGGGACAACATAATGTAGTCGCCGACACGCTATCTCGGTAACCTTTGAGAGTTACCTGCGCAAACTTAAGGGAGCACGATGGAAAGAAGCCGGAAACTTGGTAAGCGAACACCCAAAGAAAGTGTACCGATATGTCCCGAAGATAGCCAATTCCGGGAACTACGACCACAGGGCACGGCTGCAAGGAGGGTACGCGCGTGTAAGTAGGAAGAAATTAACGAGGGTGTCATTGAACTGTTGTCCACAGGCCAGACGTTTGTAGTCCCACGTCATGACTTTGACACCACCTGTTGTTGGTGAGATGAGCACGTTCTGATCCTCTTTTGAAGTCTTTTCTCGGGTCTCTCTTATACTCGAGTGGCCCATTGGCGTTAGTTGGATTTGCTTGGCTTTGCTGGGTTTTGACGAGTCCATCTTCGGGGTTGCGTGTCGAACGCGTGGCCTTCCCTCTGGTCCACAATTCCGACCGTTCAGGTCCCAAGAGTATGACACTGGGTCGTGATGCCATCAGTTGACGGTATCTCTGCCTCAAGATTGCGGCGGACTGCTGAAATTTTTGTTCACAGCTCATCCTGATTGTTGCCAAGGTTGTTGTTGGGTTTGTTGTTGGGTTCGTTGTTGCTAATGTCTTTGTGGTTGTTGTTTTCGTTTTGTGGGTTTTACTCCCGAAATAAATATGGAGTGTACCTGCGGCTGTTACTATTATTTTTTTCCTTTTTGTTAGTGGCTTCTGTTTTGGGTGTCGTCGATAGTTGTTGCTGTGCTGTCTGTACTGAATATTTTATGGCATGTGCTAATTGTCCTGTCTGTGATTGTTGTTGTAATCGGCTATTGTTTGTTGGAATTTAACATGGTTGTTGTTGGTACAGTGAGACATGATCATAGATGTGTTTCCATGCTCCGACCTCGGTAATGGCCGCACGAAGTCCACACAGACGGTAGTCAATGGTTCTTCTGCGATCTGCGTGAGCATTTTCCCAGCCGGTCTCCGCTGCTCAGGTTTATATCTGTGGCAGGCTGTATAATTGCGAACGTAGCTGCTGAAGCGTTGCGTTATAGCGTTGCGCCAGGCGTTGAATGGTTTTGAAGTGAAGAAAGTGTCCAGCCACCGGTGAATCGTGGTTCTCGATTAACACTCTCTGCCGTTGGGGTGTTGGTACACACAATTTCCATGAGTTTCCCTCTTCGCGTCTGACTCGCCATGGAATATTGCGGTAGAGCTGACCATCCTCGATGATATAGTCCGCGTGCTTCTCAGGTTCAAGCCGGACTTCCTTCTTCTTTCGCTCGACCCATGCGCAAGTTTGGTTCCCAGATACTGTCGCCACTATATCGAGGGTGTCCATTGCGTTGGCGCGACAATGCGACTACGTTTTGCTGCGCCTTTAGATATTGGATTTCGTATCTGTATTGCTGAAGCTCCAACGCCCAACGAGCGATGCGACCTGATGGACTCTCTGTATGGAGCTGAGCCATTTGCGGTCTAGGTGATCCGTGACGATCGCAAACTCATAACGTTCCAGATACTGCCTCATCTTCCTGATGCCCTACACACTCGCCAGACATTCCTTTTCTGTGCATGGGTAGTTACTTTACGTGCTGGTGAGTACTGATTCTCTATACTTTGGGAAAGCACAACCCCGAGTCCATGGTTGCTGGCATCCGTCTGGAGCGTGAAGAGCTGCGTAAAATCGGGGACTGCGAGTACTGGTGCTTGTGTGAGTTTTTGTTTCAGTGTGTCAAACGCCTCCTGCTGTTCCGGGTCCCAAACCCATCGTTTGCCTTTCCTCAGTAGAGATGTCAACGGTTGCACGATGTCTGAAAAGTCAGTGGCAAATCTGCGGTACCATGATGTTACGCCTAAGAATCGTCGTAATTCGGATCGTAATTCGGATCGGTCTGAATTCCCTTGGACGCGACTAGGTACCCCAAGCAGCGGATTTCGTCCTTGAAAAATTTACATTGTTCCGGATTGATACGTAAGTTCGCTTACCTTATCCGTCTGAAGACTTTTCGCAGGTTCTCCATGTGATGTTCCACCGACTGCCCCGTGACGATGATATCATCCAGGTAGGCGAATGCGTATGGTTCAAGATCCGGCCCAATGATTCTGTCGAGGGCTCGTTGGAAGGTGGCGGGGGCTGAATGGAGCCCGAAGGGCTTGACTCGCCATTGGTGTAACACGCGCCGGGGGACAGTGAACATTGTGTATTTTTTGCTGGACTCCTCTAGTAGGATCTGCCAGTAGCCATTTTTAAGATCCAGCGTACTGATGACCTTGGCATTCCGCAGCTGATCCAGGATATGCTGTATCCGTTGTAAAGGGCTTCTGGAACTGACTGCGTTGAGTTGTCGGTAGTCGACGCAGAGTCTCAATTTGTTCTTCTTTTTACGCACCAGTACAATCGGTGCGCTATAAGGGCTTTTCGTTGGTTCAATGTGTCCATCCCTAAATAGTTCGTCTATCACAGTTTGAATGTCTGGGTTCCGAGGGAAATATAGTTGTTTAATTGGTCTATCGTCCTTCATGATGATTTTGTGGGACGTGATGTCAGTGGTACCCTTCATCGACTCGAAGGCTTTCAATTCGTTCCTCAGGAAGGCAACTATTTTTGCTTCAGCACTGGCTTCGCAGTTGCGAATTATCGGGCATAGTAGCGGGATGATCTCTACATCGGCAGCAGGAAGCTCGACCGTTTGTCCCACCGTGGTTATTTGTCCTGGTATTCTTGAGAAAATCTAAACCCAAAACGAGGTCATCTATTGCATTCGGTAGCACAAACAGCTGTACTTCGTATTGCAGGCCATTGAATCTTATAGGTACTACGAGTGATTCGGTTACGGTCGCGGTCCTCCCGTCGGTCAGGCTAATTGTAAGACGAGTTGCCACCTGTATATCTGGTGTCCAAATTAACTGAGCCAACGCTAATGAAGCTCTTTGTTGCTATGGTGTCCATGACCGCCTTGACCCACACTTCGTCGACGTCCACCGTAAGGGTAGTACGGTCCCTTTTCCATTCTAGTGCGGAATTGTCCGCACTGACCCCTGGGTCAGTGGTTGTGGTCGTGGTAGTGGCTGAGCCGAAGAGCGCTTCTTACACACAGGCTTCTTACACTGCCTCTCGATGTATTCGTTCTGACCACCTCGGCGACACGCCTTGCGGGGGTCAATGATATCCTACGCTTGCCGGAAATGCGTTCGGGTGTTTCTTGTGTGCAGCGGGAGTTAGCGTCGTCTCGTCGTCCTGTTAACACTCTAATACCTGTACCAATGCCGTTAACTCCTTCAAGTCGGTGAAATCCTTGCGTCTAATATAACTTTACAGCTCGGCGCGTGAATTCCTATAAATCCGCTAAGTTTCTCCTCTACTGTATATTGGGCGTCTCATCAGGTCTTGGAGTGCTATAACATATTCCTTGAAGCTTTTCCCTGGCTGTTGGCGACGTGCTTTGTTGGAATCGTCCAGTCGCTTAACATATCGGCCCGGGAGAAAGAACGCCAGGAAGTCCTTCTTGAACGTGGCCCATTCTTCCCACTGCTCGTCGTTATTGCGATACCACATAGAGGCCATTTCCACTTGTTTTCATAGAAAGAGTGAAAGAGTAAGCGGAAGTTTATAACATAATATAGACGTTTTACCGCAAAAGGATGCCTGAGCTCTTACAGTACAAGGCTTTACAATGAGAGATGAGATTCTTTTGGAGGGTTCAAACGAGACTTTCTTGAGTTTTTCTTACCATCCCGATTTTTAGAGAGGTTGGACGACAACGTACGGAAACGACAACAGAAACGTGGGCAAAAGTTCAATGATTATGTGGTGTCTCTCTGTCTGTCTGGCTTGTGCGTTATATTATAATACGCAAGTTTGACACTTATCGGTTTAGCCGGTGACTAGGAGAACTTAGAGGTAGACGCCAAGACACCACAAACACACGAAGAGAATGGTAGAGAATCATCGCCAAGCCAGAGACGATGGGGCAGGTTATACTGCGAACCCACAATCCGCATGTCGTCGCTGCGGGCGAGAAGGGCATTTCGCTCGACACAGCGATCCGTAACTTAGCATGAATGAGGATGACGAATAGAGATGTTGAAGAAATTTGACGCCTCTCTTTTAGGTGCGTAGTAATTTTAATAATGCAGGGAGGTCGATGATTTTATTTTATGACTTGTCAAAGATTTTTTTTTAAATACCGATAGAGGCTGTCTAACAAATTGGTGCAAACCAATGAAGAAGTTTAATTTAATGTAAACATCAAGTGAATGGATGGAACTGCGGTTTGTTGGACATGCATAATCTCGAGCGTGGGCTGCGTAAGCAGAGGTAGCGGCGTTGTTCTTGTTTTATTTAATTGCCTGAGATTGAACTATAGCTTGATTCGAATTTTGGTGGAATCGAATTGTATTTAATGTTTTAATAGCACTTTACCGAAGGCATTGAGACTACTTTTTCATTTTGTTATTGCTGTTGTTGTTGGTGTTGTTTTGACTTCGTAACTTTTTGATATCGTTAATTTCTGAATATAGCGGTAAATATTATATTACACAATTATGTATATATACTGTATACTATATATATTTTTTTTTTATGGCAGATGGAACCAAGCTCAGGGGATGCCTCCTATCCATGCAGAGCATTCGTTGGTTTAGAAGGGTAAAGGTTAGTGGGAAGGGGAAAAGTGGGAGTAGTAGTATATATACTGTATACTATACTGTAAGCGCATAAAGTACTTATTGTTTGCTGTGTGTGTGTGTGTATATGTTTTTTGTTAAGGAATTCACAGATATTAGTATAAGTCATCAATTTCGCAGAATTTATTTTGCGGTGATGCGTTTTGTATACTATTGTTGTTGTTGAAAATTTAACAGAGGTGAATCGCTACGGCTGAGGAGTATAAAAAGCAACAAGTTATTACAAAACTTCATTAATCGTTTGATTTCTCCAAGACCTCAAGTCGTGTGAGCTCCAAATAACTTTTGAGAAAATACTCATATATTTTGTACAGTTTAAAATTATTAAATAAATAAATTATAATTATATTTATAACTAAAAATAGTAAATAAAAAAATTATTTACTATTATTCAAATTGGAGAGATAAAGCGTATTAGTTTGCCAAATTCAAAACCCAGAGCATTCACAGAGAGTACATTAAAATGTAAAACTAAAAGTTAAAGATTTATAAAGACGCTCAAACTTTTAAGGAAACTGAAGTGAAAGCTACTTCAATAATATTATTATCATCATAATCATCATCAACAATAACGAAATCTTCAGTTAAATCTTGTCAAAGTGGAAGGATTCATTTGCAGTGAGTGTAATAATATTAATATCATCATAATCATCATCAACAATAACGAAATCTTCAGTTAAATCTTGTCAAAGTGGAAGGATTCATTTGCAGTGAGTGTGGTGTTCGTTTCACCGAAAATCGCAACCTTAAACGCCATGTTCTAAACAAACATGCTGAAAAGCAAGCATTCGAATGCAATGAATGTAACAATAAATTTAACCGACGCGACAACCTGAAAAACCATATAAATTTCTTTTATCCACAACCAAGCAGAAGCTGTGCTTCACCAGTAAAACGTATTCGTAGTGAAAACTTTTCAATTTGTTCCGATTGCAATGAGAACGTTTTGAAGAACCACTGGAATTATCACATTAGGATCAACAAACATAAAAAAATGCTGGTATCCCGGTTAATGAGCACTTTAAAACAATAAAGTCAGTCTTCAATGAAAGAATTGAAACGCTTATGCTCGAAAACATGAACAAGGTTTTGCTGGTTCCAGAAACGTTTTTTACAGTTAAACAAAGGCATCATTATAAAAGCTCTGGAAGATTTACTCGAAAAGCACTTGGGCTATAAATTCAATTTAGAGATATTTTGTGAGTATGTGAAAATGAGTAGTGAAGAAGATATGGTTGTGGATGTAAAATCGTTCCAAACCAAAATGACTTTAATACAGATAAGAGAAGATATCGAAAGCAGCTTCAATAAGAAAGCAGCTACAACAAGAAAATGTCTGAGCTTCAGGAAAGGGACAGTGGCTGGTCTCTCGTCAGGATGTCACTTGGAGTTCAATATTAATCAATATCGGCCAATAAGAGATCGCTATAAGAAAAATATTTTTATTTATTAAATTAATTTTACAACAAAATAATAAACTAAAATATAAATATAGATATTAAGCAAAAAAACTGTAAGATTTGTAGAGAACCAACTGGTTGCTACAAATTTTATATATATTTTTTGTTTAAAAGCAAAATATAGAAGTTCCATTGAATTAAATATTTATTATCATTTAAATTAAAATAAGTTTTAATATCGTAAATAATATTAATAACAATAAGCATCCGAATCAATAACATTAAAATAAGTTCTCAATAAGGAATACACAAGAAAGAATAAACTTAGAACAACAACAAACAAGAATTGAAACAGAGAATTATAAAAACAAAGCAAGCCCCGAAAACACACTATAGTATATACATACGCTCAGAGAATAAGACACGCGCACAAGTAGAGCAGCGGCAATTCTAAAAATAGAATCATGCGACCAGCTTATTTTCACTTTTCTTTTTCTTTGCGTTTTCGCTGCCACTGATCTAAAAATAGAACCAAGCATTCAGCTCACACATATTTTCTTTCGTCGCGCACACGCTGCATATTATTCCTACTGTGTTTTTAGCAGCATGTGCATTTAACGAATAGTTTAGGAGGACACATTCTCCCTAGACGCCAACCTGTGGGAAGACCTGGAGGCCGTTGACAATACCCAGATGTCCATCAACCTGGATGTCAATTTCCTGGAGACATCAATCAGCTGCAAGTAGCAATGAAACAAATTCGCGCTAGCAGGGTGCGTCATAAGCCGATTTCGAGGAGACGCGAGATCAATGGCCATTGGTACCGCTTCCACATCTCCATGGCTGGTAAGGAGTCGTAGAATCTCGAACCCCCTTCGAATTAAAGGGGTGTAACGAACCAAAATGTTTGGTTCACATTAAATTTTGATTAGCCACAATAATTTGCAAATTTCACGAAATGAATTTAATATATTGAAAATTATATTGTGAAGTGATTTAGTTTAGCATATAATATTTAAAGTAATATAAGTTTCTCGTTAGGCATAAGTTTAGTTTCTTTTGTTAAAACGTCGTCTAAGCAGAACTTCGTTGCTAGCAACATTTAAGGGTCCGACATTTGCCGTTTGAGTGTTGGTTCGCAACATGTTAGCAACATACATACAGAAATACGAGCGAAGAAGCAGGAACGAATGGGTAGTTAACGACCCGACGAGGTTAATACGAGGCGGTAACTGCGAGACCTCGAAGCGAGTGGACATGTGCAAGAGCAACAGCTGACATCGAAACAAGTAGGCGTGCGCAGTGGGCAGAGAGCTAAGCCTGTATCGAGTGAGAGGCATCAGTGAGTAGACAGGAGAGGACGTGAGTAGACAGTGTGCAGCGTGAGCATTTGAATTGACATGCCCAGAACATCAAGAGCCTCCGACTCATTAATATCCACACCACCCATATTTAGAGATGGAAAATTGTCACACGCCAGACGTTTGTAGGTCAACAAGCAGCATTGGGTCTTCCGTGTATTAAAATCGACCCGATTCGCTCAACCCCACTCCTGGATTTTGTTGAGGTCAGATTGGAGTGTGTCATTCATAATTTTGCGGCTTCAATTGATCTCCAGTGTAGAAGGACGCCTGGAGAATGAATATGAATGACAAATGCTGCAGTCATCAGCAAACGAGTAGACGGGGTTTGATGTCAATGACAGAAGGTCATTGATGAAAATAAGAAAAAGTGTCGAAAACAGGACCGAACCCTGCGGAACTCCAGCATTGATGGAGTGCTCTTCGGAAGCAGAGCCGTCTATCACAACCCAAATAGAACGGCCGCTGAGGAAACTCGATATCCATCGAGTGAATGTATTACCGACACCATAAGCAGTCAGTTTAGACATGAGTGCTTTATGTCACACCCGGTCATGTGCCTTGGGGATATCCAGAGCAATAACCTTACTCTCATCGAACTGGTGAATACAACTGTTCCACCGCACAGTGAGAAACGCCATAAGATCGCCGGTGGAACGGTGAGCATGGAAGCCATACTGGCGATCGGTGATCAATTTGGTGCTCTCTAGATACCTAATCAAGTTAAAATTTACAATGCTCTCCATGACTTTGGAGAGTACTGAGCTGATTGCTATGGGCCGGTAATTGGCAGGATTTGTAGCCCCACCTTTTTTGAGAACTGGCTGCACATTGGCAATCTTGGCAAGAAGTAGGCTGAAGTAGGCAAGAAGTAGGAAAAACTCTTGAAGTAAACGATAAATTAAAGAGATTGCGCAATGGGCGAGCCAGTGTTGAGGCGCACTTTCTCAACACGTGGGCTGAAGCGCCATCCGGTCCTGAGGATTTATTGACATTGACAATCCTGGAGGTTCACTAATTAAGTAAAATTATTAGACTAAGCATATAACTTAACATAGAAACCCGAGGATTTATTGACATTGACAATCCTGGAGGTTCACTAATTAAGTAAAATTATTAGACTAAGCAAATAACAACATAGAAACCCTCAGGTGTTGTATGACTCGAATGACGTGGCCAATTGGAATTTTGAACATTGAAATCACCAGCAACTCTAGACCCGGGCTTCTATAAATGAAGCAGAAGTGCAGGATGTGCGACTGGATTTTGGCATGACGTCCCAGATAAGACGACAACAACGTAGGCGTCGTCTTCTGTTAAAAATAAAATATTTTAGTTAAGATTATTGTTATGTATTTTATGTTTATATTGTATTATTATTTGTCTTGTTATATTTAAAACATAAATAATAAGAAACAAATAAATAAATTTAATAATAATAACATTTTTGAAAATTTTTATCTTGTTAAAGGAAAAAACGGGTAGGCATGCTGAAATTGGTGTAAGTATGGTATTTTATCGAGGAGAAATATATTTCCTTTCTGCTTTATTCTTTTTCCTTATTAAAAAATTTTAATTTTACAACTCTGTTCTGTGTTCGAGCTCACCATAACGGTTCCGTTAATTTTTTGAGTGATTACAAAATTATTTCGCGCGCAAAACTAAGCACAATTGATTCGCCAAAGAACAGGTAAGGTAATGAAATTTTGAATAATAAATAATAACGCCAAATTTGTACAATGCAGCCTTCAATTTACAACATCGGCACAATTCGATTTGATGGTGCGTAAGATGGAAGCTGTTCCTGATATCGTGAAAGGGGTTCCCTACTTTGGGGTTAATTGCCTCAAATGTGAAGAAGAATAGGAGCGAATTCGCGGAAAACTTAAACGGTCCTCCCATTAGGAGCATGAACGAATGGAAGAAGGTAAGTAATTTATCGTTTTAATTGTCACATGCGTACTCACTTTTTAAAAATAATAGATATGGAAAGATTTAAAATCGCGGACCAAGAAGAAGCTGGCACAATTACAAATTTATATAAAAGCCACAGATGGCGGCCCCAGCAGCGGGAGCAGGTTGCCGCCATTGGAGGAATCCGTTTCGTGGCTCCTTTATAGTATTTGGAGCAATCGGCGAATCCATTAGGTGCTGCTTTTGATGTAGGCAAAGTGCCTATAAAAGCGACACTTGATAAACAGCATCCACGTCAGCAATTAGAAAACTCCATCTGCCGCAGAAAGGAACTGCTTCAAAAAATGAGGGCATCTTTCACAGAAGGTAAAATATATACTTAGTTTTTAAATATATAACCGTAGTTAAAAATGTTTCTGCTTTCAGCTCAAGCGCCACTGTTGGAAACTGAAGAGGGTCATGTAGGTTCTCATTTGCCAAGAAGTCCTGTACCATAATGCAAGACTTCTCTTCAAAATGAGCAGCTCCGAACCCAGGTAAGGTTTTTATAACAATAATTGCAAATAACGTATGTTAATTTAAAATTTGTTTTCAGATTTCTAACCAGACAAAATTAATGGAGATAATTACACAATTAGCTGCCACTGCTGCCCAGAGCAGCTCAAATTGGATAGGGAAGAGTAGGAAAACGGAAAGAAGCGATATATATATATACATATATATATATATATATATATATATATATATATATATATATATATATATATATATATATATATATATATATATATATATATATATATATATATATATATATATATATATATATATATATATATATATATATATATATATATATATATATATATATATATATACCGCTTCTTTTTTAAAAATTTAATTTTTTAATATATATATATATAAATATATATATATATATATATATATATTAAATTTTAATTAAAAAATTAAATTTAATTATTAATAGTTTACATTATTAAATATCGTCATCTATGTCTAATTCAATTTCTAATTCTATTTTGTGTATATTTTTGTTTTGTTTTTTTATGGCAGATAGAACCAAACTCAGGGGATGCCCCCTATCCATGCAAAGCATTCGTTATATATATATTGTAACTATTGTAAATATAGACATTAAGTTTACAATTGTTAGGTTAAAGAAATTTTATAAATAAAAAGTGTAAATATGAAATTATAAACATTTTCTTTTTTATGTATTGATGGAATTTAGGAATTTATATATATATATATATACATATACACCCGTGTATATATATATATACACCCGTGTATGTTAAGGGAGGTCAAAAATCCAAATGGGTTGAAAAAATTTTAGACGAGCCCGTATTTAACGTGGAAGAATTAGGCTGCAGTAACTTTGAAGTTTTACAGCAGACATACTTACTACAAAGGATGTGCCATCCCATAATGGTTGTTGTGCGCTTCCAAATGCTGTGCTAGTAACAAATTTCCTAAATTCCATGAATAAATAAAAAGAAAATGTTTATAATTTTAGATTTACCTTTTTATTTATAAAATTTCTTAAACCTAACAGTTGTAAACTCAATGTCTATATCTATATATACATAAAAATGAAATGACAAATGAAATATATGTAACGCCATCACTTGAGAACGGCTGGACTGATTTGACTGATTGTTATTTTGTTGTGTTCGTAATTGTCAGGACAAGGTTTGTATGAAAAAATTTTGAGAAAATCGATCGGAAAAGTCGTCAATTGGTATTTTTAATTTGTATGAAACTAACACTTCAGTAAAAAAATATTAGAAAGAAAACATTTTACATCAGTTGTTTGCTGTCACATCAAATTTTAGAAAAATAAAAATTAAAATGAAAAAAAATATGAGATTAAAAAATGACCATAAAATATGACTATTTTTATATTGAAAAAAGTTAATAATATATAATATATTATATTGAAAAAAGTTAATAATTATTATCAGTGATCAGTGCGTGATAATTTCGTGTTTTTGTTTACTGTGGTCATATAAGTTCGTGATAAGTTAATATTTTGCTTTTTGGTTTGCGGTTTAAAATGCCACCAATAGGAGCAGCGCCCTATTATTTGTTATTTTTCCTGATGTAGCTCATTTGGGAGGTCTCAGCCCTGGTTTCGATGTCTTCCAGGTTCTCTGCCATTTGTCGCTCCAATTCTTGGGCTTCACTTAACTGGGAGTGTCGCATGAGATTCTGTAAGGCCAATACATATGCTTTAAAATGTTCTCTTCCCCTTTTTTGCCTGTTCCTGATGTCGTCTTCCAGATGCCTCCAATGCATGGCGGGTAGTAAGAATTTCAAGAAGTCTCTTCTGAATGAATACCATGGTTCCCAGACCTTCTTGTTGCTTCGGTACCAGATGAGTACGTTGTTTTGTAGTAATTCCGGCATTGTTCGCGGCAGTTGATTATCGTTGATATTATAAGCTTCGGCTAGCTCGGTGATTCTTTCCATGAATGACAGAGAGAAAACTTGACTTACTATTTGCTGACGATCTCAATGACAGTGATATAGATGTTGTTGTCGGGAGTATATGTTTGCAAGTCGTCGAGAGTGCCGTTTACGCTCAGGTTAAATTTCGGCATGTAGATCAGAAGGTCTTCTTTTTTCGAAGAATGAAACCACGAGGTAGTCGGTGTGATTATTTCGTTGTTATTTTGTGTAAAGGGGGTCAGTTATCTGCGATGTGAGGTGTACTCCTTGATAGTTAACTTAGACTTTGACCCCTTCTTGAATCTGCGTGTTTCTTTTATAAGAATAAGCTAGTGTTGTGGTTTTTTAATTTCTTATTATTATTGTTTTTTTCTTCTTCTATGCCGCTTCGTTGCTAATTCCCTTTTCGGGCGCCATTGTGATGAAGCCTTTTTTATATACTTGCCGATGTCCAGATGCCATTCTCCATAAAAAAACGCGCAGTAGAGTTTTGTGTAGTTATTATTTTATTTATTTTCCAATTAAATTATTTCCACTTAAATCTATTATAAGGTGATTTATGAAATTACTCCTGCACAAGTGGCTGCGAGATTTGCAGATGTGTTATTCTTACTCCCTTGTGAGGTTGCTGCGGGCTCTGTCCTACTTGTCTTAATGCATACGCTATCTTCCCCACAGTGGAGTCGGCTGTGAAAAGCAAAAAAGATTTTGTTGTTTCTCATGTGGGACGGCAAAGCGAATCTTCTTAAAAGTCGAGTCGGCTGTGTAGAGCAAGAAAGTTTTTGTTGTTTCTTAGTCGGGACGGCTGAGATTTGGTTGAGAAAGATTTGGTTGTTTCTCGGTCGAGACGGACGAGAAGACAAATATACTACGAATAATATATTTTTCTCAGTCGAGGTCGGCTGAGAAAAATTTTGTTAAAAAATAAAAGAAACTAAATGTATTTCGGCGGTTTTAACAGTCGAGGCGGCTGTGAAATCTAGAGCTTAGCTTGTTGACTTACCTGCTCGGCTGGTTCAGAAACAAGTGACTGATTTGAGTGACTTTTATACCTGTTGGCACTGCAGTTGTGCCAGAATGATATAATACAAGATAACGTCTTGCGCAGGTCCGCTATTCGGCGTCCGCAAGTTTGACAACCAGCTGCTTGTTTTGTGACGTCACAAAAGCCACAACTTTTGCGTGCGTTGAAGAGAAGAGTTGATTTTTTTAGTTTTGTGAATAAAGTACTTATATACACAATTTGTTGCAGTGTTGGAGGCTGTAAAAATTGGAATGGCGATGCAGCTTCTTCGTACAGTTTTTCCCATTTTCTTTCCGACAAGGAATTGTTGAAGAAATAGATTAATTTTTGCCAAAGAAATAAGTTCTAAAAGGAACGCGACAGAAAATGAAGAATTAATTTTTCTTGGATAATTTATAATACTCTAAAACCCTAACAATTGAAATGGAATAATAATCTTAATAATAAAGTAAACTTGGATTTAACAACTTCAGAACTGGGATCTGTTAAAGAATCAAATAGTTGAAGAACTAACACGCGCATTCAGGAGTACAGGACATACACACCTACATATACGAAACTGCTGCAACGAGGTTGGCGACAGAGAAAATAACGACCAGTCGAACGGAAAAGTACTAAAAAGAAAAAAAAAACGAAACGACGCTAACCTAAAAGGGCAGTTGGTGAAAACATGTCGGTGAAATTAGACTCTCTTAAAGTTCCGCAGCTAAATAGACTGCTGCACAGTTATTGTTTGGCAATTACGGGCAACAAAACACATAAAGTTGCAACTTTGGTGGAAGCGATCGGGAGCGATGAAGTCGATGCCAGTGAATTGGAGACGGCCGATTCCTGGAAAAGCCAAATAAATGAACTTAAAGAGATCGTAACAAGCCTGGCACGGAACGTAGAGTAGCTCAGCATGAATATCAATGCAAGAAGCACGGGAACATGACCAGGAGTGAGGGACTTCGCCGAATTGGGCGAAGCCACCAATGAAACCGAGAACCACGATAGCCAGCCAACGGTGCTGCTGGATGCAAATGTCACCACTCGCAGCTCACCAAGACCACACAATGGTCCGAGCGGAATCCAAGAAATCATCGGCATTATTTTGACCCTTTAAAGAACGGAATTACAGCACAGCAGTTCGTCGCAAAAGCAGAACAGGTTCAACAAGCGTATAAAATAAGTGAGGAGATGTTATTGTTCGCGGTGCAGCATAAATTGAAAGGATTCTCTAAGGACTGGCTAGACGCACAAGCGGTTTTCCAATCATGGGCCGCATTCGTAAGTACGTTTCTACTCGACTTTCCAAGTTCAGTAAATCCGGCTGAAATTCACAGAGAACTTTTGGGACGCAAACGGAAGTCTCAGGAAACCTTCGTTGAGTATTATTATATCATACTGGCTCTCGGCCGACGCGGTTGGTTGAACGATCATTCCATCAACTCCTACATTATTAATGGCCTCAACGATATCTCCGTTAGTCGGACACTCATGGCTATGAACCATAAGGAGTGTTATTTCAGCTCGAGGAGAAACAGGAAACTCGTCCAGTATTTTATTATAGTAGGCACTGGAGTGATGCAGAAAGCCGATATGCTAGCCATGAGTTGGAGGTTTTTGCCATTGTAGAGTCATTGAACCGCTTCCGAATCTATCTACTGGGCACGTCATTTCATGTGGTGACTGATTGCAATGCGGTAGCTACGACAAAAGACACGATGGTGGCTTAGACTCCAGGAGTTTGCATGCGTGTGCGTACACCGACCAGGTACGAAGCTGCCTCACGTTTTTTTTTTTTTTTTTTTTTTTTTTTTTAATGACATGAAACCAAGCTCAGGGGATGCCCCCTATCCATGCACAGCATTTGTTGGTTCCGAAGGGTGACAGGTTAGTGGGAAGGGGGAAAGAGGGAGTAGTGACGGTTTACACTTCGCTTAAAGGTTTCGACACTGTAAGTGGGCGGGAAGACATTCGCAGGGAGATTATTCCACAATCTAACGACGCGACCGAAAAACGAACTCTCACGGTAATGCGTGGTTCGTTGGAACGGAATCGCGACATAAAAGGGGTGCACCGCTCTGGAAAGCCGAGTAGTTCTGCTAAATACCTGAACCGGAGGAATCATGCCGGCTACTTCAGAGGAACATTTACCATGAAAGTAACGGTAAAATAATGATACACACCCCACATCACGACGACGCTCCAAGGTTTCAATAGAATACTGTGTCATATAAGTTTCAATACTGTGTCATATAAGTTTTAACGCACGACATTGGATACGGTCTAGAAGCTGAAGATATGTTCGCGAAGCTCCCGCCCATATATGCGAATTGTACTCCATTTTCGGGCGGATATAAGTGGTGTAGATACAACGAAGATCGGTTGGAGTGAAGTACTTCTTACACCGCTTAAGAAAGCCTAAGCACTTGACTGCTTCTTTCGACACGTCAAAGATGTGATCGTTCCAGCGAGCATTGGATTGACAGGCCCAGAACATCAAGAGCCTCCGACTCATTAATATCCACACCACTCATATTTAGAGGTAGGAAGTTGTCACCCGCCAAACGCTTGTGGGTTAACAAACAGCATTGGGTCTTCCGCGCATTAAAATCGACCCGATTTGCACGACCCCACTCCTGGATTTTATTGAGGTCGGATTGGAGTGTGTCATTCATAATTCTGCGTCTTCTAGTGATCTCCAGAATGGAAGGACGCCTGGAAAATGAATATGAATGACAAATGCTGCTGTCATCAGCAAACGAGTAGACGGGGTTTGATGTCAATGACAGAAGGTCATTGATGAAAATAAGAAAAAGTGTCGGAGACAGGACCGAACCCTGCGGAACTCCAGCATTAATGGAGTGCTCTTCGGAAGCAAAGCCGTCTATCACAACCCGAATAGAACTCGATATCCATCGAGTGAAAGTATTACCGACACCATAAGCAGCCAGTTTAGACACGAGTGCTTTATGCCACACCCGGTCAAATGCCTTGGAGATATCCAAAGCAACAACCTTGCTCTCACCGAACCGGTGAATACAACTGCTCCACCGCTCAGTGAGAAACGCCATCAGATCGCCGGTGGAACGGTGAGCACGGAAGCCGTACTGGCGATCGCTGATCATTTCGTTGCTCTCTAGATACCTCATCAATTTAAAATTTACAATGCTCTCCATGACTTTAGAGAGCACTGAGCAGATTGCTATGGGCTGGTAATTTGCAGGATTCGTAGCCTCACCTTTTTTGGGAACTGGCTGCACATTGGCAATCTTCCAGGAAATAGGAAAAACTCCTGAAGTGAACGATAAATTAAAGAGATTGCGCAATGGGCGAGCCAGTGTTGAGGCGCACTTTCTCAACACATGGGCTGAAATGCCATCCGGTCCCGAGGACTTATTGACATTGAGGTCTACAAGCACTCTTTTAACAGCTCGCGTTCGAAAATTCATCTGAGGCATAGCATGAGATACATCATCGACCGCGGGCAGTGGTTGGCTACTCTCAAGAAGAGAGCAGTCTTCAGCAAACATTTTGGCTAATAAGTTTGCCTTATCAACCGAGTGAGTGAAGATCTGATCGTCCTTGAGGAGAGTTGGAATAGACGATCTCGTCTGATTTTTCACCCTCCCCACGAACGACCAAAAGTTCTTGCTACCCTTATGGTATTCAAGAACTCTGCGTCTAAGGCGCTGTTCGTAGAGAACTTTTTCGCGCTTTAGAGTGGCATTGCACCTATTTCTGGCCTGATTGCGCAGCAGTTTAGTATCAGCAGTTTTATTTAAACGCCAATTCCTAAATGCTTCCTCTTTAGACCTGACTACTTGTCTGCAAGTCGCATTAAACCAGGAATGGTCATTTGGTTTAATGGAAATTCTTTTAAGGGGTATGAAAGACCATACCAAACAAAATTATATTTTCTACTAATTTTGCTGCAGCATTTATGTTTCTATCTCTGAAACACAATTGCCAATTGAAACGGCTGAAAAAGCAGTTCAGCGCATCCCAATTAGCCTTCTCATAAAGCCACACTTTCCGCTTCGGAGCTGTCTGGTGAGCGGATTGAAGACTAGAATATGGGAAGGTAGCAGAAATTGTAGCGTGGTCCGAATTACCAAGAGGTGCAAGAACATTCACATCATACTTGCTGTGATGTGAAGTTAGAAAGAGGTCCAGAATATTTTGGTTTTGCCTATCAACGCAGGGAAAGTGCGTTGGTTCCTTCACTAATTGAGTCAAATTATTAGACTCAGCAAACAACTCAACATACAAACCCTCAGGTGTTGTGTGACTCGAATGACGTAGCCAATTGGAATTATGAACATTGAAATCACCAGCAACAACAATTTCACTGTTCGGATACGATTCCAGAATTTTAGAAATCGAATCAGAGAGACTTGTCCAATTTATCAAAAGTTGGCAGCCTCCCTAGACCCGGGCTTCTATAAATGAAGCAGAAGTGCAGAATGTGCGACTGGATTTTGAATTTAACCCACATGGTGCTAAATTCGGCATCCGACGTGCAAAGGTGTTGCTGACACTGGTACGCAACATCACTGCGAATGTATAAGGCGAGGCCTCTGTGTGGTAAAAACAATGGCAGTAAATGGTACCCCGGCATGTGAAAGTCCAGTGGATCTGCACCCTCAGACACCTGGGTCTCACCCAGTGCCATTATATGCGGTTGGTTAGTACAAATATGCGCATAGACCGCGAAGAAATTCGCCCTCAAGCCACGTACATTAGTGGATTTTATGCGGAATTTTGTCATCGCCGCCCACTGTAGCGAAGTGTAAGGTCAGCCGTACAACCAACCACGCGTACGTCGCAAGCAAAGCAAAACGCGACAAGACAAGTGTTATGCCTTTATCTTGCCGCGCTTCAGCCCACGGTGCACTCACAGCCGCCTGCACACCTAACTGGACCAGGAAGAAGGAGGAAGAGTGAAAACCAACGAAATGCTGAGCTTTACTGCGGAGAGCATAAACAAGCCCCTCGCATGTTTCTCTGCATTGCGTTAGATTGTCTATTTATTTGTTATAATTTCATCAGGTTTATTTATTTGTTATCAAGTATTAAGTTATTAAGTAGTGCACTATTTTGTTTATTAATAAGTGTTGTTTGGTGAAGGGTTATTGTTGTATTTTCGCTGCGTGGGTTTTCACTATTGTTTTGGATTTTATTTTCGCGAACACTGTTTATAAAATGAATTGGCGGGCGCACCGTCCGCGGTCACATCACAACTGACGTTGACGGAATGAGTCGAGCACTAGTATAATCAGCTATTTCTACACCTACCGTAGCGGAAAATGTTCTTGCCATACACCCTTACGATGAAGACTGTATTTTTAAGATCCAACTTCAAGACCCAAAATTCAGCAACATTATTAGAATACTAAAGGGAGAAGAGATGAGAGGCACATTGGAGATAAACCAAATTAACGCGGATTACGCTATATGAGCGGGTCGGTTATATCGGAAAATCGGCGTTGAACACAGACTTGTGGTACCGAAGAATATAAGGTGGCGAGTTGTCAAGTCGTGTCACGATGATGTTTGCCATTTCGGGCTAGAGAAAACCATTGAACGTATCCCCAACTCACTATGGTTTCCACGCATCCGGCTTATTAAGACAATGGTACGAACACCACGCGCGAACGGGCAGGCAGAGAGAGTAATTTCAAATTTTATTTACTCAAAAAACAGTTCGAGCTGCACTGAAATGCTCATCGTCATCCCCCAAAGAGTGGGACAACGCTCTTCCAATGATCCAGTGGGCCATTAATTCGCAGAAGAACGCGACCACGAAGATGTCACCCAACGAGCTGGTATTCAATTACCGTATGAAAGATGTAACGGAAAATCAACTCGTACACGCCGTGCACGAAGACCAAGTCGAAGACAGCGTTTCGGCGAAGTGACAGAAAGCGGCCGAAAATATCACCGCCGCCAAACAAGAGTGGAAGAATCGCTTGGATCGCAAGCATCAAACACCACGTCGATATGAAGAGGGTGATCTTCTTGTCATCAGATACGTCCCACAAGCAACCGGAGAATCGCACAAGCTTGACCCGGCTTACAAGGGTCCACACGTTGTCACCAAGGAGTTGGAATACGACCGGTACGTAGTGGAGGACCTGCCTGACAAGCCGCGAACCTAAAAACGGTATAAAAATACACTCACAGCAGAGCACATGGAGCCATGGTGCCACATCGATCCTAATTTAGATTGGAACGAGCTTGATGACGCCGATTCGTCTGCGGAGGACGAACCGTCAGGAGAGGCAGAGTTACCGAATACAGTTGGCAACCCGAATGCGAATGCGGGAAACAAGAGGAACGCGACAGAAAATGGAGAGGACAGAGAATGGAAGAGGACAGACGGAAAACTTGAGCACTGGCGGTACAACAGTGGAAACACTTATTAATTTTTCTTGGATAATTTATAATACTCTAAAACCCTAACAATTGAAATGGAATATTAATCTTAATAATAAAGTTAACTTGGATTTAACAAATATAAGTAAAAATATATAATTGTAAACTTTTTTAAAATATATTTCATGTAATATAATAAGGGTACTAATAAATATTGTCAAGCAAACAAAATTCAAGTGTATCCGTATCTCTATATTTCAAGCTGAAATTTTAAATCAATGGCAAGTAATCTGGTTTGGAAAATAGAGCTGATTTGGAAAGTAGACGCTCGTGTTTATTTTTCGGTTGCATTAATTTACTACATGGAACCGTCACGCCGATGTCCTTTAAAAAGAGACCGTACTGCATGCGACCAAAGTTTTTGAGGTGATGTACAGCCCGTTTTTGTTCGTGGCAGATACGCATTCAAAGCGGGTAGGACTTCTTCGATAGCTGATCAAGAGTCTCGATAGGAACGCTTCTGAAATTAAAGCAGAAGCAATTCCCGTGAATCCAATGCTGCAATTTACCGGCGAAGATGTTGGCCTTAAATTAAGTGCGAGATGTGGTGTCTGCGTCTGGCGAGAAGATCAAATTACTTCTTTGCTCCACTGGTGCTGCTGCACTTTGAGGCCTTCACGCATCAGTTCGGAGCTGATGAACTCTCTTCGGAAAGGAAACGCAAGACCTTCGAGTTGGCCTGACCAAATATACGCAGCACCTTGAGGCGCTCCAACTCAGCTTCGAATTCGTATTCGTCTGACACGACAAGTTATCAAATATTCTTGAACAACAAAGCGCGTATTACACAAATCTGTTTACTTTGAATAAGTTTTTACAATAATTTTCTTCTATAACCGAGTAATTATTGTCATATCTAAAATTTCACAGCAATGTTTGCACTTTTACATGCGATATGTATGCGAGTTTAACAGATCCGCCAGATTGACTGGCTGTCTTAACGTATATGTTCAGAACGAAGCAATTTTATAACCTGATGGGTGCAACCTTGTTTCTATCATTCTTGGCAGTTGTGTGTATTCATGTGACTTACTGGAAATGGCGGCCGATTATCTTACTTCACAATTTGGATCCACCACATCTTTTAGAACAAGAATGACTGTTTAAAAGCGCATACGTTAGTTCATTGAAGAAACTATTCTAACTGGATGTGGAAAAGAGAGTACAGTTTACTCCACTGATATCTGACATTCCGACTGATAATTCATTCGAATTCAAGCGTTTCCCATTTTGCTATATCAATTAATGAATCACAAGGAGAGACTTTAAAAGTAGGTAGATTGCTATTGAAAGAACTCTGCTTTTCTCATGGATAACACTATATTGCGAGCAAAAAGTAAAAATATGGTTTACCTTAGACTCCCTAGGTAAAATATGTACGTAATAAAATTAATTTAAAATTAGTAAAATTACTTTAATAATAAAAAAGACAATAAACAACTTGATTTCGTAAAGCAAAAGAATTGTTACGGCTGGCAATATCTGCATTGTCACTATCGCATTTAAACATGGCAATGCTTGCTACTATCTGCTACTATAAGATAGTTTGATATCTTCATTTGTATGTATCTATTTTTGCACTTACTTCTGTATGTTTTTGTGTTTTACTTACTTTTATATTCAATAAATAAATTCATCAGGTTATGGGCCCAGACGTTGGGCTGTTTTGCTATTGAACATAATTAGTAATTGCGGTGACTGATGTTTTTTGGATTTGTAAACATTGATTTTTGGACTTGGATTCTTTGAGTGCTTTTGGTGTGCACTTTCCGATAAGATGGCGGGTCTTTCGACGGTGCGGTTTAAGATCCTATCGAAGTGAAACTATGACACGTGGTGTCTATAAATGGAAGCTCTTCTCGTCAAGAATGACATGTGAGAATATGTTAATGGTGAGAAAATGAAGCCAGAACAACAAGAAGTAGTGGTGGAATGGTGTACTAATAACAAAGAGACTAACAGCCCTATTCTAATCGTTTGACAAGACTCACCATATTGACAAATTGTAAAGTTTTGACAATTTGTAAAATTTGGTATTCTAAAGTTAATTTCAAATTTTTTTTTCCTGACATGACTGTCAAAATCAGATGAGGTATTGACAAGCTTCAAAATATTTATCATCCTGAATTCATGTATTTTTTGCGATATTGGAGTGATTGATTTTGTACAAAAAGGAAAATAATGGAATATTTACTTTTATTGCTTGTACAAAATAATGATGAGGAAAGTGAGCAATTTTTTCAAAGGCGCCGTTTTTTGAGGCAATTACGGGATGATAGTAATCCTTTTTCACTTTCGGATGAAGTGTTCATCCAAAATTTTCGATTGAACAAAAACTTGTGTGCGAGACTAATGGAAGAAGTCCAGCCCTTTGACACGCAAAGGACTTCTTTACCCTTTTTGGCATGGTTCCTGTGTGCCCTATATTTTTTTGGTCATGGATCCTACCAAAAATGCGTTGGAAACCATTGCGTGCTGCCGATGAGCCAATCGTCGGTTTCACGGAGCATCCACGCAATGGCGAATTTATTAATCGCAGTAAAAGGAAAGGAAATAAGGTTTCCCATTACTGCTGAAGAAAAAGCAGTAATAAAATCAGGGTATGATTTGGTATTATTTGGTAATTATTTTTCGGTAATATTGTTTGCCTTTGCTTTTTTCATAATTTCGGAATTAAGGGAACGGTGGGTGCGATTGATTGTACCCACATTGCTATTGTTGCTCCCACCTCCACCCCTGAAGCTCCCATGAACCTCTATATGAACAGGAAAGCAGTCTATTCTCTGAATGTAGAAGCGGTAGGTTACGCAGTTTTCGTCAATGTAAGAAAGTTTTACATACTTAAGTATTACTTTAACAGATTTGTGACCACCGCTTGATATTTACATCGATTAACGCTAAATATCCTGGCTCTTGCCACGATTCTGGCATTTGGGCTACTTCGCCAATAAAGGCCCATATGGTTGAAAACCACGATGCTCGGTGGGACACGTGGTTGATAGGTGACCAAGGATACCCGCTGGAGCCTTGGCTCCTTACCCCATTGGCTGAGCCCAACGGAAATAAACAAGTAAAGTACAACAAGCTACACAACAAGAGCCGCAATGTCATTGAACGAGCATTCGGCGTATTGAAGTCTCGTTTCAGATGCTTGTCAAAGCATCGTGTGTTGCACTACAGCCACGATAAGGCTGCAAAAATCATTTACGCGTGTGCAATTCTGCACAATATTCTACTAAAGAATGGCGAATTTTTAAACATTGATGAAGAGGAAGTTGAGCAATCCATTAATGAAGCAGAAATTTCACATCACGACAATTTAAGAGAAGGAGCCCATATTCGTACCAGATATATTAATACTCTTTAAATTAAAAATAAAAATATAAATAAATTCAAAATGTTTATTTAGGTTTTTTTCATCTCATCAATCGCTTTGCAAGCTTTTCGATTGCTGTGGTTCAAAATGTTTATTTAGGTTTTTTCATTTCATCAATCGCTTTTGCAAGCTTTTCGATTGCTGCGGCTGTGGCCAATTGCGCTTGGAGAAAACCAGCATCACGAGCATCTCGTTTTTCTTCGATTCTGAGGACGAGTTCAATTATTTCCGACGTTCTTGAAAACATCCTCACAGATGAGGAAGCTGGCGAAGCTGATCCGATTTTTGCAGACGAAATGGGCTCTTGATTCGGCGAAATGGGGCCAATAGGTACTTGAGTCGGAGAAATGGGGCCAATAGGTACTTGAGTCGGAGAAATGGGGCAATAGGTACTTGAGTCGGAGAAATGGGGCCAATAGGTACTTGAGTCGAAGAAATGGGGTCAAGCGGCTCTTGAGTCGGCGAAATGGGACCAAGCGGTTCTTGAGCCGACGATATGGAGCCGAGGCTATGAAAAGTCAGCGGACCCAGGTGGCCACTGCCTGCGGCCGACGGAGCTGCGCTGAGCCAACCTCGCATGGAAGCTCTGTCTGGTGGGATGTTCTGCAAATACAAATCATACACTAGAGAACTACAAACGATATTGTAAATATTACCTCTATTCCCAGAGTGACGACACCGTTCAGCCCGTCGACCGCAACCTTTCCGAAAGTATGAACCACACGCTCTTCAAATTCTGTCAGCGGCTTGCTGCATGGTCCACCGCCAGTCTGCATTTGTTCTGCCTTTTTTGCTCGAGCTCTGCCTCTTATTTGGCTCTTCCACACCGACAAAGTCTAAGAAAAATATTCATATAAATGTTTTTCTAATTACATGTATAAACAATATTTACCTCCTTCCATTTTACCGCCGTTCTAGATGGCCCTCGCAAAGCATTAAGGTGCCCGGCCAGCTCTCGCCACCTGTCCTGTACCAGAGCCGGAGATTGAGGATTATTTTTCCCATTAATCTCCGGGTGACGTTGGCAAAAATCAATAAAAAAATGGAGCTGCTCTTCTGTAGCACGTTGGAATTTCGGTGTTCTGTAAAGATATGCATTGTATTGTATATACAATATAATAAGAAATAAAAAGATAATTTATAGAATAAACTTACTTAGCAGTCGCTTCCATTTTTTCGAAGTTGGAAATTCAAAACAGCTGTTTTACCTGTTTTTCAATTTCACCACGCATGGTGAACTTTAATAGTTTTTGCACTGTCAAAAATTTTGCAGAATAGCATACTTTACAATGGAAAAACAAAAAGGTATTGACAAATCGGTGTCAACCAATCAAGCAGAATAGGGCTGTAAGACCGGTTTAATTTTGTCAATTCAGCCTTCAGAACTGAAGCTGATAAGGGGTTGCGAGACTTCGCATGAAGTCTGGAGTAAATTGCTCCAGAAATTGGAGATGGTGACGACGTAAGGGAGCATAGGGCGAAGTTTTTCGACGCTGTCGACAAGCTTGAAAGCACGAAGGTAGATATTTTTACTATAATGCTATTATATAGTATAGTCTTCCATCGAATCGAGAGATGAACTTCCTACTGCTGAAATATTAAAAGTAAAAATTATTGAGGAATGTAAAGCACGCAAGCAAGCAGGCGGAGCAGTCATAGCGTTGGCGGCTGTAGACGAAAGCAGGAAATATAGAAAGGCGCTGCAAAAATGTTTTAAATGTGGACTCGTTGGGCACAAAGCAAAGACTTCGTTGCGTGGGCGAGCTGGTCTGTCACACCGACTGCAGATTGGGAAAGAAGAGGCCTTAAAGTGAAAAACAGAAGTCACGATGACGAATGTCACTGTGGGTTGCTCCCCACCACAGTAGATACGCACGTTCAAAAAGAATAGTCGGAATAGGGGTCGTTCAAAAAGAATAGTAAAATGAAAGAGCTACCAGAGGCAAATTAATGAAATGGAAAAGCAAAAACAGGGAGCCAAATCCCAGAGGTGAATGAAGCCAAGTTTTATGAATGAACCGCAGCGAAGAAGTGTAAAGACGCACTAAGAAATTCTGATCTCCTGGTAGTGAGCTGGCAGCTTGGCGGGAAAAGGGGAGCGATATTAGGAAATTTCGCGATTTTGTTCAAACGATGAAATAGGAATTTTCTAGAAGTGGAAACTTCCAGAAAATTTCTGTCGCTATAAGTATTTTTTTAAAATATCGGACTTAGAAAAAAAGAAACCGGTTGGGCTCAGAAAAGAGAGTAGGTGTGCGGTGGCCCAACTTCCTAGTGTCCTAAGGCCGTGGAGGAACGGTTGGAGGAAGAACGGCGGTGAAGCGCTGATGGGATGGCGATTGGATAAGGGATTGGTGCGAGAACTAGAGATTAGTTGGTGAAGAGGAGAAACAGCTCTAGAATTGAGCAAATGTGAAAATTAAGAAAAAGTTACACAGTGCTCACCTAAATTTGAATAAATATAAAAATCGAAAAGTTGAAGAAACAGAAAAATTGAGAAAAGTATAGAACGATTACCTTAGATTTGAATAAATATGAAACTTGAAAAGTTGAAGAAACATATAAATTGGGAAAAAGCGCTTGCTAAAGTTTATCGAGAAGAAACCTCCACTAACGACAGATAAAGAAAAAGAAAAGCACAAGTTTGAAGCAGAGACCTAGAGCAGGGAGCGCCATCGGAAGCAAGTTTTGCTGCCGCAGAGGAACCCAGGTTTCGGATCCCGGGAGCGGTACTGATTTCGGAGTGCCGGGCAGCGAACTGGTCGAACGTTCAGCGGCTGAGGAATTGAAGGCCAACATATAGTTTGCATATTTTATCTAATTATTATATGTATAGTACCTATGGTATTTTCGTTACATTTTTTTTATTTGTTTATTTATTTATTTATTTACAAAACTTTGGTGCACACTAAGATATATATCCATTTTATATAGTGCAAATGAGTTAGAATAACAAACAAATACCAATAAATTTAAGAATAATTTAAGACAATAACTTAAGACAATTTAAGAATAATTTATGAAATGCATTTACAGTTAAAAAACAATAATAAAAATAACAAATAAACAATATGAAACATATAACATTTATATAAAAAAGAAAAAAAAATAAAAGAAGGAAAGAAAAAAAAACTCAAGTGAAGTTGCAGCGTTTAAGTGGACAGAAGTGAGAGTGAGAGAAATAGGAGTAAATAATAAGTTAAAGAAGAAAGAAAGAAGAATAGATTAGTATTGAGTAAAGCTGACCTTAAAGTATGTGACAATACTCCTCAGAAATCGGCTTAATATTATTAGGTAAAGAATTCCATAGTCTGACAGCGTTGACAAAAAAAAATCTACTTGAATTCAATAATCTACATTCTGGTGTAATAAGCAATAAGCCTCTTCGCGACTGACCAAAGTGTAATTTCTGATAAAGATAGGAGGGTGTATCAGTTTATGCAAAAATAAGCATATTCTTATCTTTTGATAGCAAAAGATATCATAGCCTAATATCCCATTGCCCTAAGTGGTCATAGGTTCGGATACCAAACACATACCTCGTGACGTGATTATATGCTATAGATAATTTTAGGGAGGAACGAGAATCTAACTTGCTATAAACTTCAGCAAAATATGTTATAAAAGGAAGAATGAGTTGGATAGCGAGCTTTCGTCTGGTATCCACCGGAGTGTACTTAGAAAAATACCTCAACTTTCGTAGGGTGGAATAAATTTTTCGAATTACAACATTAATATGGTCAGTGCAAGTAAGCGAGTTATTAATATAATAACCCAGATTCTTTGCAGTTGTTACCATATTCAATTGTTGATTGCCGATTAGTACTTCCGTAGTGTCCGAAAAAGTAAATTTACTGTTAAAAACAGGGAGTAACTGTGTTTTGGAAACATTGATTTTAAGGCCATTATTATATGTCCATAATTTAAAACTGGCTAGAACCTCATTGAGACGATAGACTAGGTCATCCTTTAAATTGCTCTCGCCAGATATGTACACTTGGATATCGTCCGCATAACCATGCATTGAGGAATATTTACAAACGGTAAAAATATCATTAATAAACAATGAAAATAAAAGAGGCCCAAGAACTGATCCCTGCGGAACGCCCCTGTTGACTGGTCTAAAGTCTGAGTAATAATTTTTGCTCATAACTCGCTGCATTCTTTCAGTCAGGTAGCTATTTATTAAGCAGATTGCACCATGCCCAAATCCAAACAGATGCTTCAGCTTACAACATAGTAAATAATGATTCACAATATCAAATGCTTTCGAGAAGTCTATCAAACATAAGAGACTAAAGAATCGCTTATCATAATATGGTCTCAGGTCTTCAAATACTTTTAATGTAGCAGTAGCACAGCTGTGTCCTTTGCGAAAGCCAGACTGAAGTGAACTTAAAAGACTATTACTTTTTAAAAAGATTGATATTTGTTCATTTCTGCAATTTTAGCCAACGGTGAAAGAATGCTAATCGGTCTATAATCCTCAACACTAGAAGCATTTGTCTTTTTGGCAAGAGGTAGTACTAACGCAGTTTTCACAATGAAGGAAAAATAAAAGTTGTGAAGCAATAGTTGTGAAACACTATGTTGAGAAATCTCAAGCTTACTCCATCCACACTGATCGAGTTAGACTTCAGTTCAGTAGAAAGTGATCATTAAGAATGTCCGGATGAATCTCACATGGTCTTATCTTACAAGTACTTAAGCCAAGCCGTCCCAGGTTCTTCCAGAGTGTCCTAGTTGGAGTGGACGAATTTAGGTTTCTGGAAAAATATTTCATTTTAGCTAGCCTAAGTAAACGGACAGACTCATTCCTAGCGGACCTGTAGCTCACCCAACGCTCAGGGCTTGGGTTCTTTCTCCAGTTGCTACGTAACCTGTTTCGTTTACGAATTGAGTCCAAAACCTGACGGGTAAACCACGGGCATGAATTGCTTTTAACTACTATTATCTTTGACGGAACATGCTTCAGAAACAGTTCATTTATTGTATCAGTAAAGTAATACAATTTTTCATTAACAGTTGGTAACGTCCATATATCCCTTAGTGTCGATGTTTGCAAACTGACTTAAAGTCATAGTACAAGATAGAGGTTGTAATGGTCGAGCGATTCAATTGAACATTAAAATTACAAAAAATTAAGTCATGATTTGACGCAAAGTATAATTGATCGAAAAGGTTTACGCGATTAATATCGGAAACAATGAAATAATCTAATAAGTTAGGAACATCATTAGGCGCAAATATGGTCGGAGAACTTACATTAACAAATCGCAAGCCAAGAGAACTAACATGTTCAGTGAGTGAGTCTACATAAGAATCATTATTCAGGAGATTAACATTGAAGTCACCACCGACGATAAAAAACACGTCTATTATGCTATTTGATATATTGGCAAAATACTCATCTAGAAGGTTTAATCTGGATGGGTTATAAACACAAGACACAAAGATCTTTGTGTTGTTGTCAGAGACACAAACATTTAAATACTCAACATTACTCGACGGCAAAGACTTACCAATAATCCTAGCGTTTAGATTTTCTTAATATAGATAGCTACTCCACCCCCTTTTCGACCACATCTATCGTTTCTGTAAATGTTGTAATTGTTCAATCCACAAACACTGTCTATAATATCACCATGAAACCAAGTTTCAGATACACAAATAATATCAACCGACGAATCTTCAAAAGTGTATTTCATATAGTCCAGCTTGTCAGCATTTAAACTTCTCGCATTGAAGTGAACGACTTTCAGCCCACAGTGCCTATTGCACAAAATGTTAAGAAGTATCCTGCAGTCAACACCGCCTCTTCATGTATTAGTAGCTGACATAGAGCAGAAGTGGAGCGGAACAGAATTTGAACAGAGCACATGTACACACACAGTCAGAAGTCAGAGAAGATAAAAGAGCGAAAAAAGGAAGAGCGAGAAATTCATATAGAGAAAGAATAATAATGGTGCAAAGAATAATGAGAGAAGAATAATAAAACATAAGAGAACTTAGAGAACAGTGGATTATAAGAGAATACAATATACTGATTAATGTAAATAATAATAAACAATAATTCATAACCAATAAAGACTCTAAAAACTTAGAGAAAATTACAAAAGTCTTACAAAAAGCTTAAGTATTGCACTCGCAATACAGTTGATGCTTTCAACAGTCCTGACTTTCTCCAGAGGAGCATCTGCACTAGCTTTGATGTACACAAATCCACGCATGGAGAACGCTGCATGCAGAATTTTCCGCTTCTTGAGTTGTGAAGCATGACGCATAACTTCACGATTCTCGTTAGTTAGCGATTCGAAAATTGCTATTCGACCATCTCCACTGATATCCATATCATTGAGTGTTATTGCTCGCCCTTCTAGCTTACGAAACTCAGCTACCGCCTTTAGCAAGTGCGAGCGCTCATTCGACGACGCCAGTTTAGCAATTATAGGCGACATGACATTTTTATAGTTAATTTTTAGTTAGTTTTTTTTGCGTGTTTAAGAATGTGGCAAATGCATGCAAGAATTGCTTAATTTGAGTTAACTAAAAGAAAAACAATTATAGGAACTGTAAGGGGGAAAGCAGCTGAACCGGCCCTCCGGCAGACGATAGAGATAAAAACAAATATAAAGAAAGAGGGGGAAAACGGCAAAACGTCGCCTAATCGCAACTTTTAGGGAGCTCCCTAACGGTCCGGGGTGACATCTCGGCGAGGAGGTCAAGCATTTCGGGGGCCGTTTGTTTGGCCAGAGGCAGAAGTAAGGGCGGTGTTAAGCTGCAGAACACAGATATCTGTTGAAATACCGTTCCTGAAAGATAATATTTTTGTACGGCACTTAATATTTCAAAAATGCATTAAAACGAAAAGCATGAGTAAATAGGGTTTTTTATTCCGAGGGGTAAGGTAGAGGTGACCGAGCGGTGGGGGAGTGATGCGGTGTGCGACGATGGGAATTTTCTTTGTTGTTATCCCTCGACGACCTGAGAGCATAGGGCAGGGTTGAGGACTCGCATGAGAAGAGCTGGCCGGAGCGAGGATAACAGGAATTTAATGTCAGTTGCCAAAATTACTAACAAAGGATATGAGGTAAGCTTTCCACGAGATGGTGCTTATATCAGCAGCGGTGAAGGGTGGTTGTCCATGTTGGCAGTTCGTAGAGGTAATCTTTATTACTTGCGAGAGAATTCTGAGTGCGCGATTGTCCAGCCGACATGTTCCCAATTAATGACTTGGCATGCTCGTTTGTTGCATTCGAACAAGAAATATTTGCTGTTTTTAGGGCGTGATGGAGTTTTGTCTTCTCTCGATATGTGCAATGAGAAACAGCTCTTTTTTTATGACAGATGAAACCAAGCTCAGGGGATGCCCCCTATCCATGCACAGCATTTGTTGGTTCTGAAGGAATGGCAGGTTAATGGGAAGGGGGAAAGAGGGAGTAGTGACGGTTTACACTTAAAGGTTTCGACACTGTAAGTGGGCGGGAAGACATTCGCAGGGAGATTCTTCCACAATCTAACGACGCGACCAAAAAACGAATTCCCACGATAATGCGTGGTTCGTTGGAACGGAATCGCGATATAAAAGGGGTGTACCACTCTGGAAAGCCGAGTAGTTCTGCTAAATTACCTGAATCGGAGGAATTAGGCTGGCTACTTCAGATGAACATTTACCATGAATGTGAAGTGTGTCTAAGAGGAAATATGACTTTATTGCCGTTTTCGCAAAATCGGATTTCGTGTTCGAAAAAACTCGAAATAGTTCATTCAGACGTCGTCGGTCCGTTTTGGACAGAAGATCCGAATCATGAGAAATACCTTTTCACCTTAATAGATGACAGGACGCGATGGTGTGAGATATATTTCCTCCAACAAAAGAGTGGCGTTTTCGAAGCGTTTAAACAATTCTAAATGTTTGCCGAGAAACACACTGGTATGAAAATTAAGTTCTTACAGACGGATAACGGTCGTGAGTATTGCTATAAAGATTTCGATAAGTATCTTGTAGACCAAGGTATTCAACGAAGATTCCACACACTCCGCAACAAAATGGAGCAGTGGAGGGAATTAACCGCACATTAACAGATATGACGAGATGTTTGCTGCTTCAGTCGGGATTGAGTGCAGTTTTTTGGCCGAATGCAGTGCCATATACGCAACCGTTGTTGCGTTATATGGTTTACGGCAAGCAAGTCGGCAATGGTATTTAAGGATTAGTTCGAGACTCCTGAGTATAGGACTGAAGTCTAAAGTAAATGAGCCTTGCTTGTTCTACTATCGCATGGATAGTGACGTTGTACTTGTGGTACAACGTATTCTGCGACTCCTGCATAAGTTAATATACAATTTGATAAGGAGCCAAACGATATGTTGACCAAAAATTTTCCATATACATCACTAATTGGAGCCTTACAGCCTTATTCCAAGAGTCACGAACGGTTGCAATCGTTCAGAAAAACAGCTGTTTATCTAATGGTATCGTCTTTTGGCAATCCAAGAGACGATATCGTTGACCTAATCGTTCATTACGTAGTTTCGTATCGTCTTTTGGCAATCTGAGAAACGATATCGTTGGCTTTCTCGTCTTAAAAAAGATGATCGCAATTTAGTTGTCGACTTCTAATAAAAATGGAAGATTTCAATTCAAAATCTTGTTATAAATTTTATTTTATTTCTTTTGTAGTTATTAATTATATACTTATTTACAGTATTTATGTTTGTAAAAGAGGTATTTAAGGTAAGAGGTAAGTAAAACAGTAAATGTTTTAAATAATAATGTTAACTTTGAAATTTATTTCTTTTTAATAGATGAATGTGTAGGCAGGCATGAATAAATTAGAATGGGTAATATCTCTTTGAAATCAAAAATGTTGATGCATCTCGTAGTTGGCGAATGAGAACGCGGATTAATTGCTCCTCTACGTCTTCCTAAACTAAAAACTGCACTAAATACATAATCCAAAAAGTTTTTCAAATAAAGCACGAAAGTTCTTCACTTCATTGTTTACAATCGTTTGGAATTTTCGATTGTTTACAATTTGCTATAGTGTTGGAAAGTTTCAAACAGAAAAAGCAATGACAAATATCTTTTGCTGCCATCTAAGCGAAATAATGTATAATAACAATATTATATAACAATATTATATAATATTATTATAGATATAATTTGCTAAGTTTATTATATATTTTGCTAACAAAAAAATTGCTAACATTGTGTCGAAGTTAGCACAGGTTGCGAATAATCCACATACATGTCATTGGATTGCAGCGAAACGGGTTCTTCGGTATATTTGTGGAAATTCGGATATGGGTTTGCGATTTACAAAAACTAATCAGTCGTTAATGGGATACACAGATGCAGACTGGGTAGGTTGGTTTTGGATGGACGTTCTTACACCGGGTATGCGTTCATACTCAGCGGCGCAGCTATATCATGGAAGTCACAGAAACAGAAAACACTAGCAAATTCATCGACTGAAGCTGAGTACGTTAGCTTGGCGGAGGCTGCAAGCAGCAGTATACTTATGAAATCTTTTTTATGAACTAAGTTTGCAGAATTTGGCTAACATTACCATTTTTATTAATAATAGAGGCGCTCAATATTTAGTATCTAATCCTGTTTTTCACGTACGGACTAAGCTGTAACCTGTCCGTCAGTGTGTGGGCGTTTCTAACGATCCACTTCAGTTTTCGCATTCGCACACACACGAATAAAAATTAAAGAAGTGTATTCGTGTTTTTTTCCAAAATATTTTGTATTGTTTTGATGTACAATCATTTGCCTCTAACTTTAAACCTACTTACTTACTAAAAACTACTTTTAGAGCGATTTTGAATCCCTCGCGCCCTAACCGAAGACAATAGCTATTTTTATTCAAGAAGAGTTGGCAAAAAAGTAATATTTTTTGCAAACTCTTCCACGAAAAAGAAGATTGTAAAGCTTTGTTAATTTCTTATGACACACAGAGCATCGGACAGCTTACCGTACTAATTATACCCTACACCCGAAGGGTATACCCTACTCCCTTCGGTTTGTTCGTCCGTTTGTAACGCAGAGAAGGAGACGAGATAGCATATAGCAAGGTATATATTCTAGCTCAGCGTCACCTCCTGAATCGATTTAGCCCTGTCCGTCCGTCTGTCTGTCTTTTTTTTTTTTTTTTTTTTTTATAGCAGATAGAACCAAACACAGGGGATGCCCCCTATCCATGCAAAGCATTCGTTGGTTTAGAAGGGAAAAGGTTATTGGGAAGGGGAAAGGTGGGAGTAGTGTCGATTTACACCTCTTTTAAAAGCATTGACGTTATAAGTGAAAAACTGTTGAAATCACGATTACGGGAGAACGAAAAGAGATATCGCGATGAAATTTGGCACAAATATTCTTTGTTATGTAGGGCTATTTAGGATTGAAAATGGGCAAGATCGGTAAACAGCCAGGCCAACTTTACATACGGAATATAAAGGCACCTCGTTCCAAAAAATGTTATAATCTGAATATTTCATAAACCGTGTGAGATATTAAGGTATAATTTTATTCTGGAACATACTATATAGCGCCATTACTAAAACCTTTCAAAATAATGGGCGCGCCACGCTCACTGATAACACAGTTGGCCATATCTCATGAACGGTTTAAGATATTGAAGTGTAATTTTATCGGGATATATAGGGAGCCTTACCAATAAGCTTGCTATAAATGGGAGTGCCACCCCCGCTCATACAAAAGTTGTCAATATCTTGAAAACGGTATAAGATATTAACACGCAATTTTATCACGAGGTATCTACAGGTATTACCAATTTGTATACAAAATGGGCGTGGTCAGCCCACTTATACAAAAGTTGTCAATATCCCATAAACAGTTCAAAATATTAATACGTAATTCTATCTAGCAGTATCTAGAGACATTGCAAAAACATTTGCCCGAAATGGTCTTGGTCCGCCTACTTATACAAAAGTTGTTAAGTGGCGAGATTATAATTTTTTCAGTTACTCGGGTGTAGGGTATTTGGATTTCGGCCAGACAACACTTTTACTTGTTTTTTATTTAGTTTTATGTTTGCTTCCTGCCTCTTTGCATATATCTACTATTTACTTTCCAAATAAATAAGATATATAAAATTAATCTTAATGCAAATTTTTCTCACGTCTTCTCTCCTCCAATATTCTTTCTCTTTTTACATGTCTTCGCTCATATATGTTTTTAAAAAAAAAATAAAATTCGCACCTATTCGACTGAATTCATAATGGAAACAAAAATACTATCACCTAATAATCGACACTGCAAAAAATTATGTCAACATCTTTAATTCTGAACAACAAAATCCGGATATTGCATGTTAACCGACACCAATCCACGACTCCGTCCACCGTATGGAGTGCATGTTATAACAACGGAAAATTTAATGTTCGTTTTTATTCTATTTTAATGCTGCATGGATTTAAACAAATTTTTAACCTTTCATTTCATTTGCGTTGTATGTTGTGTAAATTTTATGAATCTTTTAACACATTTGCTAACACAAACAAACATTAAAAATATTTTATTTCAAATACATTCCCTTTTAATTTCGAAAATCATTTGCTTACGCCTATTTTAATAAAAAAAGCATCTAAGAATGTTCCTTTAAATGCTTATTATGTTATTTACACTGACACTCTCGGCCAGGTATTTTAAAAGCAAAAAATTCAGATTTTTAATGAAGCAGAAAAAATTAATTTGCTTAATTTACTTTTGCTTCAATTAATTGTGTTTATTCGATAACGTTGGGTTGGTCTCCGAGCTTTGCTCCTATCCGGCTCGAAGGACTAAAATGTATTGCGCAAACACTCTGTTTACTGTTTATTCTTTAAATACCTCAATATTTTGCGAACCCAACACTTATAGGCACTTGAAAACCTTTTTATACATATTACGGTATATCAAATATTTGTATGTGAATAATTAATGCACAATATAATAAGGACTATAAGATTTTAACTCCAGCGTTGACTGTCACTCTACGCGCGCAGGTTGGTATGCAGCAAGTGGTTGTGTGGGTCCAGCAACGATCGCTGGAGGCTGGTCAATTTGCGCCAGTTGCCGCGGGGAGAGCCCGCAGCCGAGCTTGACACCCGGCCTAGTGGAGGAGCGTGTGGTGCGCCTCCCGCACTTGCGGCAGTGCATGGGGCTTCGGCACGCGGCCAACCGGTGCGACCGCGCCAAGCAGTTGCGGCACATGTGCCACGCGTGTGCCGTCAAATTCCGCTGCGCGCTTGTCTGCAGCAGAAACATGCGACAACGGCTCAGCACATGCCACCCCGCACACAGGGGACAGCACAGCTCGTGCTCGCGGCCCTCCATCGAAAGCCGCTGGACTGGCGGGCACCAGGCGTTCCGCCTGGCCGGCATCATTGGCGCGCGTCGTGGTGCCGGACGACCTGGAGGCGCATGTCTTGGGGCCGGCTGTGTTGGTGGGGCCGGCGGTGCTGGTGGTACACGTCGCGGCGCCGGTTCTGGTGGTGCGGGCCGCAGACTTCTCGGGGCCGGCGTGGGTGGTGAGGGCGCACGTCTCTGGCCCGGCTCTGGTGGTGGACGCGGCAAGTGGCGCGGCGGATATCGCACCGACATCGCGCGAACCCGCAGACATCCACGACCTCTGAGGTCTTCGTGGTAGATGGGCATCCTCGTGCCGGACGCAAAAGCTTCCTCGTGCCGGACGCAAAAGCTCCGGAAAGCTCGGGTCGACGGGGTGGTAGAGCGTCGTGCCGTGGCAATCGCTTGTGCCTCCTCGGCCGAGACGTCGAGCACCAGCACATCAGCCGTTGGGGACGGCTCCCGAGGACGGTGGGTAGTAATGGGCGGCGCGGCACTGGCGGCGGCGCAGATGGGCACAGCCCCGGGTGATGCCAGCAGATGCCCTCGTCGGGTCCGCGCGTATTTCCGCATCAAATACATTGTAGAGCTGTAATGAGAAAAAAGGGGTTACTAATAGGCTGTCATGCACAGGGTAAGGGCACCAATTTCGTAATGGGACGCGTGACGTGACTCCTTTCGGTTAAGAGGTCAGTCATGCGTACGCGGTTGTCTTGTCCGCGGTAGACAGCTGTAACTGTAATGAGAAAAAAAGGGGTTACTAATAGGCTGTCATGCACAGGGTAAGGGCACCAATTTCGTAATGGGACGCGTGACGTGACCCCTTTCGGTGAAGAGGTCAGTCACGCGTACGCGGTTGTCTTGTCCGCGGTAGACAGCTGTAACCCGGCCTAAGCGCCACTCGTTAGACAGCAAGTTGTCGTCGCGAATGACAACGATATCGTCGAGTTGAAAATCGCGCTGTGGAGTCTTACACTTTGTACGGCGGGAAAGCTCGCGCAGATATTCGGTCTTCCATCTGAGACAGAGATGCTGAGCGAGGGCTTGCACGCGTCGCCACCGATTGAGAATGGAGAGCGGACTATTATGCCGTTCGAGTTCTGCCGGAGCGAGTAAGGGCCCACCAATTAGAAAATATCCCGGTGTGATGGCTTCCATCACGGTTGGGTCTTCGGAGGAAGCAGTGAGGGGGCGTGTCCATTCCTCCAAAGGGTGCTCTCAGCGAGGTCTTGGGGCGTGGCACCGCGACTGGCTAAATCCGCGGGGTTGTCCTGCGATTCCACATGAAACCATTGCGAATGTGGTACCTTCTCGATGATTTTGGCAACTCGGTTTGCCACGAATGTCGCCCAAACGCATGGGGATTTCTTCAGCCAGGCAAAAACAATGGTGGAGTCGCTCCAACAGTAGATCGTATAATGGGGCAGCTGCAGCGTAGGCACGAGAGTGTCGATCATCTCAGGTACTATAGTGGCTCCACACAATTCTAACCTGCGGAGACACAAAGTTTTAATCGGGGCTACACGAGTTTTAGAGTACAAAAGGAAAACTGGGACTTCCTGAGCGACCTTGAGGCGGGCATAGATGACTCCTGCGTAGGCTTTTTGTGAGGCATCGCAATAGGCATGGAGTTCGACTTCGCTGTCGGGGGTGTAACTCACCCATCGCGGGATGCGGATGGAGCGGATGTGCTGGTAATTCTGTAGAAAATTTAACCAGTTAGTGTGAGTTACCTGAGGCAGAGTGTCATCCCAGTCGATTTTGTCCAACCAGACTTGCTGAATCAGAATCTTTGCTGCAACGATGATCGGAGCCAGCTAACCGGCTGGGTCGAACAGCTTGGCGACCAGAGACAACATATCTCGTTTCGTGTACGCAGCTTTGATGGCGATGGCTTGGACATCGAAGTAGAACTCATCATGGGTCGTGTTCCAGCGAATTCCAAGCATTTTGGCGGTGCTGGAATCTTCTAGCGTCAGAAAATCGGAATGGAGCAGATGGGATGCCGGTAAGTCTGCCAGAATGCCTTTATGGTTGGCAGTCCACTTGCGAAGTGAAAAACCTGCTGAGTGGAGAGCCGCTATGAGTTGGTCACGGGTCTGGGTAGCTATCACTACGTCATGCGTGCCTGCTAACACATCATCCACGTACATGGAATGCTGTAGAACGTGTGACGCAAGCGGAAACTGGTGCTTCGTCTGCCAATTGAAGAAGGGTGCGTATTGTAAGGAGAGGGGCGCAATTAACTCCAAACGTTACCGTTTGAAGCTCGAAGTCGATAAGTTCGGACTTGTGCGGGTCTCGGAAGAGAATGCGCAGATAAGGGGTGTGCTTTGAACCAACCAATATTGGCGATACATTTTTTGAATGTCTCCGTTGAAGACATAGCGGAAGAAGCGCCAACGTAGAATTAGAAAAGTCAAGTCTGACTGTAGTACGGGGCCTGTGTGAATTACATCATTGAGGCTTAGTCCGCTTGTGGTTGGACTGGACGCGTTGAAGACGACTCTGACCTTCGTTGAGGTGCTTTCGGGTTTGATGACGGGATGGTGGGGCAAATAGCAGTGATTTCTAAGGGCTTGACCCCCTTGGGGGTTGACTGCTCTCATGTGGCCTAAATCGACATACTCATTTAACACCGTGTCGTACTGGTGTTTGAAGCCTTCGTTCTTCCCTAATCGTGCTTCCAGACGCGTGTATTGTTTGAGCGCAATGTGTCTCGAGGCCCCTAAGCGGAGCGTGTCTGTAAAGCCGATTTTAAAGGGCAGTGATACGATGTAGCGTCATCGCGTTTTCGCGTTGTTTTCAGGAAATTTTCTTCGCAAAACTTTTCAGAGGGGGATAGCAATCTAGTCTTGGGAAGTTCCTCCACCTCCCAAAAACGTTCGAACTGTTGTTCGAAGGAGACTTCGTTGAAGTAAGCCACTTTTATAGATGCCGTGGCAGATTTCGTGATGGGAACCGGCCCGGTCAGAATCCAACCGAACTCGGTTTGCTGAGTCATAAGTGAACCCAGTACTTGTCGGCGAATGCCGTCTAGCAAAATTGCTGGGTACATATCGGCGCTAATAAGGACATCGACCTGCTCGCTTTTAAAAAAGTGGACATCTGCGAGCTCGATGTCTTCAGGGAAGCCACTGAGAAGTGTCCTGTCTAAAGCGTGGGAAGGCAAACACCCTATAATTTGTGAGAGCACAAGCGCCGTCACGTTAACTTGAAAATTGGGATCAAGTGGCGAATTCATGAGGAAATCGCACGATCTTGATATTTTTGCGGACACGGTTTCGTTGAGACCGGAAACTACGGCTGTAGTTGGCCGCACTGGGAGCTTTAAGAGCTTTTGTATGCGTTCAGAGAGGAACGACACTTTGGAACCAGGATCAATCAAGACGCGAGCGATGTAACATGTACAGTGGTGGCGTATTGTTACCATAGTAGTCCCTAACAGTACCTGTTTTGGAGCTTTCGCGAAGCACACCTGATGCGTGTCCTGTGGATTTCGCTGTTGCGTGGGGGGAGAAGTGGACTGTATATGCGTGGGAGGTCGCATCGAAAAATGCGGCCTTTCTTGTTGAAAAGCATGATGAGTCGAACCTGGAATAAAGTTCGAATAGGCAGGGGCTTGAGCACGTGGAGCGTTTTCAAACCGCCGCTCTTGATGTGAGGCACGTGGAGTCGAATCTGGTGCAGCATTCAATGAGGATGGAGCGTGATCACGATGCAAGAGGGTGTGATGCCTGCCATTGCATTTGAGGCAATTGAATCTGCTTGGACAGTTTTTCACGGAATGAGATCTGGCCAAGCAGTTGCTGCACAAGCGGTTTTTCTGAACGGTATTCAGCCGCTGTGGAACGGGCAAGCTGAGAAACAGAGAACAGGATCTCAACTTGTGCTGCTTCTGGCAAAGGGGGCAGCTATCTTGGGACACCTTCAATTGAAAGGTGTTGACGCATATAGAGGCTGTAGTCGAGTGATTCGGAGTTAGCGGGTGTGTTGATTTCGCGGCGGGTGTGCACTTAATATCTTGCACCGTTTCAAGGGTCTGGACGCGATGAGTCAGAAACGCATCCAGATCTGTCCATTTTGGGATCTCAGTTTTATTAGTGAGAGATTGCTCCCAAAGGGAAAGCGTTGTTTTTGGGAGCTTGCTGGAACACAAAAATACGATTATCGCGTCCCAATGGGAGGTATCAACACCTTGTAGCGCTAGCGCAGCGAGAATATTATTGATTTCGCGCTGAAGGTCTTTTATAGCTCCACTGGTTTCCTTCGTGATGGGGTACAGGCTGAAGAGCTTCTTCAAATGAGCGTTGGTGAGGACGCGCCTGTTCTCGTATCGGTCGGACAGATTTTTCCACGCTTGGGCAAAACCTTCATTCGTGAGAGGGGATTTCTGCACGATTTCTTTCGCTTCGCCCGTAGTTTTCTGGTTCAGGTGGAAAAGCTTCTCCACCGGCGCAATTCTGGTATTTTGAATACAAAGGGCGATGAACATATCCTTAAAAGAGGGCCACGAAAGGTAATCGCCATGGAAGGCTTGGGTGTCGCAAGGGGGCAGGCTGATATTGCAGCCGGACTGGCGCATCTCAGCTCAGGTCGCCGAAACCGGAGAGGACGCTGCGGCTTCGGTCAATTGATCAATTTTTCCCGCGCACCGCAGATATACCGCATAGCATTGGCGCCGCTTCTCCTTTACGCCTTCGAATTCTTTGTCCTTGTCCGTCGTCGAGTCCAGCTCCGCAAGCACCCTTTCATAGGAGCTTTTAATAAGAAGCCACTGTGATCGGATTTCTTCCCGCTGAATTACAAGGGTGTAAACGGTGTGGTCCATGGTGAGTGTCTGGTCGAAGTTCACCTCGAACTCAATCAGCGCATCAGCTATCCGAATAAAGGACGCGAGCGCAGCCATTATATGTCTCAGTTACGGTTAGGGGCGGCGAAGAAAGTCGCCAAAAAAAAAAAACAAAATAAAACGCACCGAAAACTTATTTCGGAAACAAAGAAACCTTTTTATTTTTTGTATATAAAAAAGTCGCAAAAATGCTTTCGGGTCGCTAAGCGGTGGCGTTTGGGCTCGAAAATCTTGCTGCAGACGGTTGACCACTTGTTCTCTAAAATGCTTGCAACTAGTTAAAGAGAGACTAGTTGCTGCGAACACTTCTGCCTACTGGGTGTTTCCTGTTTTCGATTTCGCGTTGGGTCACCGTTGAATAGTGAATTTCACGCTGCTATCACTTGGGAGAGTGCAGACAGAAAAAACAGGTTTGTGTGTTCTGTGTGCACTCTGTGTGTATAGTCAGCACAAGCAGAAGAGCGCGAGCAGAAGCACAAAGTACCCGCATAAAACCAACTAGCAAAAGGTGGTAGTTTTTGACTTTCACTGAGCGCACAAGTAACTCGCTCTTATAGAGGAAAGGAGAGCGCAAACCAAGAAAGCGAAAGTGTGCTGAAGTCTGATCTTTCCACTTTCTTTGTGAGAGCGCGGGGCTTGATAGAAAATTAAGCGGTGAATTTGGCGCAAAAAATATGGGCTTCGCAGCAAGCACTACTTGCGAAGACGGTCAGCAACAAAACTTCAAGCCTTGGTGCTGGCGTTATTTTTGGGGACCGTTACCCACGAATCGAAGATTCTTGTAAGGTTTGACGGTCAAGCCAAGGGTATATATATATAGAGGACAGTTCCTTTTATATATATATATATATATCCTTTTATATATATATATATATATATATATATATATATATATATATATATATATAAATTGCCCCGAGCCCTTCCGGCCATATTATATATATATATATATATATATATATATATATATATATATATATATATATATATATATATATATATATATATATATATATATATAAATATGGCCGGAAGGGCTCGGGGCAATTTTTAAGCAACGTATAAGAATACGTGAATTCACCGTTTCGTACACGGCTTGGTGGCTCGGGCAGTGGTGACGATGACGTTGTGCCTGTTGGCGGCGGCAATCCGGCTCGAAGGACCAAAATGTTTATTCGATAACGGTTGGGGTGGTCTCCGAGCTTTGGTCCTATCCGGCTCGAAGGACCAAAATGTACTGCGCACACACTGTTTACTGTTTATTCTTTAAATACCACAATATTTTGCGAACACAACACTTATAGGCACTTGAAAACCTTTTTATACATATTACGGTATATCAAATATTTGTATGTGAATAATTAATGCACAATATAATAAGGACTATAAGATTTTAACTCCAGCGTTGACTGTCACTCTACGCGCGCAGGTTGGTATGCAGCAAGTGGTTGTGTGGGTCCAGCGACGATCGCTGGAGGCCGGTCAATTTGCGCCAGTTGCCGCGGGGAGAGCCCGCAGCCGAGCTTACTCTCACGAGAGAGGCGCATCTCATGACCGGCAGGCAGAAAAGAGAGACGGCAGTGCTCACTCCTGACACCCTACCGTTCGAGCGGCAGTTGGCGTTAACAAATTGTTTTGTTGTATTTATGTTTCCTTTTCCTTACTAATTAGTATCCTAAGGATATTTTCTGTAAAAATCAGAAAATGTTACACAATTATGAATGGAATTAAATACTAAAATACTACATATGTATACATACATAAAAGCAGAAAGATTAGGCCTTAAATTCAAAGTAGTGCAGTTATATTTAAAAATGCACATGTAAATTAAATACTTTTAAGTATGGTACTGGTTCTAAACTTTTCATGACATATGTACTCGTATATTCTTGAAAAATTAATGTCAAGTTTATGTAAACTAGGTTAAAAAACCGCAACGTAACTTAATAAAAGTAGCCATTTATGGCTTCCCGACAAACAACTTCCGAATTATAAAGTTGATAAAAATTATTGTAAATCTAAATTTGATATTTCGTTATACAAGGTTATACAGCAGAAAAACTGGCGAGGGTGGAATGACTCCAGAATCATGGTGATATCGTTAAATACTCACAGTTTTATTTTTACAAACAATATCTAATATTTATAAAATATATGTACACGTTTTATTTGTTGTCAAAATTAGAAAAAACCGCTGGGGGCACGCAAGACTAAACTCTTCAACGTCAACCGAAAACGGATGGTTACCACAGCTGTGGCAGCGCGTCCCAAAGCGCTCCACCAAAACCAGTTCAACATGTGTTTCACGCGAAATACAAAGTTTTAAATACTACGACGACGATAGCTATATTCCGATACATTGTTATTAGTAAATTCCACAAAACGTCGCTGCTTTCCATTTTACACTACCTCCAGTCGCTGCAAGCGCTAACAGCAACCATAGCAGCGCCCAACGGAATGCCATGCTGACACGGCAACACAACGCAAGCGTAGTATAACTGTTGATAGTGCCTGCAACGTTGACAAAACAGACGGCCAACCGACACAATCATTAACGAACGTTTGGCGTTCAGGTAGCATCCAACAGTCGATTACGCAGCGGATATGACCAACTTCGGTACAATGAGCACTGTCAGTATTGCAATGCTTTGAGGTTCCGAACGGAACCACCAGGAATATGTTGTGCGAGCGGAAAGGTAAAATTACCACAATTTTCACCGCCACCAGAGCCATTGGGATCATTGCTTTCTGGCGAAGATACTCGATCGAAGCATTTCTTGGACAACATACAAAAGTATAACAGTTCCTTCCAAATAACTTTAACCCTACTTTTAACGTAACTTCTTTTTCGAATGCAAATATTACAGATTTACGAAAGAGCTTCAACGAAGGAAAACATCACACAAAGCAAGAAATTGTATATATATATATATATATATATATATATATATATATATATATATATATATATATATATATATATATATATATATATATATATATATATATATATATATATATATATATATATATATATATATATATATATATATATATATATATATATATATATATATATATATATATCTGCAATGACGCATATTTGAATCAACTAGTTTTTTAAAAAATTTGGCAGTAAAATAAAAAAACAAAAAAAGCTAAGTATGCTACTGTTTTCAGGAGTCCCCACCTGACTCATACACGTGAGCGTCTCGTGTGTGTGGTATGTCAGGTGCGTCGATTGCTTACGTGTGACTGGGGTCTGAGTAGGCGTGCCGTCCGCATTCTATAGGGGGTCTGTTCACTGCGTTTGCAACTTTTGGTGCGTCCGCCTGGGGTCATGTGGTGACGTCTGCTGCTGGGTATCGCAAGATTCTGGCATGTCAGAGTGTCGTGCTTACTGCATGCTTACCAGTTTGCCGTACGGTCTCCAGGGAGGCTTTACAGGTCTTGATGGGTGTTGCCCCTCTTGACTTGGAGGTGATCCGTCGTGCGGCCATCTTCAGAAGCAGGAGGAGATTACCTTTGCCGCAACATGCATGGGTTGAGAGTGATGTGGAGAGGCTTAGTGTGACAGAGCGCAAAACGTTCTTGAATGAATATGTTACATCTAGCTGGCAAACTAGATGGAACAACAGTCAAAAGGGTAGGACGACGTACGAGTACATTCGAGACGTCACATTCGCTGCAAGCCATCCTTGGTTTGGCTTTAGTCTGAGCTTGGGCTTTTTGCTAACTGGCCATGGCCCTCTTAATTCATTTTTGATTAAGAGATGCCTTACGGCTACAGAAGCTTGTGACTGTGGATCTGCAATTGAGGATTGGCTTCATGTCTTGTGTTTGGAAATTAACGTATCACTTTAACATATGTATGTATCATATGTAAACTTAGATGTACATAATTTGTAAGTAATCTATTGCTTGTGTCTTTTGTCTTATTTCCGTGCAATGATACAACCAAACCGGTTTTCCTGTTATTCATGTAAGAATTTAGTGTACAAGACGTTATGTGCTAAGACAATTTTTCAGTGAATAAAGTACAGTCCTATCGTTAACATTGTCTGCTCCTTCGTTGCCATAGGATTATTTTGGAAATAATTTGTGAAAAATGTCGTTAAAAGCACTAAGAGTAAAGCGAGGACGGGTAAAAGGTTGTATTACACGCATTTCTAATTATATTGAGCAGATTGATGAAACTACGAGGGTAGAACAGCTTGAATTGAGGTTAAAGGCATTGGACGATTATTGGCGAGAATTTATTAAAATCGAAGATGATTTGTGCGAATTTGAGGAGGAGCATACAGTTGGATGTGAGAATGTGAATTGCGGAACTGCGGGGGAAGCTGCAAGCGGGTCATTTGAGCAAGTAGAAACGAAATATTTATGCACTCGTGCTTCTCTTTTAAGCGCAATTCGTCAATGTCAAGGTCAAGTAAATCAACAAGCAACTACTTCTCAGCCGACACAAACAGCAGGTGATGCAATTGACAGGTTGGCGGCTCAGCAAAATACACCATTGCAACGTCTTGCGGGAATAGTGCCTATCGCGAATGAGGTCGCTTTACCCAAAATTGTTATTCCACCATTTTCGGGAGATTACAGTGCATGGACAAGTTTTCGCGATTCGTTTGTTGGATCGGTTGACAATAAGTCGCATTTAACTCCAACCCAAAAATTTTACTATTTAGTGTCATTTTAACGCGGTGAAGCTGCCACTCTGCTTAAAAACATTGCAATATGTGACGAAACCTATGCAGAGGCATGGGACAAACTGGAAAGGGGATACGATCTTCCTGATCTCGTGGCACCGTCGTATGTCAAAATAATTTATGGATCTACCACGCACATCAAATTCGCGCACACTACGAAGTATTATCGACGGAGCCGATGAATGTCTACGCGGACTCAGTGGAATCTCATCGAATACTCGGGATCCTTGGTTAGTTTATTTATTATGTAAAAAGCTAGACTCCGAAACTCGTCAGGGATGGCTCGAATTATGCAGTTCTACTCCTGGTGTGACAATTTATCAGCTTTTAAAATATTTGGAAGGTCGATTTAATCAGCTTGAGTGTAATGACATGATAGGTGCGTCAAACCTGTAAGCAGTCGGTGATCAGAGCTCATGTTGCCAACAACTCGTCACAAGCTTGCCTAAAATGTAAATTAGCACATGTCTTACCCCAATGACGCAAACTCCCAAGAGTTTGCGTCTCTTAGTGTTGAATCGCGCAGGAAGTTTTCCAAAGATCACTCGCTTTGTTTTAATTTAATCTTAAAAAGGGACACAATGCAGCAAGATGCAATTCTTCTTTTCGTTCTCGAGTATGCAATGCTCGTCATCATACGTTTGTACACTCTTCACTATTTAGTGTCATTTCATACTTCTGGGAGTGCTACAAATTCCAAGGCATCTAATGCAAACACGTCACTTTCCGTAATAGATACACCGATATCATCGGCGTTAACTCATCATGAGCAACCTCTTCGCAGCAACATAGTGGCAGACATTGATCAACCTACGGGGATTCTGCCAACGGCCATTGTCAAAGTGCAAGATCAATGTGGAAACTACTTCGAAATACGTGCACTTATTGACTCGGGCTCACAAGTGTCGTTCATTACCGAATCGTGTGTTCAACGTCTTGGTCTTCAACGAACAAATGCCCGCTTGTGTGTGCGTGGAGTCGCATCATCCGACGCTGGGGTGACCGAAGTGAAGAGTTCGCATGAAAATATGTTCTCGGGTTCGTGATGTTGAAGTCGATGTCCACCCATACGTGTTGTCGCGGATAACGTCTGAAATTCCGGGTCGAGATGTGGCAACTCAAAGTGGAGAGGTTATTTCGCATCTAAATTTGGCTGATCCTCATTTTGGTGTTTCAAGATCAGTATAGTTGCTTTTGGGTGCTGATATTGTGTGGTCACTCTTTCTAGATGGAAAAATTTGAAGAAGGTCAAATGAAAGAATCAACCTTCAACCACGACGACCCTGCTGAACTGAACTTTCGCAGAACACATACGCGTTCAGCTGACGGACGCTACGTTGTAGAACTTCCGTTCACGGCAAGCAACACACTTTTTTCTGGTTTCTGGGTCTGTTTCACGTTTGCGTGACATGGAAAACAAATTCTCCATAAATTCAGAACTTCAAACCAAGTATGTAGAATTCATGAAAGAATATGTTTTATTGGGGCCTATGCAACCACTTGAACCAGAAAACATTTCAACTCAACCGCAATACTACCTTCCCCTCCATGCTGTTTTCAATCCAAATAGTTCAACCACCAAATTAAGAGTAGTTTTGGATGGGTCACATAAAGATTCATTTGGGAAATCCCTAAACGATACCCTTTTAATTGGCCCACCAATTCAGCGTGATCTGTTTGGCGTCTCGCTTAGATTTCGACGATTTGCTTACGTTTTTACATCTGACATAGTGAAAATGTTTAGACAAATCTGGATTGCCAACCAGCACCGGGATTATCAGCGAATTGTGTGGAGAAACAGTGTGGATGAACCCATTCGGCATTTTCGCTTATGTACTGTGACCTATGGGACGGCCTCCGCACCTTTTTTATCAGTCCGCGTATTGCAGCAACTGGCAATCGATAACAAAACCAAACTGCCGCGCGCAGCAGACGTAATCCTTCATACTATTTACGTCGATGATATTATGGTAGGTGCGGAGTCGCTTGACGAATTACACAGTATAAAATCGGAGCTCTCAAAGCTTTTCGAAACGGGCGGCTTTCAGCTGAGTAAATGGAATTCAAATTCTGAAGAGTTTCTGTCCAGTTTGTCAGTTGATAGTGGTGAAGCCTCCTTTTTGGACACTGGTCAATCTATGGACAAAGTCGTAAAGATTCTCGGACTTTGTTGGAGTCCTGCTTCAGATGTATATTCATTTCGAGCTGCGAAACTAACAAATCAAACTGTTACAAAAAGGCTTATCTTATCTGAAGTTTCTCAAGTTTTTGATGTTTATGGTTGGTTGTTACCATCAACAATTTTAATGAAAATTTCATTCCAAAAATTATGGTTGTTGAATGTAAACTGGGACGATTCACTTCCTAAGGAAATAGTTCAGCAATGGCAAGAACTGAGGCAGTCGATTCACCATTTCGAAACGATTACAATTCCTAGACGAATTTACATCTCCATGCCAGACGTAGAAATAAATTGCTTTTGCGACGCATCAGCAGTTGCCTATGCATCTGTTATTTATTCGGTATTCCGTTCATATGGCTCAAAACCCTTGATAAACATAATTACGGTTAAGTCAAGAGTTGCACCATTAAAATCAATTTCAATTCCTCGTATGGAGCTCTGCGCTGCGCTGCTTCTTTGCCGATTATTTGGAGCAGTCACACGCACTATCGACGTTTCCTAGGCGGCACTGTATGCTTGGACTGCCTCTGAAGCAGTTCTGCACTGGTTATCATCACCGCCTCGCACCTGGAAAATGTTTGTTGCCAATCGCACGGAGGAAATTTTAGATACGATTGCACGGCCTTGCTGGAATTACGTAAACACCCGTCAGAATCTAGCGGATTGTGCATCGCGTGGAATAATGCCAGATCAAGTAGTCAAGCATGATTTGTGATGGAACAGGTTGTATTATGTAATTTGGGGTCAGAAGACAAGATATCCGTACTAGTGGAAGTCGCCGACAGATGTTCGTCATGGAATCGATTACTTCGAGTTTTACATATGTTTGCAGATTTATGTTGACATTGCAACGTAGACTTAAGGCAGTTAAGGGCCCTCCTACGTTTGAAGAACTGCATTCAGCCAAAGTGAGAGTACTTATAGCTGTACAAAGAAAACCTTTGCAAGTACAGTGACGCAGTTGTTAGGTCAACAAATGCTTCATAAAAAGGATCCACTCCTCAAACTCTCACCATTTATTGATTCGAACGGTCTGTTACGTGTGGGCGGTAGGACTTCAAAACACGAATATTTCCTACAGTATGAAACATCCAATTATTTTACCACGCCACCATATAGCGGAGCTGATCGGCATAAATATGCACAAAACCTATCTGCATGCAGGCGTAACTGAGCTGTTTGTGATTCTTCGCCAACAATTTTGGATTAGAGGTGCTCGAAAATTGGTCAGATCCATTGTGTTCAAATTCAAACGCTGTTTTCAACTTCGGCGACAAACTTCGGTGCAAATAATGGCTAACTTGCCACAACTTGATGTTATGGTCACCACTCTGACTTTGCTGTCCTGTGCCGGATGGACTGCTATGATGTGAGTGATGTTATATGTTTTTTTTTTTCTAATATTTTATTACTGAAGTTTTAGTTTCATACAAATTAAAAATACCAATTTACGACTTTTCCGATCAATTTTATCAAAATTTTCTTTAATACAAACCTTGTCCTGACAATTACGAACACAACAAAATAACAATCAGTCAAATCGGTCCAGCCGTTCTCAAGTGATGGCGTTACATACATGTGGCATTTCATTTTTATATATATAATATAGATATTGTAACGAAGCTCCGGTTGTGGAATACCTCGCCGGATATCCAGGTTTCTGACACAGAATTCATAAATCAGTGACCTTTAGAATTTTAGATGTTTATTTAAATTTTAATGATAGGAATAGGATAGGAATTTATTTATACGCTAAGAGAGATCACCGCGGTTTACAGGAATGGTATGGTGCGCTGAGTCTGTTGTCTGCGATCACGGTATAGGCAGCATGTTAGGATTGCTCGATGGTCAGCGACGTGAGGGAAGAAAACCTGCCTGGTGAGTGACGGCGTTGTAAAACGGGATACTATCTGTGTACTCAGTCAGTGTCTGGGCAGCGCGTTGAGCCTGCCTGGTGAGCGCCGGCGTTGTAAAAAAACGATAAGCGAGCTTTGTACTTGGTTAGCGTATGGGGAGCACGTAGAGCCTGCCTACTGAGTGACGGCATTGTAAAACGATATACTAGTTTTGTACTGGGTCAGCGTCTGGGCAGCGCGTTGAGCCTGCCTGCTGAGTGACGGCGTTGTAAAACGATATACTAGCTTTGTACTGGGTCAGCGTCTGGTCAGCGCGTTGAGCCCGCCTGCTGAGCGACGGTCTTGTAAAAGTGTATACTCGTACGATTTACGTCAAAGGCGACCGACCCTCAAGGTTACGTCATGCGGCCTACTCTTACGCTGTCTACGTTTACGATATTCACTAAAAACGTGTGATCATCAAGACTGAGTCACGCTGTCCACGCTTAAGATATTCACTAAAAACGTGCGATCATCAAGATTGCGTCACGCTGTCTACGCTTACGATACTCACTAAAAACGTGAGATCATCAAGATTGCGTCACGTTTTCATTAGACTACGTGTTATTTCTTTTACCTGTTACGTCCATATAAAAAGAATTCTCCTTTCTAGTAGGCTTTAAGTAGGCTGGCGTATCACGAATACTTTGTCGTTTCAATGGCCTGAGTTCAAAGTATTTTCCTCGCTGGTCTAGAGTTGAACATCTGTTTGCTTCGCTGGTCTGAAGTTGCACGTCTGCTCGCTTCGCTGGTCCCGACTTAAGTGTCCGCCTCGCTGTTACGTTTCGAATCAGAACCTGCGTGCTGCTTATTCAATCTCTTGCTCCGTTTCATTTTCTTTTAATTTTTGTTCATTTTTGTTCTGCTATCTTTAATCTGTTTTTATCGCAAGCTACTCATGGTTGAAAATACCATGACATGCTGTCCGCACTTAAGGTGGGAAACAAAATCGACGCTGGCTACGGCCGCTGCTGTGGAAAGTCAGTTTGGCCGCAGATCGGGATCAAAATAAACGACAGCAAAACCTTTGGTTTTTCAATGCTAATATCTCGACATCTCCCTCATACCATATGCGTTTTACACACACAGTTTGCGTACTTTTTTATTGCTTTTCTCTTAACAGGGCTATTCTCGCTGTCAACTTGACACGAAATGATAACGTAAAATTGTCACAGTTCCTATCACAGCTTTTAAAATTGGTATTCTGGTTGTCAATTGACACGATGAAAGCTTTGCATAGTTAACATGCCATGTTAACATGTTACATAGACCAAACTGTAATTTTTGCATAGTTAACATACTGAAAAGCTGAGTGTTACAGAAACCACTTCAAGTATAATACAAGCACTTCAAGTATCTAACAACAATAATATGCAAAAATGGATTAGCCGGCAAGCAAGTAAAATTTTAGCAAATTATTATTTTGTGCATAATTTTGGCTCATTGGCGCTATCAAATTATTGCCAATGCATTTTTGAGGACCCCACCGAAAAAAAATTTAACGCTGCTAGGAAACGGAGCGTGAATGGTATAGATGTTTCGCGAGTAGCATGTGGCTTCAACTCTTCGATCAAAGTTTTGCACACATATTTATTGAGCCTGAAATTTCTTTTAAATTCCGACTCATTTAAAGTAAACGGGTCACTACAATAGCGAAGTAATTTTGAGTCGCGGCGGTTTATATTCTCACTTTTGTCTGGAAAATCTAACAAAACAAGAATTCCTAATTCCTCCATTTGTTTTATATTTATTTATTATTTATGTTTTCTTCTATATTTATTTATTATGTATTTTTTCTATATTTATTTATTATTTATGTAGTGTTTTCAGAATATGTAACTGTCAACATCTGTTTGGCACTTGACTATTAAAATATAAATTTTAACGAAAAGTGCTTTTTTTTGACAGCCAGAATACCAATATTGACAATTAGCTAAAAAACAGCGTTGTCAACTAAAAGTTGACAGCGAGAATGGCTCTGTAAATCTGTTTCTTTTGAATCTGTTTCCTACCTCCGCATACCCCTGATAGTACGTTTACATCGACCTCGAATGAGAATATTGAATCAGTCATTCGCAAAGCGTTTACATCGCCTTTCTCATTCATTTTTATAGAATCATCAGCTGTTCTGAAAAATCGAGTGAAAATAATTTACAACATGGTCAAATAATTTATTGATTGCGAAAAATGGAAGAATTAACAAAAGCAGCATTATTAATTTCAACTACGCAAACAGAAAGTCTTGCAACAATTTGTAACGCCGATTTTATACATTTGTATACATTTAAATTGGAATTCACTATTCATTACAAATAACGTTTCCTTTATGTTAATGTGGGTTGTCCCCACACTAGTAAAACGTGTAAAACAGCTGATTGCAATTATTTGTGTTCAATTTCCACTGTTTTTGTTTTGGGATTTGGAAATTTCCACTGTTTTTGTTTTGGCAAGAAGTGTTTCCAGATCCGCTCTGGTTTTGTTTGGTTTTCTGGCATTTAAATATTGGATTTTGCGATTTTGTTACTGAAGCTGAACTGAAGCCGAGCCAATTTGTTATCTATTAATTAGTAACGACTAAAAAACTTTTTTGGAGATTTTTTAATTTGGAAATTTTTTCTGAAAGTTTGGAAAACGAACGGCGAGAACCTGAGTCAAGTTCTACCTTCTATTTTGTTGGCTAACAATGATGGAGGATGATCAGGATGCCGAAACTGATAAGGAACCAAACAAGAAAAGAAAATTTAATCATGAATTTTTGAGAGACAACAGGTTCAAGCTCCTATCAATTTTGCCGAGTTCACGACCGAAGCCAAGCCCGAGCAAAGCATTAAAAACAAAAGTAAACAACCCAAGTAGCAATGGTGCTTCTGGATCACATTCTGAAGTCAGCTCATCTACTCTGCAGCAACCAAAAGGTAATTACGCAGGCGTAAAATTCTGCCCACCAATCATCTTCTACAGGACTAATGTAAAACTTTTCATCGAGGGATTAAAGGAGAAAGCCCCCGACTTAATATATAAGGTTACGTATATAAATAAATATAAATGTAAGCTTTTTGCTAACGATCATAAGACTCATTCCGAGCTTATTGAGGTTTTAATATCTAGTGAGATTGAAGCTCATACTTTCACCGCGTCTGAAAATAAAAAATACTCTCTAATCCTTCGTGGCCTCATTTCCGATATTGAGGGGGATGAGATTAAGCAGGAGCTCGATATGAGTTTTCACAATTTGATTTTCAAGGTTTTCCCTCTTGTAACAGAGAAAGAGAAAAGTAGCAATGATTTGTTTGTAGTGCAACTTCTTCATGGTAAGATTCCAAGCGAAATTATTAAAATTAAATATTTGTTCCATTCTCGTGTTACTTGGGAAAAACCAAAAAATTCCAATAATCCAATTCAATGCAAAAGATGCCAAAGTTTTGGACACTTAGATAAGAATTGTGCCAGAGGGTACAAATGTGTAAAGTGCAGTAATAATCATGACCCCGGTCAATGCCTTAATGAAAAGAAAGAGGGATCCATTGCTTTTTGTGTTAACTGCAAAGAGAATGGGCATCCCGCTAATTATCGTGGTTGTTCTATGTCCAAAACATATCTGGAAAAAAAGAGGGAGTCATTGCTACTTAACAAAGAAAAAATAGACCAGAAAACTCAGGTCCCTAAGGCATGCAACCAAGTATCTTCCCAAATGTCGTTCGCGGACATTGTTAGAAACAAGAATCCACCACCTAACTTTAACGCAACTCCCTCCCCTGTTTACGGTCCGTCTAAAGGTTTATTTAATGAGTTCCTTGATCTCTCCAATGCTCTATTTGGCACCGATATATCTTTCCTGGTGGCACGAGTTAAATAATTCATGATTAAAATTAAGAGTAGCAACTCCATTGAATCGAAAAGGTTAGCTTATTTAGAACTTTTAGACCAAGTAATTCTCAATTCGAATCATAACTATGACGGGTAAAAATTTCGTTCCCTTAAATACCGCATCCCTGGTAGACAACAGTAGACGCATTGAGTTGCTGAATCTTTTAAAAAGAAATAAAGTTTTTATTGCGTTTCTTCAAGAAACTCACCTCAAGTCTAAGCGCAGGGTCTATTTGGACTCTTACAATTTTCTGCGTAACGATTCTGCACAAGGAATGGCAATAGCTTTAAAAAAGGATCTTCACTATAATATTATAGACACTTCGAATTTTGAATACCCATGTATTCTTTTGGCGATTGCCTATATACAATATAACTCCACTAAATCCCTATTGCTGGGATCAATTTACTTTCCAACTAACTCTGCCCGAGCAGCGATCATCTCCGATCTTGACAAAATTAATGTCATAGCAACTGATTACGATAGAGCGGTAATAGGAGGTGACTTTAATGCTAAAAGTCCTTCTTGGGGTGATGTTGCCAGTAACATTAATGGTCTTACGTTAGAAAGTTGGATGTCTCAATCTTGCCATATATTTTCTCTCCTAACTCCATCCTGTCCCTCTTACCCAAATGGCCCTACATTTCTGGATCACTTTATCATTTCCAACTGCCTTATTGATCAAATTAACCCAAACTTTAGGATCTCATCCCTTCCATCATTCTCTGACCATTATGCTTTACTTCTAAACCTATCCTTTTCGCAAATTGTGTTTGCCTTTAAGCAGCCGGAGGTCTTTATATCTTTCCAAAATTGGAGAAAATTCAACGAGAATCTTGAAGAGGAGATATCCCATTTTCAACCCCCCCACCATTCTAATCTCTCTAACGATGAAATTGACATATACATAAATAACTTCAACCTAGCAGTGCAAAGAGTGGTAGATGAAAATTCAGTTAAAATTAATCCTTCATTCAAAAAATACAAAAACCTCCCAGAGGACATTACAAAACTTTTTAAAATTAAGCACGCATGGCAGAAAGACTTAAAAAAGATTTTTCATGCTACTTTTAACAGGACTAGCTAAGTTACAAAGAACTTTCAGCTAAGATCTCTGTTTTAGGAACTTTAATCAAAGAAAAAGTTAGAATTTGGCTAGATGAACAACTTCGAGAGAGACTCTCTAAAATTAAACCAGGTCCCTCTGCATTCAAGGAAATCAATAAACTTATTGGAAAGAAAAGTGATTCCTGTTCCATACTAAAATTTAACAACATAACTTATACCTCAGAAAAAGACATAGCCTCAACTTTTAGTGAATACTTTAGGAAGGTTTTTATAAAGAAAAGGCCGACTTTTGACCCAATTCTCGTACAAAATGTTGAAACTACCGTTGAACAGTTTCGAGATAACTTGCCAACTAGAATATTTAATTTTGAACCCTCTAACTCGGCTCTATCGCTGTGTACTACCGAATATTTTACCTCAGTTGGAGAAATTAAAAATATTTTGAGAAACAGTAACTTTAAGAAATCTTCTGGCCATGATAATCTCTCGAACTTTATACTGAAGAAAATCCTGTTTCCGACTACCAGTTCGGTTTTAAAAAGGACATTGCACAACACATGCTCTAATAAAACTGCATAGCTATGTAACCCTGAATCTGAGAAGGAAAAAATGCACTGTCGGCTGCTCCTTAGATGTTGAAAAAGCGTTTGATAGCATTTGGTGGGACGGAATTCTTTTTAAAATGATCCAAAACGAGTTTCCTCCTATGATTTTTAAAATCCTGGATAGTTTCCTTACTAACCGTTACTTTTTCATCCATTTCAAACAAACAAAATCCAAGAATAAGAGAGTTGACTGTGGGGTTCCTCAAGGCTCAATCTTGGGTCCCTCATTCTTTAATATCTTTTTATCTGACTTTCCTCACACTCATCGGACTTCATGCGTGTCCTCGGAACCAGTTGCGATCCTCTATGCTGATGATACTTTTGTATATGCCGGGGCAAAGCAACCCAATGAAGCTCTAGCAATTGTCACTTCACATATAAAGACAATCAATGATTACTACAAAAAATGGGGTCTTAGCCTTAACATCTCCAAAACTGACTGTATTTGTTTTAGGAACGCTTCGGGGAAGGGTCCCCCGAATTGCTAAGGCCAGTAAAGCACTCTACCTTAAGTTGGAAGGAACCAGAATTCCTTTCAAAACTGAAATAAAATACTTAGGAATAAACTTCCATAATCTCTTCAAATTCAATAAACATAGAGAATCACCTTAACTAAAGCAGCAGGAATGCTGGCGCCATATTTCAAAACTAGCAATGGCCTCTCCATAAATACTAAACTATTATTTTATAAAACTTTAATAAGACCAGTCTTGACTTATGCTTTCCCCTGCTGGTTCTCGTTCTCCCCAACGGCTGCAAAGGAATTAGAAATCCTAGAAAGGCAAATAATACGTCTAAGTATCAACAAAAATTTTCAATCGTCAAATAAAAAATACTTCAACCAATTTATTTACGATAAGTCCGGAATTGAACCTCTCATGAGATACTGTTTAAAATATAAAAAATTTGTTAATAATCTACATAACTCTAATAACGACCTCATAAACAACGCAATTTAGATAATATTTTAGCAGGCAACTAATCTTGTACTCTAGTCCCTAACTTTTATGTAACATCTTGCCAAAACAGAGGATAGACACTCATCTTTCGAAATCAATCTCGTAGTGCCTTATTATAATATTATTATATTAGTGCTATAGGTGTAATTATAAGCGAACGAATGCTTATAATTACACCTATGCAAGGAATCCTTATTTTAATATCACTCGATGTACCTTATACTCTAGTCTTAAGTTTCTAATTATAAGTAAACTTTAAATCCAGCTCCGGGAGCAAGAGCTTTAGATTTAACATAAAATGAACCAAAATTGGATCTCTTATCTTAATTTATCACAACCGTAAAAGTGTACTTTAGGTTACTAGAAACTTACTACGAAACTGCTCTCACGGGGCAAAACTTTACAGCCCTGGATATGTCAAACTCGTTTTAGAGTTAGGTTAAGGTATGCATAATACTCTGTTAAGTAAATACGTCTTTGTCTCAATAAAAATTAAATTGTAATTGTAATTGTTTTGGGATTTTTTTGATCCCAGCTATAGGGTGTTTCAAATCTTTATTTTGTTCTCATTCGATTCTCATTCAAAATGAATGAGATGGATTCGCGTTTGTCAACTCGTATGGAAATTATTCTCATTCGCGAAATCTGACGCGAATGAGTCATTCGAGGTCGATGTAAACGTAGTATGACCATAAGGCTTATGACTTGATTTTTAAAATAGAATCGAAATGAAAAAACACTTTTTGCTTTGGCTTGTTCTGAGTTGCTCTGTGTTCTTGCTTTGAATGCATGCCTTCATACCGCTTTGGGATGCTTCGAAGCGAAAGCGATTTACGAGTCGATCGTAGCGTTCCTATGCAAAATTATATGAGGAAGAAGAAAATATTATAGTTATATACGACACGAAGAATTTGTATTTTATTTAGGTACATGTTTTTATTGGGAGTACAAATAAGTTATCGTTTTTTTCTTATTAGTATTGTAATTTTTTACATCTGGCAATACTGAAACCAATTTTATTTTAAAGCTACACCTTGAACCTCAAAACGTTAGTATGTGTTGAAATGTGAAAAGATAAAGAACATTTTTTAGATCGCCTCAAACATGTCGGATTTCGTACCAACAAAAAGGTTTTTGCCGGGAATTTTATTACATTATTATATCCAAAAGAAATTGTACCTGAAGCACATCGAATTCTTGTGGATACTTGCGACAACCATGCTCTATCAGGCACAACATGCATAGATTCGTTCCGACGTTTTAAAGAAAAAGATTTTGACCTCGAAGATAAAGAGTGTTCGGGCGCCCCTAAAAAAATCGAAGACGAAGAATTGGAAGCATTACTCGATGCAGATCCATGTCAGACACAAGAAGAACTTGCAGAATCATTAGGAGTTGAAAAACAAACAATTTCAAAACGTTTAAGAGACTTGGGAATGATTAAAAAGAAGGAAATTGGGTTCCGTACGAATTGAAGCCGAGAGATGTTGAACGGCGCTTTTTCACCTGCGAACAATTGCTTCAACGGCAAAAAAGGAAGGGTTTTCTGCATCGTATCGTGACTGGCGATGAAAAGTGGATACGCTACGAGAATCCAAAGCGGAAAAATCATGGATAAAGTCTGGTCATGTCTTAACATCAAGAGCAAAGCTCAAAGCCGAATATCCATGGCTCCCAGCTATTGCTCTGTATCTGGTGGGATCAGCTCGGTGTGGTGTACTATGAGCTACTCAACCCCAATGAGACCATTACAGGAGATCGCTATAGACTGCAATTGATGCGTTTGAGCAGAGCTTTGCAAGATTGATGCGTTTGAGCAGAGTATTGCAAGACCGAAATACGCCAATAGACACGACAAAGTTATTTTGCAATATGACAATGCCCGACCCCATGTTGCAAGAGTTGTAAAAAATTATTTGGAAAGGCTCAAATGAGAAACTCTACCCCATCCATCTTATTCACCAGACATTGCTCCTTCCGACTACCACCTGTTTCGATCGATGACAAGCGACCTGGCTGATCAACAATTTTTTTCTTATGAAGATGCCAAAAAATGGGTCGATGACTGGATTAAATCAAAAGACGTTCTGCCAAGACGGAATTCGAAAATTTCCTAAAGGATGGGAGAAAGTAATAGCTAGCGATGGACAGTACTTTGATTAAGATATTCTTTATCCGTTTCTTAAAATAGAATTTCAAATTTAAAGAAAAAACAGCGATAACTTATCTGTACTCCCAATATATCACGAATAATAGACAGACAGACTACCTCAATAGACTATTTTAAATAAATGTATTTTATAAAAATAAGATATCTTTATACATATGTATGTTTGTAGATGCAAATTTAAATGTTCTTGTTAAAAATAAACAAAAATAATCTTAATATATATTACATAAAATTTATAAATGTTTATATTTAACCCTGTAACGTTGGTGGTTGATGCATACAAAAAAAATTCAAAAAGCCCGCTGTCGAGGGCTGCTTGGCTCGCCCGGCCGTGCTCAGGGAAAATGGGGAGGGGGCGTTCTTTAACCCCAACAGCGGATTGGATACCCCGGTTACAAATAAACCGACTAGAAGCCAAGACTTACCATGGCTAAACAGCCACTGGATGAAGATGAGCACAAATGCATAATCCTACCCTGACGGCAGACAGTGACGAATTTCGGAGTGGTAGGAAAGGTCTTTACCCACCCAACCTGGCTGGTGCGGTTGTTGCTATGCACCATCCCCTTTATGGAGGTCGCTCAGCCCGGGGAGTCGCCTATTCACTTATCAATTTAGTAACCTATAATGATACTCATAATTTTATTATTCATAATTTTATTTAGGTAAATTAAACAAAAAAAAACTTATAAAATAATTTAATTTTTGTTTTATAAAGACAGGGAAAACAAATGGAACTTCATTAATTCATAATAATTTAATTGATATCTCCTTAAATTAAAATTAAGAAAAGGAAAGAAAAAAAAACAAAAAAATTGCTAGATTTCAGAGAACACATTTTTCAAGCAATTTTGGTTTTAATACATATTCGAAAACGTTCTGCCATGTATTCATTGGCAAGGTTTAAACAATTTAGGAGTTTCTTACACGTGGCATTCTATCTAAATTTTCCACCACTCCATCTTATACATGGCAAATTATCTAAAAGTCAAAGTTTCTTAAAATTAATACAGATTTCAGATGTTACCAGAGGTCATTCAAAATGTTACCATTATTAGAAATGTTGTTGTCCGTGTCAAAATGTAAATTGTACATTATTTAAAATTTATTTAATTTTTTCAGCTACCTCATATATTAGAGAAAAGAGAATATTATTATTAGAGAAAAAAATATTGACAATTTTTTCTGTTTTGAAAACCGGTGGCAAGCATGATTTCATGAATAAATTCAACTTCAAATTTAAGTTCAACATACTTTTTCTTTACAAGTACGTGATGCCAATTTACAAAGCGCCCTTTAGAGTAATATAACAAATACACGCGTACCTCCGTAACTCTAGAAAGTAATTTACGTGCTAACCGAACCATTCGGAATTTATTACATTAAAATTGTCACTCACCTGACTCCGGACAGTTAACTGGTGGCGCCACACCAACGTTCAGAATCTGGGATGGAACTGAAACTGAAATTAGATAAAAACATTTGGACAAGACTCAAAGCTACATGGTTCAATAATTAGCCGTTTACCACCTATACCAACTGTACTGTCAAAATTATGTATAGTTATAATAATTTGATAAATTACAGAGACTACTTTCTTACATATCATGTCTTATGTATAGTATACATCAAAAACTAACTATCATGCCATCGTTTTTCAGCAGTTTTCTATATATGTGTTCTAATATTTTCTTCAATTAGTAAGCTTATTAATTCAATTTTGCGACCACAGTTATACTTGCTTACTCTCTCTTAATAATTACAGTTACTGAAGCATTATAAATCATCTAACTAAAACCTTTAATCCGACACCCTATGCCTAAAACTATTACTATTAATAACTAAATAGATTTTCTAAATATTCCTTCAATTCCTTAGGGATCATCTTTTTGTTGGCGACAACTTCGCCATTGCCGCTTACAGCAGAAGCGCTCATTTCCAACATGGGCAGCTCTAGTAATTTGTATTTATTGCTGCTGTTGCTGGTTGCGGTGTAGTTCCTGTTGTTGCCAATTAATTAGCGTATACATTTTATTGAATCGCTTAAATGTTCTGGTAATGTTCAGTTGTTTCCGATTTAATTAGAAATTTTCGCACATCACAAATCCGGAAATGAAAACTCTGCAGACAACCACGCCACAAAACACCACCAGTCCGAACTGCGGCTTCAAAACTTCTCTTCCAAATCAGACTCCCATCCCGACTGACTGCAGTTACACTTTTTCTCGGCTTCGCCACCGAAATGCAGACATCGCTGTCTCCCTCCCTCCCATCATGATCAGCACTCTTAGCAAGTCCAGCAGAATGCCGTGATGCAAAGTTCATATAGAAAAAACCTTCTAGAACTTTCGATCCCGCCATGTTACGGGACCCGCTCTCTCATCCACATGGTGGGGAGAGGCAGACACCGATATCTGCATTGCGACACGGCGAAATGCAACGCGTGTAAATCAGGATCACAGGGTGACCTCACAGCGTTTAACTCAGAATCCAGGGCCTCATAACCGGGATTTTCGATTTTCCGTAATGAGCCCGCCAGATAAAAAAAAACTGGAGAAAAGACAGACAGACAGACGTAACAGCAAAACAGACAGATGGGTCTTTAACAACAGGATTTTATGTTTCCAAAAGCCTTTGCATTTTTGCTTTTTCTGCCTTACTTTCTGTTTTTCTATTTACCTCTTCCAGTACGATTGCTTCTGTCAGCCATCTGCAATTCTTCATAATCTTCAAAAATCAAAAATCAAAAACTCTTATGGTGCAAAAAGGCACTTATATTAACACTAAAATACACAATATTAAGAAGACAGAAAAAAACTAACCTGTCCTGACTATTTTTTAATACCCTACACCTGAAGGGAGTAGGATACCCTACTGTCCCCTATAAGTTTTATCGGACGACCTTGTATACGGTCCAGAAGCTGAAGACATGTTTTCGCAGCTCCCGACCAAATATGCGAGGTGTACTTCATTTTCGGCCGGATATAAGTGATGTAGATACAACGAAGGTCGGTTGGAGTGAAGTATTTCTTGCACCGCTTTAAAAAGCCTAAGCACTTGGCTGCTTCTTTCGACACATAAAAAATGTGATTGTTCCAACGAAGATCGCATTGTATTGACATGCCCAGAACATCAAGAGCCTCCGACTCATTAATATCCACACCACCCATATTTAAAGGTGGGAAGTTGTAGCCCGCCGACGCTTGTGGGTCAACAAACAGCATTGGGTCTTCCGCGCATTAAAATCGTCCCGATTCGCTTGACTCAACTCCTGGATTTTGTTGAGGTCAGATTGGAGTGTTCGTTCATAATTCTGCGTCTTCTAGTGATCTCCAGAATAGAAGGACGCTGGAGAATGAATATGAATGACAAATGCTGCTGTCATCAGCAAGCGAGTAGACGGGGTTTGATGTCAATGACAGAAGGTCATTGGTAAAAACTATAAAAAGTGTTGGAGACATGACCGTACCCTTTTCGGAAGCAAAGCCGTCTATCACAACCCGAATAGAACGGCCGTTGAGGAAACTCGATATCCATCGAGTAAATGTATTACCGACACCATAAGCTGCCAGTTTAGACACGAGTGCTTTATGCCACTCGTTGTTTGGTGTGTTGTTGTGTTTGGTGAACACAACTGTTCCACCGCTCAGTGAGAATAACCTGTGGAGCGGTGAGCATGGAAATTGCTATGGGCCGGTAATTGGTAGGATTCGTAGCCTCACCTTTTTTGGGAACTGGCTGCACATTGGCAATCTTCCAGGAAGTAGGAAAAACTCCTGAAGTAAACGATAAATTAAAGAGATTGCGCAATGGACGAGCCAGTGTTGAGGCGCACTTTCTCAACACGTGGGCTGAAATGCCATCCGGTCCCGAGGATTTATTGACGTTGAGGTTTACAAGCAATCTTTTAAAAGCCCGCGTTCGAAAGTGCATCTCAGGCATAATATGAGACACACCATCGATCACGGGTACTGCTTGGCTACTCTCAGGAAGAGAGCAGTTTTCAGCAAACATTTTGGCCAATAAGTTTGCCTTCTCAACCGAGTAAGTGTAGATCTGATCATCCTTGAGGAGAGTTGGAATAGACGATCGCGTCTGATTCTTCACCCTCCCCACGAACGACCGAAAGTTTTTACTACCCTTATGGTATTCAAAAACTCTGCGTCTAAGGCGCTCTTCGTAACAGACGGAATTAATCAAGTTTTCAAGATTCTGAATTTGGCTTCCACTAGAAGCACTCCACCAAATTCAGACAGACGGGATTAAAAAAGTTTTCAAGATTCTGAATTTGGCTTCCACTAGAAGCACTCCACCAAATTCAGACAGACGGGATTAAACAAGTTTTCAAGATTCTGAATTTGGCTCCCACTAGAAGCACTCCACCAAATTCAGACAGACAGGAATTAAATTGACAAGTTTTCAAAATTCTGAATTTGGCTTCCACTAGAAGCACTCCACCAAATTCAGACAGACCGCAATTAAATTGATCAGGACTTACCGCTTAGATGGTTGATTTCCAAGAGACCCGATTTACAATTCGAAGGCTGCTTTTATATGCCTCAGCTAACGGCATTTGGTCATTTTGTTATTTTAGTTTGACCTTCGAAAATTTCTGTTAATCGCTTCTTTTGCTTTCGACTGCGGTTGTTGTTTGCTTAAAATTTTTTTGGTGCTCATATAATATGCCTACGTTTGTTGTTGTCATATATTTTTCCCACGTTCCTCGAAGTCGAGAGTGGGGAACTTCCGGTGTGCCTTACCTAGGTCGGCTGCCAGCTTCCGGATGGTGTTGGCGATGTCCTGCCGCTTCCTGCCTACCTCTTCTCTGGAGAACCACTCCTCCTTGTTCAAGAACTCGTCGCGGTAGTCTTCGAGTGGTCGGACGAATAGTTCTTCTACGTATTGCAGCAGAAATACGCCGCAATCCGTCCCGTTGTCCTGCTGCAACACCCTGGGCTCCAATAGGGGTAGGTTCACGTCGCTGAATGTCCGGGGAATCCCGTCGGGCTTGCGTGAGTGGTATTCGCACTCTAGATACTCCCGTATCCGTTGGGCTACCTCCGTCCGTGGGCCCGGGCTTAGGGAGTCGAATTGGAGGATAAAGGTATCTGTGCACCCCATGTCCCGTCCTGCTTCGGCTTCTCCATCATCCTGACGCTGGTGCTATCCACGAAGCACACGACCATTAGGAACCAATGTTGGTCCCTGTTCACTGGGACAAGGATGTGGTTCATCGTGAACAAATCCACATTCTTTGTCCAACGCCTCACTCTGCCGTGCCGTTCCCACGGCGTGCCGGCCTGGTTGAAGTGGTCAAAGAAATGGGTGCTGAACATGTGCACCCGCTGCCTCTCTGATTCTGCGACCCTGGTGTTTCTGAGAAATTGGAGGTACATCTCTACCAGAGCGTCATTTAGGAACCGACCATGACATGACATATGAAATTTAACTACGCAGGTTCTGTAAGTTCGTCGCCCACGGTCGTATTTGATCTGTCTTCAACACGATGATACTCCTTAAGATCTCGGATGTGGGCCGTGCGACTACTTGAATTTTCCATTTTGGTTAGCTGCACGATGACTGGTGATGTATATCTGTCGATTCGGTATGGTCCCTCTTATTTTGGTGCCAGCTTGGCGTTGAATTTATCCACCGCTTTTGATAGATGGTGTGTTTTTACGAGGACAAGTGTTCCGATTGGGGGTTCCAGTTTCTTCATCGAAGATTGTAGTTTCGAGCCTGGTCCTTTGCCGCCCTTTCAAGATTTCTCTTCACGATTTGAAAACTTCTCGAAGGCGATTACCCCTCTGTTCTGAACTTTGTGCCGCGGTTCCGGTTCCTAAAGTGACTTCGTCGAAGAGTGTCTTCGGCAACCGCGGTTCTCGACCCTGTGTGAGGAATGCTGGACTAAACCCAGTTGTGTCTGATGTCATCGTGTTGGTGCCCAAGGAGATTTCCGGAATGAATTCGTCCCAGCTCGTCTGATCGTTTTTTATCGCCTGTGCCACAATCCTCTTCACGTTTCTGTTTGCTCTTTCGGCAGGATTTTCTTGGGGTGTATATGGGGCGGTAAACTGCTGACGAACACCTAAATCCTGGAGGAACCGTTGGAAGTGTCGGCTGTTGAACTGCACACCGTTGTCGGTGATGAGTACCTTTGGAGCTCCATATCTCGCCATATCTTTCCCGAAAAGCTCTCTTCAAACTATCCGTAGTTGCTTGCCGTAGTGGTACTATTTCTGTCCATTTCGAGAATTTGTCTAAGAAAACTAGTATCATTGTATTACCATGTTTTGATCGTGGTAACGGCCGTATGAAGTCAGCACAGACGATGGACCAGGGCTCCTCGGGTATCTGTGTCAGCATCTTCCCTGCCACCTTGTCTTGTACTGGTTTGTACCGTTGACATGACTCGCAACACCGCACGAACTTCCTGATGTCTCTGAACATACCTGGCCAGTAGTATCTGTTGGCGATCCTTGTCACTGTCTTCCGAATTCCAGGGTGTCCGGCGCTCCGGTCGTCGTGGTTTTCTTTCATCACTCGGTTTCGGAGGTTGTTAGGTACGCAGAGTTTCCACGCTGCGCAATCTTCATCATTTGAGTCACCTGGGATATGTCGGTATAGTTGCCCGTTCTCGATTACGTAGTCCGCATATTTCTCTGGGTTCTTTCTAATGTCTGCCATTCTCGTTTCGGTCCAGCTGCCTTTTCCATCCATCGTCGTAACCTTTCCTAGTTTTTCGAATGGCTGCCTCGAGAGTGCATCCGCGACTACGTTCCACTGACCTCGCCTGTATTTTACGTCGAAAGTGTATTGCTGTAGTTCGAGTGTCCATCTGGCTAACCGGCCTGAAGGGTTTTTCAGTGAGTTTAGCCACTTCAGTGAGAGATGATCCGTGATAATACTAAAGTGGTCACCTTCTAAATATGGCCGCATTTTCCTAATGCCCCATACGATTGCCAGACACTCCTTTTCCTTAGCAGAGTAGTTCTGCTCGGCTCTGTTTAAATGATGACTGGCATATGCGATCACTCGCTCTCCTTCTTGACTTTCTTCGGTCAGCACTGCTCCTAAACCGTAGTTACTGGCGTCCGTCTGCAGCGTGAACTTCTTGGAAAAATCGGGACATGCCAGTACTGGTGCTTCCGTGAGCTTCTTCTTCATCGTCTCGAAGGCTTGTTGTTGTTCCTCAGTCCATTTCCACCGTTTACCCTTCTTCAAGAGGCTTGTGAGTGGAATGACTATATCCGCGAAGTCCGGTACGAACCGGCGATACCATGATGCCACTCCCAGAAAGCGGCGAACACCTCTTACGCTTGTTGGTGGCTCTAATTCCTTGATAGTCGCCAATGCCCAATGCCCTTTGGAAAGTTGCTGGAGCCGAATGCAGGCCAAACGGCATGACACGCTACTCTGAAGAGTGAATGAAGAGTCCTCTCCCTGGAACAGTAAAAGCCGTATACTGCTTGCTGCCCGGGGTTCATGGAAATCTGCCAGTAACCATTCTTCAGATCCAGGCTACTGATGTACTGAGCGTCGCGTAACCGGTCCAAAATGTGTTGTATCCTAGGAAGTGGGTATGCATCGGGAACTGATTGTGCATTCAACTGCCGGTAATCAATACCTAGGCGCCACTTTCCGTTTTTCTTCTTCACCAGGACGAAGCTGCGAAGCTGTTTTCGTCTCTATCCTCATTGTCCGAAGTGTAGAACCGCCGGCTTGTCCACCATTTGGAGCTGTTGTCACCGGAGCACCTAAAGTTATGGTTTCACCTCCACAGCTGATCGTGAAGAAGTCTATCCCCAGGATTACGTGATCGATGGCATCCTTGAGTATGAGCAACGGCATTCTACATTCCGCCGCTCCTAGCCGGTAACCACCTCCATTGCTTGGTCAATTGTACGCGGCGTACCATCTGCCATCTTAACGTCGACATCTACGTCTACTTGTCGTCCTTCGGCGGCAATCTCTCTGGCTAGTAATTCGCTGATGAAACTTCTCGAGGCTCCCGTGTCGATAGTGCCAGTGACAAGTTCCCTTCCTAATGCCACTTTTGCGAAGATTCTGTCCTGACTGAAGTTTGCATTGAAGCACTTGGTGGCGTACAAGGAGAGTTTTGGTTGCCTGGCTCCAGCAGTCCTCGTCTCTGCTGGATGCCCTGCACGTTTTCCGGAGCTTTCTTGCAACAATCGATTGTTCGTAGACCTTGTTTTCCACACTCCCAGCAGAACAGTTTTCGGGGGCTGTGGCATTCTCTCTGGAAATGGCCGTTTTCGCCGCGTCTCCGACAGACGGTCCGCGGGTCCATTCGGTTCCCCGATGGTGCGGCTGACATCATTCGATGGTGTTCCGGTTTTGATCGCCACAGTTCCCGGGGCGTACGTGAGGGCTCTGTGTCCTGGCGTATACCCTCGAAATCTTCTGCCATGGATACTAGTTCTTCTAGTGACGAGAAGTCTGTCCATATTATGTAAAGCAGATAGTCTCGATGGCCATTCCGGTAGATTCTCTGCAGCTGCTGTTCTTCCGTATAGCCGACATGACGCATTAACGTTTCCATGGCTAACACATAATCCTTGAACTTCTCCCTTGTGGCTTGGGTTCTTTTTCTAATATTGTCTTCCAGTTCCTCGAAATATCTCGACGACAAAAAGAATTTCATGAAATCCACTTTGAAGGATTCCCACGTGAGCCAACCTTTATTATTATTTCTGAACCAACAGAGAGCTTTGTCCGGGGTTAGGGGTAATGAATCTTTGGGTAGCTCGTATACCTCTGCGAGTTCTTCGACCCTTTCTATGAAGGCAATAGGGTCCTTCCCGCCATCATACTTACAAGCCCACTTACGTACCTTATCTATTACCTCCGAATAGCTAAAGACGCCTTTTCGTTGGTCCGCATATTCCCGTTCAGTTCCTGTGGTTCTTGGGTCCCTTGTGGCTATTTGGTCGTTGTACACGTGTTTTTGACTTGGCATCGTTGTCAGTAGCACCTTGGGCACGGCACCTCGATCTCCCTTGCTTGTATCCTGTTTCGTAGGGGGTGTCTTACGCATCGGCAACAACGCTCTCGCCCCTGGAGAAACACTACGGCTCCATTGCGCCTCTGACTTACCCAATCGATCTATGACCTCGGCTGACAAGTTGGACGATGACACAAATCCGGACATTAGCCTGCGTAGTTCTTCAACCCAGCCATTCGGCTCTATCCCAAATTCGCGTAAAATGTCTTGTAACTTCTCCTTCGAAACGTTGTAAATCCAGCTTTTTCCCATTGCACACTTTGTTTCCAAAGGTTTATAATTTGTTAATTCTATTATATTTTCCCTATTTGTGCCTTTTCAATTTCACAATGTATGCTACCTGGTTTTATGTAGTTATAGTATTAATATTTTTTTCCCACTGGCTTAATTTTTCCCTATTCTTCAGCTGCACGGTTTTCAAGATACACGATTTTTCCCCACGCGGTCTTTCTCTTTTTTTTCTAAAAAGTCACCTTCGGTTTACGAGATACACGCTTTTTCTCCCTTGCGGGTTTTTTTTTTCCTCTACAAAGTCACTTTCGGTTTACGAGATACACGCTTTTTCTCCCCTCGTGGGTTATTGTTTTTGTTTTTTCCTACAAAGTCACTTTCGGTTTACGAGATACACGCTTTTTCTCCTCTCGCGGTTTTTTTTCTCTACAAGGTCACTTTCGGTTTACGAGATACGCAATTTTTCTCCACTCGCGGTCTTTCTTTTTTTTTCTACATAGTCACTTTCAGTTTACGAGATACACGATTTTTCTTGCGGTCTTTCTCCGTTTCCTATAATTCACTTGCAGTTAATGGGATACACGAATTTTCTTGTCCCTGCTCGGGCGCCATTTGTAACGAATGTTTTCTCGCCAGGATATGCTCACGGCCGTCCAGCGTTCATCTTAATAAAAGGAAACCCACAATTTATTCTTAATTAGTCTAATACTTATCTTTATTTTTCTCCACATACAATCCTTCGTTAAAACTAGTTACAGTCTAATGTTATTTCTAGTTTTTATTATTTCATTTCTGTGTTATACTTTCTTCAATCTTATTGCTAATTGTATACTATATGTCAGTCCATCCGTAGGTAAGTCATGGCTAATTTTGCTTATATACACGGCGGTATTTAGCTACTACACGGAGGTGTCTACGGGACTCTTATTTGGATTCAGGACTTGCTCGCATGATAGCCAGGCTCTCGAGATTCTGAATTTGGTTTCCACTAGAAGCACTCCACCAAATTCAGACAGACGGGATTAAACAAGTTTTCAAGATTCTGAATTTGGCTTCCACTAGAAGCACTCCACCAAATTCAGACAGACGGGATTAAACAAGTTTTCAAGAGTCTGAATTTGGCTTCCACTAGAAGCACTCCACCAAATTCAGACAGGCAGGAATTAAATTGACAAGTTTTCAAAATTCTGAATTTGGCTTCCACTAGAAGCACTCCACCAAATTCAGACAGACCGGAATTAAATTGATCAGGACTTACCGCTTAGATGGTTGATTTCCAAGAGACCCGATTTACAATTCGGAGGCTGCTTTTATATGCCTCACCTACCGGCATTTGGTAATTTTGTTATTTTAGTTTGACCTTCGAAAATTTCTGTTAATCGCTTCTTTTGCTTTCGATTGGGGTTGTTGTTTAAAATTTTTTTGGTGCTCATATAATACGCCTACGTTTGTTGTTGTCGTATATTTTTCCCACGTTAATTTTTCCCACGTTTTGCACATGTTATTGTTGTTGTACTTATCGTGTGCAGATTTCTTCTCGGTGAGAATTTTGTTTTCTTCCCCGGAGTCGAGCTATCTGTTTGATGTTCGATTCGTTCTCCTTCAACAAGTTTGCCCAACTTGGTTGAAGTTGGATGGCCGTATTGATAGAATTAAGTCCACCTCAAGTTGGGTCCGCACAACTCGAGGTTTCTGCATCCCTTGAAGCGATTTTCGCGGGATCAGCTCAGGTGGAGTGTGGTCCAGGTTCTACACCCGTATTTGTAAGGAAGTTATGCTTCCTTACACTCCCTCCTTTCTTTCCGGTGGAGGAAGAATAGTGATCGCCCTTGACGTGATGGTCACCCTGTGGCCGGCACAGCGGAACTGGATGCGCTGGCGTTTCCGTGGCTGTTGTGCCAACCGCGGGTACTCCCTGCATATACTTTCTACCACCTCTCGGTTAACGCGTGTGCCTGCTGGGCCCTCGACCTCGCCCAGGTCGCGGACCTGTAGCGGCGTTGGGATGTCGTTTCGCTCGACTACCTCGCTGGACTTGTTTGGTGGTGAAACTTCCTCGCTGGCCGGTTTTGGTGATGGTAGTTCTGTCACTGCTGCTAGCCCCAAATGTTCATCGTCTTCGGAGCATAGGTCATGGTAGAATGTGCCGCTCAGAGGGTCGAAATAGTTCGGGTGTCCGGTGTCTGTGGGTATCGGCCCTCCTACTAGTTCTGCCCTTTTTGGCGCTTCTGGGGTGGGTTCCCCGAAGTCGAGAGTGGGGAACTTCCGGTGTGCCTTACCTAGGTCGGCTGCCAGCTTCCGGATGGTGTTGGCGATGTCCTGCCGCTTCCTGCCTACCTCTTCTCTGGAGAACCACTCCTCCTTGTTCAAGAACTCGTCGCGGTAGTCTTCGAGTGGTCGGACGAATAGTTGTTCTGCGTATTGCAGCAGAAATACGCTGCAATCCGTCCCGTTGTGCTGCTGCAACACCCTGGGCTCGAATAGGGGTAGGTTCACGTCGCTGAATTTCCGGGGAACCCCGTCGGGCTTGCGTGAGTGGTATTCGCACTCGAGATACTCCCGTATCCGTTGGGCTACCTCCGTACGTGGGCCCGGTCTTAGAGAGTCGAATTGGAGGATAAAGGGTAGCTGTGCACCCAATGTCGCGTCCTGCTTCGGCTTCTCCGTCATCCTGACGCTGGTGCTATCCACGAAGCACACGACCATTAGGAACCAATGTTGGTCCCTGTTCACTGGGACAAAGATGTGGTTCATCGTGAACAAATCCACATTCTTTGTCCAGCGCCTCACTCGGCCGTGCCGTTCCCACGGCGTGCCTGGTTGATGCGGTCAAAGAAATGGGTGCTGAACATGTGCACCCGCTGCCTCTCTGATTCTGCGACCCTGGTGTTTTTGATGAATTGGAGGTACATCTCTACCAGAACGTCATTCAGAAAGCGCCCTCTGGCTAAACGGCGATAGTCTTCGGCCCGGATCGATATTTCACCGCGGCCAGGCGGATAAATAACGAAGGTTCCTCCTCGTTACCATCCGCGTCCGCTAGTTCTGTCAAGGACTTTATCCTCTGACCCTTGTGGTTCCGCTTTCTCTCCGGCTTTGCGCTGGCACTGCTAACACGACGGAGGGGAGCAAAGACGGGTGTTGTCGTTCCGGCTACTTTGCTTGACCTGATTAGTTCGTCCAGCCGATCGAATCAGTGTTTCTTCTCTGCGGTTGTCGCCATTGTTGTCGATTTGTTGTTGGTTTTTGGTGGTTTTCTAAAAGGGGGGTAAATAAGTAACGGGTTGGTCTACTACATTGACGGGCAACACGACCTACGACGCCACACGACATATGAAATTGAACTACGGAGGTTCTGTAAGTTCGTCGCCCACGGTCGTATTTGATCTGTCTTCAACACGATGATACTCCTTAAGATCTCGGATGTGGGCCGTGCGACTACTTGAATTTTCCATGTTGGTTAGCTGCACGATGACTGGTGATGTATATCTGTCGATTCGGTAAGGTCCCTCGTATTTTGGTGCCAGCTTGACGTTGAATTTATCCACCGCTTTTGATAGGTGGTGTGTTTTTACCAGGACAGATGTTCCGATTGGGGGTTCCAGTGTCTTCATCGAAGATTGTAGTTTCGAGCCTGGTCCTTTGCCGCCCTTTCAAGATTTCTCTTCACGATTTGGAAAACTTCTCGAAGGCGATTACCCCTCTGTTCTGAACTTTGTGCCGCGGTTCCGGTTCCTAAAGTGACTTCGTCGAAGAGTGTCTTCGGCAACCGCGGTTCTCGACCCTGTGTGAGGAATGCTGGACTAAACCCAGTTGTGTCTGATGTCATCGTGTTGGTGCCCAAGGAGATTTCCGGAATGAATTCGTCCCAGCTCGTCTGATCGTTTTTTATCACCTGTGCCACAATCCTCTTCACGTTCCTGTTTGCTCTTTCGGCGGGATTTTCTTGGGGTGTATATGGGGCGGTAAACTGCTGACGAACACCTAAATCCTGGAGGAACCGTTGGAAGTGTCGGCTGTTGAACTGCACACCCTTTGGAGCTCCATATCTCGCCAATATTCTTTCCCGAAAAGCTCTCTTCAAACTATCCGTAGTTGCTTGCCGCAGTGGTACTATTTCTGTCCATTTCGAGAATTTGTCTAAGAAAACTAGTATCATTGTATTACCATGTTTTGATCGTGGTAACGGCCCTATGAAGTCAGCACAGACGATGGACCAGGGCTCCTCGGGTATCTGTGTCAGCATCTTCCCTGCCACCTTGTCTTGTACTGGTTTGTACCGTTGACATGACTCGCAACACCGCACGAACTTCCTGATGTCTCTGAACATACCTTGCCAGTAGTATCTGTTGGCGATCCTTGTCACTGTCTTCCGAATTCCAGGGTGTCCGGCGCTCCGGTCGTCGTGGTTTTCTTTCATCACTCGGTTTCGGAGGTTGTTAGGTACGCAGAGTTTCCACGCTGCGCAATCTTCATCATTTGAGTCACCTGGGATATGTCGGTATAGTTGCCCGTTCTCGATTACGTAGTCCGCATATTTCTCTGGGTTCTTTCTAATGTCTGCCATTCTCGTTTCGGTCCAGCTGCCTTTTCCATCCATCGTCGTAACCTTTCCTAGTTTTTCGAATGGCTGCCTCGAGAGTGCATCCGCGACTACGTTCCACTGACCTCGCCTGTATTTTACGTCGAAAGTGTATTGCTGTAGTTCGAGTGCCCATCTGGCTAACCGGCCTGAAGGGTTTTTCAGTGAGTTTAGCCACTTCAGTGAGAGATGATCCGTGATAATACTAAAGTGGTCACCTTCTAAATATGGCCGCATTTTCCTAATGCCCCATACGATTGCCAGACACTCCTTTTCCTTAAATGATGACTGGCATATGCGATCACTCGCTCTCCTTCTTGACTTTCTTCGGTCAGCACTGCTCCTAAACCGTAGTTACTGGCGTCCGTCTGCAGCGTGAACTTCTTGGAAAAATCGGGACATGCTAGTACTGGTGCTTCCGTGAGCTTCTTCTTCATCGTCTCGAAGGCTTGTTGTTGTTCCTCAGTCCATTTCCACCGTTTACCCTTCTTCAAGAGGCTTGTGAGTGGAATGACTATATCCGCGAAGTCCGGTACGAACCGGCGATACCATGATGCCACTCCCAGAAAGCGGCGAACACCTCTTACGCTTGTTGGTGGCTCTAATTCCTTGATAGTCGCCAATGCCCAATGCCCTTTGGAAAGTTGCTGGAGCCGAATGCAGGCCAAACGGCATGACACGCCACTCTGAAGAGTGAATGAAGAGTCCTCTCCCTGGAACAGTAAAAGCCGTATACTGCTTGCTGCCCAGGGTTCATGGGAATCTGCCAGTAACCATTCTTCAGATCCAGGCTACTGATGTACTGAGCGTCGCGTAACCGGTCCAAAATGTGTTGTATCCTAGGAAGTGGGTATGCATCGGGAACTGATTGTGCATTCAACTGCCGGTAATCAATACCTAGGCGCCACTTTCCGTTTTTCTTCTTCACCAGGACGAAGCTGCGAAGCTGTTTTCGTCTCTATCCTCATTGTCCGAAGTGTAGAACCGCCGGCTTGTCCACCATTTGGAGCTGTTGTCACCGGAGCACCTAAAGTTATGGTTTCACCTCCACAGCTGATCGTGAAGAAGTCTATCCCCAGGATTACGTGATCGATGGCATCCTTGAGTATGAGCAACGGCATTCTACATTCCGCCGCTCCTAGCCGGTAACCACCTCCATTGCTTGGTCAATTGTACGCGGCGTACCATCTGCCATCTTAACGTCGACATCTACGTCTACTTGTCGTCCTTCGGCGGCAATCTCTCTGGCTAGTAATTCGCTGATGAAACTTCTCGAGGCTCCCGTGTCGATAGTGCCAGTGACAAGTTCCCTTCCTAATGCCACTTTTGCGAAGATTCTGTCCTGACTGAAGTTTGCATTGAAGCACTTGGTGGCGTACAAGGAGAGTTTTGGTTGCCTGGCTCCAGCAGTCCTCGTCTCTGCTGGATGCCCTGCACGTTTTCCGGAGCTTTCTTGCAACAATCGATTGTTCGTAGACCTTGTTTTCCACACTCCCAGCAGAACAGTTTTCGGGGGCTGTGGCATTCTCTCTGGAAATGGCCGTTTTCGCCGCGTCTCCGACAGACGGTCCGCGGGTCCATTCGGTTCCCCGATGGTGCGGCTGACATCATTCGATGGTGTTCCGGTTTTAATCGCCACGGTTCCCGGGGCGTACGTGAGGGCTCTGTGTCCTGGCGTATACCCTCGAAATCTTCTGCCATGGATACTAGTTCTTCTAGTGACGAGAAGTCTGTCCGTCTTATGTAAAGCAGATAGTCTCGATGGCCATTCCGGTAGATTCTCTGCAGCTGCTGTTCTTCCGTATAGCCGACATGACGCATTAACGTTTGCATGGCTAACACATAATCCTTGAACTTCTCCCTTGTGGCTTGGGTTCTTTTTCTAATATTGTCTTCCAGTTCCTCGAAATATCTCGACGACAAAAAGAATTTCATGAAATCCACTTTGAAGGATTCCCACGTGAGCCAACCTTTATTATTATTTCTGAACCAACAGAGAGCTTTGTCCGGGGTTTGGGGTAATGAATCTTTGGGTAGCTCGTATACCTCTGCGAGTTCTTCGACCCTTTCTATGAAGGCAATAGGGTCCTTCCCGCCATCATACTTACAAGCCCACTTACGTACCTTATCTATTACCTCCGAATAGCTAAAGACGCCTCTTCGTTGGTCCGCATATTCCCGTTCAGTTCCTGTGGTTCTTGGGTCCCTTGTGGCTGTTTGGTCGTTGTACACGTGTTTTTGACTTGGCATCGTTGTCAGTAGCACCTTGGGCACGGCACCTCGATCTCCCTTGCTTGTATCCTGTTTCGTAGGGGGTGTCTTACGCATCGGCAACAACGCTCTCGCCCCTGGAGAAACACTACGGCTCCATTGCGCCTCTGACTTACCCAATCGATCTATGACCTCGGCTGACAAGTTGGACGATGACACAAATCCGGACATTAGCCTGCGTAGTTCTTCAACCCAGCCATTCGGCTCTATCCCAAATTCGCGTAAAATGTCTTGTAACTTCTCCTTCGAAACGTTGTAAATCCAGCTTTTTCCCATTGCACACTTTGTTTCCAAAGGTTTATAATTTGTTAATTCTATTATATTTTCCCTATTTGTGCCTTTTCAATTTCACAATGTATGCTACCTGGTTTTATGTAGTTATAGTATTGATATTTTTTTCCCACTGGCTTAATTTTTCCCTATTCTTCAGCTGCACGGTTTTCAAGATACACGATTTTTCCCCCCGCGGTCTTTCTCTTTTTTTTCTAAAAAGTCACCTTCGGTTTACGAGATACACGCTTTTTCTCCCTTGCGGGTTTTTTTTTTCCTCTACAAAGTCACTTTCGGTTTACGAGATACACGCTTTTTCTCCCCTCGTGGGTTATTGTTTTTGTTTTTTCCTACAAAGTCACTTTCGGTTTACGAGATACACGCTTTTTCTCCTCTCGCGGTTTTTTTTCTCTACAAGGTCACTTTCGGTTTACGAGATACGCAATTTTTCTCCACTCGCGGTCTTTCTTTTTTTTTTCTACATAGTCACTTTCAGTTTACGAGATACACGATTTTTCTTGCGGTCTTTCTCCGTTTCCTATAATTCACTTGCAGTTAATGGGATACACGAATTTTCTTGTCCCTGCTCGGGCGCCATTTGTAACGAATGTTTTCTCGCCAGGATATGCTCACGGCCGTCCAGCGTTCATCTTAATAAAAGGAAACCCACAATTTATTCTTAATTAGTCTAATACTTATCTTTATTTTTCTCCACATACAATCCTTCGTTAAAACTAGTTACAGTCTAATGTTATTTCTAGTTTTTATTATTTCATTTCTGTGTTATACTTTCTTCAATCTTATTGCTAATTGTATACTATATGTCAGTCCATCCGTAGGTAAGTCATGGCTAATTTTGCTTATATACACGGGGGTATTTAGCTACTACACGGAGGTGTCTACGGGACTCTTATTTGGATTCAGGACTTGCTCGCATGATAGCCAGGCTCTCGAGATTCTGAATTTGGTTTCCACTAGAAGCACTCCACCAAATTCAGACAGACGGGATTAAACAAGTTTTCAAGATTCTGAATTTGGCTTCCACTAGAAGCACTCCACCAAATTCAGACAGACGGGATTAAACAAGTTTTCAAGAGTCTGAATTTGGCTTCCACTAGAAGCACTCCACCAAATTCAGACAGGCAGGAATTAAATTGACAAGTTTTCAAAATTCTGAATTTGGCTTCCACTAGAAGCACTCCACCAAATTCAGACAGACCGGAATTAAATTGACCAGGACTTACCGCTTAGATGGTTGATTTCCAAGAGACCCGATTTACAATTCGGAGGCTGCTTTTATATGCCTCACCTACCGGCATTTGGTCATTTTGTTATTTTAGTTTGACCTTCGAAAATTTCTGTTAATCGCTTCTTTTGCTTTCGATTGGGGTTGTTGTTGTTTAAAATTTTTTTGGTGCTCATATAATACGCCTACGTTTGTTGTTGTCGTATATTTTTCCCACGTTAATTTTTCCCACGTTTTGCACATGTTATTGTTGTTGTACTTATCGTGTGCAGATTTCTTCTCGGTGAGAATTTTGTTTTCTTCCCCGGAGTCGAGCTATCTGTTTGATGTTCGATTCGTTCTCCTTCAACAAGTTTGCCCAACTTGGTTGAAGTTGGATGGCCGTATTGATAGAATTAAGTCCACCTCAAGTTGGGTCCGCACAACTCGAGGTTACTGCATCCCTTGAAGCGATTTTCGCGGGATCAGCTCAGGTGGAGTGTGGTCCAGGTTCTACACCCGTATTTGTAAGGAAATTATGCTTCCTTACACTCCCTCCTTTCTTTCCGGTGGAGGAAGAATAGTGATCGCCCTTGACGTGATGGTCACCCTGTGGCCGGCACAGCGGAACTGGATGCGCTGGCGTTTCCGTGGCTGTTGTGCCAACCGCGGGTACTCCCTGCGTATACTTTCTACCACCTCTCGGTTAACGCGTGTGCCTGCTGGGCCCTCGACCTCGCCCAGGTCGCGGAACTGTAGCGGCGTTGGGATGTCGTTTCGCTCGACTACCTCGCTGGACTTGTTTGGTGGTGAAATTTCCTCGCTGGCCGGTTTTGGTGATGGTAGTTCTGTCACTGCTGCTAGCCCCAAATGTTCATCGTCTTCGGAGCATAGGTCATGGTAGAATGTGCCGCTCAGAGGGTCGAAATAGTTCGGGTGTCCGGTGTCTGTGGGTATCGGCCCTCCTACTAGTTCTGCCCTTTTTGGCGCTTCTGGGGTGGGTTCCCCGAAGTCGAGAGTGGGGAACTTCCGGTGTGCCTTACCTAGGTCGGCTGCCAGCTTCCGGATGGTGTTGGCGATGTCCTGCCGCTTCCTGCCTACCTCTTCTCTGGAGAACCACTCCTCCTTGTTCAAGAACTCGTCGCGGTAGTCTTCGAGTGGTCGGACGAATAGTTGTTCTGCGTATTGCAGCAGAAATACGCTGCAATCCGTCCCGTTGTGCTGCTGCAACACCCTGGGCTCGAATAGGGGTAGGTTCACGTCGCTGAATTTCCGGGGAACCCCGTCGGGCTTGCGTGAGTGGTATTCGCACTCGAGATACTCCCGTATCCGTTGGGCTACCTCCGTACGTGGGCCCGGTCTTAGAGAGTCGAATTGGAGGATAAAGGGTAGCTGTGCACCCAATGTCGCGTCCTGCTTCGGCTTCTCCGTCATCCTGACGCTGGTGCTACCCACGAAGCACACGACCATTAGGAACCAATGTTGATCCCTGTTCACTGGGACAAAGATGTGGTTCATCGTGAACAAATCCACATTCTTTGTCCAGCGCCTCACTCGGCCGTGCCGTTCCCACGGCGTGCCTGGTTGATGCGGTCAAAGAAATGGGTGCTGAACATGTGCACCCGCTGCCTCTCTGATTCTGCGACCCTGGTGTTTTTGATGAATTGGAGGTACATCTCTACCACAACGTCATTCAGAAAGCGCCCTCTGGCTAAACGGCGATAGTCTTCGGCCCGGATCGGTATTCCACCGCGGCCAGGCGGATAAATAACGAAGGTTCCTCCTCGTTACCATCCGCGTCCGCTAGTTCTGTCAAGGACTTTATCCTCTGACCCTTGTGGTTCCGCTTTCTCTCCGGCTTTGCGCTGGCACTGCTAACATGACGGAGGGGAGCAAAGACGGGTGTTGTGGTTCCGGCTACTTTGCTTGACCTGATTAGTTCGTCCAGCCGATCGAATCAGTGTTTCTTCTCTGCGGTTGTCGCCATTGTTGTCGATTTGTTGTTGGTTTTTGGTGGTTTTCTAAAAGGGGGGTAAATAAGTAACGGGTTGGTCTACTACATTGACGGGCAACACGACCTACGACGCCACACGACATATGAAATTGAACTACGGAGGTTCTGTAAGTTCGTCGCCCACGGTCGTATTTTATCTGTCTTCAACACGATGATACTCCTTAAGATCTCGGATGTGGGCCGTGCGACTACTTGAATTTTCCATGTTGGTTAGCTGCACGATGACTGGTGATGTATATCTGTCGATTCGGTAAGGTCCCTCGTATTTTGGTGCCAGCTTGACGTTGAATTTATCCACCGCTTTTGATAGGTGGTGTGTTTTTACCAGGACAGATGTTCCGATTGGGGGTTCCAGTGTCTTCATCGAAGATTGTAGTTTCGAGCCTGGTCCTTTGCCGCCCTTTCAAGATTTCTCTTCACGATTTGGAAAACTTCTCGAAGGCGATTACCCCTCTGTTCTGAACTTTGTGCCGCGGTTCCGGTTCCTAAAGTGACTTCGTCGAAGAGTGTCTTCGGCAACCGCGGTTCTCGACCCTGTGTGAGGAATGCTGGACTAAACCCAGTTGTGTCTGATGTCATCGTGTTGGTGCCCAAGGAGATTTCCGGAATGAATTCGTCCCAGCTCGTCTGATCGTTTTTTATCACCTGTGCCACAATCCTCTTCACGTTCCTGTTTGCTCTTTCGGCGGGATTTTCTTGGGGTGTATATGGGGCGGTAAACTGCTGACGAACACCTAAATCCTGGAGGAACCGTTGGAAGTGTCGGCTGTTGAACTGCACACCCTTTGGAGCTCCATATCTCGCCAATATTCTTTCCCGAAAAGCTCTCTTCAAACTATCCGTAGTTGCTTGCCGCAGTGGTACTATTTCTGTCCATTTCGAGAATTTGTCTAAGAAAACTAGTATCATTGTATTACCATGTTTTGATCGTGGTAACGGCCCTATGAAGTCAGCACAGACGATGGACCAGGGCTCCTCGGGTATCTGTGTCAGCATCTTCCCTGCCACCTTGTCTTGTACTGGTTTGTACCGTTGACATGAATCGCAACACCGCACGAACTTCCTGATGTCTCTGAACATACCTTGCCAGTAGTATCTGTTGGCGATCCTTGTCACTGTCTTCCGAATTCCAGGGTGTCCGGCGCTCCGGTCGTCGTGGTTTTCTTTCATCACTCGGTTTCGGAGGTTGTTAGGTACGCAGAGTTTCCACGCTGCGCAATCTTCATCATTTGAGTCACCTGGGATATGTCGGTATAGTTGCCCGTTCTCGATTACGTAGTCCGCATATTTCTCTGGGTTCTTTCTAATGTCTGCCATTCTCGTTTCGGTCCAGCTGCCTTTTCCATCCATCGTCGTAACCTTTCCTAGTTTTTCGAATGGCTGCCTCGAGAGTGCATCCGCGACTACGTTCCACTGACCTCGCCTGTATTTTACGTCGAAAGTGTATTGCTGTAGTTCGAGTGCCCATCTGGCTAACCGGCCTGAAGGGTTTTTCAGTGAGTTTAGCCACTTCAGTGAGAGATGATCCGTGATAATACTAAAGTGGTCACCTTCTAAATATGGCCGCATTTTCCTAATGCCCCATACGATTGCCAGACACTCCTTTTCCTTAAATGATGACTGGCATATGCGATCACTCGCTCTCCTTCTTGACTTTCTTCGGTCAGCACTGCTCCTAAACCGTAGTTACTGGCGTCCGTCTGCAGCGTGAACTTCTTGGAAAAATCGGGACATGCTAGTACTGGTGCTTCCGTGAGCTTCTTCTTCATCGTCTCGAAGGCTTGTTGTTGTTCCTCAGTCCATTTCCACCGTTTACCCTTCTTCAAGAGGCTTGTGAGTGGAATGACTATATCCGCGAAGTCCGGTACGAACCGGCGATACCATGATGCCACTCCCAGAAAGCGGCGAACACCTCTTACGCTTGTTGGTGGCTCTAATTCCTTGATAGTCGCCAATGCCCAATGCCCTTTGGAAAGTTGCTGGAGCCGAATGCAGGCCAAACGGCATGACACGCCACTCTGAAGAGTGAATGAAGAGTCCTCTCCCTGGAACAGTAAAAGCCGTATACTGCTTGCTGCCCAGGGTTCATGGGAATCTGCCAGTAACCATTCTTCAGATCCAGGCTACTGATGTACTGAGCGTCGCGTAACCGGTCCAAAATGTGTTGTATCCTAGGAAGTGGGTATGCATCGGGAACTGATTGTGCATTCAACTGCCGGTAATCAATACCTAGGCGCCACTTTCCGTTTTTCTTCTTCACCAGGACGAAGCTGCGAAGCTGTTTTCGTCTCTATCCTCATTGTCCGAAGTGTAGAACCGCCGGCTTGTCCACCATTTGGAGCTGTTGTCACCGGAGCACCTAAAGTTATGGTTTCACCTCCACAGCTGATCGTGAAGAAGTCTATCCCCAGGATTACGTGATCGATGGCATCCTTGAGTATGAGCAACGGCATTCTACATTCCGCCGCTCCTAGCCGGTAACCACCTCCATTGCTTGGTCAATTGTACGCGGCGTACCATCTGCCATCTTAACGTCGACATCTACGTCTACTTGACTTCGGCGGCAATCTCTCTGGCTAGTAATTCGCTGATGAAACTTCTCGAGGCTCCCGTGTCGATAGTGCCAGTGACAAGTTCCCTTCCTAATGCCACTTTTGCGAAGATTCTGTCCTGACTGAAGTTTGCATTGAAGCACTTGGTGGCGTACAAGGAGAGTTTTGGTTGCCTGGCTCCAGCAGTCCTCGTCTCTGCTGGATGCCCTGCACGTTTTCCGGAGCTTTCTTGCAACAATCGATTGTTCGTAGACCTTGTTTTCCACACTCCCAGCAGAACAGTTTTCGGGGGCTGTGGCATTCTCTCTGGAAATGGCCGTTTTCGCCGCGTCTCCGACAGACGGTCCGCGGGTCCATTCGGTTCCCCGATGGTGCGGCTGACATCATTCGATGGTGTTCCGGTTTTAATCGCCACGGTTCCCGGGGCGTACGTGAGGGCTCTGTGTCCTGGCGTATACCCTCGAAATCTTCTGCCATGGATACTAGTTCTTCTAGTGACGAGAAGTCTGTCCATATTATGTAAAGCAGATAGTCTCGATGGCCATTCCGGTAGATTCTCTGCAGCTGCTGTTCTTCCGTGTAGCCGACATGACGCATTAACGTTTCCATGGCTAACACATAATCCTTGAACTTCTCCCTTGTGGCTTGGGTTCTTTTTCTAATATTGTCTTCCAGTTCCTCGAAATATCTCGACGACAAAAAGAATTTCATGAAATCCACTTTGAAGGATTCCCACGTGAGCCAACCTTTATTATTATTTCTGAACCAACAGAGAGCTTTGTCCGGGGTTTGGGGTAATGAATCTTTGGGTAGCTCGTATACCTCTGCGAGTTCTTCGACCCTTTCCATGAAGGCAATAGGGTCCTTCCCGCCATCATACTTATAAGCCCACTTACGTACTTTATCTATTACCTCCGAATAGCTAAAGACGCCTTTTCGTTGGTCCGCATATTCCCGTTCAGTTCCTGTGGTTCTTGGGTCCCTTGTGGCTGTTTGGTCGTTGTACACGTGTTTTTGACTTGGCATCGTTGTCAGTAGCACCTTGGGCACGGCACCTCGATCTCCCTTGCTTGTATCCTGTTTCGTAGGGGGTGTCTTACGCATCGGCAACAACGCTCTCGCCCCTGGAGAAACACTACGGCTCCATTGCGCCTCTGACTTACCCAATCGATCTATGACCTCGGCTGACAAGTTGGACGATGACACAAATCCGGACATTAGCCTGCGTAGTTCTTCAACCCAGCCATTCGGCTCTATCCCAAATTCGCGTAAAATGTCTTGTAACTTCTCCTTCGAAACGTTGTAAATCCAGCTTTTTCCCATTGCACACTTTGTTTCCAAAGGTTTATAATTTGTTAATTCTATTATATTTTCCCTATTTGTGCCTTTTCAATTTCACAATGTATGCTACCTGGTTTTATGTAGTTATAGTATTGATATTTTTTTCCCACTGGCTTAATTTTTCCCTATTCTTCAGCTGCACGGTTTTCAAGATACACGATTTTTCCCCCCGCGGTCTTTCTCTTTTTTTTCTAAAAAGTCACCTTCGGTTTACGAGATACACGCTTTTTCTCCCTTGCGGGTTTTTTTTTTCCTCTACAAAGTCACTTTCGGTTTACGAGATACACGCTTTTTCTCCCCTCGTGGGTTATTGTTTTTGTTTTTTCCTACAAAGTCACTTTCGGTTTACGAGATACACGCTTTTTCTCCTCTCGCGGTTTTTTTTCTCTACAAGGTCACTTTCGGTTTACGAGATACGCAATTTTTCTCCACTCGCGGTCTTTCTTTTTTTTTTCTACATAGTCACTTTCAGTTTACGAGATACACGATTTTTCTTGCGGTCTTTCTCCGTTTCCTATAATTCACTTGCAGTTAATGGGATACACGAATTTTCTTGTCCCTGCTCGGGCGCCATTTGTAACGAATGTTTTCTCGCCAGGATATGCTCACGGCCGTCCAGCGTTCATCTTAATAAAAGGAAACCCACAATTTATTCTTAATTAGTCTAATACTTATCTTTATTTTTCTCCACATACAATCCTTCGTTAAAACTAGTTACAGTCTAATGTTATTTCTAGTTTTTATTATTTCATTTCTGTGTTATACTTTCTTCAATCTTATTGCTAATTGTATACTATATGTCAGTCCATCCGTAGGTAAGTCATGGCTAATTTTGCTTATATACACGGGGGTATTTAGCTACTACACGGAGGTGTCTACGGGACTCTTATTTGGATTCAGGACTTGCTCGCATGATAGCCAGGCTCTCGAGATTCTGAATTTGGTTTCCACTAGAAGCACTCCACCAAATTCAGACAGACGGGATTAAACAAGTTTTCAAGATTCTGAATTTGGCTTCCACTAGAAGCACTCCACCAAATTCAGACAGACGGGATTAAACAAGTTTTCAAGAGTCTGAATTTGGCTTCCACTAGAAGCACTCCACCAAATTCAGACAGGCAGGAATTAAATTGACAAGTTTTCAAAATTCTGAATTTGGCTTCCACTAGAAGCACTCCACCAAATTCAGACAGACCGGAATTAAATTGACCAGGACTTACCGCTTAGATGGTTGATTTCCAAGAGACCCGATTTACAATTCGGAGGCTGCTTTTATATGCCTCACCTACCGGCATTTGGTCATTTTGTTATTTTAGTTTGACCTTCGAAAATTTCTGTTAATCGCTTCTTTTGCTTTCGATTGGGGTTGTTGTTGTTTAAAATTTTTTTGGTGCTCATATAATACGCCTACGTTTGTTGTTGTCGTATATTTTTCCCACGTTAATTTTTCCCACGTTTTGCACATGTTATTGTTGTTGTACTTATCGTGTGCAGATTTCTTCTCGGTGAGAATTTTGTTTTCTTCCCCGGAGTCGAGCTATCTGTTTGATGTTCGATTCGTTCTCCTTCAACAAGTTTGCCCAACTTGGTTGAAGTTGGATGGCCGTATTGATAGAATTAAGTCCACCTCAAGTTGGGTCCGCACAACTCGAGGTTACTGCATCCCTTGAAGCGATTTTCGCGGGATCAGCTCAGGTGGAGTGTGGTCCAGGTTCTACACCCGTATTTGTAAGGAAATTATGCTTCCTTACACTCCCTCCTTTCTTTCCGGTGGAGGAAGAATAGTGATCGCCCTTGACGTGATGGTCACCCTGTGGCCGGCACAGCGGAACTGGATGCGCTGGCGTTTCCGTGGCTGTTGTGCCAACCGCGGGTACTCCCTGCGTATACTTTCTACCACCTCTCGGTTAACGCGTGTGCCTGCTGGGCCCTCGACCTCGCCCAGGTCGCGGAACTGTAGCGGCGTTGGGATGTCGTTTCGCTCGACTACCTCGCTGGACTTGTTTGGTGGTGAAATTTCCTCGCTGGCCGGTTTTGGTGATGGTAGTTCTGTCACTGCTGCTAGCCCCAAATGTTCATCGTCTTCGGAGCATAGGTCATGGTAGAATGTGCCGCTCAGAGGGTCGAAATAGTTCGGGTGTCCGGTGTCTGTGGGTATCGGCCCTCCTACTAGTTCTGCCCTTTTTGGCGCTTCTGGGGTGGGTTCCCCGAAGTCGAGAGTGGGGAACTTCCGGTGTGCCTTACCTAGGTCGGCTGCCAGCTTCCGGATGGTGTTGGCGATGTCCTGCCGCTTCCTGCCTACCTCTTCTCTGGAGAACCACTCCTCCTTGTTCAAGAACTCGTCGCGGTAGTCTTCGAGTGGTCGGACGAATAGTTGTTCTGCGTATTGCAGCAGAAATACGCTGCAATCCGTCCCGTTGTGCTGCTGCAACACCCTGGGCTCGAATAGGGGTAGGTTCACGTCGCTGAATTTCCGGGGAACCCCGTCGGGCTTGCGTGAGTGGTATTCGCACTCGAGATACTCCCGTATCCGTTGGGCTACCTCCGTACGTGGGCCCGGTCTTAGAGAGTCGAATTGGAGGATAAAGGGTAGCTGTGCACCCAATGTCGCGTCCTGCTTCGGCTTCTCCGTCATCCTGACGCTGGTGCTACCCACGAAGCACACGACCATTAGGAACCAATGTTGATCCCTGTTCACTGGGACAAAGATGTGGTTCATCGTGAACAAATCCACATTCTTTGTCCAGCGCCTCACTCGGCCGTGCCGTTCCCACGGCGTGCCTGGTTGATGCGGTCAAAGAAATGGGTGCTGAACATGTGCACCCGCTGCCTCTCTGATTCTGCGACCCTGGTGTTTTTGATGAATTGGAGGTACATCTCTACCACAACGTCATTCAGAAAGCGCCCTCTGGCTAAACGGCGATAGTCTTCGGCCCGGATCGGTATTCCACCGCGGCCAGGCGGATAAATAACGAAGGTTCCTCCTCGTTACCATCCGCGTCCGCTAGTTCTGTCAAGGACTTTATCCTCTGACCCTTGTGGTTCCGCTTTCTCTCCGGCTTTGCGCTGGCACTGCTAACATGACGGAGGGGAGCAAAGACGGGTGTTGTGGTTCCGGCTACTTTGCTTGACCTGATTAGTTCGTCCAGCCGATCGAATCAGTGTTTCTTCTCTGCGGTTGTCGCCATTGTTGTCGATTTGTTGTTGGTTTTTGGTGGTTTTCTAAAAGGGGGGTAAATAAGTAACGGGTTGGTCTACTACATTGACGGGCAACACGACCTACGACGCCACACGACATATGAAATTTAACTACGGAGGTTCTGTAAGTTCGTCGCCCACGGTCGTATTTTATCTGTCTTCAACACGATGATACTCCTTAAGATCTCGGATGTGGGCCGTGCGACTACTTGAATTTTCCATGTTGGTTAGCTGCACGATGACTGGTGATGTATATCTGTCGATTCGGTAAGGTCCCTCGTATTTTGGTGCCAGCTTGACGTTGAATTTATCCACCGCTTTTGATAGGTGGTGTGTTTTTACCAGGACAGATGTTCCGATTGGGGGTTCCAGTGTCTTCATCGAAGATTGTAGTTTCGAGCCTGGTCCTTTGCCGCCCTTTCAAGATTTCTCTTCACGATTTGGAAAACTTCTCGAAGGCGATTACCCCTCTGTTCTGAACTTTGTGCCGCGGTTCCGGTTCCTAAAGTGACTTCGTCGAAGAGTGTCTTCGGCAACCGCGGTTCTCGACCCTGTGTGAGGAATGCTGGACTAAACCCAGTTGTGTCTGATGTCATCGTGTTGGTGCCCAAGGAGATTTCCGGAATGAATTCGTCCCAGCTCGTCTGATCGTTTTTTATCACCTGTGCCACAATCCTCTTCACGTTCCTGTTTGCTCTTTCGGCGGGATTTTCTTGGGGTGTATATGGGGCGGTAAACTGCTGACGAACACCTAAATCCTGGAGGAACCGTTGGAAGTGTCGGCTGTTGAACTGCACACCCTTTGGAGCTCCATATCTCGCCAATATTCTTTCCCGAAAAGCTCTCTTCAAACTATCCGTAGTTGCTTGCCGCAGTGGTACTATTTCTGTCCATTTCGAGAATTTGTCTAAGAAAACTAGTATCATTGTATTACCATGTTTTGATCGTGGTAACGGCCCTATGAAGTCAGCACAGACGATGGACCAGGGCTCCTCGGGTATCTGTGTCAGCATCTTCCCTGCCACCTTGTCTTGTACTGGTTTGTACCGTTGACATGAATCGCAACACCGCACGAACTTCCTGATGTCTCTGAACATACCTGGCCAGTAGTATCTGTTGGCGATCCTTGTCACTGTCTTCCGAATTCCAGAGTGTCCGGCGCTCCGGTCGTCGTGGTTTTCTTTCATCACTCGGTTTCGGAGGTTGTTAGGTACGCAGAGTTTCCACGCTGCGCAATCTTCATCATTTGAGTCACCTGGGATATGTCGGTATAGTTGCCCGTTCTCGATTACGTAGTCCGCATATTTCTCTGGGTTCTTTCTAATGTCTGCCATTCTCGTTTCGGTCCAGCTGCCTTTTCCATCCATCGTCGTAACCTTTCCTAGTTTTTCGAATGGCTGCCTCGAGAGTGCATCCGCGACTACGTTCCACTGACCTCGCCTGTATTTTACGTCGAAAGTGTATTGCTGTAGTTCGAGTGCCCATCTGGCTAACCGGCCTGAAGGGTTTTTCAGTGAGTTTAGCCACTTCAGTGAGAGATGATCCGTGATAATACTAAAGTGGTCACCTTCTAAATATGGCCGCATTTTCCTAATGCCCCATACGATTGCCAGACACTCCTTTTCCGTAGCAGAGTAGTTCTGCTCGGCTCTGTTTAAATGACGACTGGTATATGCGATCACTCGCTCTCCTTCTTGACTTTCTTGGGTCAGCACTGCTCCTAAACCGTAGTTACTGGCGTCCGTCTGCAGCGTGAACTTCTTGGAAAAATCGGGACATGCCAGTACTGGTGCTTCCGTGAGCTTCTTCTTCATCGTCTCGAAGGCTTGTTGTTGTTCCTCAGTCCATTTCCACCGTTTACACTTCTTCAGAAAGCTTGTGAGTGGAATGATTAAATCCGCGAAGTCCAGTACGAACCGGCGATACCATGATGCCACACCCAGAAAGCGGCGAACACCTCTTACGCTTGTTGGTGGCTCTAATTCCTTGATAGTCGCCACCTTGTCGGGATCGGTATGGATTCCCTGACGGCTTACCACGTGACCTTCTTCTTCCGTATAGCCGACATGACGCATTAACGTTTGCATGGCTAACACATAATCCTTGAACTTCTCCCTTGTGGCTTGGGTTCTTTTTCTAATATTGTCTTCCAGTTCCTCGAAATATCTCGACGACAAAAAGAATTTCATGAAATCCACTTTGAAGGATTCCCACGTGAGCCAACCTTTATTATTATTTCTGAACCAACAGAGAGCTTTGTCCTTCAATAGCTCCGGCATGGTTTGGGGTAATGAATCTTTGGGTAGCTCGTATACCTCTGCGAGTTTTTCGACCCTTTCTATGAAGGCAATAGGGTCCTTCCCGCCATCATACTTACAAGCCCACTTACGTACCTTATCTATTACCTCCGAATAGCTAAAGACGCCTCTTCGTTGGTCCGCATATTCCCGTTCAGTTCCTGTGGTTCTTGGGTCCCTTGTGGCTGTTTGGTCGTTGTACACGTGTTTTTGACTTGGCATCGTTGTCAGTAGCACCTTGGGCACGGCACCTCGATCTCCCTTGCTTGTATCCTGTTTCGTAGGGGGTGTCTTACGCATCGGCAACAACGCTCTCGCCCCTGGAGAAACACTACGGCTCCATTGCGCCTCTGACTTACCCAATCGATCTATGACCTCGGCTGACAAGTTGGACGATGACACAAATCCGGACATTAGCCTGCGTAGTTCTTCAACCCAGCCATTCGGCTCTATCCCAAATTCGCGTAAAATGTCTTGTAACTTCTCCTTCGAAACGTTGTAAATCTAGCTTTTACCCATTGCACACTTTGTTTCCAAAGGTTTATAATTTGTTAATTCTATTATATTTTCCCTAATTGTGCCTTTTCAATTTCACAATGTATGCTACCTGGTTTTATGTAGTTATAATATTTATATTTTTTTCCCCACTGGCTTAATTTTTCCCTATTCTTCAGCTGCACGGTTTTCAAGATACACGATTTTTACCCCCGCGGTCTTTCTCTTTTTTTTCTCCAAAGTCACTCGGTTTACGAGACACACGCTTTTTCTCCCCTCGCGGTTTTTTTTCCTCTACAAAGTCACTTTCGGTTTACGAGATACACGCTTTTTCTCCACTCGCGGTTTTTCTTTCTCTACAAAGTCACCTTCGGTTTACGAGATACACGATTTTTCTCCCCTCACGGTTTTTTTTTTGTTTTTCTTTTCTACAAAGTCACTTTCGGTTTACGAGATACAGGCTTTTTCTCCCCTCGCTGTCTTTCTTTTTTTTCTACAAAGTCACTTTCAGTTTACGAGATACACGATTTTTCTTGCGGTCTTTCTCCGTTTTCTATAATTCACTTGCAGTTAACGGGATACACGAATTTTCTTGTCCCTGTTCGGGCGCCATTTGTAACGAATGTTTTCTCGCCAGAATATGCTCACGGCTGTCCAGCGTTCATTTTAATAAAAAACCCACAATTTATTCTTAATTAGTCTAATACTTATCTTTATTTTTCTCCACATACATTAGTAAAATCCTTCGTTATAACTAGTTACAGTCTAATGTTATTTCTAGTTTTTATTATTTAATTTCTGTGTTATACTTTCTTCAATCTTATTGCTAATTGTATACTATATGTCAGTCCATCCGTAAGTAAGTCAGGGCTAATTTTGCTTATATACACGGGGATATTTAGTTACTACGAGGAGGGTGTCTACGGGACTCTTATTTGGATTCAGGACTTGCTCGCATGATAGCCAGGCTCTCGAGATTCCGAATTTGGTTTCCACTAGAAGCACTCCACCACATTCAGACAGACGGAATTAATCAAGTTTTCAAGATTCTGAATTTGGCTTCCACTAGAAGCACTCCACTAAATTCAGACAGACGGCATTAAACAAGTTTTCAAGATTCTGAATTTGGCTTCCACTAGAAGCACTCTACTAAATTCAGACAGACGGGATTAAACAAGTTTTCAAGATTCTGAATTTGACTTCCACTAGAAGCACTCCACCAAATTCAGACAGGCAGGAATTAAATTGACAAGTTTTGAAGGTTTTGTATTTGGCTTCCACTAGAAGCACTCCACCAATTAGGAGTAAAGTTGGACAACCGACTCACATACTGGGACCATATCCGCGGGGTCTGTGACGGGGTTGCCCAGAAGACGGCGGCGCTGAGCCGGTTAATGGCGAATGTAGGTGGGGCGAGGCAGCATACGAGGAGGCTCCTGCTCGTCTCCGTACAGTCAGCCCTACTCTATGGTGCGGAAATATGGGCGGACGCCCTTCGAGTTAAAAAATATAAGACAAGGATGGCCGCCGTCCAGCGTCGCGGGGCATTGCGGGTTAGCTCGGCGTACCGTACTGTGTCCGCAGATGCAGCACTTGTTGTGGCCGGCTGTATTCCAATAGAGCTGCTTGCTCAGGAGCGGAAAGAAATCTATCTGCAAAGCTCTACAATAGGACGGACGGCCGCCGCGGAGCAAGCGCGTGAGGGCGCACTTGTTTCTTGGCAACGAAGATGGGACGCTAGTACTAGGGGACAGTGGACTCGGAGAATCATACGCGATGTGCGCGAGTGGTATGGGCGACGACATGGTGAGGTGAGTTTTTATCTGACACAGTTCCTGACTGGACATGGATACTTCCGTAAGTATCTGCACAGGATGGGAAAGGTGGGCTCACCGTGCTGCGTGCTGTGTGACTGCGAGGAGGACGATGTCTGGCATACCTTCTTCGCCTGCGAGTTTTTTGCCGAAGAGCGGAGGCTGACTGAGAACTCAGTGGGTATCGGTTACCCGGCAAACATCACTGCGGAAAACATCATAGCCGTGATGTTACGGTCAGAACACGACTGGGACCTGGTGGCGAAGTACGTCGAAGTTATACTCCGCCGCAAGCGTAGTATGGGGTGCCTCCAGTAAGTACGCTTGACCCGTGCTGCGTCCACTGCGGCGAAGATGGCACAGCTTCGAAGCTGTGAAAAGCGGGGCCTGGACGCAGGCACTACGAGGGAGGTCCGGTGGGATCTGATGGGAGCCCCACCCCGAAGTAATGCGAAAGCGGTTCCGGGGTGGAGTCGGGTTCCGTCAAAGAGGTGGACGTTTTAGTGCTTGAAAGCGGCACATACAGGGGTTTGTGACGACAGCCCTGAGATGCGGTACGCATTTTTACCTCCTCTCCTGCGAAAAAAAAAAAAAAAAAAAAAAAAAATAATAATAATAATAATAAAACTACATGAGAAACGTTGTAAAAGATATAAATGTTACAAACGACACTTGTAGAAGATGCATGAAGCAAACCGAAACAATTGAGCATATAATATCAGGATGCACGAATCTAGCCCCTACTGAGTATACACGTAGACACAACAACGTTGTAAAAATTATACACAAGAACCTTCTTGCAAAATATAAACTTCAATGTGATGAACGACCTTACTATAGGTATAATCCGAAATCAGTTGTTGAAAACGAAAACGTAAAAATCTACTACGATAGAACAATATACTCAGAACACACGAGACTCCATAACCGCCCTGACATCACGATCCTTGATAAAAGAGAACGTAAAGGTATCTTCATTGACGTCGCAATCCCGGCTACAAAGAATATAAGCCGTACATATATAGAAAAAATTAGCAGATACAGTGAGCTAGCAGTGGAAACCAAGCGAAACTGGAACCTAAAGGAAATCAAGATCATCCCAATAGTAATGAGCGCTGAGGGTGTGGCCGAAAAGAATCTCTGTAGAAATATTGACATACTTGAACTCCGGACAAATCTTATTGACACTGTGCAGAAGTCTGTGATCATCGATACCTGTCACATCACTAGAAAATTTTTGAATTAAACCTGTACATAGTAATTAAATAGAATGTGATATATTTTGTTTTAAGCTAAGGCTCTCAAAATGTATTAATGTACCCAAAAAGGAGAAATCTAAATAAAGATGATAATGATAATAATAATAATAATAATAATAGTAATAATAATAATTGAATAAAATTGAAGCCCTGGAGGACGACCTGCGCTGCATTACTGGCGGCCTCGTGATTGCTGGGGACTTTAATGCGCGAGCCATAGAGTGGGGTATGCCACAAACCAACGCAAGAGGCCGGTTTTTATTGGAGATGGCAGCCCGGCTGGGACTAGTTGTCCTTAATGAAGGTACAACCCCGACATACCGCCGGCTCGGCTTTGGGTACTCGATTCCAGACCTTACCTTGGTGTCGGAGACTCTAGCCCGAAGGACGGTGAACTGGAGGGTGATGGAGGACCTTACAGGAAGCGACCACCAGTACATAACCTTCCGGCTTATGGACGCAGGGCAAAAACAGGTACCTGTACGAGTACATCGACCACTCGGCTGGAACGCCACCAGAATGGATGAGAGCAAATTTGTTGCAGGCCTGATTGAGGGGGCTCGGCACATCCCAACGCTCCCTAGAAATGCCTGCGAGGCGGGCGTAGTGGACTCCTTCGTGGAGTCTACCATGAATGTTATTCGAGGCGCCTGCAATGCGTCCATGCCCCGAAAGAGGCCTTGGAGAGGTAAGACACAGGTGTACTGGTGGAATGACCAAATGGACGAGCTCCGGAGATTTTGCCACAAAATGCGCCGACTGGCGCAACGTGCCGCTGGCCGAACGCAGATGACGGAGAAGGTCGCAGCTTATAAAGCCGCTAAAAAGGCATTGGGCAAGGCTATCCGAGAAAGCAAGGTGCGTTGCTGGAAGGAGCTTTGCGACGGGGTAGAGCAGGACCCATGGGGTAAGGGCTATAAGCTGGTGATGGGTAAGCTCTGCTCGCCAGCACCAGACTTGGAACAGAGAAAAGTTCTGAGCATCATAGATGCCCTGTTCCCGACCCATCCCGATGTATCTGACGCTCGTGCGTTTGCTGGGGAGGAGGACATTCCATTGTTTGGGGTGGATGAGCTAATTACGGCAGAGCGCAGCATGAAGTCTGGTAAGGCTCCAGGCCCCGACGGTGTGCCGGCGGAGGCCATCAAAGCTGTTGCCCGTAACCGTCCGGATTTCTTGCTTAACATGTACAACGTGTGTCTTAGGGCGGGTGTATTTCCAGCTTGCTGGAAAAAGGCGCGTTTGGCTTTGATCCCAAAGGGCAAAGGTGATGCCAATTCTCCATCATCGTATCGACCACTGTGCATGTTAAACACGGCGGGAAAGATGATGGAGGCCTTGCTTAAAATGCGGCTGGCCATTGAGCAGGCTGGTGGTCTCTCCAACCGGCAGCATGGCTTTAGAAAGGGGCACTCTGCGATTGATGCAATCAGCGAAGTGACCCAAGCTGTGAAACGGGCCGAAACTGCATGCCACCAGGCAAGGCCGATAGTGCTCCTCGTGACCCTCGATGTGAGGAACGCGTTTAACTCGGCAGGGTGGAGTGACATGTTTCACGCGCTCGAGCAGACCTTCAGAGTACCAGCATATCTCTCGGCTATACTGAGGGACTATCTGAACGACCGCTGGCTTCTCTACGTGACGACACAGGGAACGGGTCAAAGGCGGGTGACTGCTGGAGTGGCACAGGGATCGGTGCTTGGGCCTGAGCTGTGGAATGTCACGTACGATGGCCTGCTGCGCCTGGAAATGCCGGCTGACGCTTTCCTTGTTGCGTTTGCCGATGATGTCGCCGCCGTCATAACAGCACGCAGTCCTGAACTGGCTCAACTTGTGCTTAATCAAGTGATGCGCAGGGTTAGCGGTGGATGGGCGACCACGGTCTCCAGTTGGCTGTAGCCAAAACGGAGATCGTGATTCTTACGAAAAGGCGAGTCCCCACTTCGTTGACTATGATGGTTGGAGCCCAACCGGTGAAAACAAGCAGGTTCGCGAGATATTTAGGAGTAAAGTTGGACAACCGACTCACATACTGGGACCATATTCGCGGGGTCTGTGACGGGGTTGCCCAGAAGACGGCGGCGCTGAGCCGGTTAATGGCGAATGTAGGTGGGGCGAGGCAGCATACGAGGAGGCTTCTGCTCGTCTCCGTACAGTCAGCCCTACTCTATGGTGCGGAATTATGGGCGGACGCCCTTCGAGTTAAAAAATATAAGACAAGGATGGCCGCCGTCCAGCGTCGTGGGGCATTGCGGGTTAGCTCGGCGTACCGTACTGTGTCCGCAGATGCAGCACTTGTTGTGGCCGGCTGTATTCCAATAGAGCTGCTTGCTCAGGAGCGGAAAGAAATCTATCTGCAAAGCTCTACAATGGGACGGGCGGCCGCCGCGGAGCAAGCGCGTGAGGGCGCACTTATTTCTTAGCAACGAAGATGGGACGCTAGTACTAGGGGACAGTGGACTCGGAGAATCATACGCGATGTGCGCGAGTGGTATGGGCGACGACATGGTGAGGTGAGTTTTTACCTGACACAGTTCCTGACTGGACATGGATACTTCCGTAAGTATCTGCACAGGATGGGAAAGGTGAGCTCACCGTGCTGCGTGCTGTGTGACTGCGAGGAGGACGATGTCTGGCATACCTTCTTCGCCTGCGAGTTTTTTGCCGAAGAGCGGAGGCTGACTGAGAACTCAGTGGGTATCGGTTACCCGGCAAACATCACTGCGGAAAACATCATAGCCGTGATGTTACGGTCAGAGCACGACTGGGACCTGGTGGCGAAGTACGTCGAAGTTATACTCCGCCGCAAGCGTAGTATGGGGTGCCTCCAGTAGGTACGCTTGACCCGTGCTGCGTCCACTGCGGCGAAGATGGCACAGTTTCGAAGCTGTGAAAAGCGGGGCCTGGACGCAGGCACTACGAGGGAGGTCCGGTGGGATCTGATGGGAGCCCCACCCCGAAGTAATGCGAAAGCGGTTCCGGGGTGGAGTCGGGTTCCGTCAAAGAGGGGGACGTTTTAGTGCTTGAAAGCGGCACATACAGGGGTTTGTGACGACAGCCCCTGATGCGGTACGCATTTTTACCTCCTCTCCTGCGAAAAAAAAAAATTATAATAATAATAAAATAATAATAATAATAATGATAACAATAATAATAATAAATAAATATATAAGTATAAAGATATTTTTACTGTAATATTTTTTACATACTATTTTTTACAGCTTTACAGGATCGTGAGTTTTTAATATTGTATTTCAATTTAATTTATTTCAATTAAAAATATATTGGCAGTACAATAAGAAAAACTTTTCTTTTATAGTACAAAATGCGAAATAAGAAAATTGAAAGGATACATTTCAGATAAAATGTAATTAGTAGATGGAAGAAGAAGGTAAGAGTGAAGAGAAGAGGAGGATAGTTTAAATAGATATTATCATAAGTGAAGTAATTGCATCGAAATTAAATGTTAGGAAGAGATAGAGAAAGAAAAAGGGAAAAGTATTTTAAGGTAATTAAGGTACCAGCTCAGGAGGAAAAATGATTTAAAATGGCACGCTTAAAGGTTTCAGTCGATGAAATTGCCCTAAGGCTACTGGGCAAAGAATTCCATAGCCTGACAGCATTGATAAAAAGAACCTCGAAGCGTTTAGGGATTTGAAGGATGGAATAATAAGTAGAACACTTCTCCGGGAGTGCCCAATTCTCAATTTGTCAAACAGATAAAAAGGTGTCCTTTTGTAGATAAGCTTAGGAATCCTTATCCTGCCTTATCCTTTTAGAGAAAGGCAGGAAAATACAGTTTCTAGCACTAAGATAACTGATTATGTCACATCCAAGTATACCACGCTTATAATCTCCCAGATTTTCAAAGTAACGGATACCGTACACATACCTTGTGGCATTATTAAAAGCAACAGAGAGCTTCATATACGAGCACGAATCAAGCTTACTAAATATAACACATGAATAGGTTATATAAGGGAGTATAAGCTGTATGACAAGTTTGCGCCTAATCTCCAATGGAGTGAATGCAGCGGAAGGTCTTAGATTACGCAATGCCAGGTATTTCTGACGGACAAGATAATTAATATGATTAGTACAAGAGAGTTTGGAATTGATCCTATAACCCAGATTAGTTATCTTATCAACAAACTTTAAATTTTTAACTCCCAGAGAAACATCAGAAAAATCACAAAAGTACACTGTTTCTTCCGAGATAGGAAACACTAAGCTTTTCATCGGATTATGGATGAGACGGGTTTTATTAGCCCAACGTAGAATGATATTTAAATCCTCGTTCAACTTAAAAACAAGATCCTCCTTAAGATTACTATTACAATAGTACAATAAGAAAATTTAGATCTTAGATAAATAAATTTGGATGTCATCTGCATACGCATGAGTAGAAGAGTTCAAGCAAGTCGAAAATATATCATTTATGAATAAAGAAAACAGTAAAGGCCCCAATGCTGAGCCTTGTGGCACTCCGCTAGAAATGATCCGCAGCTGTGAAAAGGAAGAAGCACCCTTGACTTTTTGCGTTCTATTCGATAAATAGCTCTTAAGGAGACTACCCGCACTATCAGAGAACGCGAAGAAATGCTTAAGTTTCAAACAGAGTAACATATGATTTACCATGTCGAAAGCTTTCGAAAACTCAAGCAAACATAAAAGATTCAGCATACCTTCATCATAAGAAGGACGAATATCATCTATAACTTTGAGCACAGCTGTTGAACAACTGTGCCCGGTCCTAAAACCAGACTGGAAAGAGTGTAGAAAGTTATTTTCAGTTATATACAACGATATCTGTTTTGCAAGAAGTGATTCAAAAGCATTTGACAGAGGCGATAAGATACTGATTGGTATATAATCAGCAGGGAAGAAAGGGTTAAGTTTTTTGGGTATAGGTGTAACTATTGCACCTATTAATTATATGAGTGAATGGACTTATTATATACGGAAGAATAATTTTGCTAAATCTAAGGTGAACCTCATCAGAGCTAACAGAATTAGAATTAATTTTGTATAGAGCCCTTACCACATCTGCCTCACACACTGCGGAAAATTGAAATAGAGAAGTATAAGCTGGTATAGAAGAGTCATCAAAAGAGCATGGTAGAGAACTATTAGTATCAGAGTGACATGAAAGAAAGTGATGGTTCAGCGAGTCTGGATCAACAACAGGAGAGTTACAAGGTTTAGAATTAACACCAAGTTCTTCAGGTTATTGCAGAGGACTTTGGATGCCAAGGACGTTTTAAGTTTGGAAGAAAAGTAGCGCAATTTAGCCTGTCTAATACAGCGCAATTTTAGACTGTCTAATACAGCGCACAGATTTATTTCTGGCCTTCCTGAATCTCTCCCACATCTCAGGAGAAGGATTCCTCCTCCATAAGCTACGTTGTCGATTGCGTTCAAGAATGACATCCTGAACACGATTAGTAAACCACGGACAGGAATTATTATTTATCTGAACTGATTTAAGCGGAACATGCTTAATAAGAAAATTATTTATACAATTGGTGAATATGGACAACTTTTCATCAATAGACGGGCAAAGCCAGATATCATTCCAAGAAATACTGCTAAGTTCATTAAATAGCCGCGGGTAATCAAGTGATTTGTAATCGAAGTACTGAAAGGAACTAGCAAAACTTATACGTCTTAATTTAATATCTACTGTACAAAAAATAAGATCATGACCAGACACAAAATAAATTTGGTCAAATATCTGTACAAGAGATAAGTCAGACACTATGAAAAAATCGAGCAGGCTAGGACAATCAGAACCAGAGAAACGAGTTGGCATTTTATCATTAACAACGGAGAATCCAATAGAAGATACACTCTCATAAAGTGACGCAGATAAAGAATCATTTACTAATAAATTAATTTTAAATCTCCCACAATAATAAAATAGTTATATTCAATTACTATATATTCTAGTTCATGAAAAAAGAGATCAATATTAAAAAGCCTGGAGGGATTATATACACATGAAATAAAAACCTTAACGCAATTATCATAAATGCAGATATTAATATATTCAACACACCGATTACATGATTTTTTAATAATTTTAGCTTTCAGATATCTGCGAACATAAATCGCAACTCCACCACCTCTCCTCTGAGATATGTCATTACGAAAAATATTGTAGTTCTTTATACTAAAATGAGAATCATCAAGATCACTACAGAACCATGTTTCATATATGCTTACAGATATAAGTGTAACTTATACCTTAAATAAAGTCCAATGGCATATAGATCAGCTAGTATTTTCGACGAGAGAGTCCACAACAGAGAAATACACCGCCAGTACAGCTCTAGTTTTAGTGAAGATTTTTCCATTGAATGAAAAAACTGCATGAAGTTTATTCTCACGCTTAAGTTTTATGGCATGCTGCAGGAGTTCACGTTTTGATTTGGACAAACTTTCATGCACATGAACTTTCGCAACGCCTTGAAGTCCCAAATCTCCCAAATTAATGGCACGATGTTTCTGACGACAAAACGCGGCAACAGCGCGCAAAAATCCTCTTCCTTAATATATCCCTTAATTTACAGCATCAACAGCAACAAGAACAATAACAACAACAACAACTACAAAAGTAGCAGCATCACCCTCGCCGGCACCACCGACACCGCCACCGTTAACAAAATTATCAACATCACCGTTACAGTCACCACCAACAACAACAACAAAATGAAGGAATTCATTTGCAGTGAGTGTGGTAATCGTTTCACCGAAAATCGCAGTCTTAAGCGTCATGTTGAGGGCAAACATGAGAAGCGTGTATTTGAGTGCAATGAATGCAAAAAGAAATTTAACCGACGCGACAGCCTTGGAAGGCATAAAGTTTTAATACACCCTCAACCATCAACAGCAGCAGCAGCATCATCAACATTAGCAGCAGCATTATCATCATCATCGGCGGTAGTATCATCTTTAACTCACCCTCAGCCGTCAACATCAACAGTAGCAGCAGCAACATTAATACCAGCACAAGTGCGTTGTCCCAACTGCAATGAAGACCTTTTGCAGAAAGACTGGAACTATCACCTGAGAACCAACAAACATAAGAAGAATTGTTGGGTCCCAATAAATGAGCACCTCAAAGTCATTAAGTCCACCTTCAAAGAAATGATTGAAACGTTTATTTATACAAACGATAATGAGGGTTTATTCATCCCAGAGATTTTCTTAGAAAAGGCTAAGGAGGGTTCTGGAAGATTTAATGGTAAAACACTCATCATATAAATTTAACACTGAAATTTATGCTCAGTACATGAAAATTACCAACGAAGAAGAAGACATAATTGTTGAGGTGAAATCGTTCTAAACTAGAACGACGCTAGTTGAACAAGCTGAGGAGTTGCTAAAAATTTATAAAGACGTGTGAAGAAGTATGCAAACAAATGTCTGAATTCCAAGAGAGGGACAGTGGCTGGTCTCTTATGAGAATTTATTACCTGGTGGTCATCGTCAACCAATACCGGCCACTGAAGGGATTATCATATATACCTCTCCCAAAGGCCCTACAAAATAAACGTGCATGTGTAAACATCAATAACGAGGATGTCTTTTGCTTCAAGTGGGCGACAATTTCAGCCATGTATCCCTCAGCACAACACACAGAAAGATGTTCCAGCTATCATATAGAAAACATTGAAGCTGAGAACATAATTCTGCAAAATGGAGTGGTGTTGAACTTTGATGCATTGACGTTCCCGCTGCCTCTTGTACAAGTCTCCCGATTCGAGGATTTAAATTCAGACGTGAGTGTCAACGTGTTTGACTACGACGAGGAGGTCGGTGGCATCGTGGGACCCTTTTACTCCACTTCGGTGAAGAAGTCCTACCACATAAACCTCCTGCTGATTCAGGAGGAGGAGCGGTCCCACTATGTATGGACTAAAAATATATCAAGGTAATTTAAATTAAACTAATGACTAATAATTTTCATAACACTAATTTTGTGTTTTCTCTCTTTTCTCGAAAAAAAATTTCGGAAAAAATTTTTTCAAATTATTCAATAATGCAGTTTATGGTAAGACCATAAAGAATGTAGATAAGAGAAAAGACGTTACAAAAAAAAATTAAATTAAAAAGAAAATTAAAAAAAAAATAAAAAAATAAAAAAAAATTAAAATTGTTACTTCTTGTGAAAGTCGAGGAAGGCGCTTAGGTGCTCGTGCTCTAATTGCCAAACCAAATTTTCACAGTAGAACATTTTTCACCGACTTTTTGGATTCCTCTGAAGGTATGGTCGCTATTCAATTGACTCGGGGTCGTGTAGTTTACAACAAACCTGTTTATTTAGGATTTGTTGTACCAGAATTATCAAAGAGGAATATGTATGACTTCCATTATGACTACATGCAGCCAAAGTCTGAAAACTTGACTTTGAACTACATGGACCCGACTCTTTTATATATAGCATACAAATCGACGACTATCAAAAAGTATTCTTGATGATATCGATTTAAAATTCGATACACCAGAATATTCACCAAATAATTCTTTCAACATATCGCGTTAAAAGTGCAAAGTACTCGGTATGATGAAAGATGGAAATAAGGGAAGGATCATGAAGGAATTTGTTGGTCTTAGATCCAAAATGTATTCCTGTAGTGTAGAAAATTGTAGTGAGACGAAAAAAGCTAAAGGTGTTAAGAAGTCAGTATTAGATAGTTTAAGTTTAAGTAGTTATAAGGACTGTTTATTAAATAAGAGAATAATTTATGGTGATATATATGTATTTAGGAGTAAAATACACCAATACTTAAGTTTTATGGCATGCTGCAGGAGTTCACGTTTTGATTTGGACAAACTTTCATGCACATGAACTTTCGCAACGCCTTGAAGTCCCAAATCTCCCAAATTAATGGCACGATGGTTCTGACGACAAAACGCGGCAACAGCGCGCAAAAATCCTCTTCCTTAATATATCCCTTAATTTACAGCATCAACAGCAACAAGAACAATAACAACAACAACAACTACAAAAGTAGCAGCATCACCATCGCCGGCACCACCGACACCGCCACCGTTAACAAAATTATCAACATCACCGTTACAGTCACCACCAACAACAACAACAAAATGAAGGAATTCATTTGCAGTGAGTGTGGTAATCGTTTCACCGAAAATCGCAGTCTTAAGCGTCATGTTGAGGGCAAACATGAGAAGCGTGTATTTGAGTGCAATGAATGCAAAAAGAAATTTAACCGACGCGACAGCCTTGGAAGGCATAAAGTTTTAATACACCCTCAACCATCAACAGCAGCAGCAGCATCATCAACATTAGCAGCAGCATTATCATCATCATCGGCGGTAGCATCATCTTTAACTCACCCTCAGCCGTCAACATCAACAGTAGCAGCAGCAACATTAATACCAGCACAAGTGCGTTGTCCCAACTGCAATGAAGACCTTTTGCAGAAAGACTGGAACTATCACCTGAGAACCAACAAACATAAGAAGAATTGTTGGGTCCCAATAAATGAGCACCTCAAAGTCATTAAGTCCACCTTCAAAGAAATGATTGAAACGTTTATTTATACAAACGATAATGAGGGTTTATTCATCCCAGAGATTTTCTTAGAAAAGGCTAAGGAGGGTTCTGGAAGATTTAATGGTAAAACACTCATCATATAAATTTAACACTGAAATTTATGCTCAGTACATGAAAATTACCAACGAAGAAGAAGACATAATTGTTGAGGTGAAATCGTTCTAAACTAGAACGACGCTAGTTGAACAAGCTGAGGAGTTGCTAAAAATTTATAAAGACGTGTGAACAAGTATGCAAACAAATGTCTGAATTCCAAGAGAGGGACAGTGGCTGGTCTCTTATGAGAATTTATTACCTGGTGGTCATCGTCAACCAATACCGGCCACTGAAGGGATTATCATATATACCTCTCCCAAAGGCCCTACAAAATAAACGTGCATGTGTAAACATCAATAACGAGGATGTCTTTTGCTTCAAGTGGGCGACAATTTCAGCCATGTATCCCTCAGCACAACACACAGAAAGATGTTCCAACTATCATATAGAAAACATTGAAGCTGAGAACATAATTCTGCAAAATGGAGTGGTGTTGAACTTTGATGCATTGACGTTCCCGCTGCCTCTTGTACAAGTCTCCCGATTCGAGGATTTAAATTCAGACGTGAGTGTCAACGTGTTTGACTACGACGAGGAGGTCGGTGGCATCGTGGGACCCTTTTACTCCACTTCGGTGGAGAAGTCCTACCACATAAACCTCCTGCTGATTCAGGAGGAGGAGCGGTCCCACTATGTATGGACTAAAAAATATATCAAGGTAATTTAAATTAAACTAATGACTAATAATTTTCATAACACTAATTTTGTGTTTTCTCTCTTTTCTCGAAAAAAAATTTCGGAAAAAATTTTTTCAAATTATTCAATAATGCAGTTTATGGTAAGACCATAAAGAATGTAGATAAGAGAAAAGACGTTACAAAAAAAAATTAAATTAAAAAGAAAATTAAAAAAAAAAATAAAAAAATAAAAAAAAATTAAAATTGTTACTTCTTGTGAAAGTCGAGGAAGGCGCTTAGGTGCTCGTGCTCTAATTGCCAAACCAAATTTTCACAGTAGAACATTTTTCACCGACTTTTTGGATTCCTCTGAAGGTATGGTCGCTATTCAATTGACTCGGGGTCGTGTAGTTTACAACAAACCTGTTTATTTAGGATTTGTTGTACCAGAATTATCAAAGAGGAATATGTATGACTTCCATTATGACTACATGCAGCCAAAGTCTGAAAACTTGACTTTGAACTACATGGACCCGACTCTTTTATATATAGCATACAAATCGACGACTATCAAAAAGTATTCTTGATGATATCGATTTAAAATTCGATACACCAGAATATTCACCAAATAATTCTTTCAACATATCGCGTTAAAAGTGCAAAGTACTCGGTATGATGAAAGATGGAAATAAGGGAAGGATCATGAAGGAATTTGTTGGTCTTAGATCCAAAATGTATTCCTGTAGTGTAGAAAATTGTAGTGAGACGAAAAAAGCTAAAGGTGTTAAGAAGTCAGTATTAGATAGTTTAAGTTTAAGTAGTTATAAGGACTGTTTATTAAATAAGAGAATAATTTATGGTGATATATATGTATTTAGGAGTAAAATACACCAATACTTAAGTTTTATGGCATGCTGCAGGAGTTCACGTTTTGATTTGGACAAACTTTCATGCACATGAACTTTCGCAACGCCTTGAAGTCCCAAATCTCCCAAATTAATGGCACGATGGTTCTGACGACAAAACGCGGCAACAGCGCGCAAAAATCCTCTTCCTTAATATATCCCTTAATTTACAGCATCAACAGCAACAAGAACAATAACAACAACAACAACTACAAAAGTAGCAGCATCACCATCGCCGGCACCACCGACACCGCCACCGTTAACAAAATTATCAACATCACCGTTACAGTCACCACCAACAACAACAACAAAATGAAGGAATTCATTTGCAGTGAGTGTGGTAATCGTTTCACCGAAAATCGCAGTCTTAAGCGTCATGTTGAGGGCAAACATGAGAAGCGTGTATTTGAGTGCAATGAATGCAAAAAGAAATTTAACCGACGCGACAGCCTTGGAAGGCATAAAGTTTTAATACACCCTCAACCATCAACAGCAGCAGCAGCATCATCAACATTAGCAGCAGCATTATCATCATCATCGGCGGTAGCATCATCTTTAACTCACCCTCAGCCGTCAACATCAACAGTAGCAGCAGCAACATTAATACCAGCACAAGTGCGTTGTCCCAACTGCAATGAAGACCTTTTGCAGAAAGACTGGAACTATCACCTGAGAACCAACAAACATAAGAAGAATTGTTGGGTCCCAATAAATGAGCACCTCAAAGTCATTAAGTCCACCTTCAAAGAAATGATTGAAACGTTTATTTATACAAACGATAATGAGGGTTTATTCATCCCAGAGATTTTCTTAGAAAAGGCTAAGGAGGGTTTTGGAAGATTTAATGGTAAAACACTCATCATATAAATTTAACACTGAAATTTATGCTCAGTACATGAAAATTACCAACGAAGAAGAAGACATAATTGTTGAGGTGAAATCGTTCTAAACTAGAACGACGCTAGTTGAACAAGCTGAGGAGTTGCTAAAAATTTATAAAGACGTGTGAACAAGTATGCAAACAAATGTCTGAATTCCAAGAGAGGGACAGTGGCTGGTCTCTTATGAGAATTTATTACCTGGTGGTCATCGTCAACCAATACCGGCCACTGAAGGGATTATCATATATACCTCTCCCAAAGGCCCTACAAAATAAACGTGCATGTGTAAACATCAATAACGAGGATGTCTTTTGCTTCAAGTGGGCGACAATTTCAGCCATGTATCCCTCAGCACAACACACAGAAAGATGTTCCAGCTATCATATAGAAAACATTGAAGCTGAGAACATAATTCTGCAAAATGGAGTGGTGTTGAACTTTGATGCATTGACGTTCCCGCTGCCTCTTGTACAAGTCTCCCGATTCGAGGATTTAAATTCAGACGTGAGTGTCAACGTGTTTGACTACGACGAGGAGGTCGGTGGCATCGTGGGACCCTTTTACTCCACTTCGGTGAAGAAGTCCTACCACATAAACCTCCTGCTGATTCAGGAGGAGGAGCGGTCCTACTATGTATGGACTAAAAATATATCAAGGTAATTTAAATTAAACTAATGACTAATAATTTTCATAACACTAATTTTGTGTTTTCTCTCTTTTCTCGAAAAAAAATTTCGGAAAAAATTTTTTCAAATTATTCAATAATGCAGTTTATGGTAAGACCATAAAGAATGTAGATAAGAGAAAAGACGTTACAAAAAAAAATTAAATTAAAAAGAAAATTAAAAAAAAAAATAAAAAAATAAAAAAAAATTAAAATTGTTACTTCTTGTGAAAGTCGAGGAAGGCGCTTAGGTGCTCGTGTTCTAATTGCCAAACCAAATTTTCACAGTAGAACATTTTTCACCGACTTTTTGGATTCCTCTGAAGGTATGGTCGCTATTCAATTGACTCGGGGTCGTGTAGTTTACAACAAACCTGTTTATTTAGGATTTGTTGTACCAGAATTATCAAAGTGGAATATGTATGACTTCCATTATGACTACATGCAGCCAAAGTCTGAAAACTTGACTTTGAACTACATGGACCCGACTCTTTTATATATAGCATACAAATCGACGACTATCAAAAAGTATTCTTGATGATATCGATTTAAAATTCGATACATCAGAATATTCACCAAATAATTCTTTCAACATATCGCGTTAAAAGTGCAAAGTACTCGGTATGATGAAAGATGGAAATAAGGGAAGGATCATGAAGGAATTTGTTGGTCTTAGATCCAAAATGTATTCCTGTAGTGTAGAAAATTGTAGTGAGACGAAAAAAGCTAAAGGTGTTAAGAAGTCAGTATTAGATAGTTTAAGTTTAAGTAGTTATAAGGACTGTTTATTAAATAAGAGAATAATTTATGGTGATATATATGTATTTAGGAGTAAAATACACCAAATATATACGGAAAAAATCCATAAGATAGCTTTAAGTTTTAATGATGATAAGCGTTATATTTATAAGAATAGATAATGTAAATACATATGCGGGGGCATTATAGAATAGATTTAGAAATGGAATTGAATAGAGATGATATGTTTCAAAATTTAAATTCTTTGTAATTGTATAGAATTTAAAATTTAAATCACTATAACTGTAAATATATAATTTGGATGAAAGACCCAATTTAATTTTATAAATAAATTTTTTATTAATGTATATATTGAAAATAAATTTTATAAACTTAAATATAAATATATATATTAAGAAAACAGTTGTTATATTTAAGATATTTTATAAATAAAAATTCACATATGAAATAAAATATACACATTTTCTTTTTATGTATTGAAGGAATTTAGAAAATTTCTTAATAGTATAGTATTATTAATAGTATATAAAGCCATCATTCCATGTGAAACCATGATGATTACGATTTAACCAGTGTACTTGTTTTTGGGACTGACGTATTAATTTATCAAATCCATATGGTGACCTTATAATAAAATTCTGATACTCATTAAAGCTGAAGGTGACTGCCAACTCTTTGACGATAAATTTATTAAAATTGATTTGAAACCCTGTACATCCAGAGTAATAAATTTTTTATTTTTCATTTTTCACTTAGACGATTTTTTTAATTTCGCCGGTCACTGGAGTATATTCAATTTATCGTGTATAAGTATACAATAAGCCGATGTATTGGCTGGAATATTCTTTGATGTCTTAAATTCAATTCTAATATCAATTGCTCCACTTTTAATAACTTCGTTTTGATGACTAACATCCACCACAATTATCGGTGCAGTGTCTTTGAAACCTTCAGGCAGCAGCAGAGGTTGAGATTGACGAGTAAAATAGCTTTGTTGAAATTTTGTGTACATATCATACAGCAGAGCATAACGATTACGATCAAAATTCAGGTTGAGGTCATCATACGGAAATGTATCAGAATTTAGGTGCACTTTAACATCAATTAAATGACAATGTTAAAGCTTGTTGTCCTTTCGAAAAACAATCAGTATAAAACGTATTCTTTCATTTTGTGGAGACAATTTAACGTTCCATAGATGGTTGGTTCCTTGAGTAAGTAGCGGATTGAAATGACAATTCCAACTGCGGAATGCTATTTATACAGGTTGACCGCTTTGGATTATTTGGAAGAGTTGTAGTTTTGCAAAATCAGCTAATTGTACATGCGGAATAACACATAATATTAGTTATACTCAGTTTTAATTTTTCGTTTGCAACGCTTGAATAAACAACATTTTCATCAGAATTCGAAAGTAGTAGTACAAGTTCATATTTAACATTTACGATAATTTTACTAAAGTCTTCAGCAAATCCCAGTAGCATTTTTAGTGGTATACAAAAATTAAAATATCCATCCTTTATTTCAAGTTCATTCTTCGAAAACCAACCAGCATTTTTCAGTATATTATTTTCGGTCGGATTCAAAGAGACATAATTTTTCACTGTTGTAGTTACACCCAAGTGACGGGTACGATCAATTTCCAATCCATTAATCTCATAGCGAATTTCATCAAACAAGAATGTCATACAGTTATTTTTTAATTTTGCATTGGAAGTTACATTACATTTCCATTCTCCAAGGTGACCATACCTTCAATATAAATTATACTTTCACTGGGTAAAACAAATAGATCTTGATTTTGAATGGCTATCCTTATCTCATCGTTGCTTTTATATGATTGTAAATACGGTGAGTAGCTATGGTATTCCTTTTTAATGATACTACCATCATACAGTGGTTTTTGTATAACATCAAGTATTTGACTTATTTTAATTTAGTTTTTCCTTAGTTTGAAAACCAAAGATTTTAAAAACTCTTTATTTACAAACGTCAGCTGTTTGTGTTGTATAGTGTCAAGTGTTGTCTGCGGCTTATGTGAACTTGTTGGTCCAAGTGTTAGGGTAGAAGTGAATGCAGGTGTACCTAAGTAAGCGCTTTTATTATAGATAATCATTATTCTTGTGGTTTTAAATGTAGTCTGAGTGTTATAGTTTCTCCACAAAAATTAATTAGGTTACCACTTTGAATAACAATTTTTACTGTGATCGATCTGTGTGGTGTTTACTGGTAAACAGATAACATTCTTCGCAATCTTATCTATTTTATATCCAGGACTGACATTCAGTGCAAACATATGAATTGTATGTAGTTTTCCTGCTTCAATATTCTTTTACTGAATCCTCAGAGCGGAACAATGCTTCGGTCTTTATTAAAGAAAATGTCATGTTTAATGGATCCTACGATAGCTTGCAGTGTATTAGGGTTGGCTGCTATTTCCAATTTCTATACTTAAATATCTACTTTGAATGTACTCGGCAATATCAGTAAGCTCATATGAACCGACAAGAATTTCAATTGTATGGTCTCCAATGTGAAATAAATTATTTTCATAGTCGACGTTTGGTACGGTGTTGTAACTATGACATTCGACCAGACTACACACGTACTTATTAACTAAATCTATAGGTGGAAAGTAATCATCTGATAAAATGCATTTGTTTCCACTTAAAGTAAGAGTCATTGACATCTTGAATATTGATTAACTAATGAAATGAAAACAAACAAAACAATATTTTTATATCATAAAATTTATTTACATATATTTTAAAAAATTTCATTACTATCGATCCAAGAATTATGTTCATTCGAAAATCCTAGCCACTTGACGAAAACTTTGATTCTTCTTGTTTTAAGAACTTTCTCCACGAGGTAGGCGTTGGGGTATTTTGTTTTCAGTAGTTCAGTTTCGTAGAATCCTCCTCTAGTTGTATTTCCCTGGTAGTCTTCAAACGTTGTTGGGTTTGTAATTCTTATATTTTTAATTTTAAAAATCTCTGTCGTCCAATCCGGCGTATAGCCTTTTTCGAATACATGTTTATGTTTACTGATGCGAACATAATCTCCTATGCGAAACTTTGACTTTGTAAATATTTTCAGATTATTGTAGGCGGTCTTTAATAACAACCTTTCATTAGACGGTTTCACATCAATGGGAGCCATACTTATCATTCTATTCTTTTTCTTATTGTATTTGTCGATCAAGTTTTTATAATTGTCAACCCATCAATATGATCCATGGTAACTAAATTCCTTCCACATCATCTGCTTTAGTGTCCTATTGAAACGCTCAACAATTGACGCCTTCAAAACACTATACGAAGAATAATGGTTGACATGGAATTTCACCACTAAATTTTGAAATTGTCGATTAAAGAATTCTTTACCATCCTAGGTTTGTAAATTTCTCGGTATTCGACCCAAATTGAATTCCGTTTCCATAGCTTTGGTTACATCAGCGGATATTTTAGATTTTAAGGGCATAGCCCAGGCGAATTTTGAAAATGTATATATTACGGTGAGAAGAAAATGAAATCCATTGTTATCCGTGGAATAACTTCCCATTTCTACTAAATCCGCTTGCCAGAGGTCGTCGATTCCTTTAGTGATTACACGTCTTCGTTTAAAATTTTTTCAAGCTTGAGTGTGAAGCTCGTCTACTAAACCCCGCTTTTTACTCATTTTGGCATTTCTTGTAGAATTTTTACTCCAATTCAACTGCAGATTTAGTTCTTAGTGCTTGTTGAAAGAGGTAACTTTCCATTCGACCAATTTGTTCACTAATATATTTTGTATAATCTTGAATACTACTTTCGATGTATGTTTCAGCGTCATTAATCTTTCGGTCAACTACTTCAAATTCTTCATAAATTTTTTCCTTCAGTGCTTTGTTCTCTTTTTTAAATTCTGAGTCCATCTGATTCATACTATCTTCCACATAAGACTTGGTTACTGCTACGTCATAACCATCAATAGGTGTGCCAACATTCTTTAAACACTTCCAGCGGATATTTAAGTTGTTATCATTGTCTAGACAAGAGGTCCCCAAACTTTTTTGTCTCGTAGACCACTTACTATGTTTTTCGATTTTGAGTAGACCCCCTGCTTAGCTAATATTCGATTTTTGCAAATTAATCAACTTCAAACGCGTTTTTGACAGCTATACCATATAGCCACGTCCGTCCAATAGAGGTGCTACTCACTTTGAAAGATTTAAATTTCTTACTGTTGTGAAGTGTATTGTGAAGAACTTAAAAAAACACATGTTAAGTTTTATATATTTATTAATTGATTTCAAAATGTAAAAAATGTATTATCTGTTACATAAATAACTAAGAAATAAATGCTTTTAGTGGGAGGAATGAACCAGATGCTTTAATAATAATTTTTCAATATTTGGCATAAATTTAGTTATGTTTAATCTCAAATCTCCTCGGTTAGTGATGTCGAGTCTGTTTCTTTTGTTTTTGTTAGGAGATCGACAACCGCGCTGAAACCCTTTTCCACTAGGTATGAGGAAGGAAAAGCAATTAAAAACTTTCTTGCGATATTCCATAAAATGGGATAAGTAAGAGGAATATCTTTTTGAAGCCAGAATGGATGATATCCGTTTCTGAACTGTACTTTGAGTTCTTCATTAGTGTTTATTCCGATCAGTTCCTCTTGAAATATGACATCCGTTTCTTCAATGTCACCATATGGGTTGATTATCCAATGTGGTATTACAATAGTCAAAAAATCCTCAAACCTAGTTTCAAAATCTGAATATAGGGCATTTAAATGTTGAACGTAGGTTGAAATGTCATCTTCCTGGTAGTTTGTCTGTGACAAATTGGGAAACGGAGAAAATTCGCGCCGTCCAATATTTTGCTTCATTAGCTTAATTCTGACAAGAAATGCTGATATTATGGACTTTGTTTTAATCAAATTTAGGCTGTCTCCTTGTAACTGCAAGGTAACGTCATTAAATTTAGCAAACAAATCTGTTAAATAGGCAATGTCTGCTTTCCACTTCATTAAATTTTGTTTTAATAATGGATCTTTAGCATCCAAAAACTCTAAAACAGTGTCAAAAAGAGCAAAAAAGTTGATAAACATCTGCCTTTCGACAGCCATCGTACTTAAGTGTGAAGGAGTAATTGATGAAAGTTCTCGTCATTTTCTTCACATAACCACGCAAATAACCGCGTAAACTACACACAATTTTAAGTTTGGGGTTGTCGCTGCGTTTTGCACGCATGGGACTGCCCCCTTTCTGGTATGAATTCACTCCCATTCGGTTACTCGAACGGTATTCATTTCTCGCGTTTGGTTGTATTGGGGAATTATTTCTGGGCTGTACATAAGTGGAATCTCCCAGCTCCCATACGGGATTCATACTCGCTATTCGCTCCCCTTGTGTACCTGGCCAACCCCCTTGGCTGAAGTGTGATCTGCTAACAACTTCATACAAATTTAATGCCAGATCTACCAGCTTCTCAAAATTTTTTTCCGAAAAACCTACCAGTGTCATCCTCAGGGTAGGGTCATGTAATCCTAATGTGAAAGTCCTTGTTATCGAGGCAGCTATCTCTTCCCGCAGAGCCTGATCCCCTGAACCCTTATAATGGTCCAATATATAGTCCTCGGCCTGCGTTCGTAAATCAATTAATCTTTCGGCGAATTCCCTGACACCTTCTCTCGGAGATTGAACAGTCATCTGTATCTCCGCACTCACAGTGTCCAGTGATTTCAATGGCAGGTACGCTTGTTTTATCGCAGCGTATAGAGCTATAGTGGTGACTTGCTTCCCCCTCAATAGAGTATACGCACTACCGTAAAGCCTCTGCTTCACGCAAGCAATGAAATCCTGCATTTCTGCATTGCTGATGCACCTCTTAGCTAATTGAGCACCCTTTTATGATCTTATAGATCTTGTCCCTGAAAACAGAGGTACCAGCCTACTAACAGATTTCGAAATCGCCTCGATACCCATTTTCTCTTTTATTGTTAACGCGGAAGGAAAGGAAATAGAGTTGCTCTGCTTTGGGCTACTGACTTGAACAACAGCTTCCTTATGGTGCAGAGTTTGGTCGTGGGCCAGCTCCAGCTCTTGTTTTAGAAGCCTATTCTCCTCTTTTAGCTCTTGGAGTCTCCGCCATGCCTGTTCCAACGACGAGAAGTCCTCCTTACTCCGCTGTCTTGTCGTCCTATCCTCCGCTGACGTAGAAAGTCCTCTAGGCGCTCCCTAAGGTCGTCTCTTTCAGCTTCCAATTCTGCTAACTGGATCGCTTGTATTTCCCTTTCGACCAGATGGTTGTCGTATCTGTTTTTCAAATGCCCAAATTGCCGTTTCCAGTGCTTTATTTCGTCTATGTAGCTCTTATTTCTGTTATCTAAAAAAATTAAGCAAGTCATCCAAAACTGCATCTGCCTGTTCTACCTTTGAGTTATTCACTACGCTGCCAAGCTTGGCTCTGATTAAGTCTAGATTTTCTTTATTATTTACAGTTAAATTTAAGTTTTCCCAAATTTTCTCTATTAATCTATCGATTTGCCCAAGGAGATTCTTAAAATCCCTATTTAAATTGTAAAATTTCTCCTCCCATTCATTTACTATTTCCATTAACCTAATTTACTTAGTTGCAATTAAAACACAGGAATTAGCGATTTCTAGCCCTGTCATTACTAACCTACTTCAACCACAAAGAAAACAACAACAATACGTAGTAATTTCAAGGCCAGCGTAACCAGCCGCATTAAAACTGAGCGTCGAATTTCGCTACCCGCACGGTCATTCACCGTTCGCTCACTACGCGGAAACAAAAAGTTAACCTTGAAGCGATGATCGCGTTTCAAGGTTTAACCAAATAAAACACCCGAACTCGTGTTCGAATTTTTATAAACAAATGATTTATTTTTATCTAAAAGCTAAATACATTTATTTTTTCCTTTCTAAATAAAATTTCATTTTTATTTAACTTATACTTAGATGTTTAGTATATGTATGTATATGTATGTTGCACATATTCAATGTATACATTACCTCTTATGGTTTGTTTTTTGTTCACTTTAATATCGGTCAGCGGGGCCAACGAAAGAAAATTACTGACACTTCAGGATTGGAAAACGCGTAATAAGACAAAGTTCATTGCGTTAAACTTTGTTAAAACACGCGCGGTATGTGAATAAAACATTTGGGAACCAATTTCCACTAAACCCAGTGTCCCTTTTCCTTAAAATAATTCACCAAAATCCCAAAATAATTCCGCAAAACGTTGAGAGGAATTATTTTTCCCTCTGGTTAGTGTGAGGTGTACAAAAAAATCAACCCGGCATAATATGCCACTGGGTCGGACTCTCCTGCAATTGGTATTGGCTTCAACCAGGACCAATTTTATTCGAGCTTGTGTTGGTGTAACAATCACCACAAAGCCAGACTCAGCCTCAGGTTAAAGGGTAAAGGAGTCTTGCCCAGGATTGAGTTTTGTTAGTACAAAAAAAAAATTTCATGTAAAATTATAATCGATCTTAATAATAATAAACTCATCATATTTTAATTCGTAAATAAAAGCAACTTCCCATCTGTACTTCAGTCCAAATAATGTAGTGTACTTTCGAGGAATACGGCTTAATGTGTGGTCCGTTTATTTCGCCAAAGCTTCTTATTGCTTTGAAGACACTGGTCCTTTACTTTCTCAACCGCTTGAGTAAAAACGCACTATTCAACTTAGAACGCTCAATCGTTCGTTTATTTTTTTTCCTTTCTCGCGACTTCAGACTTTGCACTTCACAACGTAAACTTGAAATATCAGAACTAGCCTTTTGCCATCTCTTAATTAAAAAACAAAACCAGAAGCAACATTTTTCTTTATTAGAAAAAATTAACTACTTACAACATCCAAAACTCCAAGCTTCCTCAACATTTCGCAAACTCTTTAAAAATTAATAATGAATAAAAATAACTCACCGAAACAAAATTTAGATTTCTTTAAGCTCCGTCTATCCGCTTCCCCTTTTCTCCGCTGCTTTCTGGCAAAAATTTTGGACAATTTTTAAATTGCACTCAAATTACTGCATACAATTTTTTACACTGCACTAATTTTAAGAATTTTTTTTTTTATATTTTTCCTTTTACTTTTATTATTTCTTCTTTATTGTTTTACCATTTCCTTTCAATTTTAATTGTATTTAATTTTTAATCGTTCGTTTATTTTTTTTTCTCCTTTCTCGCGACTTCAGACTTTGCACTTCACAACGTAAACTTGAAATATCAGAACTAGCCTTTTGCCATATCTTAATTAAAAAACAAAACCAGAAGCAACATTTTTCTTTTTTAGAAAAAATTACACTACTTACAACATCCAAAACTCCAAGCTTCCTCAACATTTCGCAAACTCTTTAAAAATTAATAATGAATAAAAATAACTCACCGAAACAAAATTTAGATTTCTTTAAGCTCCGTCTATCCGCTTCCCCTTTTCTCCGCTGCTTTCTGGCAAAAATTTTGGACAATTTTTAAATTGCGCTCAAATTACTGCATACAATTTTTTACACTGCACTAATTTTAAGAATTTTTTTTTATATTTTTCCTTTTACTTTTATTATTTCTTCTTTATTGTTTTACCATTTCCTTTCAATTTTAATTGTATTTAATTTTCAATCGTTCGTTTATTTTTTTTTTTCCTTACTCGCGACTTCAGACTTTGCACTTCACAACGTAAACTTGAAATATCAGAACTAGCCTTTTGCCATCTCTTAATTAAAAAACAAAACCAGAAGCAACATTTTTCTTTTTTAGAAAAAATTACACTACTTACAACATCCAAAACTCCAAGCTTCCTCAACATTTCGCAAACTCTTTAAAAATTAATAATGAATAAAAATAACTCACTGAAACAAAATTTAGATTTCTTTAAGCTCCGTCTATCCGCTTCCCCTTTTCTCCGCTGCTTTCTGGCAAAAATTTTGGACAATTTTTAAATTGCACTCAAATTACTGCATACAATTTTTTACACTGCACTAATTTTAAGAATTTTTTTTTTATATTTTCCTTTTACTTTTATTATTTCTTCTTTATTGTTTTACAATTTCCTTTCAATTTTAATTGTATTTAATTTTCAAGTTTTGCACCTTCACTTTTCAAGCTTTTTCTCCTCTTAAAATTTTGAAAATTCTTTTATATTACTATAATTAAATCGAATAATTTGTTATCTTTTTTCTAAAAAGATTTTCCTCTCTTATTTCAGTTCACAAATTTTTTTTTTAAAAAACTTCCGCGATCTTCGGTTCGGGGATCGGCTGCGCCAAATATATTGTGGTATCCTTCCGCTGAAGGACACCCACGACAAGAGAAATTAAACTTAAATAATGTTGTGGTATCCCTCCGTTGAAGGATACCCGCGACAAAGGAAACACTATTTGTTGAAATTTCACGACGGACACCACGTCCGTACTTTATTAGATTCAAACTTGGACTCTTTTCTTAATATTAACACAAATTATTAGCCAGCTCGGTTGAGCCAGCTGAGTGGGTCAATCGCTGCACTTTGTCCCATTGTGCAATATGCCTTGGAATTGGAATTCTGCTGGAAATTATTGGCTGTTGGCAAGTGGGAGTTTCGCAACTCAAACTTTGATGCCTCGCTTGCGGAACTTGGATTCCGCAAGCGGACTTGCTATTTTGGGAAAAATATGCTTTTGCGCAATTTAAATTCTACTTTGCATTTATTGAACTGTGATCGAGAAGCGACCACAGTTTGGCCTAAAAGTATGCCTTCCAAAAAAATAACTGCAAGCTTCCACGTTGGAAGTATGCAGCGTAAACTAGCAAAGAAATTTCTGTTTCAAAATACGTCTGGTTTTTATCAGGTCTTTTAATATTTTTTCATTCATTCTTATAATCGGTTATATCAGTTATCAGATCAGGTGTATGAGATATCGGATCCGGTATATCAGCTATCAGATCAAGTGTATCAGCTATCGGATCCGGTATATCAGCTATCAGATCAAATCAGGTGTATCAGCAGATTAGATCAGGTGATCAGCAGATTAGATCAGCTGATATACCTGATCAGCTATCAGATCATCTTTGCTGATTACCAGAAATCCATATTTATCTTTCCAACATTCTCTACATATATTTAAAAACTTTCCAAAAGTCATGTCTGTTCCCACATGATCATTGTATATGTGTTTCAAATTCATTTCATCTTGTTTGACTATAATAATCATGTTAGCATTATCACATACTAAATGCTTAGGGATTCGTGTATATGTTTGACATAAATAAAAACAATCGATGCATTTGTGTCGACCCATACTAAAGTATTCGCGAATGTTGTTTTGCTTCTCACAAGCAAACATCATCGAATATCATAATGGAGTTGGTTTTTGCTTCATCTGGTTTGAGGACTTGTTCGTTCTCGGAAAATGTAAATAATCCAATATTTTGAATTGGATTTATTAATTGCTTTAAATATTCATATTATGGTTGATACAACGACTTTGAGTATAAGTATATATTTGGGAATTTTAGTCCATTCGGACTTTCTATTAAACTTAACATAAGGTTGGTCTTTCCACAATTCGAAGGTCCGACAATAAGACATCTTATTGAATTTGGTAACAGAAAACTTGATTTGGAAACATTATTAGTTGCTGTATCTATATTCTTTATTATAATATTTCTGTGTTGTTTAATGAAACGCATGTAAGAAAAAAATGTAGAACCTGGCCTGCATCCCAACCGAGCCAGTTTTCAGTAAACGAAAACTGAAAACGCGGTGACCTGGATTGTGCGGACCCAACTTCAGGTGGAATTAATTCTATCAACAGCAATAAAAAGAAAAAAGCAACGTAGCAAAGGCGAAAATATGCAAACCTCAATAATAACAACAACCACATTAACTCGCTTGCCAACAAAGGGCAAGGAATACATGAACCACATACAACAATTACAACACAGACTGAGACGCGAAACCAGCAAGCAAAAATTAAAGCAGAGCCTTGGGAAATTACCAATAAAATCAGGTGGAATACTGTTTACAACAATTACAACACAGAATGAGACGCGAAACCAGCAAGCAAAAATTAAATTATAGCCTGGAAATCTACCAACAAAATCACAAGGAATATTTCTAGAAATAAGCACAATAACAACAAGTACGTTGAGTGCCGCTTTGCAAATTAGAAAATTCCGGAATGTGCACAAGAACAACGACTGCAGCGGAGTTGTTTCGATAGGTGTATAAAAGGGCCCACCGCGCTGACTTCGTACTCTTTTGGAATCTCGTAATCTCGTGCTTCAAGTGGTAAGTCGTCCAACCTTGAACCCTTAGTACCTCGGAGAGGCTGAGTGCTTTTAAGCGGACGCCAATCCTTAGTACCTCGTAGTGGCTGAGTGCTTTTAAGTGGACGCCAATCCCGAATTCAAGTAAATTTTAGTACCTCGTCGTGGCCGAGTGCTTTTAAGCGGACGCCAATCCCGAATTCAAGTAAATTTTAGTACCTCGTCGTGGCCGAGTGTTTTTAAGCGGACGCCAATCCCGAATTCAAGTAAATTTTAGTACCTCGTCGTGGCTGAGTGCTTTTAAGCGGACGCCAATCCCGAATCCAAGTAATTTCTAGTACCTCGTCGTGGCTGAGTGCTTTTAAGCGGATGCCAATCCTTAGTCCAAGTAAATTGCAGCACCTCGTCGTGGCCGAGTGCTTTTAAGCGTACGCTAATCCCGATTCCAAGTAAATTTTAGTACCTCGTCGTGGCCGAGTGATTTTAAGCGGATGCCAATCCTGAACCCAAGTAAATTCTAGTACCTCATCGTAGCTGAGTGCTTTTAAGCGGACGCCAATCCTGAATCAAAGTAAATTCTAGTACCTCGTAGTCGCTGACGCCGACAATCATAAAACCTCGTATTCTAGAACTCTGTGTGTATATAGATTTTGTAGTTGTACGGACTGAGTGCTATTCAGCAGACATCAGAATTAAAAGAACTAGTTTTTAAGAAATGCTGTTCGTTCGCCTAGTTAGTGTATAACAATAGCGATAAGAGACCTAAAAATAAAACTTTGAATAACGGTGAATAAATAATCGAAAACTATCAAAAGAAAACCGAAAGCCTTTCATTTGAGTGTTCGGTACGGGAAAAGACAGCAAATTCAGTGAGCGAATAAACGCATACAAACGCGATGAAAGCTAAAGTAAAATTCGGCATGGGGAGCACGATGAATAAAACTCTTAAGAAAATTAAGAGAAAACTTAAAAAGAAATGTAGCAAGAAAATATTTACCCAAGCGGTTAAAAACGCATTGAAAATCATTAAACAACGAAAACCAGAAGATATTCCCAGTGCTATAAAAATCACATAAAAGGTTGTAAAAAACTCTTTCGGACGGAAGAAGGCGATGGTTAACATTCCACGCGTTATACCCGTTCCTAAAGTAGGAGGGTTCCTACCATTAGTACCCATTTTAACTGCTCTGGGAGCTGTTGGAGGCTTAGCATCTGGAGGAGCTTCAATCGCAAAAGCAATTAATGATACAAAAGCCGCTCGACAACAATTGGAGGAAGCGAATCGACATAATAAGACCATGGAAGCCATCGCTATGGGAAAAGGCTTATACTTGAAACCATACAGAAAAGGATTGGGAGATATATATTCATTGATTATATTATAGTCCGCAACCAAAAAACTTTTATAGAATCTACCCAAAAGAGCCCTCACAGACGTCGACTTGATGAAATATGCAAAGAACCTACCACATTTCAGAGGTATTTTTATGCGAGCCAGTCTCCCGAAACGACCTCGTCAACAGGAATGTGGAATCGTTAATCTGGATACATCAAAGGGCCCCGGTACTCATTGGGTAGCACATTATAAAGACAAGAACTGCAAAGAATATTTTGATAGCTTTGGAAACTTGCAACCACCACATGAAATAATAAATTATTTGCGAGGAGTACGTTACAACTACACTCAACATCAAGACTATAATTCATACAACTGTGGTCATCTATGAATAAAATTTCTTTACATGTTAAATAATAAATAAATAAATATAGTTTTTAAAATTATAATAGTATATTCTTTTTATTAAACCTTTTAATATGAATAAACAATTATTTATATGGTGTGTTGAATTTGGACGATGTTGAAATTATGTTAATGATGGTGAAGATGAATTTTTCAAGTATTTTTTATATACTTTTAAGAGTACTGTACTTATGTAAACAACATATTGCACGCTGGTTATGTAGACGTCATATAAATACTACATTAAAGTTCCAGATATACAGTCTTTGTGTAACTTTGGTCAGGTGCAGTCAACTTTAAAAAATTTTGTAAAATAATTTACAACAAATTCAATAAAATAATATTAGTAAAATGAATCAGCTCCAACAAACTGACTTTTCTCTCTCGTACGCTGCTGTGAAAGACTTCAATCAAACGAACTCCAACCAGAAAAATATCCTCCATGTCAAGGATATCGAACCCATCCAATTCTACACCATAAAAAATGTTCGCAGAACAACAACAAAGTTTGAGAATCGTATATTAATGGAGCTGGAAGATTGCGTTGTTTTCCTACCACAAAAATTAAATGATAAATGTAGGGCGACCATAGCAGAATTCAGCAATGACAACTATTATTTCATAAAGCTGTTGGAAGAAGATGGAGACAATTTTTGCTAGGAGTTTCAGGTCGACTTTCCTCAATCGCAACCCCTACTCGAAACATATTTTACAAATTGTCAAAAAGATTTTAATAAAAAAATAAATAAATTTTTACAAATATGTCGCCTTTTATTTATAGACTCTTGCATAAAATGATATCAATTTATTTATTCTGGTAATAGTTAAATTTATAGTGCAGCAAACGCAGGTGTCTGGTCCATCCATAGTTTCACTAGAAGACCAGCAATATGTAGTATAATGCCAACCATGTTTGGAGACAATCGCAAAGGCATCTTTGTATTTGGTTAGTTTTGTATGGCTTGTTAAAATGTAATCAAAATGCTCCTCCAGTATATTTTCCCTGTGAGTTACCGTTACAATTAAGCTAATTCCAAGAATTAAGAAAACAATAAGATGTAAAATTTATGAGTGCACATTCATTTTCATACTGCAGTTGAAAACCTTATATGATAAATAAATAATATATCAACAAAAGTGAAATTGAGATAACGAAGAGACCCGTCTCCGTGTTCGATCATGTTCGGTTTAGTTCCGCGTAATTTTATCACATTCTTCGGAAATGTTTATATTAATTTAATTCCTGGAGAATTCGAGTCAAGGCACAATTGGAAACCAAGCAATTAAATAAAAACAACAACAGCAAGAACAACAAGGCGAGTTTCATATTTCTTAAAATAACAACTCCGCGCTTCAGACCGTGGATGCGAGTCACAGCTCGAACCGCTCCCTTAATGTTTACGATAAGTTTTACTACACTTCTGGGGCAGCGTCTCAGAAGCGAAGCAATTAAATAAACAACAACTACAACACTACTGCTTACGCAGCTTCTGCTTAGCCAGCCTCTGCTTATCAAGCTGCCACCGCGAGCACACACATTCCCTCAGCTCTGAATCCTACATGCAAACATTAAAACTACAACAAAAACTACAACAGCATACTTCCTAAATTTCCTAAAAAATAACTTCACTCACCAACCCTATGCGATACACATACCATAACGCACGTCGCTCACCTCCCTGCTTCCTCACCATCACCCCAAACAACCGTCGGTCCGACAGACCGTCAGCCGCCAGTCCGTTCGCCGCCTGTATGTCTGCCAGGTCACCAGGGTTGCCACCTGCCTCGACCAACAGGGCTGCCACCCCTCGAAAAAATCCCACGAAAAATTCCTAAAAATTGTTTAAAAAAATTTTTTTTACAAATTTTAAATTAATAATAATAATAATAATAATAAAATAATAATAATAATAATAATTGTTGCGGCGATTTGTGTTTACTTGTGATTCCTTTTGGTGCTTGCGAAAGCAATAAAACGACGTGCTTTGGCTCATGAAGAAGCAATATGTACAATAAATTACAACCAAGTAACAACATTAATACAGTACATTTGTAAATATCAAAAATAGTAATCTTTATTGAAATAGAACGCCCTTAGTAGGCAATACGCAAAGTTTTGTAATTGGGCGTACAAGTTCTTCTTCCGCTGTCTTTATAGTGACGACTCGGACACGTCCATCTCCTACGGGATGACATTTTATAACTTTAGCCAGCTTCCATTTTGGTGGTGGAGTTTATTCGTTAAGCACAGCTACTACATAATTTTCTTGGATGTTGGGTGAAGGTCGGACCCCGTCTTTGTAAATTCACCAGGTACTCGTCACGCCAACGTCGCCAAAAATGTTGCCTCATCGCGGAAATAAGGCGCCACCGCTGCCTTAAGTTACCTGTAAATTCCTGTATTTCTGGCTCCTGTAGCGACTTCAGTGGTTCACCCACGAGGTGTCCAGGCGTTAGGATTTCTAAATCATCAGCATGTGCCGCATGGGTGCACAGAGGACGTGAGTTGACGCACGCCTCAACTTCCGTAAGCAACGTACTGAATTCTTCATAACTAAGCAAGCTATCACCTAAGGCGCGTTTGATGTGATATTTCACACGTTTAACGCCAACTTCCCAGTAACCGCCCATGTGCGGTGCATCTGGAGGGTTGAAATTCCAAGTAATGGCGGAATCAGCGAAAAAAACTCGTACTTTCTCATCAGCTATACATCGTTCAAACATGTTGCGTAACTCCCTTTCGGCGCCCACGAAGTTCGTACCGTTGTCTGAAAACACGGATTTGCAATACCCATGACGATTTATAAACCGTTTGAAGCAATTGAGAAATGACGCTGACGACAGATCTGCTTGTGAAGTGAGCAGCAAGCTTGTTCGATCGTGCTTCCAAATTAGTTGTATGCTGTGCGGTAGGTCCATGCTTCCAAAACTGGGATGCATCTTTTAAAAATTCTGGTCCCTCCCACCACTGTCGGTGTTCCAGCAGTTCGGCCGGAGTTAAGCCTCTTGAAGCACAATCCGCCGGATTGTGTTCAGAGCGTACGTGATGCCAGATGTCCAGCGGTAACACGGCCTGTATCTCAGAAACACGATTTGCAATGAAAGTTGTCCATCGCTTCGGATGAGCTTGCAACCATGCTAAAGTGATGGTGGAGTCGGTCCAGGCGTACAGTGGATAATCACTGCTATCCCAGCTGGATAAGACCCTTTTTACAAGTTTCGCTGCTAGGGGAGCAGCACATTGCTCTAACCGGGGAAGTGTTATTACCTTGAGCGGCGAGACGTAATTCCTGTATAAACTCATTGTAACATTTACGCAAATCTTTGTTAATTGCAAAACGTCTCTCCATTCGTATTAAACTGCGGACTGCGCGATTGCGGGACTCTCCAAGAGGTACGTTGGGCTTTAACGGTAGTTCAACGATAAACCGGCCTTCAAGCGTACGGCGATGCGTTAACTCAAAAGAGTCTTCACAAACCATTTCTTCAGCTGTGAAATGTTTCATTTGCGGCAACTCTTCTAACTCCCAAAACTTGGTTAATGTGGTTTCTAAATTGGTGTCGCAAAGCAAAGTGTTCACCAGTCTCATTGAATGCTGCGCACCACTTACGCGGCCAAAAAGTGTCCAGCCAAACACTGTGCGTTGAGCCATGGGTGTTCCTGGAGCGCCCTTACACACATCTGGGATTATGAACTGGTCCAATGTATCCATGCCAACAAAAACATCTATAGGTCCTGGTTTCATATACTCTGGATCAGCAAGCGGCAGTTTTTCCACATGTGGCCATGAAGAAGTAATATTTCCTTAGTTGGCAAATCATTCGTAATTCGTTGTAAAATAAGTGCATTGATGGGAAAACGCTGGGTTGTTAGGACGGGCGACAGTGTTAATGATATTTCACCCTTGGTGCGCCCTTCTCGTGCAGAACCGATTCCAGCGACAAAAACCGACGACGACCTCCTTGGTACTTGTAGACGTTGAGCGCAAGATTCAGATACGAACGAAGCGTGCGATCCAGTATCAAAAAATATACGTGCAGTTTGCCACCTACCACAACAATCCTGGACTCGCGCCACGGCAGTAGCTAAGCTTTTGGCTCTGTTTCGAAGTGCGATATATGACTGATGGTGGCTATTGACCCTTTAGGCGGTTCGCTAAGCTTTGTTACAGCGAACGGCAACGCTCTGGCGATGAAGGACGTCGCGGAACTCTTATCAGGCTCGGCAGTAATAGCGAGCACCGTGGAGGACTCGTTGTCTTCGGTGACAGTTGCCTCAACATGTCCGTCCCTAACTTTAAAATCGGCATCATGAATGAGCGTATGGTGACGCTGTTGACAAATGCGGCATACCGAATAACTGCGGCATCTCTTTTTAAATGACCTTTGCATAAACAATTTAAGCAGGCTCGATTAGCTTTTATAAACTCTATTCTCGCGTTGGTGGATAAGCCTAAAAACTCTTCACAACTATAAATTCTGTGACAGCCTTTACAATATGAACAGTAAACACTTGTTCCACTTTCTGTTCCTACAGCGTGTAGCACATTTGCTTCTTTTCGGGGACCACCCTTAAATTACTCTTAGCTGCTTCGGACCCAGAAGCTGTCAATAACGCCGAAAGAGAACGGCACCTTACTTCCAAAAAGAGTTTTAGTTGCTCAAAATTTGCTGGTTCATCGGTTTCAAGTGTCAATTCCCACTGTTTTCTCGTCTCAAATGCTAGCTTGTTTACCACGACATGAACCAACCAGTCATCCCAACATTGTACGGGCCGCCCTAATGCCTTTAAGGCAACCAGATGCTCCAGAATTGGATCCAGCACCTCCTTAATAGCAATAGCAGAATCAAAATTTGCTTGTTTTATTGTAGTTATTTCACGAAGGTGACTCTCTATGATGACTCGTACTACTTTGTAGCGCGACTTCAGCTACACAGCTTCGAAGATAATGGAGCTTCTGACTATTCGCTAGGTTTTTGTTTCCGTCAACTAAAGAGCAAAAAGCATCACAAAACTGAATCCATTCAGTAGGCTCACCTGAGAACTTGGGCAGCTCCATTTTCGGTAACCGTATAGATGCACACACCTGAGTAGGAGCGTTGCCCGTGGTTGCAGGCTCACTCAACACTTTCATTATTCGATTGAAATTCGCCTGTGCTGTTATATAACGCACTTCAGTCAGTGCGCGTTGACTTGATTCTTCTTCTAAAGCTTCCTCCGTTCCAGAGGCAATTTCTATTGCCTCTTGCGACTGCTTGAATCTTTCCCACTACTCATTTAATAGCTGTAAATAGCCTGAACAGGTTTCCACATCTAATGAGAGAGTGTCTTCTTTGCTTTTCGACAAATACCTTTCAATTGCACAGCGAGCAGAGTCACGTATTTTGACATTCTTTGTTGCCATTCTGAGAACATTAACTGAGTACAACAACTAACTGAGCACAACGATTAACGGTGAATTAAATGGCTGTTATTGGGCACAACGATTAACGGCGAATGAAATGGCTGCTATCTAATATATTTATTTTATATTATTATTAATTATAAGCGTTTAGTTAGTTTAACACACAATCCGGCTCGAAGGACCATAAAAATGTTGCGGCGATTTGTGTTTACGTGCGATTCCTTTTGGTGCTTGCGAAATCAATAAAACGACGTGCTCTCGCTAACGTTCCATTTTTTACTGACTCATACCTACACTCAACAATAATAATGAAAAAGAAATCTGTCCACTAAAATCCTCGATCTGGCCACTCCGTGAGGTTGTTGTTGTTGTTGTTGTTGTGCTCCACATTTACTCCACAGTTGCACCACATTTGCACCACATGTGGTTCTATGATTTTACCTGTTGTTGTTGTGGATTAGAAGGTACATATATATACTACTTTGATTCATACAATTTTCCACAAAAGATTTTGTTACAGCATCATTATTTTCAACGGGCTCACCAACACTCTTTAAACGCTTCCAGCGCAGATCTAAATGGTTATCATTATCCAAATTAAATCCCAACACTTTGCAAAAATTTCTCTTTAATTTATTATTTGATACATCTCGCATGGAATGACGACCGAACTTATCGACGCTCATTGTCAATTAGGCTTACAACTCTATTAATACAGCATACGAGTATTTATACAATTACATTAGCTTCTCTCAACTCCTGAATGATGGAAATAATTTCATTGTTGTGATTGTTGTGTCCAGCTGACTGTGAGGATAATAAAAGTCGTAATCTATCAACTAATTCATTCAGATCATCCCAGTAAGTGTAATTAGGTTTTTGCGGATTGACTCTCATCAAACCGGTTCCTGTTTTACGTTTATATGGTGTAGATGTCGATGAAGATTTATCACTAAATAATCCGTTTATGATGTTGATGTACTTGAAAGCCTTGGTCTCCTTTATTTGTTCATTTTCATCATAATTACGTTTGTAAGCACTAGTATTGTTTAAAATTATTTTGTAAACTTTTAGATCTGCTTCGTTATAATTTGATGGTGTCTTGTGGAACAATAACTGAAAGAGACCGGGTGTAAGGTTGAAGGAGGGGGGGGATGAAGTGTCAAACGGTTTGTCGAATATTAATATTTCGCCGTTTTGTATTTTGAAAGCACTGTTTCCCAATCTCCATTCACCATCTGTTCCTCTATGCAGTCCATATGCAGTATCCAGCTAATTTTGTTGTTCCAGCTCAGATAAATCCATGACTTTAGTTGATTTGTTTACATCTTCCTCTGTATCATTTATTTGAGAGAAAAAGGCACCGTCTTCATTACTATTGGCAAGAGTCTCGTCTGTAAAATCGATTTCTTTCTTTGCTTTATGTGGTGTACTTGTTTTTAGTATGAGTGGCATCTCATTATGCGTAAAATTTAGAGCATTCTTGTTATTTGTTGATGTTGTTGGTATTGTAGTGTTTCGAACCAATTCCTTTAGAGGTTTTGTGATTGGCTTAAGTGACTCTTCTATTTGATTTTCTACATCTGCTTTACTCAGTTTTAGGTTGCGAAATTTCTGTTTCAAAATACGTCTTGCTTTTACCAGGTCTCTTAATATTTTTTCATTCATTCTTAGCATCTGCTTAGCTTAGCATCTGTATATCAGATCAGATCAGGTGTATCAGATTTGTCATTAATTTTATATTATGATAGATTATATCAGCTATCAGATCAGATGCAACAGCTATCAGATCAGTTCAAAGGCTGTTACATATACAAAGGCTGTTACATACAAAGGCTGTTACAGATACAGTTCAAAGACTGTCTACATATATTTAGAAATTTTTCAAAAGTCATGTCTGTTCCTACATTATCATTGTATATGTGCTTCATGTTCATCTCGTCCTGCTTAAACATACTAATCATGTTGTCATTATCGCGTACTAAATACTTGGGTATGCGTGTATATATGTTTAACATAAATAAAAGCAATCGATGCACTTGTGTCTGCCCATACAAAATGTTATTTTGCTTCTCACAAGCAACACCATTGGTTTCATTAATTGTTTTAAATATTCATATTTCGGTTGATACAACGACTTTGAATATAAGTATATATTTGCAAAATTCAGTCTATTAGGACTTTCTATTAAACTCAACATGACGTTGGTCTTTCCACAATTTGAAGGTCCGACAATAAGGCATCTTATTGAATTCGGCAGCAGGGAGCCGTGTCGATATTTCGATATGTTGTCAGTAACAGAATCCAGATTTTTAACAATGATATTTTTGTCTTGCTTGACGAAACGCATTTTGGCAATTAATATAAATATACAATAACCACACCTTTATATTAATTTTCATTCAGTACGAGTAGGTGAAAAGATATAAAATGGCTATAAATTACAAGAAACATGTCAGTAATAATCAGTCAGTAACCGGAAGAGGTTTATTAAATGATGTAATAAATTCTCTACCAATTGAACTTCATTTACCGGGTTATCAGTTTTGTGGACCAGGAACTAAACTAAACCAACGCTTGGCAAGAGGCGATAAAGGAATAAATCCCCTGGACGCCGCATGTAGAGAGCACGACATAGCTTATGATAAAACAAGAGACTTGAATAAGCGCCACGAAGCAGATAAAATATTAATTGAAAGGGCGTGGCAAAGAGTAAAATCAAAAGACAGCAAATTGAGTGAGCGAAAAAACGCACGATTAGTTACAAACGCAATGAAAGCTAAAGTAAAATTCAGTATGGGGAGCACGATGAGTAAAGCTCTTAAGAAAATTAAGAGAAAAGTCAAAAAGAAATGCACCAAGAAAATATTCCCTAAAGCAGTTAAAAGCGCTCTGAAAATTATTAAACAATAAAACCCCGAAGATATTCCAAGTGCTATAAAAATCGCACAAAAGGTTGTAAAAAATTCTTTCGGACGCGTTAAAATTCATTCCACGCGTTATACCCGTTCCTAAGACAGGAGGGTTTCTACCATTAGTACCGATTTTTAATAACTGCTCTGGGAGCTGTTGGAGGCTTAGCATCTGGAGGAGCTGCAATCGCAAAAGCCATTAATGAAACAAAAGTCGCACGACAACAATTGGAAGAAGCAAATCGACATAATAAAACTATGGAAGCAATCGCTATGGAAAAAGGCTTATACTTGAAGCCATACAGAAAAGGATTGGGTCTGTATTATAGTCCGCAGTCAAAAAACTTTTAAAGAATCTACCCAAAAGAGCCCTCACAGACGTCGACTTGCAAAGAAACATGCAAAGAATCTACCTTATTTCAGAGGTATTTTTATGCGAGACAGTCTCCCGAAACGACTTCGTCAGCAAGAATGTGGAATCGTTAATCTGGATACATCAAAGGGCCCTGGTACTCATTGGGTAGCATATTACAAAGACAAGCACTGCAAGGAATATTTTGATAGTTTTGGAAATTTGCAACCACCGCATGAAATAATAAATTATTTGGGAGATGACGTAAATTACAACTACACCCAACATCAAGACTATAATTCATACAACTGTGGTCATTTATGTCTAAAATTTCTTTATAATTTAAGCAAAATAAACAATAAATATAGTTTTGAAAAGTAATAGTATTGACTTTTTATTGAACTTTTAATATAAACATTATTTAAATTTTTTATATTCTATGTTGGATTTCGTACGTCTCCCTCATTTACTGCTGTGAAGGACTTTAATGGAAAAAACTTCAATCAGAAAAATATTCTGTATATCCCAGCAGATTTTATACAATAAAAAGTGTGCGCAGGACAAAAACCAAATATGGGGATCGCATTCTAATGGAGCTGGAAGATTGCGTAATTTTTCTACCGCAGAAATTAAACGATATTTGTGATGCGACTATAGCAGAGTTCAGCAACGGAAATTACTACATAATAAAACTGATGCAGGAAGATGGAGAAGATTTTCGATTGGACGTACAGGTCGACTTTCCTCAATCGCAACCCCTGCTCGAAACATATTATACAAATTGTCAAAAATTGTCAATTTATTTATTCTTGTAGTAGTTAAATTTATAGTGCAGCAGATGCATGTGTCTGGTCGATCCACAGTTTCACTAGAAGACCAGCAACATGTATAATGACATCCATATCGTGACTCAATCGCAAAGGCATCTTTGTATTTGATTAGTATTTGTATAGCCTGCTAAAATGTAATCAAAATGCTCCTCCAGTATATTTTCCCTGTGAGTTACTAAAAACTCATGAACTCGAGTTAAAAATGTTGACATTTTTACGTGATTCATCTTGTTTAGTTAATAGTTGATTGTTGACTGACTTCTATTTGTTCTATTACATAATTTTATAAAGTAAAAAAATGTTACACATGTTACTTACGGTTGTATACTTTATCCAAGAATTAATTAAGCTAATCCAAGAATTAAGAAAACAATAAGATGTAAAATTTAAACATGCACATTCATTTTCATACTCCGACTGAAACCCTTGTAAATTAAAAAAGAAAAAAGAAACATGTCAACAAAAAACGAAATTGAAATAAAAAATCTGTATATGTTCTATCATGTTCGGCTCAGTTCCGCTTAATTTCATTGCATTCTTCGGAAATGTTTACATTAATTTAATTCCAGCAAATTCGAGTCAAGCCACAGTTTGGTCCCAAGCAATTAAATAAACAATACAAAAATACTCTACCTCTGCTTAGGCAGCCCCACACTCAAGATCATGCATGCTCGCAAAGCCACAGTTCGATCCTGTTGAGGTTCGGGGTTGCTGCATTCCATTCCCTACAATTATTAAATTAATCTTTTTATTTATTTGACTTGAAAATGAATGCAACGGTCATCGTTTTGCTTCTTTCGTGAGAACTTATTTGCACACCACCTGAAATGTGCATCTTGTGGTGTCAAATGCATAGGCAGTGGCGTCAGCACAGCTGCTTTTTCAGTTCCCATCAAAAACGGTGACGCGAGAATTTTAAATTCTGACTCCACCTGGTGGTTTTAAATTTCGCCTAATTCTATGTACGTGATGGGAACAAACCATTTGTTCCAAACCATTCATGGGAATGGAATTTGGCGACCAAAGAATCCCAACATACGTGTACGTGTGACAAGTATTTATATAATTGTAATTAATATCACTATATATAGTACGATTTTAATATTAAAGAGTTCAGTTCAATTATAACTAGAAGAGTGCCTCGTCATTTGTAATTCAGAGTTAAGCTTCTTGTGCAGCTAAAGTGTGTAACGAGTTTTTGTTTCCAGCTGGGGTAGCGTCAGTCGCCCCAGGGTACACTGGTGGTGGCCTTCTCCGAAGGTGACCACCTCCTTTGACAGGTTCTCGGCATACTTCCTGGTTCGCTGCTCCCTAATAAAGCTGTTGAGTCTTTGTCGCATCTCTTTCCCCGTGCCGTCTGTTGATAATCCGATTAGCTGCATTTGTCCCTCGAACTCTTCTTTTCGCAGCTTGTAAATGAAACTTAAATTGTCTGAGAGAAGTTTTTCTTCCTTCTCGCTTTCTCTAGTTTGTGAACTGCTTCTCGATGAAGACCGTCCCTGCTCGGGCGCCATTTGTAACGAGTTTTTGTTTCCAGCTGGGGTAGCGTCAGTCGCCCCAGGGTCCATTTTGGGGGATCTCGTAACCTTCAAATTTCCAACCACCGCGACGGTCAAGAATTACACACCATTTGCTATGGAGCAAATCTATCACTGAAAATTCAGCTCGGACGTATGCGGCTTGGTGTTCGTTTTTTTTTCTTTTTTTATTATTTTATCCAATTTACAAAGTTTACAATCTTACTTTCTACGCCTCTGGTTACAATTGGTTTGTCAGGCCGAATGCCTGGCGACAGAGGGTCGCGTACAATAGTTTGTCGGTACAGGAGACGGGGAGCCGAGTGCTCCGCGACAGAAGGCCGCTTACAATGGTTGCGGGTGTACAGTTGACGGAGGGACCGAATGCCCCGCGGCAGAGGGCCACTTACAATGCTGGTGAATACAAAGTCGGAGGAGCTGAGTGCTCCGCGGCAGAAGGCCGCTCACGGGTGAAAGCTCCGAAGAACTGATTCCGGCCGAAGCCTTGAAATTCCCGAAGGAATGATTCCGGCCGAAGCCTTAAAATTCCCGAAGACATGATTCCGGCCGAAGCCTTAAATTTCCCGGAGGAATGATTCCGGCCGAAGCCTTGAAATTCCCGAAGGAATGATTCCGGCCGAAGCCTTGAAATTCCCGGAGGAATGATTCCGGCCGAAGCCTTGAAATTCCCGGAGGAATGATTCCGGACAGTCCTAAATACGCCCAAAGATACTCCTAAAATACGCTTAGGATACGCCGGCAACTACTTCTACTCTAGTCAATGTATTACGTGTTCATTAACCCGTTCCAAATATGAGCCACTCGTTATGCGATAGTTGGGGCTGTCGAACCAGGTGGTCAACTGCTCCACGCAAAAGGAGTTTCTGTTATAGCAAGCAAGAATTGAGTCTTTGCTTACCGGCAAAAGCTGACTGCTCTTGCACAAACTATTCGTTAAATGCGCATGCTGCTCAAAACTCAGTGAGAATCATATGCAGCGTGTGCGCGGCGAAAGAAAATAATTAAATAAATTAATATGTTTTTAAAATTTCCTGGTTCAATTCTGGTTTTGTTGTTCTTGTTAGTTATAGGGTGTTTCAAAATCTTTATTTTGTTCTCATTCGATTATCATTCGAAACGAATGAGATGGATTCTCATTTGCCAAATCGTATGGAAATTATTCTCATTCGGATTCTCATTCGCGAAATCTGACGCGAATGAGTCATTCGAGGTCGATGTAAACGTAGTATTATTCGGTAAAAGTGCCTGAATAAGAAACTTAACATAAAATCCCTACCAACTACTTCGGTGCATGTACCAGAAGTAGTTTCTAAACAATTGGGATAAAAATAAGAACAGATCCGTTCACTTTATGTTTACATTAAATTTCACTACGCTTCTGGGGCGGCGTCTCAAAAGCGAAGCAATTAAATAAACAACAACAACTACAACACTACTTCTGCTTAGGCAGCCTCTGCACCCAACAAGCTGCTACCCAACAGCATACGTTCCCATAGTCGCTTGGCTCATAAAAATCCTACCCTCATCCATTCACACTCACTCTTGACACTTATGATCTCCCAGTGCTCACATACCATAACACACGTCTCTCCCCTCCCTCTCCCTTCTTCCTCACCATCTCCGACTGACCGTATATCCATCAACCGACTGATCGTATGTCCGTCCGCCAGCCGTCAGGGTTGCCACCTGACAAAATCCCTAAAAAAAAATCCCCGAAAAATTCCCGGAAAGTCTCCAAATACCCGACCAAAAAATCCCACAAAAGTCCTCAAATCCCCACAAAAAATCCCATGACAAAATCCCTCGATCTGGCAACTCCGTTTTCCACTCCTATAGTATTTCTCACTCTTACAGGCTTATTCTGTAAACTCACATCCTGCGTTCAGTTCGATTTTATTCTCTATTCTCTTTTGTTATTTTCTTAAAACATATGTTCTCTTGTCAGAAAAAAAATAAAACTGAACGCATCACATCCCATGTCTTTGCGACGTATGTTGTTGGTAGTTTTACATGCTTTTCAAAGCTGTTTACGAAAACATACGAATTTTGTAACATTCGACTGCATGCGTTCATCTGTCATCTGGCTCGCAAAGGAAAACCAGTCGTTTCTACTCTGTCGGTATTTGTGGTCATTTTGTCAGTGAAATTTTTTTGAGTTAACATTTAATATTGAATTTATTTGCTTTATTATAATAATTTTCCTAGTTAAAACTTCAATATTTTCACAATAAAACTTCAATATTTTTACACAATGCACCTTCTCTACATAATTGGTGATTTTCCATGACGCTAACATTTGTTGCCAGGTTACGCCACATTAAATTTACATAAGAAATTGCGAAATTTACATACAAAATTACTTAATTTTGATTGAGATTATGTTGAAAATTTTAAAAATGTTCAACATTTAAAATCATGACACAATTTAGCAAATAAATAAATTCTTCATGTATAAAAATGTGGGAGATCTCATTTAAGCAATTGCTCTCATACTTAGCATTCATTATACATGGTAACACTATGCCGATTGAAATAGTATACAAACACATGAAGAATGACAGATAAAAGCAAAACCCGGTCAATTCTTACGAGTTCCCATCCCATGTTTCTGAAAGCTTACAGAATACCTCGTTTTTGATCATGTGATAATTTGAACGCAGGAACTGAACGCAGGATGTGAGTTTACAGAATAAGCCTGTTACACACGCTGCGCCCCCTTAGGGGGAGACTCCGCCGAAATACACAGGCGGAGCCATTTGGATTAGAATATACATATTCCTACTACTTCTATATGTTGTTATAGTTCTGTTGCGTATTTGGCACAGTACCTGCTCGGGCGCCGCTGTAACGAAGTTAACCCCCGGTTCTCCGGTTTCAAGCGCGGGTGAGCTCGTCGAAAGTCCACGGTTCGTCACAGAAAATTTATAATTCGCTGGGACTTCTTTCCAAATTCACTTTATTTCAAGACCTTAACGCAGTGGTACATTTAATGAAGCCTATGAGTGTTGAGCCGAGCTGAGTGGGAGATTGGGTTACGTGATTAGGTGTCGTTGACGATATGATGCACCCGTACGTGCCTTGGTGAGCGCACAGCCGTGACGTCCGCTGATCGCGTGAGCAACTGATGTGACGCACCTGTACGCTGTCTTGATGAGCGCACAGCCGTGGCGTCCGCTGATTGCGTGAGCTCTTGATGACACGCACCTGTACGCAGCCTTAATGAGCGCACAGCCGTGACGTCCGCTGAACGCGTGAGCTACTGATGTGACGCACCTGTATGCTGACTGAATGAGCGCACAGCCGTGACGTCCGTTAACGCGCGTGAGCTCTTGATGTGACGCACCTATACGCTGCCTTGATGAGCGCACAGCCGTCGCGTTCGCTGATTGCGTGAGCTCTTGATGACACGCACCTGTACGCAGCCTTAATGAGCGCACAGCCGTGACGTCCGCTGAACGCGTGAGCTACTGATGTGACGCATCTGTACGCTGTCTTGATGAGCGCACAGCCGTGACGTCCGTTAACGCGCGTGAGCTCTTGATGTTACGCACCTATACGCTGCCCTGATGAGCGCACAGCCGTCGCGTTCGCTGATTGCGTGAGCTCTTGATGACACGCACCTGTACGAGCCTTAATGAGCGCACAGCCGTGACGTCTTCTGAACGCGTGAGCTACTGATGTAACGCACCTGTACGCTGCCTTGATGAGCGCACAGCCGTGACGTCCGCTGAACGCGTGAGCTATTGATGTGACGCACCTGTACGCTGTCTTGATGAGCGCACAGCCGTGACGTCCGTTGACACGGACGATACGGCCCGTAGACCCTCATCACATGCGTCAGTTTGAAGGTAAAACCGTTGTTCGAAGTTGATCTCGGTGAGACGCCGCTTCAAATCCTCGAAAGCATCTTGTTGTTACTTGAGTATAACTTTTGCTACCCTCCTCCATAGGAATGTGCCATCTAATGTACTTGGCATCTTTAAGTCTATCCAGAATATGGTTAATCCGGGGTAGCGGATAGGCATCAGGAACGGAACGAGAGTTTAATTGCCGGTAGTCGACGTACAGACGCCACTTACCTATTTTCTTCCTTACCAACATTATCGGGGCGCTGTGTGGTCTTCTGGATGGTTCTATGCAACCCTGTTTTTAGAGCTCGTCAATCTCTGAGTCGATGACCTTCTGCATGGCGTGATTACGGGGAAAATAGCGCTGTCGGTCGTTCGTCGCGCATGGTTATGCTGTGACTTGCTATGTTCGAGACACCCTGGATTTCCTCGAAATCCTGGGCCTAGAACCGGTATATCCGCTCTTGCTTCGTCGGCTCCTCCTGGACCATGGTGCACCTAGATTCGATGGTCCCAGGTAGCTGTCCCACGACAATGGTGGAATAGCCGCCGCAGGTAATGGTCGTTCCTATGCGGCCCAGAAAGTCGAACCCCAATATTACCTCATCCACCACATCATATGGAGCACCCCTCCGTTTGGGTGTCGGCCCTGACCGTTTCCCGATTACTTCTGGCAACATTCTGTAGTTCTTGGGCCCTTGCGACCGCACCCCTAACAAAATATCAACTGCCTAGCACGACAGTCACGCGCAAAGTGTCCTCCTTGTCCACACTGGCGACACGCAGAGTGTGGATTCCTGACATGGGTGTCTTTCTCGTCGACCACTTGGTGATGACAGCTGCCGTTTCGCGTACTTCCCTTCATCCAGCCGGCTTCTACTCTTCGCAATACCGTTGAGACCGTGGCGTCTCCTTCTCGTCTGCTTTGATATTTTCCCAGTCACCCGCCAGTTTGACTAACTCTTCTAAATTTCTAAATTCACTCCGCTTAACGTATAATCTCAATTCACTCCTGCAATTCCGGTAAATGCGTTCTGGACGTTGGTTCTCGGCCAGATCTGTATGTCGCATCAAACTTTGCAATGCCACCACAAAATCTCCGAAGTTTTCCCCTGGTCTTTGCTGCCGCTGCCGGATGTCATCGTCTAACCTCTCGAAGAAACGGTATGGCAAGAAAAATTGCAGGAAATCGTGTTTAAATGTGTTCCATGACTCCCACTTCTTGTTGTTGCATCGGAACCATTGCATAGCTAGCAGTTGCAGTAGCTCCGGCATGGCGTTTGGGAGGATGTTTATGTCTACGCCGTATACCTTCGCTAATTCCTCCACTCTTCCTACGAAAATCAGTGGATCCTGCACTCCGTCGTAGTTACCACCCCACTTCTTAATTCGGTCAAGCATAGCCATGAAATTCCAGAGTTGCTGGCCGACCCACCAGGCGCGGAGTTCCAATAGAAGTACCCTTCTGGCACAGGACTATGAAGTTGTCGCCAATTTTGCTGCCCCTCTGACGTCGACTCATGTACATCCGGGGTTGGTATCCTTTGTAATTCCAGAGTCGCGGTCATTTTCTTGGCTCCAGCCGGCGGCATTGGAAATTGCCCCTGTTTATACATTTCTTCCAACTGTTTGAGTCGCGACTGTACCTCAAGAGGTAGCTCGCATCTGGACGCAAAAGCCGCGAAGCGATTTCGAAGCTTCTCGACCGTACCTTCAGCTTCTAGTGCAAATTTTTGAGCACATTTTGTAAGCGCGTCTTTGCGCAATTAATAAATCCACGTAACTCCTCCCATTTTACTCTGTGGTTACGGTTCTTGAAACTCTATATGTTGTTATAGTTCTGTTGTGTATTTGGCACAGTCCCTGCGCGGGCGCCACTGTAACGAAGTTACCCCCCGGTTCTCCGGTTTCAAGCGCGGGTGAGCTCGTCGAAAGTCCACGGTTCGTCACAGAAAATTTATAATTCGCTGGGACTTCTTTCCAAATTCACTTTATTTCAAGATCTTAACGCAGTGGTACATTTAATGAAGCATATGAGTGTTGAGCCAAGCTGAGTGGGAGATGGAGTTACGTGATTAGGTGTCGTTGACGATATGATGCACCCGTACGTGCCTTGGTGAGCGTACAGCCGTGACTTCCGCTGATCGTGTGAGCTACTGATGTGACGCACCTGTACGCTGCCTGGATGAGCGAACAGCCGTGGCGTCCGCTGATTGCGTGAGCTCTTGATGACACGCACCTGTACGCAGCCTTAATGAGCGTAAAGCCGTGACGTCTGCTGAACGCGTGACGTACTGATGCGACAAACCTGTACGCTGACTGAATGAGCGCACAGCCGTGTCGTCCGCTGATCGCGTGCGCTATTGATGCGACGCATCAATTCATTTGCCTCGTTGGCTCAGATTACCACGTCTTGTCGTTGCAGCAGCCACACAGAAGTGAACTCTCGTCGAGCTTCGTGTCTTTTTTTTTTTATGGCAGATAGCATTCGTTAGTTAGAAGGGAAAAGGTTAGTGGGAAGGGGAAAAGCGGGAGTAGTGTCGATTTACACCTCTTTTAAAAGCATTGACGTTATAAGTAGGTGGGAAAACATGCGCAGGGAGACTATTCCACAACTTAACTGCGCGACCGAAAAACGAATTCTCGCGGTAGTGGATAGTGCGTTGAAACGGGATCGAGACGTAAAAGGTGCACCGCTCTGGAAAGCCGAGTAGATTTGTTGAATACCTGAACCGAAGGAATCAGGCTGGCTACTTCAGAGGAACAATTACCATTAAAGTAACGGTAAAATAAGGTTACAGTAAACCGTAAGGTTACGGTAAATAAGGTTGCGTACGTAAAACAAGGTTGCGTACGGTACCGTAAGGTTACGGTAAATAAGGGTACACCTTACATCCCAACGATATCCCAAGGTTTCAGTAAAGCTGAAAAGCTGGTACATTTAATGAAGCCTATGAGTGTTGAGCCGAGCTGAGTGGGAGATTGGGTTACGTGATTAGGTGTCGTTGACGATATGATGCACCCGTACGTGCCTTGGTGAGCGCACAGCCGTGACGTCCGCTGATCGCGTGAGCAACTGATGTGACGCACCTGTACGCTGTCTTGATGAGTGCACAGCCGTGGCGTCCGCTGATTGCGTGAGCTCTTGATGACACGCACCTGTACGCAGCCTTAATGAGCGCACAGCCGTGACGTCCGCTGAACGCGTGAGCTACTGATGTGACGCACCTGTATGCTGACTGAATGAGCGCACAGCCGTGACGTCCGTTAACGCGCGTGAGCTCTTGATGTGACGCACCTATACGCTGCCTTGATGAGCGCACAGCCGTCGCGTTCGCTGATTGCGTGAGCTCTTGATGACACGCACCTGTACGCAGCCTTAATGAGCGCACAGCCGTGACGTCCGCTGAAGGCGTGAGCTACTGATGTAACGCACCTGTACGCTGCCTTGATGAGCGCACAGCCGTGACGTCCGCTGAACGCGTGAGCTATTGATGTGACGCACCTGTACGCTGTCTTGATGAGCGCACAGCCGTGACGTCCGTTGACTCGCGTGAGCTCTTGATGTGGCGCAACTACACGCTGCCTTGATGAGCGCACAGCCGTCGCGTTCGCTGATTGCGTGAGCTCTTGATGACACGCACCTGTACGAGCCTTAATGAGCGCACAGCCGTGACGTCTTCTGAACGCGTGAGCTACTGATGTAACGCACCTGTACGCTGCCTTGATGAGCGCACAGCCGTGACGTCCGCTGAACGCGTGAGCTATTGATGTGACGCACCTGTACGCTGTCTTGATGAGCGCACAGCCGTGACGTCCGTTGACTCGCGTGAGCTCTTGATGTGGCGCAACTATACGCTGCCTTGATGAGCGCACAGCCGTGATGTCCGCCAAACGCGTGCGCTATTGATGTGCCGCATCTGTACGCTGCCTTGATGAGCGCACAGCCGTAACGTCCACTGAACGCAGCCACACCAGAAGTGAACTCTCGTCGGGCTTCGTGTCTGCTAATTACCTCTGCTTTCCAATGTTTCGCCACGTGTTCTTATATGCATGTGCTCTTTGGAGTCCAAGAAATCGTTCAATAACTGCTCGATATCGTCATTTTCGGTGGGCGAGTTGGTGTTTCGGCCGTCGTCGTTATTTATGGGCGTGGACGGGGCTGCCACTGCTTCCTCTACCTCGTGTGGTGGCACTTCGAGTATGGTGATACGGCTACGGTTGTCTGGGGCTGGGGGTAGCCGGTTGCGCCGGCTAGTGCTGATTTCGACATGGCCTTGTGCGCGTGTGTCGGCTGGCTCGTTAATGGCCGTGGGACGCCTTTCGTCCAGGTGCGCTTTTTCAGGACCTCGTCCGTCCAAACCTCTGGGTACAGCACCGTTTTGATGAACCGTAGTGTGGTTATCTGTTGGGCATACCCAGGCCCGGCTACCACCTTTTGCTCGTTGTGGACTCACCGCTCTGGCTATCCTATTCGCTACTTTGGCCGTCGCTGCCGTCGTTGTTGGTCTCCGGGTCCTCTTCCTGAGCCCAGGGGTTGTAGCTCCCTTCAGCATCCATGGTGGTCGACTCTCGTGGTGGGGCTGGTCCTTCGGGGTGTTCGTTCCGCCATTCCTTCTAGGGCCTGGTATTTCTCTCGGTGTCCTCGTTGGCTGCCTGCTGGTCCTGCTTACTCTCGGGGTCGTGAGAGTCCACCCAGATGATGTTATCATCGAGGTCTTCTTGTGCGGTCTTTTCTAGTTGCCCATCTTCCGGGATTATCACCAACCGTCGTAGCCGAATACGAGGGTACTTATCCTCGGGATGGTCGACAATTTCCTCCCAATCATCGCTGAGCTGACGGGTTCGCGTCGCGCTTTCTCCATATTCCGCCTGAACGTGTTTGCACTCTTTGCAAACTTCTTGTACTCGCGTTCCATCTTCACACACCTGCGGTCACTGGTAGACTGACTGACACGTGCTTTGCTGTTATCTTGAATTGTCGTTGATGAGTGGGTGGAACTCTTTCAGTTCTGACACATGTGCTGTTCTTGTCCGTTTTCCGCCACTCCTCCTTATTTTCACGATCACTGATGAGACAAAACCCACCACTTCGAAGAGACCGTCAAAGCGTGGAGCCAGCTTCGCCGCAAATTTATCCATTGCTTTGGTGAGTGTATGTTGTCTCTGCATGACATGCTGGCCTAACTTCGGTTTCCACACTCGGCGCCATAAGTTGTAATATTTTGCTTGGTTTTGGGCCGCCTGACGCATATTTTCCTTTGCCATTGCGAAGGCCTTCCGGACACGCTCCGTTCGAATTCCGAAGGTCTTCCGGACACGCTCGTGTTCTCGAGGGGTACTAGAATCGTGTTCCGTACCTCCAATTCCTCTGTCGAACAGTGCATTCGGCAGGCGTGGCTCCCTACCCTGTACCTAATGGTTTCTGATTTACTGGAGTTAAAAGCTAGGCTGAGCTCTGGCAGCAGCTCGTCCCATTTTGTTTGTTGCGCTTCGGTATACTGTGATAGCATAGTCTTAATAGTATGATTAGCATGCTCTGTCGGATTCTCCTGGGGAGTATACGGAGCCGTATACCGATGTCGCATGCCGAGGTTCTGTGCAAAACGCTGGAATGTCCTACTGGTGAATTGCACCCCGTTATCCGAAATAAATAATTTCGGCACCCCAAAACGTGCCAGGATGTGTTATCTGAACGCCTTTATTAAGATCTCCTGAGTCGCCTTTCTACACGGAACGTATTCCGTGATTACCAGCAACGTCGTGTTCCTGTGGGTCGATCTCGGTAGAGGGCCAACAAAGTCTGCGGTCACTGTTGTCCAAGGTTCTTCCGCTAGGTGTGTCAGCATTTCTCCAGGCGGCTTCTGCTGCAGCACTTTATAACAGTGACAGTTTTTGCAACTCGCACATACTGGCTAATCTAGCGATACATCCCCGGCCATAGTATAATACTTTGTAGTTATCCAGGTGATTGTTTTGCGTATTCCGGCCGTTGGCGCGTCGTGACTTTCTTCGATTACCTCTCTCCGCAGATTTTTGGGTACGCATAGTTTCCACTATAACTGGTCGTCATCGTCGAAACTCCTAGGTGAGTGCCGGTATAGTCTTCCGTTTTCGATACCGTAGTCCGAGTGTTCCGTGGTGTCCTCCTGTACCGACCTATACTTCCTCTCATACCAGGAGCTATGAGAGCTTGCTTTGGCTCTGGCGCAGAACTCTTCCGTGGCTTGACGAGACAGCGCGTCAGCTACCACGTTCTGCTTGCCCCGTCGGTACTGTATCTCATAGTTATGTTGCTGCAATTCAAGTGCCAATTGGTCGATCCGCCCCGAGGGACTCTATCGAGTTGAGCCATTTGAAATATAGATGATCAGTGATGATGGTGAAAGCGTACCCTTCCAGATACGGTCGCATCTTACGTACCGCCCATACCACCGCCAGGCATTCCTTCTATGTTGTTGAATAGTTCTTTTCCGCGCCGTTGAGATGGCGACTTGCAGATGCTAACACGCGTTCCTGGCCGTCCAATATCTGGGTTAATACGGCCCGTAGACCCTCATCACATGCGTCAGTTTGAAGGTAAAACCGTTGTTCGAAGTTGATCTCGGTGAGACGCCGCTTCAAATCCTCGAAAGCATCTTGTTGTTACTTGAGTATAACTTTTGCTACCCTCCTCCATAGGAATGTGCCATCTAATGTACTTGGCATCTTTAAGTCTATCCAGAATATGGTTAATCCGGGGTAGCGGATAGGCATCAGGAACGGAACGAGAGTTTAATTGCCGGTAGTCGACGTACAGACGCCACTTACCTATTTTCTTCCTTACCAACATTATCGGGGCGCTGTGTGGTCTTCTGGATGGTTCTATGCAACCCTGTTTTTAGAGCTCGTCAATCTCTGAGTCGATGACCTTCTGCATGGCGTGATTACGGGGAAAATAGCGCTGTCGGTCGTTCGTCGCGCATGGTTATGCTGTGACTTGCTATGTTCGAGACACCCTGGATTTCCTCGAAATCCTGGGCCTAGAACCGGTATATCCGCTCTTGCTTCGTCGGCTCCTCCTGGACCATGGTGCACCTAGATTCGATGGTCCCAGGTAGCTGTCCCACGACAATGGTGGAATAGCCGCCGCAGGTAATGGTCGTTCCTATGCGGCCCAGAAAGTCGAACCCCAATATTACCTCATCCACCACATCATATGGAGCACCCCTCCGTTTGGGTGTCGGCCCTGACCGTTTCCCGATTACTTCTGGCAACATTCTGTAGTTCTTGGGCCCTTGCGACCGCACCCCTAACAAAATATCAACTGCCTAGCACGACAGTCACGCGCAAAGTGTCCTCCTTGTCCACACTGGCGACACGCAGAGTGTGGATTCCTGACATGGGTGTCTTTCTCGTCGACCACTTGGTGATGACAGCTGCCGTTTCGCGTACTTCCCTTCATCCAGCCGGCTTCTACTCTTCGCAATACCGTTGAGACCGTGGCGTCTCCTTCTCGTCTGCTTTGATATTTTCCCAGTCACCCGCCAGTTTGACTAACTCTTCTAAATTTCTAAATTCACTCCGCTTAACGTATAATCTCAATTCACTCCTGCAATTCCGGTAAATGCGTTCTGGACGTTGGTTCTCGGCCAGATCTGTATGTCGCATCAAACTTTGCAATGCCACCACAAAATCTCCGAAGTTTTCCCCTGGTCTTTGCTGCCGCTGCCGGATGTCATCGTCTAACCTCTCGAAGAAACGGTATGGCAAGAAAAATTGCAGGAAATCGTGTTTGAATGTGTTCCATGACTCCCACTTCTTGTTGTTGCATCGGAACCATTGCATAGCTAGCAGTTGCAGTAGCTCCGGCATGGCGTTTGGGAGGATGTTTATGTCTACGCCGTATACCTTCGCTAATTCCTCCACTCTTCCTACGAAAATCAGTGGATCCTGCACTCCGTCGTAGTTACCACCCCACTTCTTAATTCGGTCAAGCATAGCCATGAAATTCCAGAGTTGCTGGCCGACCCACCAGGCGCGGAGTTCCAATAGAAGCACCCTTCTGGCACAGGACTATGAAGTTGTCGCCAATTTTGCTGCCCCTCTGACGTCGACTCATGTACATCCGGGGTTGGTATCCTTTGTAATTCCAGAGTCGCGGTCATTTTCTTGGCTCCAGCCGGCGGCATTGGAAATTGCCCCTGTTTATACATTTCTTCCAACTGTTTGAGTCGCGACTGTACCTCAAGAGGTAGCTCGCATCTGGACGCAAAAGCCGCGAAGCGATTTCGAAGCTTCTCGACCGTACCTTCAGCTTCTAGTGCAAATTTTTGAGCACATTTTGTAAGCGCGTCTTTGCGCAATTAATAAATCCACGTAACTCCTCCCATTTTACTCTGTGGTTACGGTTCTTGAAACTCTATATGTTGTTATAGTTCTGTTGTGTATTTGGCACAGTCCCTGCGCGGGCGCCACTGTAACGAAGTTACCCCCCGGTTCTCCGGTTTCAAGCGCGGGTGAGCTCGTCGAAAGTCCACGGTTCGTCACAGAAAATTTATAATTCGCTGGGACTTCTTTCCAAATTCACTTTATTTCAAGATCTTAACGCAGTGGTACATTTAATGAAGCATATGAGTGTTGAGCCAAGCTGAGTGGGAGATTGAGTTACGTGATTAGGTGTCGTTGACGATATGATGCACCCGTACGTGCCTTGGTGAGCGTACAGCCGTGACTTCCGCTGATCGTGTGAGCTACTGATGTGACGCACCTGTACGCTGCCTGGATGAGCGAACAGCCGTGGCGTCCGCTGATTGCGTGAGCTCTTGATGACACGCACCTGTACGCAGCCTTAATGAGCGTAAAGCCGTGACGTCTGCTGAACGCGTGACGTACTGATGCGACAAACCTGTACGCTGACTGAATGAGCGCACAGCCGTGTCGTCCGCTGATCGCGTGCGCTATTGATGCGACGCATCAATTCATTTGCCTCGTTGGCTCAGATTACCACGTCTTGTCGTTGCAGCAGCCACACAGAAGTGAACTCTCGTCGAGCTTCGTGTCTTTTTTTTTATGGCAGATAGCATTCGTTAGTTAGAAGGGAAAAGGTTAGTGGGAAGGGGAAAAGCGGGAGTAGTGTCGATTTACACCTCTTTTAAAAGCATTGACGTTATAAGTAGGTGGGAAAACATGCGCAGGGAGACTATTCCACAACTTAACTGCGCGACCGAAAAACGAATTCTCGCGGTAGTGGGTAGTGCGTTGGAACGGGATCGAGACGTAAAAGGTGCACCGCTCTGGAAAGCCGAGTAGATTTGTTGAATACCTGAACCGAAGGAATCAGGCTGGCTACTTCAGAGGAACAATTACCATTAAAGTAACGGTAAAATAAGGTTACAGTAAACCGTAAGGTTACGGTAAATAAGGTTGCGTACGTAAAACAAGGTTGCGTACGGTACCGTAAGGTTACGGTAAATAAGGGTACACCTTACATCCCAACGATATCCCAAGGTTTCAGTAAAGCTGAAAAACTAGAAAAACGAATTCTCGCAGTAGTGGGTAGTGCGTTGGAACGGGATCGAGACGTAAAAGGGGTGCACCGCTGTGGAAAGCCGAGTAGATCTGTTGAATACCTGAACCGAAGGAATTAGGCTGGCTACTTCAGAGGAACAATTACCATTAAAGTAACGGTAAAATAAGGTTACACACCCTACATCCCGACGACATCCCAAGGTTTCAATAGGGCTGGATACCCTACTGTCCCCTATAAGTTTTATCGCACGACCTTGTATACGGTCCAGAAGCTGAAGATATGTTTTCGAAGATCCCGACCAAATATACGAGTTATACTCCATTTTCGGCCGGATATAAGTGGTGTAGACACAACGAAGGTCGGTTGGAGTGAATTATTTCTTGCACCGCTTTAAAAAGCCTAAGCACTTGGCTAAAATCGACCCGATTCGCTTGACCCCACTCCTGGATTTTGTTGAGGTCAGATTGGAGTGTGTCATTCATAATTCTGCGTTTTCTTTTAATCTCCAGAATAGAGGGACGCCTGGAGAATGAATATGAATGACAAATGCTGCTGTCATCAGCAAACGAGTAGAAACGAGTGTCTGCTATTTACCTCTGCTTTCCATTGTCTCGCCTCGTGTCCTTATGTGCATGTCCTCTTTGGTAGTTGTGCTTGATTGCTCACTCAGATTTCTGAATTTTCTTACAGTTCACCTGGAAGGTTGTGTGTATACATGCTCTCCGTCGATCGTGCTCAACCGCTTACTTCTGCTTTATAACTTCTCCGGTGCTGTATACTTCGAGTGTCGTTTCGTGGCTGTATATGTAGGCTCCACTAGCTCGCTCTTTCTTATATTACTAACTTACTCTTATTAACTTACTCTTATACTCGCTCGGGTAAATTATTAATTACAGGGATGTCTAATTCTAAATCGGGCTTATAATTTAGTTTAATCTAATAATTCTGACTTAAAATACTAGACTTGGTTTCCTTCTCTCAGATATTTAGTTTAATATATATATATATATTTATATCTCGCATTATTCAAATTACTGCGCAGTTAAAAGAAAGGCGTCAAAATCTGTACAAATCTTCAGCATCAGACCATGCATGCGAGCTTCAGACCGTGCATGCGATCCAAGCCGCAGCTCGAATTGTCCACTTAAGGTTTACATTATATATTTACTACACTTCCAGCGTCGAAAAAGCAAAGCAATAAAATAAAGACAACAATCTGTACCTAACAAACATTAAAACAACAACAACATACCTTATATTTCCTAAAACAAATCCACTGACCAACAAACCCTATATGACATAAGCCAGAGTTCTATTGTTTAATAAACAAGAACAAAAACAAAATCACACACTCATAAATCCATGAGAAATCCTATGAAAAGTTCGTCACGTCAAAATAATTCGACTTGCAACTCTGTTCTCCATTCGTATCTTTTGTCTCACTACACTTACACACACATCGCTCACTTGGCGGAATACTCCGCCGTGATTCACCAAACTTCTCACTCCAACAGGATCCATTGGTCCAGAAACCCCATATACATACAATACTATTAACGTCAGTGGCGAATATCATGGTTGCAGTAAAATACTTTCATCGTAATTTTATGCAAATTACATATTTTAAAAAATTAAACAAAATTGAAGTCGAAAAAATTTGTATCTATACTAGATTTACACAATAATAAGCAGCTAAATTACTTTTTGGCTCTAATTACGTTTTTAGCCTTTTTAAGTTATTATGTATTGTACTTATTAATAGAGTTATTATATACTTGCATCCATAGATTTTATATTGACAACTAAGTTTTCATGTTCACAACCTTGATTTTCATATTAACGTCAAGTTAATATTCAGCTTCGGAAAGTCTCGATTACATCACAACCGAGTTTTAATATTGTCAACACTGATATTTGCGTGGACAGCCGCGGTTTTCTTAATTCTAAATTCTAATATTGACAACCACAGTTCTAATATTTACACCTCTTGATTTTCATTGCTGTTCGTCGTCCTCGACGTTTTTTCTTGGATGAGGATGATGATGTTGGAGATGTTGGAGATTCGATCGTTAGAATCAGCGTTCAAAAAGATTTTGATAGAGTTTATGTATTTGTTACTACTTATTAGCACTTAGTATGCGCGCGTCTAAATCTAGTCGGAATTGGAGACGAATTGATCGTCCTCGCTGCAAAAGCTCGACATCGGTGGCAGTGATCAAACCAGGGGAGCCGTTCAGATTACAGAGAGAGGAATCTGAACACTTGCAGCGGGATAACGGTACCTAGGAAGGTGACAAAAGGAGGGGGGGGGGGGCGTTACGATATGTTTACAGTGTGGTTGGCGTAATCAAGAAGTATTATGTAATAAAAATTGGAAGCTATAAAACTCTAGAAGGCAACGAAAACCAAAAGAAAAGGAGAACTTGGTATAACCGAGGCGAAGACTCGAGAACAAAATCCATAATAAACACATCGGCAGATAACAAAAGGGAAAGACGCCATAGTATGGAAGAATACCCGTCAACCACAAAAGTGACGAAAAATAAATACAACACGATCATACAGTTCACATCAGATACTGTTGACCTTATTACAGTATGTCAAGAGACATAACAGAACGAAGGAGCATAAAATATCCTTCCAAATTAGAACTATCCTTCAGGGAGGAATTAACACAAATAAATTTAATACTTCAAGATATTTAACTTCTCAATTTGTGGTTTATCTCTTCTTATATTTCTAGTTCCGCCTATTAGGATTTGTAACTGTTACTGCATAACTCATCCTACAAACGGTTAGAAAAACAAACATTTACAAAATCGAAGGCAAAACTAAACAATGTGAGTCAAACGAAATTGGGTTTATTCACCCGCCGTAAATTATCTTAATTTCAAAATCACGTTGAATAATTAGCGAACTAAACAAAATCGTCTAGGTAAGACCTTATAATGAACATTTAGTTTCTTCACAGTGAAAATTTGAGGTTTAGGTAAATTCTTTTTTGGAGAAAGGGTAACGTGAATTCAACCACGCTTAATTTTCAATATATTTTTCAGTGTAAATTAGTGTTATAATACCTTGTATTCAACAAATTAGTCGACTGATATATCCACCACCAATATGAAGACTTTGACAAAACCTATGATAAAATATCGTATAAGCACATTTAAGATTAAAAGCAGCTTTAACCATAATTTCTTTACAAGGATGAGTACTTAACTTTGAGTTAGCTCCAGCGCTTAATATCCATACATAAAACCGCGCAAGACATTGAGGTATATATCTATTCCATAATATTGTATATAACGCCATTACAAAAATTGTTGCAGAAAATGAGCGTGGTCCGTCCACTCTTACAAAAGTTGGCAATATCTCATGAACAGTGTAATATACGAAGACGTAATTTTATCTCGAGGTGTGTGAAGACATTACCAATCTGCTTGCCAAAAACGGGCATGCTACGCCTACTCATAAAAAAGTTGTTAATATTTCATAAACGGTATAAGATACTAAGACGTAATTTCATTCCGAGGTATCTGGAGGCATTACCTATTTATTTTCCAGATGTCAGAGTGGCACGCCCACTCATAAAAAAGTTGTCAATATCTCATAAACGGTGCAAAATATTAATACGTGATTTTATCCCGGGGTACCTACAGATGTTAGCAAAATGTTTGCCCAAAATGGGCGTGGTCCGCCTACTTATACAAAAGCTGTCAACTGGCGAAATTATTACTTTTTTAGCTACTCGGGTGTACGCAGACTCCGGCCTGGCCGAAGACAAAACTTTTAATTTTTGAGCTATGATAGGCCGCAATGTAATCGCCAAAAAAGTTAAGCTTCCAATCAGCGCCTGATATTCTTTCACTTTAAATCCAGTGCAGTTTTTATTTACGTTATACTTCTCAAAACTGTGCCGCTAGCAAAAGGTGTCGATGCTAGTTTGCATTTTAACATATTCCATATATCTATAGTAATATATCGATTGTGTAACGATATTGATGAATTGTGATTTCTCCCTGATCACCATCGCGTTAAATTTTCATGCCAAGGTAATTATTTTTAGGCCCACGATATTGAGTTTCAACATAGGAGTATGTACTGATAACCGGATTTTTTCCAATGTTGCTTCCGATCCTCAAGCGAAAATTATGTCATCCACATAAACCGCAACTATATTAATTTCACTATTTTTGAACATTGTATCATAGTTATCCCTTTTGCATTTTTCGAACCCTATATCTAATAAAATAGAACGTACGTGTATCTATCAGACCATGTCCAACAGTAGTTATAACACCCACTTTGGGGCAGAAAATTTTGAAATGAAAATTTCGCTTTCTTGTCTGTTCGGGTACAAATTTTGCATTGATTTTAAGCTAACTTCGCGATGAACTAGAGACTTGAAACTTTAAACATAGCCCAAAACTGGATGACAATGCAATATTAGGTATAAACTGACCACCGACGCCCACTTTGAAGGAGAAAATTTTGAAATGAAAATTTTCATCTAAAACACAGCTCATAGCATTTACACACTAAATTCCGAGCATTTCGATTTTGGTATTAACTAACAAATACACACAAAGTTCTGAGCCTTTCAGTTTTCGTATTGACTAAATTGCTTCGCGATTACAAATTCAGATAAAAAGAAACTGAAATAAACATGAAATTTACCACATATCTCTGTTATAATCTCATCAAAATGTTTAAAATCTATTGAAAATTTTCACACACAAGAGCAAAAAGCAGAAAATAATTATATAAATAAAAATAAATTTTTAAATGCCACGTTTTTAAGACGGACTAAAAAGTTTGAAATAATTTTTCCTAGCCCCATACAGATTCCTAACCCTATACAGATAGTCCTGAAAGTTTGTGATTGTGAATTTTTTATAGCTATGAAGGTGCAAGTTTTAAAACGAAAAACGTGGGATGCATGGAATAAACAATTGAATTGACGCATGCATATTGCATGCGCCCCAAGCTTTCCGTTCATCCGTATGAGCAGCCTTCTGCTAAGCTATCCCGCGAGATTGCTTTTGGTTTCGCGCTCTCACATTTTTGCACCAAGTCATTTGAGTGCTCCGCAATTGCGCTCAGTGCAAAGTGAAAGACCACCACCTTTTGCTGGTTGGTTTATGCGGGTACATTTCTCTGCTGCTCGCGCTGTGCTTGCGCTGCCCATACACGCAGAGTGCACACAGAACGGAAAACCAGTTTTTCTGTCTGCACTCTCGCTGGTGATAGCAGCGTGGAATTCGCGATTCAACGGCGACCCAACGGGAATTACAAAAGCGAAACACCCAGTATGCAGAAGTGTTCGCAGCAACTAGTCACTTTTTAACTAGTTGCAAGCACTTTAGAGAACAAGTAGTCAACCGTCTACAGCAAGCTTTTAAAGCCCCATCGCCACCGCATAGCGACCCGAAAGCATTTTTGCGACTTTTTTTTATATAAATATAAATAAAATAAAAAGTTTTTCCGAAAGAAGTTTTCGGTGCGTTTTCTTTCGATTTTGCGACCTCCTTCGCCGCCCCTAATAGAAACCGAGATATATAATGGCTGGCGCTCGCATCATTTATGATACCCGAAGTGGTCTATATCGACCCCCAGGGGTCGAGGATGACCTGCTAGGGGTCCATGTCAGCGAAAAAAAAAAAATTGGAGGTCCATGAGATATAAATGGGTGTCCACGATAATGGATCTCATTTAAACAGGTCGTGACTTTAATTTTGGTCATGACCATCAATGGCATAATCTATATACACGGTAGATTTTTTGCTTAGTATTTACGTGAAAATGTAACAATTACATATTATTTCAATTTAAAATTAAATACATAGTAATTGAATTGCCATATCTTATAAAATTGTGCATTCTTGTCTCGGAGCTTTGCAAAGTAGCGCAGGAGGAATCGTACTTGCAGCTAGCGGTGGAACAGTTGTGTTCACCAATTCGGTGAGAGTAAGGTTGTTGCTTTGAATATCTCCAAGGCATTTGACCGGGTGTGGCATAAAGCACTCGTGTCTAAACTGGCTGCTTATGGTGTCGGTAATACATTCACTCGATGGATATCGAGTTTCCTCAGCGGCCGTTCTATTCGTTCCGCAGGGTTCGGTCCTGTCTACAACACTTTTTCTCATTTTTATCAATGACCGTCTGTCATTGACATCAAACCCTGTCTACGCAGCATTTGTCATTCATATTCATTCTCCAGGCGTCCTTTTGTTCTGGAGATCAATAGAAAACGCAGAATTATGAATGACACACTCCAATTTGACCTCAACAAAATCCAGGAGTGGGGTCAAGCGAATCGGGTCGATTTTAATGCGTGGAAGACCCAATGCTGTTTGTTGACCCACAACCGTCTGGCGGTCCACAACTTCCCGCCTTTAAATATGGGTGGTGTGGATATTAATGAGTCGGAGGCTCTTGATGTTCTGGGCATGTCAATACAATGCGATCTTCGTTGGAGCGATCACATTTTTGATGTGTCGAAAGAAGCAGCCAAGTGCTTAGGATTTCTTAAGCGGTGTAAGAAATACTTCACTCCAACCTATCTTCGTTGTATCTACACCACTTATATCCGTCCGAAAATGGAGTACAACTCGCATATTTGGTCGGGAGCTTCGCGGGCATATCTTCAGCTTCTGGACAGTATACAAGGTCGTGCGATAAAACTTATAGGGGACAGTAGGGTATCCAGCTCTATTGAAACCTTGGAATGACGTCGGGATGTGGGGTGTGTAACCTTATTTTACCGATACTTTAATGGTAATTGTTCCTCTGAAGTAGCCAGCCTGATCCCTTCGGTTCAGGTATTCAACAGATCTACTCGGCTTTCCAGAGCGGTGCACCCCTTTTACGTCTCGATCCCGTTCCATCGCACTACCCACTACCGCGATAATTCGTTCTTCGGTCGCGCAGGTAAACTGTGGAATAGTCTCCCTGCGCATGTTTTCCCATCCGCTTATAACGTCGATGCTTTTAAAAGAGGTGTAAATCGACACTACTCCCACTTTTCCCCTTCCCACTAACCTTTTCCCTTCTAAACCAACGAATGTTTTGTATGGATAGGGGGCATCTCCTGAGTTTGGTTCTATCTGCCATAAAAAAAAGGCGAATCAATATTTAATGTTCTGAAGGATTACTTCATAGAAAAAACAATCCCTTTACCGAATATAATATCAGTAGCAGCAGATGGAGCACCTGCCATGGATGGGCGCTATCATGGATTTATAAGCCGTTTAAAACAACATTTACTCGGGGTGTTAGCAATACACTGCGTCATCCATCGACAACATTTAGTTGCGAAAAATCTGAGTAGTAGACTGCAGGAATCTCTTCAATTAGTCATTAACGCAGTAAACCGAATCCGAAGCAACGCATTGATGATGAAGAAAAAAAATGAAATGAGAACTTTCATCAATTACTCCTTCACACTTAAGTACGATGGCTGTCGAAAGGCAGATGTTTATCAAGATTTTTTGCTCTTTTTGACACTGTTTTAGAGTTTTTGGATGCTAAAGATCCATTATTAAAACAAAATTTAATCAAGTGGAAAGCAGACATTGCCTATTTAACAGATTTGTTTGCTAAATTTAATGATGTTAACTTGCAGTTACAAGGAGACGGCCTAAATTTGATGAAAACAAAGTCCATAATTTCAGCATTTCTTGTCAGAATTAAGCTAATGAAGCAAAGCATTGGACGGTGCGAATTTTCCCCGTTTCCCAATTTGTCTCAGACAAACTACCAGGAAGATGACATTTCAACCTACGTTCAGCATTTAAATGCCCTATATTCAGATTTTGAAACTAGGTTTGAAGATTTTTTTACTATGGTAATACCACATTGGATAATCAACCCATATGGTGACATTGAAGAAACGGATGTCATATTACAAAAGGAAGTGATCGGAATAAGCACTAACGAAGAACTCAAGGTACAGTTCAGAAACGGATATCAACCATTCGGGCTTCAAAAAGATATACCTGTTACTTATCCCATTTTATGGAATATCGCAAGAAAATTTTTAAGTTCCTTCCTCATACCTAGTGGAAAAGGGTTTCAGCGCGGTTGTCGATCTCCTAACAAAAAAGAGAAACAGACTCGACATCACTAACCGAGGAGATTTGAGACTAAACATAACTAAATTGATGCCAAACGTTTAATTAAATAAAAATTATTATTAAAGCATCAGGTTCATCCCTCCCATTAAAGCATTTATTTTTTAATAGTTATTTATGTAACAGGTACTAAATTTTTTTCATTTTGAAATCAATTAATAAATATATAAAACTTAACATGTGTTTTTTTCTTCACACTACACTTCACAACAGTAAGAAATTTAAATCTTTTAAAGTGAGTAGCACCGCTATTGGACGGACAGGGCTATATGGTATAGCTGTCAGAAACGCGTTTGAAGGGGGACCTCTGATTTATTCGGATAGCCGAATGCGCTGATCGAGTTCGAGGTGAACTTCGACCAGACACCTACCACGGACCACGGGAAGAAATGCGATCGCAGTGGCTGATTAAAAGCGCCTATGAAAGGGTGCTCGTGAAACTGGACTCGACAAAGGATAAAGACAGAGAACTAGAAGGCGTAAAAGAGAAGCGGCGCCAATGCTATGCGGTATATCTTCGCTGCGCGGGAAAAATTGATCAACTGACCGAAGCCGCAGCGTCCCCTCCGGTTGCAGCGACCCCTCCGCCGGTGCAAGTTGAGATGCCCCAGTCTGGCTATAACCTTAGCCTACACCCTTGCGACACCCAAGCCTTCCATGGCGATTACCTTTCGTAGCCCTCTTTTAGGGAGATGTTCATGGCCCTTTATATCCAGAACACCCGAATTGCGCCGGTGGAGAAGCTTTTCCAGCTGAACAAGAAAATTCGGGCGAAGCGAAATAAATCGTGCAGAAATTCCCTCTCACGAATGAAAAGCTTGCCCAAGCGTGAAAAAAGCTGTCCGACAGATACGAGAATAGGCGAGTCCTCACCAATGCCCATTTAAAGAAGCTCTTCGGCCTGTCCCCCATCACGAAGGAAACCGGTGGCTATTTAAGATCTGCAGCGCGAAATCAATAATATTCTCGCCGCACTCGCGCTACAAGGTGTCGATACCTCGCACTGGGACGCGATAATCGTCTTTTTGTGTTCCAGCAAGCTCCCAGAAGCAACGCTTTCCCTTTGGGAACAATCTCTCACGAACAAAACGGAGATCCCAAAATGGACAGATCTGGATGCGTTTCTCACGCATCGCTTCCAGACCCTTGAAACGGTGCAAGATATTAAGTGCACACCCGCCGCGAAATCAACACACCCCCCAACTCCGAACCACTCGACTACGGCCTCTAAATGCGTCAACACCTTTAAATTGAAGGTGTCCCAAGATAGCTGCCCTCTTTGCCAGAAGCAGCACAAGTAGAGATCCTGTTCTCAGTTTCTCAGCTTGCCCGTTCCACAGCGGCTGAATACCGATCAGAAAAACCGCTTGTGCAGCAACTGCTTGGCCAGATCCTATTCCGTGAAAAGCTGTCCAAGCAGATTCAATTGCGTCAAATGTAATGGCAGGCATCACACCCTCTTGCATCGTGAGCATGCTCCATCCTCCTCGAATGCTGCATCAGATTCGACCACACGTGCCTCACACCAAGAGCGGCGGTTTGACAACGCTCCGAGTGCTCAAGCCGCTGTCTATGCGAACTTTATTCCAGGTTCGACACATCATGCTTCTCAGCAAGAAAGGCCGCATTCTTCAATGCGACCTCCCTCCACTTCTCTCCCCGCGCAACAGCGAAATCCACAGGACTCGCATCAGGTGTGCTTCGCGAAAGCACCAAAACAGGTACTGTTAGGGACTGCCATGGTAACAATACGCCATCACGGTACATGTTACATCGCGCGCGTCTTGATTGATCCTGGGTCCGAAGTGTCGTTCATCTCTGAACGCATACAAAAGCTCTTAAAGCTCCCAGTGCAGCCAACTACACCTGTAGTTACAGGTCTCAACGAGACTGTTGCTGCAAAAATATCAAGATCGAGCGATTTTCTGCTGAATTCGCCACTTGATCCCAACTTTCAAATCAACGTGACGGCGCTCGTGCTCCCACAAATTATAGGGCGGTTGCCCTCCCACTCGTTAGACAGGTCTCTTCTTAGTGGCCTCCCTCAAGACATCGAGCTCGCAGATGTCAACTTCTCCAAAAGCGAGCAGGTCGACGTCCTCATCGGAGCCGATTTATACCCAGCAATCCTGCTGGACGGCATCCGCCGCCAAGTGCTGTGCTCCCTCATGGCTCAGCAAACCGTGTCCGGTTGGATCCTAACCGGCCCGGTTCCCACCATGCAATCTGCCACTGCACCCATAAAAGCGGCTTACACAACGAAGTCACCTTCGAACAACAGTTCGAACGTTTTTGGGAGGTGGAGGAACTTCCCAAAACTAGATTGCTATCCCACTCCGAAAAGTTTCGCGAAGAAAAATACGCGAAGACGCGATGACGGCCGCTACATCGTGTAAAGTCGTAAAAGCCTTTAAAATCTACTTTCCAGACACGCTACGTTTAGGGGCCTCGAGACATTCAAAATGTATCGCCAAATATTGGTCGACCCAAAGCACACACCATATCAGCGCATTCTCTTCCGAGACCCGTACAAGTCCGAACTTACCGACTTCGAGTTTCAAACGGTAACGTTTGGAGTTAATTGCGCCCCTTTTCTTGCTATACGCACCCTTCTTCAATTGGCAGACGAGGTGAAGCACAAGTTTCCGCTTGAGTCACACATTCTACAGCATTCCATGTACGTGGATGATGTGTTCGCAGGCACGCATGACCTGGTGACAGCTACCCAGACCCGTGACCAACTCATAGCGGCTCTCGACTCAGCAGGTTTTTCCCTTCGCAAATGGACTGCGAACCATAAAGGCATTCTGGCAGACTTGCCGGCATCCCATCTGCTCACTTCCTGACGTTAGAAAATTCCAGCACTGCCAAAATGCTTGGAATTCGCTTTAACGCGACCCATGATGACTTCTATTTCGATGTCCGAGCTATCATCATCAAAGCTGCGTACACAAAACGGGAAATGTTGTCTCTGGTCGCCAAGCTGTTCGATCCAGCCGGTTGGCTGGCTCCGATCATCGTTGCAGCGAAGAATCTGATTCAGCAAGTCTGGTTGGACAAAATCTACTGGGATGCCACTCTGCCTCAGGTAACTCACGCTAACTGGTTAAGTTTTCTACAGAATTACCAGCACATCCGCTCCATCCGCATCCCGCGATGGGTGAGTTACACCCCCACAGCGAAGTTGAACTCCATGCCTTTGCGATGCCTCACAAAAAGCCTACGCAGGAGTCATCTATGCCCGCATCAAGGTCGCTCAGGAAGTTCAAGTTTTCCTTTTGTACTCCAAAACTCGTGTAGCCCCAATAAAAACTTTGTCTCTCCACAGGTAAGAATTGTGTGGAGCCACTTTAGTAGCTGAGATGATCGACACTCTCGTGCCTACGCTGCAGCTGCCCCATTATACGATCTACTGTTGGAGCGACTCCATCATTGGTTCGGCCTCGCTGAAGAAATCCCCCTGCGTTTGGGCGACGTTCGTGGCAAACCGAGTTGCCAAAATCATCGAGAAGGTATCACAGTCGCAATGGTTTCATGTGGATTCCCAGGATAACCCCGCGGATTTAGCCAGTCGCGGTGCCACGCCCCAAGATCTCGCTGAGAGCACCCTCTGGTGGAATGGACCTACTTGGCTCGCCCACGATAAGGATCGCTGGCCCAAATTCCGCGCCCCAGACGAATATGTCACCACACTGGAGCAGAAGACTGTCAAAACGCTGCACACCCATTGCGCTCCCGATGAGGATCCTCTCGAACGATTTTCGTCGCTGCTACGAGCCTTACGCGTATACTCATACGTATATAGATTCCTCCACAACGCTCATCCAGCTCAGCGTCCCTACATTCGCACCCCAACCTGCACCTTCCACCGGGAGAAATAAAGGAAACTAAACGCTGCCTCGCGATATCCAGAAGATTCACTTTGCGGACGAGTACACCGCGCTAGAAAACCACGCGATGATGCGATCTAAAAGCAGCCTACTCTCGTTGAACCCGTTCCTCCACACGGACAACACGATGCGCATTGGCGGGCGGTTGTCGTCGTGTCCCAATTTGCCTTTCGACGAACGGCACCCGATTATTCTGCCATACGGCTGTCAATTCTCGCGATTGATCATTCATTTTATACACGAAATATCTCTACACGGGGACAACCAATTAGTTCTTCGTCTGGTCCGTACCCAATTCTGGATTCCCAAGGTGAAAAACCTCATCAAAACGACGACCCATACTTGCAAGCCGTGCATCCTACATCGGAAGTAGCAACGAACCCAACTCATGGCAGCATTGCCACCAGAACGCATCACGTTTTCCCGCCCATTTGCCAATACTGGAGTCGATTTTGCCGGCCCGTTCGATATTAAAAGTTACACGGGACGCGCGTGCTTAATTACCAAAGGCTATGTTTGTGTCTTTGTCTGTTTCGCAACGAAGGCCATTCATTTGGAACGCACTAACGACCTCTCAACAGCTACCCTCCTTGCCACCTTTTCCCGGTTCGCCGCCGCAGAGGCTGCCCTGCCAACATTTACTCTGATAACGGCACCAATTTTGTAGGCGTCTCCAAAGAGCTCCGGCGCGACTCCCAGGACTTCATGTCTCGTACAAAGGAGCTGATCGAAACCCGGTATTCACACCAAAACGTCTCCTGTCATTTTTTGCCGCCAGGAGCCCCACACATGGGTGGCCTCTGGGAGGCAGGAGTCAAGAGCCCCAAAACCCGTCTCCGAAAAGTGGCCCCAGTCATAAAATTAACCTTTGAATAATTTTCCACTCTTCTGAGCAAGATCGAATCGTGCCTTAATTCACGACCCCTCACTTCCTCCGAAGACCCAACTGTGATGGAAGCCATCACCCCCGGCCATTTTCTAATTGGCGGGCCCTTACTCGCTCCAGCCGAACTCGAACGGCATAACAACCCGCTCTCCATTCTCAATCGGTGGCGACGCGTGCAAGCTCTCGCTCAGCATCTCTGCCTAAGGTGGAAGACAGAATACCTGCGCGAGTACAAAGTAGAAGACTCCACAGCGCGATTTCCAACTCGACGATTTTGTGGTCATTCGCGACGACAACTTGCCGTCGAACGCGTGGCGCTTAGGCCGGGTAGCAGCTGTCTACCGCGGACGAGACAATCGCGTACGCGTGACTGACCTCTTAACCGAAAGGGGTCACGTCACGCGTCCCATCACTAAATTGCCCATCACTAAGTGCCCTTACCCTGTGCATGACAGGCTCTTATTAACCCATTTTCTCATTACAAATCGACAATAAATCTGATCCGCCGGCAGTACGCGCGGACCCGAAGAGGGCGTCTGCTGGCACCATCCGGGGCTGTGCCCATCTGCGCCGCCCCCAGCGCCGCGCCGCCCATTGCTGCCCCCCGTCCTCGGGAGCCGTCCCCAACGGTTGACGTCATGGTGCTCGACGTCTCGGCCGAGGAGGCACAAGCGATTGCAACGCCGCGACGCTCGCCCACCCCGCCGACCCGAGCTTTCCGGAGTTTTTTCGCCCGGTCCGAGGAAGCCTCCTCCGGTCCGGCTCAGCACCGATGCCAATCTATTGCAAGGACCTCCGAATTCGCGGAAGTCTGCGAGTTTGCGCGATGTCGGTGCGATATCCGCCGCGCCACTTGCCGCGTCCACCACCAGAGCCGGCCCAGAGACGTGCGCCCTCACCACCCACGCCGGCCCCGAGACGTCTGCGGCCCACCCCACCAGAACCTGCGCCGCGAGGCGGCACGTGCTAATCCGTTGTCGTCTGTTTCTGCTGCAGACAAGCGCGCCGCGGAATTTGACGGCATACGCGCGGCACATGTGCCGCAACTGTTTGGCGCGGTCGCACCGGTTGGGCGCATGCCGGAGCCCCATGTGCTGCCGCAAGTGCGGGGAGGCGCACCACACCCTCCTCCACTTGAGGGCTTCCAGTCCTGCAAGGCGGGGGGTATGTTAACGCCAACTGCCGCTCGCCAGAGGTGCTCCTTCATCGATCGGTGTCAGGAGTGAGCACTGCAGTCTCTCTCGTGAGAGTAAGCTCGGCTGCAGGCTCTCCACGCGGCAACTGGCGCTTTTTGACCGGCTTCCAGCGATCGCCGCTGGACCCACACCGACCACTTCCGATTCTTCACTTAGCGTTGACGCGTGTAGACAGAGTTCCCGGGGAAAAATAGTGTGAATCAACTACCAACATCAACTAAACGTTGTAAAACCCGAATTGTAAACTATTGTAAATATTCAACCTGAAAAATATCTGAACTATTGATGTGTATAAATATAAATTGAATTTGTGAAGCGTTTTACATAAACACATAACATTGCTGCAATTACATAAAACGTCACTAATCCAACAATTATTCAGTTTTAGTTTTGCCAGATTTCTGTTTAGAATAAAAAAAAACCAATAGATTTTTTTTTTGTTTTATTTACACATAAATAAATGACTTTAATAATACACCATTATTATTAGATAGATACATAAAATTTGAATTTAAAAAATTTATAAAAGCTAGAGATATTTGAATTTCAATGCCACTCTTTAATAGCTTACTTCTAATGTATATTTTACCATTATCGGATGGATAAGTATCCATAGGTGAACTTGTACTTCTCTTATTTTTTTAAAATGGGGTTTTTCATTATGCCACCGAGCTCAAAAGACTGAAAATAGAAATCAAACTGCTTTACTCGTATTTTATAATTCAATGAAAATACTTGATTTTGGTATAAACTTTTTTTAAAAAAAAGTTCAAAGTCAGTACGATGATTTTTTAGGACTGATACATAGTCATTATGCTTGTTTACTCGAAAGCACAATTTATATGTCTTTAATTAACTCTTCTTCAAAATGTAAATGCGAAGTCACAATTTATCTTTCTTTATTCTTAAAAACTTTAACACATACAGTGCACAGCACTCACAATGGATGAATAGTGTTCTAACCCGCAAGCGTCCACGATTGAGAGAGAAGTGGCGCGTGTGGGTCCAGCGACGATCGCTGGAAGCCGGTCAAACCGCGCCAGTTGCCGCGGAGATAGCCCGCAGCCGGGCTTACGCTCACGGGAGAGGCGCCCCTCATGACCGGCAGGCTGACAGGAGAGAGACTGGAGTGCTCACTCCTGACACCCTACCGATCGATGAGGGAGCACCTCTGGCGAGCGGCAGTTGGCGTTAACATACCGCCCGCCTTGCAGGACTGCAAATCCCCAAACCCCGACAACTGGCGCCGTGCCTCGTCACCGGTCTAGTGGAGGAGCGTGTGGTGCGCCTCCCCGCACTTGCGGCAGCGCATGGGGCTCCTGCACCCAGCCAATCTGTGCGACCGCGCCAAACAGTTGTGGCACATGTGCCGCGCGTGTGCCGTCAAGTTCCGCTGCGCTGGTGTCTGTTGCAGAAACAGCCGACAACGGCTCAGCACATGCCGCCCCGTACACAGGGGACAGCACAGCTCTCGCTCGCGGCCCTCCGTAGGAAGCCGCTGGGCTGGCGGGCACCAGGCGTGTTGCCTGGCCGGCATCACTGGCGGGCGTCGTGGGGCCGGACGACCTGGAGGCGCGTGCCTTGGGGCCGACGGTGCTGACGGAGCCGGCGGTGCTGACGGAGCCGGCGGTGCTGGTGGTGCACGTCGTGGCACCGGTTCTGGCGTAGCGGGCAGCAGACGTCTCGGGGCCGGTGTGGGTGGTGAGAGCGCACGTCTCGGGGCCAGCTCTGGTAGTGGACGTTACTCGTGGTGCGGCGGATACCGCACCGACAGCGTGCGAACTCGCAGACTTCCGCGATCTCGGAGGTCTTCGTGATAGATGGGCATCTGTTCTGGGGCCGGACCGAAGGAGGCTTCCTCAGGCCGGACGACAGAACTCCGGAAAGCTCGGGGTGGCGGTGTGGGCGAGCGTCGTGTCGTGGCAAGCGCTTGTGCCTCGTCGGCCGAGACGTCGAGCACCAGGGCGTCAGCCGTTGGGGACAGCTCCCGAGGACGGTGGGCAGCAATAGGCGGCGCGGCGGCGCAGATGGGCACCGCCCGAGTGGTGCCAGCAGACGCCCTCTTCGGGTCCGCGCATATTGCCAGCGGATTAAATACATGTGGGCTCTGTAATGAGAAAATGTGTTAATAATGGGCTGTCATGTACAGGGTTCGTTGCTTGTTCCGATGTAGGATGCAAGGCTTGCAGGTATGAGTCGTCGTTTTGGTAAGGTTGTAACCTTGGGGATCCAGAATTGGGTACGGACCAGACGAAGAACTAATTTTCGTGTATAAAATGAATGAGCAATCGCGAGAATTGGCAGCCGTATGGCAGAATAATCGCGTGCCATTCGTCGAAAGGCAAATTGGGACACGAGGACAACCGCCCGCCAACGCGCATCGTGTTATCCGTGTGGAGAAAAGGGGTTCAACGAAAGTAAGCTGCTTTTAGATCGCAGCATCGTGTAGTTTTCGAGCGATGCTCGTCCGCAAAATGAATCTTCTGGCAGGAGATGGCGAGGCAGCGTTTAGTTTCCTTTATTTCTCCCGGTGGGAGGTGCAGGTTGGGGTGCGAGTGCAGGTGACGCTGAGCTGGATGAGCGTTGTGGAGAAATCGATATACGTATGAGTGTACACGTAGGGCTCGTGGCAGCGACGAAAATCGTTCGAGAGGATCCTCATCGGTAGCGCAATGGGTGTGCAGCGTTTTGACAGCTTTCTGCTCGTTTGGTGACATATTCGTCGTAGGCGCGGAATTCGGGCCAGCGATTCTTGTCGTGGGCGAGCCAAGCAGGTCCATTCCACCAGAGGGTGCTCTCAGCGAGATCTTGGGGCGTGGCACCGCGACTGGCTAAATCCGCGGGGCTGTCCTGGGAATCCACATGAAACCATTGCGACTGTGGTACCTTCTCTAATCATCATTGGCAACTCGATTTGCCATGAACGTCGCCCAAACGCAGGGGGATTTCTTCAGCCAGGCCAAAACAATGGTGGAGTCGCTCCAACAGTAGATCGTGTAATGGGGCAGCTGCAGCGTGGGCACGAGAGTGTCGATCATCTCAGCTACTAAAGTGGCTCCGCACAATTCTAACCTGGTGAGAGACAAAGTTTTAATTGGGGCTACACGAATTTGGAAGTACAAAAGGAAAACTTGGACTTCCTGAGCGACCGTGATGCGGGCATAGATGACTCGTGCGTAGGCCCTTTCTGAGGCATTGCAAAAGGCAAAAGGCATGGAGTGCGGCTTTCTGGGGCGTAACTCACCCATCGCGGGATGCGGATGGCGCGGATGTGCTGGTAAGTCTGGAGAAAACTGAACCAGTTAGCGTGAGTTACCTGAGGCAGAGTGTCATCCCAGTCGATTTTGTCCAACCAGACTTGCTGAATCAGAATCTTTGCTGCAACGATGATCGGAGCCAGCTAACCGGCTGGGTCGAACAGCTTGGCGACCAGAGACAACATATCTCGTTTCGTGTACGCAGCTTTGATGGCGATGGCTTGGACATCGAAGTAGAACTCATCATGGGTCGTGTTCCAGCGAATTCCAAGCATTTTGGCGGTGCTGGAATCTTCTAGCGTCAGAAAATCGGAATGGAGCAGATGGGATGCCGGTAAGTCTGCCAGAATGCCTTTATGGTTGGCAGTCCACTTGCTTGACTTGAAGTGAAAAAGTCGAGAGCCGCTATGAGTTGGTCACGGGTCTGGGTAGCTGTCACCAGGTCATGCGTGCCTGCTAACACATCATCCACGTACATGGAATGCTGTAAAATGTGTGCTGCAAGCGGGAACTGGGGCTTCACGTCGTCTGCCAATTGAAGAAGGGTGCGTATTGCCAGGCACGGGGCGCAATTAACTCCAAACGTTACGGTTTGAAGCCTGAAATCGATAAGTTCGGACTTGTACGGGTCTCGGAAGAGAATGCGCTGATATGGTGGGTGCTTTGGGTCGACCAATATTTGGCGATACATTTTGAATGTCTCGAAGCCCCTGAGCGGAGCGTGTCTGGAAAGCCGACTTTAAAGGCAATGGCGCGATGTAGCGGCCGTCATCGCGTCTTCGCGTATGTTTCTTCGCAAAACTTTTCGGAGTGGGATAGCAATCTAGTTTTGGGAAGTTCCTCCACCTCCCAAAAACGTTCGAACTGTTGTTCGAAGGTGACTTCGTTGTGTAAGCCGCTTTGATGCGTGCCGTGGCAGATTGCATGGTGGGAACCGGGCCGGTTAGGATCCAACCGAACACGATTTGCTGAGCCATGAGGGAGCCCAGCACTTGGCGGCGGATGCCGTCCAGCAGGATTGCTGGGTATAAATCGGCTCCGATGAGGACGTCGACCTGCTCGCTTTTGGAGAAATTGACATCTGCGAGCTCGATGTCTTGAGGGAGGCCACTGAGAAGTGACTTGTCTAACGAGTGGGAGGGCAACCGCCCTGTGATTTTTGGGAGCACGAGCGCCGTCACGTTGATTTGAAATTTGGGATCAAGTGGCGAATTCATGAGAAAATCGCACGATCTTGATATTTTTGCGGACACGGTCTCGTTGAGACCGGAGACTTCTGCGGTAGTTGGCCGCGCTGGGAGCTTTAAGAGCTTTTGTATGCGTTCAGAGATGAACGACACTTCGGATCCAGGATCAATCAAGGCGCGCGCGATGTAACATGTACCGTGGTGGCGTATTGTTACCATGGCAGTCCCTAACAAAACCTGTTTTGGTGCTTTCGCGAAGCACACCTGATGCGTGTCCTGTGGATTTCGCTGTTGCGCGGGGGGAGAAGTGGACTGTAGCTGCGTGGGAGGTCGCATCGAAGAATGCGGCCTTTCTTGCTGGGAAGCATGTTGAGTTGAACCTGGAATGAAGTTCGCATAGGCAGGGGCTTGAGTACGCGGAGCGTTATCATACCGTTGCTCTTGAGTTCGTTGCTGTGTGGGTGGAGGAGTGGACTGTATATGCGTGAGAGGTCGCATCGAAGAATGCGGCCTTTCTTGCTGAAAAGCATGATGAGTCGAACTTGGAATGCAGTTCGAATAGGCAGGGGCTTGAGTACGCGGAGCGTTTTCAAACCGCCGCTCTTGATGTGGGGCACGTGGGGTCGAGTCTGGTACAGCATTCGATGAGGATGGAGCGTTCTCACGATGCAAGAGGGTGTGATGCCTGCCATTACATTTGATGCAATTAAATCTGCTTGGACAGTTTTTCACGGAGTGAGATCTGGCCAAGCAGTTGCTGCACAAGCGGTTTTTCTGAACGGTATTCAGCCGCTGTGGAACGGGCAAGCTGAGAAACTGAGCGCAGGATCTCAGCCTGTGCTGCTTTTGGCAAAGAGGGCAGCTTTCTTGGGACACCTGGTTTTTCACGGAGTGAGATCTGGCCAAGCAGTTGCTGCACAAGCGGTTTTTCTGAACGGTATTCAGCCGCTGTGGAACGGGCAAGCTGAGAAACTGAGCGCAGGATCTCAGCCTGTGCTGCTTTTGGCAAAGAGGGCAGCTTTCTTGGGACACCTTCAACTGGAAGGTGTTGACGCGTTTAGAGGCTGGAGTTGAGTGAGTCGAAGCTGGGAGCTGTGTTGACTTCGATGCGGGTGTGCACTTAATATCTTGCACCGTTTCAAGGGTCTGGAAGCGATGCGTGAGAAACGCATCCAGATCTGTCCATTTTGGGATCTCCGTTTTGTTCGTGAGAGATTGTTCCCAAAGGGAAAGCGTTGCTTCTGGGAGCTTGCTGGAACACAAAAAGACGATTATCGCGTCCCAGTGCGAGGTATCGACACCTTGTAGCGCGAGTGCGGCGAGAATATTATTGATTTCGCGCTGCAAGTCTTTAATAGCGCCACCGGTTTCCTTCGTGATGGGGGACAGGCTGAAGAGCTTCTTCAAATGGGCGTTGGTGAGGACGCGCCCGTTCTCGTACCTGTCGGACAGATTTTTCCACGCTTGGGCAAAACCTTCATTCGTGAGAGGGGATTTCTGCACGATTTCTTTAGCTTCGCCGGTAGTTTTTTGGTTCAGGTGGAAAAGCTTCTCAACCGGCGCAATTCTGATGTTCTTGATATAAAGGGCCGTGAACATATCCCTAAAAGAGGGCCACGAGAGGTAATCGCCGTGGAAGGCTTGGGTGTCGCAAGGGGGTAGGCTAATATTGTAGCCTGACTGGGGCATCTCGGCTGGCATCGGCGACGGGGTCGCGGCAACTGGAGGGGACACGGCGGCTTCGATCAGCTGATCAATTTTTCCCGCGCAGCGCAGATATACCGCATAGCATTGGCGCCGCTTCTCCTTCACGCCTTCGAATTCTTTGCCTCTGTGCTTCGTCGAGTCCAGCTCCGCAAGCACCTTTTCATAGGCGCTTTTAATTAGCAGCCACTGCGATCGTATTTCCTCCCGCTGAATCCCAAGGGTGCAAACGGTGTGGTCCGCGGTGGGTGTCTTGTCGAAGTCCACCTCGAACTCGATCAGCGCATCGGCCAGGCGAATGAAGGATGCGAGAGCCGCCATTGTGTGTCTGGTTTACAGATAGGGGCGGTGAAGGAGGTCGCAAAACCAAAAGAAAACGCACCGAAAAAACTATTTCGGAAAAAATTGTATTTTATTTTAGAGGAAAAAAAATCGCACAAATGTTTTCGGGTCGCTATGCGATGGCGTTGGGGCTTGAAAAGCTTGCTGCAGACGGTTGACCACTTGGACTCTAAAGTGCTTGCAACTAGTTGAAAAGAGACTAGTTGCTGTGAACACTTCTGCTTACTGGGTATGCAGCTTTGCTTGTTCACTGCAGGGTCACTGTTGAATTCCCAAACCCACGCTGCTTTCACACTTCTGAGAGTGCAAAACGACACGAAAACCGGTCTTTTGTTCTGTGTGCACTCTGTATGTATGGGCAGCGCAAGCAGAAGAGCGCGAGCAGAAGCAAAATGTGCACGCGTATACTGACCAGCAAAAGGTGGTGGTTTTTCGCTTTGCACTGAGCGCGGTCACGGAGCACCCAAGTAAGTTGATACAAACGTGAGAGCGCGAAACCATAAGCAATCTCTCGGGAGAGCTCAGCAGAAGGCTGCTCTAAAGATTTTCGGTGCGGGAGCACGAGGCTTGCTTATGCGCCAAGCGGTAAATTTTGTGCGCAAAAATTATGGGCTTCGCAGCAAGCAATGCTTGCGAAGACGGTCAGCAACAAAATTTTCAACTTTGGTGCTGCCGTTATTCTTGGGGACCGTTACCCACGAATCGACGATTCTCGAAGGTTTGACGGTCAAATGAAGGGTGTATATATATATAAGGAGGACAGTTCCTTATATATATATATATATATATATATAAATATAAAATGTATATGGCCGGAAGGGCTCTACGGGGCTAGAGTGACGGGCACGGCTTCAAAGTGCGCCGTGTTCACTAGCTAGTGCACGAGACGCACTTTTAAATTCGCAAGTAGACTTGCGTACGAGTTCGCACAAAAGCGGTGGCCAAATTAAATGAAATGCAGTGAACTTACCGTTTCTTACACGGCTTGGTGGTTCGGGCGTCGGTGACGATGACCTTGTGATGGCGGCGGCGGTAATCCGGCTCAAAGGACCAAATGTTTACTCGAAAGCACAATTTATATGTCTTTAATTAACTCTTCTTCAAAATGTAAATGCGAAGTCACAATTTATCTTTCTTTATTCTTAAAAACTTTAACACATACAGTGCACAGCACTCACAATGGATGAATAGTGTTCTAACCCGCAAGCGTCCACGATTGAGAGAGAAGTGGCGCGTGTGGGTCCAGCGACAATCGCTGGAAGCCGGTCAAACCGCGCCAGTTGCCGCGGAGAGAGCCCGCAGCCGGGCTTACGCTCACGGGAGAGGCGCCCCTCATGACCAGCAGGCTGACAGGAGAGAGACTGGAGTGCTCACTCCTGACACCCTACCGATCGATGAGGGAGCACCTCTGGCGAGCGGCAGTTGGCGTTAACAATGCTTATAGAGTCTTCCTTTAAAATGTAGGGGTTTAATTTCTTTAACTGATGAAAACATCATCTTATTATCATATGATTCCAATAGGTCATTGCCAACAAACACGTTTAAAACTGAATTTTGTGCATTTCTGATAATTAATATCAGAACCGAACCCTCATTCATATTGACATAAAAATTATGCAATTTTGAAACCTTCCTTTAAGGATAAGTTGTGAGGGATTTTAAGTTGTGATGTAATCGTCTTACAATAAATTTTTGAATCTCGGTGCCTTGCTTTGAATCGTATGCACCAAATAAATATGAAAACATGTAGAAGTGTTGTCTTCGGCCTGGGCTAAATCTAAATACCCTACACCCGAGTAACTGAAAAAATTATAATTTCGCCACTCAAGAACTTTTGTATAAGTAGGTGGGCCACGCCTATTTCGAGCAAATGTTTTTGTAATGTCTCTAGGTACTGCTAGATAGAATTACGAACGTATTAATATTTTGAACCGTTTATGGGATATTGACAACTTTTGTATAAAATGGCGGACCCCGCCCATTTATACAAAATTGGTAATACGTGTAGATACCTCGTGAAAAAATTTCGTATTAATATCTTATACCGTTTACAAGATATTTTCAACTTTTGTATGAGTGGGCGTGAGACGCCCATTTTTTTCAAGCTTATTGGTAATGCTTCCCTATATATCCTGATAAAACTACATATCAATATCTTATACTGTTCATGAGATATTGCCAACTTTGTTATTAGTGGGCGTGGCACGACCATTGTTTTTCGAACGTTTTTGTAATGACGCTATATGTTCCGGAATAAAATTATACCTTAATATCTCACATGGTTTATGAAATATTCAGATTATAACATTTTTTCAAACGAGGTGCCTTTACATTCCGTATGTAAAGTAAGCGTGGCTGTTTACCGATCTCGCCCATTCACAGCCCTACATAACAAAGAATATTTGTCCCAAATTTCATCGCGATATCTCTTTTCGTTCTCTCGTAATCGTGAATTCCACAGACAGACAGACAGACGGACGGACAGGGCTAAATCGATTCAGAAGGTAACGCTGAGAAAAAATATATATACTTTTCTATATCTATATCGTCTCCTTCTCTGCTTTACAAACGGAAGAACAAAGTGAATATACCCTACTCCCTTCGGGTGTAGGATATAACAATGGCACTAAGTGGTACCCAGGCATGTGAAAATCCAGTGGATCTGCACCCTCAGACACCTGCTTCCTTAGACACCAATTGCCATTATATGCGGTTGGTGAGTACAAACATGCGCATAGACCGCGAATAGTGTCGCCCTTAAGCCACGCATATTTGTGGAATGTATGCGAAATTTTGTCATCACCACCCACTGTAAACAAGTGTAAAGTCAGCTGCACAAGCGGCCAAGCTTACGCCGTAGGCAAATCAAAACGCGACAAGACAAGTATTATGCCTTTATCTTGCCACGTTTCAGCCCACGGTGCACTCACAGCCGAATACACACCTAACGGGACCAGGAAGAAGGAGGAAGAGGAAGGAAAGAAACGAAATGCCGGGTTTTTTTGCGGAGAGCATAAATAAGCCCTTTGCTTGGTTCTCTGCATTCCGTTTGATAGACTATTTGTGTTATTTAATTTTATCATTTGATGCTATTGATGTTGTTTAATTACTGGTGCTATGATTTATGCACTGTGTTTTTATGTCATATTTTTGCACTGTGTTTTTATTGTGTTTGGTGTACGACGTGGGTGGTTCTAATCTTTTATATTTTCTTTTGCCGCGAGCACAATTAGCAAACACTGCACTGCATCAGCATCCACCTTCGACCACGGACGCGACACAAATTCTGTTGACAAATACTCTAAATACGCACAAGTAAAAATAATTCCATCCAGAGCAATAGAACACATTAAAGACCCAATACGTGAACTAATGATTTCATTTGGAATCCCTAAACAAGTAATAATTGGCAATGAGAAATCATTGAATTCTGCCTCGGTTTCGTCGCTTTTACAGGATCAAATGAACATTGAAGTCTACACTACACCTACTTACGCTAGGACTACAAACGACCAAGTTTAACGTTTTCGCTCAACACTTTCCGAAATAATGAGATGTTTAAAATCAGATAACAATAGTTTAACCTTGGAGGAATTGCTCTTTAAATCGGTACAAGAATACAACTCAACAATTCATTCAGCAATTGAGAAAAACCTTTGGAAGCATTTTTCGGTACTAGAGTCAGCACTGATCCCGAAGAGTTATAAAGACATAGACAACAAAACGTAGGTTTACTTAAAAGAAAGCACGAACAAGACCTTTAATATCATAGCAAAAACAGGAAAAAACAAAAGATTATTCTACGGGCGATGAAATATTCGTAAAGATAAATAAAGGATTAGGTACAAAACTATCACCCAGATACAAGAAGGAGATAGTAGCGGAAAATAACAGAACTACAGTCAAAACACACAGACAAAAATTTCACAGACAAAATTTATATAGCATGAACGATTAATTTTCAGTAAACGAACTGACTACATGATACAAGTACATTAAACGACAACCTAACGTTGATGGAACAAATATTGATGAAAACTGACCGAGACAGTCACTCGCCCATCAACAACAAAACTACAGACACAAAAACAGAACTAAAGATGATATGAAACCAATAGACGACGAGGACAACAATTGAAATTCCATAGATATCTATGCAAATCAAGATACAGAACTAAAAAATTTTGAGTTTGTGTAACAGCGGCAATACTACAGCAAAACAATATACCGTACTTGACAAAATATGATTCCAGCAGTCCTTATTCAGTGACCATGTAGTAGCAATAAGTACACCACCAATATTAGCATACCCAGATTTCACAAAACCGTTCAATCTTACAACGGATGCAAGCAATGAAGCGTTAGAAGCAATTTTATCTCAGGGAGAAATAGGAGCTGACAGACCCATAGCTTTCGCAAGTAGAGCATTAAACAGTGCAGAGAAAAGGTATTCTACTATAGAAAAGGAATTTTTAGCAATAGTTTGGGCAACAAAGAACTTCAGAGCGTATTTATTAGGAAGGCTATTCACGATTTTTACAGATCATCAACCATTACGAGGAATAGCTAACCTCAAGGACCAGACATCACGTCTTGCCAGGTTCAGGCACAAGTTATCCCAGTACGATTTCGAGATCCATTATAAACCAGGAAAGAAAAACTTAAATGCTGACGCATTAAGCAGAATTCCTCAGGAGACACCATACACAGTAGAAGCCGTACAAACACGGTAAAAAACCAAAACACTGGAAAAGGAAGAGGATCAAGGATTGCCCACGGAAATCGTAGTAGATAAGGACGAACAAAAAAATTAACCCGAAAACTCTGCGAAATTACTAACAGACCCTAAAGAAGTAGAAACGGTTATTAAAGACTTTCACAATTCACCATTAGGGGGACATCAAGGTGCGTTGAAAACATATTTGAGAATTCGCAAGCTATTTAGATGGCCAGGAATGCAGAGGCAAATTAAGGTATTCGTAAGAAACTGTCTGAAGTTGCAATCAAACAAAATCTCAAGGTTGACAAAAATGCCCATGGTACTAACCAATACGCCAATGCGGCCTTTCGATAAAGTCTTTATGGACATTGTAGGTATTTTACCAGAAACTGTATCGCTAATAAATACATTCTCATATTTCAAGATGACTTTTCAAAGTTTATGGCATGTACAACCATCCCAGACGCAGAAGCAAGTAGTGTGGCCAGAGCTTTCTACGATGAGGTGATAACGCGATACGGAATCCCACGAATTCTAGTAACAGATAACGGCACTAATTTTACTTCAAAATTATTCACGAATACATGTAAACTGTTAGGTATCAAAAAATTACACATAACACCGTACCACCCACAGGCTAATGGGTCATTAGAGAGAAGCCATAGACACACACCCCATATAACGACGAAGCAAACACCTTTCCGCACTCTATTCGGTTTTGATATAGAGATGCCAACATATTTAAAAAGAAAATGCAGTCATTATACAACGCGGAAGACCCGAATAAAATTCTAAAATTCCAAATACAAAGGGCACAAGAAATTGTTAGGAGAAATCAAGATATAGCTAAACAGATAGCTAAAAACAGTACGACAGTAAATTGAATTTAGTAAAATTTAAGGTAGGAGATAGAGTATTAGTAAGGAATCAAACTAGGAAAAAAGTTTTCACCTATTTGGCTAGGCCCTAACGGATCTTTGGACGACCAAAGGGTCGTACCGGTTTGCCTCCGGACTCGCTTGCTAGGAATCGCTGGCGACCCTTCGATTCTTCCGCCCGTTCGATGCCGGGGTGTCTTCTGTGCGGAGTTTTCTCGGAAGCCCCTCGCGGTGCTGCTCTCAGGGATTCCCACGTCTTCGTTGTTCTCCCAGTCAGAGCCGTCCGAAGCCAGTAGACTCATGCCGGAGCTCGCACGGTAGATGGGTTGTGGGGGAACACTCGGCGAACGCGCTTGCTGTCCCCTGGACGGTTGGTCAACTGCGTCAATTGGCTGTGGTTACGTCGCGCACGCCAGTAGGTACCAGTGCATTCGTTGATTCGCCGGTATCAGGAGTGCAGACTTATTGAAAATAATTTTGTTCCGGACCCACTTCCGTTGCGGCTCCAGTTCGGACGTTGCATTGAATTTACACAATTCGGGGAAGAATTGCGCACTAAGAACCGCGACCCGGCGTTGGATCTCCAGTGGCTTCCGTCCCATCAAGACCGCTAAACAGAAGTCGATTAGAGAGTCATTGATGAACCGTCCGGACGAAATTCGGCGATAATCTTCCGGGTATAGCGTGACTCCACTCGGTCCCGGCGGGTAAATGAGTAGGGCGTCTGAGACTCCCTCGTCATCACTCGACACTTCTATAATGATTCGGTTGGCTTTGTGTTCCTCAGTCGACGGCACTGGCGACTGCGACTACGCGGAGGGCGTCGACTGCGACGTTGGCTTGGCGGCTTGCGACATCGCGTTCACTTTTCGGACGGCACTATGGAAAATAATCAGTTGTCTACGCGTGCTCCTCCGACGGCACTCACTTTTTGAATAAATGAGAAATATTTTTTTCTCGCAGCGATCCCCGTAAATTGTGATAACGAAGGATCTCGTTATTTCGTGTGTAGTTGGTTGGTTCCTTGGGTTTTGTTATTGTATTTATAGAAAGTGAGTTACCATGACCTCGCTGAGTTCGTCCTATTCTGTCATGCTTGCATGTGTCGGTCATGGGAGATGTGTCTGTGGGTATGCTTTTGAGCTCGCTCGACGTGTGCTGTCTTCGTCTTCTTGGAGACACTACTTACTTCCTGGAGTTTTACTATCAACGGGGATGTGAACGCAATCACCTTGTAGGGGCCATTATATTTTGGTGCCAATTTGTCTCCAAATCTGTCGACGGCCTTCGAGAGCGGATGGGTTCGTTTAAGGACGAGCTGCCCAATATTCGGTGTCCAGTGGCGTCGGCGCAAGTTGTAGTGACGAGCCTGGTCTGAGGCGGCTTGGTTCAGTCTTTTCCTGACGTTCGCAAAGATTTCTCTGAGTCGCTCGGCCTTGTCATCCACCTCTTCGGGCAATTGTCCCGTGCCGAATGTTTTCTGGTTGTATAAAGCTCCCGGCAACAGCAGTTCTCGTCCTTGCGGGAGATAGGCAGGACTATAGCCAGTTACATCCGATCTGCTTGAATTCAGGACCAGTGTAATTTTGGGAATCAACTCGTCCCAGGCTTTCTGTTGTCCATCAGCGAATTGGGCGATCATGGTCTTCAAAGTTCTGTTTGCTCATTCCGCTGGGTTCTCCTGTGGTGTGTAAGGGGCTGTATACTGGCGCTTGGTTCCTATTTCTGTGAGAAAGCTTTCGAACGCGCTGTCGTGAACTGGACGCCGTTGTCTGAAATTAAAACTTTTGGGGTGCCGTAACGGGCCAGTATCCTCTCTCGGAAAGCCTTTATAAGATTTGGGCGTTGAGTACTTGCGCATTGATACGGCTTCAGTCCACTTGGAGAACCTGTCAAAAATTACTAGAATCGTAATATTACCGTGCATGGACCAGGGAAGTGGTCCAATGAAGTCCGTGCAAACGTTGGCCCACTGTTTATCGGCGATTTGACTCAGCATTTTCCCAGCCTTTAGTTTTTGGTCCACTTTGAACTTCTGGCATGATTCGCATCGTTGCACAAAGTTTTTAATGTCTCGCGACATGCCTGGCCAGTAGTATCTGTCCATCATCCTGGCGGTGGTCTTCCGAATTCCTAATGTGCGTCCCCAGCTTCCCCCGCCAACGTGTGAATGGTTCTCGCGTAACACACGTTGGCGGGGGAAGCTGGGGACGCACATCTTCCACAGGGTGCATTCCTCGTCGTATTCGCGTTGCGCTATGTGCCTGTACAGATTCCCATCCTGCTCGAGGAAATCTGGGTATTTCTCGGGGTTGTCGTGAATAGCAGCGATTTTCTTTTCTAACCAAGGACACTTCTTACACTTTTCCTCGTCAATTCCTGCGCGGCGGAGGGTGTTTACCGGTTGTCGCGACAATGCATCGGCCACCGCATTGAGTTTCCCTCTTCTGTATTGGACGTCGAACTGACCACTTCCGCACTTTGTCCATGACGTCGGCGTGATCTGTCGCGCGTTCCCTCGACGGTGGCCCGCATTCACCCCCTTAACTTGCTGTTGAAACTGTTGGGGTACTGCTGGAAAGTCCTTGCTGTGGGCTCCTCCAAAGTCCACAGTCCGTCCAAATGAAAACACTATTATTTCACTTTGTGCACTTTATTGTCTGGAATACGTTTTAAACGTTCACTACTCACTGATTTAACAATCTAAAATCCAAAACCATGCCCTACCACTATTTATACACTTAAACCCGGAAGCTTAAACATGTAAATAATACGCTGACTGTAGCGGAAAAGAGCCGCCTCACCAAATGAGCGCAAGAAAGTGGGTCACTAGCTCCACGGTCAGCGATGTTTAACGGAAACGAAACCGCGGCCTCAGCGACCTGCGATCATTCGACGAATTGCTCCAGAAACGGCAATGCAGAATTAAACCAACAAGCACAACGTGCAAAAATGCTCAGTGTGATGTCATAATTTAAGTATCGCCTGAAAGTATGCCTAGCGGAACCAGTGACTCACAACATACCTCCACCCCTAGGGACAGGAAAAATTAATATCGTGAAGCGATGTTAATTTTTCCGTTTTATTACAATGTTTATACTGGGTTGTTAACTGTTTGATATTATTCTTAACGCTATTACAAATTGCTTAAGTAAATACCATAACCGCTTCTTGTCTTGCGCTCCTCGGATATGCTGACTGGAGAATAAGATGATGATGGTTCTACCGAATTATGCTTCTACTGCTACGAATGGACGTCTCGTCTTAGGGTGATATCACGCGTTGCAGGGCACCCACATTTGAAGAAATGGTGTGTAACTGTGTGACAGCACCGAATGTACATGCTGTTCGTAGTTCTAGTCTACTTTGAACGGAGTGATGTGGTCTTCGGTGTTTCTTTCTCGTTTTCTGCTGCTGGGGTTGTGTGCTACGTTGTTGACTGTCTGGTGGACCTCCCATCCTACTTGACGCTAATTGATCATAGCTCATATCTCGACTGTGGCTTCACGATTCCCTTGTCTCTCTTCGGGACGTTAGCTCTAATTTTCGACTATGATCTGTAGTCAGATGATTTGCGGGGATGGTCCCAAGAAAAATATTTTAGCACGTTCACCCTGTTGACTAATGCTAGCGAGAAAACATCGCCATGGACGTCTTTGTCGAACAATGATGTCTCTTATTTCTGTGATGGTGCCGTACAACGTGATGGTTCGGAGAAGCAACTTCGATGTACCGCTCGTATCTTGGAGTCCATAATTAAATTGAAGCTACCAGCTACGTGTTGATGCTGTTGGTGGCTTTTCCTACTTATTTTCTAATACTTATACTACGAAGTAATTCAATGACATTTGTTATTTCATGAGTATCTTATGCTTGTTTTGTAATATTTATATACTTATGACTATATACAACTTGCGTTCGTATTCGATTATCGAACTAAAATCAATATATTCATCAAATGAAACCATTAAATTTTAGGTGAAATTTTTTACACTTTTCGTTATTTGCCCTTAAAAATATTTTCCTAGTGCCTTATATCTAGTTTCTTTTTTTTCATTCTAATTTTCTTTTCCTCTCATTTTAAAATTGTTGTTCTTTATTTTTATACATTTTTCAGAATGTTTCTCTCTCTTCTTTTTCCCCCCTTTGTTTTCTTTATTTTTTTTTCTTTGATATTTAGTTTTTTTTGTTTTTCCCCCCTTTTTTTCTTCTTCTCTTCTCTCTTTTTCTTTCTTTTTTCCCCTTTACTCAAAAGTTTTGTCAGTTTGTTTTTTTTTAATATATGTACAACTTTTCCCTTATTGCTATACACAATTATTAACTCTACTTAAATTAACTTAAAATTACTTAATTCATTAAATTTAACAATTATTAACTTCATTTAATTTAATTCTTTAGCAAGCTAACTTTAAATTCTATTTTACTTGCTCCCTTTTCTTAAAATGTGATACCACACGCTTGTATATCAAACGTATTCATTACACGTAGCGGTAGAGTGATCTGCGATGCCACATAATGTCATGGCGCACTGACACCATGTGACAAAATCGTCTACGAACTCTCTACCCCAAAATTATTTCAACTTGGACTTCTGTTAAATAGAATTAGGTCCAAGCAGGAATTGAATTAAAACTAAATTTTTTACTGTTTCAACCATATACATGCACATGGAAAAAAACATAATAAAGCAATAAAACAACATAAAAAAGCAAAATAAACAACATAAACTTAATATATTGCCTTGACCAAGCCTAGATATATGGTTCAAACAAATCCTATAATTAATTAATACACCTTGTTAGTAAGTTATGCTAGTGTCCGGTTAGTTAAACGAAAATTCCTCTTACAAATTTTACATATATGTAATAAAATTACATATTAAACCGTTTGGTGTTACCAAAAAGATTCCCGACGTAATTACTTAAGTGCATTTGGTATTCATTGCATGATTACTAAGTTAGTACATTCAGTTAGTTAATGCATTGAACCAAGTTAATAACCACTCAATTTGACTTTACTCTTATTTAGATCAGAACTCAATTTGATACGTTTTAATTGCAGTGGAAACAACTTCCCTCAGGTTTTCGCTTAGTAAGAAATTCTGCCTAGCAAGAACATGAGCTGCTGCCACTTCATTCACTGTATTCCCCCCTGGTCTCGTGCTAATGCGAAGTGCGCTGCTTATAGCTGACTGTTGTTTTTTTACACTTTTTTCATTTTCAGCTACCTCGGCTTAGTGTTGATGCGCCGACCGGTTCAATTCCGGCCCCCAAACCAAAACGGCGCTCCTGATTCTCGGCATAGATACCAAATCGCCCGAAATTTTCATTTAATCAATTTCGGCAGTAACACTGACTTACATTTTATCGACCCAAAAATTCCAATAAAACGCCGATTTCGCGTTATTCGCTATTTCGCGAACTCTTCCGCGTTGAAAATTTCAGGCTGATTTTCAATGAACTCGAATTGCTACACATTCCCTACTCATTCGTATATTTACCTATACGAAATCCCACCTTGCCGTGTCCTCGTGTGTCGCAGGAGGAGGAGATGGCCATTGAGTTGCAACCCCCAATGGTGTTGAACCCAACGTAGAAAATCCGGAGATACCTGAGAACGTTGGACGTCCCAATTCTGCCAGCCCCGGTGCATCCCTCGACAATGAATGTCAGAACCAATATCCTCTGCCACTTCATCCTTAAAACATAAAAAAAACTATCATTACCCTAATAAACTATACATTCATTCCTACTAGCCAAATGAATACAATTCTTGAATGAATGGCCTACTCATTAAAAATTTTGAGCAGGTTGTTGTGAATTTTTTTACATTTACTTTTAATTGAAACTGTTGTGGTGACTGGACTGTTGACAGAATTTACTTGGTATGGACCCGACCAGATAGGTGAAAACTTACTTTTCCTGGTTTGATTTTTCATTAAGACCTTGTCAGGAACAAATTAAGCACAACTTAATTTCTTCCCCACATAATTCTGTTACCTGTAAATTTTCTACTTATATATATAATATATATATATACCCGGAATATATGGTAATTTAATTGCAAACTACCGTTTCTGCATATTAATATGTATGTAACAAAGTAAGCAAAGTAGCAAAGTAGCAAGCCAAGTAGAAAAGAGATTTGACAAAAATTGAGAGTCGTTAGAAAGTAGCACCATCGCCTGAGTGGATCGAGAGAACTCGACCACAGATACGACCACGCAGGCAAGAAAGAGACAACAAGCGTCTTACAATAAGCGCGTAGGAATACCATCGCCACTATAAAAGGCGCTTCACCACGAGGAATCAGGCTCTTTGACGTGAACTCCCGGCCTGGACAGTGGTCTTTTGGAAGTCCCTCTTCGGTAAGTCATTTCAACATCGACGCCAGCAGAGCCTCGATTTCGGCAGAGCCACAACGTCGACGCCAGCAGAGCCTCGATTGTGGCAGAGCCACAACGCCGACGCCAGCAGAGCCTGGACTTCGGCAGAGCCACAACGTCGACGCCAGCAGAGCTTCGACTTCGGCAGAGCCACAACGCTGACGCCAGCAGAGCCTCGACTTCGGCAGAGCCACAACGTCGACGCCAACAGGGCCTCGCGGCCAACACTTACACTAGCACGTCGCCTGTGGAGTTGTACTCCCGCGGCCAACAGTTCGCATCAGAGCGTCGCCTGTGGAGTTGTACTCCCGCGGCCCAACGATTCTCACCAGCACGTCGCCTTGCGGAGTTGCACTCCCGCGGCCAACACCCGGTTCGCTCGTACCCCAGTGGAGCGGGGACAGGTTCTTTCACCGCAGCGTCCACCTGTGAAGGCTATCAGAGGCCATACATCTATTTTGTACCCATTTATACGTTTTAATACCATTTTATAAGCTTAATTGTTGAATTAGAATTTATTGAATTAATCTAGAAATTAATAAAAGAGAGAATTCATTGAAGGAAGCCTTGTGTCTCAATCAAATAAATAACTGGACGGATCCTGGACTCGGCTGAGTCACATACCCTGGCCAGAGAGGGAAAAGTTTCGTTACAGTGGCGCCCGAGCAGGGACATTAAGGCTTCCAACATCTCGACGAGACACGAACATCGAAATAACTCATCACAGAGTGCCGTACAAAGACGCACGCCATGAAGATCACCTGGATTTACTTACTACGCAAGGACGAGCTAATAACCTACGCGAAGGAATTTGAACTCGACGAATGTGGAACCGTCGAGGACTTGAGAAAACGGCTGGCCACTTTTGCGGCAGACTCGAAGGACGACGAAAAGGTTATGGCGCGACTAGAAGAACTGGAAAGGATTCACCAGCAAGCGAAGTCCCCGCACCGAATGGGGACGGCACAACAGCATCAGCCAGAAACAGCGAAAACTCTAGAACTGCCCACCACCGTTTCAGCAGCAAGTCAAGTGGGTGAATGCGGGCCGCCGTCGAGGGAACGCACGACAGATCACGCCGACGTCATGGACAAAGTGCGGAAGTGGTCAGTTAGATATGACGGTGGTCGCGATCCTCTCGCGTTTATCGAAAGGTTGGAAGAACTGGCCACCGCGTATGGGATAAGCCGAGACTTGCTACCAAGGACAATGCCGGAACTTCTTCGAGACCGAGCTCTGATCTGGTTCCGCAACAGAATAATGGATTGGCAAACCTGGGGTCAATTCAAAACGGCATTTTTGAAATTCTTTCTGTCCACCCGTTATTTCGAGGGACTCGAGGACCACATACGTAACCGGCACCAAAAACCAGACGAACCCTTCAAGGACTACGTGCTCGACCTGTACGACGCTATGCGTCATGTCAACTGGGCCGAGGAGGTGAAGCTTGAACGCCTCTATCGAAACGCGCGGAAAGACGTGCAACTTTACGTGAAACGGCGCGACTTCATGAGCCTCGAGGAACTCATCGTTCTAGCAGAGGACCTTGAAGAAATACATGGACGGCAACCGGAACCCACAAACCACCGGCCACGTGAGCGAGAAGTGAAGCATCGACAGCTGGCACCCCCGGCCGAAGTGAGTATAAACCCAGCCACTGCATGTCGACGATGCGGGCAAGACGGCCACACGGAACGGTATTGTCACAACCGCCGTATCCTGTTTTGTTGGACTTGCGGACGTCGCGGACTCCGCACTATCGAATGCTGCCAACGACCTCCGCCGGGAAACGAGGACGGACCACGCCAGGCAGGAGGGAAGGCGGGTCCAGCAACTACGACCCCTCGCCGGGTCAACTAAGCCTCCTACACCACGACAGTACTCATTTAACTGCAGAAGTCATAGTGGAACACCTCAAGAAAAGAGCGGTGTTGGACACGGGAGCGACAAGGAGCTTTGCCAGCCAAGCTTTTGTGCAGGAGCTCGGTCTTCCGGTGAGCCGAACTACTTCCACCAACTACATTCGCCTAGCCGACAACACACGAAGGATGACCAACGAATGCCTCCAGGTAAGAATCAAACTCGGCACATGTGAGATCGATGTGGAGCTGTTGATTATGGCCGGGGCATCGGACGACTTGCTTCTGGGCCTGGACTTCTTGGCGAAGGCTGGGGCCGTCATCAGCTGCGGCGGACAGACGGTCACTCTGCGAGAGACACACGGACAGAAACGGCGAGAGGAGTGGACGTGCACGGCTCTCAAGGAGGAGGACCCTCCATCGCTGAGCATCGATCATTTCCTGCGGCACGAACTCGCGAAATTCAATGAGGTACAAGGAACATGCAACATTACGTCGCACAAGATTGCCATGAAAGATGAGCGGCCGATTAAGCAGAGATACATCCCACGCAACCCGGCCATGCAGGAAGTAATAAGCAGAGAGGTCGACGAACTTCTGGCTAAAGGATGCATCGAGCCGTCACAGAGTGCCTATAGTGCCCCGATAGTCCTGGTCAAAAAGAAAACAGGCACTTGGAGACTCTGCATTGACTACCGGCAGCTAAACGACAGATCAATTCCTGACGCGTATCCACTTCCGCGTATACATTACATACTCGACCGACTACGAAACGCAAAGGTTATCAGCAGCCTGGACCTTAAAAACGGGTATTGGCAAATACCAATGGACAACGACAGCAAGAAGTACACAGCATTTACGGTCCCGGGGCGAGGCCTCTTCCAATGGAAGGTCATGCCATTCGGCCTCCATTCTGCTCCGGCGACATTCCAGAGGGCGTTGGATAAAGTCATTGGACCTGACTTAGAACCACATGCTTTCGCATATCTGGATGACATTATAGTTACAAGCAGCTCAGTGGAGGAACACGTGGGCCACCTGCAGGAAGTCTTCCGAAGGTTGCAGTCGGCGAACCTGAAATTGAACCCAGAGAAATGTGAGTTCTTCAAAAAGCACACTAAGTATTTGGGACACGTGGTAAGTGAACGCGGCATCGAAACGGACCCAGACAAAATTTCCGCCATCAAGACGCTGAAACCACCCTCCAACGTACGCGAACTGCGACAGTGCCTGGGAATTGCGTCCTGGTATCGCCGATTTGTACCAGAATTCGCAACTGTAGTACACCCGATGACCACTCTGCTGAAAAAGGGCAGACATTGGAAGTGGCAAGACGAACAACAGAAGGCCTTCGATAAGCTGAAAGGAATGCTTGTCAATGCACCAGTCCTGACCTGTCCGGACTTCACCAAGCGATTTATCCTCCAAACTGACGCCAGCGAGGTCGGCCTGGGAGCCGTGTTAACGCAAGACGACGATGGGAGAGAAGCGGTAATCGCCTATGCCAGTCGCCGCCTCAACCCAGCCGAACAAAATTACACCACTACGGAAAAGGAGTGCTTGGCGATCATATGGGGCATCAGGAAAATGCGGTGCTACCTCGAGGGGTACCAGTTTACGGTGGTTACAGACCATCTCTCCCTTAAGTGGCTCAATTCGATAGAGAATCCATCGGGCCGGATCGCAAGGTGGGCGTTAGAACTGCAGCAATATAGGTTCGACGTCCAATACAGAAGAGGGAAACTCAACGCAGTGGCCGACGCATTGTCGCGACAACCAGTAGACACCCTCCGCCGCACAGGAATTGACGAAGAAAAGTGTAAGAAGTGTCCTTGGTTAGAAAAGAAGATATCCGCTATTCACGACAACCCCGAGAAATACCCAGATTTCCTCGAGCAGGATGGGAATCTGTACAGGCACATAGCGCAACGCGAATACGACGAGGAATGCACCCCGTGGAAGATGTGCGTCCCCAGCTTCCTCCGCCAACGTGTGTTATACGAGAACCACAGTCTTCCCAGCGCAGGCCACTTAGGGATTCGGAAGACCACCGCCAGGATCATGGACAGATACTACTGGCCAGGCATGTCACGAGACATCAAAAACTTTGTACAACGATGTGAATCATGCCAGAAGTTCAAAGTGGACCAACAACTGAAGGCTGGGAAAATGCTGAGTCAAATCGCCGATGAGCCGTGGGCCAACGTTTGCACGGACTTCATTGGACCACTTCCCCGGTCAAAGCACGGTAATAATACGATTCTAGTATTTTTCGACAGGTTCTCCAAGTGGATTGAAGCCGTACCACTGCGCAAAGCCTCAACGCCAAATCTTATAAAGGCTTTCCGAGAGAGGATACTGGCCCGTTACGGCACCCCAAAAGTTTTAATTTCAGACAACGGCGTCCAGTTCACAAGCCGAGCGTTCGAAAGCTTTCTCACAGAAATAGGAACCAAGCACCAGTATACAGCCCCATACACCCCACAAGAGAACCCAGCGGAACGAGCAAACAGAACTTTGAAGACCATGATCGCCCAATTCGCTGATGGACAACAGAACGCCTGGGACGAGTTGATTCCCGAAATCACATTGGCCCTGAATTCAAGCAGATCGGATGTGACTGGCTATAGTCCTGCCTATCTCACGCAAGGACGAGAGCTGCGGTTGCCGGGATCTTTATTCGACCAGAAAACATTTGGCACGGGACAATCGCCCGAGGAGGCGGATAACAAGGCCAAGCGACTCACAGAAATATTTGCGATCGTCAGGAAAAGACTGACTCAAGCCGCCTCCGATCAGGCTCGTCATTACAACTTGCGCCGACGCCACTGGACACCGAATATTGGGCAGCTCGTCCTTAAACGAACCCATCCGCTCTCGAAGGCCGCCGACAGCTTTGCAGCCAAATTGGCACCAAAATATGATGGCCCCTACAAGGTAATCGCGTTCACATCCCCGTTGATTGTACAACTCCAAGAAGTAAATAGTGCCTCCAAGAAGACGAAGACAGCACACATCAGCGAGCTCAAAAACGTACCCACCGACGCAGCTCCCACGGCCGACGCATGCAACCACGGCAGAATAGGAAGAACACAGCGAGGCAGGAACGCCATCAAGCTGGCCCGTGTCAGCGGGGGCATCCGCTATGACATAAAGATCACGCGGACTGGCAGGATCGTCGTCGCCACCACCCCCTCGATAAAGTAAGAGGGTGATGTCAGGAACAAATTAAGCACAACTTAATTTCTTCCCCACATAATTCTGTTACCTGTAAATTTTCTACTTATATATATAATATATATATATACCCGGAATATATGGTAATTTAATTGCAAACTACCGTTTCTGCATATTAATATGTATGTAACAAAGTAAGCAAAGTAGCAAAGTAGCAAGCCAAGTAGAAAAGAGATTTGACAAAAATTGAGAGTCGTTAGAAAGTAGCACCATCGCCTGAGTGGATCGAGAGAACTCGACCACAGATACGACCACGCAGGCAAGAAAGAGACAACAAGCGTCTTACAATAAGCGCGTAGGAATACCATCGCCACTATAAAAGGCGCTTCACCACGAGGAATCAGGCTCTTTGACGTGAACTCCCGGCCTGGACAGTGGTCTTTTGGAAGTCCCTCTTCGGTAAGTCATTTCAACATCGACGCCAGCAGAGCCTCGATTTCGGCAGAGCCACAACGTCGACGCCAGCAGAGCCTCGATTGTGGCAGAGCCACAACGCCGACGCCAGCAGAGCCTGGACTTCGGCAGAGCCACAAAGTCGACGCCAGCAGAGCTTCGACTTCGGCAGAGCCACAACGCTGACGCCAGCAGAGCCTCGACTTCGGCAGAGCCACAACGTCGACGCCAACAGGGCCTCGCGGCCAACACTTACACTAGCACGTCGCCTGTGGAGTTGTACTCCCGCGGCCAACAGTTTGCATCAGAGCGTCGCCTGTGGAGTTGTACTCCCGCGGCCCAACGTTTCTCATCAACACGTCGCCTTGTGGAGTTGTACTCCCGCGGCCAACACTCACATTAGTACGTCGCCTGTGGAGTTGTACTCCCGCGGCCAACAGTTTGCATCAGAGCGTCGCCTGTGGAGTTGTACTCCCGCGGCCCAACGTTTCTCATCGGCACGTCGCCTTGTGGAGTTGTACTCCCGCGGCCAACATTCACATTAGTACGTCGCCTGTGGAGTTGTACTCCCGCGGCCAACAGTTCGCATCAGAGCGTCGCCTGTGGAGTTGTACTCCCGCGGCCCAACGATTCTCACCAGCACGTCGCCTTGCGGAGTTGCACTCCCGCGGCCAACACCCGGTTCGCTCGTACCCCAGTGGAGCGGGGACAGGTTCTTTCACCGCAGCGTCCACCTGTGAAGGCTATCAGAGGCCATACATCTATTTTGTACCCATTTATACGTTTTAATACCATTTTATAAGCTTAATTGTTGAATTAGAATTTATTGAATTAATCTAGAAATTAATAAAAGAGAGAATTCATTGAAGGAAGCCTTGTGTCTCAATCAAATAAATAACTGGACGGATCCTGGACTCGGCTGAGTCACATACCCTGGCCAGAGAGGGAAAAGTTTCGTTACAACCTTATCAACTACCTTAAAAACAACAGGATTTAACTTGCTATCATATTGTCTTTTAGACAACACCTTCGCCTTCTCCTGGTTTTGTCGAGCTATTTCATGTGCTTTTTGGATCTGATATTTCTGAATCTTCGAGGGATCGTCCGGATTATACACCGGACTGCACTTACGTCTCAAGTTGATTGGCATTTCGGAATCAAAACCGTATAAAGTACGGAAGGGTGTTTGTCTAGTGCTAGTATAGGGCGTATGGGGTGCACATGCATCGCTGCCGACAACCATTGGTCCCAATTGGAACCGTCCTCTTTAGCGAAGCTGCGCAAATATTCCGCTAGCGGTCTATGGCTGCGTTCGAGTGAACCATTGGCCTGGGGGTGGTACGGAGTGATATGCAACTTCCTAATGCCTAACATCTTACAAGTGTCCGAATATATTTTGGAAATAAAATTAGTACCATTGTCCGTTACTAACACTTTTGGAACTCCGTAGCGAGTTACTATCTCGTCGAAAAACGCCTTGGCTACTGTGCTCGCTTCCGCATCCGGAATTGCTACGCACGCCATTAGTTTTGAGAAGTCATCCTGAAAAGTGAGTATGTATTTATTTCCTGACACAGTCTCCAGCAAAATACCTACTACTAAAATACAATTTCTCGCCTTAAAAATTGACACTTCTCTGTGTTCAATTTTAAATTATTCTCTCTAAGAACCTTAAATACTTTACATAACCTATCCTCATGCTGTTGTAGGTTTCTACCGTAAACTACTATGTCATCTAAATAAACAAAACAGTCTATCCCCTGAAGTCCAGTGAGAATATGATTCATTATTCTCTGGAAGGTTGCAGGCGCTCCAGTCAACCCGAATGGCATTCTGTTAAACTCGAAATGTCCTAGACCCGAGCTAAAAGCAGTTTTCTCCCTGTCCCTTTCGTCAACTAAAACTAGTAGCAAGGGCGAATTACAAGGAGATTTGCTGTGGGAGACAATCCCGTCATATAACATTTTCCCCACTTGTCTATTAATCTCCTCCCTATGCACCTGTGGAAGCCTATACTGCTTCTGATTAACCGGAGGCTGATCCTGCAAGGTTGATATCTCGTGCTCCAAAACGGGCGTGTAAGACAGTTTATCCCCTTCCAGAAGGAAAATATCATTGAATGCTGCACACATTGTCTCTACTGAACTTCTTTCCTCCTTATTCAAATTTTCATCCAATCGTAATTTACCTATAAGTGTGCTTATTCTATCCCTAACGTCTATCTCCTCTATTCTACTTACCGCACCGGTACCCGGTGTTTTAAACTTATTGAAATCAGTAAACTTTGGTCTAAAGTTACTGCTAATATTTACATCCTTATCCGTTGAATTTAACACTGGTACATAAACTGTATCCTCTTGTACATTTACCAGTGTCTCTCCCATATATACCCCTGGCGTAATTTCCTGTTTATGTACTACTACTACTGGAATATTGGTTTTAAGTCCAACTGGCACTATTCTTATTGTCCGTGCTAATACTTTGGCTCTCTCTCTGTAAGAGTCTTCATCTATTGCTTCCTTTGACCTCATAATTAGAGTCCCAACACTCTCTTTGTCTCCTCTTGAGAATGTCACATTTTAGGAGGGGTATTTATAATGGATCTATTCCACAAGTTATCCCTTCCAACTATGCCATCCCCTGGTACTCCTTCCTCTGGAGATACCACATGTAACGCAAACTTAATACGCTCATTGTCATTATGGTGAACGAATACCAAACTTCTTGTGGTCACGCATCCACCGAATGCCCCACTAAGGGTTTTAATTTCGCTAGTGTCCACTTCTAGCGAATGACTTAGCGCATTTTCCTTAACCAGGCTTGTTAAGTCCGCCCCTGAGTCCACCAGTAAAATGAGCTTTCCATTTCTTGCACCCGTACACGGTACTTCAATGAACACATCATTTAAGGTGTCTGGGCGGCCCTTCTGCCTGTTGTACCCCGAGTTTATTCTTCCTGCATCCCTTCCTGCTTGTAGTCTTATATAATTTTTGGCATTTGAAATTTTCCTGCCGCCAACTTTCGAGTAAAAACCCTTCAACGTTTTCATTGCGCTTTTTTGCAACGTATGTGAAAACGTATTGCGATTATTCCATAACCTGCCACAACAATTAAAGACCAATGTATTTAGTTTTTTTTTTTTTTTTTTTTTTTTTATGGCAGATAGAACCAAGCTCAGGGGATGCCCCCTATCCATGCAAAGCATTCGTTGGTTTAGAAGGGTAAAGGTTAGTGGGAAGGAGAAGAGTGGGAGTAGTGTCGATTTACACCTCTTTTAAAAGCATCGACGTTATAAGTGGGTGGGAAAACATGCGCAGGGAGACTATTCCACAATTTAACTGCGCGACCGAAAAACGAATTATCGCGGTAGTGGGTAGTGCGATGGAACGGGATCGAAACGTAAAAGGGGTGCACCGCTCTGGAAAGCCGAGTAGATCTGTTGAATACCTGAACCGAAGGGATCAGGCTGGCTACTTCAGAGGAACAGTTACCATTAAAGTAACGGTGAAATAAGGTTACACACCCCACATCCCGACGACATCCCAAGGTTTCAATAGAGCTGGATACCCTACTGTCCCCTATAAGTTTTATCGCACGACCTTGTATACGGTCCAGAAGCTGAAGATATGTTTTCGAAGCTCCAGACCAAATATGCGAGTTGTACTCCATTTTCGGACGTAGTTCCCCAATAATGTTGTTTATTATAGTCGCGAGCAACAGAACCAGAATGAAAATTTATGTAATGCTTGCACTTAAACAAGAAGCAAAAACTCCAAACGTATCCACTGACACAACGGCCGTCGGATTTACTGTTTTCTTGTCATTTACTTTTTGTTTCACTTCCGTCTCCAATATCTTGCTGCCCGCATCACCTTTCTCATCGTTCATTTCTGGGAAAAACTTATTTAACATTTCTTCTTCAACTTCTTCTATATTTTTTATGCTCTTTTTTGGTCGACAGTCCTCAACCTTCTTACAACAATCAGAGGAGGACGGTTCAACAATCGTTTCCGACGTCTGACTCGCTGTCCCAATGATGTGTTGCCTAATTTTCCTTTTCTTTTCGGGTTCCCAGCTTAGCGGCCTTGGCTGGGCCCCTGCCAGTTTCCCTGAAACGTATCCCAATTTCGCTTAGCTTGGCAGTCCCTCACAAAATGTCCAGCTCGGTTGCAAAAATGGCATCTCAAATGATTGGCAGACTCGTCTGTAGGTTTCCCGCGCTGGTTAAACCTACCTGTATTCCCGATATTCTCCGATAATTGTCGGTTTCCATTCATCGTGGTCCCGTGGTCCCGTCCGGTAATTATTCCAGCCCGTATCGCACTTCACTTCCAACGAACTTGCACACCTTCGGCTCGTCTCATTTCCATATATTTTACACTCCTGGCAGAAAGGCGTGTTCTTTCGCAGTCTTCTCTGGTGTGTCCCTTCTTATTGCAGAAACTGCAGGTCACGTTAGCCTCTAATGATTTCTTCCCAGTATCACTTCTGTTCCTGAACTGTGCCGGCGGGCTCGCAATTTTCCGCTGCGCGAAAGAGTTAGCGTCACCGCGAAATGCTGCCTGTTGCAGTGTTGGGTCCACCCTGTTGTTACCCCGCAGGAGTGCTATATTACTCATCTCTTGCGCTTGCTCTCTAATCGCATATTGATGGTTTAGCTGCCTCAGGTTACACTGGTGAATTTCATGGCTAAACCTCACTGCTTCCTCTACCGAATCCTCCATGCAATTTGCTATTGACCCTAGCATGTGTAACCTTAGCGTCGGTTCATTGAGACCCATTTTGAAACACTGTACTGCCGATCTTTCCAAATCCTGCATTAAGCCCGTGCCAGCTGGGTCCTTGTACCTGATCCCTATAATTTCTTCCGCTTGCGACTTTAACGCGTATAACCTCTCTGCATATTGCCTCACATTTTCCCCTGGCAATTGACAAACCTGTTGCAGTTCTAACCGCACTGTGTCTAACGAACTAATCTGCAAATAACTTTTTCGTATCGTCGCGCAAAATTGCTCAACTGTACTGAATTTCCTAGATCTGAGCAAACTATACGCGTTCTCATGCAATCTCTGCTTAATGCAAGGTATCAAATATTGTCTGTTTCCTTCCTCAATACCTTGAACCGCCAATTCGCACCCGTCAATGAATCTATATACTTCATTGCGCAAATCTGGGGAGGGCGTTCCCGAGAACAAAGGTACTAATTTGTTCACTATTTTGGCCACTGCTTCTATAGTACACCCATATCTACGCCGGTTTTACCCCTCGGGATCTTAAAATCTGTTGAAACTACTGACGGGCGTCCCACTGGATTCTTGTGAGGGAGAGTTGTGTCTGCCAAAAAATTTTCCTGCTGAAGGAGTCTATTCTCTTCCTTCAACTCCTCTATTCTCCTGTGGGCTTCTTCTAGAGAGTCTAAATCTTCCCTGCTTCTTCGGTTTAGAAATTTCGTGAGAAAATTTTCAGAAATTCCCTGTTCTTCCACCAACCTTCTCAATTTCTCGTTTTTCTCTTCAACTTCCCTTACCGAACCACTTTCTATTTCTCTCTCTACTAATAAGTTCTCGTATCTGTTTTTAATGGCTTGAAATTCGTTCCTCCAATTTTCCAATTCATTTCGCGCACTTTTTTTCATACTATCTATAAAGTTTAGTAACTCTTCTAGAATTGCATCTGCTTTTTCTACCTTAGAAAGCCTGCCTAAGCCACGAAGTTTTTCCTTTATCAGTTCTAAATTCTCTTTATTACTTACAGTACACGCAAGACTATCCCAAATGTTTTCTACAAATCTATCCAATTCTCCCACGAAGTTTTTATGATCTCTGCTTAATTCCCTTAACTGAATTTCTATGTCATATGAGGTATCCATAAAAACTTGCATTGTAACCGCTACTATTTCGTATGCTTTCCTTTTTTTTCACTTTAGGTATTTTTATGTACCAGTTTTCACTGAACTAAACACTTCCTTTTGTGCACGCGACAAAATAAAAAGGAGAAAAAACAACCGACTGAATTTTCGCGCACAGAAAAACGAACCCCAAGCAAGCGCCAGTAGCTGCATTTGAATTACGAAACTTGAAACCCCCGCAGAAAAATTCGAGTACTAATTGATTGCGCTCGCGTCTTAAACGTTTTGTATCTTCATAGCAAACACAATTACTTTTTTTTCACACTTTTTTATTTCATTTACCCCAATAATTTCAAAAAAGAAGAACAATGTTAGTAAAAATACTTATCCCCCCGTAGCCAGACTCAGCCACAGGATTACGGGTAAGGGAGTCTTGCCCAGGATTATTTATGGGTGTTAGTATTTTTATATATTCGCTACAAATTCCTATCTTTAATTATCACCTTTAAAATTTAATGTTATCACAAACTCACCTGTGCGAACGATTTTCGGTTCGTAAAAACCGGCTGAGCCAAATATGTTGCGGTACTCCTGGAAAGTCCTCGCTGTGGGCTCCTCCAAAGTCCACAGTCCGTCCGAATGAAAACACTATTATTTCACTTTGGGCACTTTATTGTCTGGAATACGTTTTACACGTTCACTACTCACTACTCACTGATTTACCAATCTAAAACCCAAAACCATGCCCTACCACTATTTATACACTTAAACCCGGAAGCTTAAACATGTAAAAAATACGCTGACTGTAGCGGAAAAGAGCCGCCTCACCAAATGAGCGCAAGAAAGTGGGTCACTAGTTCCACGGTCAGCGATGTTTAACGGAAACGAAACCGCGGCCTCAGCGACCTGCGATCATTCGACGAATTGCTCCAGAAACGGCAATGCGGAATAAAACCAACAAGCACAACGTGCAAAAATGCTCAGTGTGATGTCATAATTTAAGTATCGCCTGAAAGTATGCCTAGCGGAACCAGTGACTCACAACAAAACGGTGGTTGGCAGTTCCAGAGTCTCCACTGTTTCTGGCTAATGCGTCTGTGCCGTCCCCATTCGGTGCGGGGACTTCGCTTGCTGGTGAAACCTTTCCAGTTCTTCTAGTCGCGCCGTGACCTTTTCGTCGTCCTTCGAGTCTGCTGCAAAAGTAGCCAGCCGTTTTCTCAAATCCTCGACGGTTCCACCTTCGTCGAGTTCAAATTCCTTCGCATAGGTTATTTGCTCGTCCTTGTGTAGTGAGTAAATCCAGTTGATCTTCATGGCGTGCGTCTTCTTACGGCACTCTGTAATGAGTTATTTCGATGTTCGTGCTTCGCCGAGATGTTGAAAGCCTTCTAGTCCCTGCTAGGGCGCCACTGTAACGAAACATTCCCCTTCTCTGGCCAGGGTATGTGACTCAGATTTGTGATTTGATGGGACACAAGGCTTCCTTCAACGAATTCTCTCTTTTATTATTTTCTAGATTAGTTCAATAATTCGTAATTCTAATTCAACAGTTAAACTTAAACTTATATATTTATGTATTTGAAATGGTGTCAGGAACATATTAAGGACAACTTAATTTCTTCCCCACATAATTCTTTTACTTACATTTTCTACTTATGTACATATATATCCAGAATATATGGTAATTAAATTGCAAACTACCGTTTCTGTATATTAATATGTATGTAACGAACTATATGGCAAAGTGAAAAAGAGATTTGACAAAGAGTTGTCGAAATTGAGAGCGAGCACCATCGCCTGAGTGGGTCGAGAGAGCTCGACCACAGTCACGACCATGCAGGCAAGAAAGAGACAACAAGCGTCTTACAATCAGTGAGTAGGAATACCATCGCCACTATAAAAGGCGCTTCACCACGAGAAATCGGGGCTTTTGGTACGTGAACTCCCGGCCTGGACAGTGGTCTTCTGGAATCCCATCCTCGGTAAGTAATTTCAACGGCAGAGCCACAACGTCGACGCCAGCAGAGCCTCGACTTCGGCAGAGCCACAACGTCGACGCTAGCAGAGCCTCGACTTCGGCAGAGCCACAACGTCGACGCCAGCAGAGTCTCGACTTCGGCAGAGCCACAACGTCGACGCCAGCAGAGCCTCGACTTCGGCAGAACCAGAACGTGGCCTGTGGAGTTGCACTCCCGAGGCCAACAATTCACATCAGAACGTCGCTTGTGGAGTTGCACTCCCGCGGCCAACAATCGCACTAGAACGTATATATATATATAGATATATATATATATATATATATATATATATATATATATATATATATATATATATATATATATATATATATATATATATATATATATATATATATATATATATATATATATATATATATATATATATATATATATATATATATATATATATATATATATATATATATATATATATATATATATATATATATATATATATATATATATATATATATATATATATATATATATATATATATATATATATATATGTACATAAGTTTAAGTTTAATTGTTGAATTAGAATTACGAATTATTGAATTAATTGAGAGAATTAATAAAAGAGAGAATTCGTCGAAGGAAGTCTTGTGTCCCATCAAATAAATAACTGGACGCATCCTGGACTTAGCTGAGTCTCATACCCTGGCCAAAGAAGGGGAAAGGTTCGTTACAGTGGCGCCCGAGCAGGCCCCAAAAGTTTTAATCTCAGACAACGGCGTCCTGTTCACGAGCCGCGCGTTCGAAAGCTTTCTCACATAAATAGGAACCAAGGGCCAGTATACAGCCCCTTACACGCCACAGGAGAACCCAGCGGAACGAGCAAACATAACTTTGAAGACCATGATCGCCCAATTCGCTGATGGACAACAGAACGCGTGGGACGAGTTGATTCCCGAAATCACACTGGCCCTGAATTCAAGCAGATCGGATGTAACTGGCTATAGTCCTGCCTATCTCCCGCAAGGACGAGAACTGCGGTTGCCGGGAGCTTTATACGACCAGAAAACATTCGGCACGGGACAATTGCCCGAAGAGGTGGATGACAAGGCCAAGCGACTCAGAGAAGACTGACCCAAGGCTCGTCATTACAACTTGCGCCGACGCCACTGGACACCGAATATTGGGCAGCTCGTCCTTAAACGAACCCATCCGCTCTCGAAGGCTGTCGACAGCTTTGCAGCCAAATTGGCACCAAAATATGATGGCCCCTACAAGGTAATCGCGTTCATCCCCATTGATTGTACAACTCCAGGAAGTAAATAGTGCCTCCAAGAAGAAGAAGACAGCACACGTCAGCGAACTCAAAAACGTACCCACAGACACAGCTCCCACGGCCGACGCATGCAACCACGGCAGAATAGGAAGAACACAGCGAGGTCATGGTAACTCACTTTCTATAAATACATAATATTTAAATAACAGAAAGAAGCCACAGCAAAGCCCTAGTATATAAGAATTACATGAAATCCAAAATATTCTGACTTATTAAAAAACTATTTCATACGAATAATAAGCAAATAAACAGGGGATTTTTATTACCGGAGCGCGAAGAAACCACAAAGCAATAACAAAACCCAAGGAACCCACCAACTACACACGAAATAACGGGATCCTCCGTTATCACAATTTACGGAGATCGCTGCGAGAAGAAAATATTTACATTTATTCAAAAAGTGAGTGCCGTCGGAGGAGCACGCGTAGACAATTGACTATTTTCCATAGTGTCGTCCGAAAAGTGAACGCGATGTCGCAAACCGCCAAGCCAACGTCGCAGTCGACGTCCGCCGCGCAGTCGCAGTCGTCCGTGCCGTCGACTGAGGAACACAAAGCCAACCGAATCATAATAGAAGTGTCGAGTGATGACGAGGGAGTCTCAGACGCCCTACTTATTTACCCGCCGGGACCGGCTGGAGTCCAACTACACACGAAATAACGGGATCCTCCGTTATCACAATTTACGGAGATCGCTGCGAGAAGAAAATATTTACATTTATTCAAAAAGTGAGTGCCGTCGGAGGAGCACGCGTAGACAATTGACTATTTTCCATAGTGTCGTCCGAAAAGTGAACGCGATGTCGCAAACCGCCAAGCCAACGTCGCAGTCGACGTCCGCCGCGCAGTCGCAGTCGTCCGTGCCGTCGACTGAGGAACACAAAGCCAACCGAATCATAATAGAAGTGTCGAGTGATGACGAGGGAGTCTCAGACGCCCTACTTATTTACCCGCCGGGACCGGCTGGAGTCACGCTATACCCGGAAGATTATCGCCGAATTTCGTCCGGACGGTTCATCAATGACTCTCTAATCGACTTCTATTTAGCGGTCTTGATGCGACGGAAGCCACTGGAGATCCAACGCCGGGTCGCGGTTCTTAGTGCGCAATTCTTCCCCGAATTGTGTAAATTGAATGCAACGTCCGAACTGGAGCCGCTACGGAAGTGGGTCCGGAACCAGAGTATTTTCAATAAGTCTGCACTCCTGATACCGGCGGATCAACGAATGTAATGTAACAACAGCAGCAGCAGTACCAGCAGCAGCAGCAGTAGTGGCAGCCATACCAGCAGCAGAGGTAACAGGAGTGGCAATAACACCAGCAGCAACAACAGTGCCAGCAGCCGCAGACGCAGTGGTAACCACAATAGAAATATTCGTCTTGGTAGCAACAACCGCAGCAACGACGGTACGAAGGCTCACGAAATCACCCACACGAACACGCTCCCACCACGGTCATATCAACCAAGGGTCGCGACGCAATCACGGCCAAGTGACGCAGTTGACCAACCGTCCAGGGGACAGCAAGCGCGTTCGCCAAGTGTTCCCCCACAACCCATCCACCGTGCGAGCTCCGGCATGAGTCTACTGGCTTTGTACGGCTCTGACTGGGAGAACAACGAAGACGTGGGAATCCGTGAGAGCAGCACCGCGAGGGGCTTCCGAGAAAACTCCGCACAGAAGACACCCCAGGCATCGAACGGGCGAAGAACCGAAGGGTAGCCAGCGATTCCTAGCAAGCGCGTCCGGAGGCAAACCAGTACGACCGAAGATCCGTTAGGTGAACTGCCGGAGTCCATACGGTACGAAGTCCAGGGCATTAAGCGAAGGAAGCGAGGCAGGAACGCCATCAAGCCGGCCCGTGTCAGCGGGGGCATCCGCTATGACTTAAAGATCACGCGGACGGGCAGGATCGCCGTCGCCACCACCTCCTCGATAAAGTAAGAGGGAGATATCAGGAACAAATTAAGGACAACTTAATTTCTTCCCCACATAATTCTTTTACTTACATTTTCCACTTATGTATATGTATATACCCAGAATATATGGTAATTAAATTGCAAACTACCGTTTCTGTATATTAATATGTATCTAACGAACTATATGGCAAAGTAAAAAAGAGATTTGACAAAGAGTTGTCGAAATTGAGAGCTATTAAAAAGTAGCACCATCACATGAGTGGGTTGAGAGGGCTCGACCACAGTCACGACCACGCAGGCAAGAAAGAGACTACAAGCGTCTTACAATCAGTGAGTAGGAATACCATCGCCACTATAAAAGGCGCTTCACCACGAGGAATCAGGGCTTTTGGTACGTGAACTCCCGGCCTGGACAGTGGTCTTCTGGAATCCCATCCTCGGTAAGACATTTCAACGGCAGAGCCACAACGTCGACGCCAGCAGAGCCTCGACATCGCCAGAGCCACAACGTCGACGCCAGCAGAGCCTCGTCTTCGGCAGAGCCAGAACGTTGCCTGTGGAGTTGCAGTCCCGCGGCCAACAATTCGCATCAGAACGTCGCCTGTAAAGTTGCACTCCCGCAGCCAATACCCGGTTCGCTCGCACGCCGCTGGAGAGGAGACAGGTTTTCTATCACCACAGCGTCCACCTGTGAAGGCTACTAGTGGCCATACATCTATTTTGTCCCCATTTATACATTTTGTTTTTGTCCAAAAAGTGCGGGTTTTATTTTACACTATTCAATATAATTCAGATTCTTGTTCACAATTCAATATAAACTTTGATATACTGGGAATGAAGATTAAACTTTTGAGAGTCACCACCAAAGAACGTCCTTTCAGTAGCACAATCCAAATGCCAGCTCACAAGCAAGTGAGTGCGTGGGTCCAACGACGACCGCTGGAGGCCGGTCAATTTGCGCCAGTTGCCGTGGAGAAAGCCCGCAGCCGAGCTTACTCTCACGAGAGAGGCGCATCTCATGACCGGCGGGCTGACAGGAGAGAGAGACTGGAGTGCTCACTCCTGACACCCTACCGATCGATGAGGGAGCACCTCTGGCGAGCGGCAGTTGGCGTTAACATACCGCCCGTCTTGAGCCTCCCGCCGAGCGTGTGGTGCGCCTCCCCGCACTTGCGGCAGCGCATTGGGCTCCGGCACGCAGCCAACCGTTGCGACCGCGCCAAACAGTTGCGGCACATGTGCCGCGCGTGTGCCGTTAAATTCCGTTGCGCGGTTGTCTGCAGCAGAAAGCTACTACAGCGGCTCAGCACATGCCGCCTCGCGCACAGGGGACAGTACAGCTCGCGCTCGCGGCCCTACGTCGGAAGCCGCTGGGCTGGCGGGCACCAGGCGTGCCGCTTGGCCGGCATCACTGGCGCGCGTCGTGGGGCCGGACGACCTGGAGGCGCGTGTCTTGGGGCCGGTGGTGCTGATGGAGCCGGCGGTGCTGGTGGTGCACGTCGCTGCGGCGGTTTCGGTGGGGCGGGCCGCAGACGTCTCGGGGCCGGCGTGGGTGGTGAGGGCGCACGTCTCTGGGCCGGGTAAAGGCGCACGTCTCTGGTGGTGGACGCGGCAAGCGGCGCGGCGGATATCGCACCGACATCGCGCGAACTCGCAGACAACCACGACCTCGGAGGTCTTCGTGATAGATGAGCATCTGTGCTGGGGCCGGACCGGAGGAGGCTTCCTCAGGCCGAACGAGAGAACTACGGAAAGCTCGGGCTGGCGGTGTGGGCGAGCGTCGTGTCGTGGCAAGCGCTTGTGCCTCGTCGGCCGAGACGTCGAGCACCAGGACGTCAGCCGTTGGGGACAGCTCCCGAGGACGGTGGGCAGCAATAGGCGGCGCGGCGGCGCAGATGGGCACCGCCCCGGGTGGTGCCAGCAGACGCCCTCTTCGGGTCCGCGTATATTGCCGGCGGATTAAATACATGTGGGCTCTGTAATGAGAAAATGTGTTAATAATGGGCTGTCATGTACAGTGTTCGTTGCTTGTTCCGATATAGGATGCAAAGCTTGCAGGTATGAGTCGTCGTTTTGATAAGGTTCTAACCTTGGGGATCCAGAATTGGGTACGGACCAGACGAAGAACTAATTGGTTGCCCCCGTGTAGAGATATATCGTGTATAAACCGAATGAGCAATCGCGAGAATTGGCAGCTGTATGGCAGAATAATCGGGTGCCGTTCGTCGAAAGGCAAGTTGGGACACGAGACAACCGCCCGCCAACGCGCATCGTGTTGTCCGTGTGGAGAAAAGGGGTTCAACGAAAGTAAGCTGCTTTTAGATCGCAGCATCGTGTGGTTTTCGAGAGCGGCGTACTCGTCCGCAAAATAGGTCTTCTGGCAGGAGATCGCGAGGCAGCGTTTAGTTTCCTTTATTTCTCCCGGTGGAAGGTGCAGGTTGGGGTGCGAATGTAGGTGACGCTGAGCTGGATGAGCGTTGTGGAGGAATCTATATACGTATGAGTATACGCGTAAGGCTCGTAGCAGCGACGAAAATCGTTCGAGAGGATCCTCATCGGGAGCGCAATGGGTGTGCAGCGTTTTGACAGTCTTCTGCTCCAGTGTGGTGACATATTCGTCTGGGGCGCGGAATTTGGGCCAGCGATCCTTATCGTGGGCGAGCCAAGTAGGTCCATTCCACCAGAGGGTGCTCTCAGCGAGATCTTGGGGCGTGGCACCGCGACTGGCTAAATCCGCGGGGTTATCCTGTGAATCCACATGGAACCATTGCGACTGTGGTACCTTCTCGATGATTTTGGCAACTCGGTTTGCCACGAACGTCGCCCAAACGCAGGGGGATTTCTTCAGCGAGGCCAAACCAATGGTGGAGCCGCTCCAACAGTAGATCGTATAATGGGGCAGCTGCAGCGTAGACACGCGAGTGTCGATCATCTCAGCTACTAAAGTGGCTCCACACAATTCTAACCTGTGGAGAAACAAAGTTTTTATTGGGGCTACACGAGTTTTGGAGTACAAAAGGAAAACTTGAACTTCCTGAGCGACCTTGATTCGGGCATAGATGACTCCTGGGTAGGCTTTTTGTGAGGCATCGAAAAGGCATGGAGTTCAACTTCGCTGTGGGGGTGTAACTCACCCATCGCGGGATGCGGATGGAGCGGATGTGCTGGTAATTCTGTAGAAAACTTAACCAGTTAGCGTGAGTTACCTGAGGCAGAGTGGCATCCCAGTAGATTTTGTCCAACCAGACTTGCTGAATCAGAATCTTCGCTGCAACGATGATCGGAGCCAGCCAACCGGCTGGATCGAACAGCTTGGCGACCAGAGACAACATTTCCCGTTTTATGTACGCAGTTTTGATGACGATAGCTTGGACATCGAAGTAGAAGTCATCATGGGTCGCGTTCCAGCGAATTCCAAGCATTTTGGCAGTGCTGGAATTTTCTAGCCTCAGGAAGTGAGCAGATGGGATGCCGGCAAGTCTGCCAGAATGCCTTTATTTTTCGCAGTCCATTTGCGAAGGGAAAAACCTGCTGAGTCGAGAGCCGCTATGAGTTGGTCACGGGTCTGGGTAGCTGTCACCAGGTCATGCGTGCCTGCGAACACATCATCCACGTACATGGAATGCTGTAGAATGTGTGACTCAAGCGGAAACTTGTGCTTCACCTCGTCTGCCAATTGAAGAAGGGTGCGTATAGCAAGAAAAGGGGCGCAATTAACTCCAAACGTTACCGTTTGAAGCTCGAAGTCGGTAAGTTCGGACTTGTACGGGTCTCGGAAGAGAATGCGCTGATATGGTGTGTGCTTTGGGTCGACCAATATTTGGCGATACATTTTGAATGTCTCAAGGCCCCTAAACGTAGCGTGTCTGGAAAATAGATTTTAAAGGCTTTCACGACTTTACACGATGTAGCGGCCGTCATCGCATCTTCGCGTATTTTTCTTCGCGAAACTTTTCGGAGTGGGATAGCAATCTAGTTTTGGGAAGTTCCTCCACCTCCCAAAAACTTGTGACGACCCAAATTTGCACAGCAAATTTGGCGCACAAAAATAACAAGCAGTCGAACAGACTTAAAAACTGTTCCCAAGAAAACTTCTCATCAGAAAGCACACGCATTTACGCTACTACTACAGACGATCGTTTAGAAACGCCCGCACACCGACGCTCAGCGGAGAAATGGAAAGAAGGCAAAAGTGACGTGGTGTGCATGTTACATGCAAATGCAACTGAGCGTCAGAGCGGCTATATGCAAGTGATTCCAGCGAGGAGAGCAAGCAAACAAAGTGCGCTGAGTACTAATAACCTGTTTTGTGCCGAGAGTGCAGTAAGTACACAGATCAGCTCTCAGCTGATCTAGAGTGAACCACTGTTGCAGTTTATATACCGCAAAAACAATGTATGCAAGAAGACGGCAGTGAAGTTCACTGACCGTAGAACTTCTTAACCTTGGGAAAGCGGCTATTTGGAAAAATACTTTTTTTGCACGAAAACTGCTTAACGGAGTACGAAATACCGCACTCCGTTAAAATCGAACATTCTGGAAAAAGGACGCCAACGAGTATAAAACAGACTGCAAAACAGAACTCGAGGTTGTTCAGTGCAGTCTACCTTTCGGTTCAGTTCTCAGTCTGATTCTCGTTTCATAAGTTCAGCAAGTTCACACGGTGCAATTGCTCAGTCGGTTCAGTGAAAGCAGTGGTTCAGCCAGTTCAGTTGTGCTGTCAGTTTGGCAGTACTCGAGAAAATTAAAGAGTGAAGTAGTGAAAAGTGACCAAGCAGGCAACGCCTTGAAAACAGTGAAAACCAGCGCAGTACGAATTCACAGTCGCAGTGGCTCAAATGCCCTCCTGTTAAATTCGCAGTCGTAGTGGCTCAAATGCCCTCCTGCTAAAACTCACAAAGGCACGAATTCACAGTCGCAGTGGCTCAAATGCCCTCCTGTTAGTACCCGTAAAGAGTTGAATTCACAGTCGCAGTGGCTCAAATGCCCTCCTGTTAAATTCGCAGTCGTAGTGGCTCAAATGCCCTCCTGCTAAAACTCACAAAGGGACGAATTCACAGTTGTAGTGGCTCAAATGCCCTCCTGCTAAAACTCACAAAGGCACGAATTCACAGTCGCAGTGGCTCAAATGCCCTCCTGTTAAATTCGCAGTCATAGTGGCTCAAATGCCCTCCTGCTAAAACTCACAAAGGCACGAATTCACAGTCGCAGTGGCTCAAATGCCCTCCTGTAATTACCCGTAAAGAGACGCGTAACCACAAGCTATCTCACAAACGCAGTGAGGTATCAGCAAGTCAGCAGAACATCAGTGATCTCACAAACGCAGTGAGACATCAACAAGTCAGCGGGACACCAGTGGTCTCACACACGCAGTGAGATATCAGCAAATCAGTAGAACACGTGTGATCTCATAAACGCAGTGAGATATCAGCATGTCAGTAAAACATCAGTGATCTCACAAACGCAGTGAGATATCAGCAAGTCAGCAGAGCACAAGTGATCTGACAAACGCAGTGAGATATCAGCAAGTCAACAGAACACCAGTGATCCCACAGACCCAGTGAGGAATCAGCAACAGCGAGACATCAATAATCCGGCAGAATACCAGTGATCTCACAAACGCGGTGAGATATCAACAAACCAGCAGCATAAAGCGCAAAGCGCGTAGAGGTACCGACGACAGTATATTATTGTATTTCTAGTACGACTACCAACTGTACAAGCAAATCAAACACAAATATTAGAATAAGATATTTCTAAGGTGAATAAAGATATTGAACCTAAATAATCTTGTCTTTTAATCGAACTGGAGTCCCGGCGAGCTAATCCAAGCCTTAGAAGAAGACAAGAAGGTTCGTTACAAGTGGCGCCCGAACAGGGACAATATCATATTCACCAATAGCTAAGACTCGACTAGAAATATATATAATATAATAAATTAAAACTTATCATGGAGTCGACTGGGACCAAAACATACCGAACAGGATGGTTATACCGGCTAAATAAAGAATCGCTGGCTCAGTGCTTGTCTGAGTTTGGACTCGTCGCCGAAGGAACTCTCAATGACATGAGGAAAAGACTTGTCGAGTTCGTCAATGAAGGAAACCACGCGGAGAGCGTGGAACGAAGGTTGAGGGCGTATGAAGCGGAAGACGGTCGCACAACACCGGAACCCAGTGACCTGCCGAAAGTGCTAATGATGGATGTTCCGACGAGAGAACGCAGCCCGAGGGGCCGAGTGAGCGTAAACACCCCGCGGGTGACGGACAGTAACCTGTTGGAAAGAGTCGAGCGACATTCGTACCCCGATGTTATTGACAAGGTGAGAAAATGGTCCGTGAGGTATGATGGCGGTGTCGACCCTTTGGCCTTCGTAGAGCGGATGGAGGAGCTGGCCGAGACGTATGGCATCGACAGCAATCTGTTACCACGCGCGATGCCAGAGCTGCTGGAAGACAAAGCCTTGCTCTGGTATCGAAACAACAATAATCATTGGCGGTCATGGGAGGCTTTTAAGCAAGACTTCCTGGACTTCTTCCTACCTAGTCGTTTCTTTGAAAGACTCGACGACGACATTCGCAGTCGACAACAGCGCGCAAACGTGAAGTTCAGGGACTACGTCATTAGCCTGCAAAATCTAATGAGACATAGCAGGTACACAGAGAAAGAAAAGCTGGAGAGGATATACAAAAACTCTGCGTTTGAGTACCAGTTTTATATAAAAAGACAAGATTTCCGGGAGCTGAAGGAGTTGCTCTCGTTGGCGGAGGATTTCGAGTGCCTGCGATTCGCCAAGACAGACGAGTTTTCAGAAGAATACCAGACGCGGCCAGTAGCCTCAAGACAGTGGCCATCTGAACGCAACCATGCGGTGAGCCAGGCGGTCTCAAGGCCTTTCAACCCGAAATCGGCATGCGGACGCTGCAGGCAGGAAGGTCACATGCGCCGCGATTGCCGAAACCCGGTCGTGATTTTCTGCTGGGAGTGTGGCCGAGAGGGAACCAGAACCATTGACTGTTGCAGACAGAGACAGGGAAACGACCTGGGACCCCGCCGAAAGCGAGAGGAGGCGGGCCCCAGCCAGAGGATCTCTCGCAGAAATTAAAGCCCCTCCGGATTAACAATCGGCGCATCGTGGCCATGGTGTCCATCCAAGGCAAGCAAATGCAGGCGACAGTGGACACGGGAGCGACGCGAAGTTTCGTGAGCAGGTCGCTCGCGGAAAGACTGGTGGGAAAGAGGCTGTTTGAGAAAGCGAAGGTAGAAATTCGCATGGCGGACGGGACAACCAGAAAAGTGTCCGAATGTACCACACTAGAAGTTGCTATGGGAAATGGTACATGCGAGTTGTCCTTTCTTGTGTTGACGGAAGTCCTAGATGACGTGCTCCTCGGAATGGATTTTCTGTGCGGGATAGGAGCAACACTCTCCTTCGGAGGCGAAACCGTGTCTCTGGGCCCAACGGAGAAACAGGAGAAGGCGAATGGCGCAGTCATTTGCACATCAGCACAAGAATCAGGTCCTAGACAACCAGAGGACATGGAGAGTTTTCTTCAGTGGAATTGAAGAAATTTGAAACCCTGAAAGGCGTCTCTCATATTACGGAGCATAAAATAGTGATGCGGGATGAGCGTCCTATAAAACAACGGTATTTTCCCAGAAATCCGGCGATGCAGGCTGTCATCGACAAAGAGATCGACGAACTCCTCGAGAAAGGCTGCATAGAACCTTCAAGCAGTCCTTACAGCGCACCAATCGTGTTGGTGAAAAAGAAGTCGGGTGAATGGAGATTATGCGTGGATTATCGCCAGCTGAACGCCCGCTCGATTCCGGATGCATACCCCATTCCAAGGATTCAACATATTCTGGAGCGGTTGCGAGATGCGAAATATATCAGTAGCCTGGATCTGAAGAGCGGGTACTGGCAGATTCCAATGGCAGAAGACAGTAAGCAATACACGGCGTTTACTGTACCTGGAAGAGGACTTTTCCAGTGGCGGGTGATGCCTTTCGGGCTGCATTCGGCTCCAGCCACTTTTCAGCGAGCCTTGGACCTGGTTATCGGTCCCGATTTGGAGCCTAAAGCTTTCGCCTATCTGGACGACATAATTGTCACAGGTTCGTCCGCGGAAGAGCACATCGCCAATCTTCGAGAGGTTTTCCGGCGGTTGAGACAGGCAAATCTCAAACTCAACGTGAACAAATGCGAGTTCTTTAAGAAAGAACTTAAATACCTGGGACATGTGGTAAGCGAGCAAGGCATCCAGACAGACCCGGAGAAAATTTCGGCGACTCAAAAATTGAAACCGCCAACCACCACCAAAGAATTGCGAAGATGCTTGGGCATTGCCTCCTGGTACCGCAGGTTCGTGCCGGATTTCGCCAAGACCGTCCAGCCAGCTGCTACGTAAAGGAAAACATTGGAAGTGGGGAGAGGCGCAACAGGAAGCGTTTGAAACCCTCAAACAAAAACTCACGGAGGCACCAATACTGGCGTGCCCAGATTTCAACGAGAGATTCCAACTGCAAACGGAGGCGAGCGACTTCGGACTTGGAGCCGTGCTCACACAACAACAGGAGGGTCAGGAGCGCGTTATCGCATACGCCAGCCGACATCTCAACAAGGCCGAAAAGAATTACTCGGCAACAGAAAAAGAATGCCTGGCCATAGTGTGGGGTATTCGCAAGATGCGCGCTTACCTTGAGGGATACCGGTTCACCGTAATCACAGATCATCTGGCGCTGAAGTGGCTAAATTCTATTGAGAGTCCATCCGGGAGAATAGCTTTGGAGTTACAACAGTTTTCCTTTGAAATCCAGTACCGGAAGGGGAAGCTGAATGTAATCGCGGATGCACTATCCCGACAGCCGCAAGAAACCGTCGCCAGAGTGACAGCAGCAGAGACACGCGAGCAACACTGCAAGTGGTTACAAGCAAAGGTCAAAGAAGTGGAACAAAATCCGGAGAAGTTCCCAGATTATACCTTGGAGAATGAAAATTTGTACCGGCATTTTCCAAATCGACTTGGAGACGAGGACTGCACGCCGTGGAAATTGTGCGTGCCCATGACCATGAGAGGCCGAGTTCTCAAAGAGAATCACGACCATCCGTGCGCTGGCCACGGGGGAGTCCGCAAGACGATATGCCGGCTAACAAGTAAATATTACTGGCCCGGGATGTTGCAGGATGCGAGGAAATATGTGCGGCAATGTGAATCGTGTCAACGTTACAAGCCGAATCAGCAAAAGGCTGCAGGGAAAATGCTCACTCAATTGGCAGAAGAACCTTGGGCGATACTCTGTGTGGATTTTGTGGGTCCGCTACTCCGTTCTACACACGGAAACACAACGCTTCTCGTATTCTTCGACAAATTTTCAAAATGGACAGAAATGATACCGTTACGCAAAGCTTCAACAGAACACTTGCAGCGAGCGTTCCGAGAACGAATTCTAGCCCGGTTCGGGGTACCCAAGATTCTGGTCACGGATAACGGGACTCAGTTTACGAGTCGCAGTTTTCGTCGTTTCCTCCAGTACATGGGTGTGAAGCAACAGTATACTGCTCCATACACACCACAGGAGAATCCCACGGAGAGAATCAACAGAACGATAAAAACGATTATTGCACAACTTTCGGACAACAAGCATCGGAACTGGGACGAACTGCTCCCAGAAATTACGCTAGCCATTAATAGCAGCGTATCCGAGTCCACGGGATATAGCCCGGCATATCTCACTCAAGGACGAGAGCCAAGACTTCCTGGAACTTACTACGACGAACAAACGCCAGGCAGCGGTCAGGAACCCATACAGCCCTCAGAGAGGGGGGAACATCTAAGAGAGGTCTTCAAATTGGTGGTGAGAAACTTGGAAAAGGCAACGCAGGATCAGGCGCACCACTATAACTTGCGACGACGACAGTGGAACCCAGAAATTGGGCAATCAGTATTTGTGCGACAGCACCCGCTGTCGAAAGCAATCGAAATTGGGCAATCAGTATTCGTGCGACAGCACCCGCTGTCGAAAGCAATCGACAGCTTCGCGGCGAAATTGTCTCCGAAATTCGACGGCCCGTACCAGGTAATCGGATTCGTGTCACCAGTGATCGTGCGTTTACAGAAAGAAGGTGAGACCCGGCCTAAAACGGCTCATGTGAGCGAGCTCAAGGCGTACCAACAGGCGGCAGCGCAAAGTGACCATACTCCCGAGAGAGTTTCTGGCAACGTACGTCTGATTCAGAGCACAGGAAGCCCGCCAACTACAGACGCTGACGGTCCAACCAAATCAAGAGCAGAAACAAACAAACGCGGAGGCAGAAGGAAATTGTGTCGGCCAGAACCCGATTACAGGAAGGGAAAACCGGCTTCAGCAAGAATCGCCATAGCTAGCGAAGAATTCAACAGCGACCCGAAAGCAAAACACAGGCAGAATCCGCAAACGCGGCGACAGACTTACAACAGGCCACAGGTGGACACCCGTGGCGCAGACATAAAAAAATAAGCAGAAGGCTACACATCCGGCGGACGAGAAACAAACGACTCGAGCATATTCGCAAGGTCGCGAGCACTTGAAATTCGGCGACTTCACGCCGGAAGAAAGGAAGGCGTTGTTTCACAAGGAATTGCCCTCCCAGCTATCAGCTGGGATTCACGGATCGCGAAGCAGAGCAAAATGCGAACTACGGGGAAACAATAACAAGTAATTCGTAAATGTTAAATTAAGGAAAACACAAAACAAGTAATGCGGCAGCAGTACACAGAGTGAGAATTACAAGCACTAAAATTAATACACTTCACATAGTTGTGGACAGACTTTTTAGACTTCGTCTCAGAACGCCACCAACATCTTCGCAACACCAGCTTCTCGCGATCGTTCGCGACGCCTTCAGATACCATGCTCGTTGTCATTGGCAGCGCGTTGTCCTCGTCCAGCTTCAGGCAGATACCGGCCGGCAACACCACTGTTGAGCAACTGCAGCAGCAGCATTCGCTTCCCACTCACCAAATGGAGCAGGGCATGGGACACGCGACCATCAGTGTCGGTGCTGCGTAGGGAGCTGCATACTTGCAGGTTGAAATCACCGGTGCCAGGAAAACCAATTGCACTTCGGAAAATCTGTAGGGACGGTTTAACGATACAAAGGGAAAGAGGTTACCTTATGTCAGTGCAGGAAGGTGTCCGGCGCTCCATCAAGCACTCTGGGGCTTCAAGGGGCAGGTTTAGAGAGAAACAAACGACAAAATTCGCGCACAAACGATTTTACAACGATTTGCTCGGATGGAAAAAGCATTACAGCGACCAGCTGTTTTTGACAGCCGAAGTTAGCTCTGGTCAAAAGCGAAAATCGTGTAACCCCACCTAAGGAACACTGAGATCAGTGTGCAGATCGATAAAGGGTTCGCACACACGGGAATAAAATGAGGGGAGAGATCACGCACACCAGTTAGGGCGATCCTCACCAACATTGTGAAAACAGCCAACAAAGGAGTTTGGCACAGAGATCAAAGACAAGGAAGTGTGAGAAAACCACTTGTCAAGCAGGTCTTGAGGCGTGAAGTGGATTCACGGAGGGAAAAAGGAAAAAAAGGAAACAAAAGTAAAAGGGAAATAATGAACCAGGAGGACGTCCCCACATACACTATCTCCGCCTCGGAGGAGGAGTCTATGGAGGAGAGCGAGGAGGAGATCGACGCAAGCGAGGTTAACATAGATCTCACGAACTTTTACACCACGCGGGATGTTGTGCGACGACCGGGTCGCTTGTACCGACTGTGGCAGATTACCCGGGTGGAAACGGTGGTGACACGGGACGACGTCACAGCAGAGGAGGTGAGCGAGGACCACCTCGAACTAATAAGCCAGGCCAACTTCAGCTTCGCGGCGCAGATGAAAGGGCTGCAGGACGCCGCTACCCAGACCGAAGCTCTTTGTAACTCCGAGGCGGCCGTACAGACGGAAGACAGCGGCCGAGGAGAGATCGCCGTGCAAACGGACGACTTTGGGCAAACGAAGCATGCCTCGCAGACGTCACTACGACATTCACACGCAGGCAGAGGGTACGACAGGTATGAGGACGTACCCCTGGAGAGGACTCCCCCTGAAGTGGTAAGAATGGCGGAGGAACTCCGTGGGAAACACCGACGGGGGCAAGCCCTCAACAAAATTATATGCGTTGGTGGAGCGCCGTTCCGGATAAAGCTGAGCAGGTCCGGCCAGGTACGGGTACGCAGCGAAGCCTAGACGGCGAGGGCAAATTGGAAACCGACAGGAGGCTGTAAAAAAAATGTAAATGAATTAAGTTATATATGAATTTATTAAATGGATTAATTGGAACCGCAATGAAAATTAATTAGAAATTGCAGACAAGAGAGAGAGAAAAAAAGAAAAAAGGATTTTTTTTCTTTTACCCCGAAGTAGTGGGGGAGTGTGACGACCCCACCAAAATAACAAGCAGTCGAACAGACTTAAAACTGTTCCCAAGAACAGTTCTCATCAGAAAGCACACGCATTTACGCTACTACTACAGACGATCGTTTAGAAACGCCCGCACACCGACGCTCAGCGGAGAAATGGAAAGAAGGCAAAAGTGACGTGGTGTGCATGTTACATGCAAATGCAACTGAGCGTCAGAGCGGCTATATGCAAGTGATTCCAGCGAGGAGAGCAAGCAAACAAAGTGCGCTGAGTACTAATAACCTGTTTTGTGCCGAGAGTGCAGTAAGTACACAGATCAGCTCTCAGCTGATCTAGAGTGAACCACTGTTGCAGTTTATATACCGCAAAAACAATGTATGCAAGAAGACGGCAGTGAAGTTCACTGACCGTAGAACTTCTTAACCTTGGGAAAGCGGCTATTTGGAAAAATACTTTTTTTGCACGAAAACTGCTTAACGGAGTACGAAATACCGCACTCCGTTAAAATCGAACATTCTGGAAAAAGGACGCCAACGAGTATAAAACAGACTGCAAAACAGAACTCGAGGTTGTTCAGTGCAGTCTACCTTTCGGTTCAGTTCTCAGTCTGATTCTCGTTTCATAAGTTCAGCAAGTTCACACGGTGCAATTGCTCAGTCGGTTCAGTGAAAGCAGTGGTTCAGCCAGTTCAGTTGTGCTGTCAGTTTGGCAGTACTCGAGAAAATTAAAGAGTGAAGTAGTGAAAAGTGACCAAGCAGGCAACGCCTTGAAAACAGTGAAAACCAGCGCAGTACGAATTCACAGTCGCAGTGGCTCAAATGCCCTCCTGTTAAATTCGCAGTCGTAGTGGCTCAAATGCCCTCCTGCTAAAACTCACAAAGGCACGAATTCACAGTCGCAGTGGCTCAAATGCCCTCCTGTTAGTACCCGTAAAGAGTTGAATTCACAGTCGCAGTGGCTCAAATGCCCTCCTGTTAAATTCGCAGTCGTAGTGGCTCAAATGCCCTCCTGCTAAAACTCACAAAGGGACGAATTCACAGTTGTAGTGGCTCAAATGCCCTCCTGCTAAAACTCACAAAGGCACGAATTCACAGTCGCAGTGGCTCAAATGCCCTCCTGTTAAATTCGCAGTCGTAGTGGCTCAAATGCCCTCCTGCTAAAACTCACAAAGGCACGAATTCACAGTCGCAGTGGCTCAAATGCCCTCCTGTTAGTACCCGTAAAGAGTTGAATTCATAGTCGCAGTGGCTCAAATGCCCTCCTGTTAAATTCGCAGTCGTAGTGGCTCAAATGCCCTCCTGCTAAAACTCACAAAGGGACGAATTCACAGTTGTAGTGGCTCAAATGCCCTCCTGTTAGTACTCGCAAAGAGTTGAATTTACAGTCGCAGTGGCTCAAATGCCCTCCTGTTAAATTCGCAGTCGTAGTGGCTCAAATGCCCTCCTGCTAAATCTCACAAAGGCACGAATTCACAGTCGCAGTGGCTCAAATGCCCTCCTGTTAGTGCTCGTAAAGAGTCGAATTCACAGTTGTAGTGGCTCAAATGCCCTCCTGTAATTACCCGTAAAGAGACGCGTAACCACAAGCTATCTCACAAACGCAGTGAGGTATCAGCAAGTCAGCAGAACATCAGTGATCTCACAAACGCAGTGAGACATCAACAAGTCAGCGGGACACCAGTGGTCTCACACACGCAGTGAGATATCAGCAAATCAGTAGAACACGTGTGATCTCATAAACGCAGTGAGATATCAGCATGTCAGTAAAACATCAGTGATCTCACAAACGCAGTGAGATATCAGCAAGTCAGCAGAGCACAAGTGATCTGACAAACGCAGTGAGATATCAGCAAGTCAACAGAACACCAGTGATCCCACAGACCCAGTGAGGAATCAGCAACAGCGAGACATCAATAATCCGGCAGAATACCAGTGATCTCACAAACGCGGTGAGATATCAACAAACCAGCAGCATAAAGCGCAAAGCGCGTAGAGGTACCGACGACAGTATATTATTGTATTTCTAGTACGACTACCAACTGTACAAGCAAATCAAACACAAATATTAGAATAAGATATTTCTAAGGTGAATAAAGATATTGAACCTAAATAATCTTGTCTTTTAATCGAACTGGAGTCCCGGCGAGCTAATCCAAGCCTTAGAAGAAGACAAGAAGGTTCGTTACAAGTGGCGCCCGAACAGGGACAATATCATATTCACCAATAGCTAAGACTCGACTAGAAATATATATAATATAATAAATTAAAACTTATCATGGAGTCGACTGGGACCAAAACATACCGAACAGGATGGTTATACCGGCTAAATAAAGAATCGCTGGCTCAGTGCTTGTCTGAGTTTGGAATCGTCGCCGAAGGAACTGTCAATGACATGAGGAAAAGACTTGTCGAGTTCGTCAATGAAGGAAACCACGCGGAGAGCGTGGAACGAAGGTTGAGGGCGTATGAAGCGGAAGACGGTCGCACAACACCGGAACCCAGTGACCTGCCGAAAGTGCTAATGATGGATGTTCCGACGAGAGAACGCAGCCCGAGGGGCCGAGTGAGCGTAAACACCCCGCGGGTGACGGACAGTAACCTGTTGGAAAGAGTCGAGCGACATTCGTACCCCGATGTTATTGACAAGGTGAGAAAATGGTCCGTGAGGTATGATGGCGGTGTCGACCCTTTGGCCTTCGTAGAGCGGATGGAGGAGCTGGCCGAGACGTATGGCATCGACAGCAATCTGTTGCCACGCGCGATGCCAGAGCTGCTGGAAGACAAAGCCTTGCTCTGGTATCGAAACAACAATAATCATTGGCGGTCATGGGAGGCTTTTAAGCAAGACTTCCTGGACTTCTTCCTACCTAGTCGTTTCTTTGAAAGACTCGACGACGACATTCGCAGTCGACAACAGCGCGCAAACGTGAAGTTCAGGGACTACGTCATTAGCCTGCAAAATCTAATGAGACATAGCAGGTACACAGAGAAAGAAAAGCTGGAGAGGATATACAAAAACTCTGCGTTTGAGTACCAGTTTTATATAAAAAGACAAGATTTCCGGGAGCTGAAGGAGTTGCTCTCGTTGGCGGAGGATTTCGAGTGCCTGCGATTCGCCAAGACAGACGAGTTTTCAGAAGAATACCAGACGCGGCCAGTAGCCTCAAGACAGTGGCCATCTGAACGCAACCATGCGGTGAGCCAGGCGGTCTCAAGGCCTTTCAACCCGAAATCGGCATGCGGACGCTGCAGGCAGGAAGGTCACATGCGCCGCGATTGCCGAAACCCGGTCGTGATTTTCTGCTGGGAGTGTGGCCGAGAGGGAACCAGAACCATTGACTGTTGCAGACAGAGACAGGGAAACGACCTGGGACCCCGCCGAAAGCGAGAGGAGGCGGGCCCCAGCCAGAGGATCTCTCGCAGAAATTAAAGCCCCTCCGGATTAACAATCGGCGCATCGTGGCCATGGTGTCCATCCAAGGCAAGCAAATGCAGGCGACAGTGGACACGGGAGCGACGCGAAGTTTCGTGAGCAGGTCGCTCGCGGAAAGACTGGTGGGAAAGAGGCTGTTTGAGAAAGCGAAGGTAGAAATTCGCATGGCGGACGGGACAACCAGAAAAGTGTCCGAATGTACCACACTAGAAGTTGCTATGGGAAATGGTACATGCGAGTTGTCCTTTCTTGTGTTGACGGAAGTCCTAGATGACGTGCTCCTCGGAATGGATTTTCTGTGCGGGATAGGAGCAACACTCTCCTTCGGAGGCGAAACCGTGTCTCTGGGCCCAACGGAGAAACAGGAGAAGGCGAATGGCGCAGTCATTTGCACATCAGCACAAGAATCAGGTCCTAGACAACCAGAGGACATGGAGAGTTTTCTTCAGTGGAATTGAAGAAATTTGAAACCCTGAAAGGCGTCTCTCATATTACGGAGCATAAAATAGTGATGCGGGATGAGCGTCCTATAAAACAACGGTATTTTCCCAGAAATCCGGCGATGCAGGCTGTCATCGACAAAGAGATCGACGAACTCCTCGAGAAAGGCTGCATAGAACCTTCAAGCAGTCCTTACAGCGCACCAATCGTGTTGGTGAAAAAGAAGTCGGGTGAATGGAGATTATGCGTGGATTATCGCCAGCTGAACGCCCGCTCGATTCCGGATGCATACCCCATTCCAAGGATTCAACATATTCTGGAGCGGTTGCGAGATGCGAAATATATCAGTAGCCTGGATCTGAAGAGCGGGTACTGGCAGATTCCAATGGCAGAAGACAGTAAGCAATACACGGCGTTTACTGTACCTGGAAGAGGACTTTTCCAGTGGCGGGTGATGCCTTTCGGGCTGCATTCGGCTCCAGCCACTTTTCAGCGAGCCTTGGACCTGGTTATCGGTCCCGATTTGGAGCCTAAAGCTTTCGCCTATCTGGACGACATAATTGTCACAGGTTCGTCCGCGGAAGAGCACATCGCCAATCTTCGAGAGGTTTTCCGGCGGTTGAGACAGGCAAATCTCAAACTCAACGTGAACAAATGCGAGTTCTTTAAGAAAGAACTTAAATACCTGGGACATGTGGTAAGCGAGCAAGGCATCCAGACAGACCCGGAGAAAATTTCGGCGACTCAAAAATTGAAACCGCCAACCACCACCAAAGAATTGCGAAGATGCTTGGGCATTGCCTCCTGGTACCGCAGGTTCGTGCCGGATTTCGCCAAGACCGTCCAGCCAGCTGCTACGTAAAGGAAAACATTGGAAGTGGGGAGAGGCGCAACAGGAAGCGTTTGAAACCCTCAAACAAAAACTCACGGAGGCACCAATACTGGCGTGCCCAGATTTCAACGAGAGATTCCAACTGCAAACGGAGGCGAGCGACTTCGGACTTGGAGCCGTGCTCACACAACAACAGGAGGGTCAGGAGCGCGTTATCGCATACGCCAGCCGACATCTCAACAAGGCCGAAAAGAATTACTCGGCAACAGAAAAAGAATGCCTGGCCATAGTGTGGGGTATTCGCAAGATGCGCGCTTACCTTGAGGGATACCGGTTCACCGTAATCACAGATCATCTGGCGCTGAAGTGGCTAAATTCTATTGAGAGTCCATCCGGGAGAATAGCTTTGGAGTTACAACAGTTTTCCTTTGAAATCCAGTACCGGAAGGGGAAGCTGAATGTAATCGCGGATGCACTATCCCGACAGCCGCAAGAAACCGTCGCCAGAGTGACAGCAGCAGAGACACGCGAGCAACACTGCAAGTGGTTACAAGCAAAGGTCAAAGAAGTGGAACAAAATCCGGAGAAGTTCCCAGATTATACCTTGGAGAATGAAAATTTGTACCGGCATTTTCCAAATCGACTTGGAGACGAGGACTGCACGCCGTGGAAATTGTGCGTGCCCATGACCATGAGAGGCCGAGTTCTCAAAGAGAATCACGACCATCCGTGCGCTGGCCACGGGGGAGTCCGCAAGACGATATGCCGGCTAACAAGTAAATATTACTGGCCCGGGATGTTGCAGGATGCGAGGAAATATGTGCGGCAATGTGAATCGTGTCAACGTTACAAGCCGAATCAGCAAAAGGCTGCAGGGAAAATGCTCACTCAATTGGCAGAAGAACCTTGGGCGATACTCTGTGTGGATTTTGTGGGTCCGCTACTCCGTTCTACACACGGAAACACAACGCTTCTCGTATTCTTCGACAAATTTTCAAAATGGACAGAAATGATACCGTTACGCAAAGCTTCAACAGAACACTTGCAGCGAGCGTTCCGAGAACGAATTCTAGCCCGGTTCGGGGTACCCAAGATTCTGGTCACGGATAACGGGACTCAGTTTACGAGTCGCAGTTTTCGTCGTTTCCTCCAGTACATGGGTGTGAAGCAACAGTATACTGCTCCATACACACCACAGGAGAATCCCACGGAGAGAATCAACAGAACGATAAAAACGATTATTGCACAACTTTCGGACAACAAGCATCGGAACTGGGACGAACTGCTCCCAGAAATTACGCTAGCCATTAATAGCAGCGTATCCGAGTCCACGGGATATAGCCCGGCATATCTCACTCAAGGACGAGAGCCAAGACTTCCTGGAACTTACTACGACGAACAAACGCCAGGCAGCGGTCAGGAACCCATACAGCCCTCAGAGAGGGGGGAACATCTAAGAGAGGTCTTCAAATTGGTGGTGAGAAACTTGGAAAAGGCAACGCAGGATCAGGCGCACCACTATAACTTGCGACGACGACAGTGGAACCCAGAAATTGGGCAATCAGTATTTGTGCGACAGCACCCGCTGTCGAAAGCAATCGAAATTGGGCAATCAGTATTCGTGCGACAGCACCCGCTGTCGAAAGCAATCGACAGCTTCGCGGCGAAATTGTCTCCGAAATTCGACGGCCCGTACCAGGTAATCGGATTCGTGTCACCAGTGATCGTGCGTTTACAGAAAGAAGGTGAGACCCGGCCTAAAACGGCTCATGTGAGCGAGCTCAAGGCGTACCAACAGGCGGCAGCGCAAAGTGACCATACTCCCGAGAGAGTTTCTGGCAACGTACGTCTGATTCAGAGCACAGGAAGCCCGCCAACTACAGACGCTGACGGTCCAACCAAATCAAGAGCAGAAACAAACAAACGCGGAGGCAGAAGGAAATTGTGTCGGCCAGAACCCGATTACAGGAAGGGAAAACCGGCTTCAGCAAGAATCGCCATAGCTAGCGAAGAATTCAACAGCGACCCGAAAGCAAAACACAGGCAGAATCCGCAAACGCGGCGACAGACTTACAACAGGCCACAGGTGGACACCCGTGGCGCAGACATAAAAAAATAAGCAGAAGGCTACACATCCGGCGGACGAGAAACAAACGACTCGAGCATATTCGCAAGGTCGCGAGCACTTGAAATTCGGCGACTTCACGCCGGAAGAAAGGAAGGCGTTGTTTCACAAGGAATTGCCCTCCCAGCTATCAGCTGGGATTCACGGATCGCGAAGCAGAGCAAAATGCGAACTACGGGGAAACAATAACAAGTAATTCGTAAATGTTAAATTAAGGAAAACACAAAACAAGTAATGCGGCAGCAGTACACAGAGTGAGAATTACAAGCACTAAAATTAATACACTTCACATAGTTGTGGACAGACTTTTTAGACTTCGTCTCAGAACGCCACCAACATCTTCGCAACACCAGCTTCTCGCGATCGTTCGCGACGCCTTCAGATACCATGCTCGTTGTCATTGGCAGCGCGTTGTCCTCGTCCAGCTTCAGGCAGATACCGGCCGGCAACACCACTGTTGAGCAACTGCAGCAGCAGCATTCGCTTCCCACTCACCAAATGGAGCAGGGCATGGGACACGCGACCATCAGTGTCGGTGCTGCGTAGGGAGCTGCATACTTGCAGGTTGAAATCACCGGTGCCAGGAAAACCAATTGCACTTCGGAAAATCTGTAGGGACGGTTTAACGATACAAAGGGAAAGAGGTTACCTTATGTCAGTGCAGGAAGGTGTCCGGCGCTCCATCAAGCACTCTGGGGCTTCAAGGGGCAGGTTTCGAGAGAAACAAACGACAAAATTCGCGCACAAACGATTTTACAACGATTTGCTCGGATGGAAAAAGCATTACAGCGACCAGCTGTTTTTGACAGCCGAAGTTAGCTCTGGTCAAAAGCGAAAATCGTGTAACCCCACCTAAGGAACACTGAGATCAGTGTGCAGATCGATAAAGGGTTCGCACACACGGGAATAAAATGAGGGGAGAGATCACGCACACCAGTTAGGGCGATCCTCACCAACATTGTGAAAACAGCCAACAAAGGAGTTTGGCACAGAGATCAAAGACAAGGAAGTGTGAGAAAACCACTTGTCAAGCAGGTCTTGAGGCGTGAAGTGGATTCACGGAGGGAAAAAGGAAAAAAAGGAAACAAAAGTAAAAGGGAAATAATGAACCAGGAGGACGTCCCCACATACACTATCTCCGCCTCGGAGGAGGAGTCTATGGAGGAGAGCGAGGAGGAGATCGACGCAAGCGAGGTTAACATAGATCTCACGAACTTTTACACCACGCGGGATGTTGTGCGACGACCGGGTCGCTTGTACCGACTGTGGCAGATTACCCGGGTGGAAACGGTGGTAACACGGGACGACGCCACAGCAGAGGAGGTGAGCGAGGACCACCTCGAACTAATAAGCCAGGCCAACTTCAGCTTCGCGGCGCAGATGAAAGGGCTGCAGGACGCCGCTACCCAGACCGAAGCTCTTTGTAACTCCGAGGCGGCCGTACAGACGGAAGACAGCGGCCGAGGAGAGATCGCCGTGCAAACGGACGACTTTGGGCAAACGAAGCATGCCTCGCAGACGTCACTACGACATTCACACGCAGGCAGAGGGTACGACAGGTATGAGGACGTACCCCTGGAGAGGACTCCCCCTGAAGTGGTAAGAATGGCGGAGGAACTCCGTGGGAAACACCGACGGGGGCAAGCCCTCAACAAAATTATATGCGTTGGTGGAGCGCCGTTCCGGATAAAGCTGAGCAGGTCCGGCCAGGTACGGGTACGCAGCGAAGCCTAGACGGCGAGGGCAAATTGGAAACCGACAGGAGGCTGTAAAAAAAATGTAAATGAAGTAAATGAATTAAGTTATATATGAATTTATTAAATGGATTAATTGGAACCGCAATGAAAATTAATTAGAAATTGCAGACAAGAGAGAGAGAAAAAAAGAAAAAAGGATTTTTTTTCTTTTACCCCGAAGTAGTGGGGGAGTGTGACGACCCCACCAAAATAACAAGCAGTCGAACAGACTTAAAACTGTTCCCAAGAACAGTTCTCATCAGAAAGCACACGCATTTACGCTACTACTACAGACGATCGTTTAGAAACGCCCGCACACCGACGCTCAGCGGAGAAATGGAAAGAAGGCAAAAGTGACGTGGTGTGCATGTTACATGCAAATGCAACTGAGCGTCAGAGCGGCTATATGCAAGTGATTCCAGCGAGGAGAGCAAGCAAACAAAGTGCGCTGAGTACTAATAACCTGTTTTGTGCCGAGAGTGCAGTAAGTACACAGATCAGCTCTCAGCTGATCTAGAGTGAACCACTGTTGCAGTTTATATACCGCAAAAACAATGTATGCAAGAAGACGGCAGTGAAGTTCACTGACCGTAGAACTTCTTAACCTTGGGAAAGCGGCTATTTGGAAAAATACTTTTTTTGCACGAAAACTGCTTAACGGAGTACGAAATACCGCACTCCGTTAAAATCGAACATTCTGGAAAAAGGACGCCAACGAGTATAAAACAGACTGCAAAACAGAACTCGAGGTTGTTCAGTGCAGTCTACCTTTCGGTTCAGTTCTCAGTCTGATTCTCGTTTCATAAGTTCAGCAAGTTCACACGGTGCAATTGCTCAGTCGGTTCAGTGAAAGCAGTGGTTCAGCCAGTTCAGTTGTGCTGTCAGTTTGGCAGTACTCGAGAAAATTAAAGAGTGAAGTAGTGAAAAGTGACCAAGCAGGCAACGCCTTGAAAACAGTGAAAACCAGCGCAGTACGAATTCACAGTCGCAGTGGCTCAAATGCCCTCCTGTTAAATTCGCAGTCGTAGTGGCTCAAATGCCCTCCTGCTAAAACTCACAAAGGCACGAATTCACAGTCGCAGTGGCTCAAATGCCCTCCTGTTAGTACCCGTAAAGAGTTGAATTCACAGTCGCAGTGGCTCAAATGCCCTCCTGTTAAATTCGCAGTCGTAGTGGCTCAAATGCCCTCCTGCTAAAACTCACAAAGGGACGAATTCACAGTTGTAGTGGCTCAAATGCCCTCCTGCTAAAACTCACAAAGGCACGAATTCACAGTCGCAGTGGCTCAAATGCCCTCCTGTTAAATTCGCAGTCGTAGTGGCTCAAATGCCCTCCTGCTAAAACTCACAAAGGCACGAATTCACAGTCGCAGTGGCTCAAATGCCCTCCTGTTAGTACCCGTAAAGAGTTGAATTCATAGTCGCAGTGGCTCAAATGCCCTCCTGTTAAATTCGCAGTCGTAGTGGCTCAAATGCCCTCCTGCTAAAACTCACAAAGGGACGAATTCACAGTTGTAGTGGCTCAAATGCCCTCCTGTTAGTACTCGCAAAGAGTTGAATTTACAGTCGCAGTGGCTCAAATGCCCTCCTGTTAAATTCGCAGTCGTAGTGGCTCAAATGCCCTCCTGCTAAATCTCACAAAGGCACGAATTCACAGTCGCAGTGGCTCAAATGCCCTCCTGTTAGTGCTCGTAAAGAGTCGAATTCACAGTTGTAGTGGCTCAAATGCCCTCCTGTAATTACCCGTAAAGAGACGCGTAACCACAAGCTATCTCACAAACGCAGTGAGGTATCAGCAAGTCAGCAGAACATCAGTGATCTCACAAACGCAGTGAGACATCAACAAGTCAGCGGGACACCAGTGGTCTCACACACGCAGTGAGATATCAGCAAATCAGTAGAACACGTGTGATCTCATAAACGCAGTGAGATATCAGCATGTCAGTAAAACATCAGTGATCTCACAAACGCAGTGAGATATCAGCAAGTCAGCAGAGCACAAGTGATCTGACAAACGCAGTGAGATATCAGCAAGTCAACAGAACACCAGTGATCCCACAGACCCAGTGAGGAATCAGCAACAGCGAGACATCAATAATCCGGCAGAATACCAGTGATCTCACAAACGCGGTGAGATATCAACAAACCAGCAGCATAAAGCGCAAAGCGCGTAGAGGTACCGACGACAGTATATTATTGTATTTCTAGTACGACTACCAACTGTACAAGCAAATCAAACACAAATATTAGAATAAGATATTTCTAAGGTGAATAAAGATATTGAACCTAAATAATCTTGTCTTTTAATCGAACTGGAGTCCCGGCGAGCTAATCCAAGCCTTAGAAGAAGACAAGAAGGTTCGTTACAAGTGGCGCCCGAACAGGGACAATATCATATTCACCAATAGCTAAGACTCGACTAGAAATATATATAATATAATAAATTAAAACTTATCATGGAGTCGACTGGGACCAAAACATACCGAACAGGATGGTTATACCGGCTAAATAAAGAATCGCTGGCTCAGTGCTTGTCTGAGTTTGGAATCGTCGCCGAAGGAACTGTCAATGACATGAGGAAAAGACTTGTCGAGTTCGTCAATGAAGGAAACCACGCGGAGAGCGTGGAACGAAGGTTGAGGGCGTATGAAGCGGAAGACGGTCGCACAACACCGGAACCCAGTGACCTGCCGAAAGTGCTAATGATGGATGTTCCGACGAGAGAACGCAGCCCGAGGGGCCGAGTGAGCGTAAACACCCCGCGGGTGACGGACAGTAACCTGTTGGAAAGAGTCGAGCGACATTCGTACCCCGATGTTATTGACAAGGTGAGAAAATGGTCCGTGAGGTATGATGGCGGTGTCGACCCTTTGGCCTTCGTAGAGCGGATGGAGGAGCTGGCCGAGACGTATGGCATCGACAGCAATCTGTTGCCACGCGCGATGCCAGAGCTGCTGGAAGACAAAGCCTTGCTCTGGTATCGAAACAACAATAATCATTGGCGGTCATGGGAGGCTTTTAAGCAAGACTTCCTGGACTTCTTCCTACCTAGTCGTTTCTTTGAAAGACTCGACGACGACATTCGCAGTCGACAACAGCGCGCAAACGTGAAGTTCAGGGACTACGTCATTAGCCTGCAAAATCTAATGAGACATAGCAGGTACACAGAGAAAGAAAAGCTGGAGAGGATATACAAAAACTCTGCGTTTGAGTACCAGTTTTATATAAAAAGACAAGATTTCCGGGAGCTGAAGGAGTTGCTCTCGTTGGCGGAGGATTTCGAGTGCCTGCGATTCGCCAAGACAGACGAGTTTTCAGAAGAATACCAGACGCGGCCAGTAGCCTCAAGACAGTGGCCATCTGAACGCAACCATGCGGTGAGCCAGGCGGTCTCAAGGCCTTTCAACCCGAAATCGGCATGCGGACGCTGCAGGCAGGAAGGTCACATGCGCCGCGATTGCCGAAACCCGGTCGTGATTTTCTGCTGGGAGTGTGGCCGAGAGGGAACCAGAACCATTGACTGTTGCAGACAGAGACAGGGAAACGACCTGGGACCCCGCCGAAAGCGAGAGGAGGCGGGCCCCAGCCAGAGGATCTCTCGCAGAAATTAAAGCCCCTCCGGATTAACAATCGGCGCATCGTGGCCATGGTGTCCATCCAAGGCAAGCAAATGCAGGCGACAGTGGACACGGGAGCGACGCGAAGTTTCGTGAGCAGGTCGCTCGCGGAAAGACTGGTGGGAAAGAGGCTGTTTGAGAAAGCGAAGGTAGAAATTCGCATGGCGGACGGGACAACCAGAAAAGTGTCCGAATGTACCACACTAGAAGTTGCTATGGGAAATGGTACATGCGAGTTGTCCTTTCTTGTGTTGACGGAAGTCCTAGATGACGTGCTCCTCGGAATGGATTTTCTGTGCGGGATAGGAGCAACACTCTCCTTCGGAGGCGAAACCGTGTCTCTGGGCCCAACGGAGAAACAGGAGAAGGCGAATGGCGCAGTCATTTGCACATCAGCACAAGAATCAGGTCCTAGACAACCAGAGGACATGGAGAGTTTTCTTCAGTGGAATTGAAGAAATTTGAAACCCTGAAAGGCGTCTCTCATATTACGGAGCATAAAATAGTGATGCGGGATGAGCGTCCTATAAAACAACGGTATTTTCCCAGAAATCCGGCGATGCAGGCTGTCATCGACAAAGAGATCGACGAACTCCTCGAGAAAGGCTGCATAGAACCTTCAAGCAGTCCTTACAGCGCACCAATCGTGTTGGTGAAAAAGAAGTCGGGTGAATGGAGATTATGCGTGGATTATCGCCAGCTGAACGCCCGCTCGATTCCGGATGCATACCCCATTCCAAGGATTCAACATATTCTGGAGCGGTTGCGAGATGCGAAATATATCAGTAGCCTGGATCTGAAGAGCGGGTACTGGCAGATTCCAATGGCAGAAGACAGTAAGCAATACACGGCGTTTACTGTACCTGGAAGAGGACTTTTCCAGTGGCGGGTGATGCCTTTCGGGCTGCATTCGGCTCCAGCCACTTTTCAGCGAGCCTTGGACCTGGTTATCGGTCCCGATTTGGAGCCTAAAGCTTTCGCCTATCTGGACGACATAATTGTCACAGGTTCGTCCGCGGAAGAGCACATCGCCAATCTTCGAGAGGTTTTCCGGCGGTTGAGACAGGCAAATCTCAAACTCAACGTGAACAAATGCGAGTTCTTTAAGAAAGAACTTAAATACCTGGGACATGTGGTAAGCGAGCAAGGCATCCAGACAGACCCGGAGAAAATTTCGGCGACTCAAAAATTGAAACCGCCAACCACCACCAAAGAATTGCGAAGATGCTTGGGCATTGCCTCCTGGTACCGCAGGTTCGTGCCGGATTTCGCCAAGACCGTCCAGCCAGCTGCTACGTAAAGGAAAACATTGGAAGTGGGGAGAGGCGCAACAGGAAGCGTTTGAAACCCTCAAACAAAAACTCACGGAGGCACCAATACTGGCGTGCCCAGATTTCAACGAGAGATTCCAACTGCAAACGGAGGCGAGCGACTTCGGACTTGGAGCCGTGCTCACACAACAACAGGAGGGTCAGGAGCGCGTTATCGCATACGCCAGCCGACATCTCAACAAGGCCGAAAAGAATTACTCGGCAACAGAAAAAGAATGCCTGGCCATAGTGTGGGGTATTCGCAAGATGCGCGCTTACCTTGAGGGATACCGGTTCACCGTAATCACAGATCATCTGGCGCTGAAGTGGCTAAATTCTATTGAGAGTCCATCCGGGAGAATAGCTTTGGAGTTACAACAGTTTTCCTTTGAAATCCAGTACCGGAAGGGGAAGCTGAATGTAATCGCGGATGCACTATCCCGACAGCCGCAAGAAACCGTCGCCAGAGTGACAGCAGCAGAGACACGCGAGCAACACTGCAAGTGGTTACAAGCAAAGGTCAAAGAAGTGGAACAAAATCCGGAGAAGTTCCCAGATTATACCTTGGAGAATGAAAATTTGTACCGGCATTTTCCAAATCGACTTGGAGACGAGGACTGCACGCCGTGGAAATTGTGCGTGCCCATGACCATGAGAGGCCGAGTTCTCAAAGAGAATCACGACCATCCGTTCGCTGGCCACGGGGGAGTCCGCAAGACGATATGCCGGCTAACAAGTAAATATTACTGGCCCGGGATGTTGCAGGATGCGAGGAAATATGTGCGGCAATGTGAATCGTGTCAACGTTACAAGCCGAATCAGCAAAAGGCTGCAGGGAAAATGCTCACTCAATTGGCAGAAGAACCTTGGGCGATACTCTGTGTGGATTTTGTGGGTCCGCTACTCCGTTCTACACACGGAAACACAACGCTTCTCGTATTCTTCGACAAATTTTCAAAATGGACAGAAATGATACCGTTACGCAAAGCTTCAACAGAACACTTGCAGCGAGCGTTCCGAGAACGAATTCTAGCCCGGTTCGGGGTACCCAAGATTCTGGTCACGGATAACGGGACTCAGTTTACGAGTCGCAGTTTTCGTCGTTTCCTCCAGTACATGGGTGTGAAGCAACAGTATACTGCTCCATACACACCACAGGAGAATCCCACGGAGAGAATCAACAGAACGATAAAAACGATTATTGCACAACTTTCGGACAACAAGCATCGGAACTGGGACGAACTGCTCCCAGAAATTACGCTAGCCATTAATAGCAGCGTATCCGAGTCCACGGGATATAGCCCGGCATATCTCACTCAAGGACGAGAGCCAAGACTTCCTGGAACTTACTACGACGAACAAACGCCAGGCAGCGGTCAGGAACCCATACAGCCCTCAGAGAGGGGGGAACATCTAAGAGAGGTCTTCAAATTGGTGGTGAGAAACTTGGAAAAGGCAACGCAGGATCAGGCGCACCACTATAACTTGCGACGACGACAGTGGAACCCAGAAATTGGGCAATCAGTATTTGTGCGACAGCACCCGCTGTCGAAAGCAATCGAAATTGGGCAATCAGTATTCGTGCGACAGCACCCGCTGTCGAAAGCAATCGACAGCTTCGCGGCGAAATTGTCTCCGAAATTCGACGGCCCGTACCAGGTAATCGGATTCGTGTCACCAGTGATCGTGCGTTTACAGAAAGAAGGTGAGACCCGGCCTAAAACGGCTCATGTGAGCGAGCTCAAGGCGTACCAACAGGCGGCAGCGCAAAGTGACCATACTCCCGAGAGAGTTTCTGGCAACGTACGTCTGATTCAGAGCACAGGAAGCCCGCCAACTACAGACGCTGACGGTCCAACCAAATCAAGAGCAGAAACAAACAAACGCGGAGGCAGAAGGAAATTGTGTCGGCCAGAACCCGATTACAGGAAGGGAAAACCGGCTTCAGCAAGAATCGCCATAGCTAGCGAAGAATTCAACAGCGACCCGAAAGCAAAACACAGGCAGAATCCGCAAACGCGGCGACAGACTTACAACAGGCCACAGGTGGACACCCGTGGCGCAGACATAAAAAAATAAGCAGAAGGCTACACATCCGGCGGACGAGAAACAAACGACTCGAGCATATTCGCAAGGTCGCGAGCACTTGAAATTCGGCGACTTCACGCCGGAAGAAAGGAAGGCGTTGTTTCACAAGGAATTGCCCTCCCAGCTATCAGCTGGGATTCACGGATCGCGAAGCAGAGCAAAATGCGAACTACGGGGAAACAATAACAAGTAATTCGTAAATGTTAAATTAAGGAAAACACAAAACAAGTAATGCGGCAGCAGTACACAGAGTGAGAATTACAAGCACTAAAATTAATACACTTCACATAGTTGTGGACAGACTTTTTAGACTTCGTCTCAGAACGCCACCAACATCTTCGCAACACCAGCTTCTCGCGATCGTTCGCGACGCCTTCAGATACCATGCTCGTTGTCATTGGCAGCGCGTTGTCCTCGTCCAGCTTCAGGCAGATACCGGCCGGCAACACCACTGTTGAGCAACTGCAGCAGCAGCATTCGCTTCCCACTCACCAAATGGAGCAGGGCATGGGACACGCGACCATCAGTGTCGGTGCTGCGTAGGGAGCTGCATACTTGCAGGTTGAAATCACCGGTGCCAGGAAAACCAATTGCACTTCGGAAAATCTGTAGGGACGGTTTAACGATACAAAGGGAAAGAGGTTACCTTATGTCAGTGCAGGAAGGTGTCCGGCGCTCCATCAAGCACTCTGGGGCTTCAAGGGGCAGGTTTCGAGAGAAACAAACGACAAAATTCGCGCACAAACGATTTTACAACGATTTGCTCGGATGGCAAAAACATTACAGCGACCAGCTGTTTTTGACAGCCGAAGTTAGCTCTGGTCAAAAGCGAAAATCGTGTAACCCCACCTAAGGAACACTGAGATCAGTGTGCAGATCGATAAAGGGTTCGCACACACGGGAATAAAATGAGGGGAGAGATCACGCACACCAGTTAGGGCGATCCTCACCAACATTGTGAAAACAGCCAACAAAGGAGTTTGGCACAGAGATCAAAGACAAGGAAGTGTGAGAAAACCACTTGTCAAGCAGGTCTTGAGGCGTGAAGTGGATTCACGGAGGGAAAAAGGAAAAAAAGGAAACAAAAGTAAAAGGGAAATAATGAACCAGGAGGACGTCCCCACATACACTATCTCCGCCTCGGAGGAGGAGTCTATGGAGGAGAGCGAGGAGGAGATCGACGCAAGCGAGGTTAACATAGATCTCACGAACTTTTACACCACGCGGGATGTTGTGCGACGACCGGGTCGCTTGTACCGACTGTGGCAGATTACCCGGGTGGAAACGGTGGTAACACGGGACGACGCCACAGCAGAGGAGGTGAGCGAGGACCACCTCGAACTAATAAGCCAGGCCAACTTCAGCTTCGCGGCGCAGATGAAAGGGCTGCAGGACGCCGCTACCCAGACCGAAGCTCTTTGTAACTCCGAGGCGGCCGTACAGACGGAAGACAGCGGCCGAGGAGAGATCGCCGTGCAAACGGACGACTTTGGGCAAACGAAGCATGCCTCGCAGACGTCACTACGACATTCACACGCAGGCAGAGGGTACGACAGGTATGAGGACGTACCCCTGGAGAGGACTCCCCCTGAAGTGGTAAGAATGGCGGAGGAACTCCGTGGGAAACACCGACGGGGGCAAGCCCTCAACAAAATTATATGCGTTGGTGGAGCGCCGTTCCGGATAAAGCTGAGCAGGTCCGGCCAGGTACGGGTACGCAGCGAAGCCTAGACGGCGAGGGCAAATTGGAAACCGACAGGAGGCTGTAAAAAAAATGTAAATGAAGTAAATGAATTAAGTTATATATGAATTTATTAAATGGATTAATTGGAACCGCAATGAAAATTAATTAGAAATTGCAGACAAGAGAGAGAGAAAAAAAGAAAAAAGGATTTTTTTTCTTTTACCCCGAAGTAGTGGGGGAGTGTGACGACCCCACCAAAATAACAAGCAGTCGAACAGACTTAAAACTGTTCCCAAGAACAGTTCTCATCAGAAAGCACACGCATTTACGCTACTACTACAGACGATCGTTTAGAAACGCCCGCACACCGACGCTCAGCGGAGAAATGGAAAGAAGGCAAAAGTGACGTGGTGTGCATGTTACATGCAAATGCAACTGAGCGTCAGAGCGGCTATATGCAAGTGATTCCAGCGAGGAGAGCAAGCAAACAAAGTGCGCTGAGTACTAATAACCTGTTTTGTGCCGAGAGTGCAGTAAGTACACAGATCAGCTCTCAGCTGATCTAGAGTGAACCACTGTTGCAGTTTATATACCGCAAAAACAATGTATGCAAGAAGACGGCAGTGAAGTTCACTGACCGTAGAACTTCTTAACCTTGGGAAAGCGGCTATTTGGAAAAATACTTTTTTTGCACGAAAACTGCTTAACGGAGTACGAAATACCGCACTCCGTTAAAATCGAACATTCTGGAAAAAGGACGCCAACGAGTATAAAACAGACTGCAAAACAGAACTCGAGGTTGTTCAGTGCAGTCTACCTTTCGGTTCAGTTCTCAGTCTGATTCTCGTTTCATAAGTTCAGCAAGTTCACACGGTGCAATTGCTCAGTCGGTTCAGTGAAAGCAGTGGTTCAGCCAGTTCAGTTGTGCTGTCAGTTTGGCAGTACTCGAGAAAATTAAAGAGTGAAGTAGTGAAAAGTGACCAAGCAGGCAACGCCTTGAAAACAGTGAAAACCAGCGCAGTACGAATTCACAGTCGCAGTGGCTCAAATGCCCTCCTGTTAAATTCGCAGTCGTAGTGGCTCAAATGCCCTCCTGCTAAAACTCACAAAGGCACGAATTCACAGTCGCAGTGGCTCAAATGCCCTCCTGTTAGTACCCGTAAAGAGTTGAATTCACAGTCGCAGTGGCTCAAATGCCCTCCTGTTAAATTCGCAGTCGTAGTGGCTCAAATGCCCTCCTGCTAAAACTCACAAAGGCACGAATTCACAGTCGCAGTGGCTCAAATGCCCTCCTGTTAGTACCCGTAAAGAGTTGAATTCACAGTCGCAGTGGCTCAAATGCCCTCCTGTTAAATTCGCAGTCGTAGTGGCTCAAATGCCCTCCTGCTAAAACTCACAAAGGGACGAATTCACAGTTGTAGTGGCTCAAATGCCCTCCTGTTAGTACTCGCAAAGAGTTGAATTCACAGTCGCAGTGGCTCAAATGCCCTCCTGTAATTACCCGTAAAGAGACGCGTAACCACAAGCTATCTCACAAACGCAGTGAGGTATCAGCAAGTCAGCAGAACATCAGTGATCTCACAAACGCAGTTAGACATCAACACGTCAGCGGGACACCAGTGGTCTCACACACGCAGTGAGATATCAGCAAGTCAGTAGAACACGTGTGATCTCATAAACGCAGTGAGATATCAGCATGTCAGTAAAACATCAGTGATCTCACAAACGCAGTGAGATATCAACAAACCAGCAGCATAAAGCGCAAAGCGCGTAGAGGTACCGACGACAGTATATTATTGTATTTCTAGTACGACTACCAACTGTACAAGCAAATCAAACACAAATATTAGAATAAGATATTTCTAAGGTGAATAAAGATATTGAACCTAAATAATCTTGTCTTGTAATCGAACCCTGGAGTCCCGGCGAGCTAATCCAAGCCTTAGAAGAAGAGAAGAAGGTTCATTACAAACGTTCGAACTGTTGTTCGAAGGTGACTTCGTTGTGTAAGCCGCTTTTATGGGTGCAGTGGCAGATTGCATGGTGGGAACCGGGCCGGTTAGGATCCAACCGAACACGGTTTGCTGAGCCATGAGGGAGCCCAGCACTTGGCAGCGGATGCCGTCCAGCAGGATTGCTGGGTATAAATCGGCTCCGATGAGGACGTCGACCTGCTCGCTTTTGGAGAAGTTGACATCTGCGAGCTCGATGTCTTGAGGGAGGCCACTAAGAAGTGACCTGTCTAACGAGTGGGAGGGCAACCGCCCTATAATTTGTGGGAGAACGAGCGCCGTCACGTTGATATGAAAGTTGGGATCAAGTGGCGAATTCAGCAGAAAATCGCTCGATCTTGATATTTTTGCAGCAACAGTCTCGTTGAGACCTGAAACTACAGGTGTAGTTGGCTGCACTGGGTGCTTTAAGAGCTTGTGTGTGCGTTCAGAGATTAACGACACTTCGGATCCAGCATCAATCAAAGCGCGAGCGATGTAACATGTACCATGGTGGCGTATTGTTACCATAGCAGTTCCTAAAAGAACCTCTTTGGGAGATTTCGCGAAACACACTTGATGAGTGTCCTGTGGATTTCGTTGTTGCGTGGGAGGTCTTATCGAAGAATGCGGCCTTTCTTGCTGGGAAGTATGTTGAGTCGAACCTGGAATAAAGTTCGAATGGGCAGGGGCTTGAGTACGCGAAGCGTTTTCAAACCGCCGCTCTTGATGTGAGGCATGTGGGGTCGAATCTGGTGCAGCTTTCGATGAGGATGGAGCGTGCTCACGATGCAAGAGTGTGTTATGCCTGCCATTGCATTTGAGGCAATTGATTCTGCTTGTACCGTTTTTCACGGAATGAGATCTGGCCAAGCAGTTGCTGCACAAGCGGTTTTTCTGAACGGTATTCAGCCGCTGGGGAACGGGCAAGCTGAGAAACTGAGAACAGGATCTCAACTTGTGCTGCTTCTGGCAAAGAGGGCAGCTATCTTGGGACACCTTCAATTGAAAGGTGTTGACGCGTTTAGAGGCTGGAGTCGAGTGAGTGGGATTGGCGGGCTGCGTTGACTTCGAGGCGGGTGTGCATTTAATATCTTGCACCGTTTCAAGGGTCTGGAAGCGATGAGTGAGAAACGCATCCAGACATATCTGTCCATTTCGGGATATCCGTTTTGTTAGTGAGAGATTGTTCCCAAAGGGAAAGCGTTGCTTCCGGTAGCTTGCTGGAACACAAAAATACGATTATCGCGTCCCAATGGGAAGTATCAACACCTTGTAGCAGCGAGCGCGGTGAGAATATTATTGATATCGCGCTGCAGATCTTTAATAGCGCCACCGGTTTCCTTCGTGATGGGGGACAGGCCGAAGAGCTTCTTTAAATGGGCGTTGGTGAGGACGCGCCTGTTCTCGTATCTGTCGGACAGATTTTTCCACGCTTGGGCAAAACCTTCTTTCGTGAGAGGGGATTTCTGCACGATTTCTTTCGCTTCGCTCGTAGTTTTCTGGTTCAGGTGGAAAAGCTTCCCCACCGGCGCAATTCGGGTATTCTGTATATAAAGGGCGGTGAACATATCCTTAAAAGAGGGCCACGAAAGGTAATCGCCATGGAAGGCTTGGGTGTCGCAAAGGGGCAGGCTGATATTGTAGCCGGACTGGCGCATCTCAACTTGCATCGGCGAAGGGGTCGCTGAAACCGGAGGGGACGCTGCGGCTTCGGTCATTTGGTCAATTTTTCCCGCGCAGCGCAGATATACCGCATAGCATTGGCGCCGCTTCTCTTTTACGCCTTCTAGTTCTCTGCCTTTATCCTTTGTCGAGTCCAGTTCCGCGAGCACCCTTTCATAGGCGCTTTTAATCAGCAGCCACTGTGATCGGATTTCTTCCCGCTGAATTACAAGGGTGTAAAGGGTGACAAGGGATCTGCCTTTATCCTTTGTCGAGTCCAGTTCCGCGAGCACCCTTTCATAGGCGCTTTTAATCAGCAGCCACTGTGATCGGATTTCTTCCCGCTGAATTACAAGGGTGTAAAGGGTGTGGTCCATGGTGGGTGTCTGGTCGAAGTTCACCTCGAACTCGACTACTCACCAACCGCATATATTGGCACTAGGTTAGGCCCAGGTGTCTGAGGGTGCAGATCCACATTCTCACTTGCCTGGGTACCACTTACTGCCATTGTTTTCATCACACAGAGGCTTCGCCTTATATATTCGCAGTGATGTTGCGTACCAGTAACACATTTGCACGACGGATGCCGAGTTTAGCTCCATGTGGGTTAAGTTCAAAATCCAGTCGCACATCCTGCACTTCTGCTTCATTTATAGAAGCCCGGATCTAGAGAGGCTGCCACCTTTTGATAAACTTGACAGTCTCTCTGATTCGATTTCTAAAATCCTGGAATCGTATCCGAACAGTGAAATTGTTGTTGCTGGTGATTTCAATGTCCATAATTCCAATTGGCTACGTCATTCGAGTCACACAACACCTGAGGGTTTGTATGTTGAGTTATTTGATGAGTCTAATAATTTGACTCAATTAGTGAAGGAACCAACGCACTTTCCCTGCGTTGATGGGCAAACCCAAAATATTCTGGACCTTTTTCTAACTTCACATCACAGCAAGTATGATGTGAATGTTCTTGCACCTCTTGGTAATTCGGACCACGCTACAATTTCTGCTACCTTCCCATATTCTAGTCTTCAATCCGCTCATCAGCCAGCTCCGAAGCGGACAGTGTGTCCTTATGAGAAGGCTAATTGGGATGCGCTAAACTGCTTTTTCAGACGTTTCAATTGGCAATTGTGTTTCAGAGATAGAAACATAAATGCTGCAGCAAAATTGGTAGAAAATATAATTTTATTTGGTATGAGGTCTTTCATACCTAATAAAAGAACTTCCATTAAACCAAAAGACCATTCCTGGTTTAATGCGACTTGCAGACAAGCAGTCAGGTCTAAAGAGGAAGCATTTAGGAATTGGCGTTTAAACAAAACTGCTGATACCAAATTGCTGCGCAATCAGGCCAGAAATAGGTGCAATGCCACTCTAAAGCGCGAAAAAGTTCTCTACGAACAGCGTCTTAGACGCAGAGTTCTTGAATACCATAAGGGTAGCAAGAACTTTTGGTCCTTCGTAGGGAGAGTGAAGAATCAGACGCGATCGTCTATTCCAACTCTCCTCAAGGACGATCAGATCTTCACTCACTCGGTTGATAAGGCAAACTTATTAGCCAAAATGTTTGCTGAAAACTGCTCTTTTTCTGAGAGTAGCCAACCACTACCCGTGATCGATGGTGTGTCTCATATTATGCCTGAGATGCACTTTCGAACGCGGGCTGTTAAAAGAGTGCTTGTAAACCTCTACGTCAATAAATCCTCGGGACCGGACGGCATTTCAGCCCACGTGTTGAGAAAGTGCGCCTCAACACTGGGTCGCCCATTGCGCAATCTCTTTAATTTATCGTTCACTTCAGGAGTTTTTCTTACTTCCTGGAAGATTGCCTATGTGCAGCCAGTTCCCGAAAAAGTCGAGGCTACGAATCCTGCCAATTAGAGGCCCATAGCAATCTGTTCAATGCTCTCCACAGTTATGGAGAGCGTTCTAAATTTTAACCCGATTAGGTGTCTGGAGAGCAACCAATTGGTCAGCGATCGCCAGTACGGTTTCCGTGCTCACCGCTCCACAGGCGTATTGATGACGTTCCTCACTGAGCGGTGGAACAGTTGTGTTCACCAATTCGGTGAGAGTAAAGTTGTTGCTTTGGATATATCGAAGCCATTTGATCGGGTGTGGCATCAAGCACTCGTGTCTTAACTGGCTGCTTATGGTGTCGGTAATACATTCACTCGATGGATATCGAGTTTCCTCAGCGGTCGTTCTATTCGGGTTGTGATAGACGGCTTTGCTTCCGAAGAGCACCATTAATGCTGGAGTTCTGCAGGGTTCGGTCCTGTCTCCAACACTTTTTCTCATTTTTATCAATGACCTTCTGTCATTGACATCAAACCCCGTCTACTCGTTTGCTGATGACAGCAGCATTTGTCATTCATATTCATTCTCCAGGCGTTATTCTATTCTGGAGATCAATAGAAAACGCAGAATTATGAATGATACACTCCAATCTGACCTCAACAAAATCCAGAAGTGGGGTCAAGCGAATCGGGTTGATTTTAATGCGCGGAAGACCCAATGCTGTTTGTTGACCCACAAGCGTCTGGCGGGCGACAACTTTCCACCTTTAAATATGGGTGGTGTGGATATTAATGAGTCGGAGGCTCTTGATGTTCTGGGCATGTCAATACAATGCGATCTTCGTTGGAACGATCACATTTTTGATGTGTCGAAAGAAGCAGCCAAGTGCTTATGCTTTTTAAAGTGGTGCAAGAAATACTTCACTCCAGCCGACCTTCGTTGTATCTACACCACTTATATCCGGCCGAAAATGGAGAACAACTCGCATATTTGGTCTGGAGCTTCGAAAGCATATCTTCAGCTTCTGGACCGTATACAAGGTCGTGCGATAAAACTTATAGGGGACAGTAGGGTATCCAGCTCTATTGAAACCTTGGAATGTCGTCGGGATGTGGGGTGTGTAACCTTATTTTACCGTTACTTTAATGGTAACTGTTCCTTTGAAGTAGCCAGCCTGATCCCTTCGGTTCAGGTATTCAACAGATCTACTCGGCTTTCCAGAGCGGTACACACCTTTTACGTCTCGATCCCATTCCAACGCACTACCCACTACCGCGAGAATTCGTTTTTCGGTCGTGTGGAATAGTCTCCCTACGCATGTTTTCCCACCGACTTATAACGTCGATGCTTTTAAAAGAGGTGTAAATCGACACTACTCCCACTTTTCCCCTTCCCACTAACCTTTTCCCTTCTAAACCAACGAATGCTTTGCATGGGAGGGGGCATCCCCTGAGTTTGGTTCTATCTGCCATAAAAAAAATAAAAAATAAAAAAAAAATTTAGTTGTCCTTAATTTGTTCCTGACAAGTTGGTTCAAAATAAAGTCATAAAGTGCAAAATTATTTTGATGAAATCGAGCAGAGTGCCAGCTATCCCAGAGAAGTACGGCGAACACAGTGGAAATAAACAACGCCTTTCAAACCTGTGCACAGTTTAAGAACACCCAGCCAAAAGCCAAGGTACTGTAGTATATAGTACAGTAGACCAACAGAAAATATGCAGTCGCAGTGGCTCGAACGCCCGCCTGTTGCAAAAATCGAAGCGCCAGAAATACGCAGTCGCAGTGCCTTGAACGCCCTCCTGTCGTGAAAACTAAAAGCGCTAGAAGCACACAGTCGCAAGGGCTCGAACGCCCTCCTGTTACAAAAATCGAAACAACAGAAAATACGCAGTTGCAGTAGCTCAAACGACCTCCTGTTGCAATAATACAAGCGTCAGAAGTACGCAGTTACAGTGGCTTGAATACCCTCCTGACGTAAGAGCGATAGTGCCAGAAATATACAGTTGTAGTGGCTTGTACGCCCTCCTGTTCCCTGGCAACACTAGAAATAGAGAAGTGGGTAACACTAGAAATAGAGAAGTTTTAGTACAGTGGCTGATATAAGCAAACTCACCAGATATATCAAAGAACGGTCGCAGAGCCTTGCAGACCTTTCCGTCAGTGAGACATCAACAGCCCCACAGAACATCAGTGATCTGACAAACGCAGTGAGGTATCAAGAGCCCAGCAGGATACAAGTGATCTCACAAACGCAGGGAGATATCAACAGCCCGACAAGATACCAGTGATCTCATAAACGCAGCGAGATATCAACAATCCAGCAGAATACCAGTGATCTCACAAACGCAGTGAGATATCAACAACCCAGCAGGATAGAAGTGATCTCACAAACGCAGGGAGATATCAACAACCCAGCAGAATTTCAGTGACCTCAAAACGCATAGAGGTACCAACGACATTATATTATTTTATTTCTAGTACGACTACCAATTGTATAAGCAAACCTAACACAAATATTAGAATAAGCTATTTGTAAGGTGAATAAAGATATTGAACCTAAATACTCTTGTCTTGTAAACGAACGTAATCTAGACGCAAGGCTGCTCACTCAAGTGTTCGCGGAGAGGCATGACTATCCACTGAGAACCGAGGAGAAAGCTATAAAAGTATCCATGAAGTTGATAAGGGTATGCGAGGCAGCGATGCCTATACGGAGAGCAGTAATACGAGGAAAGCCTGTATACTGGTGGAACGAGGAGTTTGCAATTCTTCGCAGCCATTGCTTAAAAGCAAGACGACGTTTTCAGCGCTGTAGACTGGCAACAGCTAGAACTCTATTTCATGCCGAATTCCCGAGAGCAAGAAGAGCACTCCGTGATTCAATCCGGCGAGCGAAAACGAGAGCCTTCCAGATCCTATGCGGAGAGGCAAATGCGAGTCCAGCCGAGTTGCTTTGCAGAAGTGATGCAGTCCTGCATGAGACAAGGAGTTTTCCCGTCAGTCTGTAAGACCCAAAAATTGGTTCTTTTGCCAAAGCCCGGCAAACAACTTGGTCTTCATACAGACCTATTTGTCTCATCGACACCGTTGGCAAAGTGCTCGAGAGAATAATATATGAGAGGCTACTGCCGTTCACTGAGGGTCCATTGGGGATCAGCGAAAATCAGCACGGGTTCCGAAGAGGGCATTCTACGATACATGCTCTCAGCGCAGTCATCTCAATAGCAAAGTATGCAATCCGACTGACAGACATGGGGGAGGGGTTATAGCGTGGTTAAAGTCCCGCACGCAGGCTTTCGATGCTTTCCCTCATGAGAGAAAAAAAAACACACACACACACAGAGTTCTCATCAGGTAGTTGGTGATATCGGACGTGTTTGAGGCCTCTCTGGCTTCTAGTGCAATTTAATAAAGAAATCGTAGTTGGTAATTTGTCAAGAGGCGTAAAAATCGAGTGCGAAAGTCTAGCAACGCGAGTGCATAACGCGAATGCTGGCTGGGACACATAAGTGGCTCAAGCATTAATTTTTGCTAACCCTGGATTTTGCTTTTTGCAAACTGGATGGTGAAAACTTATTGGCAACATTTTAAGTCAAAACTCCCGCGCGACTTTTGGGTGAGTGAAAAGGTGACATAATTAAATTGTAGCCGTTTCTTTCCGTTCTTGCACCCGGCGGCTTGACAGTTCACAAATCCTTAGAAAGGAACTGCATTGCCGACTCAGTGGTAGTGTCCAAAAGTGGAAGCTTCCGGTTTTTGTAAAAACTATGGCAACTCCGATCGCGGCAACGCCACCTATTGCAGCGAGCAAGAAGAGTGCAGATATAGCGACGCATGGTGATGACAAACCGAGAGGCGGGCGTAACTACTACGAAGTTCTGGAGGTATCTACTCCAATGGCGGATCCGTTTAAAAGGAGCTCTTTGATTGGTAGATCACCGGGAAAGAGTAAAACTGGAAAGCACTGCAATGGCGGCTGCGAGCGCAGAGTCGCCAACCAATGGTGATCGTCATAGCACCCCATCTGAGGCGAATCTCTCGACACTGGAGAGGTTGGGAAAGAGTGATTAGTATCAACCAGACCAACACCAGAGAGAGGGCGCGGTGCCATTGGCAGCTTGGTTGGAAAGCGAGCTCTTTAGATAAGGAGGTGTTTGACATTGTGCTCACGGAGGATCGCGAGTGGTCGGCACGAGCTGAAGAAATGGCTGCGCAGCTTATAGAACAGCTCGTTAAATCCTGCGACGCCGCAATGACTAAGCGCAAGGATAAAAGTCGAAGACGATCAGTCCACTGGTGGAGCGACGAGATAGCAATGCTCCAGACGACGTTTCCAGCGCTGCAGGCAATCACTAGACAGAGTGCGGCATAAGGTTGAGTTTTCGAAGGCAAGGAGGAATCAAAGCACTATGTGAAGATTCAAAGCACTATGTGAAGAAGCGAATGCGAACCCATGGAGAGGTGCATATAGGGTTGTAATGGCAAAAACCCGTCGGCAAGCGCAAGTGAGGTGCCCGCATATACTGGCTCGGATAGTTGCAACTCTATTCTCTCAGCATCCAGAAGGTGAATATTCCCGACTTCAGCCACAGGAGTTTCCCGAAGTCCAAATAACGACTACTGAAATCAGCGAGGCGGCTAAACGAAGTGCCGAACAAAGCACCAGGACCCGACGGGATTCCAAATGCGATATTGAAAGCAGCATTACTGAGTCACCCGCACATGTTCTTAAGGGTATTCCAACTTTGCCTACAACAAGGAATCTTCCCCAGTGCTTGGAAAGTGCAAAAGCTGGTTCTGATCCTGAAATTCCACAAGCCACCGGGAGATCCGTCTTCGTACAGGCCAAGATGTCTTCTGGATAGCTTGGGAAAAGTGCTCGAGCGAATTATATATGAAAGATTTCGCAGAGGCTGTTCGACTATTGATGCAATCACAGCAGTAGTCTCTTTGGCTATAGAGGCAATTCGTGGTGCCAGATAGAGAGGTGGCTCCAAGCAGTACTGTGCTGTTATTACGCTCGACGTGAAGAACGCCTTCAATACGGCGCCGTGGTATTGCATTTTACGGGCGCTACGTGAAAAATCAGTCCCGGACTACCTCCTCCAAATAGTTAGCAGCTACCTCAGCAACAGGGTACTGCTCTACGACAGTGACACGGGAATAGAGCGCTATTCCATAACAGCTGGCGTTCCTCAGGGCTCAGTTCTCGGACCCCTGCTATGGAACTTAATGTATGATGGAGTTCTAAGACTTCCGGTCCCTGAAGGAGTTAACATCATCGGCTTTGCTGACGACTTGGCTGTAGTAGTGGTGGCGAAACATATAAGTAAAATCCAGGAAAAGGCGCACATGGCTGTCGAAACTGTACGCAACTGGCTTCATTCGACTGGCTTGATGATGGCGGAAAATAAGACCGAAATGGTACTTATAAGCAGCCGAAAAAAAGTGGAAGTGACGCAGTTAATGGTGGGAGAGGCAACCATACAGTCCCAGAACGCAATTAAATATTTCGGAGTGTTGATCGATGATCGCCTTAAGTTTCGGCAACACACTGAGTATGCCTGCAAAAAAGCCGCAGCCTGTCACGCGTCACTAGCGCGGATGTTGCCAAACGTTGGTGGCCCAAAAGGCGGAAAGAGACAGCTCCTGACCAGGGTTAGTACGTAAATTTTTATGTATGCGGCGCCTATTTGGGCCAAATCATTAAATATCGTGGCTAATTGGAAACTCGTTAATAGAGTCCATAGGCTTAGCGCCTTGCGCATAATAAGCGCACACCAAACAGTCTCCGACGATGGGGCTTTTGTTCTGGCTGGCATTATCCCATTGGATATTATGGCGCATGAAGCTCAACGTTGCTACACAAAAAAGAACTTGGGTGTTGACGTACCACGTGAGAGAGCACTTTCCTTGGAAATGTGGCAGTGGCGATGGAACGAATCCAACAAAGGGCGGTGGACACACACTCTGATTCCAAACATTAAAGTGTGGATTAGTCGCACGCACGGGGTGCTGAACTACTACCTAACACAGTTCCTCACGGGCCATGGCGTTTTTCGGAGTAGCTTGTTCCGATTCGGAATTGACGATTCGCCGCTTTGTCCAGCATGTCCGCAGGTGGTGGAAGACCCGCAGCATTTACTGTTTGAGTGCCCGCGCTTTGCTGCGGAAAGAAGACACGCACGTTCAGAACTGAACGCAACAAATCTTATTGATGCGATGCTATCCTCGGTGGTAACATGGACAGCCGTATGCCGATTCGCTGCCTGCTTATATGCGAAGCTGAGGAGCACTGAGAGAGCGCGGATAGCTGGTAGAAGAACTGGTTCAGTTGAGGCCTTGAACCAAGACGATAGGGACACTGAGTAGTGACTTTGACCAACTGTCGGACAGGGACAGACGGACTATCACGTGATTGAGCTTGTTGCTCTCTCTGCCTCCCGACGTAATACTTGACGGTAGTTCCTGGAGGACAGTCAGACCGGGGGGAGGTGGTTTTAGCGTGTTAAAGTCTCTCACATTGGCTTTTCATGCTTTCCACCTCATTTACCAAAAAAAAAAAAAAAAACACACACACACAGGACTCAGAAGGTAGAAATGATATTCCAATTAAAAAGAAATACGGTTAGAAATGTCCAAAATTTCAAATCTGAAGTCGAGAAAATTTTGGGTGAACAAGCAAAGGTAAAATCCTATGGAAATGAACGTATATTGAAATAAGAGACTTAGACGATATTACATCCAAAGAGGAAGTGATTGCTGCCATCAAAAATCATTGTGATCTAGACGGCATGATAGAAATAAAGTCAATGCGGAAGTCTTATGGCAATACGCAAATAGGCGTTGTCAGTGTTATAAATAGAGTTGCAAAAGTTCTTCTGGAGACTGGAAAAATTAAAATAGGCTGGGTAGTTTGCATAATTAGGAAAAAAGATACTGTTCTGAGGTGTTATAAATGCTTAGAATTTGGGCATATAGCTAAAGCATGCAAAAATGAAGCAGATAGAAGCAAATGCTGCATAAACTGTGGCCAACAAGACCATATGGCAAAAGCCTGCAAAATGATGCCTGCTGCCTTGTTTGTGAAGCCAAAGGGTTTGAGGGTATTCATCCCACCGGTCGAATTAAATGTCCAGCGTATATAGCGGCAATTGCTGGTAAAAGATAAAGTTGCTGCAGATAAATTTAAATCACTGCGAAGCACAGGAAATACTAAAGAAGTCCACCCTAGACCACAAAATAGATGTTGTGATTGCAGATGAGCAATATCGGAACCCACCAAATTGGCTAGCACATGACGGTGGTAAAGCGGCGATATGGATATGTGGAAACATGCCACTCCAAGATAGACCAATTCCTAACAGGAAATATTATGTGTCGGCGAAAATAGATGGAATACATGTCTACAGCTGTTACTTTCCACCAAGTTTAAAATTCGATGAATATATGCAAGTTGTGGATAATTTGGTTAGAGATGCCATCAGTACTAACCCTAACATAATAGCCGGTGATTTTAATGCCTGGTCTACTGCATGGGGAAGCAGCCTTACAAATCAATGAGCTAAAATTCCTTTAGAAGCTTTTTCGCAGTAGATGTTATGCTGCTAAATGATGGTCAAAAGTGTACGTAAAAAAAGAGATCTTTTATTGATCTCACATTTGCCAGTAGATCGCTTATTAGCAAATTGGTATGGTATGTAAGCAATATCTATACAAATAGCGACCATATGGCAATTATTACGCATGTAATTAATATTACCGTTAAGTATACCGTCGAAAGGCGGATGGACGTCCTGATGTCGCAAGTCTCTAAATTCTAACGTCGCAGTTACTCACGTAAGTTTGTCACGTTCTGTTCACAGTTGCCTGTGTGTATTACGCTCTCGTTCCACCATGCGTTGTCGTTGCATGACAGCAGCACACTTGGATTTGACGGTCATCCAGGCATCGGGTGATTGCAGCATACTCTCGACGATATTTCTCGTTGTTAAAGGGCGCCGAGACACAGTTTCCGCTCTTATTCGCGTACGCGCAAAACCAAAGCATTGAAAAAATATGTAGCGTGCGTCTTCGTCAGCGCTGAAGCACACCCCACATGTTGCTCTCGTGTCGTAACCATATTTACACAGATAGCTGCGAAAGCATCCATGACCGCTGATCATATGTGTCAGATAAAAATCCAAATCACCATGCTGCCTGTTTACCCAGCGCTTCACGTCTGGTATTAACTGGTGAGTCCAACGGCCTCTACTGGAGCTGCTCCAACGATCTTGCCACTTGGAGAGGGTGACGCTATTTATTTCTTCCAACTCTTGGATGGTGAGACTTCTACGTGTATCTGCCCTCTTGCAATAACGCATTGTAATTTCTGCGGCCATTAAATCTGGTGGTGGTAATCCCGCAATTACTCCGGCTGCTTTGTGTGAAAGGGTTCGAATGCCACAGCAAACCCACGAAGCACACACAGGCATTTTTTAGATCCAGCAGTACTCTTTTGTGCCGTATAATAAGCGAGAACCCTCGATAGCTTCTTCGGCTATACTGACAACCTTCAGGATAGCATCTAATGTAGAAAGGCCTTTTCGAAAACCGTACTGTTGGGGCGATAAGCCACTTATTTCAGCAACATGTCGCAGTAGGCGCTCACGCAGAATATACTCGAGTACCTTTCCCAGAGTGTCCACCATGCATGATGGCCTGTATGAACTTGGCTCCAGAGGAGGCTTGTTGGATTTCGGAAGTAAGACAAGGCGCTGAATCTTCCATATTTTAGGGAAGATATGCTCGCTAATGCACGCCTGGAATAATTTTCTAAATGGTTCCGGCTTGATGCTAAATGCCAACTTTAAGATGACGTTCGGAATACCATCAGGTCCTGGTGCCTTTTTACAACGAATTTAGTGCAGCAATTATTTCCTCGTCGGAGACAATCAGGTTTGCCCTATCCAAAGGCTCATATTCCCTATCTATGCTCATGCCTTGGAAAAAGTATATGCACAACCTTCTGCATGAATTACTGAACACCCACTTGCGAAAGTGATGTCTATCGTCGATTTTTTGCCATTTCGTTCAAAAGTGTGTTCACGGCCGTTATTCAGCAGCACCACGTCTAACAAAGCAAAAGCTTCTAACAAAATCCTGCCTCTTACGTTAGTAAAACAGCTGCCCCATTCAGCGGCCCACGCATTAAAATCTCCCGCTATTATAAGAGGTGAAGTATTGCGAGCTTCACCCACCAACTTATCAATCACTGCCGAGGTCGGTTAAACTTGGGGGACAGTAGCAGCCATATATATATGTATACCAGCAATCTTGACTGCAACTTAGTAATCCCTTGCGCCTTCAGGTTTCCACTGGAAAGATAAGTTTCCACAGTCCAGATAGCCGTCTTCGCCTTTTTATCAGAGCAGCATCCTAGCTGATTTCGGTACTGCTCAGCTATAATCACTGCATCAATTTTTTTGTTCGGCTACCGTCTGTTTGAGAAGCTCCTGGGCCGCTTTACAATGGTTTAGGTTAACTTGTAATAACCTCATTTGCGCATAGTGGTTTCAAGCCGGCATTTACACTTGCCCATGGGATGGTCGCTTTCCAATTTCTTTTCCGCGCACATCAGGCATGAAGCTGCGTTCTTACAGCCCTTTGCCAGGTGTCCTCCTTGTCTATAGTTGTAGCAGCACTTACTCAAGTCGACCTCGCTTTTGCACATTTTAGCAATACGCCCAGATTCCAGGCATTTGTAGCACCGCGGCTTATTTTCTGCCCTCCTTATTCTGCACACTGCCCAGCCTATTTTAATTTTGCCGATTTCTAGTAGCGTTTTAGCAGCTCTTATAGATACGCTCACAATGGCATTTTGCGTATGTGCGTGTGTGTGTGTGTTTTTTTTTCATGAGGTGGAAAGCATCGGAAGCCAAGCCATATATATATATATATCAAGCTCATCCGGCTTAAATCGGAACTTCGTATATATATATATATATATATATATATATATATATATATATATATATATATATATATATATATATATATATATATATATATATATATATATATATATATATATATATACGAATATATATATATATATATATGTATATATATATATATATATATATATACGATATATATACGAAGTTCCGATTTAAGCCGGATGAGCTTGATATATATATATATATGGCTTGGCTTCCGATGCTTTCCACCTCATGAAAAAAAAACACACACACACACGCACATACGCAAAATGCCATTGTGAGCGTATCTATAAGAGCTGCTAAAACGCTACTAGAAATCGGCAAAATTAAAATAGGTTGGGCAGTGTGCAGAATAAGGAGGGCAGAAAATAAGCCGCGGTGCTACAAATGCCTGGAATCTGGGCATATTGCTAAAATGTGCAAAAGCGAGGTCGACTTGAGTAAGTGCTGCTACAACTATGGACAAGGAGGTGGAAGGCATCGGACGCCAAGCCATATATATATATATATATATATATATATATATATATATATATATATATCAAGCTCATCCGGCTTAAATATATATATATATATATATATATATATATATTTGTTGGAATTCAACGTGATTGTTGTTGGCACGGTAAGCATTTAATTTCTTCACTTTTCACTAATTTCACAGCCGATTTGAATAGGCACGTCTTGTCCTCATGGAGTGGACAATATATATATATATATATATATATATATATATATATATATATATATATATATATATATATATATATATATATATACGGACAAGACGTGCCTATTCAAATCGACTGTGAAATTAGTGAAAAGTGAAGAAATTAAATGCTTACCGTGCCAACAACAATCACGTTGAATTCCAACAAACAATAGATACCATAAAAAACCAACACATACCATAAAATATTCGTTGCAGACAAGACAATTAGCAAATGCCATAAACTACTCAGTACAAAAACAACACAGACAGCAGTGATCATCACCTCTAGTACAAAAACAACACAGACAGCAGTGATCATCACCTTCAGTACGAAAACAACACAGACAACCAGAATTTGGGATGAATGAGGATAGAAAATTCGAGCAGACTGCGCAAGCTGTACGCCGCAAATATCACCACTTGCTGGCAGCACAACCCCGTACCGTTCTCCTGGGATCAGAGTGGACCGAGAAATGTGACCCGAGCGGAAGGCTACGCGTCTGTCACGCACGATCGGACATTATTATGAGTGGTCCCAGTAACATCTAACGCTGCCGTACAGCCTCGCCAGAATCCGCGAGAATCGACGAAGACACCGAAGAGAATATCGTCGAAACCAATACCGACACCGATACACTCGTGTACCCAATGAAGGGAGGCGTGAAAATCATGAGAGAGGACTACAAACTCCTGGACTACGGGCAAAAACTAAATGACACGATCGTCAACTTCTTCCTCCGATGGCTTTGGGAGGAGGGACTGCCGGAAGAAACAAGGGTAAGAACTCATATTTCCGACACCTTCTTCCTACAGGGGCTGTTGCGGCAACCAGCACAAACGGGAGAGGACCTATACTTGGGCATGCGACGCTGGGTACGGAAAGTAGATTTATTCCAGCAGCGTCATGTGGTCATTCCGGTCGTACGTAACGAGCACTGGTACGCGGTCATCGTCACCAACCTGGACGCCGTGGCCACTGCAGACCTCGCTCAGCGACGTCCGGCCATCCTGGTACTCGACTCGTGCGCAGCGCAGCCCCGGACGGAGGTAGTGGAAGAGATACGCCACTTTCTGCGAAGGAATTACCAGAAGAAGATCGACCCTGAAGGAGGAGTCAACAACGAAGCCCTCCCGCATAAACCAATCAAGGTCCCACAGCAGAATAACGGATAGGATTGTGGCGTGTATTTGCTGCATTATATCCGAAGATACTTCGAGGAATCGCCGACACAACCCACTGATTGGGATAAGGTGCCCTGGGCAACCAGCCGAAGCGCCGACCGGTTAATACTGTACATAGCCGACCAACAGCATCTCCGACCCAGGATTCCATAGATCAACCTCCCGGATGTGGTCACCAGCGACGAAAGTGACAGCAGCAGCAGCAGCGGTAGTAGTGGAAGTGACAGCAGCAGCAGCAGTAGTGAGAGCTGTGAACAGTGAACAGCAACAACCACAGTCACACCAACAATAAGAACACGCAACACGACCAAAGCAGCCAGAACCCTTCCTCAATAGGAAATGAGGCAGGCGATAACCTCACGACACCTCCTGTCAGCTCGCGGTACCTTCCAGAAGCGAAATGGCCTGATGAATTACGCCGACACTTCGCAAAGCCGGAAGAGCGGGCTACAAGACGCACCCGCTACTTAATAACCGTAGGCGGACAGGCGTACCGAGTCCTCATCAGCCGCTCCGGGGAAACGAAGGTCCTTACGTAAAGTAAGGGGGGAGTGTGACGCGACACCATAGGTACACGTCACAAAGAAAGCTATTTAGGTTTTGTTTTTAAATAAGCATTAATTTTATAACGAATGAAATTAATATGAGCAGAACTGAATATTTTAAGAGTAATATTTCGCTGAGGATTAATTGGAACTAGTTTTAAAGTAGTGTAAGAAAAAATTATTTCTTCTTACAACTCTGGGTGTAGAACCTGGCCTGCATCCCCACCGAGCCCGTTTTTAGTAACCGAAAACTGAAAACGCGGTGACGTGGGTTGTGCGGATCCAACTTCAGGTGGAATTAATTCTGTCAACAAAGAAAAAAACAACGTAGCAAAGGTTGGAAATATTCAACAACAGCTAACAACAATAACAACAACCACATTAGATCGCTTGCCAACAAAGAAAAAAACATTCACATAGAATACATGATACACATACTTTTTACAACAATTACAACACAGACCGAGACGCGAAACCAGCCAGCAAAAATTAAATTAGAACCTGGGAATCTACCAACAAAATCACAAGGAATATTTCTAGAAAAAAGCACAACAACAACAAGTACATTGAGTGCCGCTATGTACATAAGAAAATTCCGGAGTGTGCACAAGAACAACGACTGCAGCGGAGTTGTTTTGATCGGTGTATAAAAGGGCGCACCGCACTGAATTCGGTCTATTTTGGAATCTCGTGGTAAGTCGTCCAACCTTGAACCTTTAGTACCTCGTAGAGGCTGAGTGCTTTTAAGCGGACGCCAATCCTGAAGCCAGGTAAATTCTAGTACCTCGTCGTGCCTGAGTGCTTTTAAGCGGACGCCAATCCCGAATCCAAGTAAATTTTAGTACCTCGTCGTGGCCGAGTGCTTTTAAGGGGACGCCAATCCCGAATTCAAGTAAATTCTAGTACCTCGTCGCGGCTGAGTGCTTTTAAGCGGACGCCAATCCCGAATCCCAGTAAATTCTAGTACCTCGTCGTGGCTGAGTGCTTTTAAGCGGATGCCAATCCCAAATCCAAGTAAATTCTAGTACCTCGTCGTGGCTGAGGCCGACAATCATAAAACCTAGTATTCTAGAACTCTGTGTGTATATAGATTTTGTAGTTATACGGACTGAGTGCTATTCAGCGGACGTCAGAATTAAAAGAACTAGTTTTTAAGAAATACATGGAGCTAAATTCGGCATCCGTCGTGCAAAGGTGCTGCTGACACTGGTACGCAACATCACTGCGAATATATAAGGCGAGGCCTCTGTGTTGTGACGGCCTAAATTTTTACGAATAAAATTTGGCGCACAACACATATATTCACCATTAAATGGCCAACAACAAAAATACACAAATACACAAAAAGACGAAAAAGGCAAATACACAAAAGACGAATTCTCCTCGCTTACACTTGTCACTTGCATACGTCAAGTGAAAGTACACAGGGCTTAAATACTGGGGACAGTTTACCTGTAACAAAGATCCCAACACTAGCTTGCAGCAAACGTGTGCATCTTATTAGAAACGCCCACACACCGACGTGCAGCGGAGAAATGGAAAGAAAGTAAAAGTGGCGTGGTGTGCATTACACACGCAAGACAGACCGTGCGACAGAGCGGGATAGCCGCTGACAGCATGCATGAGGAATCGAATCACGATGCGTAGTGATAGCTCAATTCGTACACCACACAACAGAAAAGTTACAGTGAATACATATGTGATGCAAAAAACCCCGCGTATGTGCATAGACTGGAGTGAAGTTCACTGACCAAATGACTCGATAACCTTGAAAAGAGGTTTTTTGTTTTTAACATACGTGTTTCTGCAGAAACAAATAAGGAGAAACAGCTTTGCGGAATACGTATTACCGTACTCCGTTAGAATGGAGCCTTCTGGAAGGAAAGCCGAGAAGGTATAAAACCGGTGCAAAGCAGAAGTCAGGGAGTTCGGTTCACAGAGTTCGGTTCAGACAGTTCAGTTCAGTCTGTTTTCGGGTTCAGCGTGTGCATTCGAAGCAGTTCAGCAAGTCAAAGCAGTGGTTCAGCCAGTTCAGTTGTGCAGTCAGTTTGGCAGTGCATAAGTTAATTAAAGAGTGAATTAGTGAAAGGTGATCAAGCAGGCAACGCCTTGAAAACAGTGAAAACCAGTGCAGTACGAATTCACAGTCGCAGTGGCTCAAATGCCCTCCTGTTAAATTCGCAGTCGTAGTGGCTCAAATGCCCTCCTGCTAAAACTCACAAAAGGACGAATTCACAGTCGTATTGCCTAAAATGCCCTCCTGTTAGTACTCACAAAGAGTTGAATTCACAGTCGCAGTGGCTCAAATGCCCTCCTGTTAAATTCGCAGTCGTAGTGGCTCAAATGCCCTCCTGCTAAAACTCACAAAGGGACGAATTCACAGTCGTAGTGGCTCAAATGCCCTCCTGTTAGTACTCGCAAAGAGTTAAATTCACAGTCGCAGTGGCTCAAATGCCCTCTTGCTAAAACTCACAAAGGGACGAATTCACAGTCGTATTGCCTAAAATGCCCTCCTGTTAGTACTCGCAAAGAGTTGAATTCACAGTCGTAGTGGCTCAATGCCCTCCTGTTAAATTCGCAGTCGTAGTGGCTCAAATGCCCTCCTGCTAAAACTCACAAAGGGACGAATTCACAGTCGTAGTGGCTCAAATGCCCTCCTGCTAGTACTCGCAAAGAGTTAAATTCACAGTCGCAGTGGCTCAAATGCCCTCCTGTTAAATTCGCAGTCGTAGTGGCTCAAATGCCCTCCTGCTAAAACTCACAAAGAGACGAATTTAAAGTCGCTGTGCCTCAAATGCCCTCCTGTAATTACCCGTACAGAGACGCGTAACCCCAGCTATCTCAAAAACGAAGTGAAATAGCGACAACCCGACAGACTACAAATGATCTCACAAACGCAGTGAGATACCAGAAAGTCAGCAGAACACCAGGGATCTCACAAACACAGTGAGAAATCAGCAACAGGGAGATACCAGTAATCCAGCAGAATACCAGTGATCTCACAAAAGCGGTGAGACATCAACAACCCAGCAGCATAGAGCGCAAGGCGCGTAGAGGTACCAGCGACATATATATTATTGTATTTCTAGTACGACTACCAAGTGTATAAGCAAACTAAACACAGGCATTATAATAAGCTAATTGTAAGGTGAATAAAGATATTGAGCCTATATTATACTCTTGTCTTGTAAACGAACCCTGGAATCCCGGCGAGCTAATCCAAGCCATAGAAAAGAGACAAGAAGGTTCGTTACAAGTGGCGCCCGAACAGGAACAATATCAAATACACCAATAGCTAAAATACTACTAGAAATATAATTAAGAATAATCATGGAGCCAACTGGAGCCAAAACTTACCGAACAGGATGGTTATACCGCCTAAATAAAGAATCGCTTGCTCAGTGCATGTCTGAGTTTGGACTCATCGCCGAAGGAACCCTCAATGACATGAATCCTCAATGACATGAGGAAAAGACTCGTCGAGTTCGTCAACGAAGGAAACCACGCGGAGAGCGTGGAACGAAGGTTGAGGGCGTATGAAGCGGAAGATGGTCGCACAACACCGGAACCCAGTGACCTGCCAAAGGTTTTGATGATGGATGTTCTGACGAGGGAACGCAGCCCGATTGGCCGAGTGAACGTAAACACCACGCGGGTGACGGACAGGAACCTGCTGGAAAGAATTGAGCGACATTCGTACCCCGATGTTATTGACAAGGTGAGGAAATGGTCCGTGAGGTATGATGGCGGTGTCGACCCTTTGGCCTTCGTAGAGCGGATGGAGGAGCTGGCCGAGACGTATGGCCTCGACAGTAATATGTTGCCACGCGCGATGCCAGAGTTGCTGGAAGACAAAGCCTTGCTCTGGTATCGAAATAACAATAATCATTGGCGGTCATGTGAGGCCTTTAAGCAGGACTTCCTGGACTTCTTTCTGCCTAGTCGTTTCTTCGAGAGACTCGGCGATGACATTCGCAGTCGGCAACAGCGCGCAAATGAGAAGTTCAGGGACTACGTCATAAGCTTGCAGAATCTGATGAGACATAGCAGGTACACAGAGAGAGAAAAGCTGGAGAGAATCTACAAAAACTCTGCGTTTGAGTATCAGTTTTATATAAAAAGACAAGATTTCCGGCAGCTGAAAGAGTTGCTCTCGCTGGCCGAGGATTTCGAGTGCCTGCGATTTGCCAATACAGACGAGTTTTCAGAGGAATACCAGACGCGGCCGGTAGCCTCAAGACAATGCCCATCGGAACGCAACCATGCGGTGAGCCAGGCGGTCTCAAAGCCTTTCAACCCGAAAACGGCATGCGGACGCTGCAGGCAGGAAGGACACATGCGCCGTGATTGCCGAAACCCTGTCGTGATTTTCTGCTGGGAGTGTGGCCGAGAGGGATTAAGGACCATTGACTGTTGCAGACAGGCACAGGGAAACGACCTGGGACCCCGCCGGAAGCGAGAGGAGGCAGGCCCCAGCCAGAGGTTCTCTCGCAGAAACTAAAGCCCCTCCAAATTAACAACCGACGCATCGTGGCAATGGTGTCCATCCAGGACACGCAAATACAAGCGACAGTGGACACGGGCGCGACGCGAAGTTTCGTGAGCAGGGCGCTCGCGGAAAGACTGGTGGGAGAGAGGCCGTTGAAGAAGGCGAAGGTGGAAATTCGTATGGCGGACGGGACAACTAGAAAAGTGTCCGAGTGTACCACACTAAAAGTTGCGATGGGAACTGGTACATGCGAGTTGTTCTTCCTTGTTCTGACAGAAGTAATGGACGACACTCCTCGGGATAGATTTTCTGTGCAGGATAGGAGCGACACTCTCCATCGGAGGCGATACCGTGTCCTTGGGCCCGACGGAGGAGCAGGAAAAGGCGGATGAGGCAGTCATCTGTACGTCAGCGCAAGAGTCAGTGCCAAAACAACCGGAGGACGTCGAGAGTTTTCTCCAGGAAGAGATGAAGAAGTTTGAAACCCTGAAAGGCGTCTCCAATATTACCAAGCACAAAATAGTGATGCGGGATGAGCGTCCTATAAAACAACGGTACTTTCCCAGAAATCCGGCGATGCAGGCTGTCATCGACAAGGAGATCGACGAACTCCTAGAACAAGGCTGCATAGAACCCTCAAGCAGTCCATACAGCGCACCAATCGTGTTGGTGAAAAAGAAGTCTGGTGAATGGAGGCTGTGCGTAGACTACCGCCAGCTTAACGCCAGATCGATTCCAGATGCATACCCCATTCCGAGAATTCAACACATTCTGGAGCGGCTGCGAGACGCGAAGTATATCAGTAGCCTCGACTTAAAGAGCGGGTACTGGCAGATTCCAATGGCGGAGGACAGTAAGCAATACACGGCGTTTACTACCTGGACGACATAATTGTCACAGGTTCGTCCGCGGAAGAGCACATTGCAAATCTTAGAGAGGTTTTCCGGCGTTTGAGACAGGCTAATCTCAAACTCAACGTGAACAAGTGTGAGTTCTTCAAGAAAGAATTGAAATACCTGCGGCATGTGGTAAGTGAGCAAGGTATCCAGACAGACCCTGATAAAATTTCGGCGATACAAAATTTAAAACCGCCAACCACCACCAGAGAACTACGAAGATGCTTGGGCATTGTCTCCTGGTATCGCAGGTTCGTGCCAGATTTCGCGAAAACCGTCCAGCCAATGACCACGCTATTACGGAAAGGAAAACATTGGAAGTGGGGCGAGGCGCAACATGAAGCGTTTGAAACCCTCAAGCAAAAACTCACGGAGGCACCAATACTGGCGTGCCCAGATTTCAACGAGAGATTCCAACTGCAAACGGACGCGAGCGACTTCGGACTTGGAGCCGTGCTCACACAACAACTGGGAGGTCAGGAGCGTTTTATCGCGTACGCCAGCCGACATCTCAACAAGGCCGAAAGGAGTTACACGGCAAAAGAAAAAGAATGCCTGGCCATAGTGTGGGGTATCCGTAAGATGCGCGCTTACCTTGAGGGATACGGGTTCACCGTAATCACAGATCATCTGGCGCTAAAGTGGCTAAATTCTATTGAGAGAAGAGACACGCGAGCAACACTGCAAGTGGATACAAGCAAAGGTCAGAGAAGTGGAACAAAATCCGGAGAAGTTCCCAGATTATACCTTGGAGAATGGAAATTTATACCGGCATATTCCAAATTGACTTGGAGACGAGGACTGCATGCCGTGGAAATTGTGCGTGCCCAGAACCATGAGAGGCCGAGTTCTCAAAGAGAATCACGACCATCCGTGCGCTGGCTACGGAGGAGTCCGCAAGACTATATGCCGGCTAACAAACAAATATTACTGGCCCGGAATGTTTCAGGATGCGAGAAAATATGTGCGGCAATGTGAATCGTGTCAACGCTACAAGCCGAATCAGCAAAAGGCAGCAGGGAAAATGCTCACTCAATTGGCAGAAGAACCTTGGGCGATACTCTGTGCGGATTTTGTGGGTCCGCTACCGCGTTCTACACATGGACATACAACTCTTCTAGTGTTCTTTGATAAATTTTCAAAATGGACTGAAATGATACCTCTACGCAAAGCCTCAACTGAACACTTGCAGCAAGCGTTCCGAGAACGCATTCTAGCCCGGTTCGGAGTACCCAAGATTCTAGTAACGGATAATTGGACTCAGTTTACGAGTCGCAGTTTTCGTCGTTTCCTCCAGGACATGGGTGTAAAGCAACAGTATACTGCTCCATACACGCCACAGGAGAATCCCACGGAGAGAATCAATCGGACGATAAAAACGATTATAGCACAACTTTCGGACAACAAGCATCGGAACTGGAACGAACTGCTCCCAGAAATTACGCTAGCCATTAATAGCAGCGTATCTGAGACCACAGGATACAGCCCGGCATATCTCACGCAAGGACGAGAACTAAGACTTCCGGGAAATTACTACGACGAGCAAACACCAGGCAGTGGTCAGGAACTCATACAACCCGCGGAGAAGGGGAAAAATTTAAAAGAAATCTTCAGATTGGTGGTGAGAAACTTGGAAAAGGCAACGCAGGATCAGGCGCACCACTATAACTTGTGACGACGACAGTGGAAACCAGAGGCAATCAATACTTGTGCGACAGCACCCGCTGTCAAAGGCAATCGACAGCTTCGCGGCGAAATTGTCTCCGAAGTTCGACGGCCCGTACCAGGTAATTGGATTCGTGTCTCCCGTGATCGTCCGTTTACAGAAAGAAGGTGAGACTCGGCCAAGAACGGCTCATGTGAGCGAGCTCAAGGCGTACCAACAGGCGGCGCGAAGTGACCATACTCCAGAGGGAGTTCCTGGCAGCAAACGTCCCGTTCAGGGCACAGGCAACCCGCCAGACACAGACACTGAGGGTCAAACAAAACCAGAAACAAAAACAAGCAAACGCTGGCGCAGAAGGAAACTATGTCAACCAGAACCCGATTACAGGAAAGGAAACCTGGTTTCAGCAAGAATAGCCACAGCTAGTGAAGAATTCAACAGCTACCCGAAATCAAAACACAGGCAGAATCCGCAAACACGGCGACAGAAGTACAACAGGCCACAGGTGGACACCCGTGGCGCAGACGTAGAAAAGAAGCAGAAGACTATACATCCGTTGGGCGGAAAACAAACGACTCGAGCATATTCGCATGATCGCGAGCTCTTAATATTCGGCGATTTCACACCGGAAGAAAGGAAGGCATTATTTCACAATGAATTGCCCTCCCAGCTATCGGCTTCGCGAATCAAAGCAAAAGCCGAACTACAGTGAATACATATGTGATGCAAAAAACCCCGCGTATGTGCATAGACTGGAGTGAAGTTCACTGACCAAATGACTCGATAACCTTGAAAAGAGGTTTTTTGTTTTTAACATACGTGTTTCTGCAGAAACAAATAAGGAGAAACAGCTTTGCGGAATACGTGTTACCGTACTCCGTTAGAATGGAGCCTTCTGGAAGGAAAGCCGAGAAGGTATAAAACCGGTGCAAAGCAGAAGTCAGGGAGTTCGGTTCACAGAGTTCGGTTCAGACAGTTCAGTTCAGTCTGTTTTCGGGTTCAGCGTGTGCATTCGAAGCAGTTCAGCAAGTCAAAGCAGTGGTTCAGCCAGTTCAGTTGTGCAGTCAGTTTGGCAGTGCATAAGTAAATTAAAGAGTGAATTAGTGAAAGGTGATCAAGCAGGCAACGCCTTGAAAACAGTGAAAACCAGTGCAGTACGAATTCACAGTCGCAGTGGCTCAAATGCCCTCCTGTTAAATTCGCAGTCGTAGTGGCTCAAATGCCCTCCTGCTAAAACTCACAAAAGGACGAATTCACAGTCGTATTGCCTAAAATGCCCTCCTGTTAGTACTCACAAAGAGTTGAATTCACAGTCGCAGTGGCTCAAATGCCCTCCTGTTAAATTCGCAGTCGTAGTGGCTCAAATGCCCTCCTGCTAAAACTCACAAAGGGACGAATTCACAGTCGTAGTGGCTCAAATGCCCTCCTGTTAGTACTCGCAAAGAGTTAAATTCACAGTCGCAGTGGCTCAAATGCCCTCTTGCTAAAACTCACAAAGGGACGAATTCACAGTCGTATTGCCTAAAATGCCCTCCTGTTAGTACTCGCAAAGAGTTGAATTCACAGTCGTAGTGGCTCAATGCCCTCCTGTTAAATTCGCAGTCGTAGTGGCTCAAATGCCCTCCTGCTAAAACTCACAAAGGGACGAATTTAAAGTCGCTGTGCCTCAAATGCCCTCCTGTAATTACCCGTACAGAGACGCGTAACCCCAGCTATCTCAAAAACGAAGTGAAATAGCGACAACCCGACAGAATACAAATGATCTCACAAACGCAGTGAGATACCAGAAAGTCAGCAGAACACCAGGGATCTCACAAACACAGTGAGAAATCAGCAACAGGGAGATACCAGTAATCCAGCAGAATACCAGTGATCTCACAAAAGCGGTGAGACATCAACAACCCAGCAGCATAGAGCGCAAGGCGCGTAGAGGTACGAGCGACATATATATTATTGTATTTCTAGTACGACTACCAAGTGTATAAGCAAACTAAACACAGGCATTATAATAAGCTAATTGTAAGGTGAATAAAGATATTGAGCCTATATTATACTCTTGTCTTGTAAACGAACGCTGGAATCCCGGCGAGCTAATCCAAGCCATAGAAAAGAGACAAGAAGGTTCGTTACAAGTGGCGCCCGAACAGGAACAATATCAAATACACCAATATCTAAAATACTACTAGAAATATAATTAAGAATAATCATGGAGCCAACTGGAGCCAAAACTTACCGAACAGGATGGTTATACCGCCTAAATAAAGAATCGCTTGCTCAGTGCATGTCTGAGTTTGGACTCATCGCCGAAGGAACCCTCAATGACATGAGGAAAAGACTCGTCGAGTTCGTCAACGAAGGAAACCACGCGGAGAGCGTGGAACGAAGGTTGAGGGCGTATGAAGCGGAAGATGGTCGCACAACACCGGAACCCAGTGACCTGCCAAAGGTTTTGATGATGGATGTTCTGACGAGGGAACGCAGCCCGATTGGCCGAGTGAGCGTAAACACCACGCGGGTGACGGACAGGAACCTGCTGGAAAGAATTGAGCGACATTCGTACCCCGATGTTATTGACAAGGTGAGGAAATGGTCCGTGAGGTATGATGGCGGTGTCGACCCTTTGGCCTTCGTAGAGCGGATGGAGGAGCTGGCCGAGACGTATGGCCTCGACAGTAATATGTTGCCACGCGCGATGCCAGAGTTGCTGGAAGACAAAGCCTTGCTCTGGTATCGAAATAACAATAATCATTGGCGGTCATGTGAGGCCTTTAAGCAGGACTTCCTGGACTTCTTTCTGCCTAGTCGTTTCTTCGAGAGACTCGGCGATGACATTCGCAGTCGGCAACAGCGCGCAAATGAGAAGTTCAGGGACTACGTCATAAGCTTGCAGAATCTGATGAGACATAGCAGGTACACAGAGAGAGAAAAGCTGGAGAGAATCTACAAAAACTCTGCGTTTGAGTATCAGTTTTATATAAAAAGACAAGATTTCCGGCAGCTGAAAGAGTTGCTCTCGCTGGCCGAGGATTTCGAGTGCCTGCGATTTGCCAATACAGACGAGTTGTCAGAGGAATACCAGACGCGGCCGGTAGCCTCAAGACAATGCCCATCGGAACGCAACCATGCGGTGAGCCAGGCGGTCTCAAAGCCTTTCAACCCGAAAACGGCATGCGGACGCTGCAGGCAGGAAGGACACATGCGCCGTGATTGCCGAAACCCTGTCGTGATTTTCTGCTGGGAGTGTGGCCGAGAGGGATTAAGGACCATTGACTGTTGCAGACAGGCACAGGGAAACGACCTGGGACCCCGCCGGAAGCGAGAGGAGGCAGGCCCCAGCCAGAGGTTCTCTCGCAGAAACTAAAGCCCCTCCAAATTAACAACCGACGCATCGTGGCAATGGTGTCCATCCAGGACACGCAAATACAAGCGACAGTGGACACGGGCGCGACGCGAAGTTTCGTGAGCAGGGCGCTCGCGGAAAGACTGGTGGGAGAGAGGCCGTTGAAGAAGGCGAAGGTGGAAATTCGTATGGCGGACGGGACAACTAGAAAAGTGTCCGAGTGTACCACACTAAAAGTTGCGATGGGAACTGGTACATGCGAGTTGTTCTTCCTTGTTCTGACAGAAGTAATGGACGACACTCCTCGGGATAGATTTTCTGTGCAGGATAGGAGCGACACTCTCCATCGGAGGCGATACCGTGTCCTTGGGCCCGACGGAGGAGCAGGAAAAGGCGGATGAGGCAGTCATCTGTACGTCAGCGCAAGAGTCAGGGCCAAAACAACCGGAGGACGTCGAGAGTTTTCTCCAGGAAGAGATGAAGAAGTTTGAAACCCTGAAAGGCACAAAATAGTGATGCGGGATGAGCGTCCTATAAAACAACGGTACTTTCCCAGAAATCCGGCGATGCAGGCTGTCATCGACAAGGAGATCGACGAACTCCTAGAACAAGGCTGCATAGAACCCTCAAGCAGTCCATACAGCGCACCAATCGTGTTGGTGAAAAAGAAGTCTGAAGCCCCCTTCGGGCTACATTCGGCTCCAGCCACTTTTCAGCGAGCTCTGGACCAGGTTATCGGTCCCGATTTGGAGCCTAAAGCTTTTGCCTATCTGGACGACATAATTGTCACAGGTTCGTCCGCGGAAGAGCACATTGCAAATCTTAGAGAGGTTTTCCGGCGTTTGAGACAGGCTAATCTCAAACTCAACGTGAACAAGTGTGAGTTCTTCAAGAAAGAATTGAAATACCTGCGGCATGTGGTAAGTGAGCAAGGTATCCAGACAGACCCTGATAAAATTTCGGCGATACAAAATTTAAAACCGCCAACCACCACCAGAGAACTACGAAGATGCTTGGGCATTGTCTCCTGGTATTGCAGGTTCGTGCCAGATTTCGCGAAAACCGTCCAGCCAATGACCACGCTATTACGGAAAGGAAAACATTGGAAGTGGGGCGAGGCGCAACATGAAGCGTTTGAAACCCTCAAGCAAAAACTCACGGAGGCACCAATACTGGCGTGCCCAGATTTCAACGAGAGATTCCAACTGCAAACGGACGCGAGCGACTTCGGACTTGGAGCCGTGCTCACACAACAACTGGGAGGTCAGGAGCGTTTTATCGCGTACGCCAGCCGACATCTCAACAAGGCCGAAAGGAGTTACACGGCAAAAGAAAAAGAATGCCTGGCCATAGTGTGGGGTATCCGTAAGATGCGCGCTTACCTTGAGGGATACGGGTTCACCGTAATCACAGATCATCTGGCGCTAAAGTGGCTAAATTCTATTGAGAGAAGAGACACGCGAGCAACACTGCAAGTGGATACAAGCAAAGGTCAGAGAAGTGGAACAAAATCCGGAGAAGTTCCCAGATTATACCTTGGAGAATGGAAATTTATACCGGCATATTCCAAATTGACTTGGAGACGAGGACTGCATGCCGTGGAAATTGTGCGTGCCCAGAACCATGAGAGGCCGAGTTCTCAAAGAGAATCACGACCATCCGTGCGCTGGCTACGGAGGAGTCCGCAAGACTATATGCCGGCTAACAAACAAATATTACTGGCCCGGAATGTTTCAGGATGCGAGAAAATATGTGCGGCAATGTGAATCGTGTCAACGCTACAAGCCGAATCAGCAAAAGGCAGCAGGGAAAATGCTCACTCAATTGGCAGAAGAACCTTGGGCGATACTCTGTGCGGATTTTGTGGGTCCGCTACCGCGTTCTACACATGGACATACAACTCTTCTAGTGTTCTTTGATAAATTTTCAAAATGGACTGAAATGATACCTCTACGCAAAGCCTCAACTGAACACTTGCAGCAAGCGTTCCGAGAACGCATTCTAGCCCGGTTCGGAGTACCCAAGATTCTAGTAACGGATAATTGGACTCAGTTTACGAGTCGCAGTATTCGTCGTTTCCTCCAGGACATGGGTGTAAAGCAACAGTATACTGCTCCATACACGCCACAGGAGAATCCCACGGAGAGAATCAATCGGACGATAAAAACGATTATAGCACAACTTTCGGACAACAAGCATCGGAACTGGAACGAACTGCTCCCAGAAATTACGCTAGCCATTAATAGCAGCGTATCTGAGACCACAGGATACAGCCCGGCATATCTCACGCAAGGACGAGAACTAAGACTTCCGGGAAATTACTACGACGAGCAAACACCAGGCAGTGGTCAGGAACTCATACAACCCGCGGAGAAGGGGAAAAATTTAAAAGAAATCTTCAGATTGGTGGTGAGAAACTTGGAAAAGGCAACGCAGGATCAGGCGCACCACTATAACTTGTGACGACGACAGTGGAAACCAGAGGTTGGGCAATCAATACTTGTGCGACAGCACCCGCTGTCAAAGGCAATCGACAGCTTCGCGGCGAAATTGTCTCCGAAGTTCGACGGCCCGTACCAGGTAATTGGATTCGTGTCTCCCGTGATCGTCCGTTTACAGAAAGAAGGTGAGACTCGGCCAAGAACGGCTCATGTGAGCGAGCTCAAGGCGTACCAACAGGCGGCGCGAAGTGACCATACTCCAGAGGGAGTTCCTGGCAGCAAACGTCCCGTTCAGGGCACAGGCAACCCGCCAGACACAGACACTGAGGGTCAAACAAAACCAGAAACAAAAACAAGCAAACGCTGGCGCAGAAGGAAACTATGTCAACCAGAACCCGATTACAGGAAAGGAAACCTGGTTTCAGCAAGAATAGCCACAGCTAGTGAAGAATTCAACAGCTACCCGAAATCAAAACACAGGCAGAATCCGCAAACACGGCGACAGAAGTACAACAGGCCACAGGTGGACACCCGTGGCGCAGACGTAGAAAAGAAGCAGAAGACTATACATCCGTTGGGCGGAAAACAAACGACTCGAGCATATTCGCATGATCGCGAGCTCTTAATATTCGGCGATTTCACACCGGAAGAAAGGAAGGCATTATTTCACAATGAATTGCCCTCCCAGCTATCGGCTTCGCGAATCAAAGCAAAAGCCGAACTACAGGGAGGAAAATTCCCAACAAGGTGTTTGAATTCGACCAGAAGCAGCCACACCAACAACGTTAACAACAACAAAATTTTTGCGTTAAAAAAAAAAGAAAAGGAAAAAAACAGTGCATATGATAACTTAAAAATGCTTCAAACAAACAACAATAGAAGTGAATTAAATGAATAGAGATTTTTTTTTATATGAATTTATTAACTGAATAATTGGAATTGAACTGATTGAAAATGAATTGGAAATTGCAGGCAAGAGGAACCTTTTTTTTCTTCCCCGAAGTAGGAGGGGAGTGTGACGGCCTAAATTTTTACGAATAAAATTTGGCGCACAACACATATATTCACCATTAAATGGCCAACAACAAAAATACACAAATACACAAAAAGACGAAAAAGGCAAATACACAAAAGACGAATTCTCCTCGCTTACACTTGTCACTTGCATACGTCAAGTGAAAGTACACAGGGCTTAAATACTGGGGACAGTTTGCACACTAGCTTGCAGCAAACGTATGCATCTTATTAGAAACGCCCACACATCGACGCGCAGCGGAGAAATGGAAAGAAAGTAAAAGTGGCGTGGTGTGCATCTCACGCAAGACAGACCGTGCGACAGAGCGGGATAGCCGCTGACAGCATGCATGAGGAATCGAATCACGATGCGTAGTGATAGCTCAATTCGTACACCACACAACAGAAAAGTTACAGTGAATACATATGTGATGCAAAAAACCCCGCGTATGTGCATAGACTGGAGTGAAGTTCACTGACCAAATGACTCGATAACCTTGAAAAGAGGTTATTTTGTTTTTAACATACGTGTTTCTGCAGAAACAAATAAGGAGAAACAGCTTAGCGGAATACGTATTACCGTAATCCGTTAGAATGGAACCTTCTGGAAGGAAAGCCGAGAAGGTATAAAACCGGCTGCAAAGCAGAAGTCGGGACAGTTCAGTTCAGTCTGTTTTCTGGTTCAGCGTGTGTATTCGAAGCAGTTCAGCAAGTCAAAGCAGTGGTTCAGCCAGTTCAGTTGTGCAGTCAGTTTGGCAGTGCATAAGTAAATTAAAGAGTGAATTAGTGAAAAGTGATAAAGCAGGCAACGCCTTGAAAACAGTGAAAACCAGCGCAGTACGAATTCACAGTCGTAGTGGCTTAAATGCCCTCCTGTTAAATTCGCAGTCGTAGTGGCTCAAATGCCCTCCTGCTAAAACTCACAAAGGGACGAATTCACAGTCGTAGTGGCTCAAATGCCCTCCTGTTAGTACTCGCAAATAGTTGAATTCAAAGTCGCAGTGGCTCAAATGCCCTCCTGTTAAATTCGCAGTCGTAGTGGCTCAAATGCCCTCCTGCTAAAACTCACAAAGGGACAAATTCAAAGTCGCAGTGGCTCAAATGCCCTCCTGTAATTACCTGTACAGAGACGCGTAACCCCAGCTATCTCAAAAACGAAGTGAAATAGCGACAACCCGACAGAATACCAATGATCTCACAAACGCAGTGAGATAACAGCAATCCAGCAGAACGCCAGTGATCTCACCAACGCAGTGAGACATCAGCAAGTCAGCAGAACACCAGTGATCTCATACCGCGAGAATTCGTTTTTCGGTCGCGCAGTTAAATTGTGGAATAGTCTCCCTGCGCATGTTTTCCCACCCACTTATAACGTCGATGCTTTCAAAAGAGGTGTAAATCGACACTACTCCCACTTTTCCCCTTCCCACTAACCTTTACCCTTCTAAACCAACGAATGCTTTGCATGGATAGGGGGCATCCCCTGAGCTTGGTTCTATCTGCCATAAAAAATAAAAAAAATAAAAAAAAAAAACGCAGTGAGATACCAGAAAGTCAGCAGAACACCAGGGATCTCACAAACACAGTGAGAAATCAGCAGCAGGGAGATACCAGTAATCCAGCAGAATACCAGTGATCTCACAAAAGCGGTGAGACATCAACAACCCAGCAGCATAGAGCGCAAGGCGCGTAGAGGTACCAGCGACATATATATTATTGTATTTCTAGTACGACTACCAAGTGTATAAGCAAACTAAACACAGGCATTATAATAAGCTAGTTGTAAGGTGAATAAAGATATTGAACCTATATTATACTCTTGTCTTGTAAACGAACCCTGGAATCCCGGCGAGCTAATCCAAGCCATAGAAAAGAGACAAGAAGGTTCGTTACAGTGTGATGAAAATAATGGCGGTAAGTGGTACCCAGGCAAGTGAAAATCCAGTGGATTTGCACCCTCAGACACCTGGGTCTCACCTAGTGCCATTATATGTGGTTGATGAGTAGAAACATACGCATAGACCGCGAAGAAATTCGCCCTCAAGCCACGTACATTTTTGGAGTCTATACGAAATTTTGTCATCGCCACCCACTGTAAAGAGGTATAAAGTCAGCTGCACAAGCGATCAAGCCTACACCGCAGGCAAAGCAAAAAGCGACAAGACAAGTGTTATGCCTTTATCTTGCCACGCTTCAGCCCACGGTGCACTCACAGCCGCCTGCACACCTAACGGGACCTTAAAAAAGCCCTTCGCTTGCTTCTCTGCATTCCGTTTGACTATCTATGTGTGTTATTTGGTTGTTATTTGGTATTATTGTTTTTTTGAATTTATTAATGTTAATTGTTATATTTTAATGCACTGTATTCAATCCAGTTCTATTGCACTTGTGACTTTTTATGTTTTGGAAGATATTTGTTTATATCTGGTTGTGTTTTCTTCCCGTGAGCACACTAAACACTGCACTGCGGTGGGTAGCAGCAACCACCCTCGTCCGCGGCCACGACACTACTCGAGTAGTGCAGTAAAGGTGATATTAACCTTGAAATTTTATCAAACAATTATACTGTTTATCGGACAGACCGCAGCACTTTACACACTAATTTAAGATGTGGTGGAGCATTATTTGCTGTCAAATCTGATTATTTCTAGAGAGAGGAAATATTAGATGACGCTGCTGAAATCGACTTTTGCTGTGTTTACGTTATAATTGCCAACCTATGCATTTATATTACTTGTTCCTACATCCCACCGAGTTCCGCTGAGAAGATTTATAAATCATCTTCGCTGCATACGCCGAGTTTCTGAGAAACTTCTACAGACGGATCACATGATGGTCCTTTGTGACTTCAATCTACCTCACGTAAATTGGGAAAGATGCGTCGACGACACGGCTATTCTTTTACCATAACTTGATGGGAATAATGAGTGTAATTTTCTGGATAACATATCATCCATAGGCCCTTTTCAAAGTCGACAATAAGGATATTTATGAGATATCCAGATCTTTGCCTTGGGTGTTACCAGAAGTTATGCACCACCAATTACCAAACTCAAAAATATGGCTTCAAGAAAAGAAATTATGACATCTTGAAGGAAAGTATTCGAATACTAGATTGGAGTTCCATCTTATCGTTAAATGGGTATCCTTCTTCAGTTTGTCTTGACTCTGCACTGAATTCTTTTCATGGTGCCTTACTGAATTCGTTTAAGTCCTCGGTATCAATGATCACAGTTCCTATAAACTTGGTTCCTGCTTGGTATATTTGACAATTGTGTTTATTAAGGAATTTAAAATCAAACCAATACAAAATTTATTGCACGCTACGAACGACTACTAGTTTTATCAACTACAAATTTATATGCTCCAGATATCAAAGTCTATGCAAAGAATCTTACAATATTTACATTAAAAATGAAGTGAAGTCCAATTTGCACTGCAATTTGGAACTTCGTAACTTTTATGAAAAGGAGTAATGTTTGATACTCTTCTCATATGAAGCGAGATCAACAAATATCTAGGGACACTGAATAATTCATCAAATTGCCGTCCTCGGTGGCGCAGTGGGTGATAACCTCGCTGCGAGCTCCGGGGATGCGGATTCGAATCCCGCCTGGGCATGGATGTTAATTGTGTTGTTTTCAGCGTACTTAAGGCCTAGCCTAGCGCTAATACTTCTACAAAAACTACAAAATAGTTCTACAAAAACACTTTCCACTCCCCTCCCTCTATCAACCCGCTTAACAGTAGCTCGTGCTATCAGCACAAAACGCTTTTGAAGCTTAGCAGCTCCTGAACTTTGATATATATAAAAAAAATACTCACTTAATATTTCTTGGGGTTCCATTACGATACCAATAATAGATGTGCAGATAGTGTTAAATGCCATTAAATGTAATTACAAGGCACACACACACACACACACACACACATCTTATTCTTATTCTTTATTAACAATCAGAATGTACAATAAAAGTCCAGCTCTTTAGTAGTACAATGAAAAGGATATGACATTAAATGTATACATTATACTATAATGAATGAATTTATAAACTAAACTATAAAAATTAAATTAAATTATATTAATTAACTATAGTAGTGCTAAAGATAAAATATAAGGAAAAATGTAAAGTGAAAAGGTTAAGTTTGAAGATAGAGAAAGAGGAGGTAAGCGTTCACGACTGCATATATTGCAGTTGTGTTACATGCCGGTCTTTAAGTTTTAAAATATTGGCTAATTAGTCTCCTGAATATTCCCGTATTTAAACTACTTTTTATAGTATTACCCGTGGCAAATTATTCCACAGGCGAACTCTGTTTACGAAAAACAGTCTCCCAGTATTCAAGTTATTATATTTGGGAGTTATTAGATTGTGGGTGCGACAGAACTGGTTGATTGACAGAACTGGAGCTTATCATACAGATACCTAGGCTGTCTGGTGTGAATGAGTCCATATATGAATAAGCAGTTACGGATATTGATATAATTTTGATAACTGCAGCCAAGTAAGAGGTTTCTATGCTGAGATAGGTGGTCGAAACGCCTTAGCCCGACTACATATCTTGTTAAATTGTTTATCAAAACGTCAACTTTATGACTCGAGGAAGAGTCAAGGTTACAGTTACGAATTCGGCAGTATAGCGTAAGTTAATGAGCACTGCATATGATTTGCTTACCATTTTGTTAACATGGTCGGTGCAGGTTAATGAAGAATTAATACAAATACCCAGGTTAGTAATTTTAGTTAAAAGCTGCAATGCAATATTATCAAGATATATGACGGGAATACGGGAGTGGTCAATATGGTTCTTATATATGGGCAGTAAAAATTACTTAGAAGCATTCAGCTTAAGATGATTAACCTTAGACCAGCGTACAATGCTATACCTCATTCTATGCTAAAGTCCTCATTCAGTCTGAGACACAAATCATCAACAAGTCCGATGCGGTTCGACAAATACAGCTGCAGGTCGTCTACATAAGCATGAATAAACCCATTGCGTACTTCAGAAAAGATGTCATTCAAAAATAAGGAGAACAATAGCGGTCCAAGGACAGAGCCTTGCGGGACTCCTGAACAAACGTGCTTAAAGTCAGAGTGGACATCAGAAATTTTAACCCTTTGGTAGCGATCAGACAGATAGGACCTTACTAGAGCGGTAGTCATATTGGAAAAATTGTATAAGGTTCGCAGCTTGCTACACAAAGTTCCATGATTCACGCTGTCGAAGGCTTTGGAAAAGTCTAACAGACACAACAGGGTTGTGATATATTCTTTATCATAAGCTAGCCGTATGTAATCAGCTACTTTAAGCATAGCAGTGGCGCAACTGTGCTTTCAACGAAAACCAGATTGCAGTGGATTAAGAAGATTGTGATGGGAGATGTATTCATTTATTTGCTCTGCCATAATTGCCTCACAGATTTTAGACAACACTGACAAAATACTAATGGGACGAAAATCAGCAGGAACTTTTTGGGACGACTTCTTGGGTATGGGAATTACTGTAGCTAATTTCCAACTCATGGGGAAAGATGAAGACGTAAAAACGTGGTTAATAATACCGGTTATAGGAGAGAGTATGTATTGTAATACTATTTTAATAAATTTTATAGAGATACCATCCTCTCCAACAGCTGTAGACTTTATACTTTTTATATGCCTTATTATGTCAGATGCAGTGACGCCACTAAAACTAAAGAGACCGCAATCGTTAGAGGTGTCACATATGTCATGAAAGTTATCAGGCCATGATCTATTGAGGAAGTATTCATTTAAAATATTCGGTGAGAGAGTACATGAGGGCTTATTTTTTGATCCAATACCGGTACTTTTTAATCGTTGCCAAATTGTCCTGGGAGGTAATTTAGGATTAAGCTTGTATGAGTAATAGTCTTTCTTAGATTTTTACACCCGAAGGGAGTAGGGTATATTCACTTTGTTCTTCCGTTTGTAACGCAGAGAAGGAGACGAGATAGATATAGAAAAGTATATATCTTCTTGCTCAGCGTCACCTCCTCAATCGATTTAGCCCTGTCCGTCTGTCTGTCTGTCTGTCTGTCTGTCTGTTGAAATCACGATTACGAGAGAACGAAAAGAGATATCGCCATGAAATTTGGCACAAATATTGTTTGTTATGAAGGGCTGTTTGGGATTGAAAATGGTCGAGATCGTAAACATCCACGCCTACTTTACGTACGGAATGTAAAGGCACCTCGTTTCAAAAAATGTTAAAATCTGAATATTTCATAAACCATGTGAGATATTAAGGTATAATTTTGTTCCGGAATATGTAGCGTCATTACTAAAATGTTTGACAAAAATGGGCGTGCCACGCCCACTCGTACAAAAGTTGTCAATATCTTGTAAACGGTATAAGATATTAATACGAAATGTTATCACGAGGTATCTACACGTATTACCAATCTATATAAAAAAATGGGCGTGGTCCACCCACTTATACAAAAGTTGTCAATATCCCATTAACGGTTCAAAATATTGATACGTAATTCTATCTACCAGTATCTAGAGAAATTACAAAAACATTTTCCCGAAATGGGCGTGGTCCGCCTACTTATACAAAAAGTGTTAAGTGGCGAAATTATAATTTTTTCAGTTACTCGGGTGTAGGGTATTTAGATTTCGGCCAGGCCGAAGACAACACTTTTACTTGTTTTATAAGGCAGGTTGCTAAATTACGAGCTCTTCTATAGTTTTCCCAATTATCAGACGTACTATTCTTTTTCCATTTGGAGCGTAGGATATTCCTAGTGTGTAAAGAATTTCTTACTCTTGTGGTAAACCATGGACACGATTGATTTATGATACTAATTCTACGTTGCGGAACAAGAGTATTATATTATTATTATTATTATTTATTAAATTAATCTAATAACAAGTTATAAGACTAACACAAAAAATTGGAGCATTGGCTGCCAGGGCCATCAGCTCAATGTACTTTTAAGTAATATACATAAATGAATATGAACAATATTTGTATTCAAATTCAATTTTAGCTTATCTTAAGAATAGAGATTACAATAAGGATTATAAGAGGTAGAACCTTCATGACTTAAATTCGAAATTAATAGGCTAATATTATATACTAGCTACCAGTAGTATTGACACAGTAATTCTTTCAAATGTGAAATCCAGAACTTTTTATAAATTTATATATGATATCGATGTTTTGAGGAGAAATAATGCTAAGTATATCAGTTGGCACTTTGTCTTTTAAATATAACAGTCTTCGATTAGATAAATACAAACAGTCAATTAATATATGTTTAATGGTAAGATTACAGCCGCAGTGAGGACAGGAAGGTGTGATTTCGCCTTTTAAAAGGTGTTGGTGTGTAGCCTCCGAGTGACCTAAGCGAAGTCTCGAAAATATTTTTATTTTATATTTATCTGGAATGACTGGGTAAACTGCTTCATGTAATCCGCCGTTGATAGAGGTGTAGTGGGGATGTCTAAAATTTAACCAAAAATTAAACCTTTTTGACTTTAATAAGCTGCAGATGTGATGGCGTAGGTCAGCTTTTTCACAAATGGTATCCCGAAAAATAGGCGCGTTACAGGCAAATTTGGCAGTCTCGTCAGCAAAGGTGTTACCAGGAATACCGATATGTCCAGGAATCCAGAATAGTTTTAGTTTATTTTTATTTTTAAAGATGATTTCTCTGATTTTCAAAATAACATCCCATTGCGATGAGTTTGAACTTCGTATCGCAAGCAAAACTGATAAACTATCCGTGAAAATAACTGTTTTTATACCCGTAGATTGAGCGAAAAGGCAGGCTTGGTAAATACCAGCTGCTTCAGCGGTAAAAATTGATGAAAAATTTGGAAGTGTTTTCATAAGGAGGCAATGTTCGTTGCTGATGACTGAGTAAGACACTGTATAATCATTTTTGGATCCATCTGTGTATAGAAATTTCCATTTATCTTTCTCGAACTGTTCCTTACGTTCATAAAAATGTTTCTTAAACATCTCGTTTGGTGTTGCGAATTTTTAAAATTTGCAGAGACTGATATCGCACGCGGAAAAGCATATATGATGATAAAGAGGGGAATAATGGGGTCTCTTCTTAGAAATTTGAAGATCTATGTTGAGTTCTTTTCCAATAGCAAACGCATTATAAATGCTTGATTTGAGGCGTGGTAATTTTAAAGACGAAAGTGCATTCTTAACATCATTTACAATGACAGAGTTTTTTGAGAAAAAAAGTTTCGGCAGGATTTTGGCAGTGATAGCGTAATATCTCTCTTCTAAAGATGGAAGTCCTGTTTCGGATAGTAGATTCAATATTGGTGTTGTTCGAAAAGCGTATATACTGGCACGAACGGCTTGATGATAGAGTGGCTTGATGAGGTTGAAATTGGACTTTGCAGCAGCACCATACAGGAGAAGGCCATAATCAATTTTACTTAAAACTAAGACTCTAGTTAAATAAGTTAGACAGTTAATATGAACAAAACTTTTTCTTGAGAGATAGCAAATTAGATTTACTCTGGTAGCTAGTGATTTCTTTAAATTTAAAAGGTGATCTCTCCAATAATATCTATGTGAAAACATAACACCGAGGATTTTTAGAGTTTTAACCTGTCCAATACAAATATTATTAATAGAAATGTCATAATTAGAAAAGTTACAGTTATGTTTACGACAGATATGGAACTTCTTGGTTTTTTCAAGGGAGATCAGTGCTCCTGAGGAATCGGACCAGGTAATAATTTGTTGAAGGATATTTGAAAATAGTTCAGATGACTCAAGATTATTATTTTTCTTACACATTATGAAAAGATCGTCAGCATAAAGAACGTGGTTAACGGCTTTATTTTTTGATATAATGTTGCTAATCTCATTAAAAGCAATTTGGAATAAGATTACGGAAAGCGGTGATCCCTGAGGTATGCCATTGTTTAAAGGAAACGTTTTAGAGAAATGATTATTAATTCTAACTCGGAATTTACGGTTACTTAGAAAAGACTTGATGTAATTAAAAAGTTTAGGACCGATTCCCCAAGATTTTAAATTATTTAATATAACGTGTATTCCAATTCTATCGAAAGCTTTCTCGAAATCAATAGATAAAATGGAGGCATGATTACGGGCTGAAAGAGTTTTTGAAATGTAGTAATCTATATGAATCAGTGCGTCCGCACAGCCCCTTTCAGATTTAAAGGCAACTTGGTTTATAGAGACAAGATTTCTCGACTCCACAAACCAAGAAACTCTCTTAGCTATTATCTTTTCAAGGAGTTTTGCAATACAGGGAAGTAGGGATATTGGGCGGTAGGAGCTGGAGTAGAAAGTATTCTTGTTAGGTTTAGGAATAGGAACTGTGATTGCTGATTTCCAGGATTGTGGAATGACGCCAGATTGGAAAACCACGTTGTAAAGGTCAGCCAGCCTACACATGCTGAGGGTGGAAAGCTTTTTTAACATTTTGTACGATACTCGGTCAGCTCCAGCAGTATTGCCTTTGCAGATATGTAAACTAGCCTGAAGTTCCTGAAGAGAGATGGAATTTTCTATTGAATTAGCTTGGTTGTTTTGAGCAGCGATTGGTGACGAAAAGTCGAAGTTATTTTTTAACGATATGAAATTAGATGAGAAGTTTTGATCAGAAGAGTATGAAGACCAAAGATCGGCGAAACTATCGGCAATGTCCGTGGGATTTGTGAAAATGCCTTGGGAAGATTTAATTGCAGTTACTGAATTGAAAGGTTTAGAAAGGGAGAATTTGTTAATTTTATTCTAAATATGAGAAATAGATGAATTTCTGTTAATTGAACTGGTAAATTTTTTAAAACTAAGGGCTTTAGATTTTTTTACTTCCTTTTTAAAATGCGCGTTAAGTTTTTTGTAATGAATGAGATTTGGTAGGATGGAATTATTTTTAAATTTATACCATGCTTGCATTTTTTTGTACCTGAGAATAGATAAGTCACTGTTCCACCATGGTAAGGAAGGTTTATAGGCTTTTTTGGTTTGAGGAATAAAAAGGTTGGCGGAAGAACGAATTGCCTTACAGAAAGAGGCGGCATCTTTGTTGGAACGAAATGATGGTGGTCTATTGCTAAGCTCAAAATCGACTCTATTGGCATAATTAACCCAATCGGCACGGTCAAGTAAAAATTTAGGGAGGAATTTGGGTGGTTGTTGAGGAGAAGAGAAGGATAGCTTGATTATAATGGGGAAATGGTCACTACCATGGAGGTCATCCAAGATTTCCCATGTAATAACCGGAAGAAGGGAATGAGAGCAGCAGGAAATGTCGATATTGGAGAAGGTACAATGAGTGGAGAAATGAGTCGGACTACCGTCGTTTAAGATGCAAAGATCAGATAGAATAAATGCTTTTTCAATAGTGTTGCCTCTATGATTGTTGGTGGCGGATCCCCATTGCGTGTTCCAGCCATTAAAGTCTCCTGTTACTATTACGGGGGTATGGATTGAGGAGAAAATGTTAGTAAGATCACGGTAAGAAAAGAGTTGGGATGGGGGAATGTAAATTGATACGATGGTAAATTTTATATTTAATGAAATTTGGACTGCTAAGACTTGGAGGGGAGAATTAATGTTTATAACTTTATGCGGGATGTTACTTTTAATAAAAAGACCGACTCCCTGCTTAGCTTGTTTGTTGAGGATATTGTTATGAAAATAGCACGAGTAGCTTTTCAATGGGATAGGTGTGAATTCATAAGGGCAGTGAGTTTCTTGTACTGATATACAGGTGGGATCTAAATCATTGATAAGAAGTTGAAGATTACTTATGTTATTTATAAAGCCATTAATGTTCCATTGTAAGATACGGAAGTCAAACATTAAGTCTCAATTTTTGTATACGATATGTATATACAAAAAAGAGAAATGTTTTAAAGGGTTAATTAAGTTGCGTATCATCGGCATTGGAAAGCGAACGATTTTCGTTCATGAGAGATAGAGTAATGTCAGGAATAGAAGATTATTTTGATAACTGTGATACGTTGTTGCGAGAGAGAGAGTTATTATGACTGGGGGAAGAGAGATGTTTAGAATTATATATATTGTTGGTAGATTTTAATGGAGAAGAGGTATAAGTGCTTTGCTCTTTTGAAGAGAGATCGTTGGATTTTAAAGTAGTGTTGTTGGTATTATTTACTTGAGGAGAGATAGAAAGAGGAAGATGATAATCAATTTTCGTTTTTTCTTTGTTGTTAGTGTTTTTAGAAGAGTTAATTGAAGGAGTAGGGCTGGTGAAATTCGAAGGGGAATGTGGAAGAGTGGCTGAATTATTTTTTGTAACTGAAGAAAAGGAGACGGTGTTGGCATTATTGTGTAGTGAATTGTATTTGCGTCGGGCTTGTCCCATGCTGCAATTTTCTAGCGTTTTTATTTTTATTATCTCTTTTGCTTGAATAAATTTTGGACAGTTTTTGTCGGCTGAGGAGTGTTGACCGGAACAATTAGCACAAAGGGAACGAGTGCAACTGTCTGGGTTGTGAGGGGGGAGGCTGCAATCTGAGCATACTGGGGTGTTATTACATCGTTTCTGAGTGTGTCCAAGAAGTTGGCAATTTTTACACCTCATTGGAACAGGAATAAAAGGTTCAACCCTGACTTTATACCAAGCAATGTCCACTATATCGGGTAAACGATATAAATCGAAAGTAAGAACAATTTTACCTGTTGGGTAGGAAACATTGTCATTTTTACGAGTAAATTTATACACACCGGTCACACCCTGTGTTTTCATTTCTTCCACTATTTCTTCATCGGGGACGTGAGAGAGACATGGAGCGTAAATAACACCTTTAACAAAATTCAGACTGGAATGGAGTTTTGCAGAGATGGGACATAGGTTGGATAAATTCTTTGATTTTATAAACCTATCAGCAACTCGGTTATTTCGCGTTAAAATTAGAATGCTTCCGTCACGCAATTGAGATATGTGGTCAATTTCTGTAGAGATTGATTCGATTCCTTTTTTAATAGCGAAGGGGCTCAATTTTGAGAGCCTGGAATTATTATCCTCTGATGAAATTACAACATATTTAGGATTGTTCAGGGGAGAGGGTGTGGATGGGAGAGCTGGGAAATTAACAGTGCTATACGAAGTTTTTTTCTTTTTTTTTGAAGGAGACTCTAATGGATCATCTAGCAAGGCAAACCTGTTTTCTGATTTATCCGGTGGCCTAGGGGCCATTTTTATGAGTTTGATTACAATCCCAAGAGATTTTAGTTAATATATCTTTAGTAAACTAGAATGAAGATAAATGAAACTAAGTTAATTAAATAATTAAAGCACAGCAGAAGTCACCAAAAAGCGGAAGATTTGTAAGACGCGAAATATGTTAACGAGCGGGAAAAACGCGTCTGATCACAACGAGCGGTAGTCGAAGACTGAAGAGTATTATACAAATAACCGATTACACTATTAAGGAACAATAATTTGTCGTCAACACGTGGGACTCCCCAGAAAGGTGACCAGTCTATAGTCGCAGCAGCATTATACAGAGATGTAAAGTCTATGGCATTGTAATTCCTGAATGAGAAAGAAGTAGACTTCGCTCGCGTATTTAATTGAAAGTCAAGAGAGCAAAATAAAAGATCATGATCAAAAACAAATTCCTATTTGTGAGAACAATAATACCAAATCAGAATTTGACACAAAAACATAATCTAATAAACTGGGTCGAACATTATGGCAGTAGCGAGTCGGCTGGGGGTCATTGACAAATGATAGGCCAGAGGCATATACTAACTCCGAGAGGATTGACGCAACCGAGTCATTCAACAGAAGATCAACATTAAAGTCACCTCAAACAATTGTAAAGTCATACTTCAAGGAGCTACTTAAGATATAGTCAAAGACATTTTCTAATTCATTACTTTTATGCGGGTTGTAAACACAGCAAATAAGAATCTTTGCCCTGTTGTCAGAAACCATCACACAAATGTACTCAACCACAGAGTTTTTGGAGGAGTAAATTATCTCAGAATTGTATGAATCTTTCACATAAATTGCAACGCCATTACCGCGCTTATTTATTCTATCCGCACGATAAAGTTTTAAGCCAGGAATATCAACACTAGCATGGAAGAGACTTGGTTGATACCAGGTCTCAGGTATACATACGACGTCAATTGCTGAGTTCTGGAAAACATTTTTTATATAATCATGTTAAATATGGTTTAAACTTCTATCATTGAAGTGGGCAACATTGAAACCAGAGTGTTGTTTACAGAGGATGTCCAACAACATCTAGTGATTTCCGTTAACACAGCTAGGCTGTTCTGTAACAGCGCTCATAGCAGAGATAGAAGTAACAGGAACATCAGAAAACCAATTGTGTGAAGTGAAAAATATTAGTTTTTGTTTGTTGTACAAAATTTCACAGCACAACCCTTCCGCAGCAGCCATGAACACTATAAATAAAGAGAAAGGCAGGGTTATCAGAGGATGGAAAAGGGTATAGAAGACAAAGAGAGTAAGTTTAACATTAGACATAATTAATACTTATATGTATATAAGAATTTGAAGTATAATTTGGCGGCCAGGCAATCAACGCTTTCAATATCATCCACGAGTACAGGTACGCCATCAGCTTTTTTTTTATGAGTACTTTTCCCCCAGTGTATGCAGAGTGCAACTTCTTTTGCCGCTTCAGGAGAAGAGCATGCTTTAAGATAATCCGTCTTTGCTTGGTAATGCTCTCATGAATGTACTCTTTTCCAATTCCTTCGATCTCTAATTCACTTAGGGTGAGAGCTCGACGATTCTTGCGGCAGAACGCAGAGATCGATCGCATAAAAAGAGATCGATCACGACTTGTAGGCAACTTCAGAACAAGTGGACCACTGTTGTTGTTATTTTAAATGCGACATGCATCTAGCAAAGTAGGAGCAGGCTTGCAAGCAGCAACATTGCATATTTTGGTGTACAATGCTTTGATGTCTTCTCCATGGGAATAAGGAATGCCTGTCACAATCAAGTCGGCAGCTACCGAGTCAATCTCAAGCTTGCCAAGCCTTTTATTGACATCTTTCCATTCGCTTCTTATAGAGTTTTCACATTTCGTAATTTCATCAACACGAGATGAGAGCAGTTGTGTTTTAAAGTTGCTAACAGCATTCATCACACCAAATCTGCTCATGATGCGATCCTCAGCCTTTGCAATAGACGCAGAGACCTGTTGGATTATGCTCTCTCGCAATTCAGCAAATTTCAAGTCCAGCATTGCCATTATTGAGGAGAGGTGAGTGTCAGCGGACCGAGCGCATGCAGAGGTGGCGGGGCTCGCCCACGCTCCGGCACTACTAGTACTGAATGCATTGTTGTTGTTGTTGTTGTTGTTACTGCGAGTCACACGTTTAGCTGAACCGCTCAGCAAGCTGCTCTTTTCGACGCCCGAATTTTTCCCCCGTTACTTGCCATGACGAGTCAACCAATTTTATTGAATTTTATTCAATTTAAATTAACAAAAAGGCAGTAGTAATAATAAGTCACGAATAGCTTTCACAGGTTAGCACACCTAGCACAAGCAAGACAGCACGTCCTCAACTCGAACTTGCCAAATATTGTGGAAAAATAAAGGAAAAACTTGGCCACCAAGTTCAATACGTCTACTCGCGATGACACATAAAACTCCGATCATGTGTGTGTGTGTGTGTGTGTCTCTTCCTGTTCATATTTTGTATATTATATTGAACACTTCCTGTTCATATCCTTATCGTCGACTTCGAAAAAGGCCTATGTTATTCAGAAAATTACACTCGTTATTCCCCTGAAGTTATGGTAAAAGAATAGCCGTGTCGTCGACGCATCTTTCCCAATTTACGTGAGGTAGATTGAAGCCACAAAGGACCATCATGTGATCCGTCTGTAGAAGTTTCTCAGAAACTCGGCGTATGCAGCGAAGATGATTAATATAAATCTCCTCAACAGAACTCGGTGGGATGTAGGAACAAGTAATATAAATGCATAGGTTGGCAATTATAACGTAAACACCATCATCTAATCATCATCACAGCGTCATCTAATATTTCCTCTTTCGAGAAATAATCAGATTTGACAGCAATTAATACTCCACCACATCTTAAATTAGTGTGTAAAGTGCTGCGGTCTTTCCGATAAACAGTATAATTGTTTGATAAAATTTCAAGGTTAAGTGTTAGGTTTTAGCCACGTTTCGGTAAATGATATAATACTGTATTCCATATCAATGTCCTCAATGAGAAGGTCCCGCGTTTGCTTGTTTTCCCTCTAACATTTTGCTGGCCCCGCGTTTGCTTGTTTTCCCTCTAACATTTTTTTTTTTTTTTTTGTTATGGCAGATAGAACCAAGCTCAGGGGATGTCCCCTATCCATGCAAAGCATTCGTTGGTTTAGAAGGGTAAAGGTTAGTGGGAAGGGGAAAAGTGGGAGTAGTGTCGATTTACACCTCTTTTAAAAGCATCGACGTTATAAGCGGGTGGGAAAACATGCGCAGGGAGACTATTCCACAGTTTAACTGCGCGACCGAAGAACGAATTATCGCGGTAGTGGGTAGTGCGATGGAACGGGATCGAGACGTAAAAGGGGTGCACCGCTCTGGAAAGCCGAGTAGATCTGTTGAATACCTGAACCGAAGGGATCAGGCTGGCTACTTCAAAGGAACAGTTACCATTAAAGTAACGGTAAAATAAGGTTACACACCCCACATCCCGACGACATTCCAAGGTTTCAATAGAGCTGGATACCCTACTGTCCCCTATAAGTTTTATCGCACGACCTTGTATACGGTCCAGAAGCTGAAGATATGCTTTCGAAGCTCCAGACCAAATATGCGAGTTGTTCTCCATTTTCGGCCGGATATAAGTGGTGTAGATACAACGAAGGTCGGCTGGAGTGAAGTATTTCTTGCACCACTTTAAAAAGCATAAGCACTTGGCTGCTTCTTTCGACACATCAAAAATGTGATCGTTCCAACGAAGATCGCATTGTATTGACATGCCCAGAACATCAAGAGCCTCCGACTCATTAATATCCACACCACCCATATTTAAAGGTGGAAAGTTGTCGCCCGCCAGACGCTTGTGGGTCAACAAACAGCATTGGGTCTTCCGCGCATTAAAATCAACCCGATTCGCTTGACCCCACTCCTGGATTTTGTTGAGGTCAGATTGGAGTGTGTCATTCATAATTCTGCGTTTTCTATTGATCTCCAGAATAGAAGGACGCCTGGAGAATGAATATGAATGACAAATGCTGCTGTCATCAGCAAACGAGTAGACGGGGTTTGATGTCAATGACAGAAGGTCATTGATAAAAATGAGAAAAAGTGTTGGAGACAGGACCGAACCCTGCGGAACTCCAGCGTTTATGGAGTGCTCTTCGGAAGCAAAGCCGTCTATCACAACCCGAATAGAACGGCCGCTGAGGAAACTCGATATCCATCGAGTGAATGTATCACCGACACCATAAGCAGCCAGTTTAGACACGAGTGCTTTATGCCACACTCGGTCAAATGCCTTGGAGATATCCAGAGCAACAACCTTACTCTGACCGAATTGGTGAACACAACTGTTCCACCGCTCAGTGAGGAACGCCATCAAATCGCCTGTGGAGCGGTAGAGCACGGAAACCGTACTGGCGATCGCTGACCAATTGATTGCTCTCCAGATACCTCATCAGGTTAAAATTTATAACGCTCTCCATAACTTTGGAGAGCATTGAGCAGATTGCTATGGGCCGGTAATTGGCAGGATTCGTAGCCTCACCTTTTTTGGGAACTGGCTGCACATTGGCAATCTTCCAGGAAATAGGAAAAACTCCTGAAGTGAACGATAAGTTAAACAGTTGTCAGCAAACATTTTGGCTAATAAGTTTGCCTTATCAACCGAGTGAGTGAAGATCTGATCGTCCTTGAGGAGAGTTGGAATAGACGATCGCGTCTGATTCTTCACCCTCCCCACGAACGACCAAAAGTTCTTGCTACCCTTATGGTATTCAAGAACTCTGCGTCTAAGGCGCTGTTCGTAGAGAACTTTTTCGCGCTTTAGAGTGGCATTGCACGTATTTCTGGCCTGATTGCGCAGCAGTTTAGTATCAGCAGTTTTATTTAAACGCCAATTCCTAAATGCTTCCTCTTTAGACCTGACTGCTTGTCTGCAAGTCGCATTAAACCAGGAATGGTCTTTTGGTTTAATGGAAATTCTTTTATTAGGTATGAAAGACCTCATACCAAATAAAATTATATTTTCTACCAATTTTGCTGCAGCATTTATGTTTCTATCCCTGAAACACAATTGCCAATTGAAACGGCTGAAAAAGGAGTTCAGCGCATCTCAATTAGCCTTCTCATAAAGCCACACTGTCCGCTTCGAAGCTGGCTGATGAGCGGATTGAAGACTAGAATATGGGAAGGTAGCAGAAATTGTAGCGTGGTCCGAATTACCAAGAGGTGCAAGAACATTCACATCATACTTGCTGTGATGTGAAGTTAGAAAAAGGTCCAGAATATTTTGGGTTTGCCCATCAACGCAGGGAAAGTGCGTTGGTTCCTTCACTAATTGAGTCAAATTATTAGACTCAGCAAATAACTCAACATACAAACCCTCAGGTGTTTTGTGACTCGAATGACGTAGCCAATTGGAATTATGAACATTGAAATCACCAGCAACAACAATTTCACTGTTCGGATACGATTCCAGGATTTTAGAAATCGAATCAGAGAGACTGTCAAGTTTATCAAAAGTTGGCAGCCTCTCTAGACCCGGGCTTCTATAAATGAAGCAGAAGTGCAGGATGTGCGACTGGATTTTGAACTTAACCCACATGGAGCTAAATTCGGCATCCGTCGTGCAAAGGTGTTGCTGACACTGGTACGCAACATCACTGCGAATATATAAGGCGAGGCCTCTGTGTGATGAAAATAATGGCAGTGGGTACCACCAGGCAAGTGAAAATCCAGTGGATCTGCACCCTCAGACACCTGGGTCTCACCCAGTGCCATTATATGCGGTTGGTAAGTACAAACGTACGCATAGACCGCGAAGAAATTCGCCCTCAAGCCACGCACATTTGTGGTGTCTATACGAAATTTTGTCATCGCCACCCACTGTAAAGAGGTATAAAGTCAGCTGCACAAGCGGACAAGCCTACGCTGCAGGCAAAGCAAAACGCGACAAGACGAGTGTTATGCCTTTATCTTGCCACGCTTCAGCCCACGGTGCACTCACAGCCGCCTGCACACCTAACGGGACCAGGAAGAAGGAGGAGGAGAAGAAAGAAACGAAATGCTGAGCTTTACTGCGGAGGGCATAAGTAAGCCCTTCGCTTGGTTCTCTGCATTCCGTTTAATTGTCTATTTGTGATATTTGGTGTTATTGTTTTAGCGAATTTATTGATGTCTATTGTTATGTTTTAATGCACTGTAATCCAAATCAATGTTATTGCACTGTGACTTTGTTTGTTTGAAAATATTTCTTTATATTTGTTTGTTTGTTTCCGCGAGCACACTAAACACTGCACTGCGGTGGGTAGCTGCATCCACCCTCGTCCGTGGTCACGACACTACTGTCATTCTGATAAATGATATTGGGATAAACATTTTTAAATTTTTTGAGGCAGCTCCACACCGTGAAGAAATGTCCACATTATATCTGATATTTTCGGGCCTATATACATATTCGTGAATTGATAATTTCATTATCTGGCCAAAATATTGGATTCAGGATACGATCCACTAAAATGCGCGGGTTAATTTATATTTAACGATGAATAAAATCTTTGCGATTTAAATTTGTATTTAGTATTTAGCAAAACGAGAAATGAAGATGGTTTTTTTTCGGCTGTACTAAAACAAGTTATTTCACCGAAGGTGAACCTGGAAGAGCAGTTACAGGTCTTTTAGGGATAGCACCAGTACTTTTCGCGATAATCGCAGTAGCTATGGCTGAATTAGGGGCTGCATCACTTAATGAGTTAGGTTCCGTAGTAATCACATTCTAACTGCTGCATTATCTGGGACAGTTAGAAGTGAGTTTGTATCAGATCCTATATCACTTCCACCAGGACTCAGTAAATTTATGACAGAGTGTGTATCTCCGGACAGCTGAGAAGTATATACATTAAGCTTACTGTGTAGAGTATGAGAGTTTTGTTGTGACCGTTTACACTTCGGTAATAATCGTAAAGCTTCTTTTGCAGCGCTGTGAGATCGCGACTAATTTCACGAAAGTTTAAGCGCACTTGACGCAACATATGAGTTACATCGGCGTCAGTTGATCTACACTTTATGCATGACCAGCGTAAAGCACCCTCGATATCGATTTTGTCCGCAATTATCCCTGTGAATGCAACACATTTTATATGATCATCAAAAGAGAGCAAGACACTAACCGTTCCGTTTCGCTGTTTAATTTGCAATCACGGAACTTACAAGACATTATTGAGTTAGTTTTGAAGATATATAGTATACAGTCAGTAATTTAATTTAATTAGGGCGAAAAAATTTGTCTTTATATAATAAATGCCTTTTATTTTTTTTCCGCAAACATTTAAATGCAAGACTTTACACTGTACGAAAATCACTGAACAACGAAACTGCCGGTGAAGCCAACTGACAAAAACAATTCGGTGAAGCAGACAGGTAAAAGTTTGCTCGTTTAACGGAACAACAACAACAACAATGGTTTAATGTTGACAATTCTGGATTAATGTTTAATTTCAGCACTGTTTAGGTATTTTAGGTAAAAACCAACACCCGATCACGGATCACAAACTATCACTTGGTAGATTTATAGTTAACTTAAAGTCAACAAACTCTGAAGAATAATAAATTTTCACAAAATTCAAGAGCTCCAAAACTCGCGTGCGCACAGTGTGGTTCGTATCACCGTGCCTCTATACTTGGTATTAAAGGTTGGTGTTATTAGTATTGCGTATTATGTATATACATGTTATAATTAATACGGGGAGCGGGTGTAAATAGCTGAAGCGCACCACCTGCCTTAAGTACAGTACGTGTTAGTGTGAGTAAGCAACAATTTTCTGACTGATAGGTGGTGAGCCGGGGATTAATTATCTGGGGACTGAGATTCTCATGGGAATCATAAGTACGTGAGTATTGAGGATTCTCACGCGGGTTTAATGATTGAGGGGACTTCCTTCATTAGCTGTGTCATTGAGGATTCATATTGGATTTTAAATGTATAAATTTTTTGGGGGGAATCCTTGTTGGTTGCTGGCTTCCGGCCGATGTTTACAGAAATTGAGACTTGTCTTGTTTTTCTCTATATAGTGCTGATGTTGGGATCGATCTGTGGCTTGGGTGCCTCAGCTTACATGGGGTCAACGCATTGGAAACTTTTCAGTCTCTCTGCCTTGCATATTTTGGTGTACAATGCTTTGATGTCTTCTCCATGGGAATGGGGAATGCTTGTCACAATCAAGTCGGCAGCTACCGAGTCAATCTCAAGCTTGCCAAGCCTTTTGTTGACATCTTTCAATTCGCTTCTTAGAGAGTTTTCACATTTCGTAATTTCATCAACACGAGATGAGAGCAGTTGTGGTTTAAAGTTGCTAACAGCATTCATCTCACCAAATCTGCTCATGATGCGATCCTCAGCCTTTGCAATAGACGCAGAGACCTGTTGGATTATGCTCTCTCGCAATTCAGCAAATCTCAAGTCCAGCATTGCCATTATTGAGGAGAGGTGAGTGTCAGCGGACCGAGCGAATGCAGAGGTGGCGGGGCTCGCCCACGCTCCGGCACTACTAGTACTGAATGCATTGTTGTTGCTGTTGTTACTGCGAGTCACACGTTTAGCCGAGCCGCTCAGCAAGCTGCTCTTTTCGACACCCGATTTTTTTTCCCCCGTTGCCATGACGAGTCAACCAATTTTATTGAATTTTATTTAATTTAAATTAACAAAAAGGCAGTAGTAATAATAAGTCACGAATAGCTTTCACAGGCAAGCACACCTAGCACAAGCAAGACAGCACGTCCTCAGCTCGAACTTGCCAAATATTGTGGAAAAATAAAGCAAAAACTTGCCCACCAACTTCAATACGTCTGCTCGCGATGACACATAAAACTCCGATCATGTGTGTGTGTATGTGTCTCTTCCTGTTCATATTTTGTATATTATATTGAACACTTCCTGTTCATATCCTTATCGTCGCCTTCGAAAAAGGCCTATGTTATTCAGAAAATTACACTCGTTATTCCCCTGAAGTTATGGTAAAAGAATAGCCGTGTCGTCGACGCATCTTTCCCAATTTACGTGAGGTAGATTGAAGCCACAAAGGACCATCATGTGATCCGTCTGTAGAAGTTTCTCAGAAACTCGGCGTATGCAGCGAAGATGATTAATATAAATCTCCTCAACAGAACTCGGTGGGATGTAGGAACAAGTAATATAAATGCATAGGTTGGCAATTATAACGTAAACACCATCATCTAATCATCATCACAGCGTCATCTAATATTTCCTCTTTCGAGAAATAATCAGATTTGACAGCAATTAATACTCCACCACATCTTAAATTAGTGTGTAAAGGGCTGCGGTCTTTCCGATAAACAGTATAATTGTTTGATAAAATTTCAAGGTTAAGTGTTAGGTTTTAGCCACGTTTCGGTAAATGATATAATACTGTATTCCATATCAATGTCCTCAATGAGAAGGTCCCGCGTTTGCTTGTTTTCCCTCTAACATTTTGCTGGCCCCGCGTTTGCTTGTTTTCCCTCTAACATTTTTTTTTTTTTTTTTGTTATGGCAGATAGAACCAAGCTCAGGGGATGTCCCCTATCCATGCAAAGCATTCGTTGGTTTAGAAGGGTAAAGGTTAGTGGGAAGGGGAAAAGTGGGAGTAGTGTCGATTTACACCTCTTTTAAAAGCATCGACGTTATAAGTGGGTGGGAAAACATGCGCAGGGAGACTATTCCACAGTTTAACTGCGCGACCGAAGAACGAATTATCGCGGTAGTGGGTAGTGCGATGGAACGGGATCGAGACGTAAAAGGGGTGCACCGCTCTGGAAAGCCGAGTAGATCTGTTGAATACCTGAACCGAAGGGATCAGGCTGGCTACTTCAAAGGAACAGTTACCATTAAAGTAAGGGTAAAATAAGGTTACACACCCCACATCCCGACGACATCCCAAGGTTTCAATAGAGCTGGATACCCTACTGTCCCCTATAAGTTTTATCGCACGACCTTGTATACGGTCCAGAAGCTGAAGATATGCTTTCGAAGCTCCAGACCAAATATGCGAGTTGTACTCCATTTTCGGCCGGATATAAGTGGTGTAGATACAACGAAGGTCGGTTGAAGTGAAGTATTTCTTGCACCGCTTTAAAAAGCCTAAGCACTTGGCTGCTTCTTTCGACACATCAAAAATGTGATCGTTCCAACGAAGATCGCATTGTATTGACATGCCCAGAACATCAAGAGCCTCCGACTCATTAATATCCACACCACCCATATTTAAAGGTGGAAAGTTGTCGCCCGCCAGACGCTTGTGGGTCAACAAACAGCATTGGGTCTTCCGCGCATTAAAATCAACCCGATTCGCTTGACCCCACTTCTGGATTTTGTTGAGGTCAGATTGGAGTGTGTCATTCATAATTCTGCGTTTTCTATTGATCTCCAGAATAGAAGGACGCCTGGAGAATGAATATGAATGACAAATGCTGCTGTCATCAGCAAACGAGTAGACGGGGTTTGATGTCAATGACAGAAGGTCATTGATAAAAATGAGAAAAAGTGTTGGAGACAGGACCGAACCCTGCGGAACTCCAGCGTTTATGGAGTGCTCTTCGGAAGCAAAGCCGTCTATCACAACCCGAATAGAACGGCCGCTGAGGAAACTCGATATCCATCGAGTGAATGTATCACCGACACCATAAGCAGCCAGTTTAGACACGAGTGCTTTATGCCACACTCGGTCAAATGCCTTGGAGATATCCAGAGCAACAACCTTACTCTGACCGAATTGGTGAACACAACTGTTCCACCGCTCAGTGAGGAACGCCATCAAATCGCCTGTGGAGCGGTGAGCACGGAAACCGTACTGGCGATCGCTGACCAATTGATTGCTCTCCAGATACCTCATCAGGTTAAAATTTATAACGCTCTCCATAACTTTGGAGAGCATTGAGCAGATTGCTATGGGCCGGTAATTGGCAGGATTCGTAGCCTCACCTTTTTTGGGAACTGGCTGCACATTGGCAATCTTCCAGGAAATAGGAAAAACTCCTGAAGTGAACGATAAGTTAAAGAGATTGCGCAATGGCCGAGCCAATGTTGAGGCGCACTTTCTCAACACGTGGGCTGAAAAGCCATCCGGTCCCGAGGATTTATTGACGTTGAGGTTTACAAGCACTCTTTTAACAGCCCGCGTTCGAAAGTGCATCTCAGGCATAATATGAGACACACAGTCGATCACGGGTAGTGGTTGGCTACTCTCAGGAAGAGAGCAGTTTTCAGCAAACATTTTGACTAATAAGTTTGCCTTATCAACCGAGTGAGTGAAGATCTGATCGTCCTTGAGGAGAGTTGGAATAGACGATCGCGTCTGATTCTTCACCCTCCCCACGAACGACCAAAAGTTCTTGCTACCCTTATGGTATTCAAGAACTCTGCGTCTAAGGCGCTGTTCGTAGAGAACTTTTTCGCGCTTTAGAGTGGCATTGCACGTATTTCTGGCCTGATTGCGCAGCAGTTTAGTATCAGCAGTTTTATTTAAACGCCAATTCCTAAATGCTTCCTCTTTAGACCTGACTGCTTGTCTGCAAGTCGCATTAAACCAGGAATGGTCTTTTGGTTTAATGGAAATTCTTTTATTAGGTATGAAAGACCTCATACCAAATAAAATTATATTTTCTACCAATTTTGCTGCAGCATTTATGTTTCTATCCCTGAAACACAATTGCCAATTGAAACGGCTGAAAAAGGAGTTCAGCGCATATCAATTAGCCTTCTCATAAAGCCACACTGTCCGCTTCGGAGCTGGCTGATGAGCGGATTGAAGACTAGAATATGGGAAGGTAGCAGAAATTGTAGCGTGGTCCGAATTACCAAGAGGTGCAAGAACATTCACATCATACTTGCTGTGATGTGAAGTTAGAAAAAGGTCCAGAATATTTTGGGTTTGCCCATCAACGCAGGGAAAGTGCGTTGGTTCCTTCACTAATTGAGTCAAATTATTAGACTCAGCAAATAACTCAACATACAAACCCTCAGGTGTTTTGTGACTCGAATGACGTAGCCAATTGGAATTATGAACATTGAAATCACCAGCAACAACAATTTCACTGTTCGGATACGATTCCAGGATTTTAGAAATCGAATCAGAGAGACTGTCAAGTTTATCAAAAGTTGGCAGCCTCTCTAGACCCGGGCTTCTATAAATGAAGCAGAAGTGCAGGATGTGCGACTGGATTTTGAACTTAACCCACATGGAGCTAAATTCGGCATCCGTCGTGCAAAGGTGTTGCTGACACTGGTACGCAACATCACTGCGAATATATAAGACGAGGCCTCTGTGTGATGAAAATAATGGCAGTGGGTACCACCAGGCAAGTGAAAATCCAGTGGATCTGCACCCTCAGACACCTGGGTCTCACCCAGTGCCATTATATGCGGTTGGTGAGTACAAACGTACGCATAGACCGCGAAGAAATTCGCCCTCAAGCCACGCACATTTGTGGTGTCTATACGAAATTTTGTCATCGCCACCCACTGTAAAGAGGTATAAAGTCAGCTGCACAAGCGGACAAGCCTACGCCGCAGGCAAAGCAAAACGCGACAAGACGAGTGTTATGCCTTTATCTTGCCACGCTTCAGCCCACGGTGCACTCACAGCCGCCTGCACACCTAACGGGACCAGGAAGAAGGAGGAGGAGAAGAAAGAAACGAAATGCTGAGCTTTACTACGGAGGGCATAAGTAAGCCCTTCGCTTAGTTCTCTGCATTCCGTTTAATTGTCTATTTGTGATATTTGGTGTTATTGTTTTAGCGAATTTATTGATGTCTATTGTTATGTTTTAATGCACTGTAATCCAAATCAATGTTATTGCACTGTGACTTTGTTTGTTTGAAAATATTTCTTTATATTTGTTTGTTTGTTTCCGCGAGAACACTAAACACTGCACTGCGGTGGGTAGCTGCATCCACCCTCGTCCGTGGTCACGACACTACTGTCATTCTGATAAATGATATTGGGATAAACATTTTTAAATTTTTTGAGGCAGCTCCACACCGTGAAGAAATGTCCACATTATATCTGATATTTTCGGGCCTATTCGTGAATTGATAATTTCATTATCTGGCCAAAATATTGGATTCAGGATACGATCCACTAAAATGCGCGGGTTAATTTATATTTAACGATGAATAAAATCTTTGCGATTTAAATTTGTATTTAGTATTTAGCAAAACGAGAAATGAAGATGGTTTTTTTTCGGCTGTACTAAAACAAGTTATTTCACCGAAGGTGAACCTGGAAGAGCAGTTATAGGTCTTTTAGGGATAGCACCAGTACTTTTCGCGATAATCGCAGTAGCTATGGCTGAATTAGGGGCTGCATCACTTAATGAGTTAGGTTCCGTAGTAATCACATTCTAACTGCTGCATTATCTGGGACAGTTAGAAGTGAGTTTGTATCAGATCCTATATCACTTCCACCAGGACTCAGTAAATTTATGACAGAGTGTGTATCTCCGGACAGCTGAGAAGTATATACATTAAGCTTACTGTGTAGAGTATGAGAGTTTTGTTGTGACCGTTTACACTTCGGTAATAATCGTAAAACTTCTTTTGCAGCGCTGTGAGATCGCGACTAATTTCACGAAAGTTTAAGCGCACTTGACGCAACATATGAGTTACATCGGCGTCAGTTGATCTACGCTTTATGCATGACCAGCGTAAAGCACCCTCGATATCGATTTTGTCCGCAATTATCCCTGTGAATGCAACACATTTTATATGATCATCAAAAGAGAGCAAGACACTAACCGTTCCGTTTCGCTGTTTAATTTGCAATCACGGAACTTACAAGACATTATTGAGTTAGTTTTGAAGATATATAGTATACAGTCAGTAACTTAATTTAATTAGGGCGAAAAAATTTGTCTTTATATAATAAATGCCTTTTAATTTTTTTTCCGCAAACATTTAAATGCAAGACTTTACACTGTACGAAAATCACTGAACAACGAAACTGCCGGTGAAGTCAACTGACAAAAACAATTCGGTGAAGCAGACAGGTAAAAGTTTGCTCGTTTAACGGAACAACAACAACAACAATGGTTTAATGTTGACAATTCTGGATTAATGTTTAATTTCAGCACTGTTTAGGTATTTTAGGTAAAAACCAACACCCGATCACGGATCACAAACTATCACTTGGTAGATTTATAGTTAACTTAAAGTCAACAAACTCTGAAGAATAATAAATTTTCACAAAATTCAAGAGCTCCAAAACTCGCGTGCGCACAGTGTGGTTCGTATCACCGTGCCTCTATACTTGGTATTAAAGGTTGGTGTTATTAGTATTGCGTATTATGTATATACATGTTCTAATTAATACGGGGAGCGGGTGTAAATAGCTGAAGCGCACCACCTGCCTTAAGTACAGTGCGTGTTAGTGTGAGTAAGCAACAATTTTCTGACTGATAGGTGGTGAGCCGGGGATTAATTATCTGGGGACTGAGATTCTCATGGGAATCATAAGTACGTGAGTATTGAGGATTCTCACGCGGGTTTAATGATTGAGGGGACTTCCTTCATTAGCTGTGTCATTGAGGATTCATATTGGATTTTAAATGTATAAATTTTTTGGGGGGAATCCTTGTTGGTTGCTGGCTTCCGGCCGATGTTTACAGAAATTGAGACTTGTCTTGTTTTTCTCTATATAGTGCTGCCGTTGGGATCGATCTGTGGCTTGGGTGCCTCAGCTTACATGGGGTCAACGCATTGGAAACTTTTCAGTCTCTCTGCCTTGCATATTTTGGTGTACAATGCTTTGATGTCTTCTCCATGGGAATGGGGAATGCTTGTCACAATCAAGTCGGCAGCTACCGAGTCAATCTCAAGCTTGCCAAGCCTTTTGTTGACATCTTTCAATTCGCTTCTTCGAGAGTTTTCACATTTCGTAATTTCATCAACACGAGATGAGAGCAGTTGTGGTTTAAAGTTGCTAACAGCATTCATCTCACCAAATCTGCTCATGATGCGATCCTCAGCCTTTGCAATAGACGCAGAGACCTGTTGGATTATACTCTCTCGCAATTCAGCAAATCTCAAGTCCAGCATTGCCATTATTGAGGAGAGGTGAGTGTCAGCGGACCGAGCGAATGCAGAGGTGGCGGGGCTCGCCCACGCTCCGGCACTACTAGTACTGAATGCATTGTTGTTGCTGTTGTTACTGCGAGTCACACGTTTAGCCGAGCCGCTCAGCAAGCTGCTCTTTTCGACACCCGAATTTTTTCCCCCGTTACTTGCCATGACGGGTCAACCAATTTTATTGAATTTTATTTAATTTAAATTAACAAAAAGGCAGTAGTAATAGTAAGTCACGAATAGCTTTCACAGGCAAGCACACCTAGCACAAGCAAGACAGCACGTCCTTAGCTCGAACTTGCCAAATATCGTGGAAAAATAAAGCAAAAACTTGCCCACCAACTTCAATACGTCTACTCGCGATGACACATAAAACTCCGATCATGTGTGTGTGTGTGTGTCTCTTCCTGTTCATATTTTGTATATTATATTGAACACTTCCTGTTCATATCCTTATCGTCGCCTTCGAAAAAGGCCTATGTTATTCAGAAAATTACACTCGTTATTCCCCTGAAGTTATGGTAAAAGAATAGCCGTGTCGTCGACGCATCTTTCCCAATTTACGTGAGGTAGATTGAAGCCACAAAGGACCATCATGTGATCCGTCTGTAGAAGTTTCTCAGAAACTCGGCGTATGCAGCGAAGATGATTAATATAAATCTCCTCAACAGAACTCGGTGGGATGTAGGAACAAGTAATATAAATGCATAGGTTGGCAATTATAACGTAAACACCATCATCTAATCATCATCACAGCGTCATCTAATATTTCCTCTTTCGAGAAATAATCAGATTTGACAGCAATTAATACTCCACCACATCTTAAATTAGTGTGTAAAGTGCTGCGGTCTTTCCGATAAACAGTATAATTGTTTGATAAAATTTCAAGGTTAAGTGTTAGGTTTTAGCCACGTTTCGGTAAATGATATAATACTGTATTCCATATCAATGTCCTCAATGAGAAGGTCCCGCGTTTGCTTGTTTTCCCTCTAACATTTTGCTGGCCCCGCGTTTGCTTGTTTTCCCTCTAACATTTTTTTTTTTTTTTTTGTTATGGCAGATAGAACCAAGCTCAGGGGATGTCCCCTATCCATGCAAAGCATTCGTTGGTTTAGAAGGGTAAAGGTTAGTGGGAAGGGGAAAAGTGGGAGTAGTGTCTATTTACACCTCTTTTAAAAGCATCGACGTTATAAGTGGGTGGGAAAACATGCGCAGGGAGACTATTCCACAGTTTAACTGCGCGACCGAAGAACGAATTATCGCGGTAGTGGGTAGTGGGATGGAACGGGATCGAGACGTAAAAGGGGTGCACCGCTCTGGAAAGCCGAGTAGATCTGTTGAATACCTGAACCGAAGGGATCAGGCTGGCTACTTCAAAGGAACAGTTACCATTAAAGTAACGGTAAAATAAGGTTACACACCCCACATCCCGACGACATCCCAAGGTTTCAATAGAGCTGGATACCCTACTGTCCCCTATAAGTTTTATCGCATGACCTTGTATACGGTCCAGAAGCTGAAGATATGCTTTCGAAGCTCCAGACCAAATATGCGAGTTGTACTCCATTTTCGGCCGGATATAAGTGGTGTAGATACAACGAAGGTCGGTTGAAGTGAAGTATTTCTTGCACCGCTTTAAAAAGCCTAAGCACTTGGCTGCTTCTTTCGATACATCAAAAATGTGATCGTTCCAACGAAGATCGCATTGTATTGACATGCCCAGAACATCAAGAGCCTCCGACTCATTAATATCCACACCACCCATATTTAAAGGTGGAACGTTATCGCCCGCCAGACGCTTGTGGGTCAACAAACAGCATTGGGTCTTCCGCGCATTAAAATCAACCCGATTCGCTTGACCCCACTCCTGGATTTTGTTGAGGTCAGATTGGAGTGTGTCATTCATAATTCTGCGTTTTCTATTGATCTCCAGAATAGAAGGACGAATGGATATGAATGACAAATGCTGCTGTCATCAGCAAACGAGTAGACGGGGTTTGATGTCAATGACAGAAGGTCATTGATAAAAATGAGAAAAAGTGTTGGAGACAGCACCGAACCCTGCGGAACTCCAGCGTTTATGGAGTGCTCTTCGGAAGCAAAGCCGTCTATCACAACCCGAATAGAACGGCCGCTGAGGAAACTCGATATCCATCGAGTGAATGTATCACCGACACCATAAGCAGCCAGTTTAGACACGAGTGCTTTATGCCACACTCGGTCAAATGCCTTGGAGATATCCAGAGCAACAACCTTACTCTGACCGAATTGGTGAACACAATTGTTCCACCGCTCAGTGAGGAACGCCATCAAATCGCCTGTGGAGCGGTGAGCACGGAAACCGTACTGGCGATCGCTGACCAATTGATTGCTCTCCAGATACCTCATCAGGTTAAAATTTATAACGCTCTCCATAACTTTGGAGAGCATTGAGCAGATTGCTATGGGCCGGTAATTGGCAGGATTCGTAGCCTCACCTTTTTTGGGAACTGGCTGCACATTGGCAATCTTCCAGGAAATAGGAAAAACTCCTGAAGTGAACGATAAGTTAAACAGATTGCGCAATGGCCGAGCCAATGTTGAGGCGCACTTTCTCAACACGTGGGCTGAAAAGCCATCCGGTCCCGAGGATTTATTGACGTTGAGGTTTACAAGCACTCTTTTAACAGCCCGCGTTCGAAAGTGCATCTCAGGCATAATATGAGACACACCGTCGATCACGGGTAGTGGTTGGCTACTCTCAGGAAGAGAGCAGTTTCCAGCAAACATTTTGGCTAATAAGTTTGCCTTATCAACCGAGTGAGTGAAGATCTGATCGTCCTTGAGGAGAGTTGGAATAGACGATCGCGTCTGATTCTTCACCCTCCCCACGAACGACCAAAAGTTCTTGCTACCCTTATGGTATTCAAGAACTCTGCGTCTAAGGCGCTGTTCGTAGAGAACTTTTTCGCGCTTTAGAGTGGCATTGCACGTATTTCTGGCCTGATTGCGCAGCAGTTTAGTATCAGCAGTTTTATTTAAACGCCAATTCCTAAATGCTTCCTCTTTAGACCTGACTGCTTGTCTGCAAGTCGCATTAAACCAGGAATGGTCTTTTGGTTTAATGGAAATTCTTTTATTAGGTATGAAAGACCTCATACCAAATAAAATTATATTTTCTACCAATTTTGCTGCAGCATTTATGTTTCTATCCCTGAAACACAATTGCCAATTGAAACGGCTGAAAAAGGAGTTCAGCGCATCCCAATTAGCCTTCTCATAAAGCCACACTGTCCGCTTCGGAGCTGGCTGATGAGCGGAATGAAGACTAGAATATGGGAAGGTAGCAGAAATTGTAGCGTGGTCCGAATTACCAAGAGGTGCAAGAACATTCACATCATACTTGCTGTGATGTGAAGTTAGAAAAAGGTCCAGAATATTTTGGGTTTGCCCATCAACGCAGGGAAAGTGCGTTGGTTCCTTCACTAATTGAGTCAAATTATTAGACTCAGCAAATAACTCAACATACAAACCCTCAGGTGTTTTGTGACTCGAATGACGTAGCCAATTGGAATTATGAACATTGAAATCACCAGCAACAACAATTTCACTGTTCGGATACGATTCCAGGATTTTAGAAATCGAATCAGAGAGACTGTCAAGTTTATCAAAAGTTGGCAGCCTCTCTAGACCCGGGCTTCTATAAATGAAGCAGATGTGCAGGATGTGCGACTGGATTTTGAACTTAACCCACATGGAGCTAAATTCGGCATCCGTCGTGCAAAGGTGTTGCTGACACTGGTACGCAACATCACTGCGAATATATAAGGCGAGGCCTCTGTGTGATGAAAATAATGGCAGTGGGTACCACCAGGCAAGTGAAAATCCAGTGGATCTGCACCCTCAGACACCTGGGTCTCACCCAGTGCCATTATATGCGGTTGGTGAGTACAAACGTACGCATAGACCGCGAAGAAATTCGCCCTCAAGCCACGCACATTTGTGGTGTCTATACGAAATTTTGTCATCGCCACCCACTGTAAAGAGGTATAAAGTCAGCTGCACAAGCGGACAAGCCTACGCCGCAGGCAAAGCAAAACGCGACAAGACGAGTGTTATGCCTTTATCTTGCCACGCTTCAGCCCACGGTGCACTCACAGCCGCCTGCACACCTAACGGGACCAGGAAGAAGGAGGAGGAGAAGAAAGAAACGAAATGCTGAGCTTTACTGCGGAGGGCATAAGTAAGCCCTTCGCTTGGTTCTCTGCATTCCGTTTAATTGTCTATTTGTGATATTTGGTGTTATTGTTTTAGCGAATTTATTGATGTCTATTGTTATGTTTTAATGCACTGTAATCCAAATCAATGTTATTGCACTGTGACTTTGTTTGTTTGAAAATATTTTTTTATATTTGTTTGTTTGTTTCCGCGAGCACACTAAACACTGCACTGCGGTGGGTAGCTGCATCCACCCTCGTCCGTGGTCACGACACTACTGTCATTCTGATAAATGATATTGGGATAAACATTTTTAAATTTTTTGAGGCAGCTCCACACCGTGAAGAAATGTCCACATTATATCTGATATTTTCGGGCCTATATACATATTCGTGAATTGATAATTTCATTATCTGGCCAAAATATTGGATTCAGGATACGATCCACTAAAATGCGCGGGTTAATTTATATTTAACGATGAATAAAATCTTTGCGATTTAAATTTGTATTTAGTATTTAGCAAAACGAGAAATGAAGATGGTTTTTTTTCGGCTGTACTAAAACAAGTTATTTCACCGAAGGTGAACCTGGAAGAGCAGTTACAGGTCTTTTAGGGATAGCACCAGTACTTTTCGCGATAATCGCAGTAGCTATGGCTGAATTAGGGGCTGCATCACTTAATGAGTTAGGTTCCGTAGTAATCACATTCTAACTGCTGCATTATCTGGGACAGTTAGAAGTGAGTTTGTATCAGATCCTATATCACTTCCACCAGGACTCAGTAAATTTATGACAGAGTGTGTATCTCCGGACAGCTGAGAAGTATATACATTAAGCTTACTGTGTAGAGTATGAGAGTTTTGTTGTGACCGTTTACACTTCGGTAATAATCGTAAAACTTCTTTTGCAGCGCTGTGAGATCGCGACTAATTTCACGAAAGTTTAAGCGCACTTGACGCAACATATGAGTTACATCGGCGTCAGTTGATCTACACTTTATGCATGACCAGCGTAAAGCACCCTCGATATCGATTTTGTCCGCAATTATCCCTGTGAATGCAACACATTTTATATGATCATCAAAAGAGAGCAAGACACTAACCGCTCCGTTTCGCTGTTTAATTTGCAATCACGGAACTTACAAGACATTATTGAGTTAGTTTTGAAGATATATAGTATACAGTCAGTAATTTAATTTAATTAGGGCGAAAAAATTTGTCTTTATATAATAAATGCCTTTTATTTTTTTTCCGCAAACATTTAAATGCAAGACTTTACACTGTACGAAAATCACTGAACAACGAAACTGCCGGTGAAGCCAACTGACAAAAACAATTCGGTGAAGCAGACAGGTAAAAGTTTGCTCGTTTAACGGAACAACAACAACAACAATGGTTTAATGTTGACAATTCTGGATTAATGTTTAATTTCAGCACTGTTTAGGTATTTTAGGTAAAAACCAACACCCGATCACGGATCACAAACTATCACTTGGTAGATTTATAGTTAACTTAAAGTCAACAAACTCTGAAGAATAATAAATTTTCACAAAATTCAAGAGCTTCAAAACTCGCGTGCGCACAGTGTGGTTCGTATCACCGTGCCTCTATACTTGGTATTAAAGGTTGGTGTTATTAGTATTGCGTATTATGTATATACATGTTATAATTAATACGGGGAGCGGGTGTAAATAGCTGAAGCGCACCACCTGCCTTAAGTACAGTGCGTGTTAGTGTGAGTAAGCAACAATTTTCTGACTGATAGGTGGTGAGCCAGGGATTAATTATCTGGGGACTGAGATTCTCATGGGAATCATAAGTACGTGAGTATTGAGGATTCTCACGCGGGTTTAATGATTGAGGGGACTTCCTTCATTAGCTGTGTCATTGAGGATTCATATTGGATTTTAAATGTATAAATTTTTTGGGGGGAATCCTTGTTGGTTGCTGGCTTCCGGCCGATGTTTACAGAAATTGAGACTTGTCTTGTTTTTCTCTATATAGTGCTGCCGTTGGGATCGATCTGTGGCTTGGGTGCCTCAGCTTACATGGGGTCAACGCATTGGAAACTTTTCAGTCTCTCTGCCTTGCATATTTTGGTGTACAATGCTTTGATGTCTTCTCCATGGGAATGGGGAATGCTTGTCACAATCAAGTCGGCAGCTACCGAGTCAATCTCAAGCTTGCCAAGCCTTTTGTTGACATCTTTCAATTCGCTTCTTAGAGAGTTTTCACATTTCGTAATTTCATCAACACGAGATGAGAGCAGTTGTGGTTTAAAGTTGCTAACAGCATTCATCTCACCAAATCTGCTCATGATGCGATCCTCAGCCTTTGCAATAGACGCAGAGACCTGTTGGATTATGCTCTCTCGCAATTCAGCAAATCTCAAGTCCAGCATTGCCATTATTGAGGAGAGGTGAGTGTCAGCGGACCGAGCGAATGCAGAGGTGGCGGGGCTCGCCCACGCTCCGGCACTACTAGTACTGAATGCATTGTTGTTGCTGTTGTTACTGCGAGTCACACGTTTAGCCGAGCCGCTCAGCAAGCTGCTCTTTTCGACACCCGAATTTTTTCCCCCGTTACTTGCCATGACGAGTCAACCAATTTTATGGAATTTTATTTAATTTAAATTAACAAAAAGGCAGTAGTAATAATAAGTCACGAATAGCTTTCACAGGCAAGCACACCTAGCACAAGCAAGACAGCACGTCCTCAGCTCGAACTTGCCAAATATTGTGGAAAAATAAAGCAAAAACTTGCCCACCAACTTCAATACGTCTACTCGCGATGACACATAAAACTCCGATCATGTGTGTGTGTGTGGGTGTCTCTTCCTGTTCATATTTTGTATATTATATTGAACACTTCCTGTTCATATCCTTATCGTCGCCTTCGAAAAAGGCCTATGTTATTCAGAAAATTACACTCGTTATTCCCCTGAAGTTATGGTAAAAGAATAGCCGTGTCGTCGACGCATCTTTCCCAATTTACGTGAGGTAGATTGAAGCCACAAAGGACCATCATGTGATCCGTCTGTAGAAGTTTCTCAGAAACTCGGCGTATGCAGCGAAGATGATTAATATAAATCTCCTCAACAGAACTCGGTGGGATGTAGGAACAAGTAATATAAATGCATAGGTTGGCAATTATAACGTAAACACCATCATCTAATCATCATCACAGCGTCATCTAATATTTCCTCTTTCGAGAAATAATCAGATTTGACAGCAATTAATACTCCACCACATCTTAAATTAGTGTGTAAAGTGCTGCGGTCTTTCCGATAAACAGTATAATTGGTTGATAAAATTTCAAGGTTAAGTGTTAGGTTTTAGCCACGTTTCGGTAAATGATATAATACTGTATTCCATATCAATGTCCCCAATGAGAAAGTCGCGCGTTTGCTTGTTTTCCCTCTAACATTTTGCTGGCCCCGCGATTGCTTGTTTTCCCTCTAACATTTTTTTTTTTTTTTGTTATGGCAGATAGAACCAAGCTCAGGGGATGTCCCCTATCCATGCAAAGCATTCGTTGGTTTAGAAGGGTAAAGGTTAGTGGGAAGGGGAAAATTGGTCAGCGATCGCCAGTACGGTTTCCGTGCTCACCGCTCCACAGGCGATTTGATGGCGTTCCTCACTGAGCGGTGGAACAGTTGTGTTCACCAATTCGGTCAGAGTAAGGTTGTTGCTCTGGATATCTCCAAGGCATTTGACCCAGTGTGGCATAAAGCACTCGTGTCTAAACTGGCTGCTTATGGTGTCGGTGATACATTCACTCGATGGATATCGAGTTTCCTCAGCGGCCGTTCTATTCGGGTTGTGATAGACGGCTTTGCTTCCGAAGAGCACTCCATAAACGCTGGAGTTCCGCAGGGTTCGGTCCTGTCTCCAACACTTTTTCTCATTTTTATCAATGACCTTCTGTCATTGACATCAAACCCCGTCTACTCGTTTGCTGATGACAGCAGCATTTGTCATTCATATTCATTCTCCAGGCGTCCTTCTATTCTGGAGATCAATAGAAAACGCAGAATTATGAATGACACACTCCAATCTGACCTCAACAAAATCCAGAAGTGGGGTCAAGCGAATCGGGTTGATTTTAATGCGCGGAAGACCCAATGCTGTTTGTTGACCCACAAGCGTCTGGCGGGCGACAACTTTCCACCTTTAAATATGGGTGGTGTGGATATTAATGAGTCGGAGGCTCTTGATGTTCTGGGCATGTCAATACAATGCGATCTTCGTTGGAACGATCACATTTTTGATGTGTCGAAAGAAGCAGCCAAGTGCTTAGGCTTTTTAAAGCGGTGCAAGAAATACTTCACTTCAACCGACCTTCGTTGTATCTACACCACTTATATCCGGCCGAAAATGGAGTACAACTCGCATATTTGGTCTGGAGCTTCGAAAGCATATCTTCAGCTTCTGGACCGTATACAAGGTCGTGCGATAAAACTTATAGGGGACAGTAGGGTATCCAGCTCTATTGAAACCTTGGGATGTCGTCGGGATGTGGGGTGTGTAACCTTATTTTACCGTTACTTTAATGGTAACTGTTCCTTTGAAGTAGCCAGCCTGATCCCTTCGGTTCAGGTATTCAACAGATCTACTCGGCTTTCCAGAGCGGTGCACCCCTTTTACGTCTCGATCCCGTTCCATCCCACTACCCACTACCGCGATAATTCGTTCTTCGGTCGCGCAGTTAAACTGTGGAATAGTCTCCCTGCGCATGTTTTCCCACCCACTTATAACGTCGATGCTTTTAAAAGAGGTGTAAATCGACACTACTCCCACTTTTCCCCTTCCCACTAACCTTTACCCTTCTAAACCAACGAATGCTTTGCATGGATAGGGGACATCCCCTGAGCTTGGTTCTATCTGCCATAACAAAAAAAAAAAAAAAATGTTAGAGGGAAAACAAGCAATCGCGGGGCCAGCAAAATGTTAGAGGGAAAACAAGCAAACGCGCGACTTTCTCATTGGGGACATTGATATGGAATACAGTATTATATCATTTACCGAAACGTGGCTAAAACCTAACACTTAACCTTGAAATTTTATCAACCAATTATACTGTTTATCGGAAAGACCGCAGCACTTTACACACTAATTTAAGATGTGGTGGAGTATTAATTGCTGTCAAATCTGATTATTTCTCGAAAGAGGAAATATTAGATGACGCTGTGATGATGATTAGATGATGGTGTTTACGTTATAATTGCCAACCTATGCATTTATATTACTTGTTCCTACATCCCACCGAGTTCTGTTGAGGAGATTTATATTAATCATCTTCGCTGCATACGCCGAGTTTCTGAGAAACTTCTACAGACGGATCACATGATGGTCCTTTGTGGCTTCAATCCACCTCACGTAAATTGGGAAAGATGCGTCGACGACACGGCTATTCTTTTACCATAACTTCAGGGGAATAACGAGTGTAATTTTCTGAATAACATAGGCCTTTTTCGAAGGCGACGATAAGGATATGAACAGGAAGTGTTCAATATAATATACAAAATATGAACAGGAAGAGACACACACACACACACACACATGATCGGAGTTTTATGTGTCATCGCGAGTAGACGTATTGAAGTTGGTGGGCAAGTTTTTGCTTTATTTTTCCACGATATTTGGCAAGTTCGAGCTAAGGACGTGCTGTCTTGCTTGTGCTAGGTGTGCTTGCCTGTGAAAGCTATTCGTGACTTACTATTACTACTGCCTTTTTGTTAATTTAAATTAAATAAAATTCAATAAAATTGGTTGACCCGTCATGGCAAGTAACGGGGGAAAAAATTCGGGTGTCGAAAAGAGCAGCTTGCTGAGCGGCTCGGCTAAACGTGTGACTCGCAGTAACAACAGCAACAACAATGCATTCAGTACTAGTAGTGCCGGAGCGTGGGCGAGCCCCGCCACCTCTGCATTCGCTCGGTCCGCTGACACTCACCTCTCCTCAATAATGGCAATGCTGGACTTGAGATTTGCTGAATTGCGAGAGAGCATAATCCAACAGGTCTCTGCGTCTATTGCAAAGGCTGAGGATCGCATCATGAGCAGATTTGGTGAGATGAATGCTGTTAGCAACTTTAAACCACAACTGCTCTCATCTCGTGTTGATGAAATTACGAAATGTGAAAACTCTCTAAGAAGCGAATTGAAAGATGTCAACAAAAGGCTTGGCAAGCTTGAGATTGACTCGGTAGCTGCCGACTTGATTGTGACAAGCATTCCCCATTCCCATGGAGAAGACATCAAAGCATTGTACACCAAAATATGCAAGGCAGAGAGACTGAAAAGTTTCCAATGCGTTGAACCCATGTAAGCTGAGGCACCCAAGCCACAGATCGATCCCAACGGCAGCACTATATAGAGAAAAACAAGACAAGTCTCAATTTCTGTAAACATCGGCCGGAAGCCAGCAACCAACAAGGATTCCCCCCAAAAAATTTATACATTTAAAATCCAATATGAATCCTCAATGACACAGCTAATGAAGGAAGTCCCCTCAATCATTAAACCCGCGTGAGAATCCTCAATACTCACGTACTTATGATTCCCATGAGAATCTCAGTCCCCAGATAATTAATCCCTGGCTCACCACCTATCAGTCAGAAAATTGTTGCTTACTCACACTAACACGCACTGTACTTAAGGCAGGTGGTGCGCTTCAGCTATTTACACCCGCTCCCCGTATTAATTATAACATGTATATACATAATACGCAATACTAATAACACCAACCTTTAATACCAAGTATAGAGGCACGGTGATACGAACCACACTGTGCGCACGCGAGTTTTGGAGCTCTTGAATTTTGTGAAAATTTATTATTCTTCAGAGTTTGTTGACTTTAAGTTAACTATAAATCTACCAAGTGATAGTTTGTGATCCGTGATCGGGTGTTGGTTTTTACCTAAAATACCTAAACAGTGCTGAAATTAAACATTAATCCAGAATTGTCAACATTAAACCATTGTTGTTGTTGTTGTTCCGTTAAACGAGCAAACTTTTACCTGTCTGCTTCACCGAATTGTTTTTGTCAGTTGGCTTCACCGGCAGTTTCGTTGTTCAGTGATTTTCGTACAGTGTAAAGTCTTGCATTTAAATGTTTGCGGAAAAAAAATAAAAGGCATTTATTATATAAAGACAAATTTTTTCGCCCTAATTAAATTAAATTACTGACTGTATACTATATATCTTCAAAACTAACTCAATAATGTCTTGTAAGTTCCGTGATTGCAAATTAAACAGCGAAACGGAGCGGTTAGTGTCTTGCTCTCTTTTGATGATCATATAAAATGTGTTGCATTCACAGGGATAATTGCGGACAAAATCGATATCGAGGGTGCTTTACGCTGGTCATGCATAAAGTGTAGATCAACTGACGCCGATGTAACTCATATGTTGCGTCAAGTGCGCTTAAACTTTCGTGAAATTAGTCGCGATCTCACAGCGCTGCAAAAGAAGTTTTACGATTATTACCGAAGTGTAAACGGTCACAACAAAACTCTCATACTCTACACAGTAAGCTTAATGTATATACTTCTCAGCTGTCCGGAGATACACACTCTGTCATAAATTTACTGAGTCCTGGTGGAAGTGATATAGGATCTGATACAAACTCACTTCTAACTGTCCCAGATAATGCAGCAGTTAGAATGTGATTACTACGGAACCTAACTCATTAAGTGATGCAGCCCCTAATTCAGCCATAGCTACTGCGATTATCGCGAAAAGTACTGGTGCTATCCCTAAAAGACCTGTAACTGCTCTTCCAGGTTCACCTTCGGTGAAATAACTTGTTTTAGTACAGCCGAAAAAAAACCATCTTCATTTCTCGTTTTGCTAAATACTAAATACAAATTTAAATCGCAAAGATTTTATTCATCGTTAAATATAAATTAACCCGCGCATTTTAGTGGATCGTATCCTGAATCCAATATTTTGGCCAGATAATGAAATTATCAATTCACGAATATGTATATAGGCCCGAAAATATCAGATATAATGTGGACATTTCTTCACGGTGTGGAGCTGCCTCAAAAAATTTAAAAATGTTTATCCCAATATCATTTATCAGAATGACAGTAGTGTCGTGACCACGGACGAGGGTGGATGCAGCTACCCACCGCAGTGCAGTGTTTAGTGTGCTCGCGGAAACAAACAAACAAATATAAAAAAATATTTTCAAACAAACAAAGTCACAGTGCAATAACATTGATTTGGATTACAGTGCATTAAAACATAACAATAGACATCAATAAATTCGCTAAAACAATAACACCAAATATCACAAATAGACAATTAAACGGAATGCAGAGAACCAAGCGAAGGGCTTACTTATGCCCTCCGCAGTAAAGCTCAGCATTTCGTTTCTTTCTTCTCCTCCTCCTTCTTCCTGGTCCCGTTAGGTGTGCAGGCGGCTGTGAGTGCACCGTGGGCTGAAGCGTGGCAAGATAAAGGCATAACACTCGTCTTGTCGCGTTTTGCTTTGCCTGCGGCGTAGGCTTGTCCGCTTGTGCAGCTGACTTTATACCTCTTTACAGTGGGTGGCGATGACAAAATTTCGTATAGACACCACAAATGTGCGTGGCTTGAGGGCGAATTTCTTCGCGGTCTATGCGTACGTTTGTACTCACCAACCGCATATAATGGCACTGGGTGAGACCCAGGTGTCTGAGGGTGCAGATCCACTGGATTTTCACTTGCCTGGTGGTACCCACTGCCATTATTTTCATCACACAGAGGCCTCGCCTTATATATTCGCAGTGATGTTGCGTACCAGTGTCAGCAACACCTTTGCACGACGGATGCCGAATTTAGCTCCATGTGGGTTAAGTTCAAAATCCACCCACTTATAACGTCGATGCTTTTAAAAGAGGTGTAAATCGACACTACTCCAACTTTTCCCCTTCCCACTAACCTTTACCCTTCTAAACCAACGAATGCTTTGCATGGATATGGGACATCCCCTGAGCTTGGTTCTATCTGCCATAACAAAAAAAAAAAAAAAATTTTAGAGGGAAAACAAGCAAACGCGGGGCCAGCAAAATGTTAGAGGGAAAACAAGCAAACGCGGGACTTTCTCATTGGGGACATTGATATGGAATACAGTATTATATCATTTACCGAAACGTGGCTAAAACCTAACACTTAACCTTGAAATTTTATCAAACAATTATACTGTTTATCGGAAAGACCGCAGCACTTTACACACTAATTTAAGATGTGGTGGAGTATTAATTGCTGTCAAATCTGATTATTTCTCGAAAGAGGAAATATTAGATGACGCTGTGATGATGATTAGATGATGGTGTTTACGTTATAATTGCCAACCTATGCATTTATATTACTTGTTCCTACATCCCACCGAGTTCTGTTGAGGAGATTTATATTAATCATCTTCGCTGCATACGCCGAGTTTCTGAGAAACTTCTACAGACGGATCACATGATGGTCCTTTGTGGCTTCAATCTACCTCACGTAAATTGGGAAAGATGCGTCGACGACACGGCTATTCTTTTACCATAACTTCAGGGGAATAACGAGTGTAATTTTCTGAATAACATAGGCCTTTTTCGAAGGCGACGATAAGGATATGAACAGGAAGTGTTCAATATAATATACAAAATATGAACAGGAAGAGACACACACACACACACACATGATCGGAGTTTTATGTGTCATCGCGAGTAGACGTATTGAAGTTGGTGGGCAAGTTTTTGCTTTATTTTTCCACGATATTTGGCAAGTTCAAGCTAAGGACGTGCTGTCTGGCTTGTGCTAGGTGTGCTTGCCTGTAAAAGCTATTCGTGACTTACTATTACTACTGCCTTTTTGTTAATTTAAATTAAATAAAATTCAATAAAATTGGTTGACTCATCATGGCAAGTAACGGGGGAAAAAATTCGGGTGTCGAAAAGAGCAGCTTGCTGAGCGGCTCGGCTAAACGTGTGACTCGCAGTAACAACAGCAACAACAATGCATTCAGTACTAGTAGTGCCGGAGCGTGGGCGAGCCCCGCCACCTCTGCATTCACTCGGTCCGCTGACACTCACCTCTCCTCAATAATGGCAATGCTGGACTTGAGATTTGCTGAATTGCGAGAGAGCATAATCCAACAGGTCTCTGCGTCTATTGCAAAGGCTGAGGATCGCATCATGAGCAGATTTGGTGAGATGAATGCTGTTAGCAACTTTAAACCACAACTGCTCTCATCTCGTGTTGATGAAATTACGAAATGTGAAAACTCTCTAAGAAGCGAATTGAAAGATGTCAACAAAAGGCTTGGCAAGCTTGAGATTGACTCGGTAGCTGCCGACTTGATTGTGACAAGCATTCCCCATTCCCATGGAGAAGACATCAAAGCATTGTACACCAAAATATGCAAGGCAGAGAGACTGAAAAGTTTCCAATGCGTTGAACCCATGTAAGCTGAGGCATCCAAGCCACAGATCGATCCCAACGGCAGCACTATATAGAGAAAAACAAGACAAGTCTCAATTTCTGTAAACATCGGCCGGAAGCCAGCAACCAACAAGGATTCCCCCCAAAAAATTTATACATTTAAAATCCAATATGAATCCTCAATGACACAGCTAATGAAGGAAGTCCCCTCAATCATTAAACCCGCGTGAGAATCCTCAATACTTACGTACTTATGATTCCCATGAGAATCTCAGTCCCCAGATAATTAATCCCCGGCTCACCACCTATCAGTCAGAAAATTGTTGCTTACTCACACTAACACGCACTGTACTTAAGGCAGGTGGTGCGCTTCAGCTATTTATACCCGCTCCCCGTATTAATTAGAACATGTATATACATAATACGCAATACTAATAACACCAACCTTTAATACCAAGTATAGAGGCACGGTGATACGAACCACAATGTGCGCACGCGAGTTTTGGAGCTCTTGAATTTTGTGAAAATTTATTATTCTTCAGAGTTTGTTGACTTTAAGTTAACTATAAATCTACCAAGTGATAGTTTGTGATCCGTGATCGGGTGTTGGTTTTTACCTAAAATACCTAAACAGTGCTGAAATTAAACATTAATCCAGAATTGTCAACATTAAACCATTGTTGTTGTTGTTGTTCCGTTAAACGAGCAAACTTTTACCTGTCTGCTTCACCGAATTGTTTTTGTCAGTTGGCTTCACCGGCAGTTTCGTTGTTCAGTGATTTTCGTACAGTGTAAAGTCTTGCATTTAAATGTTTGCGGAAAAAAAATAAAAGGCATTTATTATATAAAGACAAATTTTTTCGCCCTAATTAAATTAAATTACTGACTGTATACTATATATCTTCAAAACTAACTCAATAATGTCTTGTAAGTTCCGTGATTGCAAATTAAACAGCGAAACGGAGCGGTTAGTGTCTTGCTCTCTTTTGATGATCATATAAAATGTGTTGCATTCACAGGGATAATTGCGGACAAAATCGATATCGAGGGTGCTTTACGCTGGTCATGCATAAAGTGTAGATCAACTGACGCCGATGTAACTCATATGTTGCGTCAAGTGCGCTTAAACTTTCGTGAAATTAGACGCGATCTCACAGCGCTGCAAAAGAAGTTTTACGATTATTACCGAAGTGTAAACGGTCACAACAAAACTCTCATACTCTACACAGTAAGCTTAATGTATATACTTCTCAGCTGTCCGGAGATACACACTCTGTCATAAATTTACTGAGTCCTGGTGGAAGTGATATAGGATCTGATACAAACTCACTTCTAACTGTCCCAGATAATGCAGCAGTTAGAATGTGATTACTACGGAACCTAACTCATTAAGTGATGCAGCCCCTAATTCAGCCATAGCTACTGCGATTATCGCGAAAAGTACTGGTGCTATCCCTAAAAGACCTGTAACTGCTCTTCCAGGTTCACCTTCGGTGAAATAACTTGTTTTAGTACAGCCGAAAAAAAACCATCTTCATTTCTCGTTTTGCTAAATACTAAATACAAATTTAAATCGCAAAGATTTTATTCATCGTTAAATATAAATTAACCCGCGCATTTTAGTGGATCGTATCCTGAATCCAATATTTTGGCCAGATAATGAAATTATCAATTCACGAATATGTATATAGGCCCGAAAATATCAGATATAATGTGGACATTTCTTCACGGTGTGGAGCTGCCTCAAAAAATTTAAAAATGTTTATCCCAATATCATTTATCAGAATGACAGTAGTGTCGTGACCACGGACGAGGGTGGATGCAGCTACCCACCGCAGTGCAGTGTTTAGTGTGCTCGCGGAAACAAACAAATATAAAAAAATATTTTCAAACAAACAAAGTCACAGTGCAATAACATTGATTTGGATTACAGTGCATTAAAACATAACAATAGACATCAATAAATTCGCTAAAACAATAACACCAAATATCACAAATAGACAATTAAACGGAATGCAGAGAACCAAGCGAAGGGCTTACTTATGCCCTCCGCAGTAAAGCTCAGCATTTCGTTTCTTTCTTCTCCTCCTCCTTCTTCCTGGTCCCGTTAGGTGTGCAGGCGGCTGTGAGTGCACCGTGGGCTGAAGCGTGGCAAGATAAAGGCATAACACTCGTCTTGTCGCGTTTTGCTTTGCCTGCGGCGTAGGCTTGTCCGCTTGTGCAGCTGACTTTATACCTCTTTACAGTGGGTGGCGATGACAAAATTTCGTATAGACACCACAAATGTGCGTGGCTTGAGGGCGAATTTCTTCGCGGTCTATGCGTACGTTTGTACTCACCAACCGCATATAATGGCACTGGGTGAGACCCAGGTGTCTGAGGGTGCAGATCCACTGGATTTTCACTTGCCTGGTGGTACCCACTGCCATTATTTTCATCACACAGAGGCCTCGCCTTATATATTCGCAGTGATGTTGCGTACCAGTGTCAGCAACACCTTTGCACGACGGATGCCGAATTTAGCTCCATGTGGGTTAAGTTCAAAATCCACCCACTTATAACGTCGATGCTTTTAAAAGAGGTGTAAATCGACACTACTCCAACTTTTCCCCTTCCCACTAACCTTTACCCTTCTAAACCAACGAATGCTTTGCATGGATATGGGACATCCCCTGAGCTTGGTTCTATCTGCCATAACAAAAAAAAAAAAAAAATTTTAGAGGGAAAACAAGCAAACGCGGGGCCAGCAAAATGTTAGAGGGAAAACAAGCAAACGCGGGACTTTCTCATTGGGGACATTGATATGGAATACAGTATTATATCATTTACCGAAACGTGGCTAAAACCTAACACTTAACCTTGAAATTTTATCAAACAATTATACTGTTTATCGGAAAGACCGCAGCACTTTACACACTAATTTAAGATGTGGTGGAGTATTAATTGCTGTCAAATCTGATTATTTCTCGAAAGAGGAAATATTAGATGACGCTGTGATGATGATTAGATGATGGTGTTTACGTTATAATTGCCAACCTATGCATTTATATTACTTGTTCCTACATCCCACCGAGTTCTGTTGAGGAGATTTATATTAATCATCTTCGCTGCATACGCCGAGTTTCTGAGAAACTTCTACAGACGGATCACATGATGGTCCTTTGTGGCTTCAATCTACCTCACGTAAATTGGGAAAGATGCGTCGACGACACGGCTATTCTTTTACCATAACTTCAGGGGAATAACGAGTGTAATTTTCTGAATAACGTAGGCCTTTTTCGAAGGCGACGATAAGGATATGAACAGGAAGTGTTCAATATAATATACAAAATATGAACTGGAAGAGACACACACACACACACACATGATCGGAGTTTTATGTGTCATCGCGAGTAGACGTATTGAAGTTGGTGGGCAAGTTTTTGCTTTATTTTTCCACGATATTTGGCAAGTTCAAGCTAAGGACGTGCTGTCTGGCTTGTGCTAGGTGTGCTTGCCTGTAAAAGCTATTCGTGACTTACTATTACTACTGCCTTTTTGTTAATTTAAATTAAATAAAATTCAATAAAATTGGTTGACTCATCATGGCAAGTAACGGGGGAAAAAATTCGGGTGTCGAAAAGAGCAGCTTGCTGAGCGGCTCGGCTAAACGTGTGACTCGCAGTAACAACAGCAACAACAATGCATTCAGTACTAGTAGTGCCGGAGCGTGGGCGAGCCCCGCCACCTCTGCATTCACTCGGTCCGCTGACACTCACCTCTCCTCAATAATGGCAATGCTGGACTTGAGATTTGCTGAATTGCGAGAGAGCATAATCCAACAGGTCTCTGCGTCTATTGCAAAGGCTGAGGATCGCATCATGAGCAGATTTGGTGAGATGAATGCTGTTAGCAACTTTAAACCACAACTGCTCTCATCTCGTGTTGATGAAATTACGAAATGTGAAAACTCTCTAAGAAGCGAATTGAAAGATGTCAACAAAAGGCTTGGCAAGCTTGAGATTGACTCGGTAGCTGCCGACTTGATTGTGACAAGCATTCCCCATTCCCATGGAGAAGACATCAAAGCATTGTACACCAAAATATGCAAGGCAGAGAGACTGAAAGTTTCCAATGCGTTGAACCGATGTAAGCTGAGGCATCCAAGCCACAGATCGATCCCAACGGCAGCACTATATAGAGAAAAACAAGACAAGTCTCAATTTCTGTAAACATCGGCCGGAAGCCAGCAACCAACAAGGATTCCCCCCAAAAAATTTATACATTTAAAATCCAATATGAATCCTCAATGACACAGCTAATGAAGGAAGTCCCCTCAATCATTAAACCCGCGTGAGAATCCTCAATACTTACGTACTTATGATTCCCATGAGAATCTCAGTCCCCAGATAATTAATCCCCGGCTCACCACCTATCAGTCAGAAAATTGTTGCTTACTCACACTAACACGCACTGTACTTAAGGCAGGTGGTGCGCTTCAGCTATTTATACCCGCTCCCCGTATTAATTAGAACATGTATATACATAATACGCAATACTAATAACACCAACCTTTAATACCAAGTATAGAGGCACGGTGATACGAACCACACTGTGCGCACGCGAGTTTTGGAGCTCTTGAATTTTGTGAAAATTTATTATTCTTCAGAGTTTGTTGACTTTAAGTTAACTATAAATCTACCAAGTGATAGTTTGTGATCCGTGATCGGGTGTTGGTTTTTACCTAAAATACCTAAACAGTGCTGAAATTAAACATTAATCCAGAATTGTCAACATTAAACCATTGTTGTTGTTGTTGTTGTTCCGTTAAACGAGCAAACTTTTACCTGTCTGCTTCACCGAATTGTTTTTGTCAGTTGGCTTCACCGGCAGTTTCGTTGTTCAGTGATTTTCGTACAGTGTAAAGTCTTGCATTTAAATGTTTGCGGAAAAAAAATAAAAGGCATTTATTATATAAAGACAAATTTTTTCGCCCTAATTAAATTAAATTACTGACTGTATACTATATATCTTCAAAACTAACTCAATAATGTAAGTTCCGTGATTGCAAATTAAACAGCGAAACGGAACGGTTAGTGTCTTGCTCTCTTTTGATGATCATATAAAATGTGTTGCATTCACAGGGATAATTGCGGACAAAATCGATATCGAGGGTGCTTTACGCTGGTCATGCATAAAGTGTAGATCAACTGACGCCGATGTAACTCATATGTTGCGTCAAGTGCGCTTAAACTTTCGTGAAATTAGTCGCGATCTCACAGCGCTGCAAAAGAAGTTTTACGATTATTACCGAAGTGTAAACGGTCACAACAAAACTCTCATACTCTACACAGTAAGCTTAATGTATATACTTCTCAGCTGTCCGTAGATACACACTCTGTCATAAATTTACTGAGTCCTGATGGAAGTGATATAGGATCTGATACAAACGCACTTCTAACTGTCCCAGATAATGCAGCAGTTAGAATGTGATTACTACGGAACCTAACTCATTAAGTGATGCAGCCCCTAATTCAGCCATAGCTAATGCGATTATCGCGAAAAGTACTGGTGCTATCCCTAAAAGACCTGTAACTGCTCTTCCAGGTTCACCTTCGGTGAAATAACTTGTTTTAGTACAGCCGAAAAAAAACCATCTTCATTTCTCGTTTTGCTAAATACTAAATACAAATTTAAATCGCAAAGATTTTATTCATCGTTAAATATAAATTAACCCGCGCATTTTAGTGGATCGTATCCTGAATCCAATATTTTGGCCAGATAATGAAATTATCAATTCACGAATATGTATATAGGCCCGAAAATATCAGATATAATGTGGACATTTCTTCACGGTGTGGAGCTGCCTCAAAAAATTTAAAAATGTTTATCCCAATATCATTTATCAGAATGACAGTAGTGTCGTGACCACGGACGAGGGTGGATGCAGCTACCCACCGCAGTGCAGTGTTTAGTGTGCTCGCGGAAACAAACAAACAAATATAAAAAAATATTTTCAAACAAACAAAGTCACAGTGCAATAACATTGATTTGGATTACAGTGCATTAAAACATAACAATAGACATCAATAAATTCGCTAAAACAATAACACCAAATATCACAAATAGACAATTAAACGGAATGCAGAGAACCAAGCGAAGGGCTTACTTATGCCCTCCGCAGTAAAGCTCAGCATTTCGTTTCTTTCTTCTCCTCCTCCTTCTTCCTGGTCCCGTTAGGTGTGCAGGCGGCTGTGAGTGCACCGTGGGCTGAAGCGTGGCAAGATAAAGGCATAACACTCGTCTTGTCGCGTTTTGCTTTGCCTGCGGCGTAGGCTTGTCCGCTTGTGCAGCTGACTTTATACCTCTTTACAGTGGGTGGCGATGACAAAATTTCGTATAGACACCACAAATGTGCGTGGCTTGAGGGCGAATTTCTTCGCGGTCTATGCGTACGTTTGTACTCACCAACCGCATATAATGGCACTGGGTGAGACCCAGGTGTCTGAGGGTGCAGATCCACTGGATTTTCACTTGCCTGGTGGTACCCACTGCCATTATTTTCATCACACAGAGGCCTCGCCTTATATATTCGCAGTGATGTTGCGTACCAGTGTCAGCAACACCTTTGCACGACGGATGCCGAATTTAGCTCCATGTGGGTTAAGTTCAAAATCCAGTCGCACATCCTGCACTTCTGCTTCATTTATAGAAGCCCGGGTCTAGAGAGGCTGCCAACTTTTGATAAACTTGACAGTCTCTCTGATTCGATTTCTAAAATCCTGGAATCGTATCCGAACAGTGAAATTGTTGTTGCTGGTGATTTCAATGTTCATAATTCCAATTGACTACGTCATTCGAGTCACAAAACACCTGAGGGTTTGTATGTTGAGTTATTTGCTGAGTCTAATAATTTGACTCAATTAGTGAAGGAACCAACGCACTTTCCCTGCGTTGATGAGCAAACCCAAAATATTCTGGACCTTTTTCTAACTTCACATCACAGCAAGTATGATGTGAATGTTCTTGCACCTCTTGGTAATTCGGACCACGCTACAATTTCTGCTACCTTCCCATATTCTAGTCTTCAATCCGCTCATCAGCCAGCTCCGAAGCGGACAGTGTGGCTTTATGAGAAGGCTAATTGGGATGCGCTGAACTCCTTTTTCAGCCGTTTCAATTGGCAATTGTGTTTCAGGGATAGAAACATAAATGCTGCAGCAAAATTGGTAGAAAATATAATTTTATTTGGTATGAGGTCTTTCATACCTAATAAAAGAATTTCCATTAAACCAAAAGACCATTCCTGGTTTAATGCGACTTGCAGACAAGCAGTCAGGTCTAAAGAGGAAGCATTTAGGAATTGGCGTTTAAATAAAACTGCTGATACTAAACTGCTGCGCAATCAGGCCAGAAATACGTGCAATGCCACTCTAAAGCGCGAAAAAGTTCTCTACGAACAGCGCCTTAGACGCAGAGTTCTTGAATACCATAAGGGTAGCAAGAACTTTTGATCGTTCGTGGGGAGGGTGAAGAATCAGACGCGATCGTCTATTCCAACTCTCCTCAAGGACGATCAGATCTTCACTCACTCGGTTGATAAGGCAAACTTATTAGCCAAAATGTTTGCTGAAAACTGCTCTCTTCCTGAGAGTAGCCAACCACTACCCGTGATCGACGGTGTGTCTCATATTATGCCTGAGATGCACTTTCGAACGCGGGCTGTTAAAAGAGTGCTTGTAAACCTCAACGTCAATAAATCCTCGGGACCGGATGGCTTTTCAGCCCACGTGTTGAGAAAGTGCGCCTCAACATTGGCTCGGCCATTGCGCAATCTGTTTAACTTATCGTTCACTTCAGGAGTTTTTCCTATTTCCTGGAAGATTGCCAATGTGCAGCCAGTTCCCAAAAAAGGTGAGGCTACGAATCCTGCCAATTACCGGCCCATAGCAATCTGCTCAATGCTCTCCAAAGTTATGGAGAGCGTTATAAATTTTATCCTGATGAGGTATCTGGAGAGCAATCAATTGGTCAGCGATCGCCAGTACGGTTTCCGTGCTCACCGCTCCACAGGCGATTTGATGGCGTTCCTCACTGAGCGGTGGAACAGTTGTGTTCACCAATTCGGTCAGAGTAAGGTTGTTGCTCTGGATATCTCCAAGGCATTTGACCGAGTGTGGCATAAAGCACTCGTGTCTAAACTGGCTGCTTATGGTGTCGGTGATACATTCACTCGATGGATATCGAGTTTCCTCAGCGGCCGTTCTATTCGGGTTGTGATAGACGGCTTTGCTTCCGAAGAGCACTCCATAAACGCTGGAGTTCCGCAGGGTTCGGTCCTGTCTCCAACACTTTTTCTCATTTTTATCAATGACCTTCTGTCATTGACATCAAACCCCGTCTACTCGTTTGCTGATGACAGCAGCATTTGTCATTCATATTCATTCTCCAGGCGTCCTTCTATTCTGGAGATCAATAGAAAACGTAGAATTATGAATGACACACTCCAATCTGACCTCAACAAAATCCAGGAGTGGGGTCAAGCGAATCGGGTTGATTTTAATGCGCGGAAGACCCAATGCTGTTTGTTGACCCACAAGCGTCTGGCGGGCGACAACTTTCCACCTTTAAATATGGGTGGTGTGGATATTAATGAGTCGGAGGCTCTTGATGTTCTGGGCATGTCAATACAATGCGATCTTCGTTGGAACGATCACATTTTTGATGTGTCGAAAGAAGCAGCCAAGTGCTTAGGCTTTTTAAAGCGGTGCAAGAAATACTTCACTTCAACCGACCTTCGTTGTATCTACACCACTTATATCCGGCCGAAAATGGAGTACAACTCGCATATTTGGTCTGGAGCTTCGAAAGCATATCTTCAGCTTCTGGACCGTATACAAGGTCGTGCGATAAAACTTATAGGGGACAGTAGGGTATCCAGCTCTATTGAAACCTTGGGATGTCGTCGGGATGTGGGGTGTGTAACCTTATTTTACCGTTACTTTAATGGTAACTGTTCCTTTGAAGTAGCCAGCCTGATCCCTTCGGTTCAGGTATTCAACAGATCTACTCGGCTTTCCAGAGCGGTGCACCCCTTTTACGTCTCGATCCCGTTCCATCCCACTACCCACTACCGCGATAATTCGTTCTTCGGTCGCGCAGTTAAACTGTGGAATAGTCTCCCTGCGCATGTTTTCCCACCCACTTATAACGTCGATGCTTTTAAAAGAGGTGTAAATCGACCCTACTCCCACTTTTCCCCTTCCCACTAACCTTTACCCTTCTAAACCAACGAATGCTTTGCATGGATAGGGGACATCCCCTGAGCTTGGTTCTATCTGCCATAACAAAAAAAAAAAAAAAATGTTAGAGGGAAAACAAGCAATCGCGGGGCCAGCAAAATGTTAGAGGGAAAACAAGCAAACGCGGGACTTTCTCATTGGGGACATTGATATGGAATACAGTATTATATCATTTACCGAAACGTGGCTAAAACCTAACACTTAACCTTGAAATTTTATCAAACAATTATACTGTTTATCGGAAAGACCGCAGCACTTTACACACTAATTTAAGATGTGGTGGAGTATTAATTGCTGTCAAATCTGATTATTTCTCGAAAGAGGAAATATTAGATGACGCTGTGATGATGATTAGATGATGGTGTTTACGTTATAATTGCCAACCTATGCATTTATATTACTTGTTCCTACATCCCACCGAGTTCTGTTGAGGAGATTTATATTAATCATCTTCGCTGCATACGCCGAGTTTCTGAGAAACTTCTACAGACGGATCACATGATGGTCCTTTGTGGCTTCAATCTACCTCACGTAAATTGGGAAAGATGCGTCGACGACACGGCTATTCTTTTACCATAACTTCAGGGGAATAACGAGTGTAATTTTCTGAATAACATAGGCCTTTTTCGAAGGCGACGATAAGGATATGAACAGGAAGTGTTCAATATAATATACAAAATATGAACAGGAAGAGACACACACATACACATGATCGGAGTTTTATGTGTCATCGCGAGTAGACGTATTGAAGTTGGTGGGCAAGTTTTTGCTTTATTTTTCCACAATATTTGGCAAGTTCGAGCTGAGGACGTGCTGTCTTGCTTGTGCTAGGTGTGCTTGCCTGTGAAAGCTATTCGTGACTTATTATTACTACTGCCTTTTTGTTAATTTAAATTAAATAAAATTCAATAAAATTGGTTGACTCGTCATGGCAAGTAACGGGTTAAAAAATTCGGGCGTCGAAAAGAACAGCTTGCTGAGCGGCTCGGCTAAACGTGTGACTCGCAGTAACAACAGCAACAACAATGCATTCAGTACTAGTAGTGCCGGAGCGTGGGCGAGCCCCGCCACCTCTGCATTCGCTCGGTCCGCTGACACTCACCTCTCCTCAATAATGGCAATGCTGGACTTGAGATTTGCTGAATTGCGAGAGAGCATAATCCAACAGGTCTCTGCGTCTATTGCAAAGGCTGAGGATCGCATCATGAGCAGATTTGGTGAGATGAATGCTGTTAGCAACTTTAAACCACAACTGCTCTCATCTCGTGTTGATGAAATTACGAAATGTGAAAACTCTCTAAGAAGCGAATTGAAAGATGTCAACAAAAGGCTTGGCAAGCTTGAGATTGACTCGGTAGCTGCCGACTTGATTGTGACAAGCATTCCCCATTCCCATGGAGAAGACATCAAAGCATTGTACACCAAAATATGCAAGGCAGAGAGACTGAAAAGTTTCCAATGCGTTGACCCCATGTAAGCTGAGGCACCCAAGCCACAGATCGATCCCAACGGCAGCACTATATAGAGAAAAACAAGACAAGTCTCAATTTCTGTAAACATCGGCCGGAAGCCAGCAACCAACAAGGATTCCCCCCAAAAAATTTATACATTTAAAATCCAATATGAATCCTCAATGACACAGCTAATGAAGGAAGTCCCCTCAATCATTAAACCCGCGTGAGAATCCTCAATACTCACGTACTTATGATTCCCATGAGAATCTCAGTCCCCAGATAATTAATCCCCGGCTCACCACCTATCAGTCAGAAAATTGTTGCTTACTCACACTAACACGCACTGTACTTAAGGCAGGTGGTGCGCTTCAGCTATTTACACCCGCTCCCCGTATTAATTATAACATGTATATACATAATACGCAATACTAATAACACCAACCTTTAATACCAAGTATAGAGGCACGGTGATACGAACCACACTGTGCGCACGCGAGTTTTGGAGCTCTTGAATTTTGTGAAAATTTATTATTCTTCAGAGTTTGTTGACTTTAAGTTAACTATAAATCTACCAAGTGATAGTTTGTGATCCGTGATCGGGTGTTGGTTTTTACCTAAAATACCTAAACAGTGCTGAAATTAAACATTAATCCAGAATTGTCAACATTAAACCATTGTTGTTGTTGTTGTTCCGTTAAACGAGCAAACTTTTACCTGTCTGCTTCACCGAATTGTTTTTGTCAGTTGGCTTCACCGGCAGTTTCGTTGTTCAGTGATTTTCGTACAGTGTAAAGTCTTGCATTTAAATGTTTGCGGAAAAAAAAATAAAAGGCATTTATTATATAAAGACAAATTTTTTCGCCCTAATTAAATTAAATTACTGACTGTATACTATATATCTTCAAAACTAACTCAATAATGTCTTGTAAGTTCCGTGATTGCAAAAAAAACAGCGAAACGGAACGGTTAGTGTCTTGCTCTCTTTTGATGATCATATAAAATGTGTTGCATTCACAGGGATAATTGCGGACAAAATCGATATCGAGGGTGCTTTACGCTGGTCATGCATAAAGTGTAGATCAACTGACGCCGATGTAACTCATATGTTGCGTCAAGTGCGCTTAAACTTTCGTGAAATTAGTCGCGATCTCACAGCGCTGCAAAAGAAGCTTTACGATTATTACCGAAGTGTAAACGGTCACAACAAAACTCTCATACTCTACACAGTAAGCTTAATGTATATACTTCTCAGCTGTCCGGAGATACACACTCTGTCATAAATTTACTGAGTCCTGGTGGAAGTGATATAGGATCTGATACAAACTCACTTCTAACTGTCCCAGATAATGCAGCAGTTAGAATGTGATTACTACGGAACCTAACTCATTAAGTGATGCAGCCCCTAATTCAGCCATAGCTACTGCGATTATCGCGAAAAGTACTGGTGCTATCCCTAAAAGACCTGTAACTGCTCTTCCAGGTTCACCTTCGGTGAAATAACTTGTTTTAGTACAGCCGAAAAAAACCATCTTCATTTCTCGTTTTGCTAAATACTAAATACAAATTTAAATCGCAAAGATTTTATTCATCGTTAAATATAAATTAACCCGCGCATTTTAGTGGATCGTATCCTGAATCCAATATTTTGGCCAGATAATGAAATTATCAATTCACGAATATGTATATAGGCCCGAAAATATCAGATATAATGTGGACATTTCTTCACGGTGTGGAGCTGCCTCAAAAAATTTAAAAATGTTTATCTCAATATCATTTATCAGAATGACAGTAGTGTCGTGACCACGGACGAGGGTGGATGCAGCTACCCACCGCAGTGCAGTGTTTAGTGTGCTCGCGGAAACAAACAAACAAATATAAAAAAATATTTTCAAACAAACAAAGTCACAGTGCAATAACATTGATTTGGATTACAGTGCATTAAAACATAACAATAGACATCAATAAATTCGCTAAAACAATAACACCAAATATCACAAATAGACAATTAAACGGAATGCAGAGAACCAAGTGAAGGGCTTACTTATGCCCTCCGCAGTAAAGCTCAGCATTTCGTTTCTTTCTTCTCCTCCTCCTTCTTCCTGGTCCCGTTAGGTGTGCAGGCGGCTGTGAGTGCACCGTGGGCTGAAGCGTGGCAAGATAAAGGCATAACACTCGTCTTGTCGCGTTTTGCTTTGCCTGCGGCGTAGGCTTGTCCGCTTGTGCAGCTGACTTTATACCTCTTTACAGTGGGTGGCGATGACAAAATTTCGTATAGACACCACAAATGTGCGTGGCTTGAGGGCGAATTTCTTCGCGGTCTATGCGTACGTTTGTACTCACCAACCGCATATAATGGCACTGGGTGAGACCCAGGTGTCTGAGGGTGCAGATCCACTGGATTTTCACTTGCCTGGTGGTACCCACTGCCATTATTTTCATCACACAGAGGCCTCGCCTTATATATTCTTAGTGATGTTGCGTACCAGTGTCAGCAACACCTTTGCACGACGGATGCCGAATTTAGCTCCATGTGGGTTAAGTTCAAAATCCAGTCGCACATCCTGCACTTCTGCTTCATTTATAGAAGCCCGGGTCTGGAGAGGCTGTCAACTTTTGATAAACTTGACAGTCTCTCTGATTCGATTTCTAAATGCGTTGATGGGCAAAACCAAAATATTCTGGACCTTTTTTTAACTTCGCATCACAGCAAGTATGATGTGAATGTTCTTGCACCTCTTGGTAATTCGGACCACGCTACAATTTCTGCTACCTTCCCATATTCTAGTCTTCAATCCGCTCATCAGCCAGCTCCGAAGCGGACAGTGTGGCTTTATGAGAAGGCTAATTGGGATGCGCTGAACTCCTTTTTCAGCCGTTTCAATTGGCAATTGTGTTTCAGGGATAGAAACATAAATGCTGCAGCAAAATTGGTAGAAAATATAATTTTATTTGGTATGAGGTCTTTCATACCTAATAAAAGAATTTCCATTAAACCAAAAGACCATTCCTGGTTTAATGCGACTTGCAGACAAGCAGTCAGGTCTAAAGAGGAAGCATTTAGGAATTGGCGTTTAAATAAAACTGCTGATACTAAACTGCTGCGCAATCAGGCCAGAAATACGTGCAATGCCACTCTAAAGCGCGAAAAAGTTCTCTACGAACAGCGCCTTAGACGCAGAGTTCTTGAATACCATAAGGGTAGCAAGAACTTTTGGTCGTTCGTGGGGAGGGTGAAGAATCAGACGCGATCGTCTATTCCAACTCTCCTCAAGGACGATCAGATCTTCACTCACTCGGTTGATGAGGCAAACTTATTAGCCAAAATGTTTGCTGACAACTGTTTAACTTATCGTTCACTTCAGGAGTTTTTCCTATTTCCTGGAAGATTGCCAATGTGCAGCCAGTTCCCAAAAAAGGTGAGGCTACGAATCCTGCCAATTACCGGCCCATAGCAATCTGCTCAATGCTCTCCAAAGTTATGGAGAGCGTTATAAATTTTAACCTGATGAGGTATCTGGAGAGCAATCAATTGGTCAGCGATCGCCAGTACGGTTTCCGTGCTCACCGCTCCACAGGCGATTTGATGGCGTTCCTCACTGAGCGGTGGAACAGTTGTGTTCACCAATTCGGTCAGAGTAAGGTTGTTGCTCTGGATATCTCCAAGGCATTTGACCGAGTGTGGCATAAAGCACTCGTGTCTAAACTGGCTGCTTATGGTGTCGGTGATACATTCACTCGATGGATATCGAGTTTCCTCAGCGGCCGTTCTATTCGGGTTGTGATAGACGGCTTTGCTTCCGAAGAGCACTCCATAAACGCTGGAGTTCCGCAGGGTTCGGTCCTGTCTCCAACACTTTTTCTCATTTTTATCAATGACCTTCTGTCATTGACATCAAACCCCGTCTACTCGTTTGCTGATGACAGCAGCATTTGTCATTCATATTCATTCTCCAGGCGTCCTTCTATTCTGGAGATCAATAGAAAACGTAGAATTATGAATGACACACTCCAATCTGACCTCAACAAAATCCAGGAGTGGGGTCAAGCGAATCGGGTTGATTTTAATGCGCGGAAGACCCAATGCTGTTTGTTGACCCACAAGCGTCTGGCGGGCGACAACTTTCCACCTTTAAATATGGGTGGTGTGGATATTAATGAGTCGGAGGCTCTTGATGTTCTGGGCATGTCAATACAATGCGATCTTCGTTGGAACGATCACATTTTTTATGTGTCGAAAGAAGCAGCCAAGTGCTTAGGCTTTTTAAAGCGGTGCAAGAAATACTTCACTTCAACCGACCTTCGTTGTATCTACACCACTTATATCCGGCCGAAAATGGAGTACAACTCGCATATTTGGTCTGGAGCTTCGAAAGCATATCTTCAGCTTCTGGACCGTATACAAGGTCGTGTGATATAGGGGACAGTAGGGTATCCAGCTCTATTGAAACCTTGGGATGTCGTCGGGATGTGGGGTGTGTAACCTTATTTTACCGTTACTTTAATGGTAACTGTTCCTTTGAAGTAGCCAGCCTGATCCCTTCGGTTCAGGTATTCAACAGATCTACTCGGCTTTCCAGAGCGGTGCACCCCTTTTACGTCTCGATCCCGTTCCATCCCACTACCCACTACCGCGATAATTCGTTCTTCGGTCGCGCAGTTAAACTGTGGAATAGTCTCCCTGCGCATGTTTTCCCACCCACTTATAACGTCGATGCTTTTAAAAGAGGTGTAAATCGACACTACTCCCACTTTTCCCCTTCCCACTAACCTTTACCCTTCTAAACCAACGAATGCTTTGCATGGATAGGGGACATCCCCTGAGCTTGGTTCTATCTGCCATAACAAAAAAAAAAAAAAATGTTAGAGGGAAAACAAGCAATCGCGGGGCCAGCAAAATGTTAGAGGGAAAACAAGCAAACGCGGGACTTTCTCATTGGGGACATTGATATGGAATACAGTATTATATCATTTACCGAAACGTGGCTAAAACCTAACACTTAACCTTGAAATTTTATCAAAGAATTATACTGTTTATCGGAAAGACCGCAGCACTTTACACACTAATTTAAGATGTGGTGGAGTATTAATTGCTGTCAAATCTGATTATTTCTCGAAAGAGGAAATATTAGATGACGCTGTGATGATGATTAGATGATGGTGTTTACGTTATAATTGCCAACCTATGCATTTATATTACTTGTTCCTACATCCCACCGAGTTCTGTTGAGGAGATTTATATTAATCATCTTCGCTGCATACGCCGAGTTTCTGAGAAACTTCTACAGACGGATCACATGATGGTCCTTTGTGGCTTCAATCCACCTCACGTAAATTGGGAAAGATGCGTCGACGACACGGCTATTCTTTTACCATAACTTCAGGGGAATAACGAGTGTAATTTTCTGAATAACATAGGCCTTTTTCGAAGGCGACGATAAGGATATGAACAGGAAGTGTTCAATATAATATACAAAATATGAACAGGAAGAGACACACACACATGATCGGAGTTTTATGTGTCATCGCGAGTAGACGTATTGAAGTTGGTGGGCAAGTTTTTGCTTTATTTTTCCACAATATTTGGCAAGTTCGAGCTGAGGACGTGCTGTCTTGCTTGTGCTAGGTGTGCTTGCCTGTGAAAGCTATTCGTGACTTATTATTACTACTGCCTTTTTGTTAATTTAAATTAAATAAAATTCAATAAAATTGGTTGACTCGTCATGGCAAGTAACGGGGGAAAAAATTCGGGCGTCGAAAAGAACAGCTTGCTGAGCGGCTCGGCTAAACGTGTGACTCGCAGTAACAACAGCAACAACAATGCATTCAGTACTAGTAGTGCCGGAGCGTGGGCGAGCCCCGCCACCTCTGCATTCGCTCGGTCCGCTGACACTCACCTCTCCTCAATAATGGCAATGCTGGACTTGAGATTTGCTGAATTGCGAGAGAGCATAATCCAACAGGTCTCTGCGTCTATTGCAAAGGCTGAGGATCGCATCATGAGCAGATTTGGTGAGATGAATGCTGTTAGCAACTTTAAACCACAACTGCTCTCATCTCGTGTTGATGAAATTACGAAATGTGAAAACTCTCTAAGAAGCGAATTGAAAGATGTCAACAAAAGGCTTGGCAAGCTTGAGATTGACTCGGTAGCTGCCGACTTGATTGTGACAAGCATTCCCCATTCCCATGGAGAAGACATCAAAGCATTGTACACCAAAATATGCAAGGCAGAGAGACTGAAAAGTTTCCAATGCGTTGACCCCATGTAAGCTGAGGCACCCAAGCCACAGATCGATCCCAACGGCAGCACTATATAGAGAAAAACAAGACAAGTCTCAATTTCTGTAAACATCGGCCGGAAGCCAGCAACCAACAAGGATTCCCCCCAAAAAATTTATACATTTAAAATCCAATATGAATCCTCAATGACACAGCTAATGAAGGAAGTCCCCTCAATCATTAAACCCGCGTGAGAATCCTCAATACTCACGTACTTATGATTCCCATGAGAATCTCAGTCCCCAGATAATTAATCCCCGGCTCACCACCTATCAGTCAGAAAATTGTTGCTTACTCACACTAACACGCACTGTACTTAAGGCAGGTGGTGCGCTTCAGCTATTTACACCCGCTCCCCGTATTAATTATAACATGTATATACATAATACGCAATACTAATAACACCAACCTTTAATACCAAGTATAGAGGCACGGTGATACGAACCACACTGTGCGCACGCGAGTTTTGGAGCTCTTGAATTTTGTGAAAATTTATTATTCTTCAGAGTTTGTTGACTTTAAGTTAACTATAAATCTACCAAGTGATAGTTTGTGATCCGTGATCGGGTGTTGGTTTTTACCTAAAATACCTAAACAGTGCTGAAATTAAACATTAATCCAGAATTGTCAACATTAAACCATTGTTGTTGTTGTTGTTCCGTTAAACGAGCAAACTTTTACCTGTCTGCTTCACCGAATTGTTTTTGTCAGTTGGCTTCACCGGCAGTTTCGTTGTTCAGTGATTTTCGTACAGTGTAAAGTCTTGCATTTAAATGTTTGCGGAAAAAAAATAAAAGGCATTTATTATATAAAGACAAATTTTTTCGCCCTAATTAAATTAAATTACTGACTGTATACTATATATCTTCAAAACTAACTCAATAATGTAAGTTCCGTGATTGCAAATTAAACAGCGAAACGGAACGGTTAGTGTCTTGCCCTCTTTTGATGATCATATAAAATGTGTTGCATTCACAGGGATAATTGCGGACAAAATCGATATCGAGGGTGCTTTACGCTGGTCATGCATAAAGTGTAGATCAACTGACGCCGATGTAACTCATATGTTGCGTCAAGTGCGCTTAAACTTTCGTGAAATTAGTCGCGATCTCACAGCGCTGCAAAAGAAGTTTTACGATTATTACCGAAGTGTAAACGGTCACAACAAAACTCTCATACTCTACACAGTAAGCTTAATGTATATACTTCTCAGCTGTCCGGAGATACACACTCTGTCATAAATTTACTGAGTCCTGATGGAAGTGATATAGGATCTGATACAAACGCACTTCTAACTGTCCCAGATAATGCAGCAGTTAGAATGTGATTACTACGGAACCTAACTCATTAAGTGATGCAGCCCCTAATTCAGCCATAGCTACTGCGATTATCGCGAAAAGTACTAGTGCTATCCCTAAAAGACCTGTAACTGCTCTTCCAGGTTCACCTTCGGTGAAATAACTTGTTTTAGTACAGCCGAAAAAAAACCATCTTCATTTCTCGTTTTGCTAAATACTAAATACAAATTTAAATCGCAAAGATTTTATTCATCGTTAAATATAAATTAACCCGCGCATTTTAGTGGATCGTATCCTGAATCCAATATTTTGGCCAGATAATGAAATTATCAATTCACGAATATGTATATAGGCCCGAAAATATCAGATATAATGTGGACATTTCTTCACGGTGTGGAGCTGCCTCAAAAAATTTAAAAATGTTTATCCCAATATCATTTATCAGAATGACAGTAGTGTCGTGACCACGGACGAGGGTGGATGCAGCTACCCACCGCAGTGCAGTGTTTAGTGTGCTCGCGGAAACAAACAAACAAATATAAAAAAATATTTTCAAACAAACAAAGTCACAGTGCAATAACATTGATTTGGATTACAGTGCATTAAAACATAACAATAGACATCAATAAATTCGCTAAAACAATAACACCAAATATCACAAATAGACAATTAAACGGAATGCAGAGAACCAAGCGAAGGGCTTACTTATGCCCTCCGCAGTAAAGCTCAGCATTTCGTTTCTTTCTTCTCCTCCTCCTTCTTCCTGGTCCCGTTAGGTGTGCAGGCGGCTGTGAGTGCACCGTGGGCTGAAGCGTGGCAAGATAAAGGCATAACACTCGTCTTGTCGCGTTTTGCTTTGCCTGCGGCGTAGGCTTGTCCGCTTGTGCAGCTGACTTTATACCTCTTTACAGTGGGTGGCGATGACAAAATTTCGTATAGACACCACAAATGTGCGTGGCTTGAGGGCGAATTTCTTCGCGGTCTATGCGTACGTTTGTACTCACCAACCGCATATAATGGCACTGGGTGAGACCCAGGTGTCTGAGGGTGCAGATCCACTGGATTTTCACTTGCCTGGTGGTACCCACTGCCATTATTTTCATCACACAGAGGCCTCGCCTTATATATTCGCAGTGATGTTGCGTACCAGTGTCAGCAACACCTTTGCACGACGGATGCCGAATTTAGCTCCATGTGGGTTAAGTTCAAAATCCAGTCGCACATCCTGCACTTCTGCTTCATTTATAGAAGCCCGGGTCTAGAGAGGCTGCCAACTTTTGATAAACTTGACAGTCTCTCTGATTCGATTTCTAAAATCCTGGAATCGTATCCGAACAGTGAAATTGTTGTTGCTGGTGATTTCAATGTTCATAATTCCAATTGGCTACGTCATTCGAGTCACAAAACACCTGAGGGTTTGTATGTTGAGTTATTTGCTGAGTCTAATAATTTGACTCAATTAGTGAAGGAACCAACGCACTTTCCCTGCGTTGATGAGCAAACCCAAAATATTCTGGACCTTTTTCTAACTTCACATCACAGCAAGTATGATGTGAATGTTCTTGCACCTCTTGGTAATTCGGACCACGCTACAATTTCTGCTACCTTCCCATATTCTAGTCTTTAATCCGCTCATCAGCCAGCTCCGAAGCGGACAGTGTGGCTTTATGAGAAGGCTAATTGGGATGCGCTGAACTCCTTTTTCAGCCGTTTCAATTGGCAATTGTGTTTCAGGGATAGAAACATAAATGCTGCAGCAAAATTGGTAGAAAATATAATTTTATTTGGTATGAGGTCTTTCATACCTAATAAAAGAATTTCCATTAAACCAAAAGACCATTCCTGGTTTAATGCGACTTGCAGACAAGCAGTCAGGTCTAAAGAGGAAGCATTTAGGAATTGGCGTTTAAATAAAACTGCTGATACTAAACTGCTGCGCAATCAGGCCAGAAATACGTGCAATGCCACTCTAAAGCGCGAAAAAGTTCTCTACGAACAGCGCCTTAGACGCAGAGTTCTTGAATACCATAAGGGTAGCAAGAACTTTTGGTCGTTCGTGGGGAGGGTGAAGAATCAGACGCGATCGTCTATTCCAACTCTCCTCAAGGACGATCAGATCTTCACTCACTCGGTTGATGAGGCAAACTTATTAGCCAAAATGTTTGCTGACAACTGTTTAACTTATCGTTCACTTCAGGAGTTTTTCCTATTTCCTGGAAGATTGCCAATGTGCAGCCAGTTCCCAAAAAAGGTGAGGCTACGAATCCTGCCAATTACCGGCCCATAGCAATCTGCTCAATGCTCTCCAAAGTTATGGAGAGCGTTATAAATTTTAACCTGATGAGGTATCTGGAGAGCAATCAATTGGTCAGCGATCGCCAGTACGGTTTCCGTGCTCACCGCTCCACAGGCGATTTGATGGCGTTCCTCACTGAGCGGTGGAACAGTTGTGTTCACCAATTCGGTCAGAGTAAGGTTGTTGCTCTGGATATCTCCAAGGCATTTGACCGAGTGTGGCATAAAGCACTCGTGTCTAAACTGGCTGCTTATGGTGTCGGTGATACATTCACTCGATGGATATCGAGTTTCCTCAGCGGCCGTTCTATTCGGGTTGTGATAGACGGCTTTGCTTCCGAAGAGCACTCCATAAACGCTGGAGTTCCGCAGGGTTCGGTCCTGTCTCCAACACTTTTTCTCATTTTTATCAATGACCTTCTGTCATTGACATCAAACCCCGTCTACTCGTTTGCTGATGACAGCAGCATTTGTCATTCATATTCATTCTCCAGGCGTCCTTCTATTCTGGAGATCAATAGAAAACGTAGAATTATGAATGACACACTCCAATCTGACCTCAACAAAATCCAGGAGTGGGGTCAAGCGAATCGGGTTGATTTTAATGCGCGGAAGACCCAATGCTGTTTGTTGACCCACAAGCGTCTGGCGGGCGACAACTTTCCACCTTTAAATATGGGTGGTGTGGATATTAATGAGTCGGAGGCTCTTGATGTTCTGGGCATGTCAATACAATGCGATCTTCGTTGGAACGATCACATTTTTGATGTGTCGAAAGAAGCAGCCAAGTGCTTAGGCTTTTTAAAGCGGTGCAAGAAATACTTCACTTCAACCGACCTTCGTTGTATCTACACCACTTATATCCGGCCGAAAATGGAGTACAACTCGCATATTTGGTCTGGAGCTTCGAAAGCATATCTTCAGCTTCTGGACCGTATACAAGGTCGTGCGATAAAACTTATAGGGGACAGTAGGGTATCCAGCTCTATTGAAACCTTGGGATGTCGTCGGGATGTGGGGTGTGTAACCTTATTTTACCGTTACTTTAATGGTAACTGTTCCTTTGAAGTAGCCAGCCTGATCCCTTCGGTTCAGGTATTCAACAGATCTACTCGGCTTTCCAGAGCGGTGCACCCCTTTTACGTCTCGATCCCGTTCCATCCCACTACCCACTACCGCGATAATTCGTTCTTCGGTCGCGCAGTTAAACTGTGGAATAGTCTCCCTGCGCATGTTTTCCCACCCACTTATAACGTCGATGCTTTTAAAAGAGGTGTAAATCGACACTACTCCCACTTTTCCCCTTCCCACTAACCTTTACCCTTCTAAACCAACGAATGCTTTGCATGGATAGGGGACATCCCCTGAGCTTGGTTCTATCTGCCATAACAAAAAAAAAAAAAAAATGTTAGAGGGAAAACAAGCAATCGCGGGGCCAGCAAAATGTTAGAGGGAAAACAAGCAAACGCGGGACTTTCTCATTGGGGACATTGATATGGAATACAGTATTATATCATTTACCGAAACGTGGCTAAAACCTAACACTTAACCTTGAAATTTTATCAAACAATTATACTGTTTATCGGAAAGACCGCAGCACTTTACACACTAATTTAAGATGTGGTGGAGTATTAATTGCTGTCAAATCTGATTATTTCTCGAAAGAGGAAATATTAGATGACGCTGTGATGATGATTAGATGATGGTGTTTACGTTATAATTGCCAACCTATGCATTTATATTACTTGTTCCTACATCCCACCGAGTTCTGTTGAGGAGATTTATATTAATCATCTTCGCTGCATACGCCGAGTTTCTGAGAAACTTCTACAGACGGATCACATGATGGTCCTTTGTGGCTTCAATCTACCTCACGTAAATTGGGAAAGATGCGTCGACGACACGGCTATTCTTTTACCATAACTTCAGGGGAATAACGAGTGTAATTTTCTGAATAACATAGGCCTTTTTCGAAGGCGACGATAAGGATATGAACAGGAAGTGTTCAATATAATATACAAAATATGAACAGGAAGAGACACACACATACACATGATCGGAGTTTTATGTGTCATCGCGAGTAGACGTATTGAAGTTGGTGGGCAATTTTTGCTTTATTTTTCCACAATATTTGGCAAGTTCGAGCTGAGGACGTGCTGTCTTGCTTGTGCTAGGTGTGCTTGCCTGTGAAAGCTATTCGTGACTTATTATTACTACTGCCTTTTTGTTAATTTAAATTAAATAAAATTCAATAAAATTGGTTGACTCGTCATGGCAAGTAACGGGTTAAAAAATTCGGGCGTCGAAAAGAACAGCTTGCTGAGCGGCTCGGCTAAACGTGTGACTCGCAGTAACAACAGCAACAACAATGCATTCAGTACTAGTAGTGCCGGAGCGTGGGCGAGCCCCGCCACCTCTGCATTCGCTCGGTCCGCTGACACTCACCTCTCCTCAATAATGGCAATGCTGGACTTGAGATTTGCTGAATTGCGAGAGAGCATAATCCAACAGGTCTCTGCGTCTATTGCAAAGGCTGAGGATCGCATCATGAGCAGATTTGGTGAGATGAATGCTGTTAGCAACTTTAAACCACAACTGCTCTCATCTCGTGTTGATGAAATTACGAAATGTGAAAACTCTCTAAGAAGCGAATTGAAAGATGTCAACAAAAGGCTTGGCAAGCTTGAGATTGACTCGGTAGCTGCCGACTTGATTGTGACAAGCATTCCCCATTCCCATGGAGAAGACATCAAAGCATTGTACACCAAAATATGCAAGGCAGAGAGACTGAAAAGTTTCCAATGCGTTGACCCCATGTAAGCTGAGGCACCCAAGCCACAGATCGATCCCAACGGCAGCACTATATAGAGAAAAACAAGACAAGTCTCAATTTCTGTAAACATCGGCCGGAAGCCAGCAACCAACAAGGATTCCCCCCAAAAAATTTATACATTTAAAATCCAATATGAATCCTCAATGACACAGCTAATGAAGGAAGTCCCCTCAATCATTAAACCCGCGTGAGAATCCTCAATACTCACGTACTTATGATTCCCATGAGAATCTCAGTCCCCAGATAATTAATCCCCGGCTCACCACCTATCAGTCAGAAAATTGTTGCTTACTCACACTAACACGCACTGTACTTAAGGCAGGTGGTGCGCTTCAGCTATTTACACCCGCTCCCCGTATTAATTATAACATGTATATACATAATACGCAATACTAATAACACCAACCTTTAATACCAAGTATAGAGGCACGGTGATACGAACCACACTGTGCGCACGCGAGTTTTGGAGCTCTTGAATTTTGTGAAAATTCATTATTCTTCAGAGTTTGTTGACTTTAAGTTAACTATAAATCTACCAAGTGATAGTTTGTGATCCGTGATCGGGTGTTGGTTTTTACCTAAAATACCTAAACAGTGCTGAAATTAAACATTAATCCAGAATTGTCAACATTAAACCATTGTTGTTGTTGTTGTTCCGTTAAACGAGCAAACTTTTACCTGTCTGCTTCACCGAATTGTTTTTGTCAGTTGGCTTCACCGGCAGTTTCGTTGTTCAGTGATTTTCGTACAGTGTAAAGTCTTGCATTTAAATGTTTGCGGAAAAAAAAATAAAAGGCATTTATTATATAAAGACAAATTTTTTCGCCCTAATTAAATTAAATTACTGACTGTATACTATATATCTTCAAAACTAACTCAATAATGTCTTGTAAGTTCCGTGATTGCAAAAAAAACAGCGAAACGGAACGGTTAGTGTCTTGCTCTCTTTTGATGATCATATAAAATGTGTTGCATTCACAGGGATAATTGCGGACAAAATCGATATCGAGGGTGCTTTACGCTGGTCATGCATAAAGTGTAGATCAACTGACGCCGATGTAACTCATATGTTGCGTCAAGTGCGCTTAAACTTTCGTGAAATTAGTCGCGATCTCACAGCGCTGCAAAAGAAGCTTTACGATTATTACCGAAGTGTAAACGGTCACAACAAAACTCTCATACTCTACACAGTAAGCTTAATGTATATACTTCTCAGCTGTCCGGAGATACACACTCTGTCATAAATTTACTGAGTCCTGGTGGAAGTGATATAGGATCTGATACAAACTCACTTCTAACTGTCCCAGATAATGCAGCAGTTAGAATGTGATTACTACGGAACCTAACTCATTAAGTGATGCAGCCCCTAATTCAGCCATAGCTACTGCGATTATCGCGAAAAGTACTGGTGCTATCCCTAAAAGACCTGTAACTGCTCTTCCAGGTTCACCTTCGGTGAAATAACTTGTTTTAGTACAGCCGAAAAAAACCATCTTCATTTCTCGTTTTGCTAAATACTAAATACAAATTTAAATCGCAAAGATTTTATTCATCGTTAAATATAAATTAACCCGCGCATTTTAGTGGATCGTATCCTGAATCCAATATTTTGGCCAGATAATGAAATTATCAATTCACGAATATGTATATAGGCCCGAAAATATCAGATATAATGTGGACATTTCTTCACGGTGTGGAGCTGCCTCAAAAAATTTAAAAATGTTTATCTCAATATCATTTATCAGAATGACAGTAGTGTCGTGACCACGGACGAGGGTGGATGCAGCTACCCACCGCAGTGCAGTGTTTAGTGTGCTCGCGGAAACAAGCAAACAAATATAAAAAAATATTTTCAAACAAACAAAGTCACAGTGCAATAACATTGATTTGGATTACAGTGCATTAAAACATAACAATAGACATCAATAAATTCGCTAAAACAATAACACCAAATATCACAAATAGACAATTAAACGGAATGCAGAGAACCAAGCGAAGGGCTTACTTATGCCCTCCGCAGTAAAGCTCAGCATTTCGTTTCTTTCTTCTCCTCCTCCTTCTTCCTGGTCCCGTTAGGTGTGCAGGCGGCTGTGAGTGCACCGTGGGCTGAAGCGTGGCAAGATAAAGGCATAACACTCGTCTTGTCGCGTTTTGCTTTGCCTGCGGCGTAGGCTTGTCCGCTTGTGCAGCTGACTTTATACCTCTTTACAGTGACACCACAATGTGCGTGGCTTGAGGGCGAATTTCTTCGCGGTCTATGCGTACGTTTGTACTCACCAACCGCATATAATGGCACTGGGTGAGACCCAGGTGTCTGAGGGTGCAGATCCACTGGATTTTCACTTGCCTGGTGGTACCCACTGCCATTATTTTCATCACACAGAGGCCTCGCCTTATATATTCTTAGTGATGTTGCGTACCAGTGTCAGCAACACCTTTGCACGACGGATGCCGAATTTAGCTCCATGTGGGTTAAGTTCAAAATCCAGTCGCACATCCTGCACTTCTGCTTCATTTATAGAAGCCCGGGTCTGGAGAGGCTGTCAACTTTTGATAAACTTGACAGTCTCTCTGATTCGATTTCTAAATGCGTTGATGGGCAAAACCAAAATATTCTGGACCTTTTTTTAACTTCGCATCACAGCAAGTATGATGTGAATGTTCTTGCACCTCTTGGTAATTCGGACCACGCTACAATTTCTGCTACCTTCCCATATTCTAGTCTTCAATCCGCTCATCAGCCAGCTCCGAAGCGGACAGTGTGGCTTTATGAGAAGGCTAATTGGGATGCGCTGAACTCCTTTTTCAGCCGTTTCAATTGGCAATTGTGTTTCAGGGATAGAAACATAAATGCTGCAGCAAAATTGGTAGAAAATATAATTTTATTTGGTATGAGGTCTTTCATACCTAATAAAAGAATTTCCATTAAACCAAAAGACCATTCCTGGTTTAATGCGACTTGCAGACAAGCAGTCAGGTCTAAAGAGGAAGCATTTAGGAATTGGCGTTTAAATAAAACTGCTGATACTAAACTGCTGCGCAATCAGGCCAGAAATACGTGCAATGCCACTCTAAAGCGCGAAAAAGTTCTCTACGAACAGCGCCTTAGACGCAGAGTTCTTGAATACCATAAGGGTAGCAAGAACTTTTGGTCGTTCGTGGGGAGGGTGAAGAATCAGACGCGATCGTCTATTCCAACTCTCCTCAAGGACGATCAGATCTTCACTCACTCGGTTGATGAGGCAAACTTATTAGCCAAAATGTTTGCTGACAACTGTTTAACTTATCGTTCACTTCAGGAGTTTTTCCTATTTCCTGGAAGATTGCCAATGTGCAGCCAGTTCCCAAAAAAGGTGAGGCTACGAATCCTGCCAATTACCGGCCCATAGCAATCTGCTCAATGCTCTCCAAAGTTATGGAGAGCGTTATAAATTTTAACCTGATGAGGTATCTGGAGAGCAATCAATTGGTCAGCGATCGCCAGTACGGTTTCCGTGCTCACCGCTCCACAGGCGATTTGATGGCGTTCCTCACTGAGCGGTGGAACAGTTGTGTTCACCAATTCGGTCAGAGTAAGGTTGTTGCTCTGGATATCTCCAAGGCATTTGACCGAGTGTGGCATAAAGCACTCGTGTCTAAACTGGCTGCTTATGGTGTCGGTGATACATTCACTCGATGGATATCGAGTTTCCTCAGCGGCCGTTCTATTCGGGTTGTGATAGACGGCTTTGCTTCCGAAGAGCACTCCATAAACGCTGGAGTTCCGCAGGGTTCGGTCCTGTCTCCAACACTTTTTCTCATTTTTATCAATGACCTTCTGTCATTGACATCAAACCCCGTCTACTCGTTTGCTGATGACAGCAGCATTTGTCATTCATATTCATTCTCCAGGCGTCCTTCTATTCTGGAGATCAATAGAAAACGTAGAATTATGAATGACACACTCCAATCTGACCTCAACAAAATCCAGGAGTGGGGTCAAGCGAATCGGGTTGATTTTAATGCGCGGAAGACCCAATGCTGTTTGTTGACCCACAAGCGTCTGGCGGGCGACAACTTTCCACCTTTAAATATGGGTGGTGTGGATATTAATGAGTCGGAGGCTCTTGATGTTCTGGGCATGTCAATACAATGCGATCTTCGTTGGAACGATCACATTTTTGATGTGTCGAAAGAAGCAGCCAAGTGCTTAGGCTTTTTAAAGCGGTGCAAGAAATACTTCACTTCAACCGACCTTCGTTGTATCTACACCACTTATATCCGGCCGAAAATGGAGTACAACTCGCATATTTGGTCTGGAGCTTCGAAAGCATATCTTCAGCTTCTGGACCGTATACAAGGTCGTGCGATAAAACTTATAGGGGACAGTAGGGTATCCAGCTCTATTGAAACCTTGGGATGTCGTCGGGATGTGGGGTGTGTAACCTTATTTTACCGTTACTTTAATGGTAACTGTTCCTTTGAAGTAGCCAGCCTGATCCCTTCGGTTCAGGTATTCAACAGATCTACTCGGCTTTCCAGAGCGGTGCACCCCTTTTACGTCTCGATCCCGTTCCATCCCACTACCCACTACCGCGATAATTCGTTCTTCGGTCGCGCAGTTAAACTGTGGAATAGTCTCCCTGCGCATGTTTTCCCACCCACTTATAACGTCGATGCTTTTAAAAGAGGTGTAAATCGACACTACTCCCACTTTTCCCCTTCCCACTAACCTTTACCCTTCTAAACCAACGAATGCTTTGCATGGATAGGGGACATCCCCTGAGCTTGGTTCTATCTGCCATAACAAAAAAAAAAAAAAAATGTTAGAGGGAAAACAAGCAATCGCGGGGCCAGCAAAATGTTAGAGGGAAAACAAGCAAACGCGGGACTTTCTCATTGGGGACATTGATATGGAATACAGTATTATATCATTTACCGAAACGTGGCTAAAACCTAACACTTAACCTTGAAATTTTATCAAACAATTATACTGTTTATCGGAAAGACCGCAGCACTTTACACACTAATTTAAGATGTGGTGGAGTATTAATTGCTGTCAAATCTGATTATTTCTCGAAAGAGGAAATATTAGATGACGCTGTGATGATGATTAGATGATGGTGTTTACGTTATAATTGCCAACCTATGCATTTATATTACTTGTTCCTACATCCCACCGAGTTCTGTTGAGGAGATTTATATTAATCATCTTCGCTGCATACGCCGAGTTTCTGAGAAACTTCTACAGACGGATCACATGATGGTCCTTTGTGGCTTCAATCCACCTCACGTAAATTGGGAAAGATGCGTCGACGACACGGCTATTCTTTTACCATAACTTCAGGGGAATAACGAGTGTAATTTTCTGAATAACATAGGCCTTTTTCGAAGGCGACGATAAGGATATGAACAGGAAGTGTTCAATATAATATACAAAATATGAACAGGAAGAGACACACACACACACATGATCGGAGTTTTATGTGTCATCGCGAGTAGACGTATTGAAGTTGGTGGGCAAGTTTTTGCTTTATTTTTCCACAATATTTGGCAAGTTCGAGCTGAGGACGTGCTGTCTTGCTTGTGCTAGGTGTGCTTGCCTGTGAAAGCTATTCGTGACTTATTATTACTACTGCCTTTTTGTTAATTTAAATTAAATAAAATTCAATAAAATTGGTTGACTCGTCATGGCAAGTAACGGGGGAAAAAATTCGGGCGTCGAAAAGAACAGCTTGCTGAGCGGCTCGGCTAAACGTGTGACTCGCAGTAACAACAGCAACAACAATGCATTCAGTACTAGTAGTGCCGGAGCGTGGGCGAGCCCCGCCACCTCTGCATTCGCTCGGTCCGCTGACACTCACCTCTCCTCAATAATGGCAATGCTGGACTTGAGATTTGCTGAATTGCGAGAGAGCATAATCCAAGAGGTCTCTGCGTCTATTGCAAAGGCTGAGGATCGCATCATGAGCAGATTTGGTGAGATGAATGCTGTTAGCAACTTTAAACCACAACTGCTCTCATCTCGTGTTCATGAAATTACGAAATGTGAAAACTCTCTAAGAAGCGAATTGAAAGATGTCAACAAAAGGCTTGGCAAGCTTGAGATTGACTCGGTAGCTGCCGACTTGATTGTGACAAGCATTCCCCATTCCCATGGAGAAGACATCAAAGCATTGTACACCAAAATATGCAAGGCAGAGAGACTGAAAAGTTTCCAATGCGTTGACCCCATGTAAGCTGAGGCACCCAAGCCACAGATCGATCCCAACGGCAGCACTATATAGAGAAAAACAAGACAAGTCTCAATTTCTGTAAACATCGGCCGGAAGCCAGCAACCAACAAGGATTCCCCCCAAAAAATTTATACATTTAAAATCCAATATGAATCCTCAATGACACAGCTAATGAAGGAAGTCCCCTCAATCATTAAACCCGCGTGAGAATCCTCAATACTCACGTACTTATGATTCCCATGAGAATCTCAGTCCCCAGATAATTAATCCCCGGCTCACCACCTATCAGTCAGAAAATTGTTGCTTACTCACACTAACACGCACTGTACTTAAGGCAGGTGGTGCGCTTCAGCTATTTACACCCGCTCCCCGTATTAATTATAACATGTATATACATAATACGCAATACTAATAACACCAACCTTTAATACCAAGTATAGAGGCACGGTGATACGAACCACACTGTGCGCACGCGAGTTTTGGAGCTCTTGAATTTTGTGAAAATTTATTATTCTTCAGAGTTTGTTGACTTTAAGTTAACTATAAATCTACCAAGTGATAGTTTGTGATCCGTGATCGGGTGTTGGTTTTTACCTAAAATACCTAAACAGTGCTGAAATTAAACATTAATCCAGAATTGTCAACATTAAACCATTGTTGTTGTTGTTGTTCCGTTAAACGAGCAAACTTTTACCTGTCTGCTTCACCGAATTGTTTTTGTCAGTTGGCTTCACCGGCAGTTTCGTTGTTCAGTGATTTTCGTACAGTGTAAAGTCTTGCATTTAAATGTTTGCGGAAAAAAAATAAAAGGCATTTATTATATAAAGACAAATTTTTTCGCCCTAATTAAATTAAATTACTGACTGTATACTATATATCTTCAAAACTAACTCAATAATGTAAGTTCCGTGATTGCAAATTAAACAGCGAAACGGAACGGTTAGTGTCTTGCCCTCTTTTGATGATCATATAAAATGTGTTGCATTCACAGGGATAATTGCGGACAAAATCGATATCGAGGGTGCTTTACGCTGGTCATGCATAAAGTGTAGATCAACTGACGCCGATGTAACTCATATGTTGCGTCAAGTGCGCTTAAACTTTCGTGAAATTAGTCGCGATCTCACAGCGCTGCAAAAGAAGTTTTACGATTATTACCGAAGTGTAAACGGTCACAACAAAACTCTCATACTCTACACAGTAAGCTTAATGTATATACTTCTCAGCTGTCCGGAGATACACACTCTGTCATAAATTTACTGAGTCCTGATGGAAGTGATATAGGATCTGATACAAACGCACTTCTAACTGTCCCAGATAATGCAGCAGTTAGAATGTGATTACTACGGAACCTAACTCATTAAGTGATGCAGCCCCTAATTCAGCCATAGCTACTGCGATTATCGCGAAAAGTACTAGTGCTATCCCTAAAAGACCTGTAACTGCTCTTCCAGGTTCACCTTCGGTGAAATAACTTGTTTTAGTACAGCCGAAAAAAAACCATCTTCATTTCTCGTTTTGCTAAATACTAAATACAAATTTAAATCGCAAAGATTTTATTCATCGTTAAATATAAATTAACCCGCGCATTTTAGTGGATCGTATCCTGAATCCAATATTTTGGCCAGATAATGAAATTATCAATTCACGAATATGTATATAGGCCCGAAAATATCAGATATAATGTGGACATTTCTTCACGGTGTGGAGCTGCCTCAAAAAATTTAAAAATGTTTATCTCAATATCATTTATCAGAATGACAGTAGTGTCGTGACCACGGACGAGGGTGGATGCAGCTACCCACCGCAGTGCAGTGTTTAGTGTGCTCGCGGAAACAAACAAACAAATATAAAAAAATATTTTCAAACAAACAAAGTCACAGTGCAATAACATTGATTTGGATTACAGTGCATTAAAACATAACAATAGACATCAATAAATTCGCTAAAACAATAACACCAAATATCACAAATAGACAATTAAACGGAATGCAGAGAACCAAGCGAAGGGCTTACTTATGCCCTCCGCAGTAAAGCTCAGCATTTCGTTTCTTTCTTCTCCTCCTCCTTCTTCCTGGTCCCGTTAGGTGTGCAGGCGGCTGTGAGTGCACCGTGGGCTGAAGCGTGGCAAGATAAAGGCATAACACTCGTCTTGTCGCGTTTTGCTTTGCCTGCGGCGTAGGCTTGTCCGCTTGTGCAGCTGACTTTATACCTCTTTACAGTGGGTGGCGATGACAAAATTTCGTATAGACACCACAAATGTGCGTGGCTTGAGGGCGAATTTCTTCGCGGTCTATGCGTACGTTTGTACTCACCAACCGCATATAATGGCACTGGGTGAGACCCAGGTGTCTGAGGGTGCAGATCCACTGGATTTTCACTTGCCTGGTGGTACCCACTGCCATTATTTTCATCACACAGAGGCCTCGCCTTATATATTCGCAGTGATGTTGCGTACCAGTGTCAGCAACACCTTTGCACGACGGATGCCGAATTTAGCTCCATGTGGGTTAAGTTCAAAATCCAGTCGCACATCCTGCACTTCTGCTTCATTTATAGAAGCCCGGGTCTAGAGAGGCTGCCAACTTTTGATAAACTTGACAGTCTCTCTGATTCGATTTCTAAAATCCTGGAATCGTATCCGAACAGTGAAATTGTTGTTGCTGGTGATTTCAATGTTCATAATTCCAATTGGCTACGTCATTCGAGTCACAAAACACCTGAGGGTTTGTATGTTGAGTTATTTGCTGAGTCTAATAATTTGACTCAATTAGTGAAGGAACCAACGCACTTTCCCTGCGTTGATGAGCAAACCCAAAATATTCTGGACCTTTTTCTAACTTCACATCACAGCAAGTATGATGTGAATGTTCTTGCACCTCTTGGTAATTCGGACCACGCTACAATTTCTGCTACCTTCCCATATTCTAGTCTTCAATCCGCTCATCAGCCAGCTCCGAAGCGGACAGTGTGGCTTTATGAGAAGGCTAATTGGGATGCGCTGAACTCCTTTTTCAGCCGTTTCAATTGGCAATTGTGTTTCAGGGATAGAAACATAAATGCTGCAGCAAAATTGGTAGAAAATATAATTTTATTTGGTATGAGGTCTTTCATACCTAATAAAAGAATTTCCATTAAACCAAAAGACCATTCCTGGTTTAATGCGACTTGCAGACAAGCAGTCAGGTCTAAAGAGGAAGCATTTAGGAATTGGCGTTTAAATAAAACTGCTGATACTAAACTGCTGCGCAATCAGGCCAGAAATACGTGCAATGCCACTCTAAAGCGCGAAAAAGTTCTCTACGAACAGCGCCTTAGACGCAGAGTTCTTGAATACCATAAGGGTAGCAAGAACTTTTGGTCGTTCGTGGGGAGGGTGAAGAATCAGACGCGATCGTCTATTCCAACTCTCCTCAAGGACGATCAGATCTTCACTCACTCGGTTGATAAGGCAAACTTATTAGCCAAAATGTTTGCTGAAAACTGCTCTCTTCCTGAGAGTAGCCAACCACTACCCGTGATCGACGGTGTGTCTCATATTATGCCTGAGATGCACTTTCGAACGCGGGCTGTTAAAAGAGTGCTTGTAAACCTCAACGTCAATAAATCCTCGGGACCGGATGGCTTTTCAGCCCACGTGTTGAGAAAGTGCGCCTCAACATTGGCTCGGCCATTGCGCAATCTGTTTAACTTATCGTTCACTTCAGGAGTTTTTCCTATTTCCTGGAAGATTGCCAATGTGCAGCCAGTTCCCAAAAAAGGTGAGGCTACGAATCCTGCCAATTACCGGCCCATAGCAATCTGCTCAATGCTCTCCAAAGTTATGGAGAGCGTTATAAATTTTAACCTGATGAGGTATCTGGAGAGCAATCAATTGGTCAGCGATCGCCAGTACGGTTTCCGTGCTCACCGCTCCACAGGCGATTTGATGGCGTTCCTCACTGAGCGGTGGAACAATTGTGTTCACCAATTCGGTCAGAGTAAGGTTGTTGCTCTGGATATCTCCAAGGCATTTGACCGAGTGTGGCATAAAGCACTCGTGTCTAAACTGGCTGCTTATGGTGTCGGTGATACATTCACTCGATGAATATCGAGTTTCCTCAGCGGCCGTTCTATTCGGGTTGTGATAGACGGCTTTGCTTCCGAAGAGCACTCCATAAACGCTGGAGTTCCGCAGGGTTCGGTCCTGTCTCCAACACTTTTTCTCATTTTTATCAATGACCTTCTGTCATTGACATCAAACCCCGTCTACTCGTTTGCTGATGACAGCAGCATTTGTCATTCATATTCATTCTCCAGGCGTCCTTCTATTCTGGAGATCAATAGAAAACGTAGAATTATGAATGACACACTCCAATCTGACCTCAACAAAATCCAGGAGTGGGGTCAAGCGAATCGGGTTGATTTTAATGCGCGGAAGACCCAATGCTGTTTGTTGACCCACAAGCGTCTGGCGGGCGACAACTTTCCACCTTTAAATATGGGTGGTGTGGATATTAATGAGTCGGAGGCTCTTGATGTTCTGGGCATGTCAATACAATGCGATCTTCGTTGGAACGATCACATTTTTTATGTGTCGAAAGAAGCAGCCAAGTGCTTAGGCTTTTTAAAGCGGTGCAAGAAATACTTCACTTCAACCGACCTTCGTTGTATCTACACCACTTATATCCGGCCGAAAATGGAGTACAACTCGCATATTTGGTCTGGAGCTTCGAAAGCATATCTTCAGCTTCTGGACCGTATACAAGGTCGTGCGATAAAACTTATAGGGGACAGTAGGGTATCCAGCTCTATTGAAACCTTGGGATGTCGTCGGGATGTGGGGTGTGTAACCTTATTTTACCGTTACTTTAATGGTAACTGTTCCTTTGAAGTAGCCAGCCTGATCCCTTCGGTTCAGGTATTCAACAGATCTACTCGGCTTTCCAGAGCGGTGCACCCCTTTTACGTCTCGATCCCGTTCCATCCCACTACCGCGATAATTCGTTCTTCGGTCGCGCAGTTAAACTGTGGAATAGTCTCCCTGCGCATGTTTTCCCACCCACTTATAACGTCGATGCTTTTAAAAGAGGTGTAAATCGACCCTACTCCCACTTTTCCCCTTCCCACTAACCTTTACCCTTCTAAACCAACGAATGCTTTGCATGGATAGGGGACATCCCCTGAGCTTGGTTCTATCTGCCATAACAAAAAAAAAAAAAATGTTAGAGGGAAAACAAGCAATCGCGGGGCCAGCAAAATGTTAGAGGGAAAACAAGCAAACGCGGGACTTTCTCATTGGGGACATTGATATGGAATACAGTATTATATCATTTACCGAAACGTGGCTAAAACCTAACACTTAACCTTGAAATTTTATCAAACAATTATACTGTTTATCGGAAAGACCGCAGCACTTTACACACTAATTTAAGATGTGGTGGAGTATTAATTGCTGTCAAATCTGATTATTTCTCGAAAGAGGAAATATTAGATGACGCTGTGATGATGATTAGATGATGGTGTTTACGTTATAATTGCCAACCTATGCATTTATATTACTTGTTCCTACATCCCACCGAGTTCTGTTGAGGAGATTTATATTAATCATCTTCGCTGCATACGCCGAGTTTCTGAGAAACTTCTACAGACGGATCACATGATGGTCCTTTGTGGCTTCAATCTACCTCACGTAAATTGGGAAAGATGCGTCGACGACACGGCTATTCTTTTACCATAACTTCAGGGGAATAACGAGTGTAATTTTCTGAATAACATAGGCCTTTTTCGAAGGCGACGATAAGGATATGAACAGGAAGTGTTCAATATAATATACAAAATATGAACAGGAAGAGACACACACACACACACACATGATCGGAGTTTTATGTGTCATCGCGAGTAGACGTATTGAAGTTGGTGGGCAAGTTTTTGCTTTATTTTTCCACAATATTTGGCAAGTTCGAGCTGAGGACGTGCTGTCTTGCTTGTGCTAGGTGTGCTTGCCTGTGAAAGCTATTCGTGACTTATTATTACTACTGCCTTTTTGTTAATTTAAATTAAATAAAATTCAATAAAATTGGTTGACTCGTCATGGCAAATAACGGGGGAAAAAATTCGGGCGTCGAAAAGAACAGCTTGCTGATCGGCTCGGCTAAACGTGTGTCTCGCAGTAACAACAGCAACAACAATGCATTCAGTACTAGTAGTGCCGGAGCGTGGGCGAACCCCGCCACCTCTGCATTCGCTCGGTCCGCTGACACTCACCTCTCCTCAATAATGGCAATGCTGGACTTGAGATTTGCTGAATTGCGAGAGAGCATAATCCAACAGGTCTCTGCGTCTATTGCAAAGGCTGAGGATCGCATCATGAGCAGATTTGGTGAGATGAATGCTGTTAGCAACTTTAAACCACAACTGCTCTCATCTCGTGTTGATGAAATTACGAAATGTGAAAACTCTCTAAGAAGCGAATTGAAAGATGTCAACAAAAGGCTTGGCAAGCTTGAGATTGACTCGGTAGCTGCCGACTTGATTGTGACAAGCATTCCCCATTCCCATGGAGAAGACATCAAAGCATTGTACACCAAAATATGCAAGGCAGAGAGACTGAAAAGTTTCCAATGCGTTGAACCCATGTAAGCTGAGGCACCCAAGCCACAGATCGATCCCAACGGCAGCACTATATAGAGAAAAACAAGACAAGTCTCAATTTCTGTAAACATCGGCCGGAAGCCAGCAACCAACAAGGATTCCCCCCAAAAAATTTATACATTTAAAATCCAATATGAATCCTCAATGACACAGCTAATGAAGGAAGTCCCCTCAATCATTAAACCCGCGTGAGAATCCTCAATACTCACGTACTTATGATTCCCATGAGAATCTCAGTCCCCAGATAATTAATCCCCGGCTCACCACCTATCAGTCAGAAAATTGTTGCTTACTCACACTAACACGCACTGTACTTAAGGCAGGTGGTGCGCTTCAGCTATTTACACCCGCTCCCCGTATTAATTATAACATGTATATACATAATACGCAATACTAATAACACCAACCTTTAATACCAAGTATAGAGGCACGGTGATACGAACCACACTGTGCGCACGCGAGTTTTGGAGCTCTTGAATTTTGTGAAAATTTATTATTCTTCAGAGTTTGTTGACTTTAAGTTAACTATAAATCTACCAAGTGATAGTTTGTGATCCGTGATCGGGTGTTGGTTTTTACCTAAAATACCTAAACAGTGCTGAAATTAAACATTAATCCAGAATTGTCAACATTAAACCATTGTTGTTGTTGTTGTTCCGTTAAACGAGCAAACTTTTACCTGTCTGCTTCACCGAATTGTTTTTGTCAGTTGGCTTCACCGGCAGTTTCGTTGTTCAGTGATTTTCGTACAGTGTAAAGTCTTGCATTTAAATGTTTGCGGAAAAAAAAATAAAAGGCATTTATTATATAAAGACAAATTTTTTCGCCCTAATTAAATTAAATTACTGACTGTATACTATATATCTTCAAAACTAACTCAATAATGTCTTGTAAGTTCCGTGATTGCAAATTAAACAGCGAAACGGAACGGTTAGTGTCTTGCTCTCTTTTGATGATCATATAAAATGTGTTGCATTCACAGGGATAATTGCGGACAAAATCGATATCGAGGGTGCTTTACGCTGGTCATGCATAAAGTGTAGATCAACTGACGCCGATGTAACTCATATGTTGCGTCAAGTGCGCTTAAACTTTCGTGAAATTAGTCGCGATCTCACAGCGCTGCAAAAGAAGCTTTACGATTATTACCGAAGTGTAAACGGTCACAACAAAACTCTCATACTCTACACAGTAAGCTTAATGTATATACTTCTCAGCTGTCCGGAGATACACACTCTGTCATAAATTTACTGAGTCCTGGTGGAAGTGATATAGGATCTGATACAAACTCACTTCTAACTGTCCCAGATAATGCAGCAGTTAGAATGTGATTACTACGGAACCTAACTCATTAAGTGATGCAGCCCCTAATTCAGCCATAGCTACTGCGATTATCGCGAAAAGTACTGGTGCTATCCCTAAAAGACCTGTAACTGCTCTTCCAGGTTCACCTTCGGTGAAATAACTTGTTTTAGTACAGCCGAAAAAAAACCATCTTCATTTCTCGTTTTGCTAAATACTAAATACAAATTTAAATCGCAAAGATTTTATTCATCGTTAAATATAAATTAACCCGCGCATTTTAGTGGATCGTATCCTGAATCCAATATTTTGGCCAGATAATGAAATTATCAATTCACGAATATGTATATAGGCCCGAAAATATCAGATATAATGTGGACATTTCTTCACGGTGTGGAGCTGCCTCAAAAAATTTAAAAATGTTTATCCCAATATCATTTATCAGAATGACAGTAGTGTCGTGACCACGGACGAGGGTGGATGCAGCTACCCACCGCAGTGCAGTGTTTAGTGTGCTCGCGGAAACAAACAAACAAATATAAAAAAATATTTTCAAACAAACAAAGTCACAGTGCAATAACATTGATTTGGATTACAGTGCATTAAAACATAACAATAGACATCAATAAATTCGCTAAAACAATAACACCAAATATCACAAATAGACAATTAAACGGAATGCAGAGAACCAAGCGAAGGGCTTACTTATGCCCTCCGCAGTAAAGCTCAGCATTTCGTTTCTTTCTTCTCCTCCTCCTTCTTCCTGGTCCCGTTAGGTGTGCAGGCGGCTGTGAGTGCACCGTGGGCTGAAGCGTGGCAAGATAAAGGCATAACACTCGTCTTGTCGCGTTTTGCTTTGCCTGCGGCGTAGGCTTGTCCGCTTGTGCAGCTGACTTTATACCTCTTTACAGTGGGTGGCGATGACAAAATTTCGTATAGACACCACAAATGTGCGTGGCTTGAGGGCGAATTTCTTCGCGGTCTATGCGTACGTTTGTACTCACCAACCGCATATAATGGCACTGGGTGAGACCCAGGTGTCTGAGGGTGCAGATCCACTGGATTTTCACTTGCCTGGTGGTACCCACTGCCATTATTTTCATCACACAGAGGCCTCGCCTTATATATTCGCAGTGATGTTGCGTACCAGTGTCAGCAACACCTTTGCACGACGGATGCCGAATTTAGCTCCATGTGGGTTAAGTTCAAAATCCAGTCGCACATCCTGCACTTCTGCTTCATTTATAGAAGCCCGGGTCTGGAGAGGCTGTCAACTTTTGATAAACTTGACAGTCTCTCTGATTCGATTTCTAAATGCGTTGATGGGCAAAACCAAAATATTCTGGACCTTTTTTTAACTTCGCATCACAGCAAGTATGATGTGAATGTTCTTGCACCTCTTGGTAATTCGGACCACGCTACAATTTCTGCTACCTTCCCATATTCTAGTCTTCAATCCGCTCATCAGCCAGCTCCGAAGCGGACAGTTTGGCTTTATGAGAAGGCTAATTGGGATGCGCTGAACTCCTTTTTCAGCCGTTTCAATTGGCAATTGTGTTTCAGGGATAGAAACATAAATGCTGCAGCAAAATTGGTAGAAAATATAATTTTATTTGGTATGAGGTCTTTCATACCTAATAAAAGAATTTCCATTAAACCAAAAGACCATTCCTGGTTTAATGCGACTTGCAGACAAGCAGTCAGGTCTAAAGAGGAAGCATTTAGGAATTGGCGTTTAAATAAAACTGCTGATACTAAACTGCTGCGCAATCAGGCCAGAAATACGTGCAATGCCACTCTAAAGCGCGAAAAAGTTCTCTACGAACAGCGCCTTAGACGCAGAGTTCTTGAATACCATAAGGGTAGCAAGAACTTTTGGTCGTTCGTGGGGAGGGTGAAGAATCAGACGCGATCGTCTATTCCAACTCTCCTCAAGGACGATCAGATCTTCACTCACTCGGTTGATAAGGCAAACTTATTAGCCAAAATGTTTGCTGACAACTGTTTAACTTATCGTTCACTTCAGGAGTTTTTCCTATTTCCTGGAAGATTGCCAATGTGCAGCCAGTTCCCAAAAAAGGTGAGGCTACGAATCCTGCCAATTACCGGCCCATAGCAATCTGCTCAATGCTCTCCAAAGTTATGGAGAGCGTTATAAATTTTAACCTGATGAGGTATCTGGAGAGCAATCAATTGGTCAGCGATCGCCAGTACGGTTTCCGTGCTCACCGCTCCACAGGCGATTTGATGGCGTTCCTCACTGAGCGGTGGAACAGTTGTGTTCACCAATTCGGTCAGAGTAAGGTTGTTGCTCTGGATATCTCCAAGGCATTTGACCGAGTGTGGCATAAAGCACTCGTGTCTAAACTGGCTGCTTATGGTGTCGGTGATACATTCACTCGATGGATATCGAGTTTCCTCAGCGGCCGTTCTATTCGGGTTGTGATAGACGGCTTTGCTTCCGAAGAGCACTCCATAAACGCTGGAGTTCCGCAGGGTTCGGTCCTGTCTCCAACACTTTTTCTCATTTTTATCAATGACCTTCTGTCATTGACATCAAACCCCGTCTACTCGTTTGCTGATGACAGCAGCATTTGTCATTCATATTCATTCTCCAGGCGTCCTTCTATTCTGGAGATCAATAGAAAACGTAGAATTATGAATGACACACTCCAATCTGACCTCAACAAAATCCAGGAGTGGGGTCAAGCGAATCGGGTTGATTTTAATGCGCGGAAGACCCAATGCTGTTTGTTGACCCACAAGCGTCTGGCGGGCGACAACTTTCCACCTTTAAATATGGGTGGTGTGGATATTAATGAGTCGGAGGCTCTTGATGTTCTGGGCATGTCAATACAATGCGATCTTCGTTGGAACGATCACATTTTTGATGTGTCGAAAGAAGCAGCCAAGTGCTTAGGCTTTTTAAAGCGGTGCAAGAAATACTTCACTTCAACCGACCTTCGTTGTATCTACACCACTTATATCCGGCCGAAAATGGAGTACAACTCGCATATTTGGTCTGGAGCTTCGAAAGCATATCTTCAGCTTCTGGACCGTATACAAGGTCGTGCGATAAAACTTATAGGGGACAGTAGGGTATCCAGCTCTATTGAAACCTTGGGATGTCGTCGGGATGTGGGGTGTGTAACCTTATTTTACCGTTACTTTAATGGTAACTGTTCCTTTGAAGTAGCCAGCCTGATCCCTTCGGTTCAGGTATTCAACAGATCTACTCGGCTTTCCAGAGCGGTGCACCCCTTTTACGTCTCGATCCCGTTCCATCCCACTACCCACTACCGCGATAATTCGTTCTTCGGTCGCGCAGTTAAACTGTGGAATAGTCTCCCTGCGCATGTTTTCCCACCCACTTATAACGTCGATGCTTTTAAAAGAGGTGTAAATCGACACTACTCCCACTTTTCCCCTTCCCACTAACCTTTACCCTTCTAAACCAACGAATGATTTGCATGGATAGGGGACATCCCCTGAGCTTGGTTCTATCTGCCATAACAAAAAAAAAAAAAAAAAAAATGTTAGAGGGAAAACAAGCAAACGCGGGGCCAGCAAAATGTTAGAGGGAAAACAAGCAAACGCGGGACTTTCTCATTGGGGACATTGATATGGAATACAGTATTATATCATTTACCGAAACGTGGCTAAAACCTAACACTTAACCTTGAAATTTTATCAAACAATTATACTGTTTATCGGAAAGACCGCAGCACTTTACACACTAATTTAAGATGTGGTGGAGTATTAATTGCTGTCAAATCTGATTATTTCTCGAAAGAGGAAATATTAGATGACGCTGTGATGATGATTAGATGATGGTGTTTACGTTATAATTGCCAACCTATGCATTTATATTACTTGTTCCTACATCCCACCGAGTTCTGTTGAGGAGATTTATATTAATCATGTTCGCTGCATACGCCGAGTTTCTGAGAAACTTCTACAGACGGATCACATGATGGTCCTTTGTGGCTTCAATCCACCTCACGTAAATTGGGAAAGATGCGTCGACGACACGGCTATTCTTTTACCATAACTTCAGGGGAATAACGAGTGTAATTTTCTGAATAACATAGGCCTTTTTCGAAGGCGACGATAAGGATATGAACAGGAAGTGTTCAATATAATATACAAAATATGAACAGGAAGAGACACACACACACACACACATGATCGGAGTTTTAATGTCATCGCGAGTAGACGTATTGAAGTTGGTGGGCAAGTTTTTGCTTTATTTTTCCACGATATTTGGCAAGTTCGAGCTAAGGACGTGCTGTCTTGCTTGTGCTAGGTGTGCTTGCCTGTGAAAGCTATTCGTGACTTACTATTACTACTGCCTTTTTGTTAATTTAAATTAAATAAAATTCAATAAAATTGGTTGACTCATCATGGCAAGTAACGGGGGAAAAAATTCGGGTGTCGAAAAGAGCAGCTTGCTGAGCGGCTCGGCTAAACGTGTGACTCGCAGTAACAATAGCAACAACAATGCATTCAGTACTAGTAGTGCCGGAGCGTGGGCGAGCCCCGCCACCTCTGCATTCGCTCGGTCCGCTGACACTCACCTCTCCTCAATAATGGCAATGCTGGACTTGAGATTTGCTGAATTGCGAGAGAGCATAATCCAACAGGTCTCTGCGTCTATTGCAAAGGCTGAGGATCGCATCATGAGCAGATTTGGTGAGATGAATGCTGTTAGCAACTTTAAACCACAACTGCTCTCATCTCGTGTTGATGAAATTACGAAATGTGAAAACTCTCTAAGAAGCGAATTGAAAGATGTCAACAAAAGGCTTGGCAAGCTTGAGATTGACTCGGTAGCTGCCGACTTGATTGTGACAAGAATTCCCCATTCCCATGGAGAAGACATCAAAGCATTGTACACCAAAATATGCAAGGCAGAGAGACTGAAAAGTTTCCAATGCGTTGAACCCATGTAAGCTGAGGCACCCAAGCCACAGATCGATCCCAACGGCAGCACTATATAGAGAAAAACAAGACAAGTCTCAATTTCTGTAAACATCGGCCGGAAGCCAGCAACCAACAAGGATTCCCCCCAAAAAATTTATACATTTAAAATCCAATATGAATCCTCAATGACACAGCTAATGAAGGAAGTCCCCTCAATCATTAAACCCGCGTGAGAATCCTCAATACTCACGTACTTATGATTCCCATGAGAATCTCAGTCCCCAGATAATTAATCCCCGGCTCACCACCTATCAGTCAGAAAATTGTTGCTTACTCACACTAACACGCACTGTACTTAAGGCAGGTGGTGCGCTTCAGCTATTTACACCCGCTCCCCGTATTAATTAGAACATGTATATACATAATACGCAATACTAATAACACCAACCTTTAATACCAAGTATAGAGGCACGGTGATACGAACCACACTGTGCGCACGCGAGTTTTGGAGCTCTTGAATTTTGTGAAAATTTATTATTCTTCAGAGTTTGTTGACTTTAAGTTAACTATAAATCTACCAAGTGATAGTTTGTGATCCGTGATCGGGTGTTGGTTTTTACCTAAAATACCTAAACAGTGCTGAAATTAAACATTAATCCAGAATTGTCAACATTAAACCATTGTTGTTGTTGTTGTTCCGTTAAACGAGCAAACTTTTACCTGTCTGCTTCACCGAATTGTTTTTGTCAGTTGGCTTCACCGGCAGTTTCGTTGTTCAGTGTCTTGCTCTCTTTTGATGATCATATAAAATGTGTTGCATTCACAGGGATAATTGCGGACAAAATCGATATCGAGGGTGCTTTACGCTGGTCATGCATAAAGTGTAGATCAACTGACGCCGATGTAACTCATATGTTGCGTCAAGTGCGCTTAAACTTTCGTGAAATTAGTCGCGATCTCACAACGCTGCAAAAGAAGTTTTACGATTATTACCGAAGTGTAAACGGTCACAACAAAACTCTCATACTCTACACAGTAAGCTTAATGTATATACTTCTCAGCTGTCCGGAGATACACACTCTGTCATAAATTTACTGAGTCCTGGTGGAAGTGATATAGGATCTGATACAAACTCACTTCTAACTGTCCCAGATAATGCAGCAGTTAGAATGTGATTACTACGGAACCTAACTCGTTAAGTGATGCAGCCCCTAATTCAGCCATAGCTACTGCGATTATCGCGAAAAGTACTGGTGCTATCCCTAAAAGACCTGTAACTGCTCTTCCAGGTTCACCTTCGGTGAAATAACTTGTTTTAGTACAGCCGAAAAAAAACCATCTTCATTTCTCGTTTTGCTAAATACTAAATACAAATTTAAATCGCAAAGATTTTATTCATCGTTAAATATAAATTAACCCGCGCATTTTAGTGGATCGTATCCTGAATCCAATATTTTGGCCAGATAATGAAATTATCAATTCACGAATATGTATATAGGCCCGAAAATATCAGATATAATGTGGACATTTCTTCACGGTGTGGAGCTGCCTCAAAAAATTTAAAAATGTTTATCCCAATATCATTTATCAGAATGACAGTAGTGTCGTGACCACGGACGAGGGTGGATGCAGCTACCCACCGCAGTGCAGTGTTTAGTGTGCTCGCGGAAACAAACAAACAAATATAAAAAAATATTTTCAAACAAACAAAGTCACAGTGCAATAACATTGATTTGGATTACAGTGCATTAAAACATAACAATAGACATCAATAACTTCGCTAAAACAATAACACCAAATATCACAAATAGACAATTAAACGGAATGCAGAGAACCAAGCGAAGGGCTTACTTATGCCCTCCGCAGTAAAGCTCAGCATTTCGTTTCTTTCTTCTCCTCCTCCTTCTTCCTGGTCCCGTTAGGTGTGCAGGCGGCTGTGAGTGCACCGTGGGCTGAAGCGTGGCAAGATAAAGGCATAACACTCGTCTTGTCGCGTTTTGCTTTGCCTGCGGCGTAGGCTTGTCCGCTTGTGCAGCTGACTTTATACCTCTTTACAGTGGGTGGCGATGACAAAATTTCGTATAGACACCACAAATGTGCGTGGCTTGAGGGCGAATTTCTTCGCGGTCTATGCGTACGTTTGTACTCACCAACCGCATATAATGGCACTGGGTGAGACCCAGGTGTCTGAGGGTGCAGATCCACTGGATTTTCACTTGCCTGGTGGTACCCACTGCCATTATTTTCATCACACAGAGGCCTCGCCTTATATATTCGCAGTGATGTTGCGTACCAGTGTCAGCAACACCTTTGCACGACGGATGCCGAATTTAGCTCCATGTGGGTTAAGTTCAAAATCCAGTCGCACATCCTGCACTTCTGCTTCATTTATAGAAGCCCGGGTCTGGAGAGGCTGTCAACTTTTGATAAACTTGACAGTCTCTCTGATTCGATTTCTAAATGCGTTGATGGGCAAAACCAAAATATTCTGGACCTTTTTTTAACTTCGCATCACAGCAAGTATGATGTGAATGTTCTTGCACCTCTTGGTAATTCGGACCACGCTACAATTTCTGCTACCTTCCCATATTCTAGTCTTCAATCCGCTCATCAGCCAGCTCCGAAGCGGACAGTGTGGCTTTATGAGAAGGCTAATTGGGATGCGCTGAACTCCTTTTTCAGCCGTTTCAATTGGCAATTGTGTTTCAGGGATAGAAACATAAATGCTGCAGCAAAATTGGTAGAAAATATAATTTTATTTGGTATGAGGTCTTTCATACCTAATAAAAGAATTTCCATTAAACCAAAAGACCATTCCTGGTTTAATGCGACTTGCAGACAAGCAGTCAGGTCTAAAGAGGAAGCATTTAGGAATTGGCGTTTAAATAAAACTGCTGATACTAAACTGCTGCGCAATCAGGCCAGAAATACGTGCAATGCCACTCTAAAGCGCGAAAAAGTTCTCTACGAACAGCGCCTTAGACGCAGAGTTCTTGAATACCATAAGGGTAGCAAGAACTTTTGGTCGTTCGTGGGGAGGGTGAAGAATCAGACGCGATCGTCTATTCCAACTCTCCTCAAGGACGATCAGATCTTCACTCACTCGGTTGATAAGGCAAACTTATTAGCCAAAATGTTTGCTGACAACTGTTTAACTTATCGTTCACTTCAGGAGTTTTTCCTATTTCCTGGAAGATTGCCAATGTGCAGCCAGTTCCCAAAAAAGGTGAGGCTACGAATCCTGCCAATTACCGGCCCATAGCAATCTGCTCAATGCTCTCCAAAGTTATGGAGAGCGTTATAAATTTTAACCTGATGAGGTATCTGGAGAGCAATCAATTGGTCAGCGATCGCCAGTACGGTTTCCGTGCTCACCGCTCCACAGGCGATTTGATGGCGTTCCTCACTGAGCGGTGGAACAGTTGTGTTCACCAATTCGGTCAGAGTAAGGTTGTTGCTCTGGATATCTCCAAGGCATTTGACCGAGTGTGGCATAAAGCACTCGTGTCTAAACTGGCTGCTTATGGTGTCGGTGATACATTCACTCGATGGATATCGAGTTTCCTCAGCGGCCGTTCTATTCGGGTTGTGATAGACGGCTTTGCTTCCGAAGAGCACTCCATAAACGCTGGAGTTCCGCAGGGTTCGGTCCTGTCTCCAACACTTTTTCTCATTTTTATCAATGACCTTCTGTCATTGACATCAAACCCCGTCTACTCGTTTGCTGATGACAGCAGCATTTGTCATTCATATTCATTCTCCAGGCGTCCTTCTATTCTGGAGATCAATAGAAAACGTAGAATTATGAATGACACACTCCAATCTGACCTCAACAAAATCCAGGAGTGGGGTCAAGCGAATCGGGTTGATTTTAATGCGTGGAAGACCCAATGCTGTTTGTTGACCCACAAGCGTCTGGCGGGCGACAACTTTCCACCTTTAAATATGGGTGGTGTGGATATTAATGAGTCGGAGGCTCTTGATGTTCTGGGCATGTCAATACAATGCGATCTTCGTTGGAACGATCACATTTTTGATGTGTCGAAAGAAGCAGCCAAGTGCTTAGGCTTTTTAAAGCGGTGCAAGAAATACTTCACTTCAACCGACCTTCGTTGTATCTACACCACTTATATCCGGCCGAAAATGGAGTACAACTCGCATATTTGGTCTGGAGCTTCGAAAGCATATCTTCAGCTTCTGGACCGTATACAAGGTCGTGTGATATAGGGGACAGTAGGGTATCCAGCTCTATTGAAACCTTGGGATGTCGTCGGGATGTGGGGTGTGTAACCTTATTTTACCGTTACTTTAATGGTAACTGTTCCTTTGAAGTAGCCAGCCTGATCCCTTCGGTTCAGGTATTCAACAGATCTACTCGGCTTTCCAGAGCGGTGCACCCCTTTTACGTCTCGATCCCGTTCCATCCCACTACCCACTACCGCGATAATTCGTTCTTCGGTCGCGCAGTTAAACTGTGGAATAGTCTCCCTGCGCATGTTTTCCCACCCACTTATAACGTCGATGCTTTTAAAAGAGGTGTAAATCGACACTACTCCCACTTTTCCCCTTCCCACTAACCTTTACCCTTCTAAACCAACGAATGCTTTGCATGGATAGGGGACATCCCCTGAGCTTGGTTCTATCTGCCATAACAAAAAAAAAAAAAAAAAAAATGTTAGAGGGAAAACAAGCAAACGCGGGGCCAGCAAAATGTTAGAGGGAAAACAAGCAAACGCGGGACTTTCTCATTGGGGACATTGATATGGAATACAGTATTATATCATTTACCGAAACGTGGCTAAAACCTAACACTTAACCTTGAAAGTTTATCAAACAATTATACTGTTTATCGGAAAGACCGCAGCACTTTACACACTAATTTAAGATGTGGTGGAGTATTAATTGCTGTCAAATCTGATTATTTCTCGAAAGAGGAAATATTAGATGACGCTGTGATGATGATTAGATGATGGTGTTTACGTTATAATTGCCAACCTATGCATTTATATTACTTGTTCCTACATCCCACCGAGTTCTGTTGAGGAGATTTATATTAATCATCTTCGCTGCATACGCCGAGTTTCTGAGAAACTTCTACAGACGGATCACATGATGGTCCTTTGTGGCTTCAATCCACCTCACGTAAATTGGGAAAGATGCGTCGACGACACGGCTATTCTTTTACCATAACTTCAGGGGAATAACGAGTGTAATTTTCTGAATAACATAGGCCTTTTTCGAAGGCGACGATAAGGATATGAACAGGAAGTGTTCAATATAATATACAAAATATGAACAGGAAGAGACACACACACACACACACACACACATGATCGGAGTTTTATGTGTCATCGCGAGTAGACGTATTGAAGTTGGTGGGCAAGTTTTTGCTTTATTTTTCCACGATATTTGGCAAGTTCGAGCTAAGGACGTGCTGTCTTGCTTGTGCTAGGTGTGCTTGCCTGTGAAAGCTATACGTGACTTACTATTACTACTGCCTTTTTGTTAATTTAAATTAAATAAAATTCAATAAAATTGGTTGACTCATCATGGCAAGTAACGGGGGAAAAAATTCGGGTGTCGAAAAGAGCAGCTTGCTGAGCGGCTCGGCTAAACGTGTGACTCGCAGTAACAACAGCAACAACAATGCATTCAGTACTAGTAGTGCCGGAGCGTGGGCGAGCCCCGCCACCTCTGCATTCGCTCGGTCCGCTGACACTCACCTCTCCTCAATAATGGCAATGCTGGACTTGAGATTTGCTGAATTGCGAGAGAGCATAATCCAACAGGTCTCTGCGTCTATTGCAAAGGCTGAGGATCGCATCATGAGCAGATTTGGTGAGATGAATGCTGTTAGCAACTTTAAACCACAACTGCTCTCATCTCGTGTTGATGAAATTACGAAATGTGAAAACTCTCTAAGAAGCGAATTGAAAGATGTCAACAAAAGGCTTGGCAAGCTTGAGATTGACTCGGTAGCTGCCGACTTGATTGTGACAAGCATTCCCCATTCCCATGGAGAAGACATCAAAGCATTGTACACCAAAATATGCAAGGCAGAGAGACTGAAAAGTTTCCAATGCGTTGAACCCATGTAAGCTGAGGCACCCAAGCCACAGATCGATCCCAACGGCAGCACTATATAGAGAAAAACAAGACAAGTCTCAATTTCTGTAAACATCGGCCGGAAGCCAGCAACCAACAAGGATTCCCCCCAAAAAATTTATACATTTAAAATCCAATATGAATCCTCAATGACACAGCTAATGAAGGAAGTCCCCTCAATCATTAAACCCGCGTGAGAATCCTCAATACTCACGTACTTATGATTCCCATGAGAATCTCAGTCCCCAGATAATTAATCCCCGGCTCACCACCTATCAGTCAGAAAATTGTTGCTTACTCACACTAACACGCACTGTACTTAAGGCAGGGGGCGCTTCAGCTATTTACACCCGCTCCCCGTATTAATTAGAACATGTATATACATAATACGCAATACTAATAACACCAAACTTTAATACCAAGTATAGAGGCACGGTGATACGAACCACACTGTGCGCACGCGAGTTTTGGAGCTCTTGAATTTTGTGAAAATTTATTATTCTTCAGAGTTTGTTGACTTTAAGTTAACTATAAATCTACCAAGTGATAGTTTGTGATCCGTGATCGGGTGTTGGTTTTTACCTAAAATACCTAAACAGTGCTGAAATTAAACATTAATCCAGAATTGTCAACATTAAACCATTGTTGTTGTTGTTGTTCCGTTAAACGAGCAAACTTTTACCTGTCTGCTTCACCGAATTGTTTTTGTCAGTTGGCTTCACCGGCAGTTTCGTTGTTCAGTGATTTTCGTACAGTGTAAAGTCTTGCATTTAAATGTTTGCGGAAAAAAAATAAAAGGCATTTATTATATAAAGACAAATTTTTTCACCCTAATTAAATTAAATTACTGACTGTATACTATATATCTTCAAAACTAACTCAATAATGTCTTGTAAGTTCCGTGATTGCAAATTAAACAGCGAAACGGAACGGTTAGTGTCTTGCTCTCTTTTGATGATCATATAAAATGTGTTGCATTCACAGGGATAATTGCGGACAAAATCGATATCGAGGGTGCTTTACGCTGGTCATGCATAAAGCGTAGATCAACTGACGCCGATGTAACTCATATGTTGCGTCAAGTGCGCTTAAACTTTCGTGAAATTAGTCGCGATCTCACAGCGCTGCAAAAGAAGTTTTACGATTATTACCGAAGTGTAAACGGTCACAACAAAACTCTCATACTCTACACAGTAAGCTTAATGTATATACTTCTCAGCTGTCCGGAGATACACACTCTGTCATAAATTTACTGAGTCCTGGTGGAAGTGATATAGGATCTGATACAAACTCACTTCTAACTGTCCCAGATAATGCAGCAGTTAGAATGTGATTACTACGGAACCTAACTCATTAAGTGATGCAGCCCCTAATTCAGCCATAGCTACTGCGATTATCGCGAAAAGTACTGGTGCTATCCCTAAAAGACCTGTAACTGCTCTTCCAGGTTCACCTTCGGTGAAATAACTTGTTTTAGTACAGCCGAAAAAAAACCATCTTCATTTCTCGTTTTGCTAAATACTAAATACAAATTTAAATCGCAAAGATTTTATTCATCGTTAAATATAAATTAACCCGCGCATTTTAGTGGATCGTATCCTGAATCCAATATTTTGGCCAGATAATGAAATTATCAATTCACGAATATGTATATAGGCCCGAAAATATCAGATATAATGTGGACATTTCTTCACGGTGTGGAGCTGCCTCAAAAAATTTAAAAATGTTTATCCCAATATCATTTATCAGAATGACAGTAGTGTCGTGACCACGGACGAGGGTGGATGCAGCTACCCACCGCAGTGCAGTGTTTAGTGTGCTCGCGGAAACAAACAAACAAATATAAAAAAATATTTTCAAACAAACAAAGTCACAGTGCAATAACATTGATTTGGATTACAGTGCATTAAAACATAACAATAGACATCAATAAATTCGCTAAAACAATAACACCAAATATCACAAATAGACAATTAAACGGAATGCAGAGAACCAAGCGAAGGGCTTACTTATGCCCTCCGCAGTAAAGCTCAGCATTTCGTTTCTTTCTTCTCCTCCTCCTTCTTCCTGGTCCCGTTAGGTGTGCAGGCGGCTGTGAGTGCACCGTGGGCTGAAGCGTGGCAAGATAAAGGCATAACACTCGTCTTGTCGCGTTTTGCTTTGCCTGCGGCGTAGGCTTGTCCGCTTGTGCAGCTGACTTTATACCTCTTTACAGTGGGTGGCGATGACAAAATTTCGTATAGACACCACAAATGTGCGTGGCTTGAGGGCGAATTTCTTCGCGGTCTATGCGTACGTTTGTACTCACCAACCGCATATAATGGCACTGGGTGAGACCCAGGTGTCTGAGGGTGCAGATCCACTGGATTTTCACTTGCCTGGTGGTACCCACTGCCATTATTTTCATCACACAGAGGCCTCGCCTTATATATTCGCAGTGATGTTGCGTACCAGTGTCAGCAACACCTTTGCACGACGGATGCCGAATTTAGCTCCATGTGGGTTAAGTTCAAAATCCAGTCGCACATCCTGCACATCTGCTTCATTTATAGAAGCCCGGGTCTAGAGAGGCTGCCAACTTTTGATAAACTTGACAGTCTCTCTGATTCGATTTCTAAAATCCTGGAATCGTATCCGAACAGTGAAATTGTTGTTGCTGGTGATTTCAATGTTCATAATTCCAATTGGCTACGTCATTCGAGTCACAAAACACCTGAGGGTTTGTATGTTGAGTTATTTGCTGAGTCTAATAATTTGACTCAATTAGTGAAGAAACCAACGCACTTTCCCTGCGTTGATGGGCAAACCCAAAATATTCTGGACCTTTTTCTAACTTCACATCACAGCAAGTATGATGTGAATGTTCTTGCACCTCTTGGTAATTCGGACCACGCTACAATTTCTGCTACCTTCCCATATTCTAGTCTTCAATCCGCTCATCAGCCAGCTCCGAAGCGGACAGTGTGGCTTTATGAGAAGGCTAATTGGGATGCGCTGAACTCCTTTTTCAGCCGTTTCAATTGGCAATTGTGTTTCAGGGATAGAAACATAAATGCTGCAGCAAAATTGGTAGAAAATATAATTTTATTTGGTATGAGGTCTTTCATACCTAATAAAAGAATTTCCATTAAACCAAAAGACCATTCCTGGTTTAATGCGACTTGCAGACAAGCAGTCAGGTCTAAAGAGGAAGCATTTAGGAATTGGCGTTTAAATAAAACTGCTGATACTAAACTGCTGCGCAATCAGGCCAGAAATACGTGCAATGCCACTCTAAAGCGCGAAAAAGTTCTCTACGAACAGCGCCTTAGACGTAGAGTTCTTGAATACTATAAGGGTAGCAAGAACTTTTGGTCGTTCGTGGGGAGGGTGAAGAATCAGACGCGATCGTCTATTCCAACTCTCCTCAAGGACGATCAGATCTTCACTCACTCGGTTGATAAGGCAAACTTATTAGCCAAAATGTTTGCTGAAAACTGCTCTCTTCCTGAGAGTAGCCAACCACTACCCGTGATCGACGGTGTGTCTCATATTATGCCTGAGATGCACTTTCGAACGCGGGCTGTTAAAAGAGTGCTTGTAAACCTCAACGTCAATAAATCCTCGGGACCGGATGGCTTTTCAGCCCACGTGTTGAGAAAGTGCGCCTCAACATTGGCTCGGCCATTGCGCAATCTGTTTAACTTATCGTTCACTTCAGGAGTTTTTCCTATTTCCTGGAAGATTGCCAATGTGCAGCCAGTTCCCAAAAAAGGTGAGGCTACGAATCCTGCCAATTACCGGCCCATAGCAATCTGCTCAATGCTCTCCAAAGTTATGGAGAGCGTTATAAATTTTAACCTGATGAGGTATCTGGAGAGCAATCAATTGGTCAGCGATCGCCAGTACGGTTTCCGTGCTCACCGCTCCACAGGCGATTTGATGGCGTTCCTCACTGAGCGGTGGAACAGTTGTGTTCACCAATTCGGTCAGAGTAAGGTTGTTGCTCTGGATATCTCCAAGGCATTTGACCGAGTGTGGCATAAAGCACTCGTGTCTAAACTGGCTGCTTATGGTGTCGGTGATACGTTCACTCGATGGATATCGAGTTTCCTCAGCGGCCGTTCTATTCGGGTTGTGATAGACGGCTTTGCTTCCGTGGAGCACTCCATAAACGCTGGAGTTCCGCAGGGTTCGGTCCTGTCTCCAACACTTTTTCTCATTTTTATCAATGACCTTCTGTCATTGACATCAAACCCCGTCTACTCGTTTGCTGATGACAGCAGCATTTGTCATTCATATTCATTCTCCAGGCGTCCTTCTATTCTGGAGATCAATAGAAAACGTAGAATTATGAATGACACACTCCAATCTGACCTCAACAAAATCCAGGAGTGGGGTCAAGCGAATCGGGTTGATTTTAATGCGCGGAAGACCCAATGCTGTTTGTTGACCCACAAGCGTCTGGCGGGCGACAACTTTCCACCTTTAAATATGGGTGGTGTGGATATTAATGAGTCGGAGGCTCTTGATGTTCTGGGCATGTCAATACAATGCGATCTTCGTTGGAACGATCACATTTTTGATGTGTCGAAAGAAGCAGCCAAGTGCTTAGGCTTTTTAAAGCGGTGCAAGAAACACTTCACTTCAACCGACCTTCGTTGTATCTACACCACTTATATCCGGCCGAAAATGGAGTACAACTCGCATATTTGGTCTGGAGCTTCGAAAGCATATCTTCAGCTTCTGGACCGTATACAAGGTCGTGCGATAAAACTTATAGGGGACAGTAGGGTATCCAGCTCTATTGAAACCTTGGGATGTCGTCGGGATGTGGGGTGTGTAACCTTATTTTACCGTTACTTTAATGGTAACTGTTCCTTTGAAGTAGCCAGCCTGATCCCTTCGGTTCAGGTATTCAACAGATCTACTCGGCTTTCCAGAGCGGTGCACCCCTTTTACGTCTCGATCCCGTTCCATCCCACTACCCACTACCGCGATAATTCGTTCTTCGGTCGCGCAGTTAAACTGTGGAATAGTCTCCCTGCGCATGTTTTCCCACCCACTTATAACGTCGATGCTTTTAAAAGAGGTGTAAATCGACACTACTCCCACTTTTCCCCTTCCCACTAACCTTTACCCTTCTAAACCAACGAATGCTTTGCATGGATAGGGGACATCCCCTGAGCTTGGTTCTATCTGCCATAACAAAAAAAAAAAAAAAAAATGTTAGAGGGAAAACAAGCAAACGCGGGGCCAGCAAAATGTTATAGGGAAAACAAGCAAACGCGGGACTTTCTCATTGGGGACATTGATATGGAATACAGTATTATATCATTTACCGAAACGTGGCTAAAACCTAACACTTAACCTTGAAATTTTATCAAACAATTATACTGTTTATCGGAAAGACCGCAGCACTTTACACACTAATTTAAGATGTGGTGGAGTATTAATTGCTGTCAAATCTGATTATTTCTCGAAAGAGGAAATATTAGATGACGCTGTGATGATGATTAGATGATGGTGTTTACGTTATAATTGCCAACCTATGCATTTATATTACTTGTTCCTACATCCCACCGAGTTCTGTTGAGGAGATTTATATTAATCATCTTCGCTGCATACGCCGAGTTTCTGAGAAACTTCTACAGACGGATCACATGATGGTCCTTTGTGGCCTCAATCCACCTCACGTAAATTGGGAAAGATGCGTCGACGACACGGCTATTCTTTTACCATAACTTCAGGGGAATAACGAGTGTAATTTTCTGAATAACATAGGCCTTTTTCGAAGGCGACGATAAGGATATGAACAGGAAGTGTTCAATATAATATACAAAATATGAACAGGAAGAGACACACACACACACACACACATGATCGAAGTTTTATGTGTCATCGCGAGTAGACGTATTGAAGTTGGTGGGCAAGTTTTTGCTTTATTTTTCCACGATATTTGGCAAGTTCGAGCTAAGGACGTGCTGTCTTGCTTGTGCTAGGTGTGCTTGCCTGTGAAAGCTATTCGTGACTTACTATTACTACTGCCTTTTTGTTAATTTAAATTAAATAAAATTCAATAAAATTGGTTGACCCGTCATGGCAAGTAACGGGGGAAAAAATTCGGGTGTCGAAAAGAGCAGCTTGCTGAGCGGCTCGGCTAAACGTGTGACTCGCAGTAACAACAGCAACAACAATGCATTCAGTACTAGTAGTGCCGGAGCGTGGGCGAGCCCCGCCACCTCTGCATTCGCTCGGTCCGCTGACACTCACCTCTCCTCAATAATGGCAATGCTGGACTTGAGATTTGCTGAATTGCGAGAGAGCATAATCCAACAGGTCTCTGCGTCTATTGCAAAGGCTGAGGATCGCATCATGAGCAGATTTGGTGAGATGAATGCTGTTAGCAACTTTAAACCACAACTGCTCTCATCTCGTGTTGATGAAATTACGAAATGTGAAAACTCTCTAAGAAGCGAATTGAAAGATGTCAACAAAAGGCTTGGCAAGCTTGAGATTGACTCGGTAGCTGCCGACTTGATTGTGACAAGCATTCCCCATTCCCATGGAGAAGACATCAAAGCATTGTACACCAAAATATGCAAGGCAGAGAGACTGAAAAGTTTCCAATGCGTTGAACCCATGTAAGCTGAGGCACCCAAGCCACAGATCGATCCCAACGGCAGCACTATATAGAGAAAAACAAGACAAGTCTCAATTTCTGTAAACATCGGCCGGAAGCCAGCAACCAACAAGGATTCCCCCCAAAAAATTTATACATTTAAAATCCAATATGAATCCTCAATGACACAGCTAATGAAGGAAGTCCCCTCAATCATTAAACCCGCGTGAGAATCCTCAATACTCACGTACTTATGATTCCCATGAGAATCTCAGTCCCCAGATAATTAATCCCCGGCTCACCACCTATCAGTCAGAAAATTGTTGCTTACTCACACTAACACGCACTGTACTTAAGGCAGGTGGTGCGCTTCAGCTATTTACACCCGCTCCCCGTATTAATTAGAACATGCATATACATAATACGCAATACTAATAACACCAACCTTTAATACCAAGTATAGAGGCACGGTGATACGAACCACACTGTGCGCACGCGAGTTTTGGAGCTCTTGAATTTTGTGAAAATTTATTATTCTTCAGAGTTTGTTGACTTTAAGTTAACTATAAATCTACCAAGTGATAGTTTGTGATCCGTGATCGGGTGTTGGTTTTTACCTAAAATACCTAAACAGTGCTGAAATTAAACATTAATCCAGAATTGTCAACATTAAACCATTGTTGTTGTTGTTGTTCCGTTAAACGAGCAAACTTTTACCTGTCTGCTTCACCGAATTGTTTTTGTCAGTTGGCTTCACCGGCAGTTTCGTTGTTCAGTGATTTTCGTACAGTGTAAAGTCTTGCATTTAAATGTTTGCGGAAAAAAAATAAAAGGCATTTATTATATAAAGACAAATTTTTTCGCCCTAATTAAATTAAATTACTGACTGTATACTATATATCTTCAAAACTAACTCAATAATGTCTTGTAAGTTCCGTGATTGCAAATTAAACAGCGAAACGGAACGGTTAGTGTCTTGCTCTCTTTTGATGATCATATAAAATGTGTTGCATTCACAGGGATAATTGCGGACAAAATCGATATCGAGGGTGCTTTACGCTGGTCATGCATAAAGTGTAGATCAACTGACGCCGATGTAACTCATATGTTGCGTCAAGTGCGCTTAAACTTTCGTGAAATTAGTCGCGATCTCACAGCGCTGCAAAAGAAGTTTTACGATTATTACCGAAGTGTAAACGGTCACAACAAAACTCTCATACTCTACACAGTAAGCTTAATGTATATACTTCTCAGCTGTCCGGAGATACACACTCTGTCATAAATTTACTGAGTCCTGGTGGAAGTGATATAGGATCTGATACAAACTCACTTCTAACTGTCCCAGATAATGCAGCAGTTAGAATGTGATTACTACGGAACCTAACTCATTAAGTGATGCAGCCCCTAATTCAGCCATAGCTACTGCGATTATCGCGAAAAGTACTGGTGCTATCCCTAAAAGACCTGTAACTGCTCTTCCAGGTTCACTTTCGGTGAAATAACTTGTTTTAGTACAGCCGAAAAAAAACCATCTTCATTTCTCGTTTTGCTAAATACTAAATACAAATTTAAATCGTAAAGATTTTATTCATCGTTAAATATAAATTAACCCGCGCATTTTAGTGGATCGTATCCTGAATCCAATATTTTGGCCAGATAATGAAATTATCAATTCACGAATATGTATATAGGCCCGAAAATATCAGATATAATGTGGACATTTCTTCACGGTGTGGAGCTGCCTCAAAAAATTTAAAAATGTTTATCCCAATATCATTTATCAGAATGACAGTAGTGTCGTGACCACGGACGAGGGTGGATGCAGCTACCCACCGCAGTGCAGTGTTTAGTGTGCTCGCGGAAACAAACAAACAAATATAAAAAAATATTTTCAAACAAACAAAGTCACAGTGCAATAACATTGATTTGGATTACAGTGCATTAAAACATAACAATAGACATCAATAAATTCGCTAAAACAATAACACCAAATATCACAAATAGACAATTAAACGGAATGCAGAGAACCAAGCGAAGGGTTTACTTATGCCCTCCGCAGTAAAGCTCAGCATTTCGTTTCTTTCTTCTCCTCCTCCTTCTTCCTGGTCCCGTTAGGTGTGCAGGCGGCTGTGAGTGCACCGTGGGCTGAAGCGTGGCAAGATAAAGGCATAACACTCGTCTTGTCGCGTTTTGCTTTGCCTGCGGCGTAGGCTTGTCCGCTTGTGCAGCTGACTTTATACCTCTTTACAGTGGGTGGCGATGACAAAATTTCGTATAGACACCACAAATGTGCGTGGCTTGAGGGCGAATTTCTTCGCGGTCTATGCGTACGTTTGTACTCACCAACCGCATATAATGGCACTGGGTGAGACCCAGGTGTCTGAGGGTGCAGATCCACTGGATTTTCACTTGCCTGGTGGTACCCACTGCCATTATTTTCATCACACAGAGGCCTCGCCTTATATATTCGCAGTGATGTTGCGTACCAGTGTCAGCAACACCTTTGCATGACGGATGCCGAATTTAGCTCCATGTGGGTTAAGTTCAAAATCCAGTCGCACATCCTGCACTTCTGCTTCATTTATAGAAGCCCGGGTCTGGAGAGGCTGTCAACTTTTGATAAACTTGACAGTCTCTCTGATTCGATTTCTAAATGCGTTGATGGGCAAAACCGAAATATTCTGGACCTTTTTTTAACTTCGCATCACAGCAAGTATGATGTGAATGTTCTTGCACCTCTTGGTAATTCGGACCACGCTACAATTTCTGCTACCTTCCCATATTCTAGTCTTCAATCCGCTCATCAGCCAGCTCCGAAGCGGACAGTGTGGCTTTATGAGAAGGCTAATTGGGATGCGCTGAACTCCTTTTTCAGCCGTTTCAATTGGCAATTGTGTTTCAGGGATAGAAACATAAATGCTGCAGCAAAATTGGTAGAAAATATAATTTTATTTGGTATGAGGTCTTTCATACCTAATAAAAGAATTTCCATTAAACCAAAAGACCATTCCTGGTTTAATGCGACTTGCAGACAAGCAGTCAGGTCTAAAGAGGAAGCATTTAGGAATTGGCGTTTAAATAAAACTGCTGATACTAAACTGCTGCGCAATCAGGCCAGAAATACGTGCAATGCCACTCTAAAGCGCGAAAAAGTTCTCTACGAACAGCGCCTTAGACGCAGAGTTCTTGAATACCATAAGGGTAGCAAGAACTTTTGGTCGTTCGTGGGGAGGGTGAAGAATCAGACGCGATCGTCTATTCCAACTCTCCTCAAGGACGATCAGATCTTCACTCACTCGGTTGATAAGGCAAACTTATTAACCAAAATGTTTGCTGACAACTGTTTAACTTATCGTTCACTTCAGGAGTTTTTCCTATTTCCTGGAAGATAGCCAATGTGCAGCCAGTTCCCAAAAAAGGTGAGGCTACGAATCCTGCCAATTACCGGCCCATAGCAATCTGCTCAATGCTCTCCAAAGTTATGGAGAGCGTTATAAATTTTAACCTGATGAGGTATCTGAAGAGCAATCAATTGGTCAGCGATCGCCAGTACGGTTTCCGTGCTCACCGCTCCACAGGCGATTTGATGGCGTTCCTCACTGAGCGGTGGAACAGTTGTGTTCACCAATTCGGTCAGAGTAAGGTTGTTGCTCTGGATATCTCCATGGCATTTGACCGAGTGTGGCATAAAGCACTCGTGTCTAAACTGGCTGCTTATGGTGTCGGTGATACATTCACTCGATGGATATCGAGTTTCCTCAGCGGCCGTTCTATTCGGGTTGTGATAGACGGCTTTGCTTCCGAAGAGCACTCCATAAACGCTGGAGTTCCGCAGGGTTCGGTCCTGTCTCCAACACTTTTTCTCATTTTTATCAATGACCTTCTGTCATTGACATCAAACCCCGTCTACTCGTTTGCTGATGACAGCAGCATTTGTCATTCATATTCATTCTCCAGGCGTCCTTCTATTCTGGAGATCAATAGAAAACGTAGAATTATGAATGACACACTCCAATCTGACCTCAACAAAATCCAGGAGTGGGGTCAAGCGAATCGGGTTGATTTTAATGCGCGGAAGACCCAATGCTGTTTGTTGACCCACAAGCGTCTGGCGGGCGACAACTTTCCACCTTTAAATATGGGTGGTGTGGATATTAATGAGTCGGAGGCTCTTGATGTTCTGGGCATGTCAATACAATGCGATCTTCGTTGGAACGATCACATTTTTGATGTGTCGAAAGAAGCAGCCAAGTGCTTAGGCTTTTTAAAGCAGTGCAAGAAATACTTCACTTCAACCGACCTTCGTTGTATCTACACCACTTATATCCGGCCGAAAATGGAGTACAACTCGCATATTTGGTCTGGAGCTTCGAAAGCATATCTTCAGCTTCTGGACCGTATACAAGGTCGTGCGATAAAACTTATAGGGGACAGTAGGGTATCCAGCTCTATTGAAACCTTGGGATGTCGTCGGGATGTGGGGTGTGTAACCTTATTTTACCGTTACTTTAATGGTAACTGTTCCTTTGAAGTAGCCAGCCTGATCCCTTCGGTTCAGGTATTCAACAGATCTACTCGGCTTTCCAGAGCGGTGCACCCCTTTTACGTCTCGATCCCGTTCCATCCCACTACCCACTACCGCGATAATTCGTTCTTCGGTCGCGCAGTTAAACTGTGGAATAGTCTCCCTGCGCATGTTTTCCCACCCACTTATAACGTCGATGCTTTTAAAAGAGGTGTAAATCGACACTACTCCCACTTTTCCCCTTCCCACTAACCTTTACCCTTCTAAACCAACCATGAATGCTTTGCATGGATAGGGGACATCCCCTGAGCTTGGTTCTATCTGCCATAACAAAAAAAAAAAAAAAAATGTTAGAGGGAAAACAAGCAAACGCGGGGCCAGCAAAATGTTAGAGGGAAAACAAGCAAACGCGGGACTTTCTCATTGGGGACATTGATATGGAATACAGTATTATATCATTTACCGAAACGTGGCTAAAACCTAACACTTAACCTTGAAATTTTATCAAACAATTATCCTGTTTATCGGAAAGACCGCAGCACTTTACACACTAATTTAAGATGTGGTGGAGTATTAATTGCTGTCAAATCTGATTATTTCTCGAAAGAGGAAATATTAGATGACGCTGTGATGATGATTAGATGATGGTGTTTACGTTATAATTGCCAACCTATGCATTTATATTACTTGTTCCTACATCCCACCGAGTTCTGTTGAGGAGATTTATATTAATCATCTTCGCTGCATACGCCGAGTTTCTGAGAAACTTCTACAGATGGATCACATGATGGTCCTTTGTGGCTTCAATCCACCTCACGTAAATTGGGAAAGATGCGTCGACGACACGGCTATTCTTTTACCATAACTTCAGGGGAATAACGAGTGTAATTTTCTGAATAACATAGGCCTTTTTCGAAGGCGACGATAAGGATATGAACAGGAAGTGTTCAATATAATATACAAAATATGAACAGGAAGAGACACACACACACACACACACACACATGATCGGAGTTTTATGTGTTATGTGCGAGTAGACGTATTGAAGTTGGTGGGCAAGTTTTTGCTTTATTTTTCCACGATATTTGGCAAGTTCGAGCTAAGGACGTGCTGTCTTGCTTGTGCTAGGTGTGCTTGCCTGTGAAAGCTATTCGTGACTTACTATTACTACTGCCTTTTTGTTAATTTAAATTAAATAAAATTCAATAAAATTGGTTGACTCATCATGGCAAGTAACGGGGGGAAAAATTCGGGTGTCGAAAAGAGCAGCTTGCTGAGCGGCTCGGCTAAACGTGTGACTCGCAGTAACAACAGCAACAACAATGCATTCAGTACTAGTAGTGCCGGAGCGTGGGCGAGCCCCGCCACCTCTGCATTCGCTCGGTCCGCTGACACTCACCTCTCCTCAATAATGGCAATGCTGGACTTGAGATTTGCTGAATTGCGAGAGAGCATAATCCAACAGGTCTCTGCGTCTATTGCAAAGGCTGAGGATCGCATCATGAGCAGATTTGGTGAGATGAATGCTGTTAGCAACTTTAAACCACAACTGCTCTCATCTCGTGTTGATGAAATTACGAAATGTGAAAACTCTCTAAGAAGCGAATTGAAAGATGTCAACAAAAGGCTTGGCAAGCTTGAGATTGACTCGGTAGCTGCCGACTTGATTGTGACAAGCATTCCCCATTCCCATGGAGAAGACATCAAAGCATTGTACACCAAAATATGCAAGGCAGAGAGACTGAAAAGTTTCCAATGCGTTGAACCCATGTAAGCTGAGGCACCCAAGCCACAGATCGATCCCAACGGCAGCACTATATAGAGAAAAACAAGACAAGTCTCAATTTCTGTAAACATCGGCCGGAAGCCAGCAACCAACAAGGATTCCCCCCAAAAAATTTATACATTTAAAATCCAATATGAATCCTCAATGACACAGCTAATGAAGGAAGTCCCCTCAATCATTAAACCCGCGTGAGAATCCTCAATACTCACGTACTTATGATTCCCATGAGAATCTCAGTCCCCAGATAATTAATCCCCGGCTCACCACCTATCAGTCAGAAAATTGTTGCTTACTCACACTAACACGCACTGTACTTAAGGCAGGTGGTGCGCTTCAGCTATTTACACCCGCTCCCCGTATTAATTAGAACATGTATATACATAATACGCAATACTAATAACACCAACCTTTAATACCAAGTATAGAGGCACGGTGATACGAACCACACTGTGCGCACGCGAGTTTTGGAGCTCTTGAATTTTGTGAAAATTTATTATTCTTCAGAGTTTGTTGACTTTAAGTTAACTATAAATCTACCAAGTGATAGTTTGTGATCCGTGATCGGGTGTTGGTTTTTACCTAAAATACCTAAACAGTGCTGAAATTAAACATTAATCCAGAATTGTCAACATTAAACCATTGTTGTTGTTGTTGTTCCGTTAAACGAGCAAACTTTTACCTGTCTGCTTCACCGAATTGTTTTTGTCAGTTGGCTTCACCGGCAGTTTCGTTGTTCAGTGATTTTCGTACAGTGTAAAGTCTTGCATTTAAATGTTTGCGGAAAAAAAATAAAAGGCATTTATTATATAAAGACAAATTTTTTCGCCCTAATTAAATTAAATTACTGACTGTATACTATATATCTTCAAAACTAACTCAATAATGTCTTGTAAGTTCCGTGATTGCAAATTAAACAGCGAAACGGAACGGTTAGTGTCTTGCTCTCTTTTGATGATCATATAAAATGTGTTGCATTCACAGGGATAATTGCGGACAAAATCGATATCGAGGGTGCTTTACGCTGGTCATGCATAAAGCGTAGATCAACTGACGCCGATGTAACTCATATGTTGCGTCAAGTGCGCTTAAACTTTCGTGAAATTAGTCGCGATCTCACAGCGCTGCAAAAGAAGTTTTACGATTATTACCGAAGTGTAAACGGTCACAACAAAACTCTCATACTCTACACAGTAAGCTTAATGTATATACTTCTCAGCTGTCCGGAGATACACACTCTGTCATAAATTTACTGAGTCCTGGTGGAAGTGATATAGGATCTGATACAAACTCACTTCTAACTGTCCCAGATAATGCAGCAGTTAGAATGTGATTACTACGGAACCTAACTCATTAAGTGATGCAGCCCCTAATTCAGCCATAGCTACTGCGATTATCGCGAAAAGTACTGGTGCTATCCCTAAAAGACCTGTAACTGCTCTTCCAGGTTCACCTTCGGTGAAATAACTTGTTTTAGTACAGCCGAAAAAAAACCATCTTCATTTCTCGTTTTGCTAAATACTAAATACAAATTTAAATCGCAAAGATTTTATTCATCGTTAAATATAAATTAACCCGCGCATTTTAGTGGATCGTATCCTGAATCCAATATTTTGGCCAGATAATGAAATTATCAATTCACGAATATGTATATAGGCCCGAAAATATCAGATATAATGTGGACATTTCTTCACGGTGTGGAGCTGCCTCAAAAAATTTAAAAATGTTTATCCCAATATCATTTATCAGAATGACAGTAGTGTCGTGACCACGGACGAGGGTGGATGCAGCTACCCACCGCAGTGCAGTGTTTAGTGTGCTCGCGGAAACAAACAAACAAATATAAAAAAATATTTTCAAACAAACAAAGTCACAGTGCAATAACATTGATTTGGATTACAGTGCATTAAAACATAACAATAGACATCAATAAATTCGCTAAAACAATAACACCAAATATCACAAATAGACAATTAAACGGAATGCAGAGAACCAAGCGAAGGGCTTACTTATGCCCTCCGCAGTAAAGCTCAGCATTTCGTTTCTTTCTTCTCCTCCTCCTTCTTCCTGGTCCCGTTAGGTGTGCAGGCGGCTGTGAGTGCACCGTGGGCTGAAGCGTGGCAAGATAAAGGCATAACACTCGTCTTGTCGCGTTTTGCTTTGCCTGCGGCGTAGGCTTGTCCGCTTGTGCAGCTGACTTTATACCTCTCTACAGTGGGTGGCGATGACAAAATTTCGTATAGACACCACAAATGTGCGTGGCTTGAGGGCGAATTTCTTCGCGGTCTATGCGTACGTTTGTACTCACCAACCGCATATAATGGCACTGGGTGAGACCCAGGTGTCTGAGGGTGCAGATCCACTGGATTTTCACTTGCCTGGTGGTACCCACTGCCATTATTTTCATCACACAGAGGCCTCGCCTTATATATTCGCAGTGATGTTGCGTACCAGTGTCAGCAACACCTTTGCACGACGGATGCCGAATTTAGCTCCATGTGGGTTAAGTTCAAAATCCAGTCGCACATCCTGCACATCTGCTTCATTTATAGAAGCCCGGGTCTAGAGAGGCTGCCAACTTTTGATAAACTTGACAGTCTCTCTGATTCGATTTCTAAAATCCTGGAATCGTATCCGAACAGTGAAATTGTTGTTGCTGGTGATTTCAATGTTCATAATTCCAATTGGCTACGTCATTCGAGTCACAAAACACCTGAGGGTTTGTATGTTGAGTTATTTGCTGAGTCTAATAATTTGACTCAATTAGTGAAGGAACCAACGCACTTTCCCTGCGTTGATGGGCAAACCCAAAATATTCTGGACCTTTTTCTAACTTCACATCACAGCAAGTATGATGTGAATGTTCTTGCACCTCTTGGTAATTCGGACCACGCTACAATTTCTGCTACCTTCCCATATTCTAGTCTTCAATCCGCTCATCAGCCAGCTCCGAAGCGGACAGTGTGGCTTTATGAGAAGGCTAATTGGGATGCGCTGAACTCCTTTTTCAGCCGTTTCAATTGGCAATTGTGTTTCAGGGATAGAAACATAAATGCTGCAGCAAAATTGGTAGAAAATATAATTTTATTTGGTATGAGGTCTTTCATACCTAATAAAAGAATTTCCATTAAACCAAAAGACCATTCCTGGTTTAATGCGACTTGCAGACAAGTAGTCAGGTCTAAAGAGGAAGCATTTAGGAATTGGCGTTTAAATAAAACTGCTGATACTAAACTGCTGCGCAATCAGGCCAGAAATACGTGCAATGCCACTCTAAAGCGCGAAAAAGTTCTCTACGAACAGCGCCTTAGACGTAGAGTTCTTGAATACTATAAGGGTAGCAAGAACTTTTGGTCGTTCGTGGGGAGGGTGAAGAATCAGACGCGATCGTCTATTCCAACTCTCCTCAAGGACGATCAGATCTTCACTCACTCGGTTGATAAGGCAAACTTATTAGCCAAAATGTTTGCTGAAAACTGCTCTCTTCCTGAGAGTAGCCAACCACTACCCGTGATCGACGGTGTGTCTCATATTATGCCTGAGATGCACTTTCGAACGCGGGCTGTTAAAAGAGTGCTTGTAAACCTCAACGTCAATAAATCCTCGGGACCGGATGGCTTTTCAGCCCACGTGTTGAGAAAGTGCGCCTCAACATTGGCTCGGCCATTGCGCAATCTGTTTAACTTATCGTTCACTTCAGGAGTTTTTCCTATTTCCTGGAAGATTGCCAATGTGCAGCCAGTTCCCAAAAAAGGTGAGGCTACGAATCCTGCCAATTACCGGCCCATAGCAATCTGCTCAATGCTCTCCAAAGTTATGGAGAGCGTTATAAATTTTAACCTGATGAGGTATCTGGAGAGCAATCAATTGGTCAGCGATCGCCAGTACGGTTTCCGTGCTCACCGCTCCACAGGCGATTTGATGGCGTTCCTCACTGAGCGGTGGAACAGTTGTGTTCACCAATTCGGTCAGAGTAAGGTTGTTGCTCTGGATATCTCCAAGGCATTTGACCGAGTGTGGCATAAAGCACTCGTGTCTAAACTGGCTGCTTATGGTGTCGGTGATACATTCACTCGATGGATATCGAGTTTCCTCAGCGGCCGTTCTATTCGGGTTGTGATAGACGGCTTTGCTTCCGTGGAGCACTCCATAAACGCTGGAGTTCCGCAGGGTTCGGTCCTGTCTCCAACACTTTTTCTCATTTTTATCAATGACCTTCTGTCATTGACATCAAACCCCGTCTACTCGTTTGCTGATGACAGCAGCATTTGTCATTCATATTCATTCTCCAGGCGACCTTCTATTCTGGAGATCAATAGAAAACGTAGAATTATGAATGACACACTCCAATCTGACCTCAACAAAATCCAGGAGTGGGGTCAAGCGAATCGGGTTGATTTTAATGCGCGGAAGACCCAATGCTGTTGGTTGACCCACAAGCGTCTGGCGGGCGACAACTTTCCACCTTTAAATATGGGTGGTGTGGATATTAATGAGTCGGAGGCTCTTGATGTTCTGGGCATGTCAATACAATGCGATCTTCGTTGGAACGATCACATTTTTGATGTGTCGAAAGAAGCAGCCAAGTGCTTAGGCTTTTTAAAGCGGTGCAAGAAATACTTCACTTCAACCGACCTTCGTTGTATCTACACCACTTATATCCGGCCGAAAATGGAGTACAACTCGCATATTTGGTCTGGAGCTTCGAAAGCATATCTTCAGCTTCTGGACCGTATACAAGGTCGTGCGATAAAACTTATAGGGGACAGTAGGGTATCCAGCTCTATTGAAACCTTGGGATGTCGTCGGGATGTGGGGTGTGTAACCTTATTTTACCGTTACTTTAATGGTAACTGTTCCTTTGAAGTAGCCAGCCTGATCCCTTCGGTTCAGGTATTCAACAGATCTACTCGGCTTTCCAGAGCGGTGCACCCCTTTTACGTCTCGATCCTGTTCCATCCCACTACTCACTACCGCGATAATTCGTTCTTCGGTCGCGCAGTTAAACTGTGGAATAGTCTCCCTGCGCATGTTTTCCCACCCACTTATAACGTCGATGCTTTTAAAAGAGGTGTAAATCGACACTACTCCCACTTTTCCCCTTCCCACTAACCTTTACCCTTCTAAACCAACGAATGCTTTGCATGGATAGGGGACATCCCCTGAGCTTGGTTCTATCTGCCATAACAAAAAAAAAAAAAAAAAAAAAATTTTAGAGGGAAAACAAGCAAACGCGGGGCCAGCAAAATGTTAGAGGGAAAACAAGCAAACACGGGACTTTCTCATTGGGGACATTGATATGGAATACAGTATTATATCATTTACCGAAACGTGGCTAAAACCTAACACTTAACCTTGAAATTTTATCAAACAATTATACTGTTTATCGGAAAGACCGCAGCACTTTACACACTAATTTAAGATGTGGTGGAGTATTAATTGCTGTCAAATCTGATTATTTCTCGAAAGAGGAAATATTAGATGACGCTGTGATGATGATTAGATGATGGTGTTTACGTTATAATTGCCAACCTATGCATTTATATTACTTGTTCCTACATCCCACCGAGTTCTGTTGAGGAGATTTATATTAATCATCTTCGCTGCATACGCCGAGTTTCTGAGAAACTTCTACAGACGGATCACATGATGGTCCTTTGTGGCTTCAATCTACCTCACGTAAATTGGGAAAGATGCGTCGACGACACGGCTATTCTTTTACCATAACTTCAGGGGAATAACGAGTGTAATTTTCTGAATAACATAGGCCTTTTTCGAAGGCGACGATAAGGATATGAACAGGAAGTGTTCAATATAATATACAAAATATGAACAGGAAGAGATACACACACACACACACACATGATCGGAGTTTTATGTGTCATCGCGAGTAGACGTATTGAAGTTGGTGGGCAAGTTTTTGCTTTATTTTTCCACGATATTTGGCAAGTTCGAGCTAAGGACGTGCTGTCTTGCTTGTGCTAGGTGTGCTTGCCTGTGAAAGCTATTCGTGACTTACTATTACTACTGCCTTTTTGTTAATTTAAATTAAATAAAATTCAATAAAATTGGTTGACTCATCATGGCAAGTAACGGGGGAAAAAATTCGGGTGTCGAAAAGAGCAGCTTGCTGAGCGGCTCGGCTAAACGTGTGACTCGCAGTAACAACAGCAACAACAATGCATTCAGTACTAGTAGTGCCGGAGCGTGGGCGAGCCCCGCCACCTCTGCATTCGCTCGGTCCGCTGACACTCACCTCTCCTCAATAATGGCAATGCTGGACTTGAGATTTGCTGAATTGCGAGAGAGCATAATCCAACAGGTCTCTGCGTCTATTGCAAAGGCTGAGGATCGCATCATGAGCAGATTTGGTGAGATGAATGCTGTTAGCAACTTTAAACCACAACTGCTCTCATCTCGTGTTGATGAAATTACGAAATGTGAAAACTCTCTAAGAAGCGAATTGAAAGATGTCAACTAAAGGCTTGGCAAGCTTGAGATTGACTCGGTAGCTGCCGACTTGATTGTGACAAGCATTCCCCATTCCCATGGAGAAGACATCAAAGCATTGTACACCAAAATATGCAAGGTCGATCAATCGATCCCAACGGCAGCACTATATAGAGAAAAACAAGACAAGTCTCAATTTCTGTAAACATCGGTCGGAAGCCAGCAACCAACAAGGATTCCCCCCAAAAAATTTATACATTTAAAATCCAATATGAATCCTCAATGACACAGCTAATGAAGGAAGTCCCCTCAATCATTAAACCCGCGTGAGAATCCTCAATACTCACGTACTTATGATTCCCATGAGAATCTCAGTCCCCAGATAATTAATCCCCGGCTCACCACCTATCAGTCAGAAAATTGTTGCTTACTCACACTAACACGCACTGTACTTAAGGCAGGTGGTGCGCTTCAGCTATTTATACCCGCTCCCCGTATTAATTAGAACATGTATATACATAATACGCAATACTAATAACACCAACCTTTAATACCAAGTATAGAGGCACGGTGATACGAACCACACTGTGCGCACGCGAGTTTTGGAGCTCTTGAATTTTGTGAAAATTTATTATTCTTCAGAGTTTGTTGACTTTAAGTTAACTATAAATCTACCAAGTGATAGTTTGTGATCCGTGATCGGGTGTTGGTTTTTACCTAAAATACCTAAACAGTGCTGAAATTAAACATTAATCCAGAATTGTCAACATTAAACCATTGTTGTTGTTGTTGTTCCGTTAAACGAGCAAACTTTTACCTGTCTGCTTCACCGAATTGTTTTTGTCAGTTGGCTTCACCGGCAGTTTCGTTGTTCAGTGATTTTCGTACAGTGTAAAGTCTTGCATTTAAATGTTTGCGGAAAAAAAATAAAAGGCATTTATTATATAAAGACAAATTTTTTCGCCCTAATTAAATTAAATTACTGACTGTATACTATATATCTTCAAAACTAACTCAATAATGTCTTGTAAGTTCCGTGATTGCAAATTAAACAGCGAAACGGAACGGTTAGTGTCTTGCTCTCTTTTGATGATCATATAAAATGTGTTGCATTCACAGGGATAATTGCGGACCAAATCGATATCGAGGGTGCTTTACGCTGGTCATGCATAAAGTGTAGATCAACTGACGCCGATGTAACTCATATGTTGCGTCAAGTGCGCTTAAACTTTCGTGAAATTAGTCGCGATCTCACAGCGCTGCAAAAGAAGTTTTACGATTATTACCGAAGTGTAAACGGTCACAACAAAACTCTCATACTCTACACAGTAAGCTTAATGTATATACTTCTCAGCTGTCCGGAGATACACACTCTGTCATAAATTAACTGAGTCCTGGTGGAAGTGATATAGGATCTGATACAAACTCACTTCTAACTGTCCCAGATAATGCAGCAGTTAGAATGTGATTACTACGGAACCTAACTCATTAAGTGATGCAGCCCCTAATTCAGCCATAGCTACTGCGATTATCGCGAAAAGTACTGGTGCTATCCCTAAAAGACCTGTAACTGCTCTTCCAGGTTCACCTTCGGTGAAATAACTTGTTTTAGTACAGCCGAAAAAAACCATCTTCATTTCTCGTTTTGCTAAATACTAAATACAAATTTAAATCGCAAAGATTTTATTCATCGTTAAATATAAATTAACCCGCGCATTTTAGTGGATCGTATCCTGAATCCAATATTTTGGCCAGATAATGAAATTATCAATTCACGAATATGTATATAGGCCCGAAAATATCAGATATAATGTGGACATTTCTTCACGGTGTGGAGCTGCCTCAAAAAATTTAAAAATGTTTATCCCAATATCATTTATCAGAACGACAGTAGTGTCGTGACCACGGACGAGGGTGGATGCAGCTACCCACCGCAGTGCAGTGTTTAGTGTGCTCGCGGAAACAAACAAACAAATATAAAAAAATATTTTCAAACAAACAAAGTCACAGTGCAATAACATTGATTTGGATTACAGTGCATTAAAACATAACAATAGACATCAATAAATTCGCTAAAACAATAACACCAAATATCACAAATAGACAATTAAACGGAATGCAGAGAACCAAGCGAAGGGCTTACTTATGCCCTCCGCAGTAAAGCTCAGCATTTCGTTTCTTTCTTCTCCTCCTCCTTCTTCCTGGTCCCGTTAGGTGTGCAGGCGGCTGTGAGTGCACCGTGGGCTGAAGCGTGGCAAGATAAAGGCATAACACTCGTCTTGTCGCGTTTTGCTTTGCCTGCGGCGTAGGCTTGTCCGCTTGTGCAGCTGACTTTATACCTCTTTACAGTGGGTGGCGATGACAAAATTTCGTATAGACACCACAAATGTGCGTGGCTTGAGGGCGAATTTCTTCGCGGTCTATGCGTACGTTTGTACTCACCAACCGCATATAATGGCACTGGGTGAGACCCAGGTGTCTGAGGGTGCAGATCCACTGGATTTTCACTTGCCTGGTACCCACTGCCATTATTTTCATCACACAGAGGCCTCGCCTTATATATTCGCAGTGATGTTGCGTACCAGTGTCAGCAACACCTTTGCACGACGGATGCCGAATTTAGCTCCATGTGGGTTAAGTTCAAAATCCAGTCGCACATCCTGCACTTCTGCTTCATTTATAGAAGCCCGGGTCTAGAGAGGCTGCCAACTTTTGATAAACTTGACAGTCTCTCTGATTCGATTTCTAAAATCCTGGAATCGTATCCGAACAGTGAAATTGTTGTTGCTGGTGATTTCAATGTTCATAATTCCAATTGGCTACGTCATTCGAGTCACAAAACACCTGAGGGTTTGTATGTTGAGTTATTTGCTGAGTCTAATAATTTGACTCAATTAGTGAAGGAACCAACGCACTTTCCCTGCGTTGATGGGCAAACCCAAAATATTCTGGACCTTTTTCTAACTTCACATCACAGCAAGTATGATGTGAATGTTCTTGCACCTCTTGGTAATTCGGACCACGCTACAATTTCTGCTACCTTCCCATATTCTAGTCTTCAATCCGCTCATCAGCCAGCGCCGAAGCGGACAGTGTGGCTTTATGAGAAGGCTAATTGGGATGCGCTGAACTCCTTTTTCAGCCGTTTCAATTGGCAATTGTGTTTCAGGGATAGAAACATAAATGCTGCAGCAAAATTGGTAGAAAATATAATTTTATTTGGTATGAGGTCTTTCATACCTAATAAAAGAATTTCCATTAAACCAAAAGACTATTCCTGGTTTAATGCGACTTGCAGACAAGCAGTCAGGTCTAAAGAGGAAGCATTTAGGAATTGGCGTTTAAATAAAACTGCTGATACTAAACTGCTGCGCAATCAGGCCAGAAATACGTGCAATGCCACTCTAAAGCGCGAAAAAGTTCTCTACGAACAGCGCCTTAGACGCAGAGTTCTTGAATACCATAAGGGTAGCAAGAACTTTTGGTCGTTCGTGGGGAGGGTGAAGAATCAGACGCGATCGTCTATTCCAACTCTCCTCAAGGACGATCAGATCTTCACTCACTCGGTTGATAAGGCAAACTTATTAGCCAAAATGTTTGCTGAAAACTGCTCTCTTCCTGTGAGTAGCCAACCACTACCCGTGATCGACGGTGTGTCTCATATTATGCCTGAGATGCACTTTCGAACGCGGGCTGTTAAAAGAGTGCTTGTAAACCTCAACGTCAATAAATCCTCGGGACCGGATGGCTTTTCAGCCCACGTGTTGAGAAAGTGCGCCTCAACATTGGCTCGGCCATTGCGCAATCTGTTTAACTTATCGTTCACTTCAGGAGTTTTTCCTATTTCCTGGAAGATTGCCAATGTGCAGCCAGTTCCCAAAAAAGGTGAGGCTACGAATCCTGCCAATTACCGGCCCATAGCAATCTGCTCAATGCTCTCCAAAGTTATGGAGAGCGTTATAAATTTTAACCTGATGAGGTATCTGGAGAGCAATCAATTGGTCAGCGATCGCCAGTACGGTTTCCGTGCTCACCGCTCCACAGGCGATTTAATGGCGTTCCTCACTGAGCGGTGGAACAGTTGTGTTCACCAATTCGGTCAGAGTAAGGTTGTTGCTCTGGATATCTCCAAGGCATTTGACCGAGTGTGGCATAAAGCACTCGTGTCTAAACTGGCTGCTTATGGTGTCGGTGATACATTCACTCGATGGATATCGAGTTTCCTCAGCGGCCGTTCTATTCGGGTTGTGATAGACGGCTTTGCTTCCGAAGAGCACTCCATAAACGCTGGAGTTCCGCAGGGTTCGGTCCTGTCTCCAACACTTTTTCTCATTTTTATCAATGACCTTCTGTCATTGACATCAAACCCCGTCTACTCGTTTGCTGATGACAGCAGCATTTGTCATTCATATTCATTCTCCAGGCGTCCTTCTATTCTGGAGATCAATAGAAAACGTAGAATTATGAATGACACACTCCAATCTGACCTCAACAAAATCCAGGAGTGGGGTCAAGCGAATCGGGTTGATTTTAATGCGCGGAAGACCCAATGCTGTTTGTTGACCCACAAGCGTCTGGCGGGCGACAACTTTCCACCTTTAAATATGGGTGGTGTGGATATTAATGAGTCGGAGGCTCTTGATGTTCTGGGCATGTCAATACAATGCGATCTTCGTTGGAACGATCACATTTTTGATGTGTCGAAAGAAGCAGCCAAGTGCTTAGGCTTTTTAAAGCGGTGCAAGAAATACTTCACTTCAACCGACCTTCGTTGTATCTACACCACTTATATCCGGCCGAAAATGGAGTACAACTCGCATATTTGGTCTGGAGCTTCGAAAGCATATCTTCAGCTTCTGGACCGTATACAAGGTCGTGCGATAAAACTTATAGGGGACAGTAGGGTATCCAGCTCTATTGAAACCTTGGGATGTCGTCGGGATGTGGGGTGTGTAACCTTATTTTACCGTTACTTTAATGGTAACTGTTCCTTTGAAGTAGCCAGCCTGATCCCTTCGGTTCAGGTATTCAACAGATCTACTCGGCTTTCCAGAGCGGTGCACCCCTTTTACGTCTCGATCCCGTTCCATCCCACTACCCACTACCGCGATAATTCGTTCTTCGGTCGCGCAGTTAAACTGTGGAATAGTCTCCCTGCGCATGTTTTCCCACCCACTTATAACGTCGATGCTTTTAAAAGAGGTGTAAATCGACACTACTCCCACTTTTCCCCTTCCCACTAACCTTTACCCTTCTAAACCAACGAATGCTTTGCATGGATAGGGGACATCCCCTGAGCTTGGTTCTATCTGCCATAACAAAAAAAAAAAAAAAATGTTAGAGGGAAAACAAGCAAACGCGGGGCCAGCAAAATGTTAGAGGGAAAACAAGCAAACGCGGGACTTTCTCATTGGGGACATTGATATGGAATACAGTATTATATCATTTACCGAAACGTGGCTAAAACCTAACACTTAACCTTGAAATTTTATCAAACAATTATACTGTTTATCGGAAAGACCGCAGCACTTTACACACTAATTTAAGATGTGGTGGAGTATTAATTGCTGTCAAATCTGATTATTTCTCGAAAGAGGAAATATTAGATGACGCTGTGATGATGATTAGATGATGGTGTTTACGTTATAATTGCCAACCTATGCATTTATATTACTTGTTCCTACATCCCACCGAGTTCTGTTGAGGAGATTTATATTAATCATCTTCGCTGCATACGCCGAGTTTCTGAGAAACTTCTACAGACGGATCACATGATGGTCCTTTGTGGCTTCAATCTACCTCACGTAAATTGGGAAAGATGCGTCGACGACACGGCTATTCTTTTACCATAACTTCAGGGGAATAACGAGTGTAATTTTCTGAATAACATAGGCCTTTTTCGAAGGCGACGATAAGGATATGAACAGGAAGTGTTCAATATAATATACAAAATATGAACAGGAAGAGACACACACACACACACATGATCGGAGTTTTATGTGTCATCGCGAGTAGACGTATTGAAGTTGGTGGGCAAGTTTTTGCTTTATTTTTCCACGATATTTGGCAAGTTCGAGCTAAGGACGTGCTGTCTTGCTTGTGCTAGGTGTGCTTGCCTGTGAAAGCTATTCGTGACTTATTATTACTACTGCCTTTTTGTTAATTTAAATTAAATAAAATTCAATAAAATTGGTTGACTCGTCATGGCAAGTAACGGGGGAAAAAATTCGGGTGTCGAAAAGAGCAGCTTGCTGAGCGGCTCGGCTAAACGTGTGACTCGCAGTAACAACAGCAACAACAATGCATTCAGTACTAGTAGTGCCGGAGCGTGGGCGAGCCCCGCCACCTCTGCATTCGCTAGATCCGCTGACACTCACCTCTCCTCAATAATGGCAATGCTGGACTTGAGATTTGCTGAATTGCGAGAGAGCATAATCCAACAGGTCTCTGCGTCTATTGCAAAGGCTGAGGATCGCATCATGAGCAGATTTGGTGAGATGAATGCTGTTAGCAACTTTAAACCACAACTGCTCTCATCTCGTGTTGATGAAATTACGAAATGTGAAAACTCTCTAAGAAGCGAATTGAAAGATGTCAACAAAAGGCTTGGCAAGCTTGAGATTGACTCGGTAGCTGCCGACTTGATTGTGACAAGCATTCCCCATTCCCATGGAGAAGACATCAAAGCATTGTACACCAAAATATGCAAGGCAGAGAGACTGAAAAGTTTCCAATGCGTTGACCCCATGTAAGCTGAGGCACCCAAGCCACAGATCGATCCCAACGGCAGCACTATATAGAGAAAAACAAGACAAGTCTCAATTTCTGTAAACATCGGCCGGAAGCCAGCAACCAACAAGGATTCCCCCAAAAAATTTATACATTTAAAATCCAATATGAATCCTCAATGACACAGCTAATGAAGGAAGTCCCCTCAATCATTAAACCCGCGTGAGAATCCTCAATACTCACGTACTTATGATTCCCATGAGAATCTCAGTCCCCAGATAATTAATCCCCGGCTCACCACCTATCAGTCAGAAAATTGTTGCTTACTCACACTAACACGCACTGTACTTAAGGCAGGTGGTGTGCTTCAGCTATTTACACCCGCTCCCCGTATTAATTATAACATGTATATACATAATACGCAATACTAATAACACCAACCTTTAATACCAAATATAGAGGCACGGTGATACGAACCACACTGTGCGCACGCGAGTTTTGGAGCTCTTGAATTTTGTGAAAATTTATTATTCTTCAGAGTTTGTTGACTTTAAGTTAACTATAAATCTACCAAGTGATAGTTTGTGATCCGTGATCGGGTGTTGATTTTTACCTAAAATACCTAAACAGTGCTGAAATTAAACATTAATCCAGAATTGTCAACATTAAACCATTGTTGTTGTTGTTGTTCCGTTAAACGAGCAAACTTTTACCTGTCTGCTTCACCGAATTGTTTTTGTCAGTTGGCTTCACCGGCAGTTTCGTTGTTCAGTGATTTTCGTACAGTGTAAAGTCTTGCATTTAAATGTTTGCGGAAAAAAGAGAGAAGGTAGTGAAGAAATTAGGAGTAATTGCTGCGAAGACGTCCTTGATCATCCAGGGGATCGGCAGAGGGAACCAGAAAGCAGAAAATCGGATCAACGTCAGCGTTCACTCCAGACAAAACAATTTTTCAACACGTTTAGATGCATTTGTATTTCAACAGATCATATCGCTGCAGACATCACAACTGCTAAACACATCGGACTTGCCAATTCCAAACAACATCAAGCTAGCTAACCCTAAGTTCAACCACCCAGGACCAATTGACGTTCTATTAGGAGCTGAGTTCTACCATCAACTTCTAATGATTGGCCAAATCTCGTTAGGAATTTCACTTCCCACGTTACAAAACACAGTATTCGGTTGGATACTATCAGGTAAAGTCGAAAACAACAAACAAATGACGACATTAAGCTCTGGAGTTAGTACAAGCAAAGAAACCAGCTTGGAAGAGGGTATCGAGTGACTATGGAAATTGGAAGAATTGGTACCAACAGAGCACATACTCTCGAAAGCCGAGCATCAGTGTGAGAGGCAATTTGTACAAAACACGTGCAGGCTGAATGAGGAAAATTTTATAGTAAAACTTCCGTTCGCCGACAGCCCTGATATATTAGGAGAATCAAAAACCGTTGCCTACAACAGATTTCGATCTATAGAACAAAGACTATCAAAATATAAACAGTTAAAAGAACAATATGTCGCGTTCATGGAAGAATACGAAGCTTTAGGCCATATGACAAGGGTCGATAAGGAATCAATATTAACACCAAATTATTTTATCCCTCACCACTGCGTGATCAAGCCTTACAGCAGTACCACCAAATTACGCGTAGTATTCGATGCCTCGGCGAAAACCTCTTCAGGGTATTCCCTTAATGACATCCTTCACACTGGTCCGATAATTCAGGATGATCTGTTTTCAATATTATTGCGTTTTCGGCTACCACGTTTCGTTTTTACGACAGATATAAAAAAATGTACCGGCAGCTCTTCGTCCAACCCGATGATAGGAGGTATCAGCTAATCATCTGGAGAAAGGATCCGAGTGAGCCGCTCGAATATTACGAACTCAACACTGTCACTTATGGAACGAGACCAGCACCGTACCTGGCTGTTCGATGCCTTGAACAGCTTGTGACAGAACATAGCAGCAAATATCCTCTGGGATGTCAAGTCCTCAAAAAGAACTTTTACATGGATGATGGATTAGGAGGATCAGACAGCCTCAGTAGCGCTCTTGAAACTCAACAGCAGATGATACACATTTTAAAAACAGCTGGATTCTCATTGCACAAATGGAGCGCTAATTAACCTCAACTACTACAAGGGATCTCTGAAGACAACAAGGAAAAGAATTTAGATCTCTCAAACAATCAAGATTCTACTAACACGTTAGGTTTGACATGGATACCAAAAGAGGATAAACTATGCATCAAGGTAAATCTGAATTCGGTATATTAGCACCAATACAGGTAACGGCTAAGATATTCATTCAAGAATTGTGGCAATTAAAGCTGGATTGGGACGAGGCATTATCAATGAATCATCACACAAGATGGACATCGTTCCGTGAAGAGTTGCAACAGTTGAGCAATTTTAAAATAGCTCGATTGGAACATCGCAAGGTCCATGCAGATCCATGTATTTGCAGATGCGTCAGAAAAGGCCTTCGGTGCTGCGATATATATACGATTCCTTGGTACAGAACAAAAGGCATTAGTGAGACTCCTATGCGCCAAGTCTCGGGTAGCTCAAACCACTCAAACGCCAAACCTTACCCAGATTAGAGTTATGCGCAGCGCTGCTAGGTACTCAGCTGGCTAGCAGAGTAAAAAGGGATTTAAATTTTAAAGACGCGCCAACTTACTTTTGAACAGATTCGACCATCGTATTGTCATGGATAAATTCGGCATCCGCGACTTACCAAACGTTCGTGGCAAACAGAATTGCAGCTATTCATGAGTTAACATTAACAGAACAGTGGCGTCATGTTGCTTCGCCCCATAACCCAGCCGACGTATTGTCCAGAGGAATCTCGCCATCAAAACTAATGCACTGCAGTTTATGGTTGTATGGTCCACTATTTTTGCATGAAGTAGAGACAATATGGCCATCTAAATTCGTACCTAGCTTGTCGGTGAGTGATAACATTGAACGAAAACGCAAAGCACCAACCGCAATGGTAGTAGAAGAGGAGGCATCCTCGCTAGTGTATATGGTTAATCACAAAAATTCATTCATGACGCTCCAGCGGATTACTGGTTATATAATCCGCATTGTGAAGCGCTTTAAAGGAGCTCCATGTCCCAACAATATCCAGCTTACTGTCGAGGAACTGGACGAAGCATTAATATTTATAGTAAAAACAATACAAGCGGAATTCTCTGAAGACATAAAGATGCTGTCAAGGGGTAAACAAGTACACAGTTCCAGTTCCCTAGCATCGTTAAATCCATTTGTGGACGATAAAGGGATTATCCGAGTCGGTGGCCGATTAACTGCATCAACACTTAGCTACGACGCTAAGCATCCGATACTTCTGCCATATAGTAGAATGATCCCATCGTTAAACTACTAATACAAATGTTCCACATCAACTATCTTCATTGTGGCCCGCAATTATTACTCGCGCATTTAAGACAAAGATTTTGGCCCATAAAGGGGAAAATAATGACCAGATCAATTGTACAACACTGTGTTAGATACAGCAAGACTAAGCCTAAATTTCTCAATCAAATTATGGGAAATTTACCTCCGGAAAGAACGATGCCGGCACGACCATTCATTAACAGCGGGGTTGTTTACTGCGGTCCCGTGGAAGTGTATTACAAAATTCGTGGGAAACGACCTCATAAGGCATACATCGCCATATTTTGTTGTTTTGCCACAAAGGCTGTACATATGGAAGTAGTGTCAGATCTAACTACTGCTGCTTTTATTGGAGCTATAAAACGATTCATCAGTAGGCGAGGACATTGTCAAAATCTATTTTGTGACAACGCAACAAATTTCGTAGGAGCCAACAATGAACTGCACCACTTACATTCGTCTGAAGCGCAGGAAGCTATAGTGAATGCTTGTAACCGGAAGAATATAATTTTCAACTTTATTCAACCCCGGTCTCCACATTTCGGAGGACTGTGGGAATCGGCCGTGAAGTCAGCAAAGTATCTGTTAACAAGAAGCGTCTCGACGGCGTCCTTGACTTAGGAGGAACTCGAAACTGTAATTGTTGAAATTTAAGCCATACTAAATTCACGACCGACCACCGAAATGTCTTTCTGACATTTTCTGATTGGGGAACCTCTTACCGCCCAGATTGACACTTTAGCGAAACCTATTAAGGCAAGCCTACCGTCAAGATGGAAATTGGTAACACACCTGAAGCATGAATTCTGGAAGCGCTGGTCGACAGAGTACTTAAATCAACTGCAGCAAAGAGCCAAGTGGAGAATGCACGCACCGAATATAAAATTGGTGCTATGGTGATAATCAAGGAGGATAATTTAACACCACAAAAATGGCCGTTAGGACGTGTCATCAAGGTTTACGAAAGCGATGACGGATTGGTTCGAGTAGTAAAAGTGAAAACGGCAACAGGGGAATGGAAGCGTCCAATTCATCGACTTGCACCGTTACCGATAGATATCGAGCCAACAGAATCTCCAACAAAAATAGACAGTGAATCTCAAGGGACCACGATTGAACAAAAAGAAGAAAATTGACGATTGGCAGTACAATGGCGACCCTTCTTTGCATAGTTCTCTTTTTACCAATCATTATAGCAACACCAGTGACAGTGATCAACTACAACAAAACCCCTGGAATTCATTTTGAAGGGCTTGGAACTATCAAATTAGTAACGGCGGAATGGAATCTAATTGCTTTTTTTAATCTAAAGCCGCTGCAAAGGAATTTAGAGGCATTTATAAACGGAATCTCGTCAATGGCCAAGCTCTGCCAAAAGCTGGATAATTACACGAATTGCAGGACACTAACAACGCAATTCACACAAGATATTGGACAGCTAAAATCAAACAATAAAATCTTGATACGTAGACGAGACAAAAGAGGAGCAATAGATTTCGTGGGCAATATCGCCAACACACTGTTTGGAGTGTTAGATTCCTCTTATGCTAAAGAGATGTCGGACACAATAGACCGAGTGAATGAAAATCAAGCTCATTTGGTTTCTCTCTTCAAAAACCAAACCTCCATTGTGGATTCAACAATAAACCTAATAAGAGAAGACCAAAGGGCAACTACAAATTAATTTGAGGAAATAGATAAACAACTAGTAAACATAGAAAATCTAATTATTAAGCAACAAGATTATTTTACCAATCAGAAGCGGTTTCAAGTTTTCACGTCCCTAGCTATTCAGTTATCAATCATAAGAACAGAAATCAAACAAGTTCAAGCAGGCATTTTATCGATTTTAACCGACGTTAATCACGAAAGAATCCATCCGCTATTATTGTCACCAGCTCAATTAACAGAAGAAATAAGAAAAATAAGGAATCATTTTCCCAGCACGTTACAGCTGCCTATGGCTCAAGAAGATATCTTAACTCTCGACAAATTGCTAAAAATCACAGCTGGATACTCCGAGAAACATCTAATATTCAACATCGAAATTCCGCTAAACGACGATAGACAATTTAACTTATTTAATTTAATACCCATACCACGACTGGCTAATGATACTCTAACGATTCCAACGCTCTCCACACAGTACTTAGCAATATCACCTCACCGAGTTACATATTTTCCAGCAAACGCTACAGCGATCCAATCCTGTCCAAAGGTAACTGGAAAAGGGTATCTATGTTACGACATTCAAACAACATATAATCGAGGATCTGGAGTGTGCACGTGCGAAGTAGATTTCTTCAATAACGAAACTACGGCAGATTGCGAATTCAGTCAGATCAATGCTGAGTTGTCATGGAAACCAATGCTGATGACTAACGAATGGATATTTGCAACAAAGACACCCCTGCGAGTCAATGCAGTTTGTGAATCAGAATCACTGCAAGTAACTTTAACAGGCATCGGGTGCCTAAAACTTCAACCCAACTGTCTAATCAAAACCAAACAGTTAACAGCGCACAGCCTTCAACAATTCAACGACAGTATAGCCATTTCGTACACAAGTTTGGTTCTAAGTAATAACACCGAAACAGTTCAGCCTCTCAAGCATTCAGCAGTAAATCTAAACCACTTTATTAATCGAATCGAAGACCTAAAAGAATTACAAGAAAGACTCCATGAGCAATCAAAAATTGACCGCTACGATTCATCTACAAGGTCAACAGATCATCACCAATTTGCGATTGGATATTTATCGCTGAGTATTGGAATAACGGTGGCGATAGCCGTAGCTTGGAGATGGCATTTGTGGAGACGATCATCACCACAAGTGGCCCCCGCACCGTTCAACGTCAACATCGAATGAGATCACCCCGTCCGGGCCGTGTTGTAGACCAAGACTCCACATCACCATCAGTATTGAGCAAAGCTCAACGGGGCCAGAATGTTCAACTACAAAATTGCAAGCATGCGTTTCTGTATTTATTTCAGGTAGTCCGTACTTCAACATGGATCATTAACCTGCACTTAGTCCGTCCTTCAACGAAGAGCGTCAACCTGCAAATTGGTAAAACGATACCGGCAGCAAGAACGTTCATTATTAGCGATGTGCTGACTATGCTTTAAGGTCAAGAACCTAATTATGCGTACTTGCAAGTTTGTAGTTGAACGTTATTGTCAGCATTATATACCAATTCCAAATATTATTGTTCTGTAGAAATTTGTATATATAGTGCATAAAAATAATTAAACGAAGCAGTTAATAGCTATCAATAATCCAGTGCGGATCATTTTTTAATTGAGAACTTCGGACCAGTCGATCGACTAGGTAAACTGTAGTTCCAAGTGCTGCAGTTTATTCATCATACAATTCAACCTGTAGTTCCAAGTGCTACAGGCTGAAGCTGAATCTACTTTTTATAAGTAGAAATATCCTACCGATCAATTGGTTTAAGTGCCGATTGATATCAGGAAAAACGCTTCCTGAACAGCATTCTTTACAAAAGCTTTTGAAAAAATTGGTTCATCTTTAATTCCATTGGAGGGGAGATTTAAAAAAATGAATACATTATTCTTATGATACGAAGAAGGTTGCATTCTTTATGATCGACAGCTTTCAGGTTTTTAGTTATTTGGCGTTTAATTCATAATCTGATTGACTCTTTAACAAAAATGATGATAAAGTTTTCAAAACTAAATATAATAATAAAACTAAATATAATATAAACTAATAATTCTTACGAGAAGCACCAGACTAATATTTCTTGTTTCTGTTCTTATTTTCCTCTCTTTCTTCTCTTTTGCTTACGTGTACGTTATATGATTTTTATTACGATTTATATTCAATGCGTTCGGAAACATACTCCCATTAATAATGAATAGTTACTGGACACCCTCCCGGTGTGCCAAGATTTTAATACATCGATGTGTAGCCGGTTAAATTGTAGATTCATTCATTTGACTGAAGGTAAGTGCAAGCGTTTAAAATCCAGTAACACAAAGATCGATTAAAATTTTATTATAAATTAGTTTGATTAGTCAATTCGTATTATACTTTGTTTTAAAATATGGGAATAATTGACTTGCTAAAATATAAAGACTTTTTCTACATATTTCGCAAATATAACGTTTCAATCCTGAGGAATTAGAAAAAAATTACGTTTATTTAAACTTATAATCCCAATTCATTTATCCATTCAAGGACTATGGATTTAGCAATTAATATAGCTAATTATATATATTAATTTTAGTTATATTTCTTAGGAATTCCTTAATATCTCCTATATATATTTAGTTGCAAATAAGTTCGTTCGGTGTGTCGAAATTTTAACGAACAGCAAAAGCCTAATTTTTTCACCAGCAGCTCATTGAAGAGGGAAGGGGTTCAAAATTTAGTTTTGAGGACGCACGCGAGTTTAGGCTTCCACTAAAAAGTAGAAACTGTACAGTCAACGTATCAGCATAGCTGATTCCGACAGGTGACGTCATTCATAAGCTCGGTGTGCAGGACGCGAAAAAAAGAAGGGAAAGAATTTGTGGGAAAGTGGAAAGTAAAATTAATATGTGGTGGCTAAAAATACTCGAAATCGAGCAAAAAATTGTTAAACCAAATTTTAAACAACCTGAAATACACGTACAACCGCTGCTCTACCACTGCTATCCATCCGTCTAAAGATGCCTTCTTCTTTTCCCCATATAAAGAGATCAATGCGTGGATAATCCGCCTTCAAAACGCCTCCGCACTATTCATTTGTGATATTAAGACTCACTGCACTCTGTTTTAACTCACTATAACCACTTGCACAAATACATTCTCAGTGGGCGAGAAACACCGCCGACCGCAGGTTAGTTTCCTCGGAAGCTTACGTTTTAAAACAGCTGAGGTCTTTACACCTCTTCTCAGAAAATTATCGCCTATTTTCTGACGGTGCTCTAGACCTCTAAAGAAAAATTATTTTCCCACTAAAGAAATCACTATTCTTGGCGGGACCTGCGACACCATAAATCTAGCATGTCGGCGCGTGATGTCGTTTCTTCCCGTGGGAGATTAATGATCAAAATCTGAGCTCCAACCCTCATTTATAATTTCATTTGTCCTCTTTCTGTCCGTCAAGTCCGCAACCTACACATCGCCTACTCCCCATAAAAAAATTTCGGCGATTTTAACCCCAACAACCACACCCCACCTCCGCGAAATGTGCTTCGTCCTGGAAAATCACGAACAACTTTCGCCTTAAAAAACAAAGTAATTCCGAAGGCTACACCTCCGGGACGTGTGGACGTAAGTCCTTGACATGCGACGTGCCTTTCTCCTGCCTGTCGGTATCTACAAACACATAAATCTAGGGAAACCCCCGCTTTTTTAACCGCCCTAACTTGGATGCGTAATAATTGGCAGCATCCGACACAAAATTCCGTCCCCACACTAACCCGTTCGGTAAATACTATATATCCCTCCATCTCAGATTATATCTTGGCGCTCGCGACCTCTAGTTTCTTTCGCATAACGGCTCGTAGTTTAGCCATTTCCTTTGACCGTTCCTGCGCCGTCAAGTTCTTACTTCCGTTACAGTCTCCAAAGTGCTTTTTATATTCCTACCAAAATTTACCCAAATTTTTACCAAATTTACCCAAAAGTATGGTGAGCATCCCAAACCCCCATGATGCTGAGTCCGTATACAACACGCGACCTTAGCAATATGGGTCCCAAGTCCTGTGGTTCTCAGTGTGGTCTTATTTATTTGATGAATTCGCTCGGCGGGATTCGCCAGTGAGTGGTAAACCTTAACTGAACGCCATAAGACTCACACAGTCTCTGCAGATTTTTACCGTGAAATTGTGGACCATTGTCGCACACTAATTACCTTGGGAAACCAAAAAAGCAAAAATAAATTTTTTCCAAATCACGGATGATGCCCTTGGACGTTGCCGAACGCAACGGAAATAACAGTGGAAGTTTTGTGAAGTAGTCCACCACCTGTGGATATATGAATAACCTGGAAAACGGCGGCTCACCAAATCGACACATACCATCTTCTATGGCGCTAACTCCTTACTCCACTCCAGCATGCAATCAGCTGGAAACCTGTTATAATGTTTGACCCTCTGACAAACCTGACAATATTTGATATACCTGATATTTCTACAGAAGGCTGTCGTGATACTCCCGTAACGCGTCTTTCCTATCTTGTTTCCATTCCAATCGTATCTACTGTCATATACACCACTGGACCCAGATTTAACATATTTGAATAGCACTCCTTCGCCAACTCTCCATAGAGAATAGTTCCCCGAATTCTTTTCTAACTTGCGACGCATATCCTCCAACCCTGTGTATAACGATGAATCCACTACTTCATCGATAGCTTACACGCTACATGAGAGCATGTTTAATACGACATGATCCTTCCCATTCCAATGGATGCTCTCAAAATCGTATTGCTGCAACCGTAAAATATACCTGGTTAGCTTCATGCAGAGTTCTTTCATGTTATTGAGTCAAACCAACAAATTGATCGGTTACCACGCTGAAACGCACTTCCCCGATGTATGGGCGCAACTTCTACAGCCCACAGCACCGCCTGACATTACTTTTCCATTCCATGGCAAATTATATTTTCGCCCTCAACGAATTCCTGCGAAAGAACAGAGACTATCCCACAATCGGATGCGTCAGTTTAGATGACAAATAGACGACTAAAGTCTGGACAGCCCAGCACGGGCGCCGTAACTAAGCACGAACGTACGACACCACGAAATAATGGCAACAACTGAGCAAACTTCCTTTATATTCCTTCTATTCCTTATATTCCTTATATTCCTTATATTCCTTATATTCCTTATATTCCTTATATTCCATATATTCCTTATATTCCTTACATTCCTTATATACCTTATATTCAATAGTGAATAAGTTTGTTGTTGCAAGAGTAAGCAGACGTGTTTTTCTTGGTCTCTGCCGCAGCTTATGGTTTTTCACCTGTGATTGATGAACTTTTTTAATCGCGTTTCTATGTAAAGTAATTTCATCCAGATTTGTAAAATTATAATACGAAACGAATTGGAAGTTTTAAATAGCTAAATATAAAAATATAAGCATAAAAATATTTGGCTGGTATCGAATTGTTTGCAGTGAATCTAATATATAGTACATACTAACCACATACATATTTTCTGTGGAACATGAGTAGCGGTTCTTCCTCTCACGATGAAATAAGCACGCTGTCCAAGAAACCTCAGCTTGTAGTCCTAGGCGCTGCTGCATCGGCTCTCTCCAACAAGAAAAAAGTAAAGATAAATGAAGAAAATAATATGAAGTCTCTAACTGCTCTCGAACTAAAAGATTAATAAACAAGCCGATCTGCCGTTGAGTCGTTTCTCAGCTGAATTAATCAACCATCGGAGGGAGCTCTCCGATCAAATCAAACAAGTTGAGACAAACCTTTCTCATAGATTGAATGCTTTCGACGAATCTCTGAAATATTTACATCGGCGTGTGTCATACGTAAAGGAATTGGAGGGCGATTATGAGCAAATGAAAGCAGATTATGTTATTTTAAAAATTTAATAAAGTCTGCTCGGCCGTGGGGTATACTCCGCGTGCTCCTGTTTCAATTTTTCGACTTCTTAAGGAAAACAGACGATTGCACCCGCCCATTGTATATAAAATTTAAATCTTTGTCGGAGAAGACTGCAGTTTTTCATGCTGCTGCTAATCTTCGGAAACGTGAAGGTTGTCAGCTTCGACTTCCTCACGTTGGTATGGAATTCACTACAAACATATTCCTGAACGAGAGCTTGAAGCGGTCAAATCGGTCGATAAAAAAGTGCATGCAATCTTAGTGCCTTGTTATCAGAATATCATTATTGCTGGGGATCTCAATGGAAATTTAATGGATGATAGTACTTTAACTGACCACATGTGCAGCGTTGCATTGTACCCCGTTAATGTTAACCATCCAACACACTATACCTGCACCAGTTAGACCCTTATTGACGTCATCTTCGTTTCTGACAAAAATATGATACGTTTTTATCTTCTTCTCTCTTCTTAACATATGATTTAATGGATGATAGTACTTTAACTGACCACATGTGCAGCGTTGCATTGTACCCCGTTAATGTTAACCATCCAACACACTATACCTGCACCAGTTAGACCCTTATTGACGTCATCTTCGTTTCTGACAAAAATATGATACGTTTTTATCTTCTTCTCTCTTCTTAACATATGATTTCTCGCTCAACTACTGCTCTAGTCAATTTCTTTTCCAAAGATTTAAAAACATCGACTTCTCTGCTCTCTCGGCGGATGTCCAATATATAAACTGGAATATAGTATATAGTTTGGTGTCAGTAGATGAGGAGTCCTGATGAACCTTGGTTTTCCAGCACAATTAAGACATTGATATCAAAGCGAGATTTTAGTTCTCCAAACAACCTTGGAGTCAGATTCGTGAAGCCGATGTCCTCAAAATTTCTAGCTCCCTCCAGTGTGGTGACGTAGACTGTGACTCACTTAACCTTAGATTCATTAAGATTAATACCACCATTAACATTAATAATTAGATTCATTAACATAAGTACCACAGCTTATATTTAACCATTACCTCGCAACAAGTAGTGAATTTTCGGAACCAAATCCTAAATTTTACTTTAGACGTGTGAATTGGAGTGATGTGCTGCTAAGTTTACGAGGTATTAAATCTAAGGCAGTTGGCCTGGATGGTATATATCCCCTATTCATGAGGCTTCTAACAGCGGGATTACTACCCTTCATTACATATATTATTCATTACATATACAATAGTATTTTTGCTACCTCCCAGTTTCCGGCTGCTTGGAAAGTCGCCAGGGTGATTCCTATCCCTAAACCTAACAATGATTATAGACCAATCTCTATTCTCTCTTTTCTTTCTAAAGTCTTCGAAAAGAATCTTTAATAAAATCTCAGATTTTGTGAGGAGCATAGGTTGATTTCGGATAGGCAGTCTGGCTTCAGACGTGGATGGAGTTGCACAACTGCATTAATTGATGTCATTGAGGATATGCGATTGAATATGGAGAACAATGAAGTCACATTTCTTGTCCTTCTGAAATCTCGCCAAGAAAAGGCGGTAGTGTGTTGCAATGAGGCTGTCTCGAAACCCTGTCTTTTAAAGCGTGGCGTCCCGCAGGGTTCCATTCTGGGACGCTTGCTATTTTCTATGTACATTAACGACTTCCCTAGTATTTTAGCGCACAGCAAAATCCACATGTACGCTCATGATGTGCATATTTACTCCTCATTACGATAATATAGCCTCTTGTGTCAGAAATCTTTATAGCGAACTCGAAAGGATTAAACAGTGGGCGCTTAGAAACGGTTTATGTCTCAATCCATTAAAATCAAAATGCCTAGTTATTAGTATAAAGAGAATTAATGCTAACTGCCTGCCCAAACATAATTTAAACAGGAGCAATATCGAATATGTTAATAAAACGAAAAACCTTGGGGTAAGTTTGAATAATTCGCTATCCTGGAATGACCATATTAATCATGTTGTAGGGATTACGTACGCAAAACTTCGTGCGCTCTGGGCTACGCAATTTTTTACACGGTTAAAAATCACACTTCTGCTGGCTAATACTACGTTTACGTCGACCTCGAATGACTCATTCGCGTCAGATTTCGCGAATAAGAAGCCGAATGAGAATAATTTCCATATGATTTGATAAATGAGAATCCATCTCATTCGTTTTGAATGAGAATCGAATGAGAACAAAATAAAGATTTTGAAACAAAAAAAAACAAAAATTACTGGGATCAAAAGAATCCCAAAACAAAAACAGTGGAAATGGAAGGCAAATAATTGCAATCAGCTGTTTTACACGTTTTACAAGTGTGTTTACCCACATTAACATAAAGGAAACGTTATTTGTAATGAATAGTGAATTCCAATTTAAATGTATACAAATGTATAAAATCGGCGTTACAAATTGTTGCAAGACTTTCTGTTTGCATTGTTGAAATTAATAATGCTGTTTTTGTTAATTCTTCCATTTTTCGCAATCAATAAGTTATTTGACTAGGCAAGCAAAAATTAAATTTTTCCTTGTTCAATCTCAATCCAGCGGAAAACAACTTACGAAAGACTTTCCTTAAAACCCTAACATAATACTCAGAAGTACTCGTAACGACAAAGGTATAATCTAACTACAAACACATGAGATTCAAACTCTGCTTCCAGCATTCTATCAATAAAATGCTGCCACGACGCATTATACAGACCGAACGGCATCCTTTTAAACTGATACTAGTAAAGCCCCCTGCCCGGTACAGTGAATGATGTTATCGGTCAATATCCTCAGCGACTGGAATCTGCCAATAGGCTGGTTTAATTTATTAAATGTATAATATAATGTATATATAGAGGAAAGAGGATAGCTATCGCGTTCCGATTCGCGTTCGTTCATTGGTTTGGGTAGCATCCGGGAAAATTCCCGCTTTGATCCAAAAGTAAATGCTCAAAATCAAATGTTGAGGCAGGTCTGAAATCGCGAGGGTTTCGATGAGACAGATAATGTTACTGCTGGTTACCTTAATTGACTCAGGTGGGGAAGAAGACGAGGATAGGACAGCAGCTTCGGGCTTAATGGCCAACATATCATCAGTCTACACTCAGGGTGAAAGTGGAGCGATTGCACCCATACATTTTATCGACCAGGGAAATCCTCTTAGGGAAGTTTATTGTGTAATTGTCAGTAAAGCTAAATATCTATCAAAGTGGGGTTTGCAATTTTCGGGCGAAAAAACTAAACTCTCTTTAAATTCGTTTCTAATCAAAGCTTAGATCAGCTTTGCGAAACTCGTGGACTGAGCGGTACTCAGTTACTTCGAGGTGCAGTAGATCGCTTTAGCGGGAAGGACCTTATTTGATTGCAGACACTAATTCAAACGCCCTAAACTCAACTCACATTTCGTTAAGATTTTTAAGTACCACCGAAGGATCTGCGGACTCGGATGCTTCAGTGTTGTTCCAGCAATTTTATATCTCAGCTAACTTCCACTGTAATACCTCTAAATCCTCGGAAAATTCGAATAGGTATCCATTCTCTGCTCAGTTCTTTGTGCAATGCGTCTCAGTTCTTTGCGCAATGCGTCTATCGAGGAGGATGGTAACCTACGAGCTTCCATCTCGTATACCTCATGATTTAAGCGGTTTATTTACATCATAAAAAAAACAAATAAATAAACCTGACAAAGAGGAAAGAAAGGAAAAAGAAAAAACAAAAAAAATTTCTGCACGAAAACCGAAAAGTTCAATCGAGGACAAAATTTGTATTCAAATTAAACTCGCCTAAATCCACCAAAAATATAAAACAAATTTAATTAAATTAAAATCCCCCAATTATAATCACGCTAAAAAGTAATAAAATAAGCAAAGAAGTCTATAACTAAGGGGAAGAAATATTAAAAACATGGAGTAAAAAAATATACGAATAATTGTAATACAAAATTATAAGTAAAACTAAGAAGTGTTTTATATAAGAACAGAAGACGTTCTTATGCAAGAAACAGACTCTAAAAATATTTAAAAATACTTAAAAATAAAAAATATATTTTATTTATATTTTTTAAAAATATTATATTTTTTTATATATTTTCGAATAAGTAATAATTTTAGCACCCACTGTTCCTTATGGCGACGTGCAAGTGCCTCTCACTCTTGAGATTCGTTTCCCTTTTCCCTCACGAGCGTCTACTTCCCTACCTGTTGCACTGAGCCACACTTTAATCTCGTTTCCCAGTATATATAAATAATAAAATGGGAACGACTTAGTGAAAAGGCGCCGCTATCGTTTAATGAAACTTCTAGGCTCTGCCAGACAACCCAGCAGCTACGCCTGTAAAATAAAGAGACTTTAGAATTCTGCTTGCAGCAATGAAAAGAATAAATGAAAATACTGCAAGTAAGCAAGCTTGCCAACCCACAAATACGCCGAAACACCAGTTTGCTCTCAGCAGCTAGGAATGTGGAAGGGAAAACGCACAACGAAAGGGCAGGTCCGTTGTCTTGCACTTGTGCCTTCCCCCGCTTTTCCCATAAACATCGAAAAAACAATGCTTGATACCTGAAAGAGAAAAAAACGGATTTAATATATGTATATTTAAGGGAAAATAACAAATGTACAACAACAAGAACCACCGGTCACAGCTACTTGTTTTCCGACTGCCAAAAACTACAACAATAATAACATGCAACGAACTCACGCAGTCAGTTTAGGAGTTACCGCTATAACTACCACTGATTTTCCAACGCACCCAAAAAAATACCGCTGCTTCTGTGGAAAAGGAAGGAGAAATTGGTAATATTAAAAAACTGTCCAATTATCGCCACTCTCATAAATTCCGGCCAACCCAAAACACGCGCAAGACTGCGAACATTTTAACCAAGGAAAAAAAAAATGCTTCGCACCAACAAGAAACCGCAAAATACTTCCTGGTTCTCAGATCTCGGCAAAGCACACGTCCAAATGGGGTCCGCCAAGCGATGCTTCACCACTGTGGTCTGTCCGTGTAAAGATGCCTCCTTCTTTTCCCGTATAAAGCGAACAATGCATGGATAATCCGCCTTCAATACATCTCCCCATTATTGACTTGTGATTTTAAGACATCCTGCACTTCTTTTTTTAACTAACTATATCGCTTTAATTTCGCACGTCGTTGTCGAGGATCGTATCACGACTGACCACTTAGGTGGAAATGGGCAGTCTTCCCGACTACCCACTTCCACCTGAAGAGAAGTGCCACTTGCAGCCATACATTCTCAGTGGACGAAAAACACCGCCATATTTTTTAACCAATTCGCCGACCTCAGATTAGTTTCCTTGGAAACTTACGTTTTATAGTAAACAGCTGAGGTCTTCACACCTATTCTCATAAAATTAACGCGTATTTTCTGGCGGTGCTTCTGAAGACCTCTAAGCAAATATTTTTTTCACACTAAAGGAAATTTTTTTCACGGCTGCAGCTGAGGATTGAAGGCTGGAAGCTGAGGGCTGGCGGCTGACGGTCGGTCGGATCGACGGTCGGTTGGGGGAGATGGTGAGGAAGCAGGGAGATGGAGGGGAGTGACGTGCGTTATGGTATGTAAGTATTGGGCGACCAGCAGGTGGCTCAGGAGTGAGTGTGAATAATAGTGGTCTTTGTTCGTTTTGTTTATTGGAGAAGGCGAACTGTGGCTTGTGTGTCGCATAGGGTTGGTGAGTAAAGTTATTTTTTTGGAAATTTAGGAAGTATGCTGTTGTAGTTGTTGTTGTAGTTTTAATGCTTGCATGTAGGATTCCAAGCTTAGGGAATGTGTGTGCTCGCGGTGGCAGCATGCTAAGCAGAGGCTGCCTATGCAGAAGTAGTGTTGTAGTTGTTGTTTATTTAATTGCTTCGCTGTTGAGACGCTGAAGAGTAGTAAAACTTAACGTAAACATTAAGGGAGCGTTTCGAGCTGTGACTCGCATCCACGGTCTGAAGCGCGGAGTTGTTATTTTAAGAAATTTAATATTTGTATGTAGGGTACAGAGGGAACGAGTACGGGCGTGCCTAGCGGCTGCGCAAGCAGAGGTTGTGTTGTTAGTGGGAAGTGTAATAAAATGTTAAGTGGCTGCGTGCTCCGTATCTTGACATGCATACGGTTGACGCAGAGAGATGTTTGAGGAAAATTGACACCTCTGGAAAATTACACTTGAGTTCGAACTATAGCTTGATTCGAATTTTGGTGAAATTGAATTGTATTTAATTTTTAGTATTTAAGCACTATACTGATCGCCACCAACAATAAGAAGAACAACATCTCCACCAAAAATAAGAACAACAACAGCAGAATATACGCCACCACCAACGGTAACAGCAACAATAACAACAACAATAGTAACAACAACAACAATTATGTATACCGCATTTATTAAACATATAGAGGAAATAATTTATTACTCTGCAAACACGTGCTGAAGGCATGACCTGGTGACCTTAAAGAGAATATAAAAGCACGTCTCAATAAATTTCAACAACAGCCATCACGGAGGACAGCATTAACCATTATAAGCAATATTGAGTGAAAAATTGATTCAGTATAACTATACTGGTTTCAACTTTCTAAAATGGGTTTTGGAAGTATTAATATTAAATAATTAAATAAAGTCTCAAACCAATAAAATTTTTATAAAGTATCTCATTATTAGTCATAAAAACTATATTTATTGTTTATTTTGTCAGGAATTAAATTAATGTAAACATTTCCCAAGAATGTGATGAAATCTTGCACAATTTAGGGATGCATGAGTGTGCATACATAAATTTTATATCTTATTTGTTAATTCTTGGAAAAAAGTTGTAAGGAAGCATAACTTCCTTACAAATACGGGTGTAGAACCTGGACCACACTCTACCTGAGCTGATCCCGCGAAAATCGCTTCAAGGGATGCAGTAACCTCGAGTTGTGCGGACCCAACTTGAGGTGGACTTAATTCTGTGAATACGGTCAACCAACTTCAACCAAGTTGGGGGAACTTGTTGGAGGAGAAAGAATCGAACATCAAACAGAAAGCTCGACTCCGGGGAAGAAAACAAAACTCTCACCGCACTCAACAAGCACAACAACAATAACATGTACAAAACCGGGAATGCAATAAAGAGCAAATAATAAAACCAAAGTCACATAGAAATTAGAAACAACAAACACAGGCAAATTACATGCAGCAAGCTAACGAGCAAAAAACTGGTTTAACAAAAAAAAAAAACAACAACATGCAAAGTCGATACTGAGCAAAAAAATAATTTTACACTCTGCTACGGCAACAACAACCCCAGTCGAAAGCAAAAGAAGCGATTAACAGAAATTTTCGAAGGCCAAACTAAAACAACAAAATGACCAAATGCCGTTAGGTGAGCCATATAAAAGCAGCCTCCGAATTGTAAATCGGGCTCTTGGAAATCAACCATCTAAGCGGTAAGTCCTCGTTGAATAATTCCTGCCTGTCTGAATTTGGTGGAGTGCTTCTAGTGGAAGCCAAATTCAGAATCCTGAAATCCTGAATAATTCCCGTCTGTCTGAATTTGGTGGAGTGCTTCTAGTGGAAGCCAAATTCAAAATTTTGAAAACTTGTCAATTTAATTCCTGTCTGTCTGAATTTGGTGGAGTGCTTCTAGTGGAAGCCAAATTCAAAATTTTGAAAACTTGTCAATTTAATTCCTGTCTGTCTGAATTTGGTGGAGTGCTTCTAGTGGAAGCCAAATTCAGCATCTTGAAAGCCTGGCTATCATGCGAGCAAACCCTGAATCCAAATAAGAGTCCCGTAGACAGCCTCCTTGGAGTAGCTAAATATCCCCGTGTATATAAGCAAAATTAGCCCTGACTTACTTACGAACGGACTGACATATAGTATACAATTAGCAATAAGATTGAAGAACGTGTAAACCAGAAATAAAAGTATAATTAGTTATAAGGAAGAAAGTAAAATGTATGTGGAGAAAAATAAAGACACGAATTAGACTAATGAAGAATAAATTGTGGGTTCTTTTATTAAAATGAACGCTGGACGGCCGTGAGCATATCCTGGCGAGAAGACATTCGTTACAAATGACATTCGTTACAAAGTATCCAACCGTAAGTAACGTATGAGTTTTTCACTTTATAAAATTATGTGATAGAACAAATAGAAGTCAGTCAACAATCAACTATTAACAGAAGTCAGTCAACAATCAGCTATTAACTAAACAACCTGAATCACGTAAATATACCAACATTTTTAATACATTTTAACGAAAAATGAAATCTTAAAATCATTTTGACAATTTGTAAAATATGTTTCGAGTAGTAATTAAAACTAATTTCAATTTATATGTTTATCAAATTGAAGTGGTTATGTATGATTATCTGTTGATAAGATGTTCTCTTGATATGCAAAATGTATATGTGAAAGTTACTCAATTATGTCGGCTTCTCGTAATTCATTGATAACGGAATTTATTTCGTTGATATAGAAGCTATCTTCAACCGAAGCAGATAACAACAAAAGGCGTAATCTATCTACCAGCTTATTGGTATCATTCCAATAAATAAATTCGGGTTTCTGTGAATTCTGTGCCTTAGTATCATTCTGATGAATATAATTAGGTGTTTGAGAGTGTAAACTCATCACACCCGTTCCTTTTTTATGGTGAAGAGGTGTGAACGTTAATAATCCCTTTATGATGTTGGTGTACTTGTAAGCCTTAGTTCCCTTAATTTGCTTATTTTCATCATAGTTACGTTTGTAAGCATTACTATTGATTAAAATTGTTTTGTAAACTTGTAGATCTGCTTATTTATAATTTGATGGTGTCTTGTGAAACAATAACTGAAAGAGACCGGGTGTAAGGTTGAAAGAGGTGGGGGATGATTGTCAAACGGTTTGTCGAATATTAATATTTTGCCGTTTTGTATTTTGAAAGCGCTACTTCCGAATCTCCATTCACCATCTGTTCCTCTATGCAGTCCGTATGCTGTATCCAGCCCATTTTGCTGCTCCAATTTAGATAAATCCATGTCTTCAGTTGATTTGTTTACATCTTCCTCTGAAACATCCATTTGAGAGAAAAATGTACCATCATCATCATCATTATCATCGTCATCATTGCTCTTGATAAGAGTTTCGTCCGTAAAATTGATCTCTTTCTTTGCTTTAACTGGGGTACAGGTTTTAAGTTTGTTTGTTATTGCATCATGCATATATTCTGGGTCATCCTTGTTAACATTTGTTTCAGTTGTATCGTTTGTTTTATATATCCCCACTAATTCCTTCAAAGGTACTGTAACCGGCTTAAAAGTCTCATTCCATTGATTCTCTAAATCGGCTTTTCTTAACTGTAAAGCCCTAAATTTTTGTTTAAGTTCTCGTCTAGTTTTTACAATTTCTTTCAATATTTTAATATTCATCTTCAGTGTCTTAAGTCAGCTGTAACAGTCAGTTATCAAGATTAGGTGTATTAACTATCAGATCGGACTAGATCTGGTATATGAGCTATCAGATGTCAACTATCAGATCAGATCAGGTGCAACAGCTATAAGCTATTATATCAGATCAGTTCAAAGGCTGTTTGCGTACTAGTATGAAAGTATCGGGTGCTTTCATTTATAGTTGGATGTAAATATCAAAGCCTTTTCTATAATATCCTTCAGCAATCGGATCGTCTTTGTTGATTACCAGAAACCTATATTTACCTTTTCAACTTTCTTTACATATATTTAAAAATTTTCTAAAAGTCATTGCTCATGATCATTACATATGTGACTAATTTTTCCCGCCAATACTCCAGCCTGCTACCAGGAGTTCATGCACTAGTAGCACCTCACATCGTTTCTTTTTTTCTTGTTTTCATTCGGCTTCGCGTTTCTCCTCTACAATTCATTGATCGAACCAAATCCCATTCAGTAATGGGAATGGGAATGGGAATCATAAATCCTCATGAAAGGTGTACAAAAACAACAAAAACAACAACAAGAACAGGCAAAATAATACATCCTCATACTATTCATATGGACGTATGCTTTTGCCTGTTGTTGTTTATACCCTACACCCGAAGGGAGTAGGGTATATTCACTTTGTTCTTCCGTTTGTAACGCAGAGAAGGAGACGAGATAGATATAGAAAAGTATATATATTCTTTCTCAGCGTCACCTCCTGAATCGATTTAGCCCTGTCCGTCCGTCTGTCTGTCTGTCTGTCTGTCTCTTGAAATCACGATTACGAGAGAACGAAAAGATATATCGCGATGAAATTGGCCGCAAATATTCTTTGTTATGTAGGGCTGTTTGGGATTGAAAATGGGCGAGATCAGTAATCAGCCACGCCTACTTTACATACGGAATGTAAAGGCACCTCGTTTCAAAAAATGTTATAATGTGAATATTTCATAAACCCTATGAGATATTAAGGTATAATTTTATTCCGGAACATATAGCGTCATTACTAGAACGTTTGAAAAAAGGGGCGTGCCACGCCCACTGATAACAAAGTTGGCAATATCTCATGAACGGTTTAAGATATTGATATGTAATTTTATCATAATATATAGGCAAGCATTACCAATAAGCTTGACAAAAATGGGCGAGCCACGCCCACTCATACAAAAGTTGTCAATATCTGGTAAACGGTGTAAGATATTAAAACGAAATTTTATCACGAGGTATCTACAAGTATTACTTTAATTTAATTTGTGTACAAAATGGGCGTGATCCGGCCACTTATACAAAAGTTGTCAATATCCCATAAACGGGTCAAAGTATTAATACATTCGTAATTCTATCTAGCAGTACCTAAAGACATTAAAAAACATTTGCCCGAAATGGGCGTGGTACGTCTACTTACGCAAAAGTTGTTAAGTGGCGAAATTATAATTTTTTCAGTTACTCGGGTGTAGGGTATTTAGATTTCGGCCAGACCGAAGACAACACTTCTACTTGTTTTGTTGTTGTTTTTGTTGTTGTAATCCTCATACTCCTCATGAGGAACTAAATCCCATTACTGAATGGGATTTGGTTCGATCAATGAACTGTAGAGGAGAAACGCGAAGCCGAATGAAAACAAGAAAAAAAGAAACGATGTGAGGTGCTACTAGCGCATGAACTCCTGGTAGCAGGCTGGAGTATTGGCGGGAAAAATTAGTCACATATGTAATGATCATGAGCCATGACTTTTAGAAAATTTTTAAATATATGTAAAGAAAGTTGAAACGATAAATATGGATTTCTGGTAATCAACAAAGACGATCCGATTGCTGAAGGATATTATAGAAAAGGCTTTGATATTTACATCCAACTATAAATGAAAGCACCCGATACTTTCATACTAGTACGCAAACAGCCTTCGAACTGATCTGATCTAATAGCTGATAGCTGTTGCACTGATCTGATCCGATAGTTGACATCTGATAGCTTGCATGATGCAATAACAAATAAATTTAAAACCAGTACCCCAGTTAAAGCAAAGAAAGAGATCGATTTTACGGACGAAACTCTTATCAAGAGCAATGATGACGATGATAATGATGATGATGATGGTACCTTTTTCTCTCAAATGGATGTTTCCGATGAAGATGTATACAAATCAACTAAATTCTATCAAAAAATTCTGTCACAATTAGAGGAACAAAATGAGCTGGTGAACCGAACACCGCATGTGAACCGAACAGAGGATCGAATGGTGGATTAAGGTTCGGAAATAGCGCTTTGGAAATGCATGGTGATAAAGTATTAATCTCAGACAAACTTTTTGGAACCTCACCCCCTGCTTCTATCAACCTTACACCCGGTCTCTTTCAATTATTGTTTTATAAGACACCATCAAAGTATGACGAAGCAGATCTACAAGTTTACAAAATAATTTTAATCAATACTAATGCTCACAAACGTAACTATGATGAAAATAAGCAAATTAAGGGAACTAAGACTTACAAGTACACCAACATCATAAAGGGATTATTGACGTCCACACCTCTTCACCATAAAAAAGGCACGGGTGTGATGAGTTTACACCCTCAAACACCTAATTATATTCATCAGAATGATACTAAGGCTATGCATATTGTAAAAGCACTAACCATTGATAAAGAATCATCAACGACATACAAAGGAAATGGTTTAATGCAAGTAAATTCAGAGAAACCCGAATTTATTTATTGGAATGATCCCAATAAGCTGGTAGATAGATTTTGCCTTTTGTTATTATCTGCTTCGGATAAAGATAGTTTCTATATCAACGAAATAATTTCCATTATCGAAGAATAACGAGAAGCCGACATAATTGAGTAACTTTCACATATATATGTTTTATATATCAAGAGAACATCTTATTAACAGATAATCATACATAGCCACATCATTTTTATAAACATATAAATTGAAATTAGTTTTAATTACTACTCGAAACATATTTTACACATTGTCAAAAAGATTTTAATAAAAATAAAGGAATAAAATAATTTTATAAATATGTATTTTTATTTATATCATCTGGTATAATATTACATCAATTTATTTATTCTGCAAACAATTAAATTGATATTGCAGCAAACACAAGTGTCTGGTCCGTCTACAGTTTCACTTAAGGACTAGCAACACGTAGTATAATGGCATCCATGTCGTGACTCAATCGCAAAGACATTCTTATACTGGCTAAGTTTTATATAGTTGGTTAAAATGTATTCAAAATGCTCCTCCAGTATATTTTCCCTGGGAGTTACTAAAAACTCATGAACTCGAGTAAAAACTGCTGGTATATTTACGTGATTCATGTTGTTTAGTTAATAGCTGATTGTTGACTGACTTCTTTTTATTGTTGATTGACTTCTATTTATTCTATCACATAATTTTATAAAGTGAAAAACTCACACGTTACTTACGGTTGTATACCTTTTTCCAAGAATTATATAAGCTAATTCCACGAATTAACAAATAAGATATAAAATTTATGTATGCACACTCATGCAATCCTTAATTGTGACAAAGAAATCTATGCATGTACACTCATGCATCCCTAAATTGTGTAAGATTTCATCACATTCTAAATGTTTACATTAATTTAATTCCTGACAAAATAAACAATAAATATATAATAGTTTTAATAAATAATAATGAGATATTTTATAAAAATTTTATTGGTTTCATACTTTATTGAACTATTTAATATTAATACTTCCAAACCTCATTTTGGAAAGTTTAAACCACTATAGTTATATTGAATCAATTTTTTTTCCAATAACTCAATATTGCCTATAATGGTTAATGCTGTCCTCCGTGATAGCTGTTGTTGAAATTTATTGAGATGTGCTTTTGTATTCTCTGTTAAGGTCACCAGATCATGCTCCCAGCACGTGTTTGCGGACTAATAAATTATTTCCTCTATATATAGTATTTAGTATATGCGGTATACATAATTGTTGTTGTTGTTACTATTGTTGTTGTTATTGTTGCTGTTATCGTTGGTGGTGGCGTATATTCTGCTGTTGTTGTTCTTATTTTTGGTGGAAATGTTGTTCTTCTTCTTATTGTTGGTGGCGATCAGTAAAGTGCTATTAAAACATTCAATACAATTCAATTCCACCAAAATTCGAATCAAGCTATAGTTCGATCTCAAGCAATTAAATAAAACAAGAATAACACCACTACCTCTGCTTACACAACCCACGCTCTACACAACCACAACAGCATACTTCCTAAATTTCCTAAAAATAACTCCACTGACCAACCAGCCAACTAACCCTATGCGTCACAAGGTAGAGTCCGCCTTCTCTCATAATCAAAAACGAGCAAAACAAGTCACACGCTGACACTTACTCTACATATCCCTATCCTACCCTCATCCAATTACAACATTTCACTAAAAACCTTAGTATGTAATAAATTTTGAAAAATGTTTATACTAATTTGTTAGACCGCCTGTTTTGGTATTTTAAAAAAAATATATTCTTTGACAAGTCATAAAATAAAATCATCGAACTCCCTGCGGTATTTAAAATACTTCACAGCTAAAACAGGGGTATCAAATTTTCCTCAAACATCTCTCTGCATCAACCGCATGCGTGCCAAGATACGGAGCACGCATCCACTTAACATTTTAATACACTTCCCACTAACAACACAACCTCTGCTTGCGCAGCCGCTATACACACCCGTACTCGTTCCCACAGCTCTGTATCCTACATACAAATATTAAATTTCTTAAAATAACAACTCCGCGCTTCAGACCGTGGATGCGAGTCACAGCTCGAACCGCTGCCTTAATATTTACGGTAAGTTTTACTACACTTCTGGGGGGGTGTCTCAAAAGCGAAACAATTAAATAAACAACTACAACACTACTTCTGCTTACGCAGCTTCTGCTTAGGAAGCCTCTGCTTAGCAAGCTGCCACCGCGAGCACACACATTCCCTAAGCTCTGAATCCTACATATAAACATTAAAACTACAACAACAACTACGACAGCATACTTCCTAAATTTCCTAAAAAGTAACTTCAGTCACCAACCCCATGCGACACACAAGCCACAGTTCGCCTTCTCCAAAAGCAAAACGAACAAATATCAATACTCACATACCATAACGCACGTCACTCCCCTCCCTCTCCCTGCTTCCTTACCACCCCCCCCCCCGCCCGTGGATCCGACCGAACGTCAGCCGCCAGTCCGTTAAAATTAAAAAAAAATTTTTTTAATTAAAAAAAATTCCTCGATCTGGCCACTCTATCCACCAAAATCCTCGATCTGGCCACTCTGTCCCCCCAAAATCTTCGATATGGCCACTCTGTCCACCAAAATCCTCGATATGTCCACCAAAATCTTAGATCTGGCCACTCTGTACACCAAAATCCTCGATCTGGCCACTATGTGAGGATTAATTCTCGATCTGGCCACTCTTTCCACCAAAATCCTTGAGCTGGCCACTCCGTGAGGTTGTTGTTGTTGTTGTTGTGAGTATGTATGCTTTTACCTGTTGTTGTTGCACTCCACATTTGCTCCACATGCTCCACATGTTCCACATGTTCCACATGCTCCACATGTGGAGCTATGATTTTATCTGTTGCTGTTGTGGATTAGAAACGCAATATATATACTACTCATATGGTGGGATTTCAAGGGTGTCATCTGTTACGAAATGCTACGATATGTTCTGGTAAGCTGATTCAACTATATACTGTTCGCGAATTTAAACCAAACAAAACGTTCAGAATCGTCAAATCATTAGGGTGTTGTCTTCCATAACGACATCAGACCTCATATACAAATTGCTTAGGCTTGGCTGTAATGTTTTGTCTCATCCTCCGTATTCACCGGATCGTGCGCCTTGTGATTATAATTTATTCTGATCGCTGCAGAACTCTAAGAACGGGAAAACCACCCGGACTGGTTTTTCGCCAATAAGCCTCAGACGTTTTACGAATGCGGCATAACAAAGTTGGTTGAAAGATAACATAAAGGTGGTCATCAATATATAATTGATTAAGGTTGATCTCTTGTATCAAAAAATTGTGTTTTGTTCCACTTTAAAAAACCGAATGAACTTGTTTTTGAATTCAATGGAAAACAATAAAAATGGAAATTTCTAAATGTGAAGTAACACACAAAAACAAAAACAATAAATTAGAGCATCCATGTTGCACATTCATCTATGCAAAATATGTTACATACAATACTTGTAAATCAATTTACACAAAACGGTTGTATCACACTAAAGGATTTTTCTTAAGGAGTATAGCGTTATAAGATAAGAGGAGAGTGTACTGGCACATTCGAGTATATTACACACACGTATATTGTTTCCATATATTATTATCTAATGGAACACCGCATGGTTTTCGAATGTGCGTATAAAATGAAACTATCCTCTTCCAGAAATTGACACAGAAGAGATTTAAAAAATCTTTTACGAAAATTTTGTTGGGATACACTTCGAACAAATAAAAAAAATTATAAGAACAGATATTTCATTGTAAAATAATTCAAAATAAAAACAAGTAAAAGTGTTGTCTTCGGCCTGGCCGAAATCTAAATACCCTACACCCGAGTAACTGAAAAAAATATAATTTCGCCACTTAACAACTTTTTGTATAAGTAGGCGGACCACGCCCATTTCGGGAAAATGTTTTTGTAATATCTCTAGATACTGCTAGATAGAATTACGAATGTATTAATATTTTGAACCGTTTATGGGATATTGACAACTTTTGTATAGGTGGGTGGACCACGCCCATTTTTTGTATACAAATTGGTAATACGTGTAGATACCTCGTGATAAAATTTCGTATTAATATCTTATACCGTTTACAAGATATTGATAACTTTTGAATGAGTGGGCGTGTCACGCCCATTTTGCAAGCTTATTTATAATGCTTCCCTATATATCCTGATAAAATTACATATCAATATCTTCTTTAGATATTGCTAACTTTGTTATCAGTGGGCGTGTCACGCCCATTTTTTTTCAAACATTTTAGAAATGACGCTATATGTTCCGGAATAAAATTATACCTTAATATCTCACACGGTTTATGAAATATTCAGATTTTAACATTTTTTGGAACGAGGTGCCTTTACATTCCGTATGCAAAGTAGGCGTGGCTGTTTACCGATCTCGCCCATTTTCAATCCCAAACAGCCCTACATAACAAAGAATATTTGTGCCAAATTTCATCGCGATATCTCTTTTCGTTCTCTCGTAATCGTGATTTCAACAGACAGACAGACAGACAGACGAACGGACAGGGCTAAATCGATTCAGGAGGTAACGCTGAGCAAGAATATATATACTTTTCTATATCTATCTCGTCTCCTTCTCTGCGTTACAAACGGAAGAACAAAGTGAATATACCCTACTCCCTTCGGGTGTAGGGTATAATTAGTACTCAAAGTATAGAAAAAACCGTTTTTAGACGGGTGTAAAGTTTTTATTATATAAAAAGTTTAAACAATTATGTAGGATTTACTTATTTCGATTATATAATGATGTTTATTCTTAATTCTGATTCTGAATTTTTACTTTAATAAGTTTTGCTACCTAAAACAAACTTGACTATATACGTTCCCATTCACTTCCAGAATCACTATCTCTTGCTGATTTTTTTTCTTTTTTTCTTCTCCTTTTCCCATTCTGGTTTCGTGCAGACGACAAGGTTGAAGTACGTGATCAACGCGTGGCTGTGTGTCGCGATCATGCAAGCGATCAATGCAGACGAAAGCAATGTAAATACTACCACATTCCAGTCGCGTTGCCACCAGCTAACGTTATGGCAGCTCTGATTAATAACAGCAATAGCAATAACCACAGCATACACGAGTTGCTGTCAAATGCGCAACAAGAGCAAATTTTCGAACACGGCTATCAACAGCAAGGACCTTCTATGTTTACAAAATCTAATTCTACACTAGGAACCAACACTAGCAGCAATATAATAGTAATTGAATCTAAACAACAACGGCACAGCACATCACCCGCATATAGTGTAACATAACAACACTCACTCATAAATCTAGAAACCAAGAACAAAATCTAATTCTACACTAGGAACCAACACTAGCAGCAATATAATAGTAATTGAATCTAAACAACAACGGCACAGCACATCACCCGCATATAGTGTAACATAACAACACTCACTCATAAATCTAGAAACCAAGAACAAACACATCCACTAAAGTGCAACCAGCGCAATACTTATAACATCCACTCTTCCTATGCCGCGTCCATGGGAAGAGTGGATGATTGCTTCTGCACATCCCCTCACACTTGATCGTAAGCGATTTCCACTCCAATCCTGTCCACGGCCTCAACGCCCTCAACAACATCGATAAGGACCAATTCGAAGCCGGCATTCACAGAAGTCAGTAGCTACCAAAATCACGACAACAGTACATACATGAAAATAATGCATCGATGATTACAACGGCAGCAACTTACTATTGTGCTTCTGCAGCGACTCCACCAGCATCTGTTGTGCTCAACAACGACTGCAATGTCTTTGCTAGCAGCAGCTATCAGCAATCATCAGAAATTTCAGTGCTTACAACATCTGCCACAGTAACGCTTCTTCAAGCGAACGGTCGTCATAACAGCGCACCATCTTCGTCATAACAGCGTACCATCTTCGTCAGCAACTAGCACGCTGCTGCAACAAATAATACTAAAGGTTTAAAAAATTACAAGTAAAGGCGATAATTGCAAATTATTATATATTGCAATTAATAATTATTTGTTCTTTTAAATAATAAAAAAGTATAGAAACTGGTTAAATGGAGCGGTACAAATAGGGCTACAGAAGTTAACATCAGAGCCATTGAGAAAGTAAAAACAGCTTTAAAGGATTATACAATTTTTAAAAAAATTGTGCAACTTGCATTACGAAACCTCATACTCACGACACATGCTGACTTTGAACAAAAGCGCCTGATAATCCACGATACAATTTTTACGTAACTAAGAAAATTGCAGTAAAACTTGTTTTGCTAATTCTTTTATATTCGACCCCTTACAAGTTTATGTAAATTGAACGAACTTAAAATCAAAACTTGAACACCAAAGTAAGTCTGCATTGTAAGAATAATTAACACTCTGATAAGCCCTTAGAAAAAAAACCCAAAAGAACCTTGATCCTTGAAAGTACATAAATAAAAGATGTTCCTGTAAGCGGTCTAAATGTTTAAGGTCAGGTAAATCTTGGGTGTAACTACGAACCCCCAGTCACTACAGAAGCTGAACCCTGAAATCACTACGAACGAACCCTTTCTGCCCAAGTATTCGGGTTGGAAGCTAAAGCGCTTTAACAACTAAATCAAAATTTACACAGAAAGAACTAAAGGAAAAGGAAAAATCAACTTTCTAAATTTTCTGAAGTAAACTTTGTTGGAAGTTGAAGCTACTAAGGCAGCTACTAAAGAAGCATAATATTATACCTTCTTATTTCGTTGTGTACTAAAGCTTCAATCTCTTTTATTGACGCATTGATATAAACAACTCCACAAAGAATCATTTTTGAGGTAACAAATTTAACATTGAATTGACCAAACTTTTTAAGTTAATCTAAATTTATCTTTCAAAATGAAAATCAAAATGATTTTACCCAAACATAATTAAAATGCTGAATAAACTGAGAGTATATTATAGTTTTTATTTTCATTTTTACTTTCCCAGACTTTAATATTTAAAGACCTTGATTAGTGAAAAGGCCTCATTTAGTTTGCTTATATATACCGACTAGATTAGAAAGCCTACTAAAAATATTACCTTACATATCTCTGTACATTTACTCTGCGAACCTTTTTCCACTCTGTATGGACGTATATTTCACAGAAGAATAACCCACTTTCTCCCAGTGTTAAGTTTTAAAAGAATGTCTGGATTTTTTTTCAATACATAGTTATTCCAAATGCAGTATTTATCGTGTTAAAGATATAATTATTCAAATTTTTTTTGAATTAATTAATGTTATAACCAACCGATAATATTAGAACCAAATCATATTGCAGGAAAATATCATTTATTTTTTCCTTAAGAAAGAACAATTTAAATGCTCCTTTAATTAATCCTAATCTTACCGTACATGGTAAAAAGCTTAAGAAATTCAAAAATTTCTAGAAGCTGTGCATACAGAATAGAATTTAAAACAATATAAAATATATTACATTGATTAAGTCGTGCTAACTATAAAAGTTTTACTTTTAAAACAGCATATATATATATATATATGCTGTTTTAAAAGTATATATATATATATATATATATATATACTTTTATATATATATATATATATATATATATATATATATATATATATATATATATATATATATATATATATATATATATATATATATATATATATATATATATATATATATATATATATATATATATATATATATATATATATATAGAAAAAGACAAACCTGCATAAGTATGCAGACACATGTATTGAGGGGGAAATTTTACGTTATTTGCAAAGTATTTATAGAATAAAACTACAACATTGTTGTACAAGGAATCACAAACCAACAAACGAAATGGAACATTTTGACTTTCATAAAACTAAAAAAATATAACTACATATATTATGTCCCCAATTTTGAAAAGTTAAAAGTAATGGTGTTCTATATCTAAAATAAGTATGTAAAACAAAAATTAACTTAAGAGATATAAATAAAAATAAAAGAGATATAAATAAAACTTACGATTAATTTGGGTGCAAAATTAAATTAAAACAAAACCTTGATAACTCATATATAATAAACAAACTAAACACAGTCATGTCCTATTTTGCATAAACGCTTTTTAAAATAAGAAAATAATACTGAACTACGTGAACTATGAAGAAATAATACGCGTCTCAATCACTTACTGAGAACTTTCCTTTCATTCAAGATTTTACACACACACATATTTTATAACAGTTAGATTAATATTCAAAATGGCTTGGCAAAATTCAGGCCATATATATATATATATATATATATATATATATATATATATATATATATATATATATATATATATATATATATATGCCCTGAATTTTGCCAATTATTCTAATTATTCTTTTGTCAATTATTCTATCCTTCCTAATTTTACAATTTAATGGTAATAGGGGTTTGAGATGAGAAAAAATATTTATAAAAATACAAAAGTGCTTTTGTTGTTCATATCAACAATAGGCTATTAAACACTTTATCCTTATAGTGATAAATAGATCGGTGAATCAACAGCAAAAATATCTATATACTCTTGTGAATATATATAAGGACTATATATTTACATCATTAATATTAAATAATATCTATAGATATATATGGTATGATGTGAAGTAAATAAATAGAACATAGAAATGTGATCTTTTAAATTTAAAGTAAAATAGTTTAGATGTATGAAATAAACACACTAAGCTAAGCTCACTGTTATAATTTACATCATTGAGCACACGCACCTAAAAGTGCCCACATACTAATGTATACCAGGATAAATGTACGCAGAGTGGAATACCCTTAAATACGTAGAGTGGAATCTTCGAATGCATATATTTGTATTCTTTTGGGGACTGGTTATAATTCACGGAAATTTAGCACTTCCCCAACCTTACTAGATTTTGTAATTCGAACTCTTCTGTTGATCTGCTCAGCTTATTATTTATTCGAATTTGCTAGTCTTCTCTGCAGACAAGACACGAATTTTAATATACAGTGGTTCAAAAAAGAATCGGACACTCAGTCTTGTAGCTTTTCGCCGCAAATAATAAGGAAATAGAAACTCAGTCAATTAATTTTAATCTATTTATTGAAAGATTTATTTATGAGCTTAGATAGCAAAAAAATCCAATCTCTTTTCGTGTTTTTTAACAATGGTTTTAATCAAAATGCATAAAGCTATGCATCAAAAAAGAAGTCGGACACTTAATTTTGTAATAACAAAACAATAAATAAGATTAGTGGATTAAAAAAAAATTTGAGAGCACTAATACTTGGTAGCAAGACCTATATTATTTTTCACTGCATTTAACCTATTTGGTATAGATTGCACCAACTTTTCACAAAAAGAAGATGGAATTTTATCCCACTATATCCTCAATGCATCTTCTAAGTCCTTTTTGGTCGAAATGGAATGATATTTAAGCTGATTTTCAACATAGCTCCACACATGTTCAATCACATTTAAGTCCGGTGATTGGGGCGGTATTTCTAAAGTATGTGTACAGTTATATAGAAGCCACAGCCGGGTATTAAACGCTTTGTGATTGGGGTCGTTGTCCTGGTAAAAGAATTATCGGTCGCCGATTCCCAATTTTTGTGCACTTTGGTTTAAATTGTCTTTTAATATTTGTATGTATTTGTATTGATCCATGTTTCCGTTAATTAAAACCAAATTTCCAGGACCAGCGCCGGATATACAACCCCAAACCATAACTGATCCGCCTCCGCGTTTCACTGTTGGGTGCAGATTTCTTTCTCTTAGCTCTTTATTCGGCTGTCTCCATATACTATATATATGCTCGTCCATAGATTCTATACAAGTTGAATTTACTTTCATCTGAGAATAAAACGCACCTCCAAAATTAAAAATCTGCATTTTGATGTCGATTAACGAACTCTTTTCTCTTTAATCTGTTCTTCTTGCTAACGAACGGTTCCTTTCGGCGACTGAAACTATACGAACTATACGAACAGTTTCGGCATTAACATCCTAATTCAAGTAATTTTTCACCTCTGTAGTCAACTTTGGCGCACTTAATTGAGGATTCTTCTTAACTTGCTTAACAATCCCACGCTCATTTGCCACTGCGAATTTTTTATTTTTTTATATCTCTTGATTATGTCACCGACAATTAATTGACTTTTATTAATTAATTTCCCTATATCACGAATAGATTTTCCTTCTTTAAAATTATTTAAAGTAATTTCCGGCACTTCTAGCGATGTATGACCACGTTATCTTCCCATCGTGTTTTTTCTTTTAAACAATCTGTTTTTCGGCACTCTAACATTACACATGTGAATATAACGGTTCTTGGAGTACCAGTTATTTTTAACAGTTTTTATTTTTAACAGTTGTAATTTCGACGTTAAAAAATTGAAGAGAGTGAGCCGTTGCCATGTATCCGACTTCTTTTTTGAGGTGAATTTTGATTAATTTTTTGAAATAAAATCGTTAAAAAATACGGGAAAAATAGATTTTGATTTTTTAGCTGTGCTATGAAAACACATAATCAGGGCATTAACATAAGATGTATTTCGTGGTTTTATCTTAGTGAAAAGGTGAAGTCGAATCTCCGACTCTTTTTTGAACCGATGTACATAATGAAATAGATTTTGCCTTCAAGAACATTTGCTATTAATGCACGGTTTAGGGTTAAGCTTAAAAATGTTCTTTTAATTTTTCTTATTCTTCTATCAGAAATACGCGATGTTGTTTTATTATTTTTACGCACTGCATATATATAATTATATTTTATGAACACTCCTGAGGGCCATTTTGTGGCCAGGGGTTTTTCTTTTAAGAACACCCTCTGGCAGCACAAATTGGAAACGTTAACGTTATGAAAATCATCTAAGTCGTGAATTCATCAAAGAAAATAACACATAAATATGCAGTTAAAATTAATAACGCCTAAATAATTTTCCGTCCATTATAAGCAGACCTTAAATATATTCATATTTACATATGTGTATATGCAATAATACAACATCTGAAAGCAACAAACTACTCAGTAAATTGTTCGTAAAAAGTACCACAAAGTTATACATTTTCCTATATTTTTTAGTTACTATTAATTTTATTTATAAACAGCAAATATAGTCAAACACAGTTTACGCTATGGATAAAAACACGACAAAAATTCACATATTTTAGATGCAAACACAAATATTTACATAAAATAAATAAGGAGGCAATTTTTTAAAACTATAACTACTGAGGTCTAAAATATTGAACAAGTTCTAAAACTAGTCGTAAGAATTTTTATGATTTTACGATTTTTATGATGATTGAATTAAAAATGACTTGTAAAAGCAGAATAGAATTAAAATTGATTTTAAGATTTATTAATCAAATTGAGGAACATATTTGAATATATACATACGTATATAAATTACAAAGGAAATACTGTTATTGTCTATTTATAATCGACTAATCAAAAGAACCTCTTTAATACCATTTCTCAGCCTTTAAATGTGTAAAAGAAAGGCGCCAAAACGAAGCGAAGTTAAATACAGCGGAGCCTTTTATTTGCCTTAAAAGAAATTTTTGGCGGAGCTTTAAATTCAAAATAAACAGAATGTAACTAAAATTTAAACCGTTTTTATGTTTGTACCTACATATTTAAGACAGTGGAAATATCAACTCAAATTTTCATGTCGAAATTGTTATAAATATATTCATGTGTTTTTGAAGATTATAACCTAATAAAACTAATACTATGGTTTATAGTAGAGAATTAGAAGAAAAATAATAGCTACACGATTATTCTGACCGTTAAAGAATCTACATAAGAATTTACATCTAATAAAAATTATTTAGCAGTAAAAATTTGAAACCAATTCAGTAATTTGTTCTCTCATTTATTGGTAATGTATACAGTACATAAAACCTTGGATATATTTTTATTACTGTAGGAAGCTAATTCCTCATTTTAAAAAAATTAGCAATTAGCTTGCCACTGCTTCTGCTACATCCCACCTAAAATGGAACATTTAAGATTAAGCTTAGCTGTGCTACGAAAAAACTCTCAGCAGATCGGTAGCAAAAATTGCTTCGTTGAACTTGTGCTACGGACTTACAATGAGCGGTGAGCGGCTGAGCGGCAAAAAATACTTAAAATACACAAAGAGTACAGTTGTGGCGCCACTCAACAATCGAAATAATTCCATTTTTTTAGTGAAGTTCTGAGATGTAATGTGAAACGATGTCACAATGGTACCAAATATAAACATTGAATATCTAATATCCGAAGCGCTAACTCGCGTGGCTTTATGGCTTTATGGCTTATAAAGACTTTAAAAACAAAAGAGTGACTGAAAAATTGTGGAATGAAGTTGGAGAGATATGTAATTGTACAGGTATGCTTTTATTTTAATTGTTATTAAGTACGTTTTTTATTGCAAAATATTTTATTTACTTTTACTTGGTAACGAAACATGACCTGGTGCGCTTGGTGCAGCGGCGAAACGTGAGTTGTTGCGCTTGGCGTGGAAAAGAAGGGTGAGCTCGCTGTTCTTGGTATAGGAGCGAAACGTGAGTTGGTGCGGTTGATGCAGCTTCGAAACGTAAGTTTTTGTGCTTAGAGTGGAAACTATGCGTAAGTTCGTGCACGTTATATGGAAACAATAGTGCAGTTCACGATCTTATTTCACCGGATTGCAAAATTATGCAATTGCAAATATTAGCTATTAATTGTGAATTTCTTTTTTTGGTTTACTCTGCAACGATTGTGACAGAACTAAAACACAGCTGATTTGTAAAAGAAAGCAAACATGTAAAACTGTTGTCTTCGGCCTGGCCGAAGTCTAAGTACCCTACACCCGAATAACTAAAAAAATTACAATTTCTCCATTTAACAACTTTTGTATAAGGACCACGCCCATTTTTGGCAAATATCATTTTAAGATCTCTAGATACTGCTGGATAGAATCACGTATTAAAATGTTGAACCATTTTTGGAATATTGACAACTTTTTTATAAGTGAGCGTACGCCCATTTTTGGTATACAAATTGGTAATACTTGTAGATACCTAGTGAAAAAACTACGTGTTAATATCTTATACCGTTTACGAGATATTGACAACTTTTGTATGATTGGACGTGACACGCCCATTTTTGGCAAGCGTATTGGTAATGCTTCCCTATATAATCTGATAAAACCACATCTCAATATCTTATACCGTTCATGAGATATTGCAAACTTTGTTTTCAGTGGGCGTGGAGCGGCCATTTTTTGCAAACGTTTTAGTAATGGCGCTATATGTTCCGAAATATAATTATACCTTAATATCTCACAGGGTTTATGAGATATTCACATTATACAATTTTTTTAAACGAGCTACCTTTACATTCCGAATGTAAAGTAGGCGTGGTTGTTAACCGATCTCGCCCATTTTCAATCCCAATAACATTTTCAAGCCCTACATAACAAGGAATATTTCTGCCAAATTTCATTGCGATATCTCTTTTCGTTCTCCCGTAATCGTGATTTCAACAGACAGACAGACAGATAGACGGACGGACAGAGCTAAATCGATTCAGGAGCAGGAATATATATACTTTTCTATACCTATCGGAATAACAAAGTGAATATACTCTAGTTTCTTCGGGTGTAGGGTATAAAAATCAGTTTGTGAGCTATTAATTTTTGTATTTTTTTAAGCTGTTAAGACAAACAGCTACCACTGCTAAAGTCGCGAGCATTGTTCTTACCTCTATTTGCGGAGCTTCTTGTAGACAATTCAAAATCATCTTGATTTCCTCCTCCGTCCAAAATTTTCCAAATTTAATCTCTTTACAAATTGTTTGCATTTTTTCACAGCTGACCAAACTTGCAACCCAGTGTTGTATACGTATAGCAATTATAAGCTATAGGTTTTTGGTGTGGTATTCTTGCAAGAACGTAGCAAGTGCAAATCCGTGTATTTTATTTGTGTGATGCTAATAATATGCACCAATATTTTGCAAATGCACTCATGCAAGACCATATGCACTATATCGTGAACTTCACTAATGTTTGAGCTCGCTGTACTTGATATAGCAGCGAAACGTGAGTTGGTGAATTCGGTGCACGTGCGACAACAAAGTGAGGCAGTGTTCTTTATGGAATTACTAGTTGCTGTACCGAGTAACTTTCACTTCATTTATGCGTTTTAAAAATTATTTTGGAGCTTTGGTACGTATCTCAGTTTGACCCTTAATATTCCCTGCATCACCTAATCTTGTCTCACGGAAATAAAAGGAAGAATTTTATCGCAGCACCCTACGGGCGAAAAACTATATATTGCCTCGAAATAAACTTGACCGTCAGCAATATACCTTCCGAACATAGTGCAGATTCCGTCGACAGCAAATCCTGACTTTTTCCGCACAGAAAAAATGAAGTTCTGATTGCAGTTCTTGAGAAGGTAACTTGAGTACCAAAGCTGCAATTGCGGCACCTACAATTGCAATTGCGGCACCTATCTAAAACCCGCAACTCCTGATTTCACCTCACACAAGGGAAGTTTTTGATTACAGATTTGGAGAAGAAAACTTGACTACCAAAACTGCAATCGCTTCGCCTACGAGTGAAACTAAATATTGCCTCGGGAGAAACTTAACCATCAGCAATATGAATACAATTTATGTAAAACGCAAAGAGGACTCTAACACCACTGACCTATCACGCTCCAACTCCAGGACGGAGAACGTTTCTATCGTGTTAATTTTCATCATTTCATTAGTGCTTTCAAGAACACTGCGAACAAAAGACAAAACTTTTTCTTTTGTATCATAGTCCTCTTCTACTAAATTTTTATTCCTTGGGTACAAAAATGAAGAAACCAACATTGTTAATCCGCTGGTAGAATTGGCTCGCAATTCAAATTTTCTGTGTTTCCTTATAAGGCGGTGTATCAAAGGGCTCACTAAAGAAATTGTAATTGCTTTTCCAGAGCACAGTACTGTGGTTGCTCTGTCACACGGTTTGGGAACATTTACCATTTGCTCCATGACGGCCCACTCTTCTGTTATATGTAGCCTTAACGCTTCTGTTGTTTCGGTAATTGCTCTGTCAGACATTACCAAACATATGGCGGTTCTATTTAGAAGTAAGCTTTCACACATATTTTATTTTGAATTCCAAAGCGTTTCACAACATTGTGGAATTCGATTTTCTTTCAGCTGCAATTGAAGTCAACGTTCCGAAAGAGACGTTTTAGTAAAACTAGGTCGGTGAAAATGTCGCCAGTTTTCTCCCCTTTTGACACATATCCTCATATAAGGGTGTCGAAGAAAACGAATGTAAAGGGCAGCATGTTTTATGCAATTAAACGGGCAGTGCTTCAGAGATAGTTTCCTTTCGTCTGAACAATATTCTTCGCCATCCTGATTACTTCTTCTCTTAGGACCTTTTGAAGCAGTTTCGATTTTTGATGGCTAGCTTCGCGATTTTCATCTGCCGACATGGATTTTAACGAACACATCCTAAAATAATGTCGGGTATATGTAAATTAATTCGTATAAGTCAAAATAATTATGTAATACTTACGACTCGTGATCCCAATTATTTTATTTCTTGTGAACCATTTTTAAATGTTTATTTAAAGCTGATGTGTATTTGCAGTAAGTTAAAACGGCACCACAAATGTCACATCATAGAGGTTATAAGATATAGAGTTCGCATCCAGTACATATTTTTGCGCTACTTTTATTTTGAATTCTTATAAACATGTATATCATAAAAGGATGCAGCATGTTGCAGAGAACAGAAAAGAAGCTTAACATGAAATCACGCAACATTACGCATCATGTGACCAAGGCGAGTATGAGCAAAGAATACACAATCAGATATACGATACATACAGAATATGTATATTTTCTGCTATGAGAATTTGCTTTGTTTTGTTTTTGTTTTTCGTATTTCTTAATTTGCATGAGGCAGCTCTTGAAAAACCGGTTTTCTAAGTCGTTGTTAGTGTACATTTTGATGCTCACACGTTTTTGTTGTTGGTTGTTTTGCAAGGCAGCTTAAAATTTATTTTGGCTTCTTTTTAGCTTAAGCAAAATCATCCCTCTTGTATAGTGAGATCTGAATCGATTCCGCTAAATCGTAATTGTAGGGTAAAATATACAGAATGCAAAAACAAAAACTGAGTTCAAAGCCGAACTGTAAATGCCCTACAGCAAAAAAGTTTGCAAAAATAGATTGGGATAAAATATAATAAAAGCCCAAAAAAATAAATAGAAGGCAAAATTAATAACACTAAAATTCAAAAAATTCGAAAAGGAAATAACAGTCAAAATTGCCGTAAGTTTTTATTAAGAGAAGTCGGAGAAATAACTGAAGTTTTTATATTTGCAAAAAATTTTTCACAAAAAGGTGATTTTGGAAAAGTCTACGCAACAAGCGATTATTTTTAAAATTTATGCAAAATACATTTCTATTAACTTCCATAATTTTTTCCCCAAAATTGAAAGAGATAAGAAACTTTAAAACGACTATAAAGTTGAAATATATTCGCGAAACCAATGCATCTGCATTATATTAAATATTTTGCTCACAAAATCAAAAATTTAGAATTTATGTTGCTAATTCCGCATTGTTCCTGGCAAACAAAAAAAAGCTCAAATAGTAAAAATCCAAAGATTCAAATATTATATTAACTTGACCTGGTAAATGAATAAAAATTCGAACATTTATATTATTTATCATTTATTGCTGTAGGGCACTTTCTTGCCGGCTTTGAAATTAATTTTTGTTTTTGCATATCGTTTATTTTACCCTACAACTCCCATTCTTCAATATCGATTCAGATCTCAATATATTGCACAAGAGTGACGACGTTGCTTAAGCTAAAAAGGAGCCAAAATAAATTCTAGCTGCCTTGCAAAACATCCAACAACAAAAACGTGCGAACATCAGTTTGTGACCAACTGCACACATTCATATTCACATATGCTCCTCACTGCCATCGAAACATGTTGGAAACAAATATTTCATGTTTGGATGCTTTTTTATTCTTAGCAACCCATGTTGATAAACAATGTTTAGACACTAGGACGTATTAGTACGTCCTAAGCAGACAAAAAATTGACACAAAATTTTACACTGGATGCGAACTCTATATCTTATAGGCTCTATGGTCACATACAGCTTCTTTCTCATCTGGAGATTTCTTAATTGCTGCTGCTTTAATTTCAAAAACGTTCCTATCGAGTCGCTTGATTTGCCAGCCATTGATTTCAAATTTTAACTTGAAATATAGAGATACACCTATATTTTGTTTGCTTTACAATATTTTTGAGTACACGTATTATAATACAGGAAATATATTTTCGAAAAGTTTATAAGTATACACGTTTACTTATATTAAACATATTAAATTCTAGCACTGAACTTATTTCTTTAGGGCTGATTGTGAATTAAATTGCCAAAGGTGATTTTGTTGTGTTTTAAATGAATACACTTTTGTTGTAGGGTTGTATTTTATTATCTCACTTAGCTTTAATAAAAACTGACTTTTAAGTTGTATTAGGTTGTATTATATTATTTCAATTAATATTTAATAAAAACTGACTTCAAAATGATTCTTAGTTTTTAACAAAAACTATCTTGATCCAAGTTTTCCGATGATCAAGATAGTCTTTTCATCAGTGCCTCAAAAATAATTCTTTTCCTTTCTTTTCAATATTTGTTATAAGGAAGAGAGTGAGTGTAGAAAACTTTTTTAATCCAACTTCAAATTTTCTGATTGGTAAAAGTAGTGTAACTAAATTTGGTGTAAAGTTATTATTGGCCGCGTAGACGCTTTCGCTGTTCGCTTTGAGAGAGGGAACGCTTGCTTTAACTGCTTTTGCGTTTCTATCGCTTGAACGCATTTGGGAGAGAAAGCTTATTTTGTTTTTATTTGCGTTCTCTGGCTTGTTCGTTGCTGCCAAGAGTAATGAACCCTCACTCAGTCAAGTAAGCGAGTTCTAGGAATTCGATTTCTGTGAACCATATAATACAAAGTTGCGTAATGGTAAATTACCTGCTGTTTATGGAATTTGAGTGATTGGAAACTTTAAAGGGAAGTTGTTGGGATTGAAAATGAAATGTTTCGACATAATGTTAAAATGTTGCAATCTGGAGGCAATGACTTGGAGTTGACAGAATTTGAGTGGACTTAAATTTTATAGTGGAAGACAACAAAAGGGGTGGTATGTTAGATTTACAATGTATTTAAATTTACGATCTGACACTTGGAAATACAATGTAGTGTAAATCTAAATTGTAAATACATGTTGGGTGTACTATAACCCCCCCCCCCCCCCTTCGCCCCCTTACATTGAGGCACCGACGAAATGTATATTTTTTGTTTCCATAATTTACAAAAAGAATAACTACAATACAAATAATTGATATGAATATTATTACATTTGTGCTTATATATATCGTATTGGTATTTTTTTGTATATTATGTCATCTTTGTGTAGCTTTGTGTTTAATCTGATTTTCATATAATTTTTCTAGTTTTAAATTACGAAGTGTATTATTTTTTTAGGAAGTGTACTCTTTTATTTTTGTGATAAAATTTGGTAATACAAATTCTTCATGTATTTTAATGTTTGAATTTTCGTATATAGTGTTATCGATTTCTGTTTTACAATTTTCAAATTTGACTAAAAATTTACCTTCTATTTCAGGTATTAAATTATTACAGTCAGATTTTAAAGATTTATTATAATAATTTTTAAAGATAATTAGTCCTGGTAATATTTCTTTAATTTCCTCTTGTTCACATAGTAGCATTTTGCAATTTGCTTCTTTAAATTGTATTACGTTTTCTATACAATCATTTTTAATCTTTTTTAGGTTTCGTTTAAGTCTGTTCTTCACAGAAATATCGAATAAGTTATTGTCTTGATCAACTAATATTTCATTACTTTCTAGATATATTGATTTATTTTCTATATATTTATTTATTTTCTGTATTTTCGGGATTGGTTCAAAAGATATTTTTAAAAGAGTAATGTTCGATAATTGTGGGACCAAAAGGGTTAGGATTATACATTTTTCCTGAAAACTAACGGTTTTTTGTGTGTTATATATAATACCTAATTTGCTGGTAAATATAACTTTAGCTATATCATCTATGTGATTCCGTAATAGTGTAATATCATTATCAATTTTATATATGTTATGCAAAAATGTGATTTCGTCATCTAAGCCTACTATTTTATTGCCATGTTTCCTGTAAATTTGTTAATAAAATTTTCGATGTTCTATTGTTGTATGCTTATGCGTTCAGTGATGTCGTTAATTTAGGTGGATAATGTGCTGCTGAGGAATGTGAGTTCATTGATTTTATTCGTTGTTAATTGTCCTTGTTCATTGAGGGATTTTAAAGCTTTATTAATTTCGTATTCGTCGTCATTGCCCATTGTTTCTGTTATTAATTTTAGTCATTTACTTAGGGTATTTATTCGTCCTCTTTTTTGTTTATAGTGTGGAGTCATATTTTGCAGTTTAGTTTTTAAAAGTAGGAAGTTATTATGTATTGTCTAAGTTTACTGTTGATATTAATGGTATACTGTATTTATTCGTATTAATTGTTTCATCATATTTGGTCATGTTAATAAAATATATAAATAAAAATATAAATTTATATTATATTATATAAATTATTTATATTAATATAATATACAATTAACGAACATCTGAGACTACTTAGTCATGACAATAATATTAATATCGATAGAGTAGAGGAAAAAATTTACAAAATTATTAAATTCTATAGCAACACTATTCATTCCACTGCAGGTAAGAAACTAATAGACTTTTATAACAGAATAATTAATCAAAATGAATTCCCATCAATCAAAGACAAAATACATAGATATAAAGAATACGAGGAGGTAAAAATCATTCCAAATTTAGGAAAGTAACTGCACAAAAATTAGATTCCGCACACATTATCACAGAAAAAGGACATAAATAATCAATAATATCACAAATCACATATTAAAAAACAAAAGAAATATCAAGATAATGAAAACCCCACAACAAACCAATAATAAAAAGGAATGTATAAATTATAATAAGAATAATTTAAATTAACATTCTCATACCAGGATGAAGTTAATAAACATGATTGTGCTACTTACCATACTGATAATAATAATATCACAAATAATGGACTATCGTGTCTTAACTACCAACAATGTATATATACCAAGCAAATAATAAAAAGGAATTTATAAATTATAATAAGAATAATTTAAAATAACATTCTCATACCAGGATGAAGTTAATAAACATGATTGTGCTTCTTACCATACTGATAGTAATAATATCACAAATAATGGACTATTGTGTCTTAACAACCAACAATATATATATACGTTAATTGCATAATTATTTTCTTATATAGTATGTGGTGGTGGTTTTAGCAATAAGAGAAATAGATTACCGTTATACATAACTGCCGTATTAAAGCTAAGCTTATTATATAGTATAGATTTCATAAGGTCCAATAAGTAAGAGTACGACGGTACTATGTACGTTGTGGTGACGGAAGAGTGCAGAGATATGAAACGGCAGAGGTTTCAGAACGTATAAAAGGAGCGACGCAACATACAAAGAGTCAGTCGTTTGGTGACAGTGGCATGGGTAAGTTCTGGTGATAAAGGGTAGCTCTCCTGACTCTGGCCGCTGTTGTTGTCGTCCATCGGATCGCTTCTGCAGTGGTTAGAGACGGGAGAAAACTTCTCTTCCTCCTCTCTGCAGCCGCTCTCGCTGCCGAGGTTGCAACATGGTGGTCCGTTGGATCGCTCATGTTGGGACTGATGCAGCGAACCTGGGAGAGCAACATACTGGTTCGGTGAATCGACATGTTGTTCTCACGGGAGCATATCTGTGCCCTTTCCCCTCCTTCTCTCTTCCACGTTCTCCACTTCCTCTCTGCAGCCGCTCTCACTGCCGAGGTTGCAACATGGTGGTCCGTTGGATCGCTCATGTTGGGACAGACGCAGCGAACCTGGGGAACAACATACTGGTTCGGTGAATCGACATGTTATTCTCACGGGAGCATGTCTGTGGCCTCTCCTGCTCTCAACAGCCGCTCTCGTTGCCGAGGTTGCATCATGGTGGTCCATTGGATCACTCATGTTGGGACCAACGCAGCGAACCTGCGAGTTCAACATACTGGTTAGGTGAATCGAGATGTTGTCCTCGCGGAAGACCATCCGTACCCTCTCTCCTCCCTCTCCCTTCCACGTTCTCTACTTCCTCTCTGCAGCCGCTCTCGCTGCCGAGGTTGCAACATGGTGGTTCGTTGGATCGCTCATGTTGGGACTGACGCAGCGAACCTGGGGAACAACATACTGGTTCGGTGAATCGACATGTTGTTCTCACGGGAGCATGTCTGTGGCCTCTCCTGCTCTCAACAGCCGCTCTCGTTGCCGAGGTTGCATCATGGTGGTCCGTTGGATCACTCATGTTGGGACCAACGCAGCGAACCTGCGAGTTCAACATACTGGTTTGGTGAAACACATGTTGTCCTCGCGGAAGACCGTCTGTACCCTCTCTCCTCCCTCTCCCTTCCACGTTCCCTACTTCCTCTTTGCAGCCGCTCTCGCTGCCGAGGTTGCAACATGGTGGTCCCTTGGATCGCTCATGTTGGCACTGACGCAGCGAACCTGCGAGTTCAACATACTGGTTCGGTGAATCGACGTGTTGTTCTCACCGGAGCATGTCTGTGTTTCTCCTCTCCTCTACAATTTCCCATTATACTCCAATGTACTGTCCTAAGTGAAATAAGCCGCTCCGCCCTCTTTCACCTGGGTTTCATGGTCACTGTCAACAACCCAAACGAAACCAGCAGTGCCTTTCTTTATAAACAGGATCAAGAAAGTAACCAGTGTGATTAGTTCAAGCTTCGAAGGGGCCCAAATAGTGAATACGAGCATGTTAGACAAAACAAGTGAAACACACGACCGTTAGCCCAGACAAGTCGCAACATTCAAGCTCCATCGTAATTCCATGATTTTTATCTTTCTGTACACCAGTATTCATCGCCACCAGAATGCCAGTTTTTTTATGCCGAGGATTTTGCACAACTAAGACAACTTGTTAGCCGTAATCTAATTAGCGTACAAGAATTTGATTTAAAAAATAAAAGTGTTACACAACAACAGATACAAGTCCCGTTTTTCTTTAAAGATAAAAATTTCTTGAAAGTCGACCCTGGACAGCCGTGAGCCTACCCTGGCTATAGACAAGGTCCACGGACCTCATAAAGAAACACCGTCTCTAGGAGACCGAGGCGGGAAGGTCGTTTCAAGTGGCGCCCGAACAGGGACCAGAGCTAACAAGTAGATAAGCAACCACAGAAGTAGAGAAAAAAAACTGTGCGTACAAAATTTTTAATCGACTCATAACACCTGGGCGAGATAACTGGTAACCTAAGCTCATAATGGTAAGGAGATGGATAGTCACCCTCAAACGTGAGGAGTTGGTGGAGTACATGAAGGAGTTTCGCCTAAGCACCGATGGTAATGTAGAGGAACTAAAGAACACATTCCCATTGTTCACCGCCAGGGAGGATCTCAAGCCAGAACAAGTGACCCGCTTGAAAGCACTGGAACGTCAACACACCCGCAGTCCGTCACCAGGTCCCAGTACAGCACCACTGCCAACCCAGCCCTCAATAAATATCACAGCTCCTACGCCTATGCGCATGTCACCTGCGTCACAGACGTCCACCTGTATCGGTCAACAGAGTCAACCATGGCAGTCACCGATAAACTACATTAGCATAATGAACCAGATGCGTAAGTGGACCATATGATTTGATGACAGGATGGACCCACTGGAGTTCGTGGAACGACTAGAACGAGTCGCCGATGCTTACGGAATATCTCGAGACGTACTACCTAAAGCCATGCCAGAGATTATGCAAGGGAAAGGTCTCCAGTGGCTCAACAACAAGAAACCTTGGCTGCAATGGTGCGAGTTTAAACACGATTTCCTCAAGTTTTTCCTATCCTCGCTATACCAGGAACGCCTCGACGATAACGTTGGGCAGAGGTTCCAGACGTCAACGGAGCTCTTCAAGGATTACGTGATAGCAATGCAGACACTCATGCGGCACACTGATTACCCCGCCGAGAAGCTTGAGCGGATCTACATGAATAGCCGGCGGGAATACCAAACCTTTGTGAAGCGTCAGGATTTTAGCTATTTAGAAGAGTTGGTCGACCTGTGTAACCAATACGAGAGCATTCTGAGTGACCGCAAGATAACACCGACACCAGATGCTCGTGAAGCGAAGCATCGCAACGTCGAAACGAGGATGGGAGTTCAACCGAATCCGCAGGAGCACGAAGGGAATATCAACGTCAACACTGCATGTCGCCGCTGTGGCGGGGACGGACATTTTGGAAGGGGTTGCAAAAATCCAGCGAAACTATTCAGTTGGGTGTGTGGTAGACAAGGAGTGCGGACCATTGAGTGCTGTCGAGGAAACGCGACGGGTCTTCAACAGTAACGGGGCACACTGAGGGACACATTAATCAATCCCCGAAAAGAACGTCACGTGCTGTTAGCCACTTCTTCAAAAAGGAACTGAGGTAGTTAGGTCACCTGGTCACGTCTTCGGGAATAAGGACAGACCCTGATAAGGTCGCATCCATCAAGGAGTGGAAGCAACCTGCGAACATCAAAGAGCTGCGAAGACATAGGCACGGCATCATGGTACAGGAGGTTTGTCCCGGATTTCACCAAGATTGTTTACCCGTTAACGATCATGCTGAAGAAAGGCAAGCGTTGGCAGTGGGGCCACGATCAACAACTGGCGTTCGAGGAACTTAAGAGGAAATTGACTGAAGCACGCGTGTTGGCGTGTCCAGATTTCACCAGGCAATTCACGCTACAAATGGACGCCAGCGACGTCGGCCTCGGAGCAGTTTTGACACAGGAACAAGAGGAAGGCGAGCGCGTGATTGCCCATGCCAGCCGACACCTACAGAGTGCAGAGAAAGATTACTCGGCTACGGAAAAGGAGTGCTTGGCGATAGTGTGGGCGGTGCGGAAAATGAGGCCATACCTGGAAGGCTATCATTTCAAAGTCATCACGGACCATCTGGCGCTCAAGTGGCTGAACGGCATCGAAAACCCTTCGGGAAGAATTGCACGCTGGACGTTGGAGCTTCAACAGTGCTCGTACGAGGTGCAGTATCGCAAAGGAAAGTACAACGTCGTCGCAGACACACTGTCACGTCAACCTCGAGAGGTCGAAGAAGTCAAAATGAGTCTGAACACAGTGAGAATCACCTGCAGCTGACTGGAAGCGCAGAAAGCCAAAGTCATCAAAGAGCCAGAGAAGTTTCCGGATTACACTCTCGAGAATGGCGTCCTCTACCGACACATCCCGAACGAGGTGGGTGATGACGACGAGGAGCCATTGAAACTGTGTGTGGGCCGACCAGATCGCTCCCGGGTGCTAGCAGAGAACCACGACCAACCTAGCGCCGGGAATCTGGGCTTTTGGAAGACCATCGCTCGAGTAGCAAAGAAATACTATTGGCCCGGTATGTTCCGGGATATTAGTCGGTATGTGAGACACTGCGATTCTTGTCAGCGGTACAAGGCTGAGCAAAGGAAACCCGCTGGCGAGATGTTGACTAGAGTGCCTGAGGAACCATGGGCCACCGTATGCGCAGACTTTATCGGCCCTCTCCCACGCTCACGAAGAGGACATAACATGCTGCTTGTATTCCTAGACAAGTTCTCGTCTCAAGATTTGGAGCACCTAAAATACTTCTCACCGATAACGGCGTACAGTTCACCAGTCAAAAGTTCAAAGAATATCTAAGAGAAATTGGGGTGCGCCAGCAATTTACCGGACCATGAAGACAATCATCGCCCAGTATACTCCCAGTATAGCTCTCGCCATCAATAGCAGTACATATAGTACTACCGGCTATACACCTGCCTTCCTAGTACAGGGACGCGAGCCAATGCTCTCTCTACGATGAAACCACTTTGGGTACCGGTAAAGAACCCGCAGAGCCGGCCCAAAGAGCTATGCACTTACAGCAGATTTTCAAGATCGCCTCAGACGGAGAGCTTGGAGACCAGAAATTGGGGATATGGTACTGGTACGGTCACACCACTTGTCAAAGGCCTCGGAGAGCTTCGCTGCCAAGCTGGCTCCAAAATACGACGGCCCGTTCCAAGTCATCGACTTCATCTCACCGGTGATCACGACTATAAGAATCAAACCCAAAAAGACAAGGACAGCTCACATTGGCGATCTCAAAGCCTACAGTCCGCCGGATGTCACCCAGACAACAGAAACCCCTACGGCACCCATACGGCACCCATACGGCACCCCAAATGGCACCCCAAAGGGAACCCCTACGGCGGTAGTACGTAGACGGCAGCGGTAGACGGCACCCCAAAAGGCACCCCTACTACACCCCAAAGGGAACACCACGGCGAAGTGCGATAAATAAGTGAGGCACACTGCAGGAGTACAGCGGTGCGAATTTGTGCATAAAAGGAGAGACCTCCCCGGATCACATCACAGTTCCGCAGTGATCATCGAAGTTAACACATCGTGCATAGTGAACCCTACCAACAATTCCCGGCTCTACACTACGCCACCATCGATTATGAGCCGCCACACCACGGGCCAGCAAAGAGGTCCCGCGTCGTAAGCCCATAGGAGACTTCAACCGCAATGGCCATCGAAAGAGTCGTCGCTGACCCAAAGGGGACTCCAGCCGCAGAGGCCATAAAAACATTCGTCACTGGCCCAAGAGAGACCCCGGCCAGCACAGAGACAAGAAACGTCGTCGTTGGCACCAAAGAGACTCCAGATGCAGCAGATAGGGCTACCGCCAGTAGCACGGGAGCTATAGCCGAGGAGACACCTTGTGTATGTCAGACGTTGGACCCTGGTGATGTTCCGCAAGGGTTGGACTTCGTACTTCAGCAAGCCATGGCGAGCCACCGAAGAGGCCAACGTAGGAACCTCCTAGTAGAAAGCGAAGGTTGCACCTTCCGGATTCGGATCTCACGGGAAGGACGGGTGCGAGTCCAAGGAAAATCATCCCGGAAGTAGGGAGAGCATGTGATGACACATTTTTGAAGCAGAAAATGCTAATATTTATTCCTGCTAATTTCTGCTAATTTATTTGTTTTTCCTCAATAAATTAGGAATTATTTTCTTGTATAATTATTTTCTTATATAGTATGCGCTGGTGGTTTTAGCAATAAGAGGAACACATTACCGTTATACATAACTGCCGTATTAAAGCTAAGCTTATTATATAGTATAGATTTCATAAGGTCCAATAAGTAAGAGTACGACGGTACTATGTACGTTGTGGTGACGGAAGAGTGCAGAGATATGAAACGGCAGAGGTTTCGGAACGTATAAAAGGAGCGACGCAACATACAAAGAGTCAGTCGTTTGGTGACAGTAGCACAGGTAAGTTCTGGTGATAAAGGGTAGCTCTCCTGACTCTGACCGCTGTTGTTGTGGTTCATCGGATCGCTTCTGCAGTGGTTAGAGTCGGGAGAAAACTTCTCTTCCTCCTCTCTGCAGCCGCTCTCGCTGCCGAGGTTGCAACATGGTGGTTCGTTGGATCGCTTATTTTGGGACTGATGCAGCGAACCTGGGAGAGCAACATACTGGTTCGGTGAATTGACATGTTGTTCTCACGAGAGCATGTCTGTGCCCTCTCCCTCCCTCTCCCTTCCACGTTCTCTACTTCCTCTCTGTAGCCGCTCTCGCTACCGAGGTTGCAACATGGTGGTTCGTTGGATCGCTCATGTTGGGACTGGCACAACGAACCTTGGGGAGCAACATACTGGTTCGGTGAATCGACATGTTGTTCTCACGGGAGCATGTCTGTGGCCTCTCCTGCTCTTTACAGCCGCTCTCGTTGCCGAGGTTGCACCATGGTGGTCCGTTTGGTTCGATCATGTTGGGACCAACGCATTCTGAGTCACCGCAAGACAACACCGACACCAGATGCTCGTGAAGCGAGCATCGCAACGTCGAATCGAGGGCGGGAGTTCAACCGAATCCGCAGGAGCACGAAGGGAATATCAACGTCAACACTGCATGTCGCCGCTGTGGCGGGGACGGACATTTTGCAAGGGGTTGCAAAAATCCAGCGAAACTATTCAGTTGGGTGTGTGGTAGACAAGGAGTGCGGACCATTGAGTGCTGTCGAGGAAACGCGACGGGTCCTCAACAGTAACGGGGCACACTGAGGGCCATACTAATCAATCCCCGAAAAGAACGTCACCATTTAAAGTTATACAGCGGCACCTTACGGCTGACATATACCCAGGCGGAAGGCCAGTAACAGCAACCGAGGACACAGGAGCTACACGTAGTTTCGTGTCGGAGACATTTGTTGAAAGTTTGGAAGACGCTGCACGCACCATCTACACCCGTATGAACGTGCGACTAGCTGACGGTACCACCCTCCGAGTGAAGACGGCTTTGATTGCAGAAGTCCAACTGGGTAGCCGACGGTATCTCTTGAATTTCTTAGTGCTACCAGCTGCAATCGACTCCGTAACCCTAAGGATGGATTTCTTGGCGGAAGCAGAGGCGAAGCTGATTTGCGATGGACATGACGTAGAGTTGAAGCCAGATCAGGAAAAAACATTCAAGCGAAGTGTAAACCGTCACTACTCCCTCTTTCCCCCTTCCCACTAACCTGTCATCCCTTCGGAACCAACAAATGCTGTGCATGGATAGGGGGCATCCCCTGAGCTTGGTTTCATCTGTCATAAAAAAAAAAAAAAAAAAAAAAATCCGACGACATTGACGACACGTTGTGGACAGTGCACGAAGTCCAAAATGATGACGACATAGCTACCTATCTGGAAAAGGAATTGAAACAGTTTGAAACCATGACTGGCGTAACCAATGTGACATACCATCGGATCACCATGCGAGACGAGACACCAGTTAAACAACGGTACTACCCGAAGAACCCGGCCATGCAGAGAATCATCAACGAGCAAATAGATGATCTCCTAAAGTTAAAGTGTATCGAACCATCGAAGAGCGACTATAGTTCGCCCATAGTACTCGCTAAAAAGAAGACCGGCGATTGGAGGTTGTGCATAAACTATCGCCAATTGAATTCCAAGTCTATACTCGATGCCTACCCGTTACCTCGAATAAACCACATCCTAGAGAAATTGAGGGAAGCGAGTTACATCAGTACGATAGACTTGAAGAACGGGTACTGGCAAGTTCCCATGGATCCGAAGAGCCGAAAATACACCGCATTCATTGTTCCCGGTAGGGGCCTATTCCACTGGCGCGTCATGCCCTTCGGGCTGCACTCTGCACCGGCCACCTTTCAGAGGTTCATGGACCAAGTTATTGGACCGGAGATGGAGCCAAACGCTTTCGCCTACCTCGATGACATCGTGGTGGTCAGCAGATCAAAGCAGGAACACAAGCAACATCTGGGCAACGTTTTCAACCGTCTTCGCCGGGCGTATCTGCGAATCAACAAGGACAAATGCCACTTCTTCAAAAAGGAACTGAGGTACTTAGGTCACCTGGTCACGTCTTCGGGAATAAGGACAGACCCTGATAAGGTCGCATCCATCAAGGAGTGGAAGCAACCTGCGAACATCAAAGAGCTGCGAAGACATAGGCACGGCATCATGGTACAGGAGGTTTGTCCCGGATTTCACCAAGATTGTTTACCCGTTAACGATCATGCTGAAGAAAGGCAAGCGTTGGCAGTGGGGCCACGATCAACAACTGGCGTTCGAGGAACTTAAGAGGAAATTGACTGAAGCACCCGTGTTGGCGTGTCCAGATTTCACCAGGCAATTCACGCTACAAATGGACGCCAGCGACGTCGGCCTCGGAGCAGTTTTGACACAGGAACAAGAGGAAGGCGAGCGCGTGATTGCCCATGCCAGCCGACACCTACAGAGTGCAGAGAAAAATTACTCGGCTACGGAAAAGGAGTGCTTGGCGATAGTGTGGGCGGTGCGGAAAATGAGGCCATACCTGGAAGGCTATCATTTCAAAGTCATCACGGACCATCTGGCGCTCAAGTGGCTGAACGGCATCGAAAACCCTTCGGGAAGAATTGCACGCTGGACCTTGGAGCTTCAACAGTGCTCGTACGAGGTGCAGTATCGCAAAGGAAAGTACAACGTCGTCGCAGACACACTGTCACGTCAACCTCGAGAGGTCGAAGAAGTCAAAATGAGTCTGAACACAGTGAGAATCACCTGCAGCTGACTGGAAGCGCAGAAAGCCAAAGTCATCAAAGAGCCAGAGAAGTTTCCGGATTACACTCTCGAGAATGGCGTCCTCTACCGACACATCCCGAACGAGGTGAGTGATGACGACGAGGAGCCATTGAAACTGTGTGTGGGCCGACCAGATCGCTCCCGGGTGCTAGCAGAGAACCACGACCAACCTAGCGCCGGGAATCTGGGCTTTTGGAAGACCATCGCTCGAGTAGCAAAGAAATACTATTGGCCCGGTATGTTCCGGGATATTAGTCGGTATGTGAGACACTGAGATTCTTGTCAGCGGTACAAGGCTGAGCAAAGGAAACCCGCTGGCGAGATGTTGACTAGAGTGCCTGAAGAACCATGGGCCACCGTATGCGCAGACTTTATCGGCCCTCTCCCACGCTCACGAAGAGGACATAACATGCTGCTTGTATTCCTAGACAAGTTCTCGTCTCAAGATTTGGAGCACCTAAAATACTTCTCACCGATAACGGCGTACAGTTCACCAGTCAAAAGTTCAAAGAATATCTAAGAGAAATTGGGGTGCGCCAGCAATTTACCGGACCATCAAGACAATCATCGCCCAGTATACTCCCAGTATAGCTCTCGCCATCAATAGCAGTACATATAGTACTACCGGCTATACACCTGCCTTCCTATTACAGGGACGCGAGCCAATGCTCTCTCTACGATGAAACCACTTTGGGTACCGGTAAAGAACCCGCAGAGCCGGCCCAAAGAGCTATGCACTTACAGCAGATTTTCAAGATCGCCTCAGACGGAGAGCTTGGAGACCAGAAATTGGGGATATGGTACTGGTACGGTCACACCACTTGTCAAAGGCCTCGGAGAGCTTCGCTGCCAAGCTGGCTCCAAAATACGACGGCCCGTTCCAAGTCATCGACTTCATCTCACCGGTGATCACGACTATAAGAATCAAACCCAAAAAGACAAGGACAGCTTACATCGGCGATCTCAAAGCCTACAGTCCGCCGGATGTCACCCAGACAACGGGAACCCCTACGGCACCCATACGGCACCCCAAATGGCACCCCAAAGGGAACCCCTACGGCGGTAGTACGTAGACGGCAGCGGTAGACGGCACCCCAAAAGGCACCCCTACGACACTGCAGGAGTACAGCGGTGTGAATTTGTGCATAAAAGGAGAGACCTCCCCGGATCACATCACAGTTCCGCAGTGATCATCGAAGTTAACACATCGTGCATAGTGAACCCTACCAACAATTCCCGGCTCTACACTACGCCACCATCGATCATGAGCCGCCACACCACGGGCCAGCAAAGAGGTCCCGCGTCGTAAGCCCATAGGAGACTTCAACCGCAATGGCCATCGAAAGAGTCGTCGCTGACCCAAAGGGGACTCCAGCCGCAGAGGCCATAAAAACATTCGTCACTGGCCCAAGAGAGACCCCGGCCAGCACAGAGACAAGAAACGTCGTCGTTGGCACCAAAGAGACTCCAGATGCAGCAGATAGGGCTACCGCCAGTAGCACGGGAGCTATAGCCGAGGAGACACCTTGTGTATGTCAGACGTTGGACCCTGGTGATGTTCCGCAAGGGTTGGACTTCGTACTTCAGCAAGCCATGGCGAGCCACCGAAGAGGCCAACGTAGGAACCTCCTAGTAGAAAGCGAAGGTCGCACCTTCCGGATTCGGATCTCACGGGAAGGACGGGTGCGAGTCCAAGGAAAATCATCCCGGAAGTAGGGAGAGCATGTGATGACACATTTTTGAAGCAGAAAATGCTAATATTTATTCCTGCTAATTTCTGCTAATTTATTTGTTTTTCCTCAATAAATTAGGAATTATTTTCTTGTATAATTATTTTCTTATATAGTATGCGCTGGTGGTTTTAGCAATAAGAGGAACACATTACCGTTATACATAACTGCCGTATTAAAGCTAAGCTTATTATATAGTATAGATTTCATAAGGTCCAATAAGTAAGAGTACGACGGTACTATGTACGTTGTGGTGACGGAAGAGTGCAGAGATATGAAACGGCAGAGGTTTCGGAACGTATAAAAGGAGCGACGCAACATACAAAGAGTCAGTCGTTTGGTGACAGTAGCACAGGTAAGTTCTGGTGATAAAGGGTAGCTCTCCTGACTCTGACCGCTGTTGTTGTGGTTCATCGGATCGCTTCTGCAGTGGTTAGAGTCGGGAGAAAACTTCTCTTCCTCCTCTCTGCAGCCGCTCTCGCTGCCGAGGTTGCAACATGGTGGTTCGTTGGATCGCTTATTTTGGGACTGATGCAGCGAACCTGGGAGAGCAACATACTGGTTCGGTGAATTGACATGTTGTTCTCACGGGAGCATGTCTGTGCCCTCTCCCTCCCTCTCCCTTCCACGTTCTCTACTTCCTCTCTGCAGCCGCTCTCGCTACCGAGGTTGCAACATGGTGGTTCGTTGGATCGCTCATGTTGGGACTGGCACAACGAACCTTGGGGAGCAACATACTGGTTCGGTGAATCGACATGTTGTTCTCACGGGAGCATGTCTGTGGCCTCTCCTGCTCTTTACAGCCGCTCTCGTTGCCGAGGTTGCACCATGGTGATCCGTTTGGTTCGATCATGTTGGGACCAACGCATTCTGAGTCACCGCAAGACAACACCGACACCAGATGCTCGTGAAGCGAAGCATCGCAACGTCGAATCGAGGGCGGGAGTTCAACCGAATCCGCAGGAGCACGAAGGGAATATCAACGTCAACACTGCATGTCGCCGCTGTGGCGGGGACGGACATTTTGCAAGGGGTTGCAAAAATCCAGCGAAACTATTCAGTTGGGTGTGTGGTAGACAAGGAGTGCGGACCATTGAGTGCTGTCGAGGAAACGCGACGGGTCCTCAACAGTAACGGGGCACACTGAGGGCCACATTAATCAATCCCCGAAAAGAACGTCACCATTTAAAGTTATACAGCGGCACCTTACGGCTGACATATACCCAGGCGGAAGGCCAGTATCAGCAACCGAGGACACAGGAGCTACACGTAGTTTCGTGTCGGAGACATTTGTTGAAAGTTTGGAAGACGCTGCACGCACCATCTACACCCGTATGAACGTGCGACTAGCTGACGGTACCACCCTCCGAGTGAAGACGGCTTTGATTGCAGAAGTCCAACTGGGTAGCCGACGGTATCTCTCGAATTTCTTAGTGCTACCAGCTGCAATCGACTCCGTAACCCTAAGGATGGATTTCTTGGCGGAAGCAGAGGCGAAGCTGATTTGCGATGGACATGACGTAGAGTTGAAGCCAGATCAGGAAGAAACATTCAAGCGAAGTGTAAACCGTCATTACTCCCTCTTTCCCCCTTCCCACTAACCTGTCATCCCTTCGGAACCAACAAATGCTGTGCATGGATAGGGGGCATCCCCTGAGCTTGGTTTCATCTGTCATAAAAAAAAAAAAAAAAAAAATCCGACGACACTGACGACACGTTGTGGACAGTGCACGAAGTCCAAAATGATGACGACATAGCTACCTATCTGGAAAAGGAATTGAAACAGTTTGAAACCATGACTGGCGTAACCAATGTGACATACCATCGGATCACCATGCGAGACGAGACACCAGTTAAACAACGGTACTACCCGAAGAACCCGGCCATGCAGAGAATCATCAACGAGCAAATAGATGATCTCCTAAAGTTAAAGTGTATCGAACCATCGAAGAGCGCCTATAGTTCGCCCATAGTACTCGCTAAAAAGAAGACCGGCGATTGGAGGTTGTGCATAAACTATCGCCAATTGAATTCCAAGTCTATACTCGATGCCTACCCGTTACCTCGAATAAACCACATCCTAGAGAAATTGAGGGAAGCGAGTTACATCAGTACGATAGACTTGAAGAACGGGTACTGGCAAGTTCCCATGGATCCGAAGAGCCGAAAATACACCGCATTCATTGTTCCCGGTAGGGGCCTATTCCACTGGCGCGTCATGCCCTTCGGGCTACACTCTGCACCGGCCACCTTTCAGAGGCTCATGGACCAAGTTATTGGACCGGAGATGGAGCCAAACGCTTTCGCCTACCTCGATGACATCGTGGTGGTCAGCAGATCAAAGCAGGAACACAAGCAACATCTGGGCAACGTTTTCAACCGTCTTCGCCGGGCGAATCTGCGAATCAACAAGGACAAATGCCGCTTCTTCAAAAAGGAACTGAGGTACTTAGGTCATCTGGTCACGTCTTCGGGAATAAGGACAGACCCTGATAAGGTCGCATCCATCAAGGAGTGGAAGCAACCTGCGAACATCAAAGAGCTGCGAAGACATAGGCACGGCATCATGGTACAGGAGGTTTGTCCCGGATTTCACCAAGATTGTTTACCCGTTAACGATCATGCTGAAGAAAGACAAGCGTTGGCAGTGGGGCCACGATCAACAACTGGCGTTCGAGGAACTTAAGAGGAAATTGACTGAAGCACCCGTGTTGGCGTGTCCAGATTTCACCAGGCAATTCACGCTACAAATGGGCGCCAGCGACGTCGGCCTCGGAGCAGTTTTGACACAGGAACAAGAGGAAGGCGAGCGCGTGATTGCCCATGCCAGCCGACACCTACAGAGTGCAGAGAAAAATTACTCGGCTACGGAAAAGGAGTGCTTGGCGATAGTGTGGGCGGTGCGGAAAATGGTGCCATACCTGGAAGGCTATCATTTCAAAGTCATCACGGACCATCTGGCGCTCAAGTGGCTGAACGGCATCGAAAACCCTTCGGGAAGAATTGCACGCTGGGCCTTGGAGCTTCAACAGTACTCGTACGAGGTGCAGTATCGCAAAGGAAAGTACAACGTCGTCGCAGACACACTGTCACGTCAACCTCGAGAGGTCGAAGAAGTCAAAATGGGTCTGAACACAGTGAGAACCACCTGCAGCTGACTGGAAGCGCAGAAAGCTAAAGTCATCAAAGAGCCAGAGAAATTTCCGGATTACACTCTCGAGAATGGCGTCCTCTACCGACAAATTTTTGTTTTTTTTTTTTTTTTTTTTATGACAGATGAAACCAAGCTCAGGGGATGCCCCCTATCCATGCACAGCATTTGTTGGTTCCGAAGGGATGACAAGTTAGTGGGAAGGGGGACAGAGGGAGTAGTGACGGTTTACACCTCGCTTAAAGGTTTCGACACTGTAAGTGGGCGGGAAGACATTCGCAGGGAGATTATTCCACAATCTAACGACGCGACCGAAAAACGAACTGTCACGGTAATGCGTGGTTCGTTGGAACGGAATCGCGACATAAAAGGGGTGCACCGCTCTGGAAAGCTGAGTAGTTCTGCTAAATACCTGAACCGGAGGAATCAGGCCGGCTACTTCAGAGGAACATAAGAGAAAGTAGCGGTAAAATAATGATACACACCCTACATCACGACGACGCTCCAAGGTTTCAATAGAGCTGGATACCCTACTGTCCCCTATAAGTTTTAACGCACGACATTGGACTCGGTCTAGGAGCTGAAGATATGTTCGCGAAGCTCCCGACCATATATGCGAATTGTACTCCATTTTCGGGCGGATATAAGTGGTGTAGATACAACGAAGATCGGTTGGAGTGAAATACTTCTTACACCGCTTAAGAAAGCCTAAGCACTTGGCTGCTTCTTTCGACACGTCAAAGATGTGATCGTTCCAGCGAAGATCGCATTGGATTGACATGCCCAGAACATCAAGAGCCTCCGACTCATTAATATCCACACCACCCATATTTAGAGGTGGGAAGTTGTCACCCGCCAAACGTTTGTGGGTTAACAAACAGCATTGGGTCTTCCGCGCATTAAAATCGACCCGATTCGCACGACCCCACTCCTGGATTTTGTTGAGGTCGGATTGGAGTGTGTCATTCATAATTCTGCGTCTCCTAGTGATCTCCAGAATGGAAGGACGCCTGGAAAATGAATATGAATGACAAATGCTGCTGTCATCACCAAACGAGTAGACGGGGTTTGATGTCAATGACATAAGGTCATTGATGAAAATAAAAAAAAGTGTCGGAGACAGGACCGCACCCTGCGGAACTCCAGCAATAATGGAGTGCTCTTCGGAAGCAAAGCCGTCTATCACAACCCGAATAGACCGGCCGCTGAGGAAACTCGATATCCATCGAGTGAATGTATTACCGACACCATAAGCAGCCAGTTTAGACACGAGTGCTTTATGCCACACCCGGTCAAATGCCTTGGAGATATCCAGAGCAACAACCTTGCTCTCACCGAACCGGTGAATACAACTGCTCCACCGCTCAGTGAGAAACGCCATCAAATCGCCGGTGGAACGGTGAGCACATAAGCCGTACTGCTCTCTAGATACCTCATCAATTTAAAATTTACAATGCTCTCCATGACTTTAGAGAGCACTGAGCAGATTGCTATGGGCCGGTAATTTGCAGGATTCGTAGCCTCACCTTTTTTGGGAACTGGCTGCACATTGGCAATCTTCCAGGAAGCTGGAAAAACTCCTGAAGTAAAAGATAAATTAAAGAGATTGCGCAATGGGCGAGCCAGTGTTGAGGCGCACTTTCTCAACACATGGGCTGAAATGCCATCCGGTCCCGAGGACTTATTGACATTGAGGTCTGCAAGCACTCTTTTAACAGCTCGCGTTCGAAAATGCATCTGAGGCATAGCATGAGATACATCATCGACCGCGGGCAGTGGTTGGCTACTCTCAGGAAGAGAGCAGTTTTCAGCAAACATTTTGGCTAATAAGTTTGCCTTATCAACCGAGTGAGTGAAGATCTGATCGTCCTTGAGGAGAGTTGGAATAGACGATCTCGTCTGATTTTTCACCCTCCCCACGAACGACCAAAAGTTCTTGCTACCCTTATGGTATTCAAGAACTCTGCGTCTAAGGCGCTGTTCGTAGAGAACTTTTTCGCGCTTTAGAGTGGCATTGCACCTATTTCTGGCCTGATTGCGTAGCAGTTTAGTATCAGCAGTTTTATTTAAACGCCAATTCCTAAATGCTTCCTCTTTAGACCTGACTGCTTATCTGCAAGTCGCATTAAACCAGGAATGGTCTTTTGGTTTAATGGAAATTCTTTTATTGGGTATGAAAGACCTCATACCAAATAAAATTATATTTTCTACTAATTTTGCTGCAGCATTTATGTTTCTATCTCTGAAACACAATTGCCAATTGAAACTGCTGAAAAAGCAGTTCAGCGGATCCCAATTAGCCTTCTCATAAAGCCACACTTTCCGCTTCGGAGCTGTCTGGTGAGCGGATTGAAGACTAGAATATGGGAAGGTAGCAGAAATTGTAGCGTGGTCCGAATTACCAAGAGGTGCAAGAACATTCACATCATACTTGCTGTGATGTGAAGTTAGAAAGAGGTCCAGAATATTTTGGTTTTGCCCATCAACGCAGGGAAAGTGCGTTGGTTCCTTCACTAATTGAGTCAAATTATTAGACTCAGCAAACAACTCAACATACAAACCCTCAGGTGTTGTGTGACTTGAATGACGTAGCCAATTGGAATTATGAACATTGAAATCACCAGCAACAACAATTTCACTGTCCGGATACGATTCCAGGATTTTAGAAATCGAATCAGAGAGACTGTCAAGTTTATCAAAAGGTGGCAGCCTCCCTAGACCCGGGCTTCTATAAATGAAGCAGAAGTGCAGGATGTGCGACTGGATTTTGAATTTAACCCACATGGTGCTAAATTCGGCATCCGACGTGCAAAGGTGTTGCTGACACTGGTACGCAACATCACTGCGAATGTATAAGGCGAGGCCTCTGTGTGGTAAAAACAATGGCAGTAAATGGTACCCCGGCATGTGAAAGTCCAGTGGATCTGCACCCTCAGACATCTGGGCCTCACCCAGTGCCATTATATGCGGTTGGTTAGTACAAATATGCGCATAGACCGCGAAGAAATTCGCCCTCAAGCCACGTACATTAGTGGAGTCTATGCGGAATTGCTTGCTGTGATGTGAAGTTAGAAAGAGGTCCAGAATATTTTGGTTTTGCCCATCAACGCAGGGAAAGTGCGTTGGTTCCTTCACTAATTGAGTCAAATTATTAGACTCAGCAAACAACTCAACATACAAACCCTCAGGTGTTGTGTGACTTGAATGACGTAGCCAATTGGAATTATGAACATTGAAATCACCAGCAACAACAATTTCACTGTCCGGATACGATTCCAGGATTTTAGAAATCGAATCAGAGAGACTGTCAAGTTTATCAAAAGGTGGCAGCCTCCCTAGACCCGGGCTTCTATAAATGAAGCAGAAGTGCAGGATGTGCGACTGGATTTTGAATTTAACCCACATGGTGCTAAATTCGGCATCCGACGTGCAGAGGTGTTGCTGACACTGGTACGCAACATCACTGCGAATGTATAAGGCGAGGCCTCTGTGTGGTAAAAACAATGGCAGTAAATGGTACCCCGGCATATGAAAGTCCAGTGGATCTGCACCCTCAGACATCTGGGCCTCACCCAGTGCCATTATATGCGGTTGGTTAGTACAAATATGCGCATAGACCGCGAAGAAATTCGCCCTCAAGCCACGTACATTAGTGGAGTCTATGCGGAATTTTGTCATCGCCGCCCACTGTAGCGAAGTGTAAGGTCAGCCGTACAAGCAACCACGCGTACGTCGCAAGCAAAGCAAAACGCGACAAGACAAGTGTTATGCCTTTATCTTGCCGCGCTTCAGCCCACGGTGCACTCACAGCGCCTGCACACCTAACGGGACCAGGAAGAAGGAGGAAGAGTGAAAACCAACGAAATGCTGAGCTTTACTGCGGAGAGCATAAACAAGCCCCTCGCATGTTTCTCTGCATTGCGTTAGATTGTCTATTTATTTGTTATAATTTCATCAGGTTTATTTATTTGTTATCGAGTATTAAGTTATTAAGTAGTGCATTATTTTGTTTATTAATAAGTGTTGTTTGGTGAAGCGTTATTGTTGTATTTTCGCGGCGTGGGTTTTCACTATTGTTTTGGATTTTATTTTCGCGATCACTGTTTATAAAATGAATTGGCGGGCGCACCGTCCGCCTCCGTCCGCGGTCACATCACGAACGAGGTGGGTGATGACGACGAGGAGCCATGGAAACTGTGTGTGGGCCGACCAGATCGCTCCCGGGTGCTAGCAGAGAACCACGACCAACCTAGCGCCGGGAATCTGGGCTTTTGGAAGACCATCGCTCGAGTAGCAAAGAAATGCTATTGGCCCGGTATGTTCCGGGATATTAGTCGGTATGTGAGACACTGCGATTCTTGTCAGCGGTACAAGGCTGAGCAAAGGAAACCCGCTTTCGAGATGTTGACTAGAGTGCCTGAAGAACCATGGGCCACCGTATGCGCAGACTTTACCGGCCCTCTCCCACGCTCACGAAGAGGACATAACATGCTGCTTGTATTCCTGGACAAGTTCTCGTCTCAAGATTTGGAGCACCTAAAATACTTCTCACCGATAACGGCGTACAGTTCGCCAGTCTAAAGTTCACAGAATATCTAAGAGAAATTGGGGTGCGCCAGCAATTTACCGGACCATCAAGACAATCATCGCCCAGTATACTCCCAGTATAGCTCTCGCCATCAATAGCAGTACATATAGTACTACCGGCTATACACCTGCCTTCCTATTACAGGGACGCGAGCCAATGCTCTCTCTACGATGAAACCACTTTGGGTACCGGTAAAGAACCCGCAGAGCCGGCCCAAAGAGCTATGCACTTACAGCAGATTTTCAAGATCGCCCGACGAAATATGCAGATGGCGTCGAACGAACAGGCGAGACACTATAACCTCAGACGGAGAGCTTGGAGACCAGAAATTGGGGATATGGTACTGGTACGGTCACACCACTTGTCAAAGGCCTCGGAGAGCTTCGCTGCCAAGCTGGCTCCAAAATACGACGGCCCGTTCCAAGTCATCGACTTCATCTCACCGGTGATCACGACTATAAGAATCAAACCCAAAAAGACAAGGACAGCTCACATCGGCGATCTGAAAGCCTACAGTCCGCCGGATGTCACCCAGACAACGGGAACCCTTACGGCACCCATACGGCACCCCAAATGGCACCCCAAAGGGAACCCCCCTACGGCGGTAGTACGTAGACGGCACCCCAAAAGGCACCCCTACGACACCCCAAAGGGAACCACCACGGCGAAGTGCGATAAATAAGTGAGGCACACTGCAGGAGTACAGCGGTGCGAATTTGTGCATAAAAGGAGAGACCTCCCCGGATCACATCACAGTTCCGCAGTGATCATCGAAGTTAACACATCGTGCATAGTGAACCCTACTAACAATTCCCGGCTCTACACTACGCCACCATCGATCATGAGCCGCCACACCACGGGCCAGCAAAGAGGTCCCGCGTCGTAAGCCCATAGGAGACTTCAACCGCAATGGCCATCGAAAGAGTCGTCGCTGACCCAAAGTGGACTCCAGCCGCAGAGGCCATATAAACATTCGTCACTGGCCCAAGAGAGACCCCGGCCAGCACAGAGACAAGAAACGTCGTCGTTGGCACCAAAGAGACTCCAGATGCAGCAGATAGGGCTACCGCCAGTAGCACGGGAGCTATAGCCGAGGAGACACCTTGTGTATGTCAGACGTTGGACCCTGGTGATGTTTCGCAAGGGTTGGACTTCGTACTCAGCAAGCCATGGCGAGCCACCGAAGAGGCCAACGTAGGAACCTCCTAGTAGAAAGCGAGGGTCGCACCTTCCGGATTCGGATCTCACGGGAAGGACGGGTGCGAGTCCAAGGAAAATCATCCCGGAAGTAGGGAGAGCATGTGATGACACATTTTTGAAGCAGAAAATGCTAATATTTATTCCTGCTAATTCCTGCTAATTTATTTGTTTTTCCTCAATAAATTAGGAATTATTTTCTTGTATAATTATTTTCTTATATAGTATGCGCTGGTGGTTTTAGCAATTAGAGGAATACATTACCGTTATACATAACTGCCGTATTAAAGCTAAGCTTATTATATAGTATAGATTTCATAAGGTCCAATAAGTAAGAGTACGACGGTACTATGTACGTTGTGGTGACGGAAGAGTGCAGAGATATGAAACGGCAAAGGTTTCGGAACGTATAAAAGGAGCGACGCAACATACAAAGAGTCAGTCGTTTGGTGACAGTAGCACAGGTAAGTTCGGGTGATAAAGGGTAGCTCTCCTGACTCTGGCCGCTGTTGTTGTGGTTCATCGGATCGCTTCTGCAGTGGTTAGAGTCGGGAGAAAACTTCTCTTCCTCCTCTCTGCAGCCGCTCTCGCTGCCGAGGTTGCAACATGGTGGTTCGTTGGATCGCTCATTTTGGGACTGATGCAGCGAACCTGGGAGAGCAACATACTGGTTCGGTGAATTGACATGTTGTTCTCACGGGAGCATGTCTGTGCCCTCTCCCTCCCTCTCCCTTCCACGTTCTCTACTTCCTCTCTGCAGCCGCTCTCCCTACCGAGGTTGCAACATGGTGGTTCGTTGGATCGCTCATGTTGGGACTGGCGCAACGAACCTTGGGGAGCAACATACTGGTTCGGTGAATCGACATGTTGTTCTCACGGGAGCATGTCTGTGGCCTCTCCTGCTCTTTACAGCCGCTCTCGTTGCCGAGGTTGCACCATGGTGGTCCGTTGGTTCGCTCATGTTTGGACCAACGCAGCGAACCTGCGAGTTCAACATACTGGTTCGGTGAATCGAGATGTTGTCCTCGCGGAAGACCGTCTGTACCCTCTCTCCTCCCTCTCCCTTCTACATTCTCTAACACCTCCCTGCAGCCGCTCTCGCTGCCGAGGTTGAAACATGATGGCCCGTTGGATCGCTCATGTTGGGACTGACGCAGCGAACCTGGGGGAAAAACATACTGGTTCGGTGAATCGACATGTTCTCACGGGAGCATGTCTGTGGCCTCTCCTGCTCTCTACAGCCGCTCTCGTTGCCGAGGTTGCACCATGGTGGTCCGTTGGATCACTCATGTTGGGACCAACGCAGCGAACCTGCGAGTTCAACATACTGGTTTGGTGAAACACATGTTGTCCTCGCGGAAGACCGTCTGTACCCTCTCTCCTCCCTCTCCCTTCCACGTTCCCTACTTCCTCTTTGCAGCCGCTCTCGCTGCCGAGGTTGCAACATGGTGGTCCGTTGGATCGCTCATGTTGGCACTGACGCAGCCAACCTGCGAGTTCAACATACTGGTTCGGTGAATCGACGTGTTGTTCTCACCGGAGCATGTCTGTGTTTCTCCTCTCCTCTACAATTTCCCATTATACTCCAATGTACTGTCCTAAGTGAAATAAGCCGCTCCGCCCTCTTTCACCTGGGTTTTATGGTCACTGTCAACAACCCAAACGAAACCAGCAGTGCCTTTCTTTATAAACAGGAGCAAGAAAGTAACCAGTGTGATTAGTTCAAGCTTCGAAAGGGCCCAAATAGTGAATACGAGCGTGTTAGACAAAACAAGTGAAACACACGACCGTTAGCCCAGACAAGTCGCAACATTCAAGCTCCATCGTAATTCCATGATTTTCATCTTTCGATGCACCAGTATTCATCGCCACCAGAACGCCACTTTTTTTTATGCCGAGGATTTTGCACAACTAAGACAACTTGTTAGCCGTAATCTAATTAGCGTACAAGAATTCGATTTTATAAAATAAAAGTGTTACACAACCACAGACACAAGTCCCGTTTTTCTTTAAAGATAAAAATATCTTGAAAGTCGACCCTGGACAGCCGTGAGCCTACCCTGGCTATAGACAAGGTCCACGGACCTCATAAAGAAACACCGTCTCTAGGAGACCGAGGCGAGAAGGTCGTTTCAAGTGGCGCCCGAACAGCGACCAGAGCTAACAAGTAGATAAGCAACCACAGAAGTAGAGAAAAAAAAACTGTGCGTACAAAATTTTTAATCGACTCATAACACCTGGGCGAGATAACTGGTAACCTAAGCCCATCATGGTAAGGAGATGGATAGTCACCCACAAACGTGAGGAGTTGGTGGAGTACATGAAGGAGTTTGGTCTAAGCACCGATGGTAATGTAAAGGAACTAAAGAACACATTCTCCTTGTTCACCGCCAGGGAGGATCTCAAGCCAGAACAAGTGACCCGCTTGAAAGCACTGGAACGTCAACACACCCGCAGTCCGTCACCAGGTCCGAGTACAGCACCACTGCCAACCCAGCCCTCAATAAATATCACAGCTCCTACGCCTATGCGCATGTCACCTGCGTCACAGACGTCCACCTGTATCGGTCAACAGAGTCAACCAGGGCAGTCACCGATAAACTACATTAGCATAATGAACCAGATGCGTAAGTGGACCATATTATTTGATGACAGGATGGACCCACTGGAGTTCGTGGAACGACTAGAACGAGTCGCCGATGCTTACGGAATATCTCGAGACGTACTACCTAAAGCCATGCCAGAGATTATGCAAGGGAAAGGTCTCCAGTGGCTCCGCAACAACAAGAAACCTTGGCTGCAATGGTGCGAGTTTAAACACGATTTCCTCAAGTTTTTCCTATCCTCGCTATACCAGTAACGCCTCGACGATAACGTGTGAATAGCCAGCGGGAATACCAAACCTTTGTGAAGCGTCAGGATTTTAGCTCTTTAGAAGAGTTGGTCGACCTGTGTGACCAATACGAGAGCATTCTGCGTCACCGCAAGAAAACACCGACACCAGATGCTCGTGAAGCGAAGCAACGCAACGTCGAATCGAGGGTGGAAGTTCAACCGCATCCGCAGGAGCACGAAGGTAATATCAACGTCAACACTGCATGTCGCCGCTGTGGCGAGGACGGACATTTTGCAAGGGGTTGCAAAAATCCAGCGAAACTATTCTGTTGGGTGTGTGGTAGACAAGGAGTGCGGACCATTGAGTGCTGTCGAAAGAAGTCGGGAAACGCGACGGGTCCTCAACAGTAACGGGGCACATTGAGGGCCACATTAATCAATCCCCGAAAAGAACGTCACCATTTAAAGTTATACAGCGGCAACTTACGGCTGACATATACCTAGGCGGAAGGCCAGTAACAGCAACCGTGGACACAGGAGCTACACGTAGTTTCGTGTCGGAGACATTTGTTGAAAGTTTGGGGAGACGCTGCACGCACCATCTACACCCGTATGAACGTGCGACTAGCTGACGGTACCACCCTCCGAGTGAAGACGGCTTTGATTGCAGAAGTCCAACTGGGTAGCCGACGGTATCTCTCGAATTTCTTAGTGCTACCAGCTGCAATCGACTCCGTAACCCTAAGGATGGATTTCTTGGCGGAAGCAGAGGCGAAGCTGATTTGCGATGGACACGACGTAGAGTTGGAGCCAGATCAGGAAGAATCCGACGACACTGACGACACGTTGTGGACAGTGTACGAAGTCCAAAATGATGACGACATAGCTACCTATCTGGAAAAGGAATTGAAACAGTTTGGAACCATGACTGGCGTAACCAATGTAACATACCATCGGATCACCATGCGAGACGAGACACCAGTTAAACAACGGTACTACCCGAAGAACTCGGCCATGCAGAGAATCATCAACGAGCAAATAGCTGATCTCCTAAAGTTAAAGTGTATCGAACCATCGAAGAGCGCCTATAGTTCGCCCATAGTACTCGCTAAACAGAAGACAGGCGATTGGAGGTTGTGCATAGACTATCGCCAATTGAATTCCAAGTGAAGTTTATTCGAGATAACGGGTAGGCATCGAGTATAGCCTACCCGTTACCTCGAATAAACCACATCCTAGAGAAATTGAGCGAAGCGAGTTACATCAGTACGATAGACTTGAAGAACGGGTACTGGCAAGTTCCCATGGATCCGAAGAGCCGAAAATACACCGCATTCCCTGTTCCCGGTAGGGGCCTATTCCACTGGCGCGTCTTGCCCTTCGGGCTACACTCTGCACCGGCCACCTTTCAGAGGCTCCTGGACCAAGTTATTGAACCGGAGATGGAGCCAAACGCTTTCGCCTACCTCGATGACATCGTGGTGGTCAGCAGATCTAAGCAGGAACACAAGTGTTGTGGTTTTTTCAGTCGAATCCTGTTCGTGGGCTTCTCCGAAGTCCTTCCTTTCCAGCTTCTGATTCGAAATCAAACACTTTAATTTTAATTCAATCGCTTTATTAAAATCACACTTAGAATTATACACGGTCCGGAGCTCCGCTTCACTAATGGCTATTCACTATTCACTACTCAACTGACTTACGCAACTCAACTCAACTAAGTCATACCAATCTTATTTATATTTCTGTATGAGGAAGCTTAAATACGGAAATAATAATACGCTGACTGTAGCGGAAAAGAGCCGCCTCACGAAATGAGCGCAAGAAAGTGGGTCACTAGTTCCACGGTCAACAAGTGCAATACCACTTCACCAGCGGTAGCGCGCGCTCGATGAATTGACCTTGGCAAGTTACAATGCGGAATTAAACCAACAAGCACAACGTGCAAAAAATGCTCAGTGCGATGTCATAATTTGAGTATTGTGAGGAACTCACCAAAGGTGGGTTCCCACAAAACAAGAGATGAAGACACCAACAGCGAGACATCGTTACCCTGTGGAGGGATCCACCACCGGTGGGTCCCCACTACTCAACACTTAGCGGCGACTACAACCTCGACGGTTGTAGCGCCATCTTTCGGTTGTAGCGCCGGTGTGGTTTGTTAACCGACGGGCTCCCCTCCTAAATCCTTCACAATCCTGTCTCCCCGTGTGGTTTGTTAACCGATGGGCTCCCATCCTTGACTTCCCCACGTCCCATACGTCTAGGTTATTTAAGTCCTAATTTAAGAACAAATCGCTAAATAAAGTTATTCACAGTAAAACGCTTGTGTTCCGAAATTAGAAGGGTCAGGGAGGGTTTACATATAGGTGCAACAGAGAACTATTGTCGTCAGGTATTGTGACCCGAACTACTGGACGCGCAGTAGCTACTCCACGCCGCCCGAAGAAGGTTCGCCACAGTATCGCCTAAAAGTATGCCTAGCGGAACCAGTGACTCACAACATCCCTCCACCCCTAGGGAAGGGAAAAATTAATATCGTGAAGCGATGTTAATTTTTCCTTTTATTACAATGTTTCTACCGGGTGGTTAATTGTTTGATATTAGTCTTAATGCTATTACAAATTTCTTAAGTAAATACGATAATCGCTTCTTGTCTGGCTCTCCTCGGACATGGTGATTGTAGATGAAGATAATGGTTCCACCGAATCATGCTTTCGCTGCTACGAATGGTCATCTCGTCTTACGGTGATATGACGCGTTGCAGGGCACCCACATTTGAAGAAATGGTGTGTAACTGTGTGACAGCACCTAATGGACATGCTGCTCGTAGTTCTAGTCTACTTTGAACGGAGTGATGTGGCCTTCGGTGTTTCTTTCTCGTTTTCTCGGACTGCTGGGGTTGTGTGCTACGTGGTTGACTGTCTGGTGGACCTCCCATCTTACTTGACGCTAATTGATCGTAGCCCATATCTCGACTGTGGCTTCACGATTCCCTTGTCTTACTTCGGGACGTTAGCTCTAATTCACAACTATGATCTGTAGTCAGATGATTTGCGGGGATGGTCCCAAGAAAAATATTTTAGCACGTCCACCCTGTTGACTAATGCTAGCGAGAAAACATCACCATGGCCGTCTTTGTCGAACAATGATGTCTCTTATTTCTGTGATGGTGCCGTACAACGTGATGGTTCGGAGAGGCAACTTCGATGTACCGCTCGTATCTTGGAGTCCATAATTAAATTGAAGCTAACAGCTAACATTGAATACGAAGTAATTCAATGACATTTGTTATTTCATGAGTATCTTATGCTTGTTCTGTAATATTTATATACCTATGACTATGTACAACTTGCGTTCGTATTCGATTATCGAACTAAAATCAATATATTCATCAAGTGAAACCATTAAATTTTAGGTGAAAATTTTTTACACTTTTCGTTATGTGTCCTTAAAAATATTTTCCTAGTGCCTTATATCTAGTTTCTTTTCTTTTTTCATTCTCATTTTCTTTTTAATAAAATCTCCGTGCTCATTCTTTCCCTTTTTTTTTTAAACTTGTTCCTTATTTTCATACATTTTTCAGAATGTTTTTTCTGTCACATTTTTTTTCCTTTCATATTTTTTTCCCTCTGTTTTCTTTCTTTTTTTTTTGATATTTATTATTTACTATATTTTTTTCTGTTTGTTTTCTTTTACTCTTCTTTTATCTTCTCTTCTCTCTTCTCTCCTTTTCTTTCTTTTTCCTTTTACTCAAGAGTTTTGTCAGTTTGTTTTTTCTTTCTTATGTACAATTACTTCAACTATGTTTCTCCTATTGCTATCCACAACTAACAGCTCTATTAGTTTATGACTTCTATATTACCATTAAAATTATTTAATTAATTGAATTTTACAAGTATTTAATTTAATTTAACTCTTTAGCAAGCTAACTTTAAATTCTATTTTACTTGCTCTCTTTCCTTAAAATGTGATACCACACGCTTGTATATCAAACGTATTCATTACATGTAGCGGTAGAGTGATCTGCGATGCCACATAATGTCATGGCGCCCTGACACCATGTGACAAAATCGTCTACGAACTATCTACCCAAAAATTATTGCAACTTGGACTTCTGATAAATAGGATTAGGTCCAAGCAAAAACTGAATTAAAACTAAGTTTATATTGTTTCAACCATATGCATGCACTTGGAAACAACATAAACTTAATATACTGCCTTAACTAAGCCTGGAACGTTAAGACAAATTCGATAATTAATTAATACATATTGTTAGTAAGTTACATTAGTGTCCAAACATTTAAACACAATATCCCATAAAATCACATACTAAAACCTAAACCGTTTTATGTTAATAAGAGCTAGACGTACTTACTAAAGTGCACTTATTATACATTGCATGAGTATTAAGTTAATACGTTCAACTAAGTTAATACATCTAATTAAGTTAGTAATGATTCTGTTAATTTTATTCTCATTATACCACTCAATTTGACTTTATTCTTATTTAGGGCAGAACTTAATTTAATAAGTTTTAATTGCAGCGAAAATGACTTCCCTCAGGTTTTCGCTGAGTCAGTCAATTCCGTCCAGCAAGAACCTGAGCTGTCGCCACTTCATTCACTGTATTTCCCCCCCCTGGTCTCGTGCTAATGCTAAGTGCGCTGCTTAAAGTTGACTGTTGTTTTCTTGTATTTTTATCTTCAGCTACTTCGGCTTACTGCTGCTCCCACTAACCTGCCCAACAAATCCGTAAATAAGTTGTTCTCATCGTATACTCTGATAGGAAGAAAACATTATTGAAAACCCTCAAATATAAAAAGCTTATTACGATCACTACTTTTTAACTATCATTCACGAAACACTTAATTTTCTACCCTAGCTTTCGCGCTTTTGTCCCATTATACGTCTGACCCAATAATCCAAAAACTAAACTTCTCCGAGACTCAGCGATTTTACCATTGTTAACAAACAGTTGCGTACTACTCTCTGCCCGAACGCATCTTTTGCTGATACACGCTCTTTTATACCAATAAATACCCAGCAATTCCCAACTGAATCATTCAGTCACAAAGTTTTCCTCAACCGCTATTACATCATGTCTTCATTCGCTGAATACGTCTCTACTCTGCTTCACGACATCCAGGACTCCTGCTGGGACCTCGATCCTGTGACCGACAGTGTAGAGAAGCTCCTGGAAGAGTACCGCCTCACACTCCGTCGATCAACAGCTGTCCTGATCCTGAGTCTTCTTCAGGCATCGCGTCATTATCAGCAGACGACCGGGTTCCGACCCGTCGATCTGCCCCCCTGGGTCATGGACTTTGCGCATCTAAACTAAATCATATATATGTCATTATTTTAATAAACCAACATTAAAATTTTTATACTTTAATAAAACAACATTAAATCATGCAGGAAGTATCTTTTCGTGTTTTTTTTATATTTACTACTGTATGTGCTGGGCGTGATTTTTCTGTCTTCGATCTACTGTGTCTGCGATCGTCTCCATTTTATTTGAACCATTGTACTGTTTAAGCAAATTGTTATGGAAGGACTTATCCCTGTTCTTAATTCTTAGAACTGTCGTAACTGGGCTTCTAATGCCTATCACCTCATATGGGCCTAACCAAATCGGTGAAAATTTATTTTTCCTCGTTTGATTTTTCAGCATCACTTTATCTCCAGCTCTAAAAATTATTGGGTTCAGCCTGTCATCGTACTGTTTTTTGGCCGCTTCCTTTGCACGTTCCTGATTCTGCCTAACCATCTCATGGGACCTTTGTATTTGGAATTTCTGGACCTTGACGGGATCGTCCGCATTATAGAGTGGCCCACACTTTTTCTTCAAATTTGTAGGCATCTGCGCGTCGAATCCATACAGTTTGCGAAAAGGGGTTTGCTTGGTGGTTGTATGCGGAGTGTGATTATGCACGTGCATTGCCGCTGATAACCATTGGTCCCAATTGGATCCATCCTCTTTTGCAAAACTGCGCAAATACTCTGCCAACGGTCTATGGCTTCGTTCTAAGGAACCATTGGCCTGGGGGTGGTACGGAGTGATATGCAACTTCCTAATGCCTAACATCTTACACGTGTCCGAGAATATTTTGGAAATAAAATTAGAACCATTGTCCGTTACTAACACTTTTGGAACTCCGTAGCGAGTTACTATCTCGTCGAAAAATGCCTTGGCTACTGTGCTCGCTTCCGCATCCGGAATTGCTACGCACGCCATTAGGTTTGAGAAGTCATCCTGAAAATTGAGTATGTATTTATTTCCTGACACAGTCTCCGGCAAAATACCTACTATATCCATATACACCTTTTCAAAAGGACGCTTCGGTGTATCAGTTAACACCATCGGCATTTTCGTAAGTCTCGAACTTTTATTGGCTTGGCACTTCGGACAATTCCTGACATAATCCTTAATTTGTCTTTGCATACCAGGCCACCTGAACTGTTTTCTAATGCGCAGAAATGTTTTCACCGCGTCTTGATGGCCCCCCAAAGGTGAATTATAGAAATCTCTCTAAACCGTTCTTATTTCCTCCGGCCTTGTTAAAACTGCCGCCTTGTCAACCTCTAGACCGCTTTCACTGTCCATATCGCCTGTGGTTGTCTGCGTGTTTCTTGGCTCCAATTGGTCCTCAAGCTCCTACGCTTTAGCCTTAGAGCGAGTCTGTACGGCAATAATACCCTTGTTTTCCTGTGGGATTCTGCTCAAAGCGTCTGCATTCAGATTCTTCTTGCCGGGCTTATAAATAATCTCGAATTCATACTCCGACAATTTATGTCTAAACCTAGCCAGGCGTGAAGTCTGATCCTTAAAATTCGCTATCCCCTTCAAGGGTTGGTGATCCGTGTACACTTTGAATGGCCTGCCCAAGAGATACGCTCTAAAGTTCTTTGTTGCCCACACTATAGCCAAAAATTCCTTTTCAATTGTGGAATACCGTTTCTCGGCTTCATTCAATGCCCTACTGGCAAAAGCTATTGGCCTGTCTTGGCCTACTATACCTTGGGACAACACCGCGCCCAGAGCCTCGTTGCTGGCGTCTGTTGTTAATAAAAACGGTTTCGAAAAATCAGGGTAAGCTAGTACCGGTGGTGAAATTATTGCTTTCTTCAAACTTTCAAACGCCTCTTGACATTCATCTTGTCCATTGGCATTTTACTTCTTTTCTCAATAGTTTGTTTATTGGCAACGCTATTTTTGCTGTATTTTCAATAAACTTCCTATAGTAATTTACTAACCCTAAAAACGCTTGTACTTCCTTTTTACTCCTTGGTGGCTTTATATTTTTTACACATTCCACCTTCAGTGGGTCGGGGAGTGCACCCTGTTCTGAACACTTATGACCTAAATATACAATTTCTCGCCTTAAAAATTGACACTTCTCTGTGTTTAATTTTAAATTATTTTCTCTAAGAACCTTAAATAATTTACATAACCTATCCTCATGCTGTTGTAGGTTTCTACCGTAAACTACTATGTCATCTAAATAAACAAAACAGTCTATCCCCTGAAGTCCAGTGAGAATATGATTCATTATTCTCTGGAAGGTTGCAGGCGCTCCAGTCAACCCGAATGGCATTCTGTTAAACTCGAAATGTCCTAGACCCGAGCTAAAAGCAGTTTTCTCCCTGTCCCTTTCGTCAACTAAAACTTGATGATATCCACTAGCAAGATCTAGAGTCGAGATATACCTGCAGTGTCCCAACTGCTCCAGAATTTCCTCAATTCTTGGAATCGGAAAGACTTGCTTTATAGTTACATCGTTCAATTTTCTATAGTCAATCACTAGTCGCCATTTTTTCTGTCCATCCTTTGAGGCTTTTTTTGGCACTAGTAGCAAGGGCGAATTCCAAGGAGATTTGCTGTGGGAGACAATCCCGTCATCTAACATTCTCCCCACCTGTCTATTAATCTCCTCCCTAATAACCTGTGGAAGCCTATACTGCTTCTGATTAACCGGAGGCTGATCCTGCAAGGTTGGTATCTCGTGCTCCAAAACGGGCGTGTAAGACAGTTTATCCCCTTCCAGAAGGAAAATATCATTGAATGCTGCGCACATTCTCTCTACTGAACTTCTTTCCTCCTTATTCAAATTTTCATCCAATCGTAATTTACCTATAAGTGTGCTTATTCTATCCCTAACGTCTATCTCCTCTATTCTACTTACCGCACCGGTACCCGGTGTTTTAAACTTATTGAAATCAGTAAATTTTGGTCTAAAGTTACTGCTAATATTTACATCCTTATCCGTTGAATTTAACACTGGCACATAAACTGTACCCTCTTGTACATTTACCAGTGTCTCTCCCATATATACCCCTGGCGTAATTTCCTCTTTATGTACTACTACCACTGGAATATTGGTTTTAATTCCAACTGGAACTATTCTTATTGTCCGTGCTAATACTTTGGCTCTCTCTCTGTAAGAGTCTTCATCTATTGCTTCCTTTGACCTCATAATTAGAGTCCCAGCACTCTCTTTGTCTCCTCTTAAGAATGTCACCTTTTTAGTAAGGGTATTTATAATGGATCTATTCCACAAGTTATCCCTTCCAAATATGCCATCCCCTGGCGCTCCTTCCTCTGAAGATACCACATGTAACGCAAACTTAATGCGCTTATTGTCATTATGGTGAACTAATACCAAACCTCTTGTGGTCACGCATCCACCGAATGCCCCACTAAGGGTTTTAATTTCGCTAGTGTCCACTTCCAGCGAATGACTTAGCGCATTTTCCTTAACCAGGCTTGTGTCCGCCCCTGAGTCCACCAGTAAAATGAGTTTTCCATTTCTTGCACCCGTACACGGTACTTCAATGAACACATCATTTAAGGTGTCTGGGCGGCCTTCTGCCAGTTCAATCCTGAATTTATTTGTCCCCTTCTCTCCGTTGTATTCCGTTTTATATTATTGCTTTTACTTGTACTATTTTCTATCTTTGAGAAAATATTTTCTAACATTTTCGTTGCGTCTTTTTGCCAAGAATTCAAGTTTGTCTTGTTGTTGTTTAAAAATTCTCAGTATAATTGAAAATTTTAATCTTATTTTCTTTTACTACATCTTTTATTACACCCAGAGACAATACTTACAAAACGACAATTTGTGCAATGCTTGCACTTAAGCATGAAGTCAAAACTCCAAACGTATCCACTGACTCAACAGCCGTCGGCTTTACTGTTTGTTTGTTATTAACTGCTTGCTTAACTCCAATTTCGATTACCTCCTCACAACTTTTAATTTCTTCTGGGAATGACTCATTACTTTTAACGCTTTAAATAAAAGCTTACGCTTTTTATTGCTATATGTCCTGTTTTTTCACAACGGAAACACTTGATATCATCTCCCCTGCTTCTGCTTTCCTTATTATACGTATTCCAACTACCCTCATTAGCTTGTGGCTGCTGTCTACTGCTACTCATGTGGTCGCTACTATTTCTTCTCTGATAACTTACCTGACGTTCGGCTAAATTTCCTCTCGTCGGCTGCCCCCGTGACTGACATCTCCAACTTAGTTCATGCCCATACATCATGCATTTCTCACAGAATGGAGAATTTTTCCTTACGAGACACTCGTCCCTAGTATGGCCTTTCCATCCGCAGAAACTACATACTATTCGCGCTTTGGCACTGGCTTCCTCACCTTGTGGACGTCCCATCCTTTTCCGTCCCCCGTGATACTCGGGTTTTGCATGAAGTTCTCGCCATGCTGTGTATTTAGTTTCCCTGGGGCATCCACGGGTGTATGGCTTGCAGTCCTTTGGTTCATTTCTGCAGTCCAGACCGGATTCATGCTCGCTAAAAGGTTTGGTTGGGCTCCGAGAGGTCTGCTGATGATCTCGTTTAGCTGTATTGCTTCTGCGATCAGCCTTTCCATTTCGATCACGTTGGTGCCCAACATCTTCATCCTTATCGTTGGGTCTCTTAACCCCAACACGAATGTCCTTGCTAATAATTTATTAATCTCAAGTCGCAGTCCATGATCCTGGGTCTCATTATAATGGGATTTCGTAATATCCTCTGCCTGTGTCCTTAGATTTATTAATCTTTCTCCGAACTCCACTATTTCTTCCCCTGGGAGTTGGGACACTGTCTGTATTTCCGATATTATTGTATATAAAGATCTACACTTCAGATAGGACAGCTTTAAGGTACTGTATAGCTCTTCTACGCTTGCTATTTTCTTTCCTCTAATTAACCCGTATGCGTTCCCATGAAATCTTTGTTTTACGCACGCCAAAAAGTCACCTATTTCCGAATCCGATATACCCCTCCTTGCGAGTTCACATCCCTCAATAAATTTATACACTTCATTTCTCAAATCTGACGAACGGGTACCTGAGAAAAATGGTACTAATCTGTTTACATTTTTTGCAATTGCCTCTATACTCATTTTTAAGCCTGTATTACTCCTGACGATTTTTAAACTTGTTGCAGGTAGTGACGGACGTCCAATCGGATCTTTTTGCGGCAGGGTTTTATCTGCTAGCAATTCTTCTTGTCGCAGGAGTCTATTTTCTTCTTTTAACTCCTCTATTCTCCTATGAGCCTCTTCTAAAGAGTCAAAACTTTCCCTGCTTTTTTGGTTTAAAACTGTCGAGAGCAGCTTTCCCGAAACTCCCTTTTTATCGATCAACTTTCTCAATCTATTATTTTCCTCTTCCACTTCCTTTACTAAAATCGCCCCTAATTCTCTGTCCGCCAAATAGTTGTCGTATCTGTTTTTTAAGGCGTGAAATTCAGCTTTCCACCTTTCTAATTCCTTTAGCGCACTTTTATTTTTATTTGATACAAAATTGAGCAATTCTTCTAAAATTGCATCCGCCTTCTCTACCTTGGAGAGATTACCTAGATCTTTAATCTTTTCCTTTATTAAAACCAAATTCTCTTTATTGTTAACAGTAGACGAAAGATTATCCCAAATTTTTTCAATGATCCTATCTAACTGCCCATCCAAATCTTTATAATCCCTTCCTAAATCTCTTAATCGTGCCTCCAAATGAATGAAATATCCATAAAAGAGCAAAAAAAACCACAAAAACAAAAAGACAAGGCTTGCAATTTTGCCGACACTTTGGGTCTGACGAGCAAATGAGCAAAAAAACAATCAAAACCTCCGCAATGTTTTGCGCTGAAATCCAACATCAAGCGTAAGCGCCACCGCAACTCTCGAGTTTCGCGTCACTTTTTAATTACAGCCACACTTCGCGAATTTTCTTTCAAAAATTTTTTTTCTCGTAGCATTCGCAAAACTGCTAAATCTACTGTTTACAAATTATCAGAAAATATTCAATTTTTCATTTGTTTCACTATTTTAAAATTTGCACAACAAATTATTATAATAATCCCCCTATAGCCAGACTCAGCCACAGGATTACGGGTAAGGGAGTCTTGCCCAGGATTATTTATGTGTGTTAGTGTTATTATATATTCGCTACAAATTCCTATCTTTATCTATCACCTTTAAGATTTTATACAAACTCACCCGCGAACGATTTTCGGTTCGTAAAAACCGGCTGCGCCAAATATGTTGTGGTTTTTTCAGTCGAATCCTGTTCGTGGGCTTCTCCGAAGTCCTTCCTTTCCAGCTTCTGATTCGAAATCAAACACTTTAATTTTAATTCAACCGCTTTATTAAAATCACACTTAGAATTATACACGGTCCGGAGCTCCGCTTCACTAATGGCTATTCACTATTCACTACTCAACTGACTTACGCAACTCAACTCAACTAACTCATACCAGTCTTATTTATATTTCTGTATGAGGAAGCTTAAATACGGAAATAATAATACGCTGACTGTAGCGGAAAAGAGCCGCCTCACGAAATGAGCGCAAGAAAGTGGGTCACTAGTTCCACGGTCAACAAGTGCAATACCGCTTCACCAGCGGTAGCGCGCGCTCGATGAATTGACCTTGGCAAGTTACAATGCGGAATTAAACCAACAAGCACAACGTGCAAAAAATGCTCAGTGCGATGTCATAATTTGAGTATCGCCTGAAAGTATGCCTAGCGGAACCAGTGACTCACAACACAAGCAACATCTGAGCAACGTTTTCAACCGTCTTCGCCGGGCGAATCTGCGAATCAACAAGGACAAATGCCACTTCTTCAAAAAGGAACTGAGGTACTTAGGTCATCTGGTCACGTCTTCGGGAATAAGGACAGACCCTGATAAGGTCGCATCCATCAAATAGTTGAAGCCACCTGCGAACATCAAAGAGCTGTGAAGAGATAGGCACAGCATCATGGTACAGGCGGTTTGTCCCGGATTTCACCAAGATTGTTTACCCGTTAACGATCATGCTGAAGAAAGGCAAGCGTTGGCAGTGGGGCCACGATCAACAACTGACGTTCGAGGAACTCAAGAGGAAATTGACTGAAGCACCCGTGTTGGCGTGTCCAGATTTCACCAGGCAATTCACGCTACAAATGGACGCCAGCAACGTCGGCCTCGGAGCAGTTTTGACACAGGAACAAGAGGAAGGCGAGCGCGTGATTGCCCATGCCAGCCGACAACTACAGAGGGCAGAGAAAAATTACTCAGCTACGGAAAAGGAGTTCTTGGCGATAGTGTGGGCGGTGCGGCAAATGGTGCCATACCTGGAAGGCTATCATTTCAAAGTCATCACGGACCATCTGGCGCTCAAGTGGCTGAACGGCATCGAAAACCCTTCGGGAAGAATTGCACGCTGGGCCTTGGAGCTTCAACAGTACTCGTACGAGGTGCAGTATCGCAAAGGAAAGTACAACGTCGTCGCAGACACACTGTCACGTCAACCTCGAGAGGTCGAAGAAGTCAAAATGGGTCTGAACACAGTGAGAACCACCTGCAGCTGACTGGAAGCGCAGAAAGCCAAAGTCATCAAAGAGCCAGAGAAATTTCCGGATTACACTCTCGAGAATGGCGTCCTCTACCGACACATCCCGAACGAGGTGGGTGATGACGACGAGGAGCCATGGAAACTGTGTGTGGGCCGACCAGATCGCTCCCGGGTGCTAGCAGAGAACCACGACCAACCTAGCCCCGGGAATCTGGGCTTTCGGAAGACCATCGCTCGAGTAGCAAAGAAATACTATTGGCCCGGTATGTTCCGGGATATTAGTCGGTATGTGAGACACTGCGATTCTTGTCAGCGGTACAAGGCTGAGCAAAGGAAACCCGCTTTCGAGATGTTGACTAGAGTGCCTGAAGAACCATGGGCCACCGTATGCGCAGACTTTATCGGCCCTCTCCCACGCTCACGAAGAGGACATAACATGCTGCTTGTATTCCTAGACAAGTTCTCCAAATGGGTGGAGATAATTCCCTTGCGGAAGGCTACCTCAACGACACTACAACGAGCCTTTCGTCAAAGTATCGTCTCAAGATTTGGAGCACCTAAAATACTTCTCACCGATAACGGCGTACAGTTCACCAGTCTAAAGTTCAAAGAATATCTAAGAGAAATTAGGGTGCGCCAGCAATTTACCGGACCATCAAGACAATCATCGCCCAGTATACAGGTAAAGATCAACGTGACTGGGATGAGAATATCCCAGAAATAGCTCTCGCCGTCAATAGCAGTACATCTAGTACTACCGGCTATACACCTGCCTTCCTAGTACAGGGACGCGAGCCAAGGCTCCCTCTACGATGAAACCACTTTGGGTACCGGTAAAGAACCCGCAGAGCCGGCCCAAAGAGCTATGCACTTACAGCAGATTTTCAAGATCTCCCGACGAAATATGCAGATGGCGTCGAACGAACAGGCGAGACACTATAACCTCAGACGGAGAGCTTAGAGACCAGAAATTGGGGATATGGTACTGGTACGGTCACACCACTTGTCAAAGGGCTCGGAGAGCTTCGCTGCCAAGCTGGCTCCAAAATACGACGGCCCGTTCCAAGTCATCGACTTCATCTCACCGGTGATCACCACCATAAGAATCAAACCCAAAAAGACAAGGACAGCTCACATCGGCGATCTCAAGGCCTACAGTCCTCCGGATATCACCCAGCCAACGGGAACCCCTACGGCACCCATACGGCACCCCAAATGGCACCCCAAAGAGCACCCCCAAGGGCACCCCTACGGCACCCCAAAGGGAACCCCTACGGCGGTAGTACGTAGACGTCAGCGGTAGACGGCACCCCAAAAGGCACCCCTACGACACCCCAAAGGGAACCACCACGGCGAAGTGCGATAAATAAGTGAGGCACACTGCAGGAGTACAGCGGTGCGAATTTGTGCATAAAAGGAGAGACCTCCCCGGATCTCATCACAGTTCCGCAGTGATCATCGAAGTTAACACATCGTGCATAGTGAACCCTACCAACAATTCCCGGCTCTACACTACGCCGCCATCGATCATGAGCCGCCACACCACGGGCCAGCAAAGAGGTCGTAAGCCCATAGGAGACTTCAACCGCAACCGCGTCGTAAGCCCATAGGAGACTTCAACCGCAATGGCCATCGAAAGAGTCGTCGCTGACCCAAAGGGGACTCCAGCCGCAGAGGCCATAGAAACATTCGTCACTGGCCCAAGAAAGACCCCGGCCAGCACAGAGACAAGAAACGTCGTCGTTGGCACCAAAGAGACTCCAGATGCAGCAGATAGGGCTACCGCCAGTAGCACGGGAGCTATAGCCGAGGAGACACCTTGTGTATGTCAGACGTTGGACCCTGGTGATGTTCCGCAAGGGTTGGACTTCGTACTTCAGCAAGCCATGGCGAGCCACCGAAGAAGCCAACGTAAGAACTTCCTAGTAGAAAGCGAGGGTAACGCCTTCCGGATTCGGATCTCATGGGAAGGCCGGGTGCGAGTCCAAGGAAAATCATGCCGGAAGTAGGGAGGGGATGTGATGACACATTTTTGAGGCAGAAAATGCTAATATTTATTCCTGCTAATTCCTGCTAATTTATTTTTTTTTCCTCAATAAATTAGGAATTATTTTCTTGTATAATTATTTTCTTATATAGTATGTGCTGGTGGTTTTAGCAATAAGGGGAATAGATTACCGTTATACATAACTGCCGTATTAAAGCTAAGCTTATTATATAGTATAGATTTCATAAGGTCAAATAAGTAAGAGTACGACGGTACTGTTTTGTTTATTTAATAGGTGATTGAATTTGGAACTTGAACCAATTCCAATCCCTTTTTTATTTATTTATAAATGTAAATTCGGAACTTGAACCGAATCCACACCATTTATTGTTTGAGTGATAATAGCTTGGGTTAATAGCTTGAGTTAAAACACTCTGATTCTGTGTTGAATACTGACAATTTCTTTATTGAATGGCTTAATTTATAGATAAAAACACTTAACCTAAGCATAAATAACAACAAAAATACGTATAAGAAATATTGCCTAATTGACAAAGAAATATTGCGAAACAATTATTAACTTAAAAAGAAAACCAAATTATTAAAAACGCTACATTAGTGCGCGTCAGCAAATTCGCAAGGTAAATTAATTGTTTTTAAATTCTGTCATCGGCCGCCAGCGTAACATGAGTGCAGTCAATGACACTGAGCCATGCTCGCAGTTGATGACCCAGTTCAAGGTAGGAAAAGTGCTTCCGTTAGCATAGCGAATCGCGACATCCTCCCGCCCGTTGAAAAGTATTCAAGCCTATACGTTGATTGAATATACGGCGCTCGGTCTCAAGCGGGGTGGTTTAGGTGGTCCTGTAGATCGTGGCTTCTTATGCCAAATTTTATAGCTGGTGTAAGCCAATAATAGCAGGCTCAGCACCAATGCAGAGTAGCTGATGATATGATGATGGATTGTACTATTTTCAATAGCTTCTGGAAAATGTATATTCTTCACGTGCTTGTTGGATTCCAAAACAGCGTCAAAATCTGAGGTGCCCTCGATAATTTTGTTACTATTGCTGCGGCCGTTTGAAGTTTTGTTGGTTATTAGGGATGCTGCTTCAACCGCGGCCTCAAAACGTGTGTAGGACGTGTGCATTACTGTAGCTATTGTGAAATGCCCCTTAAGGCTCAGCATTGCGTTTCGTATTGTGCAATTGCTGTTTAATGTCAACATTCCTGTGTTAACCAACGAGAGCTGTTGTAACTCAGTCCCACATACAGCTGTTAATTCGGTTTTAGTATGAACCGAAAAAATCCATTGATTGGCTTTGCTGGTAGGGAGCCATTCATCGTTGTTATTAGTGGGAATATAATTGCAATCTGCTGTTGGTTTATTGGTTAAGAGCAGCACTTCGCACCTGTGAACCAGTGAGTTAATTCCGTAGGTGAGTAGTCTATTTGAGCAGATGTACATATCGTCATCCAATCGATTGCAAGCCCTTAATTCCTCCCACGTCATTGGAAAATATTTATCCCGATGAGCATTGATTGCCATTATCTCCATGCTAGGGTGAATTCTCATGAGTGTTCCATTGCGAACTGCGGGAATGGGCACCAGATTAAATAGATGATACGACTCCAAGCCTACTAATTGAATCATTATTTTGAATATGGCATGTTGGTCTGTCAATGTGCCCTTGATGTTCATTGTTTTGTACAATTGTAAAAGGTTGTTATCGCCGTTGGGGAGCAACAGTCCTGGCGATATATGGTTTTTAATTTCCTTTAATTGCTCTTGTAGTTGTTTTGGCGTCAGCAGTAGTGGACTGACGCGCTCATGATGTACAGCAGTCATTATATCCAAGATTGCGGTTTGAACTCTTCTTAGATTTACGGCCATTGCTGAGAGTTGTGTGGAAAGCGATATATACCATTGGAAGATTTTGTAATGGTCGATTTCATCCATTAGTTCAGCAAGTTTATCATTAATGTGTTTCAGATTAGCTTGTGATTCCAATTCCTTTCTCTTGACAATATTTATTGTTGAATCTATTATGGAGGTTTGATTTTTCACTAACTCCAGTAGGAATTCTTCATTGTTTCGGACCTTGTTGATGGTGGTGGACATTTCTTTAGCATATTCACTATCTAACACTCCAAATAGAGACCGGGCGACATTTCCAACAATGTCTAATGCTCCTCGTTTTTTGCGAGTACTATGTAGGATATCACTGTCAACTTGCATTTCGTTCCTTAATGTTCTAAAGTGCGCTGTTAAGGCGAGGCAAGGTTTATTATCCTTTAGTTTCCGACATATGTGGTCTAATGCATTTGTCCCGTTTTCAAAGGCCTTTAGTAAGTTTTGAAGTGGTAGAAGATCGTAATATACAATTAACGTCCAGGCTGTAGGAGAAATCTCAGTGAATCCTATTCCATCGAAATATATTCCAAGTCCGTTGTTGAAATTCGTTATACTTATAGAACCAGCGCATATAAGTAAATAGATAAATAGATGATACGACTCCAAGCCTACTAATTGAATCATTATTTTGAATATGGCATGTTGGTCTGTCAATGTGCCCTTGATGTTCATTGTTTTGTACAATTGTAAAAGGTTGTTATCGCCGTTGGGGAGCAACAGTCCTGGCGATATATGGTTTTTAATTTCCTTTAATTGTAGTTGTTTTGGCGTCAGCAGTAGTGGACTGTCGCGCTCATGATGTACAGCAGTCATTACATCCAAGATTGCGGTTTGAACTCTTCTTAGATTTACGGCCATTGCTGAGAGTTGTGTGGAAAGCGATATATACCATTGGAAGATTTTGTAATGGTCGATTTCATCCATTAGTTCAGCAAGTTGATCATTAATGTGTTTCAGATTAGCTTGTGATTCCAATTCCTTTCTCTTGACAATATTTATTGTTGAATCTATTATGGAGGTTTGATTTTTCACTAACTCCAGTAGGAATTCTTCATTGTTTCGGACCTTGTTGATGGTGGTGGACATTTCTTTAGCATATTCACTATCTAACACTCCAAATAGAGACCGGGCGACATTTCCAACAATGTCTAATGCTCCTCGTTTTTTGCGAGTACTATGTAGGATATCACTGTCAACTTGCATTTCGTTCCTTAATGTTCTAAAGTGCGCTGTTAAGGCGAGGCAAGGTTTATTATCCTTTAGTTTCCGACATATGTGGTCTAATGCATTTGTCCCGTTTTCAAAGGCCTTTAGTAAGTTTTGAAGTGGTAGAAGATCGTAATATACAATTAACGTCCAGGCTGTAGGAGAAATCTCAGTGAATCCTATTCCATCGAAATATATTCCAAGTCCGTTGTTGAAATTCGTTATACTTATAGAACCAGCGCATATAAGTAAATAGATAAATAGATGATACGACTCCAAGCCTACTAATTGAATCATTATTTTGAATATGGCATGTTGGTCTGTCAATGTGCCCTTGATGTTCATTGTTTTGTACAATTGTAAAAGGTTGTTATCGCCGTTGGGGAGCAACAGTCCTGGCTATATATGGTTTTTAATTTCCTTTAATTGTAGTTGTTTTGGCGTCAGCAGTAGTGGACTGTCGCGCTCATGATGTACAGCAGTCATTACATCCAAGATTGCGATTTGAACTCTTCTTAGATTTACGGCCATTGCTGAGAGTTGTGTGGAAAGCGATATATACCATTGGAAGATTTTGTAATGGTCGATTTCATCCATTAGTTCAGCAAGTTGATCATTAATGTGTTTCAGATTAGCTTGTGATTCCAATTCCTTTCTCTTGACAATATTTATTGTTGAATCTATTATGGAGGTTTGATTTTTCACTAACTCCAGTAGGAATTCTTCATTGTTTCGGACCTTGTTGATGGTGGTGGACATTTCTTTAGCATATTCACTATCTAACACTCCAAATAGAGACCGGGCGACATTTCCAACAATGTCTAATGCTCCTCATTTTTTGTGAGTACTATGTAGGATATCACTGTCAACTTGCATTTCATTCCTTAATGTTCTAAAGTGCGCTGTTAAGGCGAGGCAAGGTTTATTATCCTTTAGTTTCCGACATATGTGGTCTAATGCATTTGTCCCGTTTTCAAAGGCCTTTAGTTCGTTTTGAAGTGGTAGAAGATCGTAATATACAATTAACGTCCAGGCTGTAGGAGAAATCTCAGTGAATCCTATTCCATCGAAATATATTCCAAGTCCGTTGTTGAAATTCGTTATACTTATAGAACCAGCGCATATAAGTGGCAGCAAGAAAAGAGCAATTATACAGTTGATCACCATTGAAGTGTGAGATATTCGTTTTCTTTTCGACGGGGTAGAAGATCCTTCGGTGAGCTCCTTCTGAGCCTTCGGTGGAATTTCAGCTCCTTCGCGTGAATGTTTCTGAGCCACTGAGGTAGTTGACCCTTCATCTGGGGTTGCAGATGTGCTAGAATCCTCCTTCATTAATGGAGCTAAATTGTGGATTGGTCAACGAAGCATACCAGACGCGGATTTTAGGTCCACAACTCGTACTGCTCCATCAGGACCGCGGTATATTTTGGTCACTCTACCCAGAGGCCAGTTGAGTACTGGAACGTTGTCAGTTTTAATGATTACTAGAGTGTCTTCCTTAATATCAGCGATCTGCTTCGTCCATTTTTGTCTGTGTAGTAATTGATTTAAATACTCCACGTTCCATCGTTTCCAAAATTCATGCTTTAGCTCAGACACTAATTTCCATCTTGTACTAAGGGTTGTATTCAGTTTAGGTGCGCACACATCTACCTGAGCAGTCAGGGGTTCGCCGATTAAAAAATGACCAGGTGTTAATGCTGGGAGGTCATTAGGATCATTGGACATAGGAGTTAAAGGGCGTGAATTCAAAATTGCTTCGACTTCTACTATGACTGTTTCCAGTTCTTCATATGTCAGAGATGCTGTTGATACGCTTCTCAGCAACAGATGCTTTGCAGATTTCACCGCCGCTTCCCAAAGGCCTCCGAAATGTGGTGCCCTAGGAGGAATGAATTTGAACTCGATTCCCTTGGCGCCACATGCCCCCTTAATGCTGTTTTGCGCCTTATCCGAAAAAATCGTCTCACTTAATTCGGTCAACATGTTCTTGGCTCCAATGAAATTTGTTGCATTATCAGAATATAATGTTTGACATCTTCCCCGTCTGCTAATAAATCTTTTTATTGCGCCAATAAATGCTTCAGTGGTTAGATCGCTGACCAATTCCAGGTGAACAGCTTTAGTCGAGAAACAGCAAAATATTGCGAGATAAATCTTATGTGGTTTTTTACCTCGAATTTTATAATGCACCCAAAAGGGGCCACAATAATCTACTCCTGATGTAATAAACGGTTGCGCGGGCGATATTCTTTCTGCTGGTAGGTTTCCCATTATTTGCTTAAATAGGTGAGGCTTTGCTCGATTACATCGAACACAATTTTGAATAACACTTCTCGTCATATATTTGCCCTTTATGATCCAGAATTGTTGTCTGGATATAGCCAGAAGTGCCTGGGCTCCGCAATGTTTGTTGTCTTCATGCAGACCCTAGAGCAGTAACCTTACCAATGAATCATTATATGGTAAGAGTAGTGGATGTTTTGCATTGTATGATAGATTAGCTGCTTGTAGACGACCTCCCACTCGAAGAAGATTGTGTTCATCCATAAATGGTGATAAATTATTTATTGAATTTTCTTTGTATAGTGCCTTGTGTTGAGTAAGTGCATTTATTTCTGTTGCGAAGTCTGACTGCTGTATCGTTTGTACTATTAGTTGTAGGCCCTTTTGTAATTCTTGTGGTGATAATTCTCTTTCCTGTAACCGTGGTGCAGTATGACGTACGTTGCTGATGAACCGCAAGCCATAGGCGACAATGCGTTGCAGTGTGCGAAAAGAATTCCTGTGATTAATACCATATATAAGTTCTTCTCTTCCCGCCGTGCTTATTAACGAGGTTGCTGCGATTGATTTCCTTTCTAATTCGGGTTCATGGCTTGAGGGTTTTGAAAATGACGCAGGCCAGTGAGATTCATTGCCGTGCAAGAAGAAGGGACCGTAGAACCATATATCGCAATTTGGTAATTTATCCGTTGTTAGACCTCTTGATAGGACGTCTGCGGGATTTTCCTTCGTATTGACATACCGCCACTGCGTAGGTGTTGTTCTTTGTTGAATTTTTGCGATCCTAGTGGCCACAAAGGTGTGAAAGGATGACGCTGTTGAGTGTATCCAGCATAGTACCACCTGAGAGTCCGACCATAAGAAGGCCTTGGCGTCTTGCAATCTTAGATCAGTTCTTACCCTGGTTGTAAGTTCGGCGCCTAAAACAGCTGCACATAGTTCTAGGCGTGGTATAGTTTGCTTTTTAAGTGGAGCAACTTTAGATCTCGCACACAGCAATCGCAGTATAACCTGTCCGTTTCTGAATGTAGATCTTAGATATACCGCTGCCCCGTAAGCCTTTTCTGAGGCGTCTGCAAATGTGTGCATTTGCACTGAGGTTGGTATTTCCTTTCTGAAGACATGTCTATCAATTCTAGTTTTATTTAAAGCTGCCGACATTTCTTGAAAGCTCCGCCATTCCTTTTGTAGTTGCTCTGGTAAAACGTCATCCCATGACAGCTTTAATTGCCAAAGCTGCTGGATGAATATTTTGGCAATTACCACTACAGGTGCGAGGATTCCCAGAGGATCAAAAATGCGAGCTAGATCTGAAGTAACTGATCGCTTTGTTGAACATTGTGTGGGAGTCATTTTCACCCGCACTGAAAATTGATCATCCCTTGGTAGCCACATTACACCGAGTGTCTTTATGTAAGGAGAATGTGCAGAGTGGAGATCAAGATCAACTTCTTGGTCATGAGATGCAATGTTCTCGAGCAATTTCGCATCATTAGCGCACCACTTGCGCAGCTTAAACCCTGCGTTATCTAAGATGTGTCTCAGTTGCGCTTGAATTTCTAATGTTGCGGCAATACTGTTTGCACCGCTCAAGCAATCATCCATATAAAAGTCATCTAGTAGCACTTGAGATCCCGTTGGATGATCCAACTTGTTCTGCCTTGCTAGCGTTTGAGGGCATTTTGTAGCTAAGTACGGAGCGGCCGACGTCCCATATGTTACCGTTTGTAGGCGAAAATACTTTAGCTCTTGTTTTCTATGGTTTCGCCAAATTATCAACTGATATCTCTGATCCTCACGATGTATTAAGATTTGCCGATACTTTTTTTCGATATCAGCGGAGAATGCATATTTGTGGAGACGAAAACGAATTAAAATGGAGAAGAGTTCTTCTTGAATCGTTGGTCCGACGTGTAGTATGTCATTTAAGGAGAGTCCTGAAGAAGACTTTGCTGAAGCATCGAAGACAACTCGTAATTTAGTGGTACTACTATCCGGCTTTAGATGATGAGGAATGAAATAGTGTTCCTTTGGTACATCTTTGTGTGCGATCTCTTCCATGTGTTCAAGTTGAGAATACTCTTTCATAAAGTTGCAATAGCCTGCGTTCAGAGTTTGATCTTTTTGTAATCGTCTCTCAAGAGCATAAAATCGGCTAAGAGCCATTGAAAATGACTCTCCCAATGCTTCACCCTTTTCTGCTAATGGTAACCGGACTATGAAACGTCCAGTTGCGGATCTCGATACTGTTTGCGTAAAGCTGCTTTCACATAACTGCTCTGCCACCGTCAATTGTTTTTTCTCGTCCTCAGTGTTCTCTAATAACCAAAATCTTTCGATTAACTCGTCTGTGGTCTCGTTGCTGTTAGGGAAGATTCCGCACGTAACAGGTTGATGAGTTGTTGAGTTCATTTTTCCTGATACTATCCATCCTAATTTTGTATTTTGTAGGATGGGCATATCCTTGCCGAGGTGTAACTGTTCGATTTGCATTAAATCGTAGAAGAACTCTGCTCCTAGAAGTACATCGATTTTGCCCGGTTTGTCGAAAATTGGATCCGCTAATTTAACGTTACTTGGTATGGACCATTTTGATATGTCTAACGTCTGTGTCGGCTGTGGTGCCACAATTTGCGGTAATACATAAGCCTCGAGCCTGGTGTAGAAAGTTCCATCTTGTGATTGAAGTCCTACATTGACCCTGTTGCTAGAATTGCGAGTCTTACGTCCGATGCCTTCGATTTGAAGTGATGAAGTTCGAGGCGATAGAGATAGCTTCTTGATGAGCCTCTGAGTTACCAGATTAACTTGCGAACCGGAATCTAAAACAGCCTTAAAGTTGAATGACTTGCCATTGGCTGCAGAAATTGAAACTACAGCGGTAGCTAATATAACATACGCCTGCCTGTTGCCTTGTTCATTGGCTGATGCTACTGTAGTTGGTGCGTTGTTTGCCTTAACATGTATAGAGTTTGTTGGCCGAATGCTGTCCTTAAATTGCTGATTGTTCTGCCCTGTACTGAAGTTTTGATTGTGCTCTAAATGTAATAACGTGTTGTGCTTTTTATTACACCGACTGCAACTTCGCGAAGGACACTGACCAGCCAGATGACCTGCCTTCAAACAATTTACACAAAGATTTTGCTTGCGCACAAAATTTAATCGGTCTGATGCTCCAAGCTGAAGAAAGTGTGGACACGCAAATAACGGATGCGTGCCACATTTGCATGATTGACATGTGTTCTTGCCCTGAGGTTTCGAGACGAATGTTGCATGGACATGTGCAGTTTTCTGAGCTGCTGGAACATTATCCCTTTGTCCTATCATTTCCAGTGATAAGAATTGTCCTTCCAAAAAGGTAAGAAAGTCGGGAATTATTTGCACTTCTCTGGGATTCGAAATTGTTTGCTCATATCGAATCAATGACTGTCTGTCAATGTGCCCTTGATGTTCATTGTTTTGTACAATTGTAAAAGGTTGTTATCGCCGTTGGGGAGCAACAGTCCTGGCTATATATGGTTTTTAATTTCCTTTAATTGCTCTTGTAGTTGTTTTGGCGTCAGCAGTAGTGGACTGTCGCGCTCATGATGTACAGCAGTCATTACATCCAAGATTGCGATTTGAACTCTTCTTAGATTTACGGCCATTGCTGATTGTTGTGTGGAAAGCGATAGATACCATTGGAAGATTTTGTAATGGTCGATTTCATCCATTAGTTCAGCAAGTTGATCATTAGTGTGTTTCAGATTAGCTTGTGATTCCAATTCCTTTCTCTTGACAATATTTATTGTTGAATCTATTATGGAGGTTTGATTTTTCACTAACTCCAGTAGGAATTCTTCATTGTTTCGGACCTTGTTGATGGTGGTGGACATTTCTTTAGCATATTCACTATCTAACACTCCAAATAGAGACCGGGCGACATTTCCAACAATGTCTAATGCTCCTCATTTTTTGTGAGTACTATGTTGGATATCACTGTCAACTTGCATTTCATTCCTTAATGTTCTAAAGTGCGCTGTTAAGGCGAGGCAAGGTTTATTATCCTTTAGTTTCCGACATATGTGGTCTAATGCATTTGTCCCGTTTTCAAAGGCCTTTAGTTCGTTTTGAAGTGGTAGAAGATCGTAATATACAATTAACTTCCAGGCTGTAGGAGAAATCTCAGTGAATCCTATTCCATCGAAATATATTCCAAGTCCGTTGTTGAAATTCGTTATACTTATAGAACCAGCGCATATAAGTGGCAGCAAGAAAAGAGCAATTATACAGTTGATCACCATTGAAGTGTGAGATATTCGTTTTCTTTTCGACGGGGTAGAAGATCCTTCGGTGAGCTCCTTCTGAGCCTTCGGTGGAATTTCAGCTCCTTCGCGTGAATGTTTCTGAGCCACTGAGGTAGTTGACCCTTCATCTGGGGTTGCAGATGTGCTAGAATCCTCCTTCATTAATGGAGCTAAATTGTGGATTGGTCAACGAAGCATACCAGACGCGGATTTTAGGTCCACAACTCGTACTGCTCCATCAGGACCGCGGTATATTTTGGTCACTCTACCCAGAGGCCAGTTGAGTACTGGAACGTTGTCAGTTTTAATGATTACTAGAGTGTCTTCCTTAATATCAGCGATCTGCTTCGTCCATTTTTGTCTGTGTAGTAATTGATTTAAATACTCCACGTTCCATCGTTTCCAAAATTCATGCTTTAGCTCAGACACTAATTTCCATCTTGTACTAAGGGTTGTATTCAGTTTAGGTGCGCACACATCTACCTGAGCAGTCAGGGGTTCGCCGATTAAAAAATGACCAGGTGTTAATGCTGGGAGGTCATTAGGATCATTGGACATAGGAGTTAAAGGGCGTGAATTCAAAATTGCTTCGACTTCTACTATGACTGTTTCCAGTTCTTCATATGTCAGAGATGCTGTTGATACGCTTCTCAGCAACAGATGCTTTGCAGATTTCACCGCCGCTTCCCAAAGGCCTCCGAAATGTGGTGCCCTAGGAGGAATGAATTTGAACTCGATTCCCTTGGCGCCACATGCCCCCTTAATGCTGTTTTGCGCCTTATCCGAAAAAATCGTCTCACTTAATTCGGTCAACATGTTCTTGGCTCCAATGGAATTTGTTGCATTATCAGAATATAATGTTTGACATCTTCCCCGTCTGCTAATAAATCTTTTTATTGCGCCAATAAATGCTTCAGTGGTTAGATCGCTGACCAATTCCAGGTGAACAGCTTTAGTCGAGAAACAGCAAAATATTGCGAGATAAATCTTATGTGGTTTTTTACCTCGAATTTTATAATGCACCCAAAAGGGGCCAAAATAATCTACTCCTGATGTAATAAACGGTTGCGCGGGCGATATTCTTTCTGCTGGTAGGTTTCCCATTATTTGCTTAAATAGGTGAGGCTTTGCTCGATTACATCGAACACAATTTTGAATAACACTTCTCGTCATATATTTGCCCTTTATGATCCAGAATTGTTGTCTGGATATAGCCAGAAGTGCCTGGGCTCCGCAATGTTTGTTGTCTTCATGCAGACCCTGGAGCAGTAACCTTACCAATGAATCATTATATGGTAAGAGTAGTGGATGTTTTGCATTGTATGATAGATTAGCTGCTTGTAGACGACCTCCCACTCGAAGAAGATTGTGTTCATCCATAAATGGTGATAAATTATTTATTGAATTTTCTTTGTATAGTGCCTTGTGTTGAGTAAGTGCATTTATTTCTGTTGCGAAGTCTGACTGCTGTATCGTTTGTACTATTAGTTGTAGGCCCTTTTGTAATTCTTGTGGTGATAATTCTCTTTCCTGTAACCGTGGTGCAGTATGACGTACGTTGCTGATGAACCGCAAGCCATAGGCGACAATGCGTTGCAGTGTGCGAAAAGAATTCCTGTGATTAATACCATATATAAGTTCTTCTCTTCCCGCCGTGCTTATTAACGAGGTTGCTGCGATTGATTTCCTTTCTAATTCGGGTTCATGGCTTGAGGGTTTTGAAAATGACGCAGGCCAGTGAGATTCATTGCCGTGCAAAAAGAAGGGACCGTAGAACCATATATCGCAATTTGGTAATTTATCCGTTGTTAGACCTCTTGATAGGACGTCTGCGGGATTTTCCTTCGTATTGACATACCGCCACTGCGTAGGTGTTGTTCTTTGTTGAATTTTTGCGATCCTAGTGGCCACAAAGGTGTGAAAGGATGACGCTGTTGAGTGTATCCAGCATAGTACCACCTGAGAGTCCGACCATAAGAAGGCCTTGGCGTCTTGCAATCTTAGATCAGTTCTTACCCTGGTTGTAAGTTCGGCGCCTAAAACAGCTGCACATAGTTCTAGGCGTGGTATAGTTTGCTTTTTAAGTGGAGCAACTTTAGATCTCGCACACAGCAATCGCAGTATAACCTGTCCGTTTCTGAATGTAGATCTTAGATATACCGCTGCCCCGTAAGCCTTTTCTGAGGCGTCTGCAAATGTGTGCGTTTGCACTGAGGTTGGTATTTCCTTTCTGAAGACATGTCTATCAATTCTAGTTTTATTTAAAGCTGCCGACATTTCTTGAAAGCTCCGCCATTCCTTTTGTAGTTGCTCTGGTAAAACGTCATCCCATGACAGCTTTAATTGCCAAAGCTGCTGGATGAATATTTTGGCAATTACCACTACAGGTGCGAGGATTCCCAGAGGATCAAAAATGCGAGCTAGATCTGAAGTAACTGATCGCTTTGTTGAACATTGTGTGGGAGTCATTTTCACCCGCACTGAAAATTGATCATCCCTTGGTAGCCACATTACACCGAGTGTCTTTATGTAAGGAGAATGTGCAGAGTGGATATCAAGATCAACTTCTTGGTCATGAGATGCAATGTTCTCGAGCAATTTCGCATCATTAGCGCACCACTTGCGCAGCTTAAACCCTGCGTTATCTAAGATGTGCCTCAGTTGCGCTTGAATTTCTAATGTTGCGGCAATACTGTTTGCACCGCTCAAGCAATCATCCATATAAAAGTCATCTAGTAGCACTTGAGATCCCGTTGGATGATCCAACTTGTTCTGCCTTGCTAGCGTTTGAGGGCATTTTGTAGCTAAGTACGGAGCGGCCGACGTCCCATATGTTACCGTTTGTAGGCGAAAATACTTTAGCTCTTGTTTTCTATGGTTTCGCCAAATTATCAACTGATATCTCTGATCCTCACGATGTATTAAGATTTGCCGATACTTTTTTTCGATATCAGCGGAGAATGCATATTTGTGGAGACGAAAACGAATTAAAATGGAGAAGAGTTCTTCTTGAATCGTTGGTCCGACGTGTAGTATGTCATTTAAGGAGAGTCCTGAAGAAGACTTTGCTGAAGCATCGAAGACAACTCGTAATTTAGTGGTACTACTATCCGGCTTTAGATGATGAGGAATGAAATAGTGTTCCTTTGGTACATCTTTGTGTGCGATCTCTTCCATGTGTTCAAGTTGAGAATACTCTTTCATAAAGTTGCAATAGCCTGCGTTCAGAGTTTGATCTTTTTGTAATCGTCTCTCAAGAGCATAAAATCGGCTAAGAGCCATTGAAAATGACTCTCCCAATGCTTCACCCTTTTCTGCTAATGGTAACCGGACTATGAAACGTCCAGTTGCGGATCTCGATACTGTTTGCGTAAAGCTGCTTTCACATAACTGCTCTGCCACCGTCAATTGTTTTTTCTCGTCCTCAGTGTTCTCTAATAACCAAAATCTTTCGATTAACTCGTCTGTGGTCTCGTTGCTGTTAGGGAAGATTCCGCACGTAACAGGTTGATGAGTTGTTGAGTTCATTTTTCCTGATACTATCCATCCTAATTTTGTATTTTGTAGGATGGGCATATCCTTGCCGAGGTGTAACTGTTCGATTTGCATTAAATCGTAGAAGAACTCTGCTCCTAGGAGTACATCGATTTTGCCCGGTTTGTCGAAAATTGGATCCGCTAATTTAACGTTACTTGGTATGGACCATTTTGATATGTCTAACGTCTGTGTCGGCTGTGGTGCCACAATTTGCGGTAATACATAAGCCTCGAGCCTGGTGTAGAAAGTTCCATCTTGTGATTGAAGTCCTACATTGACCCTGTTGCTAGAATTGCGAGTCTTACGTCCGATGCCTTCGATTTGAAGTGATGAAGTTCGAGGCGATAGAGATAGCTTCTTGATGAGCCTCTGAGTTACCAGATTAACTTGCGAACCGGAATCTAAAACAGCCTTAAAGTTGAATGACTTGCCATTGGCTGCAGAAATTGAAACTACAGCGGTAGCTAATATAACATACGCCTGCCTGTTGCCTTGTTCATTGGCTGATGCTACTGTAGTTGGTGCGTTGTTTGCCTTAACATGTATAGAGTTTGTTGGCCGAATGCTGTCCTTAAATTGCTGATTGTTCTGCCCTGTACTGAAGTTTTGAGTGTGCTCTAAATGTAATAACGTGTTGTGCTTTTTATTACACCGACTGCAACTTCGCGAAGGACACTGACCAGCCAGATGACCTGCTTTCAAACAATTTACACAAAGATTTTGCTTGCGCACAAAATTTAATCGGTCTGATGCTCCAAGCTGAAGAAAGTGTGGACACGCAAATAACGGATGCGTGCCACATTTGCATGATTGACATGTGTTCTTGCCCTGAGGTTTCGAGACGAATCTTGCATGGACATGTGCAGTTTTCTGAGCTGCTGGAACATTATCCCTTTGTCCTATCATTTCCAGTGATAAGAATTGTCCTTCCAAAAAGGTAAGAAAGTCGGGAATTATTTGCACTTCTCTGGGATTCGAAATTGTTTGCTCATATCGAATCAATGACTGTCTGTCAATGTGCCCTTGATGTTCATTGTTTTGTACAATTGTAAAAGGTTGTTATCGCCGTTGGGGAGCAACAGTCCTGGCGATATATGGTTTTTAATTTCCTTTAATTGCTCTTGTAGTTGTTTTGGCGTCAGCAGTAGTGGACTGACGCGCTCATGATGTACAGCAGTCATTACATCCAAGATTGCGGTTTGAACTCTTCTTAGATTTACGGCCATTGCTGAGAGTTGTGTGGAAAGCGATATATACCATTGGAAGATTTTGTAATGGTCGATTTCATCCATTAGTTCAGCAAGTTGATCATTAATGTGTTTCAGATTAGCTTGTGATTCCAATTCCTTTCTCTTGACAATATTTATTGTTGAATCTATTATGGAGGTTTGATTTTTCACTAACTCCAGTAGGAATTCTTCATTGTTTCGGACCTTGTTGATGGTGGTGGACATTTCTTTAGCATATTCACTATCTAACACTCCAAATAGAGACCGGGCGACATTTCCAACAATGTCTAATGCTCCTCATTTTTTGTGAGTACTATGTAGGATATCACTGTCAACTTGCATTTTATTCCTTAATGTTCTAAAGTTCGCTGTTAAGGCGAGGCAAGGTTTATTATCCTTTAGTTTCCGACATATGTGGTCTAATGCATTTGTCCCGTTTTCAAAGGCCTTTAGTTCGTTTTGAAGTGGTAGAAGATCGTAATATACAATTAACGTCCAGGCTGTAGGAGAAATCTCAGTGAATCCTATTCCATCGAAATATATTCCAAGTCCGTTGTTGAAATTCGTTATACTTATATATAAGTGGCAGCAAGAAAAGAGCAATTATACAGTTGATCACCATTGAAGTGTGAGATATTCGTTTTCTTTTCGACGGGGTAGAAGATCCTTCGGTGAGCTCCTTCTGAGCCTTCGGTGGAATTTCAGCTCCTTCGCGTGAATGTTTCTGAGCCACTGAGGTAGTTGACCCTTCATCTGGGGTTGCAGATGTGCTAGAATCCTCCTTCATTAATAGAGCTAAAATGTGGATTGGTCAACGAAGCATACCAGACGCGGTTTTTAGGTCCACAACTCGTACTGCTCCATCAGGACCGCGGTATATTTTGGTCACTCTACCCAGAGGCCAGTTGAGTACTGGAAAGTTGTCAGTTTTTTTTTTTTTTTTTTTTTTTTTTTTATGGCAGATAGAACCAAGCTCAGGGGATGCCCCCTATCCATGCAAAGCATTCGTTGGTTTAGTAGGGTAAAGGTTAGTGGGAAGGGGAAAAGTGGGAGTAGTGTCGATTTACACCTCTTTTAAAAGCATCGACGTTATAAGTGGGTGGGAAAACATGCGCAGGGAGACTATTCCACAATTTAACTGCGCGACCGAAAAACGAATTATCGCGGTAGTGGGTAGTGCGATGGAACGGGATCGAGACGTAAAAGGGGTGCACCGCTCTGGAAAGCCGAGTAGATCTGTTGAATACCTGAACCGAAGGGATCAGGCTGGCTACTTCAGAGGAACAGTTACCATTAAAGTAACGGTAAAATAAGGTTACACACCCCACATCCCGACGACATCCCAAGGTTTCAATAGAGCTGGATAACCTACTGTCCCCTATAAGTTTTATCGCACGACCTTGTATACGGTCCAGAAGCTGAAGATATGCTTTCGAAGCTCCAGACCAAATATGCGAGTTGTACTCCATTTTCGGCCGGATATAAGTGGTGTAGATACAACGAAGGTCGGTTGAAGTGAAGTATTTCTTGCACCGCTTTAAAAAGCCTAAGCACTTGGCTGCTTCTTTCGACACATCAAAAATGTGATCGTTCCAACGAAGATCGCATTGTATTGACATGCCCAGAACATCAAGAGCCTCCGACTCATTAATTCCCACACCACCCATATTTAAAGGTGGAAAGTTGTCGCCCGCCAGACGCTTGTGGGTCAACAAACAGCATTGGGTCTTCCGCGCATTAAAATCAACCCGATTCGCTTGACCCCACTCCTGGATTTTGTTGAGGTCAGATTGGAGTGTGTCATTCATAATTCTACGTTTTCTATTGATCTCCAGAATAGAAGGACGCCTGGAGAATGAATATGAATGACAAATGCTGCTGTCATCAGCAAACGAGTAGACGGGGTTTGATGTCAATGACAGAAGGTCATTGATAAAAATGAGAAAAAGTGTTGGAGACAGGACCGAACCCTGCGGAACTCCAGCGTTTATGGAGTGCTCTTCGGAAGCAAAGCCGTCTATCACAACCCGAATAGAACGGCCGCTGAGGAAACTCGATATCCATCGAGTGAATGTATCACCGACACCATAAGCAGCCAGTTTAGACACGAGTGCTTTATGCCACACTCGGTCAAATGCCTTGGAGATATCCAGAGCAACAACCTTACTCTCACCGAATTGGTGAACACAACTGTTCCACCGCTCAGTGAGGAACGCCATCAAATCGCCTGTGGAGCGGTGAGCACGGAAACCGTACTGGCGATCGCTGACCAATTGATTGCTCTCCAGATACCTCATCAGGTTAAAATTTATAACGCTCTCCATAACTTTGGAGAGCATTGAGCAGATTGCTATGGGCCGGTAATTGGCAGGATTCGTAGCCTCACCTTTTTTGGGAACTGGCTGCACATTGGCAATCTTCCAGGAAATAGGAAAAACTCCTGAAGTGAACGATAAGTTAAACAGATTGCGCAATGGCCGAGCCAATGTTGAGGCGCACTTTCTCAACACGTGGGCTGAAATGCCATCCGGTCCCGAGGATTTATTGACGTTGAGGTTTACAAGCACTCTTTTAACAGCCCGCGTTCGAAAGTGCATATCAGGCATAATATGAGACACACCGTCGATCACGGGTAGTGGTTGGCTACTCTCAGGAAGAGAGCAGTTTTCAGCAAACATTTTGGCTAATAAGTTTGCCTTATCAACCGAGTGAGTGAAGATCTGATCGTCCTTGAGGAGAGTTGGAATAGACGATCGCGTCTGATTCTTCACCCTCCCCACGAACGACCAAAAGTTCTTGCTACCCTTATGGTATTCAAGAACTCTGCGTCTAAGGCGCTGTTCGTAGAGAACTTTTTCGCGCTTTAGAGTGGCATTGCACGTATTTCTGGCCTGATTGCGTAGCAGTTTAGTATCAGCAGTTTTATTTAAACGCCAATTCCTAAATGCTTCCTCTTTAGACCTGACTGCTTGTCTGCAAGTCGCATTAAACCAGGTCGCATTAAATGGTCTTTTGGTTTAATGGAAATTCTTTTATTAGGTATGAAAGACCTCATACCAAATAAAATTATATTTTCTACCAATTTTGCTGCAGCATTTATGTTTCTATCCCTGAAACACAATTGCCAATTGAAACGGCTGAAAAAGGAGTTCAGCGCATCCCAATTAGCCTTCTCATAAAGCCACACTGTCCGCTTCGGAGCTGGCTGATCAGCGGATTGAAGACTAGAATATGGGAAGGTAGCAGAAATTGTAGCGTGGTCCGAATTACCAAGAGGTGCAAGGACATTCACATCATACTTGCTGTGATGCGAAGTTAAAAAAAGGTCCAGAATATTTTGGTTTTGCCCATCAACGCAAGGAAAGTGCGTTGGTTCCTTCACTAATTGAGTCAAATTATTAGACTCAGCAAATAACTCAACATACAAACCCTCAGGTGTTTTGTGACTCGAATGACGTAGCCAATTGGAATTATGAACATTGAAATCACCAGCAACAACAATTTCACCGTTCGGATACGATTCCAGGATTTTAGAAATCGAATCAGAGAGACTGTCAAGTTTATCAAAAGTTGGCAGCCTCTCTAGACCCGGGCTTCTATAAATGAAGCAGAAGTGCAGGATGTGCGACTGGATTTTGAACTTAACCCACATGGAGCTAAATTCGGCATCCGTCGTGCAAAGGTGTTGGTGACACTGGTACGCAACATCACTGCGAATATATAAGGCGAGGCCTCTGTGTGATGAAAATAATGGCAGTAAGTGGTACCCAGGCAAGTGAAAATCCAGTGGATCTGCACCCTCAGACACCTGGGTCTCACCTAGTGCCATTATATGCGGTTGGTGAGTACAGACATACGCATAGACCGCGAAGAAATTCGCCCTCAAGCCACGCACATTTGTGGAGTCTATACGAAATTTTGTCATCGCCACCCACTGTAAAGAGGTATAAAGTCAGCTGCACAAGCGGCCAAGCCTACACCGCAGGCAAAACGAAACGCGACAAGACAAGTGTTATGCCTTTATCTTGCCACGCTTCAGCCCACGGTGCACTCACAGCCTCATGCACAACTAACGGGACCAGGAAGAAGGAGGAGGAGTGAAAATCAACGAAATGCTGAGCTTAACTGCGGAGAGCATAAACAAGCCCCTAGCATGGTTCGCTGCATTCCGTTAAGTTGACTATTGAATTATTAAATTTTGTTCTTAGAGCACATTATTGATTTTTTTTTGTTTGTTTATTGACTTTTTGTTTATTAAGGTTTCACTGCATTTCTGTGTTTTATTGTGATGATTTAGGATGGGGTAGGTTTTGTTTTCACTATTTTTCCGCGCGAGCACTCGTCACGAACACTAAATTGTGGGAGGTGACGTCCTCCTTCGTCCGCGGCCACGACGCAACTCAGTTTTAATGATTACTAGAGTGTCTTCCTTAATATTAGCGATCTGCTTCGTCCATTTTTGTCTGTGTTGTAATTGATTTAAATACTCCACGTTCCATCGTTTCCAAAATTCATGCTTTAGCTCAGACACTAATTTCCATCTTGTACTAAGGGTTGTATTCAGTTTAGGTGCGCACACATCTACCTGAGCAGTCAGGGGTTCGCCGATTAAAAAATGACCAGGTGTTAATGCTGGGAGGTCATTAGGATCATTGGACATAGGAGTTAAAGGGCGTGAATTCAAAATTGCTTCGACTTCTACTATGACTGTTTCCAGTTCTTCATATGTCAGAGATGCTGTTGATACGCTTCTCAGCAACAGATGCTTTGCAGATTTCACCGCCGCTTCCCAAAGGCCTCCGAAATGTGGTGCCCTAGGAGGAATGAATTTGAACTCGATTCCCTTGGCGCCACATGCCCCCTTAATGCTGTTTTGCGCCTTATCCGAAAAAATCGTCTCACTTAATTCGGTCAACATGTTCTTGGCTCCAATGAAATTTGTTGCATTATCAGAATATATTGTTTGACATCTTTCCCGTCTGCTAATAAATCTTTTTATTGCGCCAATAAATGCTTCAGTGGTTAGATCGCTGACCAATTCCAGGTGAACAGCTTTAGTCGAGAAACAGCAAAATATTGCGAGATAAATCTTATGTGGCTTTTTACCTCGAATTTTAAAATGCACCCAAAAGGGGCCACAATAATCTACTCCTGATGTAATAAACGGTTGCGCGGGCGATATTCTTTCTGCTGGTAGGTTTCCCATTATTTGCTTAAATAGGTGAGGCTTTGCTCGATTACATCGAACACAATTTTGAATAACACTTCTCGTCATATATTTGCCCTTTATGATCCAGAATTGTTGTCTGGATATAGCCAGAAGTGCCTGGGCTCCGCAATGTTTGTTGTCTTCATGCAGACCCTAGAGCAGTAACCTTACCAATGAATCATTATATGGTAAGAGTAGTGGATGTTTTGCATTGTATGATAGATTAGCTGCTTGTAGACGACCTCCCACTCGAAGAAGATTGTGTTCAACCATAAATGGTGATAAATTATTTATTGAAATTTCTTTGTCTAGTGCCTTGTGTTGAGTAAGTGCTTTTATTTCTGTTGCGAAGTCTGACTGCTGTATCGTTTGTACTATTAGTTGTAGGCCCATTTGTAATTCTTGTGATGATAATTCTCTTTCCTGTAACCGTGGTGCAGTATGACGTACGTTGCTGATGAACCGCAAGACATAGGCGACAATGCGTTGCAGTGTGCGAAAAGAATTCCTGTGATTAATACCATATATAAGTTCTTCTCTTCCCGCCGTGCTTATTAACGAGGTTGCTGCGATTGATTTCCTTTCTAATTCGGGTTCATGGCTTGAGGGTTTTGAAAATAACGCAGGCCAGTGAGATTCATTGCCGTGCAAGAAGAAGGGACCGTAGAACCATATATCGCAATTTGGTAATTTATCCGCCGTTAGACCTCTTGATAGGACGTCTGCGGGATTTTCCTTCGTATTGACATAGCGCCACTGCGTAGGTGTTGTTCTTTGTTGAATTTTTGCGATCCTAGTGGCCACAAAGGTGTGAAAGGATGACGCTGTTGAGTGTATCCAGCATAGTACCACCTGAGAGTCCGACCATAAGAAGGCCTTGGCGTCTTGCAATCTTAGATCAGTTCTTACCCTGGTTGTAAGTTCGGCGCCTAAAACAGCTGCACATAGTTCTAGGCGTGGTATAGTTTGCTTTTTAAGTGGAGCAACTTTAGGTCTCGCACACAGCAATCGCAGTATAACCTGTCCGTTTCTGAATGTAGATCTTAGATATACCGCTGCCCCGTAAGCCTTTTCTGAGACGTCTGCAAATGTGTGGATTTGCACTGAGGTTGGTATTTCCTTTCTGAAGACATGTCTATCAATTCTAATTTTATTTAGAGCTGCCGACATTTCTTGAAAGCTCCGCCATTCCTTTTGTAGTTGCTCTGGTAAAACGTCATCCCATGACAGCTTTAATTGCCAAAGCTGCTGGATGAATATTTTGGCAATTACCACTACAGGTGCGAGGATTCCCAGAGGATGAAAAATGCGAGCTAGATCTGAAGTAACTGATCGCTTTGTTGAACATTGTGTGGGAGTCATTTTCACCCGCACTGAAAATTGATCATCCCTTGGTAGCCGCATTACACCTAGTGTCTTTATGTAAGGAGAATGTGCAGAGTGGAGATCAAGATCAACTTCTTGGTCATGAGATGCAATGTTCTCGAGCAATTTCGCATCATTAGCGCACCACTTGCGCAGCTTAAAACCTGCGTTATCTAAGATGTGCCTCAGTTGCGCTTGAATTTCTAATGTTGCGGCAATACTGTTTGCACCGCTCAAGCAATCATCCATATAAAAGTCATCTAGTAGCACTTGAGATCCCGTTGGATGATCCAACTTGTTCTGCCTTGCTAGCGTTTGAAGGCATTTTGTAGCTAAGTACGGAGCGGCCGACGTCCCATATGTTACCGTTTGTAGGCGAAAATACTTTAGCTCTTGTTTTCTATGGTTTCGCCAAATTATCAACTGATATCTCTGATCCTCACGATGTATTAAGATTTGCCGATACTTTTTTTCGATATCAGCGGAGAATGCATATTTGTGGAGACGAAAACGAATTAAAATGGAGAAGAGTTCTTCTTGAATCGTTGGTCCGACGTGTAGTATGTCATTTAAGGAGAGTCCTGAAGAAGACTTTGCTGAAGCATCGAAGACAACTCGTAATTTAGTGGTACTACTATCCGGCTTTAGAACGCAATAATGAGGAATGAAATAGCGTTCCTTTGGTACATCTTTGGGTGCGATCTCTTCCATGTGTCCAAGTTGAGAATACTCTGTCATAAAGTTGCAATAGCCTGTGTTCAGAGTTTGATCTTTTTGTAATCGTCTCTCAAGAGCATAAAATCGGCTAAGAGCCATTGAAAATGACTCTCCCAATGCTTCACCCTTTTCTGCTAATGGTAACCGGACTATGAAACGTCCAGTTGCGCATCTCGATACTGTTTGCGTAAAGCTGCTTTCACATAACTGCTCTGCCACCGTCAATTGTTTTTTCTCGTCCTCAGTGTTCTCTAATAACCAAAATCTTTCGATTAACTCGTCTGTGGTCTCGTTGCTGTTAGGGAAGATTCCGCACGTAACAGGTTGATGAGTTGTTGAGTTCATTTTTCCTGATACTATCCATCCTAATTTTGTATTTTGTAGGATGGGCATATCCTTGCCGAGGTGTAACTGTTCGATTTGCATTAAATCGTAGAAGAACTCTGCTCCTAGGAGTACATCGATTTTGCCCGGTTTGTCGAAAGTTGGATCCGCTAATTTAACGTTACTTGGTATGGACCATTTTGATATGTCTAACGTCTGTGTCGGCTGTGGTGCCACAATTTGCGGTAATACATAAGCCTCGAGCCTGGTGTAGAAAGTTCCATCTTGTGATTGAAGTTCTACATTGACCCTGTTGCTAGAATTGCGAGTCTTACGTCCGATGCCTTCGATTTGAAGTGATGAAGTTCGAGGCGATAGAGATAGCTTCTTGATGAGCCTCTGAGTTACCAGATTAACTTGCTAACCGGAAACTAAAACAGCCTAAAAGTTGAATGACTTGCCATTGGCTGCAGAAATTGAAACTACAGCGGTAGCTAATATAACATACGCCTGCCTGTTGCCTTGTTCATTGGCTGATGCTACTGTAGTTGGTGCGTTGTTTGCCTTAACATGTGTAGAGTTTGTTGGCCGAATGCTGTCCTTAAATTGCTGATTGTTCTGCCCTGTACTGAAGTTTTGAGTGTGCTCCAAATGTAATAACGTGTTGTGCTTTTTATTACACCGACTGCAACTTCGCGAAGGACACTGACCAGCCAGATGACCTGCCTTCAAACAATTTACACAAAGATTTTGCTTGCGCACAAAATTTAATCGGTCTGATGCTCCAAGCTGAAGAAAGTGTGGACACGCAAATAACGGATGCGTGCCACATTTGCATGATTGACATGTGTTCTTGCCCTGAGGTTTCGAGACGAATGTTGCATGGACATGTGCAGTTTTCTGAGCTGCTGGAATTTTAGTTTGCAATGCTGAATTATTTGTAGTTGAAGTTGTTGATATATCGCTACTTGTTTTCTGTTGTTCTGCAATGACTGCTAAGTTGACTAATGTTTGCTGCACTTGTTCTTCCATATCGACATATGGCTGTATGTTATAACCGACGGATTCGGGACTTTCAAATTGAGTCCAGATCTCATTGTTTAATTTTTCAATTTGTTCCCATGCTTGTTTGATAGTTTTTATTTTGATGTCGTATTATAGCTGTGGCTGAGGCTGCCTGTTGCTATTTACGTTTGACAGCAGTCGTTCTAGTGCATTGCATCTTGCGACAAGCTTTCGTACCAATCCACTATGATTTTTCATGTCTGTTTCTGAACCTTGTGCCTGACTGGCGGCATCTTGTACTTGGTCCTTTGTTGGCGGCACCTGTTTCTTTTCTTCTTCGAAGATTTGGATGTAAGTTGCCGTTAACTTCTTCATTTGGTCGAAGAAGTCCGATGTGAAATAGGCGTCCTCCTGGTCCACATGTTCGTCCTCTCGAATTATCCTGTCTCTCGTCACGAAGTCGTTCCAGATTTCCCTCAGCCACTGCAACCGATCAGTGAAATATTTCACATTTTGTTTGCGTGAAGCCGAATCCTTCTTGTAGTTTCGTATGATAGTCTGTATTTGATTTCCAGCCTCTTGTTGCTCCTTTATCAATTTAGTAAGCCCTTTCATGTTGGGTTTATCCTTGTAGACTCTTCTTGTAGACTCTGTGCTGCGGTGTGTGTTGTTTATGTGATCCCTTAAAGGATCACGTCGGGGTCACCAAATGTTTTGTTTATTTAATAGGTGATTGAATTTGGAACTTGAACCAATTCCAATCACTTTTTTATTTATTTATAAGTGTAAATTCGGAACTTGAACCGAATCCACACCTTTTATTGTTTGAGTGATAATAGCTTGGGTTAAAACAATCTGATTCTGTGTTGAATACTGACAATTTCTTTATTGAATGGCTTAATTTATAGATAAAAACACTTAACCTAAGCATAAATAACAATAAAAATACGTATAAGAAATATTGCCTAATTGACAAAGAAATATTGCGAAACAATTATTAACTTAAAAAGAAAACCAAATTATTAAAAACGCTACATTAGTGCGCGTCAACAAATTCGCAAGGTAAATTAATTGTTTTTAAATTCTGTCATCGACCGCCAGCGTAACATGAGTGCAGTCAATGACACTGAGCCATGCTCGCAGTCGATGACCCAGTTCAAGGTAGGAAAAGTGCTTCCGTTAGCATAGCGAATCGCGACAGGTACTATGTACGTTGTGGTGACGGAAGAGGGCAGAGATATGAAACGGCAAAGGTTTCGTAACGTATAAAAGGGGCGACGCAACATACAAAGAGTCAGTAGTTTGGTGACAGTGGCACAGGTAAGTTCTGGTGATAAAGGGTAGCTCTCCTGACTCTGGCCGCTGTTGTTGTGGTCCATCGGATCGCTTCTGCAGTGGTTAGAGTCGGGAGAAAACTTCTCTTCCTCCTCTCTGCAGCCGCTCTCGCTACCGAGGTTGCAACATGGTGGTTCGTTGGATCGTTCATTTTGGGACTGATGCAGCGAACCTGGGAGAGCAACATACTGGTCCGGTGAATTGACATGTTGTTCTCACGGGAGCATGTCTGTGCCCTCTCCCCTCCCACTCCCTTCCACGTTCTCTACTTCCACTCTGCAGCCGCTCTCGCTGCCGAGGTTGCAACATGGTGGTCCGTTGGATCGCTCATGTTGGGACTGACGCAACGAACCTGGAGGAACAACATACTGGTTCGGTGAATCGACATGTTGTTCTCACGGGAGCATGTCTGTGGCCTCTCCTGCTCTTTACAGCCGCTCTCGTTGCCGAGGTTGGACCATGGTGGTCCGTTGGATCGCTCATATTGGGACCAACGCAGCGAACCTGCGAGTTCAACATACTGGTTCGGTGAATCGAGATGTTGTCCTCGCGGAAGACCGTCTGTACCCTCTCTCCTCCCTCTCCCTTCCACATTTTCTACTTCGTATCTGCAGCCGCTCTCGCTGCCGAGGTTGCAACATGGTGGTCCGTTGGATCGCTCATGTTGGGACTGACGCAGCGAACCTGGGGGAACAACATACTGATTCGGTGAATCGACATGTTGTTCTCACGGGAGCATATCTGTGCCCTTTGCTGCTCTCTACAGCCGCTTTCGTTGCCGAGGTTGCACCATGGTGGTCCGTTGGATCACTCATGTTGGGACCAACGCAGCGAACCTGCGAGTTCAACATACTGGTTCGGTGAATCGACATGTTGCCCTCGCGGAAGACTGTCTGTACCCTCTCTCCTCCCTCTCCCTTCTACATTCTCTAACACCTCCCTGCAGCCGCTCTCGCTGCCGAGGTTGAAACATGATGTCCCGTTGGATCGCTCATGTTGGGACTGACGCAGCGAACCTGGTGGAACAACATACTGGTTCGGTGAATCGACATGTTCTCACGGGAGCATGTCTGTGGCCTCTCCTGCTCTCTACATCCGTTTTCGTTGCCGAGGTTGCACCATGGTGGTCCGTTGGATCACTCATGTTGGGACCAACGCAGCGAACCTGCGAGTTCAACATACTGGTTCGGTGAATCGATATGTTGTCCTCGCGGAAGACCGTCTGTACCCTCTCCTCCCTCTGCTTTCTACATTCTCTACCTCCTCTCTGCAGCCGCTCTCGCTGCCGAGGTTGCAACATGATGGTCCGTTGGATCGCTCATGTTGGGACTGACGCAGCGAACCTGGGGGAACAACATACTGGTTCGGTGGATCGACATGTTGTTCTCATGGGAGCATGTCTGTGGCCTTTACAAACAGGATGAAGAAAGTAGCCAGTGTGATTAGTTCAAGCTTCGAAGTGGCCCAAATAGTGAACACGAGCGTGTTAGACAAAACAAGTGAAACACACGACCGTTAGCCCAGACAAGTCGCAACATTCAAGGTCCATCGTAATTCCATGATTTTCATCTTTCTTTGCACCAGTATTCATCGCCACCAGAACGCCACTTTTTTTTATGCCGAGGATTTTGCACAACTAAGACAACTTGTTAGCCGTAATCTAATTAGCGTACAAGAATTGGATTTTATAAAATAAAAGTGTTACACAACAACAGACACAAGTGCCGTTTTTCTTTAAAGATAAAAATTTCTTGAAATTCGACCCTGGACAGCCGTGAGCCTACCCTGGCTATAGACAAGGTCCACGGACCTCATAAAGAAACACCGTCTCTAGGAGACCGAGGCGAGAAGGTCGTTTCAATGTGAAATGTATTTCTATATTTTCTTGTTTTAAGAATTTCTGCATTGGTAATGCATTGAAGACCAATTCATTATCTACAATTAGTTTTTTCATATATCCAACGGTATTTAAATATTGAAGGATGGCTTTTTTAAATTCGGTCCAGGTGCGGCCTATGATTTTAACTACTTGTGCATATTTTGAAAATTCCCCAATTATTGTGAGAAATAATTTTTTATTGAGGCTGTAATATACATCTACATGTATTACTTCTCTTGGGCTATTCGGTGTTTCTGTTAATTTAAACTGTTGTTTGATAGATTTCCTGTCATATTTTTTTATTGCAAATGTCGCAGTTATTAATAAAAGCAGTTATTCTTTCTTTTAGTTTCGGGTGTTAAATTTGGTCTTTTAATTCAAGGAAATGTTCATTTATTCCCCGATGTTTCTTTCTTAAATGTTCTTTGTCTATTATTTTGGCTAATTCATGGTCGACTGTAATATCTGTGACTAGTTTTGTATATCTTAATATCTTAAATTTATTTTTGTTATTAGTAAATGTTTTATTTACTACAGTTTTAAAAATATTAAAATAATTTTCATTTTCTATGTTTATTCATAGAGTAAGAATAACAAGAGTCCGAATCAACACAAGTTACTCATTCGGCAACACGGTTGCGGGCGGTCGGGAAGGTGATGCGAACAAAACACTCGTTCTCTTTTTGCAAAGAAATAAAAGAACGAGTGACTTCTTGCGAAAAGAGGCATCGCTCAATTGTGTGTACGTGAATATGTAGCATGAATAAATGTAGACATGTAGTTTTGAACTTTTTACTATTTTCTAATTTATTTAAAACTATAATTTTAAAAAGAATTAGTTTCATTTTAATTTAATTGAAGTTTAATTTCATTTCATGCTGTAAATATAACAATCCACAGAAAACTTTAAAACAATTCCCGCAACCCCACGTAATTTCACGGCACAAACATATGTATGTACATACGCATGCATTCACGATTTTGTGTGCTTGTGTTCTCAAAAGACCTGCGTCTCTACCCTCTATCTCTCTTTTCTGGTAGAGTGAACCAGAAATGTCTGTTACAAAGTGCAAATTGTGCTGTTTTCGTTTTTGGAGGCTTCATTATGCTTGCGAACTTCGAATCAATAAGATGTCTACGAAAAAAAATTCTAATCATGATGTATGCTGCATCACTTCATGTCGTCGGTCTCGGCGAAATGACAACGATGCAAAATTTTTTAAATTTCCTTCTCCAGATCAAACCTTAGGGCAAATTTGGCGGGAAAAATGTGGTATACCTCTAGAAATGTATAACAGAAAACTAAAAATATGCGACAAATATTTCGCAGCTTCCGATATTGGAAAAAGGCTTTTAAAGCGCGGCGTTATACCTATTTATTTTATCGATACCAACTATGATGATATCGGTACACTTGATTCACCTGAAGTAGGTAATTCAAGTGACCTAAATGTTTTTTGCAAAAATTGCGAAAAACAAATCAAAAACGGTAATTTTTATAGTAAGAAATGTGCACCATTGCTTAAGTAAAATGAAAATCTGCGCAAGGCAAATAAATGTTAAGAGCGCAACAGGCAAACAAGGGGAAAAAGGGGGTAATAAAGGCAATTGATTCCATCGAAACCATAAGCAAGGAATGAAAATCTTTTTGTAAAATGATTATTAAATCTCGTCAGCAAATATACAACGAGGAATCTAAGTATTTGGCACAAAATATCTTTTACGTGTCTAGGAAATCATAACTATTTTTAAGAAATAAATTAAACATTAATTTGCCACATGAAGATTCAATAAACAAGTGGGCACTAATTAAAAATCTTCAACCAGGATTTATTAATACTGGCTTTGATTCCTTAAAAAAGAAATGTAGCACTTTGAGGGACTTGGATAAGAATTTTGCAATTATGATTTTTGATGAGATGTCCATACGATCAGAATTAAACTATAATGAGAAATTTGACCTTATTGATGGCCTCGAAAATAACGGCTTTTTCAGAAGTAATGTAAATGCCAACCATATTTGTGTATTTATGGTGAAAGGCCTTTTTGCCAACTGGTCTTATATTCTAAATTACTTTTTTACTGATAAGGGTGTAACGGGCGATTGCATAAGCAATATAATTTTAGAAAACCTAAAATTATTAAACGGAATAGGCATAACAGTTAGGGTAATAACTTGTGATCAGGGCTCTACAAATAGAAAAACCTTCTCAAACTTTAATGTAACTCCTGAAAATCCATACTTTACCTTTAATAACGTAAAAGTGTTCTGTATGTATGATTTTCCGCATTTAATAAAATCATTACGAAATGGGTTAATAAAATGTGATTTAATTACTCCGGATGGAGTTGGAAGTTTCAATGTTATAAGGGAGTTGTGGGATCATGAACGAAGTGCTACAACTAAACTCTGCCCAAAGAGAAGAGAGTAAGAACTCAAAACACTCAAAAATAAGTGAAAAGGGGGTACTACTACTGGATACTCCACTACTGGATCCTCCATAGAAAAATTTCGTTGTTCAAGATTCGGACTCTTGTTATTCTTACTCTATGGTTTATTGCATTGGTTTATCCATTTGGAAATGATTTTTTATTTTTGTGATAATTGTAAGTTCATCTAGGGTTTTTGCATAAATAATTTTTCTAAAATCTCCGAATATATTTAAGTTTTTCATTTTTAGTGAGCCTGAATTAGTTTTTTTTATTACAATTTGTCTTTTATATATGTTTATTAGACAGGTTGTTTCTAATATTATTTCTTTTATGTTATTATTTTCTGCATGCTCAAGAACATACACCTGCACGCATACACACCACAGGAATGCAAAACAAAGTTGCCTTCGCTGCCAGCAGCGGACGCGCTAAATTCTGCTAGAGTCAGATGTCGTCGTGGGAACGGCACCAATCCGCCGAAGTGCTCCGCGCCTCTGTTTGCAACGTCTCCGTGGGAACCGCTGACCATTATACCTTCATAATTATACCCTACACCCGAAGGGAGCGTAGGGTATAATTATGAATAACTATAAGTGAATATACCCTACTCCATTCGGGTGTAGGGTATATTAACTTTGTTCTTCCGTTTGTAACGCAGAGGAGGAGACAAGATAGATATAGAAAAGTATATATTCTTGCTCAGCGTCACCACCTGAATCGATTTAGCCCTGTCCGTCCGTCCGTCTGTCTGTCTGTGTGTCTGTCTGTTGAAATCCCGATTATGGGAGAACGGAAAGAGATATCGCCATGAAATTTGGCACAAATATTCTTTGTTATGTATGGCAGTTTGGGATTGAAAATTGGCGAGGCCTGTTTACAACCACGCCTACTATACATACGGTATATAAAGACACCTCGTTTTAAAAAATGTTATAATGTGAATATCTCATAAACCGTGCGAGATATTGAGGTATAATTTTATTCCGGCATATATAGCGCCCTTATAAAAAATTCTGCAAAAATGACGTGGCACGCCCACTCATAATAAAGTTGGCAATATCTCAGGAACGGTATAAGATATTGAGACCTTATTTTACCACAATGTATCCGGAACAACTAGATAAATAGGTGTCACTTTACTAGGTGACAGGAACAGAAGGCGTACAGGAGATGGCTAACACATAGTCCGGAAGCATTACTAATAAGCTTGCCAAAAACCCACTCATACAAACTCAATATCTTGTAAACGGTATATGATATTAACACGAAATTCTATCAAGAGGTATCCACAGGTAATACCCATTTGTATACCTACAAGGGGCGTGGTCCAGCCACTTATAAAAACGTTGTCAATATTCCATAAACGGTTCACAATATTAATACGTGATTCTATCCAGCAGTATCTAGACACATTACAAAAATATTTGCCAAAAATAGGCGTGGTCCTTATACAAAAGTTGTTAAGTAGCGAAATTATAATTTTTTTAGTTTCTCGGGTGCAGGGTATTTAGACGTCGGTCAGGCCGAATACAACACTTTTACTTGTTTTATATTTGTCATAGTACTTTTGCTATTTTCATTGAATTTGTGTTCTGTTTCGTTGAATGTATGCATGTAAAATTATTTTATAAGAGAGAAGTTTAATTAATAAAGAGTAAGTTAGTCAAATAATCTAACGGTTTTTTTTTCTAAAAAAAAAACTCTAACGGTGTTTAGTGAAATCCTTCTTAAAGTTCAAGTGCTGGAAGAAGCTCAATATAAAACATATACAACTTCTTCAGCACCACATGCTGAATTTCAAAAGGCTAGAACAAGTTCAAGTGCTTGTTATACCAAGAAAAACAAATTCTCTAACAAATCCCTACAAGTTCAAGTGCTTGTAGGAATTACCAAATTGTGAAAGAAGCACTGAATTTAAGGTTTCTTGTATGTGATTGGTTTCTTTTTTGATTGACTAATTTAATTCATGGTTTTCTTTGCTTTTATCAATAATTCGTGAAAGTGCATCCACCTTTGAGTTCTTGATACCTTTTTAATATTTTATTTCATAATCAGTTTCAATCGCCGACGAACTAATTTTGAGTATGGTTCTTTAATGGAGAAAAGCCAATTTTTTTTATGGCAGATGACACCAAGCTCAGGGGTTGCCCCTATCCATGCACATGGATGACAGGTTAGTGGGAGGGGGGAAAGGGGGAGTAGTGATGGTTTACACTTCGCTTAAAGGTTTCGACGCTGTAAGTGGGCGGGTAGACATTCGCAGGGAGACTATTCCACAATCTAATGACGCGACCGAAAAACGAATTCCCACGGTAATGCGTGGTTCGTTGGAACGGAATCGCGACATAAAAGGGGTGCACCCGTCTGTAAAGCCGAGTAGTTCTGCTAAATACCTGAACCTGAGGAATCAGGCCGGCTACTTCAGAAGAACATTTACCATGAAAGTAACGGTAAAATAGGGATACACACCCTACATCACGACGACGCTCCAAGGTTTCAATAGAGATGTATACCCTACTGTCCCCTATAAGTTTTATCGCACGACCTTGTATACGGTCCAGAAGCTGAAGATATGTTTTCGAAGCTCCCGACCAAATATGCGAATTGTACTCCATTTTCGGACGGATATAGGTGGTGTGGATACAACGAAGATCGGTTGGAGTGAAGTATTTCTTACACCGCTTTAAAAAGCCTAAGCACTTGGCTGCTTCTTTCGACACATCAAAAATCTGATCGTTCCAATGAAGATCGCATTGTATTGACATGCCCAGAACATCAAGAGCCTCCGACTCATTAATATCCACACCACCCATATTTAAAGTTGGGAAGTTGTCGCCCGCCAGACGCTTGTGGGTCAACAAACAGCATTGGGTCTTCCGCGCATTAAAATCAACCCGATTCGCTTGACCCCACTCCTGGATTTTGTTAAGGTCAGATTGGAGTGTGTCATTCATAAATCTGCGTTTTCTATTGATCTCCAGAATAGAAGGACGCCTGGAGAATGAATATGAATGACAAATGCTGCTGTCATCAGCAAACGAGTAGACGGGGTTTGATGTCAATGATAGAAGGTCATTGATAAAAACAAGTAAGAGTGTTGTTTTCGGCCTAGCGGAAATCTAAATACCCTACACCCGAGTAACTGAAAAACTTATAATTTCGCCACTTAACAACTTTTGTATAAGTAAGCGAACCACGCCCATTTCGGGTAAATGTTTTTGTAATGTCTCTAGGTACTGCTAGATAGAATTACGAAGGTATTAATATTTTGAACCGTTTATGAGATATTGACAACTTTTGTATAAGTGGGCGGACCACGCCCATTTTCTGTACAAAAATTGGTTGTAACGAACCTTCTTGTCTTCTCCTAAGGCTTGGATTAGCTCGCCGGGACTCCAGGGTTCGATTACAAGACAAGATTATTTAGGTTCAATATCTTTATTCACCTTAGAAATATCTTATTCTAATATTTGTGTTTGGTTTGCTTGTAGTCGTACTAGAAATACAATAATATACTGTCGTCGGTACCTCTACGCGCTTTGCGCTTTATGCTGCTGGGTTGTTGATATCTCACCGCGTTTGTGAGATTACTGGTATTCTGCCGGATTATTGATGTCTCGCTGTTGCTGATTCCTCACTGGGTCTGTGGGATCACTGGTGTTCTGTTGACTTGCTGATATCTCACCGCGTTTGTGAGATCACTTGTGTTCTGCTGACTTGCTGATATCTCACTGCGTTTGTGAGATCACTGATTTTTTACTGACATGCTGATATCTCACTGCGTTTATGAGATCACACGTGTTCTGTTGACTCGCTGATATCTCACTGCGTGTGTGAGATCACTGGTGTTCCGCTGACTTGTTGATATCTCACTGCGTTTGTGAGATCACTGATGTTCTGCTGACTTGCTGATACCTCACTGCGTTTGTGAGCTCACTGATGTTTTACTGACATGCTGATATCTCACTGCGTTTATGAGATCACACGTGTTCTGTTGACTCGCTGATATCTCACTGCGTGTGTGAGATCACTGGTGTTCCGCTGACTTGTTGATATCTCACTGCGTTTGTGAGATCACTGATGTTCTGCTGACTTGCTGATACCTCACTGCGTTTGTGAGCTCACTGATGTTTTACTGACATGCTGATATCTCACTGCGTTTATGAGATCACACGTGTTCTGTTGACTTGCTGATATCTCACTGCGTGTGTGAGATCACTGGTGTCCCGCTGATTTGTTGATATCTCACTGCATTTGTGAGATCACTGATGTTCTGCTGACTTGCTGATACCTCACTGCGTTTGTGAGATCACTGATGTTTTACTGACATGCTGATATCTCACTGCGTTTATGAGATCACACGTGTTCTACTGACTTGCTGATATCTCACTACGTTTGTGAGACAGCTTGTGGTTACGCGTCTCTTTACGGGTAATTACAGGAGGGCATTTGAGCCACTACAACTGTGAATTCGACTCTTTACGAGCACTAACAGGAGGGCATTTGAGCCACTGCGACTGTGAATTCGTCCCTTTGTGAGTTTTAGCAGGAGGGCATTTGAGCCACTACGACTGCGAATTTAACAGGAGGGCATTTGAGCCACTGCGACTGTGAATTCAACTCTGCGAGTACTAACAGGAGGGCATTTGAGCCACTACAACTGTGAATTCGTCCCTTTGTGAGTTTTAGCAGGAGGGCATTTGAGCCACTACGACTGCGAATTTAACAGGAGGGCATTTGAGCCACTACGACTGTGAATTCAACTCTTTAAGGGTACTAACAGGAGGGCATTTGAGCCACTACAACTGTGAATTCGACCCTTTGTGAGTTTTAGCAGGAGGGCATTTGAGCCACTACGACTGCGAATTTAGCAGGAGGGCATTTGAGCCACTACGACTGTGAATTCAACTCTTTAAGGGTACTAACAGGAGGGCATTTGAGCCACTACAACTGTGAATTCGACCCTTTGTGAGTTTTAGCAGGAGGGCATTTGAGCCACTACGACTGCGAATTTAACAGGAGGGCATTTGAGCCACTACGACTGTGAATTCAACTCTTTAAGGGTACTAACAGGAAGGCATTTGAGCCACTACAACTGTGAATTCGACCCTTTGTGAGTTTTAGCAGGAGGGCATTTGAGCCACTACGACTGCGAATTTAACAGGAGGGCATTTGAGCCACTACGACTGTGAATTCAACTCTTTAAGGGTACTAACAGGAGGGCATTTGAGCCACTACGACTGTGAATTCGTACTGCGCGTTGCCTGCTTGATCACTTTTCACTACTTCACTCTTTAATTTTCTCGAGTACTGCCAAACTGACAGCACAACTGAACTGGCTGAACCACTGCTTTCACTGAACCGACTGAGCAATTGCACCGTGTGAACTTGTTGAACTTATGAAACGAGAATCAGACTGAGAACTGAACCGAAAGGTAGACTGCACTGAACAACCTCGAGTTCTGTTTTGCAGTCTGTTTTATACTCGTTGGCGTCCGTTTTCCAGAATGTTCGATTTTAACGGAGTGCGGTATTTCGTACTCCGTTAAGCAGTTTTCGTGCAAAAAAGTATTTTTTCCAAATAGCCGCTTTCCCAAGGTTAAGAAGTTCTACGGTCAGTGAACTTCACTGCCGTCTTCTTGCATACATTGTTTTTGCGGTATATAAACTGCAACAGTGGTTCACTCTAGATCAGCTGAGAGCTGATCTGTGTACTTACTGCACTCTCGGCACGAAACAGGTTATTAGTGCTCAACGCACTTTGATTGCTTGCTCTCCTCGCTGGAATCACTTGCATATAGCCGCTCTGACGCTCAGTTGCATTTGCATGTAACATGCACACCACGTCACTTTTGCTTTCTCTCCATTTCTCCGCTGAGCGTCGGTGTGTGGGCGTTTCTAAACGATCGTCTGTAGTAGTAGCGTAAATGCGTGTGCTTTCTGATGAGAACTGTTCTTGGGAACAGTTTTTAAGTCTGTTCGACTGCTTGTTATTTTTGTGCGCCAAATTTGCACAGCAAATTTGGGTCGTCACACTCCCCCTCTACTTCGGGGTAAAAGAAAAAAATATTTTTTTTTCCTTTTTTGTTTCCTCTCTTGTCTGCAATTTCTAATTAATTTTCAATGCGGTTCAAATTAATCCATTTAATAAATTCATATATAGCTTAATTCCTTGTGAAATAACGCCTTCCTTTCTTCCGGCGTGAAGTCGCCGAATTTCAAGTGCTCGCGACCTTGCGAATATGCTCGAGTCGTTTGTTTCTCGTCCGCCGGATGCGTAGCCTTCTGCTTATTTTTTATGTCTGCGCCACGGGTGTCCACCTGTGGCCTGTTGTAAGTCTGTCGCCGCGTTTGCGGATTCTGCCTGTGTTTTGCTTTCGGGTCGCTGTTGAATTCTTCGCTAGCTATTGCGATTCTTGCTGAAGCCGGTTTTCCCTTCCTGTAATCGGGTTCTGGCCGACACAATTTCCTTCTGCCTCCGCGTTTGTTTGTTTCTGCTCTTGATTTGGTTGGACCGTCAGCGTCTGCGGTTGGCGGGCTTCCTGTGCTCTGAATCAGACGTACGTTGCCAGAAACTCCCTCGGGTGTATGGTCACTTTGCGCTGCCGCCTGTTGGTACGCCTTGAGCTCGCTCACATGAGCCGTTTTAGGCCGGGTCTCACCTTCTTTCTGTAACCGCACGATCACTGGTGACACGAATCCGATTACCTGGTACGGGCCGTCGAATTTCGGAGACAATTTCGCCGCGAAGCTGTCGATTGCTTTCGACAGCGGGTGCTGTCGCACGAGTACTGATTGCCCAATTTCTGGTTTCCACTGTCGTCGTCGCAAGTTATAGTGGTGCGCCTGATCCTGCGTTGCCTTTTCCAAGTTTCTCACCACCAATTTGAAGACCTCTCTTAGATTTTCCCCCCTCTCTGAGGGCTGTATGGGTTCCTGACCGCTGCCTGGCGTTTGTTCGTCGTAGTAAGTTCCAGGAAGTCTTGGCTCTCGTCCTTGAGTGAGATATGCCGGGCTGTATCCCGTGGACTCGGATACGCTGCTATTAATGGCTAGCGTAATTTCTGGGAGCAGTTCGTCCCAGTTCCGATGCTTGTTGTCCAAAAGTTGTGCAATAATCGTTTTTATCGTTCTGTTGGTTCTCTCCGTGGGATTCTCCTGTGGTGTGTATGGAGCAGTATACTGTTGCTTCACACCCATGTACTGGAGGAAACGACGAAAACTGCGACTCGTAAACTGAGTCCCGTTATCCGTGACCAGAATCTTGGGTACCCCGAACCGGGCTAGAATTCGTTCTCGGAACGCTCGCTGCAAGTGTTCTGTTGAAGCTTTGCGTAGCGGTATCATTTCTGTCCCTTTTGAAAATTTGTCGAAGAATACGAGAAGCGTTGTGTTTCCGTGTGTAGAACGGGGTAGCGGACCCACAAAATCCGCGCAGAGTATCGCCCAAGGTTCTTCTGCCAATTGAGTGAGCATTTTCCCTGCAGCCTTTTGCTGATTCGGCTTGTAACGTTGACACGATTCACATTGCCGCACATATTTCCTCGCATCCTGGAACATCCCGGGCCAGTAATATTTACTTGTTAGCCGGCATATCGTCTTGCGGACTTCCCCGTGGCCAGCACACGGATGGTCGTGATTCTCTTTGAGAACTCGGCCTCTCATGGTCCTGGGCACGCACAATTTCCACGGCGTGCAGTCCTCGTCTCCAAGTCGATTTGGAATATGCCGGTACAAATTTCCATTCTCCAAGGTATAATCTGGGAACTTCTCCGGATTTTGTTCCACTTCTTTGACCTTTGCTTGTAACCACTTGCAGTGTTGCTCGCGTGTCCCTGCTGCTGTCACTCTGGCGACGGTTTCTTGCGGCTGTCGGGATAGTGCATCCGCGATTACATTCAGCTTCCCCTTCCGGTACTGGATTTCAAAGGAAAACTGTTGTAACTCCAAAGCCCATCTCGCTATTCTCCCGGATGGACTCTCAATAGAATTTAGCCCTTTCAGCGCCAGATGATCTGTGATTACGGTGAACCGGTATCCCTCAAGGTAAGCGCGCATCTTGCGAATACCCCACACTATGGCCAGGCATTCTTTTTCTGTTGCCGAGTAATTCTTTTCGGCCTTGTTAAGATGTCGGCTGGCGTACGTGATAACACGCTCCTGACCTTCCAGTTGTTGTGTGAGCACGGCTCCAAGTCCGAAGTCGCTCGCGTCCGTTTGCAGTTGGAATCTCTCGTTGAAATCTGGGCACGCCAGTATTGGTGCCTCTGTGAGTTTTTGTTTGAGGGTTTCAAACGCTTCTTGTTGCGCCTCGCCCCACTTCCAATGTTTCCCTTTACGTAGCAGCGTGGTCATTGGCTGGACGGTCTTCGCGAAATCTGGCACGAACCTGCGATACCATGAGGCAATGCCCAAGCATCTTCGCAATTCTTTGGTGGTGGTTGGCGGTTTCAAATTTTAAATCGCCGAAATTTTCTCCGGGTCTGTCTGGATGCCTTGCTCGCTTACCACATGACCCAGGTATTTAAGTTCTTTCTTAAAGAACTCGCATTTGTTCACGTTGAGTTTGAGATTTGCCTGTCTCAAACGCCGGAAAACCTCTCGAAGATTGTCGATGTGCTCTTCCGCGGACGAACCTGTGACAATTATGTCGTCCAGATAGGCGAAAGCTTTAGGCTCCAAATCGGGACCGATAACCTGGTCCCAGGCCCGCTGAAAAGTGGCCGGAGCCGAATGCAGCCCGAAAGGCATCACCCGCCACTGGAAAAGTCCTCTTCCAGGTACAGTAAACGCCGTGTATTGCTTACTGTCTTCTGCCATTGGAATCTGCCAGTACCCGCTCTTCAGATCCAGGCTACTGATATATTTCGCATCTCGCAACCGCTCCAGAATATGTTGAATCCTTGGAATGGGGTATGCATCCGGAATCGAGCGGGCGTTCAGCTGGCGATAATCCACGCATAATCTCCATTCACCCGACTTCTTTTTCACCAATACGATTGGTGCGCTGTAAGGACTGCTTGAAGGTTCTATGCAGCCTTTCTCGAGGAGTTCGTCGATCTCTTTGTCGATGACAGCCTGCATCGCCGGATTTCTGGGTAAATACCGTTGTTTTATAGAAAGCTCATCCCGCATCACTATTTTATGCTCCGTAATATTAGAGACGCCTTTCAGGGTTTCAAATTTCTTCAATTCCTCCTGAAGAAAACTCTCCATGTCCTCTGGTTGTCTAGGACCTGATTCTTGTGCTGATGTGCAAATGACTGCGCCATTCGCCTTCTCCTGTTTCTCCGTAGGGCCCAGAGACACGGTTTCGCCTCCGAAGGAGAGTGTCGCTCCTATCCCGCACAGAAAATCCATTCCGAGGAGCACGTCGTCTAGGACTTCCGTCAACACAAGAAAGGACAACTCGCATGTACCATTTCCCATAGCAACTTCTAGTGTGGTACATTCGGACACTTTTCTGGTTGTCCCGTCCGCCATGCGAATTTCCACCTTCGCTTTCTTAAACAGCCTCTTTCCCACCAGTCTTTCCGCGAGCGCCCTGCTCACGAAACTTCGCGTCGCTCCCGTGTCCACTGTCGCCTGTATTTGCTTGCCTCGGATGGACACCATGGCCACGATGCGCCGATTGTTAATCCGGAGGGGCTTTAATTTCTGCGAGAGATCCTCTGGCTGGGGCCCGCCTCCTCTCGCTTTCGGCGGGGTCCCAGGTCGTTTCTCTGTCTCTGTCTGCAACAGTCAATGGTTCTGGTTCCTTCTCTGCCACACTCCCAGCAGAAAATCACGACCGGGTTTCGGCAATCGCGGCGCATGTGACCTTCCTGCCTGCAGCGTCCGCATGCCGTTTTCGGGTTGAAAGGCCTTGAGACCGCCTGGATCACCGCATGGTTGCGTTCAGATGGCCACTGCCTTGAGGCTACTGACCGCGTCTGGTATTCTTCTGAAGACTCGTCTGTCTTGGCGAATCGCAAGCACTCGAAATCCTCCGCCAACGAGAGCAACTCCTTCAGCTCCCGGAAATCTTGTCTTTTTATATAAAACTGGTACTCAAACGCAGAGTTTTTGTATATCCTCTCCAGCTTTTCTTTCTCTGTGCACCTGCTATGTCTCATTAGATTTTGCAGGCTAATGACGTAGTCCCTGAACTTCTCGTTTGCGCGCTGTTGTCGACTGCGAATGTCGTCGTCGGGTCTTTCAAAGAAACGACTAGGTAGGAAGAAGTCCAGGAAGTCTTGCTTAAAAGCCTCCCATGACCGCCAATGATTATTGTTATTTCGATACCAGAGCAAGGCTTTGTCTTCCAGCAACTCTGGCATCGCGCGTGGCAACAGATTGCTGTCGATGCCATACGTCTCGGCCAGCTCCTCCATCCGCTCTACGAAGGCCAAAGGGTCGACACCGCCATCATACCTCACGGACCATTCTCTCACCTTGTCAATAACATCGGGGTACGAATGTCGCTCGACTCTTTCCAACAGGTTACTGTCCGTCACCCGCGTGGTGTTTACGCTCACTCGGCCACTCCTGCTGCGTTCTCTCGTCGGAACATCCATCATTAGCACTTTCGGCAGGTCACTGGGTTCCGGTGTTGTGCGACCGTCTTCCGCTTCATACGCCCTCAACCTTCGTTCCACGCTCTCCGCGTGGTTTCCTTCATTGACGAACTCGACAAGTCTTTTCCTCATGTCATTGAGAGTTCCTTCGGCGACGAGTCCAAACTCAGACAAGCACTGAGCCAGCGATTCTTTATTTAGCCGGTATAACCATCCTGTTCGGTATGTTTTGGTCCCAGTCGGCTCCATGATAAGTTTTAATTTATTATATTATATATATTTCTAGTCGAGTCTTAGCTATTGGTGAATATGATATTGTCCCTGCTCGGGCGCCACTTGTAACGAACCTTCTTGTCTTCTCCTAAGGCTTGGATTAGCTCGCCGGGACTCCAGGGTTCGATTACAAGACAAGATTATTTAGGTTCAATATCTTTATTCACCTTAGAAATATCTTATTCTAATATTTGTGTTTGGTTTGCTTGTAGTCGTACTAGAAATACAATAATATACTGTCGTCGGTACCTCTACGCGCTTTGCGCTTTATGCTGCTGGGTTGTTGATATCTCACCGCGTTTGTGAGATTACTGGTATTCTGCCGGATTATTGATGTCTCGCTGTTGCTGATTCCTCACTGGGTCTGTGGGATCACTGGTGTTCTGTTGACTTGCTGATATCTCACCGCGTTTGTGAGATCACTTGTGCTCTGCTGACTTGCTGATATCTCACTGCGTTTGTGAGATCACTGATGTTTTACTGACATGCTGATATCTCACTGCGTTTATGAGATCACACGTGTTCTGTTGACTCGCTGATATCTCACTGCGTGTGTGAGATCACTGGTGTTCCGCTGACTTGTTGATATCTCACTGCGTTTGTGAGATCACTGATGTTCTGCTGACTTGCTGATACCTCACTGCGTTTGTGAGCTCACTGATGTTTTACTGACATGCTGATATCTCACTGCGTTTATGAGATCACACGTGTTCTGTTGACTCGCTGATATCTCACTGCGTGTGTGAGATCACTGGTGTTCCGCTGACTTGTTGATATCTCACTGCGTTTGTGAGATCACTGATGTTCTGCTGACTTGCTGATACCTCACTGCGTTTGTGAGCTCACTGATGTTTTACTGACATGCTGATATCTCACTGCGTTTATGAGATCACACGTGTTCTGTTGACTTGCTGATATCTCACTGCGTGTGTGAGATCACTGGTGTCCCGCTGATTTGTTGATATCTCACTGCATTTGTGAGATCACTGATGTTCTGCTGACTTGCTGATACCTCACTGCGTTTGTGAGATCACTGATGTTTTACTGACATGCTGATATCTCACTGCGTTTATGAGATCACACGTGTTCTACTGACTTGCTGATATCTCACTACGTTTGTGAGACAGCTTGTGGTTACGCGTCTCTTTACGGGTAATTACAGGAGGGCATTTGAGCCACTACAACTGTGAATTCGACTCTTTACGAGCACTAACAGGAGGGCATTTGAGCCACTGCGACTGTGAATTCGTCCCTTTGTGAGTTTTAGCAGGAGGGCATTTGAGCCACTACGACTGCGAATTTAACAGGAGGGCATTTGAGCCACTGCGACTGTGAATTCAACTCTGCGAGTACTAACAGGAGGGCATTTGAGCCACTACAACTGTGAATTCGTCCCTTTGTGAGTTTTAGCAGGAGGGCATTTGAGCCACTACGACTGCGAATTTAACAGGAGGGCATTTGAGCCACTACGACTGTGAATTCAACTCTTTAAGGGTACTAACAGGAAGGCATTTGAGCCACTACAACTGTGAATTCGACCCTTTGTGAGTTTTAGCAGGAGGGCATTTGAGCCACTACGACTGCGAATTTAACAGGAGGGCATTTGAGCCACTACGACTGTGAATTCAACTCTTTAAGGGTACTAACAGGAGGGCATTTGAGCCACTACGACTATGAATTCGTACTGCGCGTTGCCTGCTTGATCACTTTTCACTACTTCACTCTTTAATTTTCTCGAGTACCGCCAAACTGACAGCACAACTGAACTGGCTGAACCACTGCTTTCACTGAACCGACTGAGCAATTGCACCGTGTGAACTTGTTGAACTTATGAAACGAGAATCAGACTGAGAACTGAACCGAAAGGTAGACTGCACTGAACAACCTCGAGTTCTGTTTTGCAGTCTGTTTTATACTCGTTGGCGTCCGTTTTCCAGAATGTTCGATTTTAACGGAGTGCGGTATTTCGTACTCCGTTAAGCAGTTTTCGTGCAAAAAAGTATTTTTTCCAAATAGCCGCTTTCCCAAGGTTAAGAAGTTCTACGGTCAGTGAACTTCACTGCCGTCTTCTTGCATACATTGTTTTTGCGGTATATAAACTGCAACAGTGGTTCACTCTAGATCAGCTGAGAGCTGATCTGTGTACTTACTGCACTCTCGGCACGAAACAGGTTATTAGTGCTCAGCGCACTTTGATTGCTTGCTCTCCTCGCTGGAATCACTTGCATATAGCCGCTCTGACGCTCAGTTGCATTTGCATGTAACATGCACACCACGTCACTTTTGCTTTCTCTCCATTTCTCCGCTGAGCGTCGGTGTGTGGGCGTTTCTAAACGATCGTCTGTAGTAGTAGCGTAAATGCGTGTGCTTTCTGATGAGAACTGTTCTTGGGAACAGTTTTTAAGTCTGTTCGACTGCTTGTTATTTTTGTGCGCCAAATTTGCACAGCAAATTTGGGTCGTCACATGGTAATACGTGTAGATACCTCGTGATATAATTTCGTATTAATATCTTATATAGTTTACAAGATATTGACAACTTTTGTATGAGTGGGCGTGGCACTCCCATTTTTGGCGAGCTTATTGTTAATGCTTCCACATATATCCCGATAAAATTACATATCAATATCTTATACCGTTCATTATATATTGCCAACTTTGTTATCAGTGGGCGTGGCACGCCCATTTCTTTCAAACATTTTAGTAATGACGCTATATGTTCCGGAATAAAATTATACCTTAATATCTCACACGGTTTATGAAATATTCAGATTTTAAAATTTTTTGAAACGAGGTGCCTTTATATTCCATTAGTAAAGTAGGCGTGGCTGCTTACCGATTTCGACCATTTTCAATCCCAAACAGTCCTATATACCAAACAATATTTGTGCCAAATTTCATGGCGATATCTCTTTTCGTTCTCCCGTAATCGTGAGTTAAACAGACAGACAGACAGACAGACAGACAGACAGACAGACAGACAGACAGACAGACAGACGGATGGACAGGGATAAATCGATTCAGGAGGTGACGCTGAGCAAGAATATATATACCTTTCTATATCTATCTCGTCTCCTTCTCTGCGTTACAAACGGAAGAACAAAGTGAATATACACTACTCCCTTCGGGTGTAGGGTATAATGAGAAAAAGGGTTGGAGACAAGACCGAACCCTGCGGAACTCCAGCATTAATGGGGTGCTCTTCGGAAGCAAAGCCGTCTATCACAACCCGAATAGAACGGCCGCTGAGGAAACTCGATATCCATCGAGCGAATGTGTTATCGACACCATAAGCAGCCAGTTTAGCAACGAGTGCTTTATGCCGCACCCGGTCAAATGCCTTGGAGATATCCAAAGCAACAACCTTACTCTCACCGAATTGGTGAACACAACTGTTCCACCGCTGAACACCATCACTGAACACCGTGAGGAACACCATCAAATCGCCTGTGGAGCGGTGAGCACGGAAACCGTACTGGCGATCACTGACCAATTGGTTTTTCTCCAGATATCTCATCAGGTTAAAATTTACAACGCTCTCCATAAGTTTGGAGAGCATTGAACAGATTGCTATGGGCCGGTAATTGGCAGGATTCGTAGATTACGCAATGGGCGAGCCAGTGTTGAGGCACACCTTCTCAACACGTGGGCTGAAATGCCATCCGGTCCCGAGGATTTATTGACGTTGAGGTTTACAAACACTCTTTTAACAACCCGCGTTCGAAAGTGCATCTGAGGCATGATATGAGACACACCATCGATCACGGGTAGTAGTTGGCTACTCTCAGGAAGAGAGCAGTTTTTAGCAAAATTGGCCTTTACAACCGAGTGAGTGAAGATCTGATCATCCTTGAGGAGAGTTGGAATAGACGATCGCGTCTGATTCTTCACTCTCCCCACGAACGACCAAAAGTTCTAGTAAGAACTTTGGTATTCAAGAACTCTGCGTCTAAGGCGCTGTTCTTAGAGAACTTTTTTCGCGCTATAGAGTGGCATTGCACCTATTTCTGGCCTGATTGCGCAGCAATTTAGTATCAGCAGTTTTGTTTAAGAGCCAATTCCTAAATGCTTCATCTTTAGACCTGACTGCTTGTCTGCAAGTCGCATTAAACCAGGAATGGTCTTTTGGTTTAATGGAAAATCTTTTATTGGGTATGAAAGACCTCATACCAAATAAAATTATATTTTCTACCAATTTTGCTGCAGCATTTATGTTTCTATCCCTGAAACACAATTGCCAATTGAAACGGCTGAAAAAGGAGTTCAGCGCGACCCAATTAGCCTCCTCATAAAGCCAAACTGTCCGCTTCGGAGCTGGCTGATGAGCGGATTGAAGACTAGAGTATGGGAAGGTAGCAGAAATTGTAGCGTGGTCCGAATTACCAAGAGGTGCAAGAACATTCACATCATACTTTCTGTGATGTGAAGTTAGAAAAAGTTCCAGAATATTTTAGTTATGCCCATCAACGCAGGGAAAGTGCGTTAGCTCTTTCACTAATTGAGTCAAATTATTAGACTCAGCAAATAACTCAACATACAAACCCTCAGGTGTTGTGTGACTCGAATGACGTAGCGAATTGGAATTATGAACATTGAAATCACCAGCAACAACAATTTCACTGTTCGGATACGATTCCAGGATTTCAGAAATCGAATCAGAGAGACCGTCCAGTTTATCAAAGGTTGGCAGAATCTCTAGACCCGGGCTTTTATAAATGAACCAGAAGTGCATGATGTGCGACTGGATTTTGAACTTAACCCAGATGGAGCTAAATTCGGCACCCTCAGACACCTGAGTCTCACCTGATGCCATTATATGCGGTTGGTGACTAGAAACATACGCATAGACCGCGAAGAAATTCGCCCTCAAGCCACGCACATTTGTGGAGTCTATACGAAATTTTGTCATCGCCACCCACTGTAAAGAGGTATAAAGTCAGCTGCACAAGCGGTCAAGCCTACACCGCAGGCAAATCTTCACGCTTCAGCCCACGGTGCACTCACAGCCGCCTGTACACCTAACGGGACCAGGAAGAAGGAGGAGGAGAAGAAAGAAACGAAATGCTGAGCTTTACTGCGGAGAGCATAAAACAGCCCTTCGCTTGGTTCTCTGCATTCCGTTTGATTGTCTATTTTTATTATTTGGTTATGTTTTATGTAGTTATTCTTTTTGTGAATTTATTAATGTTTATTGTTATCTTTAATTCACAGTGTTACAATCCAATTCTATTGCACGCAAAGAACTTTTTGTGCTTTGTGCAGATATTTGTTTATATCTGTTTATGTGTTTTCCCGCGAGCACACTGAACACTGCGGTGGGTAGCAGCATCCACCCTCGTCCGCGGTCACGACACTACTCCAGTTTGGACCCAATAAGTTCCATCTACTGGTGATAATTCCAGCAGGTCCAATGTTCTCGAAATATGCACCCGTAGTCGTATCAATAGGTTGAATGGTTATTGAAGAGGCATACGCGACGTGTAAAAACAGACATAATAGGACTGTCAGGAGAGTTGCGCCTTTAGTCCGTTTGACCCTTTTAGAAGTCGAAGGTGATTCTTCGATCTCTCGGTCATTCTGTGAAGATCGTGAATTCGTGTTCCTTTTGCTTGTGCTGGCTACTTTTTCGTGCGGTGAAGTAGGCCATCTGCTCTAATTGTGCTTGCGGGTGTGTTATTCTCTGCAAGGAGCGGTGCCAATCGATGAATAGCTCTTTCAAAATTACTTTTTTTGTTCTCACGTCCGCGACGCGAACAACATTATCGGGACCCGGATAGACTTTAACAATTCTTCCTATTGGCCCTGTTAGAGGGGGCATCATATCTTCCTTGATGATTACTATGGTTCCAGGTGTAACATTTTGACTGAGTTCGTTCTATTTATTTCTGCTTTGAAGTTCGGTGTGATTTTCCTGTGACCACCGTCGCCAAAGTTCTTGTTTCATATGGGATACTAATTTCCATCTTGTCAACAGCGAAATTTTTTGGATGAGGCAGTAGCATCTGTTTGCGCTGTTAACGCTTCTGTAATAAGAAAATGTCCAGGTGTCAGACAACTTAAATCTTTCGGATCGTTTGAGACTGGAATCAGTGGTCGTGAGTTGAGTATGGCTTCAATTTCTAACTCTTCATAAGTTAATGACGCATTTGAGGCTCCTCTTACGAACAACTGTTCTCTTACCGCGGTTTCCCATAGTTCCCTTGTTACTGCAGATATTCTTTATTGCCGTTCTTGCCTTGTCTTAGTAAATAACGTTGGAATTTTCTTCAAGTCTGTTTTTCGCTCCAACGAAATTGATTGCATTGTCACAATATAAATTGCTACAGTGACCTTGCCGCCCAATGAACCGTTTTAAACATGCCAGAAAGGCATCCTTAGTGAGATCACTTGCTAGTTCAATATGGACAGTCTTTGTTCTGAAGCAGCAAAATATAGCAATATAAGCCTTGTGTAGCCTTTTTCCTCGGAGTTTGAAGTGTATCCAGAAGGGTCTGGCAAAGTCCACTCTTGCATTGATGAATGGTCGTGCTGGTTTAGTCCTTGCAGCTGGAAGGCCTCCCATTACTTGTTTGAATAACTGTGACCTTGCTCGAATGCATCTATGTTGCCATGAATGTTGCTTGGCCAATCTTTCAGTGATCAGATTGACTTGTCAGCCGGAATCCAGCAAGGTTCGGCATTCCACCATTCTACCATTTCCTGCCTTGATTTTAACGCAGGCCGTGTTGAGTAGCACATATCCCCTTTTCGGCTTTGAGGACGTGGCCAATGTGACTGTTGATGGTGTCGTCGTAGTGGTCTTTCTTGGTTCTTTATTACAGGTACTTATAGATGTTAAGCTTCTGCAGCTGTCTATTGACATATGCATTGATTTGGAGTGTGGTTTTGTTTTAGGCAATTGAAGCATATGTTATTTGTTTTCACACTTTCACTCCTTCATTGATGGGCAATCGTTAAAATTGTGGGCAAGCGAACAGTGGATGCACCAAAGTCAAAGTTTTGCCCCTTTCCTTCTGGCCAATCGCTTCCAAGGACTGGAATCGCACTTCCAGTGATGTTAACAGCTGCTCTATCGAAGGAAGCTCTCGTAGCTTTTGCAAAGATTTCTCGGTCCAACCTTTTGATGAGAAGATGAACAAGCAGTGGACCTCAAGAATCAGTAGCGATGACAATGTTGGCTAAAGCAGCTAACGATTCCTTGGTGGTGTCATTAAATGCCTTTATTGCGGCAACCGACGGCTCCGTATGCTTGGATTGCCCCAACACCTTATCGAGTAAGCTAGTGGTGAGGAGACGCACGTTGTTGTATCGGTCTTTCAATGTGTCCCAGGCCGTTTAGTAGTTTTCCTCCGTCAATGTCAAATGTCTGACAAGTTTTTCTGCTTCGCCAGTCAAATTGGTTTTCAGATACCACAGGAGTATCTGAAAACCAATACTGTAGGTCCAGTGGGTCTTGCACGCGTACGTCGCAAGCAAAGCAAAACGCGGCAAGACCAGTGTTATGCCTTTATCTTGCCGCGCTTCAGTCCACGGTGCACTCACAGCCGCCTGCACACCTAACGGGACCAGGAAGAAGGAAGAGGAGTGAAAACAAACGAAATGCTGAGCTTTACTGCGGAGAGCATAAATAAGCCCCTCGCTTGGTTCTCTGCATTCCCTTTGATAGACTTTTTTGATGTTATATATATATATTAAAATTATTTGTGATATTTATGTTTGTTGAATTTCCATTTTGTGGATTCTTATGGATTTTTGCGCTGAGTGTTTTGGTTTTCTATTGTATTGTTGTGGTTGGACGTGGTTGGTTTATTTTTCTATTTCTATACCGCGAGCACTGTTTGTAAAAAATTGCATTGCGGTGGGCAGCGGTATCCACCTTCGACAACGGTCGCGACGCTACTGTGTATATGTAAATAAATTTTCTGGTATAAAAAGATTGTTTTGTGTGTGTTTTCATTTCATTAGTTAATCAACATTCAAGATGTCAATAACTCTTACTTTAAGTCAATGGTTTCCAACCTGTGGGGCGCGCCCACCCAGGGGGTGCGAGACTGATGCAATATAATAAATATATTATATTTTTACATAATATTGTATATTATGTTGTAGCCCATTAAATAAAATATAATATCAGTTGAGTATTTATGAAATTTGATTTCTATATAAATTAACGGGATGCAACAATTTGTTTTTTAAAGGGGCGCGCCAATTTTTTTTTTTAAAGGGGGCGCCGGTACGAAAAGGTTGGAAACCACTGCTTTAAGTGGAAACAAATTCATTTTATCAGCTGAGTGAATTCATACCAGAAAGGGGGCAGTCCCATGCGTGCAAAACGCAGCGACAACCCCAAACTTAAAATTGTGTGTAGTTTACGCGGTTATTTGCGCGGTTATGTGAAGAAAATGACGAGAACTTTCATCAATTACTCCTTCACACTTAAGTACGATGGCTGTCGAAAGGCAGATGTTTATCAACTTTTTTGCTCTTTTTGACACTGTTTTAGAGTTTTTGGATGCTAAAGATCCATTATTAAAACAAAATTTAATGAAGTGGAAAGCAGACATTGCCTATTTAACAGATTTGTTTGCTAAATTTAATGACGTTACCTTGCAGTTACAAGGAGACAGCCTAAATTTGATTAAAACAAAGTCCATAATATCAGCATTTCTTGTCAGAATTAAGCTAATGAAGCAAAATATTGGACGGCGCGAATTTTCTCCGTTTCCCAATTTGTCACAGACAAACTACCAGGAAGATGACATTTCAACCTACGTTCAACATTTAAATGCCCTATATTCAGATTTTGAAACTAGGTTTGAGGATTTTTTGACTATTGTAATACCACATTGGATAATCAACCCATATGGTGACATTGAAGAAACGGATGTCATATTTCAAGAGGAACTGATCGGAATAAACACTAATGAAGAACTCAAAGTACAGTTCAGAAACGGATATCATCCATTCTGGCTTCAAAAAGATATTCCTCTTACTTATCCCATTTTATGGAATATCGCAAGAAAGTTTTTAATTGCTTTTCCTTCCTCATACCTAGTGGAAAAGGGTTTCAGCGCGGTTGTCGATCTCCTAACAAAAACAAAAGAAACAGACTCGACATCACTAACCGAGGAGATTTGAGATTAAACATAACTAAATTTATGCCAAATATTGAAAAATTATTATTAAAGCATCTGGTTCATTCCTCCCACTAAAAGCATTTATTTCTTACTTAGTTATTTATGTAACAGATAATAAATTTTTTACATTTTGAAATCAATTAATAAATATATAAAACTTAACATGTGTTTTTTTAAGTTCTTCACAATACACTTCACAACAGTAAGAAATTTAAATCTTTCAAAGTGAGTAGCACCTCTATTGGACGGACGTGGCTATATGGTATAGCTGTCAAAAACGCGTTTGAAGTTGAGTATAGTATAGTGTTTTGAAGGCGTCAATTGTTGAGCGTTTCAATAGGACACTAAAGCAGATGATGTGGAAGGAATTTAGTTACCATGGATCATATCGATGGATTGACAATTATAAAAACTTGATCGACAAATACAATAAGAAAAAGAATAGAATGATAAGTATGGCTCCCATTGATGTGAAACCGTCTAATGAAAGGTTGTTATTAAAGACCGCGTACAATAATCTGAAAATATTTACAAAGTCAAAGTTTCGCATAGGAGATTATGTTCGCATCAGTAAACATAAACATGTATTCGAAAAAGGCTATACGCCGGATTGGACGACAGAGATTTTTAAAATTAAAAATATAAGAATTACAAACCCAACAACGTTTGAAGACTACCAGGGAAATACAACTAGAGGAGGATTCTACGAAACTGAACTACTGAAAACAAAATACCCCAACGCCTACCTCGTGGAGAAAGTTCTTAAAACAAGAAGAATCAAAGTTTTCGTCAAGTGGCTAGGATTTTCGAATGAACATAATTCTTGGATCGATAGTAATGAAATTTTTTAAAATATATGTAAATAAATTTTATGATATAAAAAGATTGTTTTGTTTGTTTTCATTTCATTAGTTAATCAATATTCAAGATGTCAATGACTCTTACTTTAAGTGGAAACAAATGCATTTTATCAGCTGATTACTTTCCACCTATAGATTTAGTTAATAAGTACGTGTGTAGTCTGGTCGAATGTCATAGTTACAACACTATACCAAACGTCGACTATGAAAATAATTTATTTCATATTGGAGACCATACAATTGAAATTCCTGTCGGTTCATATGAGCTTGATGATATTGCCGAGTACATTCAAAGTAGATATTTAAGTATAGAGTCACATGAAAAGCTGCATGAGAAATTGGAAATAGCAGCCAACCCTAATACACTGCAAGCTATCGTAGGATCCAGTAAACATGACATTTTCTTTAATAAAGATCGAAGCATTTGCTCGACCTTAAGGATTCAGTAAAAGAATATTGGAAGCAGGAAAACTACATACATCGGACTTGCCTGTGCATATAACAAACATCAATGCAATACACATTGAGTGTGACATATTTACCGGTTCATATATTAATAATCCACCGGCGCATACAATACATATGTTTGCACTGAATGTCAGTCCTGGGTATAAAATAGATGAGATTCCGAAAAATGTTGTCTATTTACCATTAAACACCAGACAGATAAGTTCGATTACAGTAAAAATTGTTGATAAAAGCGGTAACCTAATTAATTTTTGTGGAGAAACTATAACCCTCAGACTACATTTAAAAGCACAAGAATAATGATTCTACCCTACAAATTGGACTAACAAGGTTGCAGAAGCCGCAGACAACTCTTGACAGTATACAACGTAAACAGCTGACGTTTGTAAATAAAGAGTTTTTAACATCTTTGGGTTTCAAACTAAAGAAAAACTAAATTAAAATTAATCAAATACTTGATGTTATACAAAAACCACTGTATGATGGTAGTATCATTAAAAAGGAATACCATAGCTACTCACCGTATTTACAATCATATAAAAGCAACGATGAGATAAGGATAGCCATTCAAAATCAAGATCTATTTGTTTTACCCAGTGAAAGTATAATTTATATTGAAGGTATGGTCACCTTGGAGAATGGAAATGTAATGTAACTTCCAATGCAAAATTAAAAAATAACTGTATGACATTCTTGTTTGATGAAATTCGCTATGAGATTAATGGATTGGAAATTGATCGTACCCGTCACTTGGGTGTAACTACAACAGTGAAAAATTATGTCTCTTTGAATCCGACCGAAAGTAATATACTGAAAAATGCTGATTGGTTTTCGAAGAATGAACTTGAAATAAAGGATGGATATTTTAATTTTTGTATACCACTAAAAATGCTACTGGGATTTGCTGAAGACTTTAGTAAAATAATCGTAAATGCTAAATATGAACTTGTACTACTACTTTCGAATTCTGATGAAAATGTTGTTTATTCAAGCGTTGCAAACGAAAAATTAACACTGAGTATAACTAATATTATGTGTTATTCCGCATGTACAATTAGCTGATTTTGCAAAACTACAACTCTTCCAAATAATCCAAAGCGGTTAACCTATATCAATAGCATTCCGCAGTTGGAATTGTCATTTCAATCCGCTACTTATTCAAGGAACCGTATGATCTCAACCTGAATTTTGATCGTAATCGTTATGCTCTGCAGTATGATATGAACACAAAATTTCAATAAAGCTATTTTACTCGTGAATCTCAACCTCTGCTGCTGCCTGAAGATTTCAAAGGTACTGCACCGATAATTGTGGTGGATGTTAGTCATCAAAACGAAGCTATTAAAAGTGGACCAATTGATATTAGAATTGAATTTAAGACATTTTGTCCTTTTGTGGCTTTTCTCAAATAAACTCTGTACGCAACTTTAATAATCTGTTGTGGTTACGTCCTGAAAATGATGATCCTCCCAAAGAAAAGACCGGAGTGCCTTCTAGTGTTCTTTTATTTTAAAATATGCAGCGGCGGTCTGCACGCTGTGGGCCCACTAACAGAACTCTACTTTAAAACATTAAATCATTTCTACTTAAGCCCGGTCGACGTAGCCGCTGGCGAAACTAAAGTGGACCGGTATGTCGCAATTCCACTATTTTGCAATATTAAATTCTTAATATTAATATTTGCAAATATCAACGTCGGCAGAATTAAATTGGGAACGATTTAATTCCTCCGCTTTGCTCTTTACTCTTTGTTTTAACTAGTTTTATTTATCCGAAATCTGCTTGGTTTGAGCTCGAGAAAAGCTATTTGGCGGCAGTCAGCTTCCACACTTGCACCATGCAGACTGTGCTGGTTGCTAACATGGCTTTCAAGAGCTTTGCCCGGTACTTATAATTAGTTTCCACACTTGCTACCATGCAGAGTGCTGGTTGTTAGCTTGGCTTTCGAGCTTCCCAAACAAAATGCTTGGCTTGCACTAAAGGCTGAACTTGACCTTGAATCACTAACTGAGTTATTAACAAGTTCCAATGTTCTTTCTTCACCTAGGAAAAGAAAAAATTTATGTCGTGAAGCGATATTAAGTTTTTCTGTACAATATGATACAGGAGTGGTTTATTTTAATTCTCTAATATTATCCAACTTAACTCTACCTTAAGTTCTACCTTAGTGTAGAACTTCCTCGTTGTTCATGTCAACCAGTGTGTTGTGGGTTTTGTGTGTGTAGTCACGCAGCTCCTTGACTTGTTTCCATGTACTCTCTAAGCTGTACCAACCGCTGTACCTATTGCAATTGTTGACCTTGGTTCCTCGATGTTGCTGTTCCACTTGGCGAACCAACAGCACCATGGACTCTGGCCGTGAAATATTCCGTGCACCATTACCAGGTCTAATCTAAACAAGAAATCTAATTAGATTCGACAGCTGCGATCAATCCGCCTTCTGTAACGACTGTTTGAACGGAATTTGTGTACAAAAATGCAATTCAGCGGCATTCAAATTTTAGAGTTTCCGCAAAAGACGCGAATGACATTTCTGGATCAAGTCGGCAGCATATCAACGACATTCGAGCCTTGGAGTTTTTGTCGCCGTTGTTGTTGCTGCTTGCTCGCCGTTGTTATGGTTGTTGTTTGTAGCTGCTTGCTCGATGCTATTATGGTTCTGTGTCTTAATTCTATTTATTGGTATAATGCTACAAATTAGCAGGTACATATTGTAATATTGAATTTTAATTATCTTTAATACAAATTTTCAATTTAAATCTATACAATTTATTTAATAGTAGTTTCATTAAATATAAGTTTCTAATAATAAATCTACTTGAAAATTCCATAATGATATTACACATTATTTTTCAATTTAATTACAATATAATTTTGTTTTTCTCTTTCTCATTTAGACGTCGTTTTAATAAGCAAATTTTCTTGCTTGCTGAAACGATTTTTCTTTTTCTTTCCTTTTTAAAAAATTCTACCGTTTACGTAATTAAACGGTCGCAATTAAACGCGTCGCAAGCATAATGTGCTTGCGGAGTGCAATGCTCGTAAAATGGCTTGAAACAAATCTTCCTCAGGTTTTTTTTTAGGTTTCGAAGTTCTTTGGTTTTCAAAAACCTGGGACGTTGCTGTTTTGATAATTTGTACCCTTTCTTGTACAAATGTTGTAGTTTGCGTTTAAGTAAGCAAGTGTTTGCTTATTGAATCGCACGTAGCTAAAAGTTAGTGGTTAGTTTAAATTAGTTGTGTTAGTAAATTTTTCCTTTTTTTTGGTTTAGTCTTTCTTCTGTTTTTTTTAAATTAACCTTTTTTTATATTCTATTCCTCTTTTTTTTCTTTTTTTTTATTCTACATCTTTTTATCTTTCTGTATTTTTTTCTTTTTCTTTTTATTTTATTTGAATATTAATTCTTGTAACATTTTTATGTTTTGGTTTTTTTTTGTATATTGTATATATTTTTTTTTATTCTTTTCAACAGTTAGGGTTAGTGTGTGAGTAGGGTTTTCGAATCGTTGGACATTGTTTTAAGTCATCTTTGGCAATGTCATATCCGTTGAATTGGTGAGGATTGCGTTCTTCTCGGACCAATTTCGTATCAACGTAAATTTCAATATTCGTAAAGTTGAATTCGGCTATCCTAAATTAGCTAAGAGTCAACTAGAAAATATTTATTACATATAGAGTAAGATGAATGAAATAATCTAAAATGGAACTGGATTACCTTTACCTCGCGTCCAATATGTCTCACGGATTGAGTCTTCTGAATATGTATTGTGTAATGTAATGTGTTCTTTTGAATATGTATTCACATATTAGCTATTTTTCCTATTTCCCCATTGTTTCGACTAAATTGATATAGCCGAAAAATGTGTTTAGACTCTTACTGACAAATTTTGATATTTCATTTATTTTATTAATTTATTCTCATTAATTTTATTATTATTATAGCTTTACTAAATTTTTTTGTCATTAATTCTACTAACGCAAGACCCATAATATATATAATTTTTATTCAAAGTTTTTTTTCTTCTAATTTTTTTTAATGAAGTTTTAGTTTCATACAAATTAAAAATACAATTTTTGGACCTTTTCCGATCGATCATATTTTCTTATTTACTATTATATAATTTCAATAAGTTATTGTGGAAAGGTTTTTCCCTTTCCTTAATATTTAAAACTGTCGTAATTGGACTTTTATGTTTTGCTACCTTATTCGGCCCTATCCATATTGGAAAAACTTATTTTTCCTAGTTTGATTCTTAACCAATACACTATCTCCGATCTTAAATTCTACTAAATTTAACTTAGCATCATATTGCTCCCTTGCTATTTGCTTGGCCCTATTTTGATTTTTTCTCACTATTTCGTGAGCTCTTTTTATTTGAAATTTTAATACTTTATTAGGATCTTCCGCATTATATACCGGACTACACTTTCTTTTTAAGTTAGTCGGCATCTCTGTATCGAATCCAAATAAAATACGGAGGATTTATTGACGTTGAGGTTTACAAACACTCTTTTAACAGCCCGCGTTCGAAACTGCATCTGAGGCATAATATGAGACACACCATCGATCACGGGTAGTAGTTGGCTACTCTCAGGAAGAGAGAAGTTTTCAGCAAAATTGGCCTTTACAACCGAGTGAGTGAAGATCTGATCATCCTGGAGGAGAGTTGGAATAGACGATCGCGTCTGATTCTTCACCCTCCCCACGAACGACCAAAAGTTCTTACTACCTGTTACCGCCAACTGCCGCTTGCCAGAGGTGCTCCCTCATCGATCGGTAGGGTGTCAGGAGTGAGCACTCCAGTCTCTCTCCTGTCAGCCTGCTGGTCATGAGGGGCGCCTCTCCCGTGAGCGTAAGCCCGGCTGCGGGCTCTCTCCGCGGCAACTGGCGCAAATTGACCGGCCTCCAGCGATCGTCGCTGGACCCACACACTTACTTACTCAAAAGCCTCTGACGCGTGCTGAGTGTTAGTCATCGGAAAGTTTATGATTTATACATGTTCAGAAGCCAAATATTTTAATATTGTTATTGATAATTTGTAAAAATTGTGAGGACGAAAATAGAAAGAAGTGATTTTCAAATATAAACTGTGATTTCAAACAAACATTTTTGGTCCTTTTGCCGGATTTATGCTCGGAGACCACCCAAGCCGTTAACGAAAAACACTACCCTTATGGTATTGAAGAACTCTACGCCTAAGGCGCTGCTCGTAGAGAGCTCTTTCGCGCTTTAGAGTGGCATTGCACCTATTTCTGGCCTGATTGCGCAGCAGTTTAGTATCAGCAGTTTTGTTTAAACGCCAATTCCTAAATGCTTTCTCTTTTGACCTGACTGCTTGTCTGCAAGTCGCATTAAACCAGGAATGGTCTTTTGTTTTAATGGAAATTCTTTTATTGGGTATGAAAGACCTCATACCAAATAAAATTCTATTTTCTACCAATTTTGCTGCAGCATTTATGTTTCTATCCCTGAAACACAATTGCCTATTGAAACGGCTGAAAAAGGAGTTCAGCGCATCCCAATTAGCCTTCTCATAAAGCCACACTGTCCGCTTCGGAGCTGGCTGTTGAGCGGATTGAAGACTAGAATATGGGAAGGTAGCAGAAATTGTAGCGTGGTCCGAAGTGCAGGATGTGCGACTGGATTTTGAACTTAACCCACATGGAGCTAAATTCGGCATCCGTCGTGCAAAGGTGTTGCTGACACTGGTACGCAACATCACTGCGAATATATAAGGCGAGGCCTCTGTGTGATGAAAATAATGGCAGTAAGTGGTACCCAGGCCAGTGAAAATCCAGTGGATCTGCACCCTCAGACACCTGGGTCTTACCCAGTGCCATTATATGCGGTTGGTTAGTACAAACATACGCCCTCAAGCCACGCACATTTGTGGAGTCTATACGAAATTTTGTCATCGCCACCCACTGTAAAGAGGTATAAAGTCAGCTGCACAAGCGGACAGAAGTGTCTCCGGGTGTTTAACGTGAGCGCCTGCCATGTGCCATCACACATGGGGTTGAAGTCTATGCGTCAACCACGCCCCCTTGAATAGGTACCTGGTACCAGTCCGCGGGAACCAATTCGAGTACTTGCGTAAAGGACAAGCACTCCCTCTTGGTGAGGGGTCGAGGCCTTTCTAACACCTCTGCCGTTCTATGGGTCACGGTACCCGGTTGCAATGCAACTCCACACCGAGCTATAAAAGAATAGCTCTGCCCGCGTACGTTTGGGCGTCAACCACAGCCCCCACGATGCTCCCACAAGGGGTCCTTCCAACAATGACCAGGCTGAGCGTGAGCGAACACGCTACAGGGGCTCCTGATCCCCGTGGTACCAGACAAAGCCTCTGGTCAGACTTCGTAGTCAAGACTACTACCAGTTGGGCTCCTTACAGCCCGGGACCGGTCGCCTATAAGTTTTTAAGTCCAGCTGTGGATAGAACTTGGTGCAGACAGAAACTGCCCACACCAAACGTGAAAACAGTCTAAAGACATGTGTATGGACATGTCTTCCTCACTGTGGGAGCGAGGCCTATCCGTACCTCTTCCACTCAGACAGGGAGCGGCACATAAGACGGGGTTTAACCCCAATTTAGCTGGACCCCCAACAAGATGTAAAAATCTTTGATTCCGGGGTGAGGCGTTGAGACCAACCTCAGCACCACCCGAAACCCGTGGTACCAGATAACCTCTGGTCAGGCTTCGTAACGGTGTTACTACCGGTGAGCTCCATACCGCTCGGGGACCGGTGGCCCCAGGAGAGACGGACACCAGGAACGCAACACCAGTGCAGCACAACAGCTCTGTCCTCCCGAAGGACGACAGTTAGGCTGGCACACACATAACATGCACACTTCATTCAGCACAACCAACACATACATCGCCATCCAACCCCACCCAACACACACACACAATCACCTACAACTTACCTATTCATACAACCCATACGCCACATACACAAGACCACCCACGCACAAAATTGGGCAGCTAACCTACCCTCGCACGACGCTCCACGAACACTCTACCGGCGAACCGGTCCAGACATTCCAGTTGCTCTGATGTGGAGAGAGCCTCACTCACACAGAACCCCTGGTCAGTCCAACTAATACCCATAGCCCCCAAATCCCTAAAGTCCGAGTACAACGGGCAGACACACAGGACATGCAGCCAATCCTCAATCTCAGCTCCACAGTCACAAGCTTCTGAAGCCGTGAGGCATCTCTTAAACAAAAATGCATTAAGAGAGCCATGACCAGTTAGCAAAAAGCCCAAGCTCAGACTGAAGCCAAACCAAGGATGACTTGCAGCAAATGTGACGTCCCGTATGTACTCATACGTCGTCCTACCCTTTTCACTATTGTTCCATCTAGTTTGCCAGCTAGATGAAACACATTCACTCAAGAACGCTTTGCGCTCTGTCACACTAAGCCTCTCCACATCACTCTCAAACCATACATGCTGCGGCAATGGTAATCCCCTCCTGCATCTGAAGATGGCCGCACGACGGACCACCTCCAAGTCAAGAGGGGCAACCCCCATTAATACCTGTAAGGCCTCCGTGGAGACCGTACGGCATACTGGCAGGCATGCAGCAAGAATAACCCTCTGGCATGCCAGAATCTTGCGATACCCAGCAGCAGACGTTACCACATCGCACCAGACCGACGCACCAAAGGTTGCACACGCAAGAAAGAGACCCCCATAGAGGACACGGACAGCACGTCTACTCAGACCCCAGTCACACCTAAGCAGCCGACGCACCTGACCCACCACACACACAAGACGCTCTCGCGTATTTGTCAGATAGGGAAGGAAGTTCATCCTTTCACCGATAGTCACCCCCAAGTACTTGACCACAGTCACATACTTGAGGGAGACACTAGATACACGGACAATTGGATGTCAATTACGTGATGATCTGCCCTTGAGCAGCATTATCACGGTCTTGTCCATTGCCACGTCCACACCCCCTGAGCACCCCACTTACACATAACACTCATGGCGCTCTCTCCCAAGGATTCAATCGCGGCACGCGACCGACCCTCAACGAGGACAAGCAGATCGTCGGCATAAGCACAACACTTCCAGGACAGACGGAACCCTGCGGACAGCCCCTGACCACATCAGCCCAGACGGATTGATTACTTCCAGCCACGCAGGCCTTTCTGTCAGAGAAGTAACTCTCCCACAGTCCAACCTCTCGGCAGCCCAACTCACGTAGCCTACTGGTGACACTAGACCAGCTAGTAGTCAAACGCACCCTTGAAGTCCACGAATACACCCAAGACGTATTCCGCACTAGAGGAGCTCACACAATCCCTCACATACGCCCACGCATCCTCCACAGACCGACCACTCCTGAAACCAAACTGCCAAGGACACATGTCATCACGCAAGCACTCATGAAGCCGTTCTACCATAACCCTCTCCAGCACTTTTCCAAGTACCGGAAGAAGGCTAATCCCCCGATAGGATCTAGGATTAGACCTGACCCTATCAGGCGACTTCAAGAGCACTATGACTCTGGCGGTCTTCCATTCAGAAGGAAAGTATCCGTCACGCACACACTTCCCGAGCAGGGCAACCAGGTATTCAGGAATTACCTTCCAGATGGCTTTCACCATCTCTCCAGTAATCCCATCCAACCCGGGAGACCTCCTGGACCTTATCAGCGAGACCGCACACCCAACTTCCGCTGTCACCAATTCAGGGGGACCAACAGGCAGCCCCACATCGTGAGGATGACCTGAAGGCACCGCACCAGGAAGAAACTCAGAAAGAAGTGCACTCACAGAAGCATTCCATGTTGGCAACACGGAATCGCCAACACGGATGCCACTAATTTCAACAATCCTTCTGCTGCCACGACACACCTTATACAGCTGACCCCAGGGGTCATCGCTGTGGCGCACAGCAAACTGTCTCCATTCATTCTCCTTAGTCGCCATAAGCATGCGCTTATATTCTTTCAATTCGCGCCTAAACGACAACCTGAACTGATCAATACTCGCATCACCAGCAATTCGCGCTCTCTGGAAACGTTTCCTGAGGCGGCGAACCTCCCTACGTTTCTCCGTCAAGCCGCGTGTCCACCACTTCACCCCTCTACGATTTGCCAACCGGCATCTCTCGAAGAGCTCGTCGTTGACGCGCCAAACGGCCTCAGTTAAACTGGCTACCTGCTCATCCACACCAAGGTTGTCAAAGTCAGCAAGTGGTACCGAAGTAACCGCCTCCCCGACCCTAACCGCATACGTATCCCAATTGACCCCCAGAGTACGCTAACGCTTAGTGATACTGCCCGTATTTTCTACGTGGCCATAAGTGACCTCAATCTCAAAGGCGCCTCAAAGGTATACCACTCACTCGGCTCATTGAGCACGTGCACGCCACTACTCGTGACCCAATCACTCAGCATCTCACCCCGCTGTTGACTCAGCCGCCCAGCCAATCTATCAATAACGAGATTGCTACTCGCAAGTAGTAGCACCCTATCCATATACCTTATATAGGGCTCTAGATCACCGCTATAACGGCAGTACACACTTGCCAACAAGAGCTTGCCGTACACACCCTCCACACTCCACACTCACACAAACACCCCATTCGCTTGAATCAACGAGCATACACTGGGTATGCACGTCATTCACTACCACAGCAGCATTACCCCAACATCGGAGAAGACACGCATACCAGCTGGCAAACCCCTTACCCCACCCTGCTGGTAGTACGGCTCCTGCAGCAGAGCAAATCTGCTGCCAGACTCGCACAGAAACTGCCCCAAGTCACCCATCGTAGCGTAAGCGCGCTGACAGTTCAACTGCACAATCTTACAAGACATTCTAATGTCTTGCATTCGCGCGGGCAACATATGCAGCGTGAATGGGGCAGTCAGCCGACATCATACGATGTGCAGCGGGCCTCCCATTAAACGCGCAGTTACGGCAGTGCAACGCGTTGTCGCACTTCCGACCATGATGGCCAGACTGCCCACAATGACGGCAGACATCTTCTTTCAACCTGCATTCGTTCACCCTGTGGTCCAGGCTGAGACAACGGAAGCAGCCGGGAGTCACCTCATGTTCCCCCACACGGAAGCAGAACCACTTGATGTAGCAACTGCCCACATCCAGAAGGACTTCCATGGCACGGCCACTACCCTCCAGGATGACATTCGTCGCACCATCTCCGCCCTCCTTCCATGGACGGCTCACCAGCTTGACTTCCTTCTTAAAGGTCTCCAAACTCATCCGCTCTTTGAGGTTCATCACATAGAGATCACCCATGAACTCGTCAAGAGTGATCCTACAGTGGACCCCACGAACGACGACCTGGGGACCAAGCTTCTTATTGACGCTCACGTCCAACCCAACCTAGCTAAACTTCGGATTTAACGCGATTTTCTCGCGTTCGGACACGGAGGGGGTGCGAATAATCGCACCACCACCACGAAGAGCCTTTACTTCGTGGACGCGCACACCCAGGGTCGGGCCCACCTGCTTCACCACCTTGTCGACCACTTCCTTGGGTGTCTCACCGGCCTTCCGGCTCTTGACCACCAAGGACCACGTCTCAACTGGTTTCACAACGGGGCGCGCAGGAGGCAGGGCTGGATAGGGTGAGGGGGCTGCCACAACGGTGCTGCCACCAGCACCGCCAGGAACCCTCGAAAAACCCGAAAAACCCGCCATACCCCCCACTACCGGCCGACTCACCGGCACTGGCCCACCCACCGGCTCCACGAACCCGCTACTGGCGACTCCTCGCTCCTCCAAGCGTCCTTTCAGACGCTCGTTCTCCCCGGCGGCCGGCTGACACCGTCACCCTCATAGAGGACGCCGATGAGGGCACCCGTAACTGCCTTGAGCCGTTCACCGAACGACCCAGAGGCAGCGGTGGCAACCACCGGAGCACTCACATGAATACCACTTAAGACTTACATTCCTTAGCAACCTTCCTACTTACCTTCTTGGTGGCCTTCGAACTTACCACCTTCATGAACTCATCTGAAGATGACGAGGACTCACAGTCACTCGTGAGTCCCACCATCTTCAGTGCGTCCATGGAGAACACCTTCTTCATTGCCTTCGCGGTACCTTCCTTCTTCGCCAGCTTGAAGGCAGCAGCAAGCTCCGACTCCGAAACCGCCGACGAGTCCTCCCTTCCGGACTTCACGACCACAACGCCCACCTCAGTCGCACCGTTTACGTCAATCGCGACGGCCTTCTTGCGCGACTTCACTCGCGCCGTTGTCGTCTTAGTGCTCATATTGGCACTCACCTCGCGCACAAATCGTATCGAGGTACCGTCAAAACCAATTTGTTATAAACAAATTACTCACTGATTTTGTGCAAAAACGCACTACCACTGAGCTGCGGCGGACAGACGGTCACTCTGCGAGAGACACACAGACAGAAACGGCGAGAGAAGTGGACGTGCACGACTCTCAAGGAGGAGGACCCTCCATCGCTGAGCATCGATGATTTCCTGTGGAACGAACTCGCGAAATTCGATGAGGTACAAGGAACATGCAACATTACGTCGCACAAGATTGCCATGAAGGATGAGCGGCCGATTAAGCAGAGGTATATCCCGCGCAACACGGCCATGCAGGAAGTAATAGGCAGAGAGGTCGACGAACTTCTGGCTAAAGGATGCACCGAGCCGTCACACAGTGCCTACAGTGCCCCGATTGTCCTGGTCAAAAAGAAAACGGGCACCTGGAGACTCTGCATTGACTACCGGTAGCTAAACGACACATCAATTCCGCGTATACATTACATACTCGACCGACTACGAAACGCAAAGGTTATCAGCAGCTTGGACCTTAGAAACGGGTATTGGCAAATACCCATGGACGACGCCAGCAAGAAGTATACAGCATTTACGGTCTCGGGGCGAGGCCTCTTCCAATGGAAGATCATGCCATTCGACCTCCATTCTGCTCCGGCGACATTTCAGAGGGCGTTGGATAAAGTTATTGGATCTGACTTAGAACCGCATGCTTTCGCATATCTGGATGACATCATAGTTACAAGCAGCTCAGTGGAGGAACACGTGGGCCACCTGCAGGAAGTCTTCCGAAGGTTGCGTTCGGCGAACTTGAAATTGAACCCAGAGAAATGTGAGTTCTTCAAAAAGCACACTAAGTATTTGGGCCACGTGGTAAGTGAACGCGGCATCGAAACAGACCCAGACAAAATTTCCGCCATCAAGACGCTGAAACCATCCTGCAACGTACGAGAGCTGCGACAGTGCATGGGAATTGCGTCCTGGTATCGCCGATTTGTACCAGAATTCGCAACCGTGGTACACCCCATGATCACTCTGTTGAAAAAGGGCAGACATTGGAAGTGGCAAGACGAGCAACAGAAGGCCTTCGATAAGCTGAAAGGAATGCTTATCAATGCACCGGTCCTGGCCTGTTCACCAAGAGATTTATCCTCCAGACTGACGCCAGCGATGTAGGCCTGGGAGCCGTGTTAACGTAAGACGACGATGGAAGAGAAGCGGTAAGCGCCTATGCCAGTCGCCGCCTCAACCCAGCCGAACAGAATTACACCACTACGGAGAAAGAGTGCTTGGCGATCATATGGGGCATCAGGAAAATGCGGTTCTACCTCGAGGGGTACCAGTTTACGGTGGTTACAGACCATCTCTCCCTTAAGTGGCTCAATTCGATAGAGAATCCATCGGGCCGGATCGCAAGGTGGGTGGGTGGATATTACTGGTCAGGCATGTCGCGAGACATTAAAAACTTTGTGCAACGATGCGAATCATGCCAGAAGTTCAAAGTGGACCAAAAACTAAAGGCTGGGAAAATGCTGAGTCAAATCGCCGATGAATCGTAGGCCAACGTTTGCACGGACTTCATTGGACCACTTCCCCGGTCAAAGCACGGTAATACGATTCTAGTATTTTCTGACAGGTTCTCCAAGTGGACTGAAGCCGTACCAATGCGCAAGGCCTCAACTCCAAATCTTATAAAGGCTTTCCGAGAGAGGATACTGGCCCGTTACGGCATCCCAAGAGTTTTAATCTCAGACAACGGCGTCCAGTTCACGAGCCGCGCGTTCGAAAGCTTTCTCACAGAAATAGGAACCAAGCACCAGTATACAGCCCCATACACCCCACAGGAGAACCCAGGGGAACGAGCAAACAGAACTTTGAAGACCATGATCGCCCATTTCGCTGATGGACAACAGAACGCCTGGGACGAGTTGATTCCCGAAATCACACAGATCGGATGTAACTGGCTATAGTCCTGCCTATCTTACGCAAGGACGAGAACTGCGGCTTCCGGGAGCTTTACACGACCAGAAAACATTCGGCACGGGACAATCGCCCGAAGAAGTGGATGACAAGGCCAAGCGACTCAGGAAAATCTTTGCGATCGTCAGGAAAAGACTGACCCAAGTCGCCTCCGATCAGGCTCGTCATTACAACTTGCGATGACGCCACTGGACACAGAATATTGGGCAGGTCGTTCTTAAACGAACACATCCGCTATCGAAGGCCGCCGACAGCTTTGCAGCCAAATTGGCACCAAAATATGATGGCCACTACAAGGTGATCGCGTTCACATCCCCGTTGATAGTACAACTCCAGGAAGTACATAGTGCCTCCAAGAAGACGAAGACAGCACACGTCAGCGAGCTCAAAAGCGTACCCACAGACACAGCTCCCATGACCGACACATGCAAGCACGGCAGAATAGGAAGAACACAAAGAGGTCATGGTAACTCACTTTCTATAAATACATAATTTTTAATTTTAACAGAAAGAAGCCACAGCAGAGCCCTAGTATATAAGAATTTAATGAAATCCAAAATATTCTGATTTATTAAAAAACTATTTTATACGAATAATAAGCAAATAAACACGGGTTTTTATGACCGGAGCCCGAAGAAACCACAAAGCAATAACAAAACCCAAGGAACCAACGAACTACACACGAAATAACGGGATCCTTCGTTATCACAATTTACGGAGATTGCTGCGAGAAGAAAATATTTCAAATTTTTTTTTTTTTATGACAGATGAAACCAAGCTCAGGGGATGCCCCCTATCCATGCACAGCATTTGTTGGTTCCGAAGGGATGACAGGTTAGTGGGAAGGGGGAAAGAGGGAGTAGTGACGGTTTACACCTCGCTTGAATGTTTCGACGCTGTAAGTGGGCGGGAAGACATTCGCAGGGAGATTATTCCACAATCTAACGACGCGACCGGAAAACGAACTCTCACGGTAATGCGTGGTTCGTTGGAACGGAATCGCGACATAAAAGAGGTGCACCGCTCTGGAAAGCCGAGTAGTTCTGCTAAATACCTGAATCGGAGGAATCAGGCTGGCTACTTCAGAAGAACATTTACCGTGAAAGTAGCGGTAAAATAGTGATACACACCCCACATCACGACGACGCTCCAAGGTTTCAATAGAGCTGGATACCCTACTGTCCCCTATAAGTTTTAACGCACGCACATTTATGCAAAAGGTGAGCTGCCGGAGTCCATACGGTACGAAGTCCAGAACATTAAGTGGAGGAAGCGAGGCAAGAACGCCATCAAGCTGGCCCGTGTCAGCTGGAGCATCCGCTATGATATAAAGATCACGCGGACGGGCAGGATCGCCGTCGCCACTAGCCCCCGATGAAGTAAGAGGGAGATGTCATCGCACTTAATTTCTTCCTCACATAAATTTTCTACTTATATATATATGTATACGCATACCCAAAATATATGGTAACCGTTTCTGTGCATTTATATGTATGTAACGAACTATATGGCAAGGTAAAAAAGAGATTTGACAAAGAGTTTTCGAAATTGAGAGTTATTAGAAAGTAGCACCATCGCCGTGGGTCGAGAGAGCTCGACCACAGTCACGACCACGCAGGCAAGAAAGAGACAACAAGCGTCTTACAATCAGTGCGTAGGAATACCATCGGCACTATGAAAGGCGCTTCACCACAAGGAATCGAGGCTTTTGTATGTGAACTCCCGGCCTGGACAGTGGTCCTCTGGAAATCCATCCTCGGTAAGTAATTTCAACGACAGAGCCACAACGTCGACGCCAGGAGCGCCTCGACTTCGGCAGAGCCACAACGTCGACGCCAGCAGAGCCTCGACTTCGGCAGAGCCACAAAGTCGACGCCAACGGAGCCTCGCGGCAAACAACTCACATCAGAACGTCGCTTGTGGAGTTGCACTCCCGCGGCCAACGATTCGCATGAGCAAGTCGCCTGTGGAGTTGCCCTCCCGCGGCCAACAATTCTCATCAGCACGTCGCCTGTGAAGTTGCACTCCCGCGGCCAAAAATCGCATCAGAACGTCGCCTGTGGAGTTGCACTCCCGCGGCCAACAATTCTCATCAGAACGTCGCCTGTGGAGTTGCACTCCCGCGGCCAACAATCGCACCAGAACGTCGCCTGTGGAGTTGCATTCCGGCGGCCAACACCCGGTTCGCTCGCACCCCGCTGGAGCGGGGACAGGGTTTCTTTCACACAGCGTCCACCTGTGAAGACTATCAGTGGCCATACATCTATTTTGTACCCATTTATACATTTTAAAATCATTTCCAAATATTTGATATATATATGTGTACATAAGTTTAAGTTTAATTGTTGAATTAGAATTACGAATTATTGAATTAAATTTAGAAAATTAATAAAAGAGAGAATTCGTTGAAGGAAGCCTTGTGTCCCATCAAATAAATAACTGCACGGATCCTGGACTCGGCTGAGTCACATACCCTGGCCAGAGAAGGGGGAAGTTTCGTTACAAGTTTTAAAATGGCAAAACAAACTGCCGTTGTCTACACTGAGTTCAGTAAAGCGTTTGATAAAGTGAACCATAAGCTACTCATTAAAAAACTAAAATTATTTGGTTTTTCGGAGATACTGATAAACTGGATTGATTCTTACCTCACTAATCGCACACAATTGGTATTATATAAAAATTCTACCTCTAGAGAATTCAGCGTTACATCTGGAGTTCCACAAGGTAGTCATTTGGAACCTTTGTTATTCTTGATTTATATCAACGATCTGCCGACAGTAATTAATAATTCAAACATACTGATGTTTGCGGATGACGTCAAGTTATTTTGATCTTATCTCATTGCTTGCATGGCGTAACGTAAACTGTATGAAGTTGAATTTAAAAAAGTGCAAACAGATGACATTTGCGCTCTCTAGTCCAGTAATTTTTAATTATAGTATTGACGATTATAAGCTCGATCATTTGGACACTGCTGATGACCTAGGTGTAGTCTTGGATCGCAAACTTCGTTTTCACACTCATATAAATCGCATATCTTGTAGAGCCGCCAGTGTACTTGGCGCTATAAAGCGCTGGTCCACAGAATTTGATGATCCCTATATCTCTAAGATATTATTCACTTCACTGGTTCGACCTATATGCCTATCCGGTCTGGAATCCAAGTTTCAGGTGCCATATTTCGGAAATTGAGTCGGTACAAAAACAATTTCTACTTTTCTGTCTACGGAATCTACGCTGGAATCCCGCATTACGATTACCATCGTACGCTTCTCGTCTTAAGTTAATAAATCTGCCATCTCTCGAAAATCATAGAATTATACTCAACGCTATGTTTATCCTGAATCTGTTGTATGGCACCGTTGACTCTTCATATTTATTATCCAACATCTATATAAATGTTCCTCGTCTTACATCCAGAAACCATGAATTTCTGCATCTAAGTTTTCACCGGTCTACATTCCTTCAGAACGAACCATTAAGGAGCGCGTGTGCAGATCTCAATTATGTCTTTACGAGTATCACTTTATCAGATTCAATTACTTTAACTAAACAAAAAATTTTAGCATTCTTATCAAATTTGTTAATTCCTCTTATTGTCTACAAAACTATAAAGCCATAATGGTTGAGTTTTACTTATGTTTAATGTTTAAGTTATGATTAAATGACTAAATGTTAAATATCTACAAATAAATACAAATAAATACATCAAAGAATATTCCAGCCAATACATCGGCTTATTGTATACTTATACACGATAAAGTAATTGAATATACTCCAAACTGACCGGCGAAGTTAAAAAAGTCGTCTAAGTGAAAAATGGAAAATGAAAAATTTATTACTCTGGATGTACAGGGTTTCAAAGGCAATTTTAATGAATTTATCGTCAAAGAGTTGGCAGTCACCTTCATCTGTAATGAGTATCAGAATTTAATTATAAGGTCACCCCATATGGATTTGATAAATTAACACGTCAGTCCCAAAAACAAGTACACTGGTTAGATCGTAATCACCATGGTTTCACATGGAATGATGGCTTCATCGACTTTAGCAGTGTAAAATATTTCGTGAAGCAAAATCTTAAAAACACACCCGTGTATGTTAAGGGAGCTGAAAAATCCAAATGAATTGAAGAAATTTTAAACGTGCCCGTAATTAACGTGGAAGAATTGGGCTGCAGCAAATTTGAAATTTTACAACATACATATTTACTGCAAAGAATGTGTCATGCCCATAATGGATGTTGTGCGATTCAAAATGCTATGCTATTAAGAAATTTTCTAAATTCCTTCAATAAATAAAAAGAAAATGTGTATAATATTGTATTTTATATGTAAGTTTTTATTTATAAAATATCTTAAATATAACAATTGTTTTCTTAATATCTATATTTATATTTTAGTTTATAAAATTTATTTTCAATATACACATTAATAAAAAATTTATTTATAAAATTAATTTGGGATTCTTTTATTCCAAATCAAATATTTACAGTTATAGTGATTTAAATTTTAAATTCTATACAATTACAAAGAATTTACATTTTGAAACATATCATCTCTATTAAATTCCATTTCTAAATCTATTCTAAATCCCCCAGGCATATATATTCACAATATCTATTCTTATATAACGCTTATCATCATTAAAACTTAAAGCTATCTTGTGGATTTTTTCCGTATATATTTGGTGTATTTTACTCCTAAATACATACATATCACCATAAATTATTCTCTTATTTAATAAACAGTCCTTATAACTACTTAAACTTAAACTATCTAATGCTGACTTCTTAACACCTTTAGCTTTTTTCGTCTCACTACAATTTTCTACACTATAGGAATACATTTTGGATCTAAGACCAACAAATTCCTTCATGATCCTTCCCTTAATTTCATCTTTTATCATACCGAGTACTTTACAATTTTTACGCGGTATGTTGAAAGAATTATTTGGAGAATATTCCGATGTATCGAATTTTAAATCGATATCATCAAGAATACTTTTTAATAGTCGTCGATTTGTATGCTATATATAAAAGAGTCGGTGTCCATGTAGTTCAAAGTCAAGTTTTCAGAAAACTTTGGCTGCATGTAGTCATAATGGAAGTCATACATCTTCCACTTTGATAATTCTAGTACAACAAATCCTAAATAAACAGGTTTGCTGTAAACTGCACGACCCCGAGTCAATTGAATAGCGACAATACCTTCAGAGGAATCCGAAAAGTCGGTGAAAATGTTCTACTATGAAAATTTGGTTTGGCAAGTAGAGCACGAGCACCTAAGCGCCTTCCTCGACTTTCCCAAGAAGTAACAATTTTCACGACTTTTCTCTTATCTACATTCTCCATGGTCTTACCATAAACTGCATTATTTAATAATTTGAAAAAATTTTTTTTGGAAATTATTTTTTGCCATTGTGCGGTAATATGTATTTAAATCAATATACTTAACCATACTTTACGTACTTTGCGTACTTTATTTAATTGTAGACCATTTTTAATACACTGCTGGAGATTTCTGTAGTGTATTATGTAGTGAGACTTGTCCTTTTGTGTCGTAAGGATCTTCAGGATATAGTACATCAACTTCTAGAATATATCCAACTGATGAATCCGCTGGAATTGAAAGAATTGTGTTGATGTTGAAATTATCAACTTCATCAATCCATTCGAATTGACCAATTGGAAGATACTCAGATATTGCCCACCCATATAAATTGTTGGCGTCCAAATACATGAGGTATTCTGATGGCTTTTGGTTATCAAAATCCCCCATGTATTTGTTGTTCGCCTTTGAATGACGTTTTGTACATTGAACAATCCCGTCCCGTATACCTTTTTGAATGAAAATATACATATCTATTTCAGTCAAAAGATCCAGTTCTATTCCAGTACTTTTCAGCATTGCATCCCAGGACAATCCGGGCGTAGTATAATACTGGCAGGGATCAAGTTTATAAATACCCTTACAGATTTTCCTAAAATTCTCAAAAACATCTGTTAAAATTAAAGCATCTGTTTTAAGGTATAGCAGCATGTAATCATTAATAGTTTGGCAATGAAAAGTATTCCAAATCTTGAGAGCATGTTCGTAATCATTCTCCGAACATTCCCTGTTGGTTAGATGACTGAAAAAATGGTCTCTAGAAGGAAGACATGTTTCATCAACGAAATCGATGTATTCATAGGGGAATATACCTTTTCGCCTTTTTCAATTGAGCTTAATTCTTTAATAAACAAGTGGCAATCATACCCGAAAAGTTATGAAATAGAACTGGAATAATATGTGGTACTTTAAAATTAAGGTTGCAATTATTGTGAGCTGGTCCCTTTATTCACCAGTTGCGATCTGCCACTCTATCACTGCCCAAATCTTGATCACAAATATGACATACAGAACTTTCATTTTGCAACCTTAATTGCAAAGGTGTTAAGAAGTTCATAGGTTCCTTTTTTAATATATAATTTTTAAATAAATCTAAACTATCCTTCACTAAACTACGAATAAACTTCTTCGGAGCATCCTCCCACAAATAAATTACAAATTTACTTAAACTATTATTAAAATTACAGTTTACATAATAACTAAAAGCTGTTGGTACATGCATCATTTTGCTATTTCTATTATCTAAACTACTATTTGTTAATATGCATTCAAAATCTGCATATATAACAAATAGTATATCTAACTTACGTTCTAAGTGAATAAAACTAAGTGATGCCTCCTCCTCCTTAGGCATCACTGCCACCACCTTCTTACAGACCTCTTTGTGGCGTTGTAATGTACTCGCATTGTGCGAGTACTGCAGGCAGCTGTTGCAGAAATAAACCCTGTGTTGGTTGTTGGTCTGCTGACTCATCAATAATCTGAAAAGAAAAGAGGGAAAACACAAAATTAGTGTTATGAGAATTATTAGTCATTAGTTTAATTTAAATTACCTTGATATATTTTTAATCCATACATAGTGGGACCGCTCCTTCTCCTGAATCAGCGGGAGGTTTATGTGGGAGGACTTCTCCACCGAAGTGGAGTAATAGGTCCCACGATGCCACCGACCTCCTCGTCGTAACCAAACACGTTGACACTCAGTTCTGAATTTAATTCCTCGAATCGGGAGACTTGTGCAAGAGGCAGCGGGAACGTCAATGCATCAAAGTTCAACACCACTCCGTTTTTCAGAATTATGTTCTCAGCTTCAATGTTTTCTATATGATAGCTGAAAGCTCTATCTGCATTCTTATTTACAGTATACATGGCCGATATTATGGCCCACTTGAAGCAGTGTGCGTCGTTATTTTTGACGTTAACGCACGCATGCTTCTCCTGCAGCTTTCTTGGTAGTGGGATATATGAAGAACCCTTCAGTGGCCGGTATTGGTTGACGTTGACCTCCAGGTAATAAATCCTCACAAGAGACCAGCCAATGTCCATCTCTTGGAACTCAGACATTTGTTTGCACACTTGTCCACACATGTCTCTATAGATTTTTAGCAACTCCTCAGCTTGTTCAACTAGCGTCGTTCTAGTTTGGAACGATTTCACCTCAACAATTATGTCTTCTTCTTCGTTGGTAATTTTCATGTAATCAGCATAAATTTCAATGTTAAATTTATATGATGAGTGTTTTACCAACAATTCTTCCAGAGCCCTCAAAATTGATTCCTTAGCCTTTTCTAAGAAAATCTCTGGGATGAATAAACCCTCATTATCGTTTGTATAAATAAACGTTTCAATCCTTTCTTTGAAGGTGAACTTAATGACTTTGAGGTGCTCATTTATTGGGACCCAACAATTCTTCTTATATTTCAGGTGATAGTTCTAGTCCTTCTGCAATAGGTTTTCATTGCAGTTGGGACAACGCACTTGTGCTGGTATTAATGTTGCTACTGCTACTGTTGATGTTGATGGCTGAGGGTGAGTTGAAGATGCTGCTGCTGATGTTGATGGTTGAGTTGAAGATGCTGCTGCTGCTGCTGCTGATGTTGATGGTTGAGGGTGTATTAAAACTTTATGGCGCTCAAGGTTGTCGCGTCGGGTAAATTTCTTTTTGCATTCATTGCACTCGAATATCCGCTTCTCATGTTTGCCCTTAACATGACGCTTAAGGTTGTGGTTCAAGGTGAAGCGCTGTCCACATTCATTACAGAGGAAGCCTTTCATGTTGTTGTTAAGAATATTGTTGGTGACGGTGGCGGCAATGTTGTTGTTGTTGTTACTGTTGCCGTTGGTAGCCATGGAAGTAGTGGTGGTGACGGTGGAGGTGTCGGTGATTGCGACGATGGTGTCGGCGTTGATGCTGCTACTTTTGTCGTTGTTGTTGTTGTTGTTGTTGTTGATATTGCTGCTTATGTTGTAGTTATTGTTGTTAGTGGAGGTTGCGGTTTGTTGCTGTTGTTGTTGTTACTGTGGTTGTTGCTGTTGATGCTGTAAATTAAGGGATATACAATATTAAAAACTCACGATCCTGTAAAGCTGTAAAAAATATAATGTATAATAAAAAATAAAAGAGTAAAAATATCTTTATACTTATATATTTATTTGTTATATTATTATTATTATTATTATTATTATTATTATTATTATTATTATTATTATTATTATTATTATTATTATTATTATTATTATTATTATTATTATTATTATTATTATTATTATTATTATTATTATTATTATTATCCCTCCTTTATTACTCTCTCTTATAAGGTACATAATACATGTTATATATTTACAGCCTTAGCCTATTACAAATATATAACCTATTACAGTAATTCCTATTGTATGTTTAGAAAATTCCTAGTAATATGACAAGAATCTATTATAACGGATTTTTGCATCACATCTATAATATTAGTTTTCAACCCAAGGATGTCAATATCATTCCGGAGCTGTTTGTGTACGACTGCTTCGGCTCTAATAATTATGGGCAGTATCTTGATCTCACTCAAATTCCAGCTCCGCTTTATCTCCACCGCCAGTTCACCATATCTGCTTATCTTCTCTGAATAAGTTCGGGCAATGTTTCTCGTTGCTGGGATCGCCACATCTATAAATATCCCTTTTCGTGTTTGCTTATTAATGATAGTAATATCTGGACGATTATGAAGCCTCGCATGCTCAGAGTGGATTGTGCGATCGAAGTATATTTTCACCGTCTCATTCTCCTGTACAGGTGCCGGCTAGTATACATAATAAGGACTCTTGGTATGTGCAATTTGATACTTATTTAGAAGTCTGCTATGAAGAATATTCGCAACATTGTTATGCCTCCTCATATACGCCCTCGACACAAGGGAAGTGCACCCTGATATAATGTGGTCTATTGTCTCAACGTCGTTTCCACACCTGCGACATCTGTCATCGTTGACACTAGTATCTTTCATTACATACTTCCTATAATTCCTTGTAGGAAGCACACGGTCCTGTATTGCCATCATGAAAGCTTCGGTTTCAGCAAACAGTTCGCCGTTCAAAAGCCATTTGTTTGACGTGAATATATCAACATTACTGGCTTTTATGGCTCTGTAATACTGACCATGGAGAGGTTTTATTTCCCAGTTGCGCTCTCTTGTGTTGCCTTATCTTGTGCGTGTCTCTCAAAGTTTCCATTTAAGTTTAAAGGTGTCAGATTTTTATCCGTCCTGACCAACATACTAGCAAGAGGAGACATATCTGCTTTTGAAAAGAAATAGTCTCGTAGCGATTGTACTTGGTTATGGTGTAGCGTTTGTAAATCAAGTAGGCCTCTTCTGCCTTCTTTCCTCGGCGCCACCATCCTCTCAGTACACGCTTTGGGATGGTGAAATCCATAAATTGTGAGGATCGTTCTCATTACTCGCTGCATCGCTTTCATCTCTGTGGGCGACCATCGTATGACACCAAAGCTATAAGTCAGTACTGGAATAGCAAATGCATTCACCGCTTTCACAAGGTGTGCTCCACTGATATTCGTCTTGGCGATTTTGTGAATTCGCGCTTTATACTCTCTTATCAATGCACTCTTCACCATCGCATGATCAATACGACCGTTCTGCATGGACCCTAGGTATTTATATAACTCTTCCTCCTCCATCTCCTTGATATCAAAGGGAACCTCACTTAGAGTTCTGTTCACTTTACCTCTGACTATACTTATAGTTCTGCATTTATCCAAGCCGAACTTCATATTAAGTCATTACTAAACTTCGACACTATTCCAATAAGCTGATGCAAGTGTTGTCTTGTCGACGCATATATTTTCAGGACATCCATATATAATAAATGGTTGATAATTCTCTGGGCAGATCCGTCCTTAATCTTGAAGCCATAGCCAGTCTCATTCAAAACATTACTTAATGGGTTAAGTGCCAAGCAAAACCAGAGACCTGAGAGACAATCTCCCTGGAAGATACCACGCTGAATCTCTATATCTCCAGTTTTAATAATCCCGTTACCCGTCCATATTTCAACATGTGTCCTCCAGTCCTTCATTTTGCGCTTAAGGAACGCTATTATATTAGGGTGAATCTTATATACCTCCAGCACTTCCAGCAACCAGCTATGCGGCACGCTGTCAAACGCCTTCTGGTAATCAATATAGCAAGCGTAAAGATTCCGCGACTGTCTGCTTGCTTGTTCCAAAATAACTTGTTCTGTGGTCACCTGCTCTTTGCATCCCTTTGAGTGCCTACTGCATCCCTTTTGCGCCTCACATATAATATGGTTCCGCATCAGATGGTGGTAAATTAAAAGTTTCAAAGAACCAGTCATAATTTTGTAGATTGTTGGGAGACATGTAATTGGCCTTCCGTTCTCAGGGTTACATTTGAAGCCTTCGCCTTTCGGCAGTAAGTATGCCGCGTATTAGCTCACTTGGGAAATCTTCTGGATTTTGGATACACCTGTTAAAAGTATCCGTGACCTTTTGGTGCGTTGCAGGTAATCGCTTGTACCAGAAGTTTTGTATTCTGTCAACACCCGGCGTCTTCCAATTATGAGTTCGCGCTATAACCTCCTTTACTTGATCGCTGGTCAGGAAATCCTGCGACATACCTTCGAGATGCCGATAACGATCCTTTTCTCTGGTAATCCACGTCGCATCTTTATTGTGACTCAAATTACGCGACCATATTGACGACCAGTAATCTTCAACTTTTTCTTTTTTGGGAATATCACTGTCATCGGTGTTTGAACTCGTTCTCAATGATCGATAAAGCCGCTTCTCACTGAACTTGAACAGTTTATTATTTTCGCGTCTTCGATTTGCTACTTTATATTTTCTTTGCCTCGCTATCTGGACACACAGCTTCTGCTTCACTGTTTCCCGGGTTAAAATGGCATTTGAATTGTTAGCTTCAAATCGCGAATGTCTCATATGGGTGTCTAAAATTCGATGAACTTTGCTACGGAGCCTTCGTGATCCGTTACCACTAATAAAACTATTAAGTCTTCCCAGGTCCTTCCGCAACCTTTTAATCTTATTCTGAATTCTGATTAGAATTGGACTTTGCACTGGTTTTCTATATCTTATATATCTATGCCGAATTTTATATCCAATTTTCATACAAATCGTAACGGCAGAGGTGTAAACAAGAGTCTGTATTTAATTCAGCGTATTGGTTGACAGGATCTCTCTAGCAACTATCTCATCATTGACATATTTAATTATTCTGCTTAATTTGCGCCTAGGATTGAGTCTCGGAAGAGGAGGTCTCTCTAAGATGTCGATATTCCTAAAGACATCATATTGCTGTTCGAAAATATATTTAATATCAGCAAACAAATTTCTTTCATATTCAAGCGGTATTTCACCAGGGAGTTGTTGGATATTCTCTCCTACCCGGCTGGATTCGGTAGTTCGTACATTAGTAGTAACAATAGTTTGTATTTGTTGATCTCCCTGTGTAGGGTGGGGTAGCGTTGCCGTTCGCTTAATAGTTTCTCTGCGGGCTTCTGGAATCAAATTGTTTCTATATATTGCTCTTATTTGATCAGATAGTCTCTGCTCTGTCACGTTAAACTCCGGGTGGGTCGCAATAAATATTCGACGGAGCTCCCTGCGATATCCTGTCATATTTTGTTCCTGCTGGGTGACGGTATAGTAAACGCGCAATAAGTCTTCATTTATCTCGTTTGTCCACTTTCGGCGTTGCCTCGTTCTTCCAGCCAGGGTGAGAGCTGCGTCATAATGCACCTGCTGTTCACCTCTAGCCTGTTGTTCATCACTATTGCTTATATGTTTTTGTTCCACTGGCGACTCTTCCCCTCGTGGAGACGAGCCCTCGCCGACAGCCGTGGCCTCTGCCGACACTTGAGCGTATATCACCGCTCTTCTATCTAAAATGTTATCCATCATTATTATTATTTTTTTTTTTTTTTTTTTCGCAGGAGAGGAGGTAAAAATGCGTACCGCATCTCAGGGCTGTCGTCACAAACCCCTGTATGTGCCGCTTTCAAGCACTAAAACGTCCCCCTCTTTGACGGAACCCGACTCCACCCCGGAACCGCTTTCGCATTACTTCGGGGTGGGGCTCCCATCAGATCCCACCGGACCTCCCTCGTAGTGCCTGCGTCCAGGCCCCGCTTTTCACAGCTTCGAAGCTGTGCCATCTTCGCCGCAGTGGACGCAGCACGGGTCAAGCGTACCTACTGGAGGCACCCCATACTACGCTTGCGGCGGAGTATAACTTCGACGTACTTCGCCACCAGGTCCCAGTCGTGTTCTGACCGTAACATCACGGCTATGATGTTTTCCGCAGTGATGTTTGCCGGGTAACCGATACCCACTGAGTTCTCAGTCAGCCTCCGCTCTTCGGCAAAAAACTCGCAGGCGAAGAAGGTATGCCAGACATCGTCCTCCTCGCAGTCACACAGCACGCAGCACGGTGAGCCCACCTTTCCCATCCTGTGCAGATACTTACGGAAGTATCCATGTCCAGTCAGGAACTGTGTCAGGTAAAAACTCACCTCACCATGTCGTCGCCCATACCACTCGCGCACATCGCGTATGATTCTCTGAGTCCACTGTCCCCTAGTACTAGCGTCCCATCTTCGTTGCCAAGAAATAAGTGCGCCCTCACGCGCTTGCTCCGCGGCGGCCGCCCGTCCTATTGTAGAGCCTTGCAGATAGATTTCTTTCCGCTACTGAGCAAGCAGCTCTATTGGAATACAGCCGGCCACAACAAGTGCTGCATCTGCGGACACAGTACGGTACGCCGAGCTAACCCGCAATGCCCCGCGACGCTGGACGGCGGCCATCCTTGTCTTATATTTTTTAACTCGAAGGGCGTCCGCCCATATTTCCGCACCATAGAGTAGGGCTGACTGTACGGAGACGAGCAGGAGCCTCCTCGTATGCTGCCTCGCCCCACCTACATTCGCCATTAACCTGCTCAGCGCCGCCGTCTTCTGGGCAACCCCGTCACAGACCCCGCGGATATGGTCCCAGTATGTGAGTCGGTTGTCCAACTTTACTCCTAAATATCTCGCGAACCTGCTTGTTTTCACCGGTTGGGCTCCAACCATCATAGTCAACGAAGTGGGCACTCGCCTCTTCGTAAGAATCACGATCTCCGTTTTGGCTACAGCCAACTGGAGACCGTGGTCGCCCATCCACCCGCTAACCCTGCGCATCACTTGATTAAGCACAAGTTGAGCCAGTTCAGGACTGCGTGCTGTTATGACGGCGGCGACATCATCGGCAAACGCAACAAGGAAAGGGTCAGCCGGCATTTCCAGGCGCAGCAGGCCATCGTACGTGACATTCCACAGCTCAGGCCCAAGCACCAATCCCTGTGCCACTCCAGCAGTCACCCGCCTTTGACCCGTTCCCTGTGTCGTCACGTAGAGAAGCCAGCGGTCGTTCAGATAGTCCCTCAGTATAGCCGAGAGATATGCTGGTACTCTGAAGGTCTGCTCGAGCGCGTGAAACATGTCACTCCACCCTGCCGAGTTAAACGCGTTCCTCACATCGAGAGTCACGAGGAGCACTATCGGCCTTGCCTGGTGGCATGCAGTTTCGGCCCGTTTCACAGCTTGGGTCACTTCGCTGATTGCATCAATCGCAGAGTGCCCCTTTCTAAAGCCATGCTGCCGGTTGGAGAGACCACCAGCCTGCTCAATGGCAGCCCCCAGCCGCATTTTAAGCAAGGCCTCCATCATCTTTCCCGCCGTGTTTAACATGCACAGTGGTCGATACGATGATGGAGAATTGGCATCACCTTTGCCCTTTGGGATCAAAGCCAAACGCGCCTTTTTCCAGCAAGCTGGAAATACACCCGCCCTAAGACACACGTTGTACATGTTAAGCAAGAGATCCGGACGGTTACGGGCAACGGCTTTGATGGCCTCCGCCGGCACACCGTCGGGGCCCGGAGCCTTACCAGACTTCATGCTGCGCTCTGCCGTAATTAGCTCATCCACCCCAAACAATGGAATGTCCTCCTCCCCAGCAAACGCACGAGCGTCAGATACATCGGGATGGGTCGGGAACAGGGCATCTATGATGCTCAGAACTTTTCTCTGTTCCAAGTCTGGTGCGGGCGAGCAGAGCTTACCCATCACCAGCTTATAGCCCTTACCCCATGGGTCCTGCTCTACCCCGTCGCAAAGCTCCTTCCAGCAGCGCACCTTGCTTTCTCGGATAGCCTTGCCCAATGCCTTTTTAGCGGCTTTATAAGCTGCCACCTTCTCCGTCATCTGCGTTCGGCCAGCGGCACGTTGCGCCAGTCGGCGCATTTTGTGGCAAAATCTCCGGAGTTCGTCTATTTGGTCATTCCACCAGTACACCTGTGTCTTACCTCTCCACGGCCTCTTTCGGGGCATGGACGCATTGCAGGCGCCTCGAATCACATTCATGCTAGACTCCACGAAGGAGTCCACTACGCCCGCCTCGCAGGCATTTCTAGGGAGCGTTGGGATGTGCCGAGCCCCCTCAATCAGGCCTGCAACAAATTTGCTCTCATCCATTCTGGTGGCGTTCCAGCCGAGTGGTCGATGTACTCGTACAGGTACCTGTTTTTGCCCTGCGTCCATAAGCCGGAAGGTTATGTACTGGTGGTCGCTTCCTGTAAGGTCCTCCATCACCCTCCAGTTCACCGTCCTTCGGGCTAGAGTCTCCGACACCAAGGTAAGGTCTGGAATCGAGTACCCAAAGCCGGGCCGGCGGTATGTCGGGGTTGTACCTTCATTAAGGACAACTAGTCCCAGCCGGGCTGCCATCTCCAATAAAAACCGGCCTCTTGCGTTGGTTTGTGGCATACCCCACTCTATGGCTCGCGCATTAAAGTCCCCAGCAATCACGAGGCCGCCAGTAATGCAGCGCAGGTCGTCCTCCAGGGCTTCAATTTTAGACCTGTACACACCCATGGCGTCGTTGGGAGAGAAGTAACAGCTCACGAAAGTGGCCGACTCTGTTTTTGCCCAGACATAACTACCTCCAGCCCCGCTGCTCGTGATCTGTATACTGGGATCCGCAACCCAGAGAGCCGCCGCGCCAGAGTCATCCACCAGCCAGTGCTTCCTGATTCGGTAAGGCTCGCTGATGACCGCCATGCCCAACCCGTATTCATGGATGAATTGAGATAGCAGTTCATCAGCGACCCGACTACCGTTCAGATTACCCTGTAGGACGGTAATCATTGTCTCCGTCCTTTCGCGTTGTCCAGGGCCACCCGAAACGCTTTGCAGGCTCCAGAGCCAGGGACATGTTCCAAAGACTTTGGACCCTCGTTGTCAGCAGTACACAGGTAACATTGCGGTTTTGAGGAGCATGACGCGGCCTTGTGTCCTTTCTGCCTGCATCGCCAACAGAGGCCACTTCTATCCGGTCCCGTGCATTTTTGCCTCCGGTGACCGTAATCCAGACACCTGAAGCACCGCTGTACATCAATGCGTTGCCTGATGCGACATCTTATCCAGCCCACTCGTATCCTCCCTACATTGAGGAGTTTGCCCGCATGTTTGTGCTCTAACTCAACGACTGCCATGCGCTGTTCTCGGGCATTTGCGGCAGAAACCACTACTTTAAGCTCTCCGCTATAGTCGTTTGAGAGCTCACGGCGTACTGCGTCCTCTACCTCTGAAGCTGTTGTGAGACAGTCCATACCCAGGACCTCCAGCCGGGTCCTACTGGCAAGGATTCTGGTCTCAGCAGTCTGCCCCACAGTCTCTTTTATAGAGTTTTGCAGCGCTACTCGGTCGCCACACTGATCTAGCTCCAGGAGAACAGCGCCACCTTTGGTCTTTCGAGCCGCGCGTACCACTGTGTCCGTGTCCTCCAGGCGCACATTTGCACGAATCGCTCGGAGGATTTCCGCATATGTGGTGCCTTCTTTCGGCTTTACGACGACGGCACTCCGTCTCGCGCGTTGAGTCCTTTCCCTCTTCGCTCTTTTTCCCTGTGCCTGGATTTCCTGTGTCGCCTTACGAATTGGGGTTGAGTTCCCTTCTCCCGAAGGGATTCCCCCTTCGTTGCGCGAAGAGGATTTTTTGCGCACGACCACGCTCCAGGGTGTAGAGCCTTCTTGATTCTTCAGCCGTTCCCGCGGCGTCTGCTCTGGGTTTTTGCTGCTTGGGATAGTTAAAGCGCCCATGTCCCTCTTCCGAGAAGTGGCAACAGCGGCCCCGGCTTCCTTCGCATTTTCTGTCGTCGAGGACCCGGTCCCTTTTATTTTTTGGTCACTGCGCCTATGATGCTGTATGGCGTCGATGGCCGCCTCCAACACGATGAGACCATTTTTTATCTCCATGCTTACATTCCGTTGTTTTGCAGCAGCCTTGCGCATAGTAACCAAGGTATCCTGGATTATTCCGATCTGTGTCTCCATATCCCCCGCGCCGACATCGTGCTTCCTAATCTCGTCAGTCGCTTCATGTGTAGCTGTTTCCTCTCTCCGTTGCTGAAAATCTTTAAGGGCAGTGAACTCAGGAGGATGCGTGGCATTGCTGCTTTTCTTGAGGGTATAAGCATATCCTCCATTCTCCTTTTCTGCCTCTAGCAAGCCCTGTGATTGCGACGACTGCCGTTTTTGTTGCTCACTGCCAGCGTCGGGTGTCATCGGTGTACGAGTGATCACGCTTACCGCGCCAGCACTCCGCTGTGGTGAGCGCCGGATCAGCGAGCCTCGTCGGAAAGCTAGTGCGTCCGCGTCAGAGAAAACGCTTGTGGAGACCCCAACTCCCGACGATTCCCCCTCGCTCCTACATTCTTGACTACGCGCCATCTCTGCGCTTTTTGTACTCGCTGTTTGCGGAGCTGTCAAGCTGCCTTTTCTATCTTTCTCACATCGTTTTATATTTTTGTTTGGATTGTACATTCTGTATGGGTCCCCGCTTGAAGCCGCTATCTCCGCTCGTTGTACACTCGCCCTTTTAATGTCCCCGTGGTTATCTATGCAAGCAGGGAGGCCACGCGAGGGTTGACACTGATCCTTATGGGAGTCAGTGTTCAGAGCCAGGACAGGCGCGAACACAAATGCGTTCTTTATATAGTGAAACAACAAATTATTTAAAATTATTTAGAGAATAACAAAATGAAATGCTTTGCTTACCAAATCTTCCGAGGGAAACATTGCTCCTATTTCTCCATTGAACTTCACAATATCTTTCATAGTCATTGACATTATAACGTTATAACGTTATAACGTTTATTAAAGCATCCCGCTGCTCATCCTTCAAAATAGAGTTAGCACTATAAAAATCTAAAATTGCCTGACATCTTGGGGTTTCTTTAAGAATATCATGAAGATTCGGAGCATTCGATGTGTGGGTTGAAGAGCTTTGGGTCAACCAAAGTTGAAGAGCTGGTTTTGAGTCAACCAGCTTCTTATCGAAAGTGTATCAGCCTGAAATTTTTTTAGACGAATATTTACACAGATACAATGTATTACAACTTGGGGTTAAATGTGGTTGCTTACATCATTTTGCCTCCAATGAGAAATTCGGGCCTTAAATTTTACACGCAAACCCATATTTGAAATTGGGAACAATTCGTTTATATCTTCATCTTTGATTTAGGTGAGACTTTCGACATCTGTTGTGGGTCAATCTGCACACCCTAAAACCAGCGCAAGTATTTTGATTAATACAGTACTTTGCCCGTTTACGCTGCATACTTCCAACGTGGAGGCTTGCAGTTATTTTTTGAAGGCATACTATTAGGCCAAACTGTGGTCGCTTCTCGATCACAGTTCAATAAATTTAAAGTAGAATTTAAATTGCGCAAGAGTATTTTTTCTCCAAAATAGCAAGTCCGCTTGCGGAATCCAAGTTCCGCAAGCGAGACATTAAAGTTTGAGTTGCGAAACTCCCACTTGCCCAACAGCCAATAATTTCTAGCAGAATTCCAATTCTGCAAGAAAGGCATATTGCACAATGGGACAAAGTGCAGCGATTGACCCACTTAGCTGGCTCAACCGAGCTGGCTAGTAGTTTGTTTTAATTTTAATTTGGAATTTAATAAAGAGCGGACGTCGTGTCCGCAATAAAAATTTAAAAAAGTAGTGTTTGCTTTGCCGCGGGTATCCTTCAACGGAATGATACCACAACATATTTGGCGCAGCCGGTGCGCGAACCGAAGATCGCGGAAGTTTAAAGAAAGTTTTTAGTAAGTGAAATAAAAAAGGGAAAATTAAGAAAAGTGAAGTAAAAGTGAAAAGCTAAAAGGGAAAGTGATTTTAAATGGAAAAAGAATAGAATTGTGATAATTTTAATAAAGCTCAAAAGCTGGAGAAGTAAAAATCCGGAAGATAAGGAAGTTTTAAAAGAAAATGAAATTGAAGTGAAATTAATTGAAAGTGAGGAAGTGAAAAAAAAGAAGATTATTCGATTTAGTTAAAGTAATAAAAAAAGAGAATTTTAAAAACTTTTAAGAAGAAGAGAAGATCGCGGAAGTTTTAAAAATTTAAATTAAAGTGAAAAGTCAGTGAAAAGTGTAGATGGGAAAGTCGAAAGTTCACGAATAGCATATCAGAAGAATTTACGGTAAAATAAACTGTTGAGAACGAATAGTATATCAAATAAAAGGATAATTCTAAAGGGGTTCTAAGATTCTGAATCAATAAAGCCCATTTGTGAAAACTCGATGTAAAGGCTAACTTTCCGCCTAAAATTGAGTGAAGTGTTCGAGCCGTTGAGTGATTTCCCCGCCTAATCAGTTCCACAAGGTTGCCACTTTTGTGAAAATTTGTCAATTTACTGTCAGGGAGTTTAGATTTATTCAATATTCTCTGGTTTATTGTAGTATGATATATCTAAGCATCAGAAACTAAATATAAATATATCCAATACAAAAAAATTAAAGGTGAAGATACAAAACTTGAAAATTAAATACAATTAAAATTGGAAAGAAATGGCAAAACCATAAAGAAGAAATAATAAAGGTAAAAGGAAAAATATTTTTTTTAAAAATAGGAAATGTAAAATAAGTGCAGTATAAAAAAATTTTATGCAGTACAAAAATTTGAGTGCCGTTTGAAAATTGTACAACATTGTTGCCGGAAAGCAGCGGAGAAAAAGGCATAGACGGAGCTTAAAGAAATCTAAATTTTGTTTCGGTGAGTTATTTTTATTCATTATTAATTTTTAAGGAGTTTGCGAAATGTAGAGGAAGCTTTGAGGGAACTTTGTTTCGGTGAGTTGTTTTATATTTATTGTAAATTTTTAAGACGTTTGAGAAATGTTGGAAGAACTTAAAATTTTGGATCTGGTCGTAATTTTGCGAGAAATTATTTTTTGTCAAAAATTAATTAAGAGATGGTGAAATAAGTTTTAAATGGTTAGTTCAATGTAGAAGAGTTGTTTTATTTAAAAAAAAAAAGAGAACAAAGGATGGAATTTGATTACAAATAAGTATAGCAGATGGTTGCTTTTATTTATAAATTAAAATATAACAAGTTTATTAAGATATATTCCACGCAACAATTTTTTTTTTTGTACTAACAAAACTCAATCCTGGGCACGACTCCTTTACCCCTTAACCTGAGGCTGAGTCTGGCTTGGGGGGATTGATACACCAACACAAGCTCAAATGGAATTGGCCCTGGTTGAAGCCAATACCAATTGCAGGAGAGTCTGACCCAGTGGCATATTATGCCGGGTTGATTTTTTTGTACACCTCAAACTAACCAGAGAGAAAAATAATTCATCTCAACGTTTTACAGAATTATTTTGGGATTTTGGGGAATTATTTTAAGAAAAGGGACATTGGGTTCAGTGGAAATTGGTTCCCAAATGTTTGTCCCAAAAATTGTCGAAAAAAACATACCGCGCGTGTTTTAACAAAGTTTAACGCAATGAACTTTGTCTTATTACGCGTTTTCCAAACCTGAAGTGTCAGTAATTTTCTTTCGTTGGCCCCGCTGACCGATATTAAAGTGAACAAAAAACAAACCATAAGAGGTAATGTATACATTGAATATGTGCAGTGAAGTGTACATCTAAACATCTAAGTATAAGTTAAATAAAAATGAAATTTTATTTAGGAAGGAAAAAATAAATGTATTTAGCTTTTAGATAAAAATAAATCATCTGTTTATAAAAATTCGAACACGAGTTCGGGTGTTTTATTTGGTTAAACCTTGAAACGCGATCATCGCTTCAAGGTTAACTTTTTGTTTCCGCGTAGTGAGCGAACGGTGAATGACCGTGCGAGTAGCGAAATTCGACGCTCAGTTTTAATGCGGCTGGTTACGCTGGCCTTGAAATTACTACGTATTGTTGTTGTTTTCTTTGTGGTTGAAGTAGGTTAGTAATGACAGGGCTAGAAATCGCTAATTCCTGTGTTTTAATTGCAACTAAGTAAATTAGGTTAATGGAAATAGTAAATGAATGGGAGGAGAAATTTTACAATTTAAATAGGGATTTTAAGAATCTCCTTGGGCAAATCGATAGATTAATAGAGAAAATTTGGGAAAACTTAAATTTAAGTGTAAATAATAAAGAAAATCTAGACTTAATCAGAGCCAAGCTTGGCAGCGTAGTGAATAACTCAAAGGTAGAACAGGCAGATGCAGTTTTGGATGACTTGCTAAATTTTTTTAGATAACAGAAATAAGAGCTACATAGACGAAATAAAGCACTGGAAACGGCAATTTGGGCATTTGAAAAACAGATACGACAACCATCTGGTCGAAAGCGAAATACAAGCGATCCAGTTAGCAGAATTGGAAGCTGAAAGAGACGACCTTAGGGAGCGCCTAGAGGACTTTCTACGTCAGCGGAGGATAGGACGCCAAGACAGCGGAGTAAGGAGGACTTCTCGTCGTTGGAACAGGCATGCCGGAGACTCCAAGAGCTAAAAGAGGAGAATAGGCTTCTAAAACAAGAGCTGGAGCTGGCCCACGACCAAACTCTGCACCATAAGGAAGCTGTTGTTCAAGTCAGCAGCCCAAAGCAGAGCAACTCTATTTCCTTTCCTTCCGCGTTATCAATAAAAGAGAAAATGGGTATCGAGGCGATTTCGAAATCTGTTAGTAGGCTGGTACCTCTGTTTTCAGGGACAAGATCTATAAGTTCATAGAAGGGTGCTCAATTAGCTAAGAGGGGCATCAGCAATGCAGAAATGCAGGATTTCATTGCTTGCGTGAAGCAGAGGCTTTACGGTGGTGCGTATACTCTATTGAGGGAGAAGGAAGTCACCACGATAGAAGCTCTATACGCTGCGATAAAACAAGCGTACCTGCCATTGAAATCACTGGACACTGTGAGTGCGGAGATACAGATGACTGTTCAATCTCCGAGAGAAGGTGTCAGGGAATTCGCCGAAAGATTAATTGATTTACGAACGCAGGCCGAGGACTATATATTAGACCATTATAAGAGTTCAGGGGATCAGGCTCTGCGGGAAGAGGTAGCTGCCTCGATAACAAGGACGTTTACATTAGGATTACAGGACCCTACCCTGAGGATGAGACTGGTAGGTTCCTCGGAAACAAATTTGGAGAAGCTGGTAGATCTGGCGTTAATTTTGTATGAAGTTGTTAGCAGATCACACTTCAGCCAAGGGGGTTGGCCAAGTACACAAGGGAAGCGAATAGCGGGTATGAATCCCGTATGGGAGCTGGGAGATTCCACTTATGTACAGCCCAGAAATACCTCCCAAATACAACCAAGTGTAGTTTCTGCAATAAAAATGGCCATACCAGGGATGAATGCCTGATAAGAAAAAATACGCCTTATTGCGAGAAATGCTTGGTATACGGGCATGAGACAAACTGGAGGTGCGGCAAGCAACGGACACAGGACCACGAATCAAATAACACCACGAGAGAGCCATTTAATGGTTACCGAGATCAGTCGAACCGGAGAGTGGAAGTGCCACAAAGGAACTAACCACAGCGGAATTGGCATCCGTTGCAACAGCAGAGTCAGAGAAGGTTCGAAAACCCGAATTCGAATGCTTCAAACAGTATGCAAAGGAATCAGGGTGCGGGGAACACATCGAACAGAGCGAACCGAAAAGTGTGTCATTGGTGTAACAGACCAGGACATATGGTGGCAGATTGCGAGGCTAGAAGAAATTGGGAAAAATTCCAAGGCAATCGCCAGGGAAACTGGCAAGGGCCCAGAACAGGCCAGTAATCTGGGAACCCTACACAAATAATAACAGTAATTCAAGGCCAAATGAGGTAATAACAGTAAGTCAGACATCGGAAGTCCGACGTCGGAAACGATTGTGGATACGTTACCAATTGCGTCGAGTGAAGGAGTAACTGTAAGTCCGACATCGGAAGCGATTGTGGATACGTTACCAGCCTCAATAACTGAAGTAGCAACAGTACGTCCTACGTCTGAAGAGATTGTGGATACGTTGCCAACTTCAGCAAATTTAACGAAAGCTAGAAGGATGGGAAATATAACAAACACGGTGGCCAAAGAGAAAATTTCTTTTCCTGAGCTGCCAAATCAAGGTGTGAATGCGAGTGTTCACGTTCATAACTTAAATAATGAAAATAAAAAGATTGAGGTAGAAGTGTCTAACCGAGAGCAATCTAATTTGAATGACGTGTTTATTGAGTTACCTTGCGAAGAGGCCAGAAATGAAAAACTCATTCTGCTAGTTGATACAGACGCCAACAATAGCTTACTTAAAGATAGTATTGTGAATGAATTTCTCAACGTAGACACAGGTGACATGCAAACAGTAGTGCACAAGAAGATAATTCCACCAGTAATATACCAGGGAAAACTGGTTAATTTAAAAATGATAAAATTTTGTACCCGTATTAGAATCAAGCGGACATGATTTTGCCTTTAACCAAAATTTCGCATCGGATTTCACAAATATTAATAACTTGCAGTTAACAAAGCAAGCTAATAAGAATTACATGACGATACATGTGAGAAATCGAAGAAAAAAAATGAGTAGAAGTTAATAATAAAAAATTTTATTAAAACTATAATAATAAAGTTAATAATGTTAATTAAATATCGTGTATCAGAATTTGTCACTAAGAGTCTAAACGCATTTTTCGGCTATATCAATTTATTCGAAACAATGTGGAAATATGGAAAATAGATCAGGCTAATATGTGAATACATGTTACACAGTACATTACTTAAAGACTCAAACCAATATGTAAGACATTTTGGACGCGAGGTAAAAGTAATCCCGTTCCATTTTAGATTATTTCAGTCATTTTACTCTGTATGTATTAGATATTTTCCAGCTAATTTAGGATAGTAGAATTCAACTTTAGTTCAATCGCTGGAAATTGGTCCGAGAAGATGGCAATCCTCACCACTACAAGGGTTTTTACATTGGCAAAGATGGCCTAAAATGTCCAACGTTTCGTAAATCTTACTTTAAACTAACCCTTAATATTGAAAAGAAAAAAAAATATACACAATATAAAAAAAAGAAAACATATTTAAGAAAAAAAATTGTTATACGAATTGATATTAAATTAGAATAAAAAAAAATTGATTTAAAAAAAAAACAAGAAAAAAATCAGAAAGAGAAAAAGATGTAGAATAAAATGAGAAATGAAAAAAAAATGGAATATAAAAAAAAGGTTAGAGAAAAAAAACAAGAAGATAAAAAAAAGAAGAAGAAAATTTTTTTTTACTAATACAACTAATTAAACCTAACCACTAACTTTAACTACGTGAGTTTCAGTAAGCAAAGACCTGGTTACTTAAACGCAAGCTACAGCATTTGTACAAAAAGGGTACAAATTACCTAGTTGCTCCAAAACAGCAACGTCCCAGGTTTTTGAAAAACTGAATAAATTCAAAACCAGAAAAAAGAAAAAAAAACCTGAGGAAGAATTGTTTCAAGCCACCTTCAGGGCATTGCACTTAGCAATTAAAATCATGCTTGCAAAGCATCTATTTGCAACCATCAAAATATAAGAAAGAAAAAAAACGTTTCAGCAAGCAAGAAAATTTGAATATAAAAATAAGAAAGAGAAAAACAAACTATATCGTAATCAATTGTAATTAAATTGAAAAATAATGTATAATATCATTTTATGGAATTTTCAAGTAGATTTAGTATTAGAAGCTTATATTTAATGAAACTATTATTAAATAAATTGTATAGTTCTAAATTGAAAATTTTTGTTAAATATAATTTAAATTCAATACTTATTACAGTATGTACCTGCTAATTCGTGGCATTATAACAATAATTAGAATTAGGACACAACAAACATAACAACAGCGAGCAAGCAGCAACAACAACAATACCAGGAATACAGTAACAGCTGCCACATCAGAATAATTAAACGACGTCGACCAACGGACAATTATCAGCCAAAGTTAAACTCCATTAATATAAACAGATGAATCGTAATATTCCATTGGGACCATATAAATATAAAAAACGAAAAATGGATTGGCCATTTAACAGCCCAGTTAACGGAATCCTTTAAATTTATCCTTCCTTAGATGAAGAAAGGCGCTACCAAAAAACCGAAAAAAAAGAAGAAAAGAATTCGCCATCCAGCAAGTAAGCATTCCGCGCTCAATTTGGAAGCATCTAAACTCAGTGCATTGCCACGACTACTATCACGACATGGCGAATATTACGCACAACATTGACAGCATTGATTTTGGTCTTCTAACGATGCTAATAATGCAACATCCGCAAACTTTTTACCTTCGGTAGACTGGACTGTCAAGGAGTTAAAATCTAATTATCGACGAGTAGTCACCCAACAAAATCAGAAGACCATCCCATAAGGCCAATTACAGACAGAAGGACAACTGAATGAAGAAAGTTTACAAAGCAACATCCACGACAATACAACACACTGGTAGACGCGAACAACGAGGATACACTAAGGTAGAACTTAAGGTAGAGTTAAGTTAGATAATATTAGAGAATTAAAATAAACCACACCTATATAACTATGTACAGAAATATCGAATAATATCGCTTCACGATATTAATTTTTTCTTTCCCTAAGGGTGGACGGATGGGTCAATCTGCACACCCTAAAACCAGCGCAAGTTTTTGATTAATACGGTACTTTGCCCGTTTACTCTGCATACTTCCAACGTGGTGGCTTGCAGTTATTTTTTGAAGGCATACTTTTAGGCAAAACTGTGGTCGCTTCTCGATCACAGTTCAATAAATTTAAAGTAGAATTTAAATTGCGCAAGAGTATTTTTTCTCCAAAATAGCAAGTCCGCTTGCGGAATCCAAGTTCCGCGACATTAAAGTTTGAGTTGCGAAACTCCCACTTGCCCAACAACCAATAATTTCTAGCAGAATTCAAATTCTGCAAGAAAGGCATATTGCACAATGGGACAAAGTGAAGCGATTGACCCACTTAGCTGGCTCAACCGAGCTGGCTAGTAGTTTGTTTTAATTTTAAGCAAGGAGTCTAATTTGGAATTTAATAAAGAGAGAACGTCGTGTCCGCAATAAAAATTTTAAAAAGTAGTGTTTGCTTTGCTGCGGGTATCCTTCAACGGAAGGATACCACAACATTCTTTAAAGGGTAATTTTATATGTCGTGGGTGTCCTTCAGCGGAAGGATACCACAACACATCCATTCCGTAATCTTAAATTTTTTTTTCATTAGTAATAAAACTCTGACTGATTGGTATGTTTTCAGAGTTAAAGGACAGAAAACAAGTGGAAGTAGTACAGACGCCAACAATGAGCTGAAAGAAATTATTTGTCAAAAATTTGGATTTGAAGGGGAGATTTATAGGAAGTTGCTCGGTAAGTACAAACATTGATGTATACAATGTTTGTACTAATCGAGTAACTTCCTATTCCTCCTCATCAAATCCAAATTTTTGGCAAATAATTTCTTTCAGCTCATTGTTGGCGTCTGTAGTACTTCCACTTGCTCTTAGTGTTCATTTTCACTTTCACTTGCAACTACAAATTCAAGCAAAACATTTTCTTAAAACTCGTTCGAATCCATTTTTAGTACAATATTAAGTTTTATTTTAATTTCCACTTTGTCAAAAGTTTTTCACTATGCATATAAAATTATTACTAAATTGAAGCAACTGGAAATGCTATTCTTCGTTACTACCTATTCTTCGTTACTACCAGCACGAATGACAATCGTAAACTGAGCTTCACTAATTCTTTATAAGAAGGAACAGGATGATCTGTTTACTTATGATGAGATGAACATGCACAACGTAGATTTAACACTTCTATCAGGTAACGAGTGAATGTCAATAACGGCATATTTTATATCGAACATTGCTATCTGTTTAAGCATATAGTTTCATGTATATTCAACACTGCCATCAGGTAAAGGGTGGATGGACATAACGGAATATTTTATATATGTTCTGTTTGATAGCGTTGAAATAAGCATATACAGCGTGGAATTAACACTGTAATGGTTTAGATGACAATAACAACACATGTTACATAGCAAAAAGATTCTCTGTTTATTTGTCGAAATGGGCAGATAAAACGTAGAATTAACACTGCTACAGTTTTAGTATTTGATTTACATTATAATAATGTTGATATAGCATGATCTCTTTTTAAATCAACTATCAACCGCGTCAATAATGCAACCAGTTTACCTATGTAAAACTAACAATGTGCATAGTGTAAACTAAATCGTGTAAAAATCTGAATCCCAAATCGTGTAAAAATCCAAATTAAATCCCAGCACTCTGGAAAAATTTCTTTTTAATTTATTATTTGATGCTTCTCGCATGGAATGACGACCGAACTTATCGACTCTCATTGTCAATTAGGCTTACAACTCTATTAATACAGCATATTTATACAATTTATTAGCTTCTCTCAACTCCTCAATGATGGAAATAATTTCGATGTTCTAATTGTTGTGTCCAGCTGACTGTGAGGATAATACTATAAAAGTCGTAATCTATCAACTAATTCATTCGGATCATCCCAGTAAATGTAATTAGGCTTTTGCGGATTGACTCTCATCAAACCGGTTCCTTTTTTACGTTTATATGGTGTAGATGTCGATGAAGATTTATCACTAAATAATCCATTTATGATGTTGATGTAGACAGCCTTGGTTCCCTTCATTTGCTCATTTTCGTCAGAATTACGTTTGTGAGCACCAGTATCGGTCTCTTTTCGCAAATGGTGGACCAACAACCAATCCCCAAGGTTCAAAAAATGTTTTACTTGAAATCGAACCTTCTTGGAGAAGCCGAAAGATTAGTCAGTCACTTAGCCCCTACTGAGGAAAATTATGATGTTGCTTGGACAATGCTGCGACAGCGCTACAACAATAGAAGGCTATTTGTGTCAACTCTAATCCAAAAAATCGTCGATCAGCCATCAGTATCTGGATCAGTAATGACGTTAAAAGGATTACACGATACAACTCAGGAATGTCTTCTGGCCCTAACAAATTGGAAATTGCCACGGCACAGTGGGATCGCTTATTATTAAATTTACTTGTCATCGTTCAACCTTCGCAACGATCAGTTCGTTCAGAGTGCGTTTTTCATAGTGCGTTTTTTCATAGTACTCTCTTGTTTTCGTTTGTCTCTTTTCGGTTTACGTTGCTTATTCAGGAAGTTTTCCTGTTGTGTTTTCTTTTTCCCCACAGTAGCTATCATAATATTTTTTCTGCCTGGTATTTCGTAAAAAATGTTGGATAACGGGACGATTCCCTCTGGGAATCGTTTCGCATCGCTCGCCAATATCACTTCCCCTAAATCCAAACGTAAAAAACCAAGCAAACAGCCAATGGATAAAGAAGCATTCCCATTGCCTTCATCATCTAAGTGCGACCAATCCAACCCGAAATTCGTAATCATTAAAACCGCTGATGAGAAGAAGCCTCTTTCCTCATTCAGTGTTTTTGCTAAAAAAAAGCTATCGACTCAATCAGCACTCAGATTGACTCAGTCAGTTTACTTCGGGACGGCAGTATCCTGATTTTAGCTAAAAATTCGAAGGTAGCTGAAAAATTTACAGCCACAAAAAAATTTGGTGGTCTATGTCCTGTACATATATACCTTCATGATTCTCTAAATATTTGCAAGGGCACAATATTTGATCGGAATCTCATGCCGACAAGTGAGGAGGAGATTCTTAATGATCTAAAGTCCCAGGGCGTATCCAGCGTCTATAAATTCACTAAAATTAGAGATGGTGCAAGAGTAGCAACGGGCTTAATTCTGCTCAGTTTTGATCGTTACCGAATTCCCAGCGAAATCGATATTGCTTGGTACAAAGCTGAGGTAAGGGAATATTTCCCAAACCCAATGCGTTGCAAGAATTGCCAACTTCTTGGTCACACAGCAAAATATTGCAAAAACAATACCGCATGCGCTTCATGCAATCTTCCTCCTCACTCTCCTGAACAATGTACTCGGTTGCTATGCGCAAACTGTGCTCAAGACCACCCAGCATATTCTAACATATGTCCGAAATTCCAACAACAGAAAGAAATTTTAAAAATAAAAACTCAAAACAGGTGCAGCATTGGCGAAGCTCGCCGTCTGTACAAACAAGTCTACCCCTCAATTGATAATTCAAAATTATCATTTGCTGCTGCTTTAAAGAGCTCTAAAGAGCATTTATCGAACTCATCGGAGCCTACCTCTCCTAAAAAATCCTCTCCTTTACCCATTCAACAAACACAGTACATCTCTCCTCCTTCTCCAGCTAGCTCCGCTAACGATACCGTTACACAAAAAAATAATACCATCAACGTCAACAGTTCAAATTTACAAACTCTATCCAATTCTCCCAATCTGCCTTCTCCATGTCTCTCTAAAACGACGCCAAGTTCAATTACACATCATAAACAAACTGACTTAACTACTATTTCAACTTCTCTCTCTTCGTCAAAAGAAAAAACTGTATATTCTAACTCATCACAGAATTCAACTCCAATTAATTCTTATAATACCGACAAACCTACTCCTAACTTCCTCTCATCCACTCTCTGCTCTACTTCGAATCTCAATAATAAGCAAAACCCCTCTAACACTTCTTCCTACCTCTCTGACATTTCAGACAATTCCGGCAACTAGTTCCTCAAATTATCATGCACTCAAGGCTTTTCTGAAATAAAACCATTGTTGTGTAATGTTTGACATAATACAGTGGAACATTAATGGATTGTATAACAATTATACAAATCTCCAAATGTTAATTAAGGATCATCATCCGGCTCTAATAGCACTCCAAGAAACACATTTACCTACTAACTCTACAGCAACTACACCCACGCAATATTCCGGCTATTTTTCTAACCTCCCACAAAACACCTCAAGCAAGCAAGGTATCGGCATTCTTATTCGCAAAGACATTACACATACCTTTTTACCTATACAGTCCCCCATTTCCTTAATCGCTATCAAAATTAATTCGGGAATTAATTTTACTATAGTATGTGTGTACATACCACCGGACCAGTGTTTTTCTTATGCTGATATTTCGAGCATAATAAACTCTTTACCATCCTCTGCACCATTTATATTAGTCGGCGATGTCAATTCCTGGAGTCCTTTATGGGGCTCTGTACATACGAACAAAAGAGGCCTAATATTTGAAGACATAATTTTGTCACATAATCTTTTTGTTTTAAACGACGGAAAACCGACCCATCTTTCGACTCATATGACATTGACAAATGTAGACTTATCTTTGTGTTCAGCAGGCTTGGCTACAAAAGCCTCTTGCTCTACTTTTAATGATCTGTATGGTAGTGATCATTTTCCTATTAAAACCGTTTTGCATTTACCTGGTCAAAATGAAAAACATTCGCCTCTTCCAAAATTTATTATAGATAAGGCTAACTGGGACAAGTTCACTTTAATAGCTGATCAAGTGTGTTCAAAATCAGCAGTTTCAAACAATTTAAATAAAGAAGCAGCTTTAATACAAAAAGCCTTGCGTACAGCTGCACATTTTTCCATTCCGCAGACAGCTTATCACTCAAAAAAACGTACGGTCCCTTGGTGGACGCAAGAGCTAGGTACCCTACGAAATGAGAAAACCCGCCTCTGGAGATTATTTAAGAAACATTGTTCTGTTAACAACTTGATTAACTACAAAAAGCCTAATGCATTGTTTAAGGTAAAATGTAAAGAATCTAAACGTTCCTGTTTCGAAAAACTCACATCCTCTATCAATCCTAATTCATGTCCAAAAAAAATTTGGAACGACATTAAAAGGCTGACCGGTTCCAGCAACTACAATTCTATCAAATCCATTTCAACTCGTACCGGTCCAATATATGATTCACATGAAATCGCCAATGTTTTTTCTCTCTGTTGGTCAAATTATTCTCGCGATGGTAACTTTGATCCATTATTTATTGCCAACAAAAAGTTTTACATGGAGTCGGAATATTTCATTCAACGTCCATCCTCCGATGCAATGAAAATAGAATCCTTAATAACTAGCTTCGAATTCGAAATTGCTCTATCCGCTACCAAAGGTAAATCTCCTGGATTTGACAGAATTTCTTACCCAATGTTGAAACACTTGTCTCCAAACCTGAAATATAGACTTATCAACCTGTATAACAACATCTTCCATAGCGGGGTTTACCCGCAAACTTGGAAAATCGCAATCGTTGTTCCAATACTCAAACCAAACAAACCCCCCATCGATATTGCAAGCTATAGACCTATATCATTATTACCGTGCGCGGGTAAAATTTTCGAAAAAATTATAGCACAGAGATTATTGTGGTTCATAACTAAAAATAACCTCATCAGTCCCCGTCAAGTTGAATTTAAACGCAACCATGGGACAACTGATGCTCTTCTCCATTTTGATCATTACGTTTCTCAGGCTCTCTCCTGTAAAAATCATATATCGGTCCTCAGTATCGATTTTGAAAAAGCCTTTGATCGCATAGGTCTCCATGTTATTTTACGTCAACTTGCCGAGTGGAAGATTGGTTCTAAAGTCTTTAACTTCGTTAAGGGTTTTTTAACGAATCGGAGAGCGAGAGTTAGAATAAATAACAGATATTCAGACTTTCATGCTTGGTATAACGGTACACCGCAGGGGTCTCCTTTATCTCTTGTTCTTTTTATAATCGCCTTTAATGAGATTAGTGCGATATTATCTTCAAACACGAAAGTGGAACACTTTATATATGCAGATGATGTTGTAATCTTCTCAAAATATGCCGACCTCAATATGATACAAACTATTTTTCAAAGTATACTGAGGAGCCTTGACGAATGGTCAAGAGATTCAGGTGCAAAGCTTTCTTATGGAAAGTGTAAATTCTTTCATATTTGTAAGAAAATCAGCTGCGCTGGTACCAATATTATATACAATAATGTTAATATTGACCCCGTAAATACACTAAAAATAATTGGTGTAATATTTGATAAGAGGATTACTTTTAAGCAACACTGTTTATATCTTAAGAGAAGCCTAGCTACCAGGCTTAATATTATTAAATACCTCTCTTCTAAGTATTCTTTAGTTCATATTAATACTTTGATAAATGTATCAAAGGCAATAGTGGTTTCAAAGATTGATTACGGATCTCCTATTTACGGAAACTGTGCAAAAAGCACTCTGAAACTCATCGAACCCAGTTATAACCTTGCTTTTCGTAGAAGTATCCGAGCCTTCCCAACTTCTCCCACAAAATTCGTCCTAGCTGAAGCTGGCATGCCTACGTTGGAAAACAGATTTCTGAAAAACACTTTGCATATCATTCCCAAACACTTTGCATATCATTGCATATAAACGATTGCAAAAACGTGAATCTGCTATCGGAACATGTATCAGACTTGCTAAAGATATCGGTTACAACTTACAACCCAGATTTTTATCTACATCTCGCCAACCCACCCGGAACATGGATATGAAGGAGTCTTGTATACTGAATCTTTTAGAGCATAAAAAGAGCAACACAAGTCCAAACACCTATAGATTGCTTTTTCTAGAGATTTTAACACCGTACAAATCAAAAGGATGGCAGTGTATATATACCGATGGTTCAAAAACTACAGACAATACAAGTTTTTCTGTTATTCGTGACGACGGGACCACCATTTATTCCGGGCTTCTCGAAAACTTTTGCTCTGTCTATACATCGGAAACTGTTGCAGTCCTTTTGGCAGCTGATTATGCTTCAAAAACCAAGGGAAAATTTATCATTTGTTCTGATTGTTACTCGGTCTTTTCAGCTATACTTAACCCAATTAGCAATAACCACTTAATTTCGGAAATACGGAACAAATTAATTCAATGCAATAAGACTTTAAAAATCTTTTGGATTCCTGGACACGTCGGAATTGCTGGTAATGAAGCTGCCGATGCAAGAGCTAAACTGGCGGCATCGGAACCACTGTTTTTATTCCCATATGCTTCCACAAGCGACATTAGTCGGCTTATATCTGTGTACTTAAGCAATCTGAAACGAACCGAATGGAACAGTATTCAACATCGATACACTAGGATCAACTCCACCGGTATTAAGCCTATTTATCCTTCGACGCTTTCAAGAGAACTCGCCGTTTTTGTCAGGCTACGCCTTGGCCACACTGATCTGACTCATTCATATTTATTAACAGGCTCTACCTCACCAGAATGTCCTTACTGTCACTGTGCACACCTGTCAGTCGAACACCTGCTAGATATTTGTCCTTACTTTAATTATTTTAGAAAACAAATTTTTTATAATACACAACCCAGTGATCTTCTAAAATCCGCTAGTGTTGTCAATATTAAAAAAATTTTCTTATTTATCTGTAAATGTAAATTACACAATGTGTTATGATCCCTTAATTTAATAGTAATTAATAGAAACACCCTCTTAGTTAAAATAACATACTGTAACATTTTTAGCTTAAGTTACTATAAGGACTCTGTAAATAATATATTATCGTAGAGCCGAAGGCCCCGGTAGCTAGCGCTCGCTAAATTATAAGTAATATAATGATTTCATTATTGTATTTCTTTGTTTAAATAAAAAAAAATAAAAAATAAATTTACTTACGAAAAAGCTGGACAGACAGTCATTGATTCGATATGAGCAAACAATTTCGAATCCTAGAGAAGTGCAAACAATTCCCGACTTTCTTACCTTTTTGGAAGGACAATTCTTATGACTGGAAATGATAGGACAAAGGGATAAGGTTCCAGCAGCTCAGAAAACTGCACATGTCCATGCACGCAACCGTTATTTGCGTGTCCACACTTTCTTCAGCTTTGAGTATCAGACCAACTAAATTTTGTGCGCAAGCAAAATCTTTGTGTAAACTGTTTGAAGGCAGGTCATCTGGCTGGTCAGTGTCCTTCGCGACGTTGCAGTCGGTGTAATAAAAAACACAACACGTTATTACATTTGGAGCACACTCAAAACTTCAGTACAGGGCAGAACAATCAGCAATTTAAGGACAGCACTCGGCCAACAAACTCTACACCTGTTAAGGCAAATAACGCACCAACTACAGTGGCATCAGCCAATGAACAAGGCAACAGGCAGGCGTATGTCATACTAGCCACCGCTGTAGCATCAATTTCTGCAGCCAATGACAAGTCATTCAACTTTAAGGCTGTTTTAGATTCCGATTCGCAAGTTAATCTGGTAACTCAGAGGCTCATCAAGAAGCTATCCCTATCGCCCCGAACTTCATCACTTCAAATCGAAGGCATCGGACGTAAGACTCGCAATTCTAGCAACAGGGTCAATGTAGGTGCTTCAATCACAAGATGGAACTTTCTACACCAGGCTCGAGGCTTGTGTATTACCGCAAATTGTGACACCACAGCCGACACAGACGTTATACATTTCAAAATGGTCCATACCAAGTAACGTTAAATTAGCGGATCCAACTTTCGACAAACCGGGCAAAATCGATGTACTCCTAGGAGCAGAGTTCTTCTACGATTTAATGCAAATCGAACAGTTACACCTCGGCAAGGATATGCCCATCCTACAAAATACAAAATTAGGATGGATAGTATCAGGAAAAATTAACTCAACAACTCATTAACCTGCTACGTGCGGAATCTTCCCTAACAGCAACGAGACCACAGACGAGTTAATCGAAAGATTTTGGTTATTAGAGAACACTGAGGACGAGAAAAAACAATTGACGGTGGCAGAGCAGTTATGTGAAAGCAGCTTTACGCAAACAGTATCGAGATCCGCAACTGGACGTTTCATAGTCCGGTTACCATTAGCAGAAAAGGGTGAAGCATTGGGAGAGTCATTTTCAATGGCTCTTAGCCGATTTTATGCTCTTGAGAGACGATTACAAAAAGATCAAACTCTGAACACAGCCAACTTGCAATTTTATGAAAGAGTATTCTCAACTTGGACACATGGAAGAGATCGCACATAAAGATGTACCAAAGGAACGCTATTTCATTCCTCATTATTGCGTTCTAAAGCCGGATATTAGTACCACTAAATTACGAGTTGTCTTCGATGCTTCAGCAAAGTCTTCTTCAGGACTCTCCTTAAATGACATACTACACGTCGGACCAACGATTCAAGAGGAACTCTTCTCCATTTTAATTCGCTTTCGTCTCCACAAATATGCATTCTCAGCTGATATCGAAAAAATTTATCGGCAAATCTTAATACATTGTGAGGATCAGAGATATCAGTTGATAATTTGGCGAAACCATAGAAAACAAGAAATAAGGTATTATCCCCTACAAACGGTAACATATGGGAAGTCGGCCGCACCGTACTTAGCTACCAAATGCCTTCAAATGCTAGCAAGGCAGAACAAGTTGGATCATCCAACGGGATCTCAAGTGCTACTAGATGACTTTTATATGGATGATTGCTTGAGCGGTGCAAACAGTATTGCCGCAACATTAGAAATTCAAGCGTAACTGAGACACATCTTAGATAACGCAGGGTTTAAGCTGCGCAAGTGGTGCGCTAATGATGCGAAATTGCTCGAGAACATTGCATCTCATGATCAAGAAGTTGATCTTGATCTCCACTCTGCACATTCTCCTTACATAAAGACACTAGGTGTAATGTGGCTACCAAGGGATGATCAATTCTCAGTGCGGGTGAAAATGACTCCCACACAATGTTCAACAAAGCGATCAGTTACTTCAGACCTGGCTCGCATTTTTGATCCTCTGGGAATCCTCGCACCTGTAGTGGTAATTGCCAAAATATTCATCTGATCTTTGATGAACTTTGATGAACTTGATCTTTGATGAACTTGACCGGATGCTGAGTCTGGGAGTCATCGAAGTCAGCAACAGCAGCTGTAGCTCCCCTGTTTCGTTGGTGAGGAAAGAGACCAAGAACTGACTGTGTCTTGATGCAAGAACACTGAATGAACCGACGGTAAAGGACGCATACCCGTTACCTCACATTGAGGGCATCCTTAGCAGACTGCAAGACACGCGGTACATCAGTGCGATTGATCTGAAGGACGCATTCTGGCAGATACCGCTGGAGGAAAAGTCGAGGGGTAAGACGGCGTTGGCAGTTCCAGGTAGACCGCTGTATCAGTTTACGGTGATGCCTTTCGGGCTGTGCAATGCCACGCAGCGAATGTGTAGGCTGATGGACAAAGTCATTCCCTCTGCCTTGCGGGAGAATGTCTTTGTCTACCTCGACGATCTTCTCGTGTGTTCTGCCAGTTTCGACTCACATCTTGCGCTGTTGGATCGGGTGATCAAATGTCTGCGGGATGCCAAACTGACCATTAACGTCGAAAAGAGCAAGTTTTGCTTCAAGGAAGTCAGGCATCTGGGCTATGTTGTCGGGAACGGCTGCATCAGGACCGACAGCCGGAAGGTGGAGGCAATTGACGAGTTTCCGGAGCCCAGAACGGCTAAACAGTTGAGGAGGTTTCTAGGCATGTCCGACTGGTACCGACGATTCATTAAAGTCTACGCGACGGTAGCTGCACCGCTACATGACTGTTTGAAGAAGGACCAACTGAGGAAGTTCACCTTAACAGACGATGCAAAGCTGGCCTTAGACAGACTTAAAAAGAGTCTTATGTCAGCGCCAGTTTTGACGAATCCGGTCTTTGACAGGAGTAGGGGGAGTACTCTTCCAAATGGATGACGAAGGGAATGAGCATCCGATCGCCTACATGTCTGCAAAACTCAAAAAGGCTCAGAGGAATTATAGTGTCACTGAGCTGGAGTGTTATGCAGCGATATTGAGCGTAAAGAAGTTCCGTCCTTATGTGGAAGGACTACCCTTTACCATAATTACGAATCACGCAAGCTTGAAGTGGTTGATGAGTCAAAAGGACCTGTCTGGCAGGCTTGCCAGATGGAGTTTAAAACTTCAAGCGTACAATTTTAATATTGAGCACCGAAGGGAGCTCAAAATGTGGTGCCTGATACTCTTTCCCGGATTTACATGGAAGAGTTAGGACGGATGAACAGGACTTTAGAGGTAGACCTCAGCTCTCCAGATTTCTCTTCGCAGGAATATGAGGAACTGAGAGAGAACATTACGAAGAACCAGGACCGACTGCCTGACCTACTAGTTTCGGACAGTTACGTGTACAGACGGACGGGGTTTATGACTGGGAACGTGGTACAGGAGGACCATGCGTGTCAGCTGTGGGTACCAACTGAGCTGCGTTCTGGTTCTTTGGAGGCTTGCCTTTCTTCCATTTCCGCTGGACATGGAGGAATACACAAGACGCTGGCCTGGTTAAGGCAAAAGTATTATTGGCCGGGAATGGTAAAAGATGTGAAATTCTTGATTAAAAACTGTGATATATGCAAAGGGAGTAAGGCCAGTAATGCTATGCGCCGTCCTCGGATGGGGGAACAATATAACACTGAACGACCATTGCAGCGTCTTTATATTGATTTCATGGGTCCATATCCCAGATCACAGAATGGAAATACTGTTTTGTTTGTGTGTTTAGACCATTTTTCAAACTTCCTATCTAATCCAAACTTCCTATGAGCGCCTATCAGCTCATGAGAAGGGTCAATGCTATTAAGGATAACGATTGTGTCATAACATATCCGGCATATAAGCAGCAGTTGACCCGGAAAAAGGTGTTTGAAGCATTGAAGTCAGCTCATGAGAAAAGTGCAAGAGCGTATAACACGCGTAGTAGGGATATATGTTTTCATGTTGGACAAGTGGTATACCGCACCAACTTCAAGCTAAGTAACCAAGTGGAGGGTTACAAGGCCAAGTTGGTCCCAGTAAATGTAAAATGCATTATCCAGAAGAAGATTGGCAATTCGCTATATGAGCTGGGAACGATGAACGAATAGTTACATCCACCTGACAAAATTTACATATAAATACAAGGCACGATTACCACAACGTAAATTTTGTGGTAATCGTGCCTTGGATTTATATATAAATTTTGTCAGGTGGATGTAACTATTTGTCCTTTTGTGTTATTTACTTATTTATTTATTTATTTATTTATTTATTTATTTTGGTAATTATACATTTATAATATTGGGAAAGTGATTTTAAGTGAAGATAGGAACATGAGAAGAAATTGAAAGTGCTTAAACTGAAGATCAAGTTTAGGAATAATTAATACATGGATAAAGTTATTTCAACAAATAGTGTTGAAGATCGGAGAGAGGGCATCTCTATTTGTGTTTTAATTTATTGGATTGCTTTATAAAAATTGGATTTAAAGCTATATAAAAAAAAATCGATTGAAGCTGGTGCAGGCTGGAGGCTGCCACTAAAAAGTGTATTGATTGAATTTTAAATTATAAAGTCTGTAGTAGGCCTGTAAAATTTTAAAAAGTCTGGAGAAGAGATCTGCTGGGGTGAGGGCCTGGACTTGAGCAGCGGAACAACAGCTGGAGCGCAGTACAACCGGATGTACTTGTTTTTTGTTGTGCATTTACTCTTGATATATTAATATGTAAAATACAGTTTTTTTAGAACATTAACGTCAGGAGCCGCATGGTGGTACCATCATCGGGATTCCCTACTGTTAATTGTTTCACTTCTTTTGTTTTATGAGCATTTTAATTTTAATTTTTTAACTACAAAAAAAACTGTATTAACATTTAATTTTTAATTTGAACAAAAATAAATTGGTGTGGCATTTAAATTTTAATTTTAAACAAAAAGAAATAGAATTAACTTTAGATTTGAACAAAAATATATATTGAAGTTAATATTTAATTGAAAATTTTAACAAAAAATTTGAAATTAAAATCTTAGTTTTTCTTAAATAAAGGTTTAATTGGAATTACATATGGAACTTGTATTAGACTAAGGAAAAATTTAAGAACAAATTTAGCAATACATATGGATGTATATATCTATAAACGAAAAAAAAACCAGAATTTTAGTTTTTGTGTGGCAGTTTCCATTTGTGATACCTTGAAGGAAACCGGGAATTTTTTTGTGTGGTCCTTCTTTGATCCCCACCATGCATTGCTAAACGCAAAGCATTTGTGCTGATGTGCTGGGGGACCTGAAATGAGGGAGCAGGTGCTCCTGGCCGTGACGTACGGACTGAAATGACGGACGGATAGAAATAAGACTTTCGACGGAATCAGTGGCAGGGGATAACACTATCAACGCTGGAGCCAGAGTGTGATCCATGGTTGTGACCTTGTTGGTCACAAGAGAGGTAGGTTGGCTCCACCACTGATAGACAGGATGATAGGGTTTGTGATGTCTTGTGTCGTTTGGGGTGAATGTGTGCAAGTGATGAGAGTGTAGGGTCAGATTGTGTCTGGTTTAGGTGGTGGTATGAGTGTGGTGAAGTGAATGAAGGTGGGTGAGGTAAGTGGATGGTGGAGAATTGGTTGGGAATTTGTAAGCTGACAGGGTGATAGGATAGGGTGAAAGGGGCACTCTCATCACATGCGCAACAGGTGCAGGGGACTTCTTTTCCAATTCAATTTCAATTTCAATTTATTATTATTATTATATATGGAGAGCACACTAAGAGCCAAGCTCTTTTATAGCGCATTTACAGCATACTATGAGTTGTACAATTTAACTTAAACAGTAAACATTTTACAAAGTAAAATTTTTAGTAATATTTATATAGATGTGGAGATAGTATTAGAAGAATTCTATTCTATCTAAGCCTAAGTCTATCTAAGATAGGGGACTAGATGCAAACAGAGCAGGAAATCGAAAAAGACATTACAGAGTACAACTGCAAGATTTGCTGACAAAATTAATTCATCTACAATTAATTTAGGAAATGATTCCTAACCAGCCTTCTGAAGAGACTTCTCTCACGAACATTCTTAATACTATTAGGTAAACTATTCCATAGTCTAATGGCGCTGACAAAAAAGAACCGACCGGAATTCACATAGTTATATGTATGTATAATAAGACAACTCGAGCGGGTAACCAAAGCATAACTTTTCATATAGATAAAAAGGAGTCGATGAGATAATGAGTTGGTGTAAAAAAATACAATTTCTGTAGTTAATGTAATTTTGGAAGTTACATCCACGCAAGGAATATCTAAAACTTGAGAGGTGGTCAAATTTCTTAAGGCCATGCATGAAACGTGTTATGCTATTGAATAACACATCAAGTTTGTGGGACGATTTAGAATCAAATTTAGGATAAATTAACTCCGCATAAGTCAAGATTGGCGTGATTAATTGTAATATTAATTTACGTCTAATAGCTATAGGAAAACATTCTGAAGAATAGCGTAAGTTCGTAAGTATATAATACGCTTTACTAACCACGGAGTTAATATGATCTATGCAGGTTAAAGAAGGGTTAATAACAAAACCAAGATTCTTAATTCTTGTCACAAACCTAAGAACAGAATTATCGAGATATACTCGTATAGGAGGAATACAGGAAATGTCTAAACTAGCCTTAGAAATAGGTAACACAAACGACTTGGAAGAATTTCATTGAAGAAGATTATTCTCAGACCAACTTTTTACACGTTTTAAATCATCATTCACCCTGAAACACAAGTCATCAACCATATCGACAATTAGAAAGATACAATTGAACATCATCCGCATATACATGCATTGACGAATATTGCACTAAGGAGAAAATATCATTTAAGAATAAAGAAAATAACAAGGGACCCAAAACAGATCCTTGTGGAAAACCAGCACAAACACGCTTAAAACTAGAGTAGGCATTGCCAACTTTGACCCGCTGAGAGCGATCTGTAAGATAACTCTTTATTAATTTAGTAGCACTTACTGAAAAAGAGAATAGGCTGAGCAACTTTCGACAAAGTAATGCATGATTTACACTGTCGAATGCTTTGGAAAAATCCAGAAGACAAAGTAAAGTCACTTGCTGCTAATCAAAAGCTATTCGAATATCATCTGTGATTTTAAGCATTGCAGAAACAGAGCTATGTTTAGGCCGAAATCCCGACTGGAGAGGATGCATCAGATGTCTTTCACCAAGATAAAGGTTTATTTGTTCTGCTAAAAGGCCTCCACATACCTTAGACAGTGCGTCCAAGATACTAATTGGACGAAAATCAGAAAATTTAACGGGTGCAGATTTCTTAGCAATTGGAAGGACAGTAGCATGCTTCCATAGAGAAGGATTACAATGTAGAAGTAGTAATAATCTGATTAATAAGATCAGTAAGTGGCAAAATGATAAACGGCAAAATTAATTTAATAAATTGAATCGGGATACCATCCTCACCGATAGCAGAAGACTTAACCGTCATCACGCGCTTTGCAACATCATATACAGAGACACAATGGAATTGGAAGAGATTCAGACTATATTATTCAGCCGAACTGTGAACATAAGATCCATCATCACATGAATTCGTCAGAAAATACTTATTCAGATCATTAGGGCAAAGTTTACATTCTGCTGCATTTCTCGATGCTACTCCAATATTCCTTAACTGCAGTCACTGCTGCAGTGAATAAGAGATCACGATTAATAGTCTTATAATCACGAAAATAAAATAAAGAGGGAACTGTACTTGAAAACAACTTTAGATCTAGAGAACAGAAAAGAAGATCATGGTCAGACACGAAGGTAATTTGTGTAAACAATAACACAATTGAAGAGCCTGAAACAAGAAAGTAGTCAAGTAAACTTGGACTTACATTGTGGCCAAATCGTGTAGGCACAGAGCCATTTACAATGGAGAGACCACATAAAGAGACTAGATCACAAATTTTGTAGAACTACTATCATCACATAGCAAATTGACATTAAGATCACCACATACTATTATTGAGTCATATGAGATAGAGATCGACGAAATATACTCAAAAAAGGGCTCGAGGTCACAACACTTGTGCGGACTATACACACACGAAATAAGTATTCTAGACATGGGACCAGATATAACAACACATAGATATTCCACAACCGAATTACTAGAGCAATAAACGAGTTCACAATTATATTTAGATTTTACATACATCGCCACACCACCACCTCTCTTGTCCAACCTGTCGTTACGAAATACATTAAAATTGTATAGCTTGATAGAGGAATCAGCTAAGTCAGGTTGAAACCATGTTTCAGACACACAAATAGCATCAATGGCTGAATTTGAAAAAAACATCTCTTATGTAATCCAACTTGTTGTTATTCAGACTCCTAGCATTAAAGTATGCAATGTTAAAAACCTTATGTTGGCTACAGAAGACATTGATAAGTGTACGGTGGCAACTATCAACGCCATCAGAAAAATTCGAATTAGTTAACACTGCGAATAATGAGAGGCATCAACAGAAAAGACTGGCAAGAAATCAAAACAGTAAACAAAATAAGGAGGGCAGAAAAAAAACCAGCAAGTACTCGCAGAGATCTTAAAATAGAGTAAGAATAAGTTTGCACACTAGGAGAGAATAATATTAAGAGTATTATACAAGAGCAGGAAAGACAGAGGATAGTAGAGTAGGAAAAATAAATGAGGAAAAAGTAATGAAGAGAAATGTATAAAATCATTGCACCTTAATTATAAGTATTAATGATGTAGTGTAGAATGTAACATAATTTATAATTATCACCTTAAGCCAGAAATAACATCAACACCTTCAACGTCAAGTACAGGGGCGCCGTCAGGACTGGACTTTACATAAATATTTCCTCGAATTGAGTAAGCAGCATGTAGCTTTTTTTCACGTTTCAACTTTATGCGATAAAACGTCACGACTCGATTTCGGCAAACTTTCATATATGAAAACTTTATCTTCTCCTGAGAGTCCTAGGTCAGAAAGATTAAGCGCTCGATGATGACAAAAAGATGAGATCAATCGTAAAAGATTAGATCGATCGCGAGCTGACCCCAACTTCATAACCATAATTCCTTTACCAGTAGCACTAGCATTAGCAGCATTAATTTCTTTTTTTACACTGAAAGCATCACGTAATGTAGGAACAGAAGTGGAGAGTCCAACTGCACTGCAAATACTAGTAAAAATTGGCGGAGGATTTGCTTGTTGGGCGATAGGAATGCTAGAAATTATATGTCAGTAGAGACCGCCTCATTCTCCAACTTAGAGAATGGCCTAAGAGAGGCCTCAACCTTACTAACCTTAGAGAGACCTCAATTGCAGTTACTCGTGCAACCATACCTCCCAACTCAGACTTAATGTTGGAGATCATAGCATTTAATTCTCAGAGCGACGAATAGTTGCCTGCTCGACGATACTCTCACGTAGTTCAGCTAGCTTTCTGTCTAATCCAGACGTGTTTGACGACTCAACTACACAGCAGAGAGAATTATTTGCATTGCAAGCAGGTGTAACGGGACTCATCAACGGATTAGCTTTGTTCGAGTTGTTGCCAGTTCTGTTGCTACGTGTATCACGTTTGATGGAACCACCGCTTGCATTCTTCACTTCCTCACCAATGACAGGCGTTTTAATTTTTATGAAAATAATTTATCCAAATCGAGCGAGAACAACACAATAGATCAATCAAGCAGTGGCAAGCAAGTTTAGAGCCTGAGCCTACAGGCACATAGACAATAGAACATTATCAGGCACAATAAATATATTGGAAAATGACGAAGAAAAACAAAACTTATTGCCAGCAAAAAGAGCGTTTACTCCGAACACATAACAAATAAGAATGAGAAATTTCCTCTTTCTCTTTCTTTCTTACCCTCCTTTAATCCTCTCTTCCTCTATTTTCCCTTCTTTCTAAACTCTTTTTATCTCCTTTTTCCTTTTTTTTATATAAAAAAACTTTTTGCCACGAAATTTGGTAACACTAAGAACTTCGAGAGATGTCTTCGGCTACCCAGTTGGACTTCTGCAATCAAAGCTGTCTTCACTCGGAGGGTAGTGCCGTCAGCTAGCAGCACGCTCATACGGGTGTAGATGATGCGTGCTGCATCTCCCAAACTTTCAACAAATGCCTCCGACACGAAACTACGTGTAGCTCCTGTGTCTATGGTTGCTGTTACTGGCCTTCCGCCTAGGTATATGTCAGCCCTAAAGTGTCGCTGTATAACTTTAAACGGTGACTTTTCGGGGATCGATTAATGTGGCCCTCAATGTGCCCCGTTACTGTTGAGGGCCCCTCGCGTTTCCCGACTTCTTTCGACAGCACTCAATGGTCCGCACTCCTTGTCTTCCACACACCCAACATAATAGTTTCGCTGGATTTTTGCAACCCCTTGCAAAATGTCCGTCTACGCCACAGCGGCGATATGCAGTGTTGACGTTGATATTCCCTCCGTGCTCCTGCGGATTCGGTTGGACTCCCATCCTCGATTCTACGGTGCGATGCTTAGCCTCACTGCGATCACGTAATCCTTGAAGAGCTCCGTTGACGTCTGGAACCTCTGCCGTACGTTATCGTCGAGGCGTTCCTGGTATAGCGAAGACAGGAAAGACTTGAGTAAAGCTTGTTTAAACTCGCATAATTGCAGCCAAGGTTTCTTGTTATTGCGGAGCCACTGGAAGCCTTTTCTTGCATAATCTCTGGCATGGCTTTAGGTAGTACGTCTCGAGATATTCCGTAAGCATCGGCGAGTTCTTCTAGTCGTTCCACAAACTCCAGTAGGTCCATCCTGTAGGAGCTGTGATATTTATTGAGGGCTGCGTTGGCAGTGGTGCTGTACTCGGACCTGGTGACGAACTGCGGTTATGTTGACGTTCCAGTGCTTTCACGCGGGTTATTTGTTCTGGCTTGAGATCCTCCTTGGCGGTAAACAAGGAGAATGCGTTCTTTAGTTCCTCTACATTACCATCGGTGCTTAAGCCAAACTCCTTCATGTACTCCACGAACTCCACACGTTTGAGGGTGACTATCCATCTCCTTAACATGATGAGCTTAGGTCAGTTATCTCGCCCAGGTGTTGTGAGTCGTTCATTATTTTTGTACGCACAGTTTTCTTCTTCCTCTTCTTCTGTGGTTGCCTATCTACTTGTTAGCTCGAGTCGCTGTTCGGGCGCCACCTGAAACGACCTTCTCGCCTCGGACTCCTAGAGACGGTGTTCCTCTATGAGGTCCGCGGACATTGTCTATAACCAGGGTAGGTCGGCTTTCAATAAATTTTATTTTAAAGAAAAAACAGGACTTGTGTCTGTTGTATAACACTTTTATTTTATAAAATCCAATTCTTGTTCGCTAATTAGAATACAGCTAACAGGTTGTCTTAGTTGTGCAAAATCTCCGTCATAAAAAAAACTAGCGTTATGGTGGCGTAAAAACTCGTGTATAGAAAGATGAAAATCTTGGTATTACGACTGTGCTCGTATGCCATTTGGGCCCCCTCGAAGCTTGAATTAATCACAATGGTTACTTCCTCGATCCTGTTTGTAAAGAAATACACCGCTGGTTTCGTTTGGATTGGTGACAGTGACCAGGAAACCCAGGTGAAAGAGGGCACTGCGGCTTATTTCACTAGAACGGTACATTGGAGTATAGCGGGAGATTGTATAGGAGAGGGGAAACACAGACATGCTCCCATGAGAACAACATGTCGATTCACCGAACCAGTATGTTGAACTCCCAGGTTCGCTGCGTCGGTCCCAACATGAGCGATCCAACGGACCACTATGTTGCAACCTCGGCAGCGGGAGCGGCTGCAGAGAGGAGGGAGAAAATATAGAAGGGAGATGCAGAAGAAAGAGGGTACAGACGGCCTTCCGTGAGTACAACATGTCGCTTCACCGAACCAGTATGTTGAACTCCCAGGTTCCACCATGTTGCAACCTCGTCAGCGGGAGCGCTTGCAGAGAGGAGGGAGAGAATGTAGAAAAGAGAGGGAGGAAGAGAGGGTACAGACGGTCTTCCGTGTGAAAAACATGTCGATTCACCGAACCAGTATGTTGTTCCCCAGGTTCGCTGCGTTGGTCCCAACATGAGCGATCCAACGGACCACCATGTTGCAACCTCGGCAGCGAGAGCGGCTGTAGAGAGCAGAGGAAAGCCACAGACATGCTCCCGTGAGAACAACATGTCGATTCACCGAACCAGTATGTTGAACTCCCAGGTTTGCTGCGTCGGTCCCAACATGAGCGATCCAGCGGACCACCATGTTGCAACCTCGGCAGCGAGAGCGGCTGCAGAGAAGAGGGAGAGAATGTAGAAAGGAGAGAGAGGAGAGAGGGTACAGGACGGAACCGCATTGTCATGAGAGCAAAGCGCCGATCCACTGCACCGGCATTCTGCACTCTCAGGTTCGTCGCATAGGCTCCAACGAAACGATCCACTGGACCATCCTTTTGGAACCTCGGCAACGAGAGCGGCTGCAGAGAGGAGAGGACGCAACCGCATTCCTGTGAGAGCAAAATGCCGATCCACTGGACCAGCATTTTGCACTCAGCGCCGAAATGCGTCGTCACGTCTCTTTACTGGCTCATGGTGTAGCGTAGAGCAGGAAATTATTTATATGTACCGGCAGCATTGGACATGGCTCGGATGATGGTGGCGATCCGCGATCGAGTCCCCAGGTATTTCGTGCGACTACCACACTCGTAGTATTCTGGAGGGCCGCCACGTGTTGATTGATAAAGTACTTCGCGATGGTGACCAGCATATATATGCCACAATTAAACCCATCGTACCTTAAGGACTAACCCTTGTACCTTAAGGTCTACTAGGGGCGAGTTTTCATGGGATAAACTGGAGTGTCATGGAGTTGGATAAGAGGCTTCATGAGGTATCTGGGCTAGCCACGGTGCGGCGGAAATTGGCCGAACCTTCTTCCACTGAGTCTTGCTGTTTCTCCATGGTTGCTGTCTTGGTTGCTGTTGATGTTTTCCCTGTCGTCTTCCAAATTGCCTTAATGTTTTGCGATGTGTTACCCCTGATGATCACTGCACAACTGAGATAGTGTGCTCGGATGTCGCTCCCTTTTATACAGAATTTTTCCCGTTACGTCCTGTGGTGTGCCACAATTATTTATCGCGATTCTCTCCGCACTTCCGTAGGGGTTCCCTTCGGGATGCTCTTTAGTTTGATGAGGGATCTGTGAAGTACGATGTCTCGGTTCGACGCTCCCCACTTCCCGCGTGCTGGGTGTCATCCGGAGATCTGTATGCCTTGAGGTCGCCGATGTGAGCTGCCTTTGTCTTTTTGGGGTTGATTCTTATGGTGGTGATCACCGGTGCGATGAAGTCTACGACTTGGAGCGGACCGTCATATATTGGAGCCAGCATGGCAGCGAAGTTCTCCGTGGCCTCTGACAAGTTGTGCGACCGTACCAGTACCATATCTCCAATTTTTGGTCTCCAAGCTCTCCGTCTGAGGTTATAGTGTCTCGCCTGCTCGTTCGACGCCATCTGCATATTTTGTCGTGCGATCTTAAATATCTGCTGTAAGTGCATAGCTCTTTGTACCGGCTCTGCGGGTTCATTACTGGTACCCAAAGTGGTTTCATCGTAGAGGGTGTTGGGAAGTCTTGGCTCGCGTCCCTGTACTAAGAAGGCAAGTGTATAACCGGTAGTACTAGATGTACTGCTATTGATGGCGAGGGCTATTTCTGGAATATTCTCATCCCAGTCACGTTGGTCTTTACTCGTATACTGGGCAATGATTGTCTTGATGGTCCGGTTTGCGCGCTCTGTAGGGTTTTGTCATGGTATGTAGGGTGCTGTAAATTGCTGGCGCACCCCAATTTCTCTTAGGTATTCTTTGAACTCTCGACTGGTGAACTGAGAAGCGCCTTAGACGCTCCAAATCTTGAGACGATTCTTTCAAGAAAGGCTCGTTGTAGCGTCGTTGCTGTAGCCTTCCGCAATGGAATTATCTCCACACATTTGGAGAATTTATCTAGAAATACAAGCAGCATGTTATTGCCTCTTCGTGAGCGTGGGAGAGGGCCGACAAAATCGGCGCATACGGTGGCCCATGTTTCTTCAGGCACTCTGGTCAATATCTCGATAGCGGGTTTCCTTTGTTCAGCTTTGTACCGCTGACAAGATTCGCAGTGCCTCACATACCGACTAATATCCCGGAAAATACCGGGCCAGTAATAATTTCTTGCAATTCGGGCGATGGTCTTTCGGACGCCCAAATGACCGGCGCTCTTCGTCATCGGCTGCGTGGGTTAGGCGGGGTCTCTTTACTTGCTCTTGTTGAAGCGGTGCTCGCTCGTTAGCATTCTCCTGACGTTCTTGACTAGGATGTTGTTTCGCCCTGGGTTTGGTCCTAAGGAGTCCAGTACGACGATGCGGCGTCTCTCCGGAACTTAGTCCTGGGTATGTCCTGCTCCACCACCACAGCGAACCAGTGGTTACTGGCGTTGACTGGTATTACCACAAATTTCTCTCGGAAGATGTTGATTGTTCGCAACTGCATCGTAATCCCTGTCAACAGGGTCCCTGCTTCTTCATCGGTGGAGTCAGATAAGAGGCTCCATGAGGCATCTGGTCTAGCCACGGTGCGGCGGAAATTAGCCGAACCTTCTTCCACTGAGTCTTGCTGTTTCTCCATGGTTGCTGTCTTGGTTGCTGTTGATGTTTTCCCTGTCGTCTTCCAAATTGCCTTAATGTTTTGGGATGTGTTACCCCCGAAGATCACTGCACAACTGAGATAGTGTGCTCGGATGTCGCTCCCTTTTATACAGAATTTTTCCCGTTACGTCCTGTGGTGTGCTACAATTATTTATCGCGATTTTCTCCGCACTTCCGTAGGGGTTCCCTTCGGGACGCTCTTTAGTTTGATGAGGGAGTTGTGAAGTGCGATGTCTCGGTTCGACGCTCCCCACTTTCCGCGTGCTGGGTGTCATCCGGAGAACTGTATGCCTTGAGGTCGCCGATGTGAGCTGCCTTTGTCTTTTTGGGGTTGATTCTTATGGTGGTGATCACCGGTGCGATGAAGTCTACGACTTGGAGCGGACCGTCATATATTGGAGCCAGCATGGCAGCGAAGTTCTCCGTGGCCTCTGACAAGTTGTGCAACCGTACCAGTACCATATCTCAAATTTTTTGTCTTCAAGCTCTGCGTCTGAGGTTATAGTGTCTCGCCTGCTCGTTCGACGCCATCTGCATATTTTGTCGTGCGATCTTAAAAATCTGCTGTAAGCTCTTTGTACCGGCTCTGCGGGTTCTTTACCGGTACCCAAAGTGGTTTCATCGTAGAGGGTGTTGGGAAGTCTTGGCTCGCGTCCCTGTACTAAGAAGGCAAGTGTATAGCCGGTAGTACTAGATGTACTGCTATTGATGGCGAGGGCTATTTCTGGAATATTCTCATCCCAGTCACGTTGATCTTTACTCGTATACTGGGTAATGATTGTCTTGATGGTCCGGTTTGCGCGCTCTGTAGGGTTTTGTCATGGTATGTAGGGTGCTGTAAATTGCTGGCGCACCCCAATTTCTCTTAGGTATTCTTTGAACTCTCGGCTGGTGAACTGAGAAGCGCCTTAGACGCTCCAAATCTTGAGACGATTCTTTCACGAAAGACTCGTTGTAGCGTCGTTGCTGTAGCCTTCCGCAATGGAATTATCTCCACAAATTTGGAGAATTTGTCTAGAAATACAAGCAGCATGTTATTGCCTCTTCGTGAGCGTGGGAGAGGGCCGACAAAATCTGCGCATACGGTGGCCCATGTTTCTTCAGGCACTCTGGTCAATATCTCGACAGCGGGTTTCCTTTGCTCAGCCTTGTACCGCTGACAAGAATCGCAGTGCCTCACATACCGACTAATATCCCGGAACATACCGGGCCAGTAATAATTTCTTGCAATTCTGACGATGGTCTTTCGGACGCCCAAATGACCGACGCTAGGTTGGTCGTAGTTTTTCACGAGCACCCTTTGGCGATCTGGACGGCCCAAACACAGTTTCATGGTTCCTCATAGAGGCGACCGTTCTCGATGGCGTAGTCAGAGCACTTCTCTGGTTCTTTGACGATCTTGGTTTTCTGAGACTCCAGCCAGTTGCACGTGGACCTTGCGACGTCCAGCCCCATGACTTCCGCTACACCTCTAGGATGACGTGACAGTGTGTCTGCAACGATGTTGTACTTTCCCTTGCTATACTGTAACTCATACGAGTATTGTTGTAGCTACAATGCCAAGCGTGCGATTCTTCCGGAAGGGTTTTCGATGCCGTTCAGCCACTTGAACGCCAGATGGTCCGTGATGACCTTGAAATGATAGCCTTCCAGGTATGGCCTTATTTTCCGCACAGCCCATACTATCGCCAAGCATTCCTTTTCGAGTAGCCGAGTAATTTTTCTCCGCCCCTTGTAGGTGTTGGCTAGCATAGGCAATCACGCGCTCGCCTTCCTCCTGTTCTTCTGTCAGCCCCAATGCCAACCTTTGCCTTTCTTCAGCATGCTCGTTAATGCAGCAGCTCTTTGATGTTCGTAGGTGGTTTCAGTTCTTTGATCGCGGCAACCTTTCGGGATCTGGCTTTATTCCAGAGGACGTGACCAGATGACCCAAGTATCTAAGCTCCTTCTTGAAAAAGTGGCATTTGTCCTTATTGATTCGCAGATTTGCCCGACGAAGACGGTTGAAAACGTTACTCAGATGTTGCATGTGTTCTTTCTTAGACCTGCTGAACACCACGATGTCATCTGGGTAGGCGTTTGGCTCCATCTCTGCTCCGATAACTTGGTCCAGGAGCCTCAGAAAGGTGGACGGCGCAGAGTGTAGCCTGAAGGGCATGACGCGCCACTCGTATAGACCCTTGCCGGAAACGGTGAATGCGGTGATCCTCGGCTATTCTGTTCGACGGGGACTTGCCAGTAACCATTTTTCAGGTCAATCGTGCTGATGTATCGCGCTTCCCTCAACTTCTCCAGAATGTGGTTTATTCGTGGCAGCGGGTAGGCATCCGGTATGGACTTCGCGTTGATCTGGCAGTAATCTATGCACAACCTCCAGTCGCCAGACTTCTTTTTTCGAGAAATGTTGGCGAACTATATGTTCTCTTCGACGGCTCTATGCACTTCAGTTTCAGGAGATCGTCAATTTTGCCGTTTATAGTTGACTGCATGGTCGGATTTTTGGGGTAGTATCTCGGTTTGAACGGTGTTTCATCTCGCATGTTGATTCGATGACTCGTTACATTGGTTACACCAGTCATGGCCTCGAACTGCTCCAATTCTCTTTCCAGAAAAGTATCTACATCGTCGCCGTCTTGAACTTCGTTCACTCTTCACAGCATGTCTTTCGCATCGTGGCTATCTTCTGGATCTGATTTCAAGTCTGTGCCGTGCCCATCGCACCTTAGCTGCGCTTCAGCTTCTGCCAAGAAATCCATCCCTAGTGTTACAGAGTAAATAGCGGTTGGTAACACTAGAAACTTTGAGAGATGTCTTCGGCTACCAAGTTGAACTTATGAAATTAAGGCTGTCTTTACTTGGAGGATAGCCGATGGCAAGTCGCACTCTCATTCTGGTGAAGGCGGTGCGTGCAGAGTCTCCCAAATTTTTGACAAACGCTTCTGACACAAAAGTGCGTGTCGCGCCAGCAGAATAGTTGTGTTGGATTTCTACAACTCCTTGCGAAATGTCCGTCCAGGCCACAGCGACGGCATGCGGTGTTGTTGTTGAAGCTTCACATTTTTTCGAAACGCTCTGGGCTTCTAGGGTGGACTCGACGGTGCGATGCTTAGCATGATGTCTTCGGAGCCGTGAGTTGATTCGTCTGATGGCCTGGCGATGGTGCTGGACTAGGAACTGGTGATGGACTACGGGCGTACCGGCGTTCTAATTTCTTCAAGCGCTCTACTTGTTCTGGCTTGAGATCTTCTTTAATAGTAAACGTCGAAAATATGCCTTTCAAATCTTCTACGTTTCCATCGGTGTCTAGACCAAACTTCTTCATTAACTTTACCAGATCCTCACGCTTAAGGGCGACTATCCATCCTTTGACCACATTGCACCCTGTCAATTAGCTTGCCACAGATGTTCGATTTTGAGTTGCTATTTATTTACGCACAGTTTTTTTTCTTTCTTTCCTTTTCTTTGCGCCACTTGAAACGACCTTGTTCGTCTCGGTCTCCTAGAGGCGGTGTTTCTTTATTAGGTCCGTGGACCTTGTCTATAGCCAGCGTAGGCTTTAATTCCAGGGTCGAATATTCAAGAAAATTTATTGAAAGACGGGACGAGTGTTAGTTGTTATTTAACACATTTATTTTCTAAATCCAATTCTTATCATCTAATTAGATTATGGCTAACAAGGTGTCTTAGCTCTAGTAATTGTTACAAGCGAAACTGTGTATCTCTGTGACTCTGGTGTGCGAGAAAACTCTGTTGCAAAAAAAGACTTCGATGCGGCACAAGAGAATTTCGATGAAATTAAAACTTCGGTGCGTAGAAAGACTTCGGTGCTTAGAAGAACTTCGGTGCGAAAATAAAGACATCGGTGCGGAAAAAAGACTTCGGTACGTTAAAAAAGACTTCGGTACTGAAAAAAACTGGCGTTGTTGTGGCGATGAAAACTGTCATGCAGAAAGACGATGGCTAGGGTATCTAGCGGAGCTCGTGAGTATTAATTCGTCAGGGCTAACAATCGTGTGTTGCGCTCGGTGTATCTAACACGCTCGTGTTTTGCTATAAGTTTCCTTTGAAGCTCGAACTAATCTTACTACTTACTTACTTGATTCTGCGCGAAAGAAAATACAATCTATATTACGTTTGGGTCTTGGCCGTGACCAGGGATTCTCCAGTGAGTATGCACTTCAAAGCTAAAATTTTGGCGAGGGGATGTAGGGAGGGGAGAACAGGATACAGCTGTGTGCCCGTGAACAGAACTCCGATCCACTGGACCAGCATACTGAACTCTCATGTTCGTCGCTTCGGCCTCAATAAGACGATCTACTGGATCGGCATTTTGCACTCTCAGGTTCGTCGCATAGGCTCCAACGAAACGATCCACTTGACCATCCCTTTGAAACCTCGGCAAAGAGAGCGGCTGCAGAGAGGAGAGAGGGCGCAATCGCATTCCCGTGAGAGCAAAATGCTGATCCACTGGCCCGGCATTCTGCACTGTCAGGTTCGTCGCATCGGCTCCAACGAAACGATCCACTGGACCATTCCTTTGAAACCTCGGCAACGAGAGCGGCTGCAGAGAGAAGAGGACGCAACCGCATTCCCGTGAGAGCAAAATGCCGATCCACTGGACCAGCATTTTGCACTCTCAGGTTCGTCGCATAGGCTCTAACGAAACGAACCACTTGACCATCCCTTTAAAACCTCGACAACGAGAGCGGCTGCAGAGAGGAGAAGGCGCAACCGCATTCCCGTGAGAGCAAAATGCTGATCCACTTGACCGGCATTCTGCACTCTCAGGTTCGTCGCATCGGCTCCAACGAAACGATCCACTCCACTGGACCATAATTTTGCACTCTCAGGTTCGTCGCATCGGCTCCAACGAAACGATCCACTTGACCATCCCTTTAAAACCTCGGCAACGAGAGCGGCTGCAGAGAGGAGAAGGCGCAACCGCATTCCCGTGAGAGCAAAATGCTGATCCACTGGACCGGCACTCTGCACTCTCAGGTTCGTCGCATCGGCTCCAACGAAACGATCCACTGCACCATTCCTTTGAAACCTTGGCAACGAGAGCGGCTGCAGAGAGGAGAGGACGCACCCGCACTTCCGTGAGAGCAAAATGTCGATCCACTGGACCGGCATTCTGCACTCTCAGGTTAGTCGCATCGGCTCCAACGAAACGATCCACTCCACTGGACCATAATTTTGCACTCTCAGGTTCGTCGCATCCGCTCCAACGAAACGATCCACTGGACCATCCCTTTGAAACCTAGGCAACGAGAGCGGCTGCAGAGAGAGGAGAAGGCGCAACCGCATTCCCGTGAGAGCTAAATACCGATCCACTGGACCAGCATTTTGCACTCTCAGATTCGTCGCATCGGCTCCAACGAAACGATCCACTGGACCATCCCTTTGAAACCTTGGCAACGAGAGCGGCTGCAGAGAGGAGAGGACGCACCCGCACTTCTGTGAGAGCAAAATGTCGATCCACTGGACCGGCATTCTGCACTCTCCGGTTAGTCGCATCGGCTCCAACGAAACGATCCACTCCACTGGACCATAATTTTGCACTCTCAGGTTCGTCGCATCGGCTCCAACGAAACGATCCACTGGACCATCCCTTTGAAACCTAGGCAACGAGAGCGGCTGCAGAGAGAGGAGAAGGCGCAACCGCATTCCCGTGAGAGCTAAATACCGATCCACTGGACCAGCATTTTGCACTCTCAGATTCGTCGCATCGGCTCCAACGAAACGATCCACTGGACCATCCCTTTGAAACCTTGGCAACGAGAGCGGCTGCAGAGAAGAGAGGACGCACCCATATTTCCGTGAGAGCAAAATGCCGATCCACTGGACCGGCATACTTCACTCTCAGGTTAGTCGCATCGGCTCCAACGAAACGATCCACTCCACTGGACCATCCCTTTGAAACCTCGGCAGCGAGAGCGGCTGCAGAGAAGAGGGATAGAATGTAGAAGGGAGAGGGAGGAGAGAGGGTACAGATGTTTTTCCGTGAGAACAACATGTCGATTCACCGAACCAGTATGTTGAACTGCCAGGTTCGCTGCGTCGGGCTCAACATGAGCGATCCAACGGACCACCATGTTGAAACCTCGGCAATGAGAGCGGCAGTAGAGAGCAGTGGGAGGCCACAGACATGCTCCAGTGAGAACAGCATGTCGATTCACCGAACCAGTATGTTGAACTGCCAGGTTCGCTGCGTCGGACTCAACATGAGCGATCCAACGGACCAGCATGTTGAAACCTCGGCAATGAGAGCGGCAGTAGAGAGCAGTGGGAGGCCACAGACATGCTCCTGTGAGAACAGCATGTGGATTCACCGAACCAGTATGTTGAACTGCCAGGTTCGCTGCGTCAGTCCCAACATAAGCGATCCAACGGACCACCATGTTGCAACCTCGGCAGCGAGAGCGGCTGCAGAGAGGAGGGAGAGAATTTTTCGCTCATCTCTAACCACTGCAGAAGCGATCCGACGGACCGCAACAACAACGGCCAGAGCCAGGAGAGCCACCCTTTATCACCAGAACTTACCCGTGTCACTGTCAACAAACGACTGACTCTTTGTATGTTGCATCGTTCTTGCCGATTCACTGCACCGGCATTCTGCACTCTCAGGTTCGTCGCATCGGCTCCAACGAAACGATCCACTGGACCATCCCTTTGAAACCTCGGCAACGAGAGCGGCTGCAGAGAGGAGAGGACGCAACCGCATTCTCGTGAGAGCAAAATTCCGATCCACAGGACCGGCATTCTGCACTCTCCGGTCCGTCGCTTCGGCTCCAACAAAACGATCCACTGGACCATCCTTTGAAACCTCGGCAACGAGAGCGGCTGCAGAGGGTAGAGGACGCAACCGCATTGTCATGAGAGCAAAACGCCGATCCACTGCACCGGCATTCTGCACTCTCATGTTCGTCGCATCGGCTCCAACGAAACGATCCACTGGACCATCCTTTGAAACCTCGGCAACGAGAGCGGCTGCAGAGGGTAGAGGACGCAACCGCATTGTCATGTGAGCAAAACGCCTATCCACTGCACCGGCATTCTGCACTCTCATGTTCGTCGCATCGGCTCCAACGAAACGATCCACTGGACCATCCTTTTGGAACCTCGGCAACGAGAGCGGCTGCAGAGAGGAGAGGACGCAACCGCACTCCCGTGAGAGTAAAATGCCGATCCACTGGACCAGCATTTTGCACTCAGCGACGAAATGCGTCGTCACGTCTCTTTACTGGCTCATGGTGTGATGATTCCTGCCCAAGGGTGGCGTAGCGTAGAGCAGGAAATTGTTTATATGTACCGGCAGCATTGGACAAGGCCGGATGATGATGGCGATTCGCGATCGAGTCCCCAGGTATTTCGTGCGACTACCACACTCGTAGTATTCTGGAGGGCCGCCACGTGTTGATTGATAAAGTACTTCGCGATGGTGACCAGCATATGTATGCCACATTTAAACCCATCGGCTTGTACCTTAAGGTCTACTAGGGGCGAGTTTTCATCGTCATACGTGATGGACTTCGGTGCCTCATGTTGAAGCGATGCTCGCTCGTTAGCATTCTCCTGACGTTCTTGACTAGGATGTTGTTTCGCCCTGGGTTTGGTCCTAAGGAGTCCAGTACGACGATGCGGCGCCTCTCCGGAACTTAGTCCTGGGGTATGTCCTGCTCCACCACCACAGCGAACCAGTGGTGACTGGCGTTGACTGGTATTACCACAAATTTCTCTCGGAAGATGTTGATTGTTCGCAACTGCATCGTAATCCCTGTCAACAGGGTCCCTGCTTCTTCATCGGTGGAGTCGGATAAGAGGGTCCATGAGGCATCTGGGCTGAACCTTCTTCCACTGAGTCTTGCTGTTTCTCCATGGTTGCTGTCTTGGTTGCTGTTGATGTTTTCCCTGTCGTCTTCCAAATTGCCTTAATGTTTTGCGATGTGTTACCCCTGATGATCATTGCACAACTGAGATAGTGTGCTCGGATGTCGCTCCCTTTTATACAGAATTTTTCCCGTTACGTCCTGTGGTGTGCTACAATTATTTATCGCGATTCTCTCCGCACTTCCGTATGGGTTCCCTTCGGGATGCCCTTTAGTTTGATGAGGGAGTTGTGAAGTGCGATGTCTCGGTTCGACGCTCCCCACTTCCCGCGTGCTGGGTGTCATCCGGAGAACTGTATGCCTTGAGGTCGCCGATGTGAGCTGCCTTTGTCTTTTTGGGGTTGATTCTTATGGTGGTGATCACCGGTGCGATGAAGTCTACGACTTGGAACGGACCGTCATATTTTGGAGCCAGCATGGCAGCGAAGTTCTCCGTGGCCTCTGACAAGTTGTGCGACCGTACCAGTACCATATCTCCAATTTTTTGTCTTCAAGCTCTCCGTCTGAGGTTATAGTGTCTCGCCTGCTCGTTCGACGCCATCTGCATATTTTGTCGTGCGATCTTAAAAATCTGCTGTAAGCTCTTTGTACCGGCTCTGCGGGTTCTTTACCGGTACCCAAAGTGGTTTCATCGTAGAGGTTGTTGGGAAGTCTTGGCTCGCGTCCCTGTACTAAGAAGGCAAGTGTATAGCCGGTAGTACTAGATGTACTGCTATTGATGGCGAGGGCTATTTCTGGAATATTCTCATCCCAGTCACGTTGATCTTTACTCGTATACTGGGCAATGATTGTCTTGATGATCCGGTTTGCGCGCTCTGTAGGGTTTTGTCATGGTATGTAGGGTGCTGTAAATTGCTGGCGCACCCCAATTTCTCTTAGGTATTCTTTGAACTCTCGACTGGTGAACTGAGAAGCGCCTTAGACGCTCCAAATCTTGAGACGATTCTTTCACGAAAGGCTCGTTGTAACGTCGTTGCTGTAGCCTTCCGCAATGGAATTATCTCCACACATTTGGAGAATTTGTCTAGAAATACAAGCAGCATTTTATTGCCTCTTCGTGAGCGTGGGAGAGGGCCGACAAAATCTGCGCATACGGTGGCCCATGTTTCTTCAGGCACTCTGGTCAATATCTCGACAGCGGGTTTCCTTTGCTCAGCCTTGTACCGCTGACAAGAATCGCAGTGCCTCACATACCGACTAATATCCCGGAACATACCGGCCAGTAATAATTTCTTGCAATTCGGACGATGGTCTTTCGGACGCCCAAATGACCGGCGCTAGGTTGGTCGTAGTTTTTCACGAGCACCCTTTGGCGATCTGGACGGCCCAAACACAGTTTCATGGTTCCTCATAGAGGCGACCGTTCTCGATGGCGTAGTCAGAGCACTTCTCTGGTTCTTTGACGATCTTGGTTTTCTGAGACTCCAGCCAGTTGCACGTGGACCTTGCGACGTCCAGCCCCATGACTTCCGCTACACCTCTAGGATGACGTGACAGTGTGTCTGCAACGATGTTGTACTTTCCCTTGCTATACTGTAACTCATACGAGTATTGTTGTAGCTCCAATGCCAAGCGTGCGATTCTTCCGGAAGGGTTTTCGATGCCGTTCAGCCACTTGAACGCCAGATGGTCCGTGATGACCTTGAAATGATAGCCTTCCAGGTATGGCCTTATTTTCCGCACAGCCCATACTATCGCCAAGCATTCCTTTTCGAGTAGCCGAGTAATTTTTCTCCGCCCCTTGTAGGTGTTGGCTAGCATAGGCAATCACGCGCTCGCCTTCCTCCTGTTCTTCTGTCAGCCCCAATGCCAACCTTTGCCTTTTTTTCAGCATGCTCGTTAATGCAGCAGCTCTTTGATGTTCGTAGGTGGTTTCAGTTCTTTGATCGCGGCAACCTTTCGGGATCTGGCTTTATTCCAGAGGACGTGACCAGATGACCCAAGTATCTAAGCTCCTTCTTGAAAAAGTGGCATTTGTCCTTATTGATTCGCAGATTTGCCCGACGAAGACGGTTGAAAACGTTACTCAGATGTTGCATGTGTTCTTTCTTAGACCTGCTGAACACCACGATGTCATCTGGGTAGGCGTTTGGCTCCATCTCTGCTCCGATAACTTGGTCCAGGAGCCTCAGAAAGGTGGACGGCGCAGAGTGTAGCCTGAAGGGCATGACGCGCCACTCGTATAGACCCTTGCCGGAAACGGTGAATGCGGTGTATCTTCGGCTATTCTGTTCGACGGGGACTTGCCAGTAACCATTTTTCAGGTCAATCGTGCTGATGTATCGCGCTTCCCTCAACTTCTGCAGAATGTGGTTTATTCGTGGCAGCGGGTAGGCATCCGGTATGGACTTCGCGTTGATCTGGCAGTAATCTATGCACAACCTCCAGTCGCCAGACTTCTTTTTTCGAGAAATGTTGGCGAACTATATGTTCTCTTCGACGGCTCTATGCACTTCAGTTTCAGGAGATCGTCAATTTTGCCGTTTATAGTTGACTGCATGGTCGGATTTTTGGGGTAGTATCTCGGTTTGAACGGTGTTTCATCTCGCATGTTGATTCGATGACTCGTTACATTGGTTACACCAGTCATGGCCTCGAACTGCTCCAATTCTCTTTCCAGAAAAGTATCTACATCGTCGCCGTCTTGAACTTCGTTCACTCTTCACAGCATGTCTTTCGCATCGTGGCTATCTTCTGGATCTGATTTCAAGTCTGTGCCGTGCCCATCGCACCTTAGCTGCGCTTCAGCTTCTGCCAAGAAATCCATCCCTAGTGTTACAGAGTAAATAGCGGTTGGTAACACTAGAAACTTTGAGAGATGTCTTCGGCTACCAAGTTGAACTTATGAAATTAAGGCTGTCTTTACTTGGAGGATAGCCGATGGCAAGTCGCACTCTCATTCTGGTGAAGGCGGTGCGTGCAGAGTCTCCCAAATTTTTGACAAACGCTTCTGACACAAAAGTGCGTGTCGCGCCAGCAGAATAGTTGTGTTGGATTTCTACAACTCCTTGCGAAATGTCCGTCCAGGCCACAGCGACGGCATGCGGTGTTGTTGTTGAAGCTTCACATTTTTTCGAAACGCTCTGGGCTTCTAGGGTGGACTCGACGGTGCGATGCTTAGCATGATGTCTTCGGAGCCGTGAGTTGATTCGTCTGATGGCCTGGCGATGGTGCTGGACTAGGAACTGGTGATGGACTACGGGCGTACCGGCGTTCTAATTTCTTCAAGCGCTCTACTTGTTCTGGCTTGAGATCTTCTTTAATAGTAAACGTCGAAAATATGCCTTTCAAATCTTCTACGTTTCCATCGGTGTCTAGACCAAACTTCTTCATTAACTTTACCAGATCCTCACGCTTAAGGGCGACTATCCATCCTTTGACCACATTGCACCCTGTCAATTAGCTTGCCACAGATGTTCGATTTTGAGTTGCTATTTATTTACGCACAGTTTTTTTTCTTTCTTTCCTTTTCTTTGCGCCACTTGAAACGACCTTGTTCGTCTCGGTCTCCTAGAGGCGGTGTTTCTTTATTAGGTCCGTGGACCTTGTCTATAGCCAGCGTAGGCTTTAATTCCAGGGTCGAATATTCAAGAAAATTTATTGAAAGACGGGACGAGTGTTAGTTGTTATTTAACACATTTATTTTCTAAATCCAATTCTTATCATCTAATTAGATTATGGCTAACAAGGTGTCTTAGCTCTAGTAATTGTTACAAGCGAAACTGTGTATCTCTGTGACTCTGGTGTGCGAGAAAACTCTGTTGCAAAAAAAGACTTCGATGCGGCACAAGAGAATTTCGATGAAATTAAAACTTCGGTGCGTAGAAAGACTTCGGTGCTTAGAAGAACTTCGGTGCGAAAATAAAGACATCGGTGCGGAAAAAAGACTTCGGTACGTTAAAAAAGACTTCGGTACTGAAAAAAACTGGCGTTGTTGTGGCGATGAAAACTGTCATGCAGAAAGACGATGGCTAGGGTATCTAGCGGAGCTCGTGAGTATTAATTCGTCAGGGCTAACAATCGTGTGTTGCGCTCGGTGTATCTAACACGCTCGTGTTTTGCTATAAGTTTCCTTTGAAGCTCGAACTAATCTTACTACTTACTTACTTGATTCTGCGCGAAAGAAAATACAATCTATATTACGTTTGGGTCTTGGCCGTGACCAGGGATTCTCCAGTGAGTATGCACTTCAAAGCTAAAATTTTGGCGAGGGGATGTAGGGAGGGGAGAACAGGATACAGCTGTGTGCCCGTGAACAGAACGCCGATCCACTGGACCAGCATACTGAACTCTCATGTTCGTCGCTTCGGCCTCAATAAGACGATCTACTGGATCGGCATTTTGCACTCTCAGGTTCGTCGCATAGGCTCCAACGAAACGATCCACTTGACCATCCCTTTGAAACCTCGGCAAAGAGAGCGGCTGCAGAGAGGAGAGAGGGCGCAATCGCATTCCCGTGAGAGCAAAATGCTGATCCACTGGCCCGGCATTCTGCACTGTCAGGTTCGTCGCATCGGCTCCAACGAAACGATCCACTGGACCATTCCTTTGAAACCTCGGCAACGAGAGCGGCTGCAGAGAGAAGAGGACGCAACCGCATTCCCGTGAGAGCAAAATGCCGATCCACTGGACCAGCATTTTGCACTCTCAGGTTCGTCGCATAGGCTCCAACGAAACGAACCACTTGACCATCCCTTTAAAACCTCGACAACGAGAGCGGCTGCAGAGAGGAGAAGGCGCAACCGCATTCCCGTGAGAGCAAAATGCTGATCCACTTGACCGGCATTCTGCACTCTCAGGTTCGTCGCATCGGCTCCAACGAAACGATTCACTCCACTGGACCATAATTTTGCACTCTCAGGTTCGTCGCATCGGCTCCAACGAAACGATCCACTGGACCATTCCTTTGAAACCTCGGCAACGAGAGCGGCTGTAGAGAGAGAGAGGAGAAGGCGCAACTGCATTCCTGTGAGAGCTAAATACCGATCCACTGGACCAGAATTTTGCACTCTCAGGTTCGTCGCATAGGCTCCAACGAAACGATCCACTTGACCATCCCTTTAAAACCTCGGCAACGAGAGCGGCTGCAGAGAGGAGAAGGCGCAACCGCATTCCCGTGAGAGCAAAATGCTGATCCACTGGACCGGCATTCTGCACTCTCAGGTTCGTCGCATCGGCTCCAACGAAACGATCCACTGGACCATTCCTTTGAAACCTCGGCAACGAGAGCGGCTGTAGAGAGAGGAGAAGGCGCAACCGCATTCCTGTGAGAGCTAAATACCGGACCACTGGACCGGCACTCTGCACTCTCAGGTTCGTCGCATCGGCTCCAACGAAACGATCCACTGCACCATTCCTTTGAAACCTTGGCAACGAGAGCGGCTGCAGAGACGAGAGGACGCACCCGCATTTCCGTGAGAGCAAAATTTCGATCCACTGGACCGGCATTCTGCACTCTCAGGTTAGTCGCATCGGCTCCAACGAAACGATCCACTCCACTGGACCATAATTTTCCACTCTCAGGTTCGTCGCATCGGCTCCAACGAAACGATCCACTGGACCATCCCTTTGAAACCTAGGCAACGAGAGCGGCTGCAGAGAGAGGAGAATGCGCAACCGCATTCCCGTGAGAGCTAAATACCGATCCACTGGACCAGCATTTTGCACTCTCAGATTCGTCGCATCGGCTCCAACGAAACGATCCACTGGACCATCCCTTTGAAACCTTGGCAACGAGAGCGGCTGCAGAGAGGAGAGGACGCACCCGCATTTCCGTGAGAGCAAAATGCCGATCCACTGGACCGGCATACTGCACTCTCAGGTTAGTCGCATCGGCTCCATCGAAACGATCCACTCCACTGGACCATCCCTTTGAAACCTCGGCGCGAGAGCGGCTGCAGAGAAGAGGGAGAGAATGTAGAAGGGAGAGGGAGGAGAGAGGGTACAGATGTTCTTCCGTGAGAACAACATGTCGATTCACCGAACCAGTATGTTGAACTGCCAGGTTCGCTGCGTCGGGCTCAACATGAGCGATCCAACGGACCACCATGTTGAAACCTCGGCAATGAGAGCGGCAGTAGAGAGCAGTGGGAGGCCACAGACATGCTCCAGTGAGAACAGCATGTCGATTCACCGAACCAGTATGTTGAACTGCCAGGTTCGCTGCGTCAGTCCCAACATAAGCGATCCAACGGACCACCATGTTGCAACCTCGGCAGCGAGAGCGGCTGCAGAGAGGAGGGAGAGAATGTTTCGCTCATCTCTAACCACTGCAGAAGCGATCCGATGGACCGCAACAACAACGGCCAGAGCCAGGAGAGCCACCCTTTATCACCAGAACTTACCCGTGTCACTGTCAACAAACGACTGACTCTTTGTATGTTGCATCGTTCTTGCCGATTCACTGCACCGGCATTCTGCACTCTCAGGTTCGTCGCATCGGCTCCAACGAAACGATCCACTGGACCATCCCTTTGAAACCTCGGCAACGAGAGCGGCTGCAGAGAGGAGAGGACGCAACCGTATTCTCGTGAGAGCAAAATTCCGATCCACAGTACCGGCATTCTGCACTCTCCGGTCCGTCGCTTCGGCTCCAACAAAACGATCCACTGGACCATCCTTTTGGAACCTCGGCAACGAGAGCGGCTGCAGAGAGGAGAGGACGCAACTGCATTCCCGTGAGAGCAAAATGCCGATCCACTGGACCAGCATTTTGCGCTCTCAGGTTCGTCGCTTCGGCTCCAAGAAAACGATCCACTGGACCATCCTTTTGGAACCTCGGAAACGAGAGCGGCTGCAGAGAGGAGAGGACGCAACCGCACTCCCGTGAGAGCAAAATGCCGATCCACTGGACCAGCATTTTGCACTCAGCGACGAAATGCGTCGTCACGTCTCTTTACTGGCTCATGGTGTGATGATTCCTGCCCAAGGGTGGCGTAGCGTAGAGCAGGAAATTGTTTATATGTACCGGCAGCATTGGACAAGGCTCGGATGATGGTGGCGATTCGCGATCGAGTCCCCAGGTATTTCGTGCGACTACCACACTCGTAGTATTCTGGAGGGCCGCCACGTGGTGATTGATAAAGTACTTCGCGATGGTGACCAGCATATATATGCCACATTTAAACCCATCGGCTTGTACCTTAAAGTCTACTAGGGGCGAGTTTTCATCGTCATACGTGATGGACTTCGGTGCCTCATGTTGAAGCGATGCTCGCTCGTTAGCATTCTCCTGACGTTCTTGACTAGGATGTTGTTTCGCCCTGGGTTTGGTCCTAAGGAGTCCAGTACGACGATGCGGCGCCTCTCCGGAACTTAGTCCTGGGGTATGTCCTGCTCCATCACCACAGCGAACCAGTGGTTACTGGCGTTGACTGGTATTACCACAAATTTCTCTCGGAAGATGTTGATTGTTCGCAACTGCATCGTAATCCCTGTCAACAGGGTCCCTGCTTCTTCATCGGTGGAGTCGGATAAGAGGGTCCATGAGGCATCTGGGCTAGCCACAGTGCTGCGGAAATTGGCCGAACCTTCTTCCACTGAGTCTTGCTGTTTCTCCATGGTTGCTGTCTTGGTTGCTGTTGATGTTTTCCCTGTCGTCTTCCAAATTGCCTTAATGTTTTGCGATGTGTTACCCCCGATGATCACTGCACAACTGAGATAGTGTGCTCGGATGTCGCTCCCTTTTATACAGAATTTTTCCCGTTACGTCCTGTGGTGTGCTACAATTATTTATCGCGATTCTCTCCGCACTTCCGTAGGGGTTCCCTTCGGGACGCTCTTTAGTTTGATGAGGGAGTTGTGAAGTGCGATGTCGCGGTTCGACGCTCCCCACTTCCCGCGTGCTGGGTGTCATCCGGAGAACTGTATGCCTTGAGGTCGCCGATGTGAGCTGCCTTTGTCTTTTTGGGGTTGATTCTTATGGTGGTGATCACCGGTGCGATGAAGTCTACGACTTGGAGCGGACCGTCATATATTGGAGCCAGCATGGCAGCGAAATTCTCCGTGGCCTCTGACAAGTTGTGCAACCGTACCAGTACCATATCTCCAATTTTTGGTCTCCAAGCTCTCCATCTGAGGTTATAGTGTCTCGCCTGTTCGTTCGGCGCCATCTGCATATTTTATCGTGCGATCTTAAAATTCTGCTGTAAGTGCCTAGCTCTTTGTACCGGCTCTGCGGGTTCTTTACCGGTACCCAAAGTGGCTTCATCGTAGAGGGTGTTGTCAAGTCTTGGTTCGCGTCCCTGTACTAAGAAGACAAGTGTATAGCCGGTAGTACTAGATGTACTACTATTGATGGCGAGGGCTATTTCAGGAATATTCTCAGCCCAGTCACGTTGATATTTACTCGTATACTGGGAAATGATTGTCTTGATGGTTCGGTTTGCGCACTCTGTAGGGTTTTGTCATGGCATGTAGGGTGCTGTAAATTGCTGGCGCACCCCAATTTCTCTTAGGTATTCTTTGAACTCTCGACTGGTGAACTGAGAAGCGCCTTAGACGCTCCAAATCTTGAGACAATTCTTTCACGAAAGGCTCGGTTTAGTGTCGTTGCTGTAGCCTTCCGCAAGGGAATTATCTCCACACATTTGGAGAATTTGTCTAGAAATACAAGCAGCATGTTATGGCCTCTTCATGAGCATGGGAGGGTACCGACAAAATCTGCGCATACGGTGGCCCATGTTTCTTCAGGCACTCTGGTCAATATCTCGACATCGAGTTTCCTTTGCTCAGCCTTGTACCGCTGACAAGAATCGCAGTGCCTCACATACCGACTAATATCCCGAAACATACCGGGCCAGTAATAATTTCTTGCAATTCGGACGATGGTCTTTCGGACGCCCAAATGACCGGCGCTCTTCGTCATCGGCTGCGTGGGTTAGGCGGGGTCTCTTTACTGGCTCATGGTGTGATGATTCCTGCCCAAGGGTGGCGTAGCGTAGAGCAGGAAATTGTTTATATGTGCAGCATTGGACAAGGCTCGGATGATGGTGGCGATTCTCGATCGAGTCCCCAGGTATTTCGTGCGACTACCACACTCGTAGTATTCTGGAGGGCCGCCACGTGGTGATTGATAAAGTACTTCGCGATGGTGACCAGCATATATATGCCACATTTAAACCCATCGGCTTGTACCTTAAGGTCTACTAGGGGCGAGTTTTCATCGTCATACGTGATGGACTTCGCTGCCTCATGTTGAAGCGATGCTCGCTCGTTAGCATTCTCCTGACGTTCTTGGCTAGGATGTTGTTTCGCCCTGAGTTTGGTCCTAAGGAGTCCAGTACGACGATGCGGCGTCTCTCCGGAACTTAGTCCTGGGGTATGTCCTGCTCCACCACCACAGCGAACCAGTGGTTACTGGCGTTGACTGGTATTACCACAAATTTCTCTCGGAAGATGTTGATTGTTCGCAACTGCATCGTAATCCCTGTTAACAGGGTCCCTGCTTCTTCATCGGTGGAGTCGGATAAGAGGGTCCATGAGGCATCTGGGCTGAACCTTCTTCCACTGAGTCTTGCTGTTTCTCCATGGTTGCTGTCTTGGTTGCTGTTGATGTTTTCCCTGTCGTCTTCCAAATTGCCTTAATGTTTTGCGATGTGTTACCCCTGATGATCACTGCACAACTGAGATAGTGTGCTCGGATGTCGCTCCCTTTTATACAGAATTTTTCCCGTTACGTCCTGTGGTGTGCTACAATTATTTATCGAGATTCTCTCCGCACTTCGGTATGGATTCTCTTCGGGATGCTCTTTAGTTTGATGAGGGAGTTGTGAAGTGCGATGTCTCGGTTCGACGCTCCCCACTTCCCGCGTGCTGGGTGTCATCCGCAGATCTGTATACCTTGAGGTCGCCGATGTGAGCTGCCTTTGTATTTTTGGGGTTGATTCTTATGGTGGTGGTCACCGGTGAGATGAAATCTACGACTTGGAACGGACCGTCATATTTTGGAGCTAGCATGGCAGCGAGGTCTCGGGCTATTCCGTGAACATCTGCTAGTTCTTCTAGCGGCTCGACAAGCTCAGGTGGGTCCATCCTGTCATCAAAACATATGGTCCACTTACGTATCTGGTTCACTATGCTGCTGTAGACTACTGGTGACGACTCTGGCTGAGTGGGGTGCTGAATACAGGCGTTCGATTGAGATGCGAATGATGTCTTCGGAGCTGTGAGTAGCATCGTCGGATGGCCTGGCGACGGTGCTGGACTAGGAACTGGTGATGGACTACGGGCGTACCGGCGTTCTAATTTCTTCAAGCGCTCTACTTGTTCTGGCTTGAGATCTTCTTTAATAGTAAACGTCGAAAATATGCCTTTCAAATCTTCTACGTTTCCATCGGTGTCTAGACCAAACTCCTTCATTAACTTTACCAGATCCTCACGCTTGAGGGCGACTATCCATCCTTTGACCATATTGCACCCTGTCAATTAGCTTGCCACAGATGTTCAATTTTGAGTTGCTATTTATTTACGCACAGTTTTTTTTCTTTCTTTCCTTTTCTTTGCGCCACTTGAAACGACCTTGTTCGTCTCGGTCTCCTAGAGGCGGTGTTTCTTTATTAGGTCCGTGGACCTTGTCTATAGCCAGGGTAGGCTTTAATTCCAGGGTCGAGGGTAGACCCTGTTGAAGACTTCCTGTGATTTCTTATTTCTTACTGTAATATTTCTAAGTTTTAATTTTTCTTATTTTAATGAAGTTATTATTTTTTCCTTGTTTCAATTTTTTGTTTTTAATTGGAGTTATGACGTTGATAATATTTAATATCTTCTAAATTTTGTTTACAACGGTTAAACAGTAACTCAGATGTCACGGATCGTTTCCATTTCCGAGATGACGGCATTATATCTGTTTTGTCAACATCATTATTACCATCCTGGGTATCATTATTAAGAAATGCAACATTTTTCTCTAAATTAAAATGGGGGTTCGATCCAGGTTTTGAATATCTTTTACTCACTTAACGCCACTTAACAACTGAATTAATAATTCAACGCGAAGGAAAGAGCAAACATTAAAGGCAAAAATGAGAGAAAAAGCAAAACAACGTAAATCCTTACGTTCTCACACAATAGATTTATAAAATACCTTGTATTGGATTGGTTGGTTTTGGTTTGTGTTATCAGTTTTTGTTTGGTTTTGTGGCGTACGGTATAATTATAAAGAACTCCCATAGCAGATCCCAATATCTCATTTGATCAAATCATGGATACACTCGAACACAATGCAAATACCCAAATATGATGCATAGGCGGGTCAAACATTTGACCGTATGGTATCGGCGATACGAAAATGTTTTTCTCGAAGATGACAAAGCGCTAGATGACTTTGCAAAAATCAAACTCATGCAACGAAAACTGGATGGAGAAACAAATGGCAGCTATTCTACTAGATGCTATTCTTCCCAAGCAGTTAAAAGATCTTACGTTTGCAGAAACTATTATTACACTCAAAAAAATATTTGGTCGAAATGAATCTATAATTAGCGCCCGATATAAGTGCCCCCAAACGATAAATAAAGAGAACGGTCATTACGTAGAATTGGTTAACATCGTTAACCACCGTGTAGAAGGATCTAAACTTTATGCAGTGTCTACCGATCAAATAAAATTTCATATACATTTCTGCGTTGCAATCTCCTTATGATGAAGATATTCGATTGCGTTTACTTTCCAAACTTGACGAAGACACAGACAGCAACCCAATAACACTAACTGAAATCGTTAGTGAAGTACAATGAATCATATCTCTTATATTCTGCGATGGTCCGTGACACCAACTCATCATTCACTGTGCAAGCTATTAAACAAAACCAAGAGGTTTTCAGAATTCGAAGCCTAAGATATAACACATAAGCAGACCATGTTGTAAATGCGGTGGCGTACATTTCACACACTTATGTGAATTTTTAGCACACCATGTTGTGCTAATAAAGTAATAATTGCGAAAAAAACTGACTATTGAAAAAGGCTATTGCTCCTGTAACAAAAATCAGAACAAGAAACGGCAGTCTAATCGTAGCAGCCATAATTACGGTACAAAATTTACGAAGTACTAAAATCAACAAACGGGTCAACAATAAAATTGGTGACATTTTTTCAAAACGAAAATATGTCCAAGTAATACTTTATGTAAAGGATATTAGTCGAACGTTTTTGCGACTACAAATTGATTCTGCCTCTGACTTAACTATGATTTCGAAAAATGTGTGGAAGTCGCTCGGATACCCAGGAAGAAACACTACCTGGTAAACAATACCAGCGTCACAAGTGCACCAAACAAGAACATTGCAATTATTGCCATTTTTTAATGCGAATTGGAAATCCCAGTCATCGGGCAAGCAAAATCAGGTTCAATCTTTATAACAGACATTTACGATTTAAATCTTTTAGGTATTGAATGGATAAATAAATTTGATCTTTGAAAGCGACCTTTCGTATCTATATGTAGTTCAGTCAAATTATCCTGCAAAAAACGCGCTACCCTCATAGCGGAAATGAAAAATGAATTTTAGACGGTTTTCAGCAACACACCAGGAATATGTATAAAAGCAAAAGTTCACATTTACCTTAAACCTGAAGTTAAACCTGTATATCAACCGAGACGACCGGTAACATATGCTGCGCTAGAAGCGGTGGAGAAAGAACTTTGCCGGTTACAGGAATTAAATATCATTTCACCAATTGAGTATTCAAACTGGGCAGCTCCATTAGTTGTGATTAAACGGTCGAATGGTCGCATTCGTATTTGTGCTGATTATTTGACAGGACTAAATGAATGCGTCGAAGCAAATTCGTACCTGCTACTTTTGCTGATGACATATTCGCGTTGTTGGCTGGTAGTGGAATATTCAGCAAAATCGGTCTATCGGATGCCTATTTACAGATCGCAGTCGGGGAATAATCCAACCACATTTTAACAATCAACACACAAATTTTAACAATCAACACAACACGATCGATTTAAAACCGTGAAGTGTTAATTTTTCATGAATGAGGTAAAATATCTAAGAATATCCACCAATAGCAGCAGAATTCGGAGCGACCCAGAGAAACACAGCCCAATTTCGACTATGACGCACCCTGAAAATGTCAGTCAACTACGTTCTTTTCTGGGCGCTATAAATTTTTACGGAAAAATGTTTACGTTAAACAAATGCATGAACTACGCGCGCCACTTGACGGGCTCCTACGCGAGGAGTTAAATGGGAATGGACAACAGCATGTCACAAAGCTTTCGAAGATTTTAAAAAACCCCTTATCCCAGGACCTACTATTGACATTTTACGACTAAAAGATGCTGGTAAAGGTCTATGGAGACACTAGTAACACAGGAATCGGTCCCACTATCACTCATGTTTTCTCTGATGGCTCAAAAAAAGCAATTGCTCATGCATCAAGATCACTCACCAAAGCGGAACAAAACTACTGCCAATATGAAAAAGAGGCTCTTGCTTTGGTCTATGCGATAAAGAATTTTATTGTTTCATCTTCGGGCGAAAGTTTACATTAGTTACAGATCATAAACCCTTAACCAGCATTTTCTGCACAAAATCAGGAATACCAGTGTAGACAGAAAATCGATTGCAGCGATGGGCGATAACACTATCAACGTATGAATTCAATATTCATTATACATCCACACATGATTTTGGGAGTGCTGACATTCTGTCCCGCCTAATAGCGTCAACGAGAAAAGTTGACGAGAACTACGCATTTGGAAACGAAATTGACGACGAGATTGAAGAAAAATCAGGGTTCTTCCAATCAAACCAGAGATGATTTTAGAGGCAACAAAAGGCGATAGAGTTTTTAGTGAGATTAATTCATACATTCATTCGAAAATACCTAATAAGGAAGTGGCGAAATGAGTCATGATCGCCGCGTGAGTCATTATATTGTGCTAATGGCTGCATAATGTTTGGTGACCGCATTGTAATTCCGAGAAAATATCATAAAGTAATGTTGCCCCAGTTGCATAAATCCCACTTAAGCACGGATGCAATGAAGATGCTCGCAAGATCGTATGTATACTGACCAAAAATTTATGAAAATATTAATGAAACAGCTCGAACTCTCGTATTCGATGTATCCGGAAGCGCACGTTCACAGATAACTTCCGAACTTGCACACAAGAGCTTGGGAGATTTTCTGCATTATATGTGAACCCTAAAACACTTGTAACAGACAACGGAATACAAATTACAAGTGCGGAGTTTACAGCGTTTTGCAAGCAACTATGTATTGAACATATAAAAACGCCACCATATCACCTAATGTCAAATGGCCTATCTTAACGTTTTGTGGACACGCCAAAACGAGGTTTAAAAAAACTGGAGGGAAAGGAATTGTATTCTGAAAATTTATCAAAATTTCTCCACTCCTACCGTTCCACTCCCAATTGTCGAATAGACAATATGAAATCGCCCTCTGAAATATTCATTGGCCGAAAAATTCGTAGTGAATTTGGATTTCCTTAAACTGCCTACAGAGCGTTCACACCAGCAAGCTATTAACCAAGAATGTCAGTACAGCCAACACCATGGTGCATGCAATAGGCAATTTAACCACCACGATTTAGTTTATGCTAAGGGTTACTGGCGAAATCGTTGGCACTGGGTAAAAGGCGAAATTATCGAAAAAGTTGGACACGTTAGATACGTAGTAATACTCGGTAACCACAATGTCATTCGGTCGTCAGCAAACCAGTTGAAACCATGATAACAACAATGTTTCTCTATGTCCACAGCGACAGAACAGCTCAGTTAGAGTATACGAAGTTTTATTAGATCGTGGTGTACGTCGAGCTGGAGAGCCTGAACAACTGAATGATTCAGAGTATAGTACTGATTTAGAGACGTTAGTTTTCGTAGATGCAGGTGGAGGTGCCACGCCACCAGATGATGAAACAGCCGTCGATCCCTTAGCTACTGACGAACTAGAGAGGATACCGCCATAGACTGCTTCCCGTCCCAGTCGTTTTATTAGGACACCTCAGTATTTACGGGATTACGATTGTGAATTTCCAACAGACTTAAGGGGAAGATGTTGGCAACCCTGAAATGTATGTAAATATAAAAAAGGGATTATTGGGTTACGCGGAAATTCAAAAGATCCACGATGTGGATTGAGTTGTAAATATTATTATTATAAATAAAGTCCTTCAGCACGGAAGTCTAACAGGTTTATTGATATTAAGTTTGGTTGAACCTTTTGCCTTACAGTTACCTTAAATTTTCCGCAATAAAGTGCAATTTCGGGATTGGAATTCACACTAAGATTACCTATTTTGGGTTTTTATTAAGGAAAAAATACTTATAAATAATATTATTTTTCACAACGTGTGACGAACCTTTCTTTGGCGGCGTGGAGTAGCTGTAGCGCGTCCAGTGGTTCGGGTCACAATACCTGACGACGTGAATAGTCCCACTCATGATACCTATACGTAATCCCTCCCAGACCCCTCAGATTTTGTAACATGAGGCTGTTTCTTTTTAATATCTTTTATTAACATAAAAATAGGGTGCACTATGCTAGTATCCTAATCTAAAATACGGGTTTTTCTAGTCTGAACTTATGGTAACCTATACCGTGGACCTAGATTCCACCTGCGTTCCTCACGGGGAGTGGACGTACCGTCAGTTAGCCAACTACACGGTTCCGTCATAATTCGGAATCAAGGGGCAGACGTAGGGGGTGTGGGGAATCAAGGATGGGAGCCCGTCGGTTTAGAAACCACACGGGATACGAGATTGTGGAGGATTCAGGATGGGAGCCCGTCGGTTTAAAAACCACACGGGAATACAGGGGGGATGATATAATTTTCGATGCTACTGGGACATATATATGTATATATTCAATAAAAACTCACTCTGTTTATTGTCTTTCGACTGGTGTCGGCACTGCGTCACAAAGTCCTTCGAGAAGTAACAGCATTGTTGTGAAGCGTCCTTCTAATGGTGTCCTTGGAATGGTGTCCTTCGGATGGTATCACTGTTGTAACACTTATTCACTTGTTTTTGGTTTTCACTATTAAATTCTTGTTCACGGGTATACACTGCTTAGTCGCGCGAGGGCTAGAGAACAGAGAGCGATTTCTACGCGTCGGTCTCTTAAATAGCCACCCGCTGGACTTCCAGCGGCGGCGGTGTGAGTAGCTTCGCCACACGGCGCCCGGCTGTCTCCCTCTCGTGGGATCCCGTTATCAGTGCGCTTCCATGCTATTCTTCCTGAGTAGGCGCAATGGCACGACATGCCTCTTGTGATCCTCTCACAATTCAGCGAACACATAAGATCAGCGCTCAGCTGATCTAAGCTGTGACCCACTTTTGCAGCTTATGTACTGCAAAAACAATGCATGTAAGGAGACAGCAGAGAAGTTCACTGACCGTATAACTCCTTAACTTTGAAAACGAGATTTATTTTAAACAAATATTTTTTTTGCATGACTAAATAAGGAAAAAACGGCTTAGCGGAGTACGAACTACCGTACTCCGTTAAAATAGAACATTCTAGAAAGAAATTCAAGAAAGTATAAAACCCACTGCAAAGCAGAACGGGGTTCAGTCGTTTGGTTCAGTTTTTCAGTTCAGACGGTTCAGTCAAGTGAGTCAAGACAGTCAAGTGAGTCAAGTCAGTCAATTCAGCTAGTTTAGCGGTTCAGTCAGGTCATCAGCGCAGTCAAGACAGTCAGTGCATTTCAATTAAGTTGAGTTGAGAAGTGTCCGTGAGATGCCCAGATTTCCGAGACTAGTTTGTCGAACAACAACATCTTTCAAACCTGTGTACAGTTTAACAACACCCAGCCAGAAGCCAAGTTGCTGTACTTTACTTAAGTTACAAAAATTCAAAAGTTAAAGCACCGGGAATACGCAGTTGTAGTGGCTCGTACGCCCTCCTGTCGTAAAAGCTAAAGCGCCAGAAGCACACAGTTGTAGTGGCTTGTACGCCCTCTTGTTGCAAAAATCGAAGCGCCAGGAATACGCATTTGTAGTGGCTTGTACGCCCTCCTGTCGTAAAAGCTAAAGCGCCAGAAGCACACAGTTATAGTGGCTTGTACGCCCACCTGTTGCAAAAATCGAAGCGCCAGGAATATGCAGTTGTAGTGGCTTGTACGCCCTCCTGTCGTAAAAGCTAAAGCGCCCGAACAGGGACAATATCATATTCACCAATAGCTAAAAAGACTAGAAATCGTAAAAACATTATCATGGATCCAACTGGCACCACAACGTTCCGAACAGGATGGTTATACTGCCTAAATAAAGAAGCGCTTGCTCAGTGCTTGACTGAGTTTGGACTTGTCGCCGAAGAAACCTTGAATGATATGAGGAAAAAACTAATCGAGTTCATCAACGAAGGAAACCACGCGGAGAGTGTGGAACGAAAGTTGAGGGCTTATGAACCGGAAGACCATATGAAATTTGAATCCCTAAAAGGCGTCTCCAATGTTACCGAGCACAAGATAGTGATGCGTGACTAGCGACCTATAAAACAATGGCACTTTCCCAGAAACCCGGCGATGCAGGCTGTCATCGACAAAGAGATCGACAAACTTCAAGAGAAAGGCTGCATAGAACCTTCAAGCAGTCCATACCAATCGTGTTGGTAAGAAAGAAATCTGGTGAATGGCGATTATGCGTGGATTGCCGCCAGCTGAACGCCCGATCGATTTCAGATGCATACCCTATTCCAAGAATGAAGAATTCAACACATTTTGGAGCGGCTGCGAGATGCAAAGTATATCAGTAGCCTTGACTTAAAAAGCGGGTACTGGCAGATTCCAATGGCGGAGGACAGTAAGCAATACACGGCGTTTACTGTACCTGGAAGAGGACTCTTCCAGTGGCGGGTGATGCCCTTCGGGCTACATTCCGCTGCAGCCTCTTTTCAGCGAGCTCTGAATCATCGCGAATCTTCGAGAGATTTTCCAGCGTTTGAGACAGGTAAATCTCAAACCCAACGTCAACAGATGTGAGTTCTTTAAGGAAGAATTGAAATACCTGGGGCATGTGGTAAGCGAACAAGGCATCCAGACAGACCCTGATAAAATTTCGGCGATACAGAATTTAAAACCACCAACCAGCACCAGAGGACTACGAAGATGCTTGGGCATTGCCTCCTGGTATCGTAGGTTCGTGCCCGATTTCGCCAAGAAAGTTCAGCTAATGACTACACTTCTACGAAAAGGAAAACATTGGAAATAGGGCGAGGCACAACAGGAAGCGTTCGAAACCCTCAAGCAAAAACTCACGGAGGCACCAATACTGGCGTGCCCGGATTTCAACGAGAAATTTCAACTTCAAACGGGCGCGAGCGACTTTGGACTTTGAGCCGTGCTCACACAACAATTGGAAGGTCAGGACGGTGTTATCGCGTACGCCAGCTGACATCTCAACAAGGCCGAAAAGAATTACTCGGCAACAGAGAAAGAAGGCCTGGCCATAGTGTGGGGTATTCGCAAGATGCGCGCTTACCTTGAGGGATACCGGTTCACCGTAATAACAGATCATTTGGCGCTAAAGTGGCTAAATTCTATATAGAGCCCCTCCGGAAGAACAGCGAGATGTTCCTTGGAGCTCCAACAGTTTTCTTTTGACATCCAGCACCGGAAGGGGAAGCTGAATGTAATCGCGGATGCACTATCCCGACAGCCGCAAGAAACCGTCGCCAGAGTAGCAGCAGAGGCGACACGAGAACAGCACTGCAAGTGGTTACAAACAAAGGTCAGAGAAGTGGAACAAAATCCGGAGAAGTTCCCAGACTACACCTTGGAGAATGGGAATCTATACCGGTATATTCCAAATCGACTTGGAGACAAAGACTGTACGCCGTGGAAACTGTGAGTGCCTAGGACAATGAGAGGTAGAGTACTTAAAGAAAATTACGACCATCCGTGCGCCGGCCACGGAGGAGTCCGCAAGACCATATGCCGGTTGAAGAATAAATATTACTGGCCAGGAATGTTTCACGATACTGGAAGATATGTGCGGTAATGTGAATCGTGCCAACGTTACAAGCCGAATCATCAAAAGGCAGCAGGGAAAATGCTCACCCAATTGACAGAAGAACCTTGGGCGATACTCTGTGCAGATTTTGTGGGTCCGCTACCGCGTTCTACACACGGAAATACAACTCTTCTTGTATTCTTTGATAAATTTTCAAAATGGACTGAAATGATAAGCTTACGAAAGGCCTCAACAGAACACTTTCAGCGAGCGTTCCGAGAACGTGTTCTATACCGATCCGGAGTACCCAAAGTACTAGTAACGGATAATGGGACTCAGTTTACGAGTCGCAGTCATCGTCGTTTCCTCCAGGAAATGGGTGTGAAGCAACAGTTTACTGCTCCATACACGCTACAGGAGAATCCCACGGAGAGAATCAACAGGATGATAAAAACGGTAATAGCACAACTATCGGGCAACAAGCACCGGAACTGGGACGAACTGCTTACAGAAATTACGCTGGCCGTCAATAGCAGCATATCCGAGACCACAGGATACAGCCCAGCATATCTCATGCAAGGACGAGAACCAAGACTTCCGGCAACCTACTACGACGAGCAAGCACCGGGCAGTGGTCAGGAACCCATACAACCCGCGGAAAAGGGGAAAAATCTAAAAGAAGTTTTCAAATTGGTGGTGAGAAACTTGGAAAAGACAACGCAGGATCAGTCGCACCTCTATAACTTGCGACGCCGACAATGGAAGCCGGAAATTAGGCAGTCAGTACTTGTTCGACAGCACCCGCTGTCAAAAGCAATCGACACCTTCGCGGCGAAATTGTCTCCGAAGTTCGACGGCCCATACCAGGTAATCAGATTCGTGTCACCAGTGATCGTCCGTATACAGGAAGAAGGTGAGTCTCGGCCAAGAACGGCTAATGTGAGCGAGCTAAAGGCGTACCAACAGGCGGAAGCGCAAAGTGACCATACTTCCGAGTGAGCTTCTGGCAGCGAACGTCTGGTTCAGAGTACAGGAAGCCCGCCAACCACAGACGCTGACGCCCAAAAAAATCCGGGGCGCAAACAAGCAAACGCGGATCAAAAAGAAAACTGTGTCAACCAGAATCCGACTACAGGAAGGGAAAACCGGCTTCAACAAAAGAGGCCACAGCCAGCGAAGAATTCAACGACGACCGAAAAGCAAGACACAGACGGAATCCGCAAACGCGGCGACAGGATTACGACAGGCCGGTGGATACCCGTGGCGCAGGTATAAGAAAGGATCAGAAGGCTGCACATCCGTTGGGCGAGAAACAAACGTCCCGATAATATTCACACGTCCGCGAGCACTTGATATTCGGCGACTTCACACCGGAAGAAAGAAAGGCATTGTTTTACAACGAATTGCCCTCCCAGCTATCAGCTTCGCGAATCAAAACAAAAGCCGAACTACAGGGGAAAAAAACCGCAACGAGATGTTGGGTCTCGAAGGCCAAGAATTTACAATAGAGAATGTTCGTTACACACTTTTGCAGAATGTAAATGAAATCAATTTGATACAATTGGTGTTTGAAAAGAAGTTAAAAGACTATGTAAAAGTGTGTAAAAAAAGATATAAACCAAGATACCGAATAACATCTCTGCAAGAATGTTACAGCAAGAAATTTAATTTGCAAAGAGCGCATATATTTTAATATAATTAATCAAAAGTACCACGCTGTCAACCGAACACCGATTTAATACACTCGCACAGTGATGAAAGTAATTCAAATATACAACTCAGCGGATATACATGAAGAACAGAAATTCAATATGCAGCCAGAAACAGTAGACAGACAGAAAATTAAAGAAATAATAAAAAACTTGATATCCTTGTGGATGAATTTAAGGTGGTATCGGCCGGTACGAGTATAGTCAACATATAGCCGTCTGGTGTAATTAAGCATGGATCGTGCAGAATTGAAGTAATTAGAAAACCAAATAGCATAGCAAACATTTGTCATACATATGGATTTTTTAACACTTCTTCCTCTGCAGCTTAAGAAAAAGTAATGGAATTTACTATAGGTGTAAAAAGTCATATAATTTCGAAAGTTGGCGTTAAAGCTGACCTTTCCCAAAGGAATTAAATGAAATCACATATTAAAATTTCAGAATCTGAGGGAATATTTATGCTGGTTGAAAAATAAAAATAGAAATGGGTAAAAAAGGTGAACTACGATTGGAAAAATATATACTGTGCACGTTTTAATATTTAAAGTGCAGCCTAACTTACGACAAGTGCTGTTCAGTGGCTCTAGGCGATATTCGGTGGCAACGTCAATGAAAGAAAAGGTGTGCTTTATGGACATTTCCGATGCTTATTTCGTCAACTCAAATTTAGATGGCGCAACAGAAGATATTAAGGTGGTAATAAAGAGCCAGGTCACATTCAAATTCAGTTTCAAGTAAATCTACAGAAGAGAAAGACAAAATTTACATACAAGACAGAGTACAGATTTAGTCTCAGTGAAGGTATAAGCAGAAGAGTCGTACATAAATCCATGAGTCGATGAAGAATGTTGATTTGATTGTTTGATGATGAAAGCGAAGATCGAAGCAGAAGATGTACTTGAGAGCATATACAACTCATGCAGAATTATAGAAATCAGAAGAAAGAATGTGGAAGTTATACATAGATAAATAGGTATTCTATCTGTAAGAAATAACGCATTAGAAGAAGTTAAAACTGTTTCAAAAGATTTTACCTGGAAATATGTCCCGCAAACCTCTGGTTCTCACTTCCAGGGTAGTCGGCCTCGATGCAGCAGCATTCCAGTCTACGGAACGCTTCATAGGACCGCTGTTGAGCAACAGCTAACGACCTGCTATAGAGTAGATTCAGCTGGTAAGTAAAACCGAAAATATGTTATGGTATGACGGCACAGAAATTACCTCGTATCTGAAGGAGGGGTCAGATGCTTCAACGTCGTGTCACCATGGTGACCCCAGCACCAAAAAAGAAATAGGATTCCGTTTCGAAAAATCGACTCAAATGGAAAATCACGCACAAACGATTTTAAGACTTGTTTCTGTTTACAATGTTCAGCTGTTTCATGCCAACTTAAGTGGGAACAGTTCGGTCCAGTGCAGATGGTGTAAACCCAGCAAAGCGCCAGTGTGTGAGCTTCTGAAAGGGTTCACACACGCGGAAATAAAATCAAGGAGAAATCACGCATACTGTTCAAATTCAGAAATTAAAAATAAATTTAATTCAACATTTAATATTGGCCAATCTCTTTTTGTTGCGTTCATTGACTTCATGCTTTTAAGGCTCATCACACCCAAAATGGTAACATGATACCGTCAGTCGATGCGGCTGCCGTTTCCTTGCAATCAATTTGTTAAGTTCATTTGTCAATTTTTTGCATTTGTTTTGCTGCTAGTTAAGCATTTATTAACCTCAGGCTTCCGACACTCATCATGGTAACATGACGCTATTGTCAAGGTGGCAACTATTTCCTGTGCAATGATCTGCACGATAAGCCAAATGCTGAGTTGAATTTTTGAATTGGAACATTCATTAAAAATAAAGTAATTTCTTGCACCAATTGTATGTATTATGCACTTTTGTTATTGTAAATGTATTATTGTAAAAATAATATCTTCTTTGTATATAAATAACACAAAATTATTCAATAAATCGACATTACAACTGAGTTCGGTTCAAGTGCCGCACGTAACGACCATCTTTGTGTTATTACTTTGTATCTAGTTAAAGTGCCTGATACAAGGAACCTTTCTGTGTTAATATTTTGTATCTAGTTAAAGTTCCTGATACAAGGAACCTTTTTTTTTTATTACAAAGTCTGGTACAATGCATCTGGTTTAAGAGTCAGCTGTTCTTATCAATCGCAAGCAACCAACAGTGATGTTGGTTCAGCCTGCGTCTCTTTAAATTAAAAAGATTGGTGACACCGACGTGATCGTGATTACGATCCTCATCAGAGCAGTTAAAGACTTGTCAGAGAAGTCAACGTGACGCTTTTCTTGAAGATATATTCACTAAATTCTTTTTTTTTCACTAAATTCATTTTTCAAATTTTTCACTAAATATATATTCACTAAATTCATCAAACAGTCTGCAACTACAATGGAGGGCTCCACAAAAGTATTTGAGAGGTTTGTAGCAGATCAGCAGACTATTGGCAGCGAAATCCAGAACATTATCAGGAATTTTAAGAAGGACTCCGTCGACAGAAAGCAATCAGTTGCTTACTTTCAAGAGCGTGTAAAGCGACAATTCGAGCAGTTCGATTACCAAATTCGGTCTATCAAAAATCTACCAATGGACCATGAGTATTTCGTCAAAGACTACTTTGGTCCAATTCGTTCATTCGTGGAGCAATATTCAGAAATATTTGAATCTGATATTGATCTCAAACAAGCACACAAGGCCGATAGATACAAGCACAATACCGACAATCATTCGCGAGCAAAAAGCAATGATTGCATCATTACAAAGGCTTCTAAATGGTAAATCAAAAAACAGCTCACCAGAACAATGCCTTCTTGCTATGAGCAAATTATGGGATGACATAGAGAAGGCAAATTTCTTATTGTGGACATTATACGACAATCCAGAGACTATGGTATATGATTTGAACTCGTACATTCAGCTAGAAGAAAGAGTTATGATAGTGCGAGGTCTCTTATCATCAAAGCACGCCAACTCCATAAATAATCAAAACAATCAAGCAATTGTCAATCAAGCACCAAACATTCATCTGCCCAAGATCAGCATCCCAATCTTCCACGGTGACTATTTAAAATGGAAAAAATATTTTGATCTGTTTTCAAAGATGCTTCACGATCAACCCCTGCCAAATATACAAAGGAGGTGGTACCTCAAGACCACAGTCAAGGGTGAAGCCGAGCAACTTATTCGACATTTACCATTAACAGAAAAAAATTATGTTATAGCCTGGAACATGCTTCAGGATCACTACAAAAACAAGAGAATCCTGCTTTCAACGTTACTGCAGAAGTTACTCAATCAGCCAAATATTCAGCCAGACGCAACATCAGCAGCCATCAAGGCACTTCATGATATCACTTTAGAGTGCCTGTTGGCGAGTAAAAATTTAGGTGTCGATGTGGGCAACTGGAACACACTAATAATTTATTTACTAATCAAAAAGTCAGATCGATGAACACACATTCTTTACGAGCAGCCACTAAAAAACCCAAGAGAATTACAACCTGTATAATCATTTCTACAGTTCTTGGAGCATCGGTTTCAGTCATTAGAAACTGTTGGACGAAAAGAAAGGACCTTCCTGGCTAAGCAGTTTCCTCGGTAGTCACGAAAAAACTGGACACACAGTCATTGATTCGATATGAGCAAACAATTTCGAATCCCAGAGAAGTGCAAACAATTCCCGATTTTCTTACCTTTTTGGAAGGACAATTCTTATCACTGGAAATGATAGGACAAAGGGATAAGATTCCAGCAGCTCAGAAAACTGCACATGTCCATGCAACATTCGTCTCGAAACCTCAGGGTAATAACACATGTCGATCATGCAAATGCGGCACGCATCCTTTATTTGCGTGTCCACTTTCTTCAGCTTTGAGTATCAGACCAACTAAATTTTGTGCGCAAGCAAAATCTTTGTGTAGACTGTTTAAAGGCAGGTCATCTGGCTAGTCAGTGTCCTTCGCGAAGTCGCAGTCGGTGTAATAAAAAACACAACACGTTATTACATTTGGAGCACACTCAAAACTTCAGTACAGGGCAGAACAATCAGCAATTTAAGGACAGCACTCGGCCAACAAACTCTACACCTATTAAGGCAGATAACGCACCAACTACAGTAGCATCAGCCAATGAAAAAGGCAACACGCAGGCGTATGTTATACCAGCCACTGTATACTGTAGCTTGAATTTCTGCAGCCAATGGCAAATCATTCAACGTTAAGGCTGTTTTAGATTCCGGTTCGCAAGTTAATCTGGTAACTCAGAGGCTCATCAAGAAGCTATCCCTATCGCCCTGAACTTCATCACTTCAAATTGAAGGTATCGGACGTAAGACCCGCAATTCTAGCAACAGGGTCAATGTAGGGCTTCAATCACAAGATGGAACCTTCTACACCACGCTCGAGGCCTATGTATTACCGCAAATTTTGGCATCATAGCCGACACAAACGTTAGACATTTCAAAATGGTCCATACCAAGTAACGTTAAATTAGCGGATCCAACTTTCGACAAACCGGGCAAAATCGATGTACCCCTAGGAGCAGAGTTTTTCTACGATTTAATGCAAATCGAACAGTTAACCATCGGCAAGGATATGCCCATCCTACAAAATACAAAATAAGGACGGATAGTATCAGGAAAAATTAACTCAACAACTCATCAACATGTTACGTGTAGAATCTTTCCTAACAGCAACGAGACCACAGACGAGTTAATCGAAAGATTTTGGTTATTAGAGAACACTGAGGACGAGAAAAAACAATTGACGGTGGCAGAGAAGTTATGTGAAAGCAGCTTTACGCAAACAGTATCCAGATCCGCAACTGGACGTTTCATAGTCCGGTTACCTTTAGCAGAAAAGGGTGAAGCATTGGGAGAGTCATTTTCAATGGCTCTTAGCCGATTTTATGCTCTTGAGAGACGATTACAAAAAGATCAAACGCTGAACACAGCCTATTGCAACTTTATGACAGAGTATTCTCAACTTGGACACATGGAAGAGATCGCACCCAAAGATGTACCAAAGGAACGCTATTTCATTCCTCATTATTGCGTTCTAAAGCCGGATAGTAGTACCACTAAATTACGAGTTGTCTTCGATGCTTCAGCAAAGTCTTCTTCAGGACTCTCCTTAAATGACATACTACACGTCGGACCAACGATTTAAGAGGAACTCACTCTTCTCCATTTTAATTCGGTTTCGTCTCCACAAATATGCATTCTCCGCTGATATCGAAAAAATGTATCGGCAAATCTTAATACATCGTGAGGATCAGAGATATCAGTTGATGATTTGGCGAAACCATAGAAAACAAGAACTAAGGTATTATCGTCTACAAACGGTAACATATGGGACATCGGCCGCACCGTACTTAGCTACAAAATGCCTTCAAACGCTAGCAAGGTAGAACAAGTGGGATACCATGGGATGACGTTTTACCAGAGCAACTACAAAAGGAATGGCGGAGCTTTCAAGAAATGTCGGCAGCTCTAAATAAAATTAGAATTGATAGACATGTCTTCAGAAAGGAAATACCAATCTCAGTGCAAGTCTACACAAATGCAGATGCCTCAGAAAAGGCTTACGGAGCAGCGGTATATCTAAGATCTACATTCAGAAACGGACAGGTTATATTGCGATTGCTGTGTGCGAGACCTAGAGTTGCTCCACTTAAAAAGCAAACTATACCACGCCTAGAACTATGTGCAGCTGTTTTAGGCGCCGAACTTACAACCAGGGTAAGAACTGATCTAAGATTGCAAGACGCCAAAGCTTTCTTATGGTCGGACTCTCAGGTAGTACTATGCTGGATACACTCAACAGCGTCATCCTTTCACACCTTTGTGGCCATTAGGATCGCAAAAATTCAACAAAGAACAACACCTACGCAGTGGCGGTATGTCAATATGAAGGAAAATCCCGCAGACGTCCTATCAAGAAGCCTAACGGCGGATAAATTACCACATTGCGATATGTGGTTCCACGGTCCCTTCTTCTTGCACGGCAATGAATCTCACTGGCCTGCGTCATTTTAAAAACCCTCAAGCCATGAACCCGAATTAGAAAGGAAATCAATCGCAGCAACCTCGTTAATAAGCACGGCGAGAAGAAAAGAACTTATATATGGTATTAATCACAGGAATTCTTTTCGCACACTGCAACGCATTGTCGCCTATGTCTTGCGGTTCATCAGCAACGTACGACATACTGCACCACGGTTACAGGAAAGAGAATTATCACCACAAGAATTACAAAAGGCCTACAACTAATAGTACAAACGATACAGCAGTCAGACTTCGCAACAGAAATAAAAGCACTTACTCAACACAAGGCACTAGACAAAGCAAATTCAATAAAGAATTTATCACCATTTATGGATGAACACAATCTTCTTCGGGTGGGAGGTCGTCTACAAGCAGCTAATCAATCATACGATATCCAGACAACAATTCTGGATCATAAAAGGCAAATATATGACGAGAGGTGTTATTCAAAATTGTGTTCGATGTAATCGAGCAAAACCTCACCTATTTAAGCAAATAATGGGAAACCTACCAGCAGTAAGAATATCGACAGCGCGACCGTTTATTACATCAGGAGTAGATTATTGTGGCCCTTTTTTGGGTGCATTATAAAATTCGAGGTAAAAAACCACATAAGATTTATCTCGCAATATTTTGCTGTTTCTCGACTAAAGCTGTTCACCTGGAATTGGTCAGCGATCTAACCACTGAAGCATTTATTGGCGCAATAAAAAGATTTATTAGCAGACGAGGAAGATGTCAAACATTATATTCTGATAATGCAACAAATTTCGTTGGAGCCAAGAACATGACCGAGTTAAGTGAGACGGCTTTTTCGGATAAGGCGCAAAACATCATTAAGGGGGTATATGGCGCCAAGAGAATCGAGTTCAAATTCATTCCTCCTAGGGCACCACATTTCGCAGGCCTTTGGGAAGCGACGGTGAAATCTGCAAAGCATCTGTTGCTGAGAAGCGTATCAACAGGATCTCTGACATACGAAGAACTGGAAACAGTCATAGTAGAAGTCGAAGCAATTTTGAATTCACGCCCTTTAACTCCTATGTCCAATGATCCTAATGACCTCACAGCATTAACACCTGGTCATTTTTTAATCGGCGAACCCCTGACTGCTCAGGTAGATGTGAGCGCACCTAAACTGAATGTAACCCTTAGTACAAGATGGAAATTAGTGTCTGAGCTAAGGCATGAATTTTGGAAACGATGGATCACGATCCATTTAAATCAATTACAACACAGACAAAAATGGACGAAGCAGAGCACTGATATTAAGGAAGACACTCTAGTAATCATTAAAACGGACAACGTTCCAGTACTCAACTCGCCTCTGGGAAGAATGACCAAAATATACCGCGGTCCCGATGGAGCAGTACGAGTTGTAGATCTTAAAACCGCGTCTGGTATGCTTCGTCGACCAATCCACAATTTAGCCCCATTAATGAAGGAGGATTCTAGCACAGCTGCAACCCCAGATGAAGGATCAACTACCTCAGTGGCTCAGAAACACTCATGCGAAGGAGCTGAAATCCCACCGAAGCCTCAGAAGGAGCTCACCGAAGAATCATCTACCCCGTCAAAAAGAAAACGAATATGTCACACCCCAATGGTGATCAACTGTATAGTTGCTCTTGCAGCAAGAAAAATGCTGCCACTTATATGCGCTGGTTCTATAAATATAACGAATTTCAACAACGGATTTGGAATATATTTCAATGGAATAGGATTCACTGAGATTTCTCCTACAGCCTGGACGTTAATTGTATATTACGATCTTCTACCACTTCAAAACGAACTAAAGGCCTTTGAAAACGGGACAAGTGCATTAGACCACATATGTCGGAAACTAAAGAATAATAAACCTTGCCTCGCCTTAACAGCGCATATTAGAACATTAAGGAACGAAATGCAAGTTGACAGCGATATCCTACATAGTACTCGCAAAAAACGAGGAGCATTAGACATTGTTGGAAATGTCGCCCGGTCTCTATTTGGAGTGTTAGATAGTGAATATGCTAAAGAAATGTCCACCACCATCAACAAGGTCCGAAACAATGAAGAATTCCTACTGGAGTTAGTGAAAAATCAAACCTCCATAATAGATTCAACAATAAATATTGTCAAGAGAAAGGAATTGGAATCACAAGCTAATCTGAAACACATTAATGATCAACTTGCTGAACTAATGGATGAAATCGACCATTACAAAATCTTCCAATGGTATATATCGCTTTCCACACAACTCTCAGCAATGGCCGTAAATCTAAGAAGAGTTCAAACCGCAATCTTGGATGTAATGACTGCTGTACATCATGAGCGCGACAGTCCACTACTGCTGACGCCAAAACAACTACAATTAAAGGAAATTAAAAACCATATATCGCCAGGACTGTTGCTCCCCAACGGCGATAACAACCTTTTACAATTGTACAAAACAATGAACATCAAGGGCACATTGACAGACCAACATGCCATATTCAAAATAATGATTCAATTAGTAGGCTTGGAGTCGTATCATCTATTTATCTATTTACTTATATGCGCTGGTTCTATAAGTATAACGAATTTCAACAACGGACTTGGAATATATTTCGATGGAATAGGATTCACTGAGATTTCTCCTACAGCCTGGACGTTAATTGTATATTACGATCTTCTACCACTTCAAAACTTACTAAAGGCCTTTGAAAACGGGACAAATGCATTAGACCACATATGTCGGAAACTAAAGGATAATAAACCTTGCCTCGCCTTAACAGCGCACTTTAGAACATTAAGGAACGAAATGCAAGTTGACAGTGATATCCTACATAGTACTCGCAAAAAACGAGGAGCATTAGACATTGTTGGAAATGTCGCCCGGTCTCTATTTGGAGTGTTAGATAGTGAATATGCTAAAGAAATGTCCATCACCATCAACAAAGTCCGAAACAATGAAGAATTCCTCCTGGAGTTAATGAAATATCAAACCTCCATAATAGATTCAACAATAAATTTTGTCAAGAGAAAGGAATTGGAATCACAAGCTAATCTGAAACACATTAATGATCAACTTGCTGAACTAATGGATGAAATCGACCATTACAAAATCTTCCAATGGTATATATCGCTTTCCACACAACTCTCAGCAATGGCCGTAAATCTAAGAAGAGTTCAAACCGCAATCTTGGATGTAATGCTGTACATCATGATCGCGTCAGTCCACTACTGCTGACGCCAAAACAACTACAAGAGCAATTAAAGGAAAATAAAACCCATACATCGCCAGGACTGTTGCTCCACAACGGCGATAACAACCTTTTACAATTGTACAAAACAATGGACATCAAGGGCACATTGACAGACCAACATGCCATATTCAAAATAATGATCCCATTAGTAGGCTTGGAGTCTTATAATCTATTTAATCTGGTGCCCATTCCCGCAGTTCGCAATGGAACACTCATGAGAATTCACCCTAGCATGGAGATAATGGTGATCAATGCTCATCGGGATAAATATTTTCCAATGACGTGGGAGGAATTAAGGGCTTGCAATCGATTGGGTGACGATATTTACATCTGCTCAAATAGGCAACTCACCTACGGAATTAACTCACTGGCTCACAGGTGCGAAGTACTGCTTTTAACCAATAAACTAACAGCAGATTGCAATTATATTCCCACTAATAACAACGATGGACGGCTCCCTACCAGCAAGGGCAATGAATGGATTTTTTTCGGTTCATACTAAAACCGAATTAACAGCTGCATGTGGGACTGAGTTACAACAGCTCTCGTTGGTTAACACAGGAATGTCGACGTTAAACAGCAATTGCACAGGGGCATTTCACAATAGCTACAGTAATGCACACGTCCTACACACGTTTTGAAGCCGCGGTTGAAGCAGCATCCCTAATAATCAACAAAATTTCAAAGGGTAGCAGCAATAGTAACAAAATTATATTCAATCAACGTATAGGCTTGAATACTATTCAACGGGAGGATGTCGCGATTCGCTATGCTAACGGAAGCACTTTTTCTACCTTAAACTGGGTCATCGACTGCGAGCATGGCTCAGTGCCATTGACTGCACTCATGTTACGCTGGCGGTCGATGACAGAATTCAAAAACAATTAATTTACCTTGGGAATTTGCTGACGCGCACTAGTGTAGCGTTTTTAATAATTTGGTTTTCTTCTTAATTTAATAATTGTTTCGCAATATTTCTTTGTCAATTAGGCAATATTTCTTATACGTATTTTTATTGTTATTTATGCTTAGGTTAAGTGCTTTTTATCTATAAATTAGACGATTCAATAAAGAAATTTTTAGTATTCAACACACAATTTATTTTTAATTGGGTGTTTTAATTAACCCAAGCTATTATCACTCAAACAATAAAAAGTGTGGATTCGGTTCAAGTTCCGAATTTACACTTATAAATAAATAAAAAGGGATTGGAATTGGTTTAAGTTCCAAATTTAATCACCTATTACATAAAAAAAAAAAATAACATACAACGGGTTCGCAGCTCTCGAAAGGAAAATCACAAAAAACAATGATTTAAAGCAAAGGTATGTCCAATTTATGAAAGAATACGACTATCTTGTGCACATGACAGAAATCAAGCCAATTGACATCATACAACCACATTACTTCGCATCATTGTGTGCTCAAACCGGAGAGTAGCTCTACCAAATTAAGAGTAGTCTTCGATGCATCATGCAAAACTTCATCAGGTGTAGCCTAAAATGACATTATGTACACAGGCCCATGGGTACAAAACGAGCTATTTTTAATTTTGCTACGGTATTGCTTGCCACGATTTGTATTCACCAGAGACATCGAAAAAATTTACAGGCAAATTTTAGTTCATCCAGCCGATCATGTGCTACAATTAATTCTTTGGAGAGAAAACCCATATTCAAATTTAAAATGCTATAAACTCAACACTTATGGAACGAGATCAGCGCCATACCTTGCCAAAAAGTGCCTGCAAGAGTTGTCAAAGCAAGCTGCCCATAAGTATCCACATGGAGCAGAAACATTAGAGCGAGATTTTTTACGTCTATGATGGCATTACAGGTAGCGATAATCTCACAACAGCCAAATTAATAATTAATTAATTAATAATTAATTCAGGAACAACTCCGCAAAATTTTGAACTCGGCTGGGTTCAAATTACGAAAATGGTGAGCCAATCATCCACAGCTATAACAAGAAATTCCGATGGAAGATCAGGAGATCAATCTCAATCTCGACGAAGAAAAGGAAGCAACAGTGAAAACATTAGGACTAACCTGGATCCCAAAAGAAGATTCGCGTTGCATAAAATCGAACACAAATACAAGCAACAAAATCATAAAACACATAGTTGCAGCAGAATTGGCAAGAGTCTTTGATCCATTAGGTCTTATGTCGCCTCTAACTGTCACAGCCAAAATCTTCCTACAAAAATTATGGGAATTAAAGATTTCATGGGATATGATCGGCTCACGGGAGAATATCACACCACGTGGACCAATTACTAGAAAACCTACGAAAATTAAACGATTTAAGTATTCCTCGACATATATTTTCTAAACAGACTCCTGCATCGATTCAAATGCACGTATTTGTAGACGCCTCAGAAAAGACATATGGTGCTGCCATCTACATACGATCAATTGTAGAAAGGGACAGAATAATAGTCAGATTATTATGCGCGAAAACCAGAGTAGCGCCTATTGAAACACAAACAGTACACATGCTCGAGCTCAGTGCTGCATTGTTGGGAGCACAATTAGCCGCGAGGGTGAAGAAAGATCTACGTTACGAATCACAGACCAATGGAAGGTGGGCTTATTTCCATTGGTCTGCTTCACAAATTATTTTAGCATGGATCAACTCCTCAGCAGCGTCCTACCAAATCTTTGTTGCAAACAGGATTGCAAAAATTCAAGAATTAACTCTACCTAAACAGTGGCGGCACGTCTGCACAAAGGATAATCCAGCCGATATTCTATCCAGAGGCCTATTCCAAAAAAGCTCTCAACAAGCAATCTATGGATATATGGACCACTCTACCTACATGGACCAGAATCCATTTGGCCGAGGGAAATCACTAAGGCACTGCTGACAGCTCCATCTCTCGAAAAAATGACCCAAAAGCCACTAATATCATTCACAACGACAATTAGTCAAGGAGATGTAATTTACTGTGTCAACCACGGCAACTCATTCAAGCGTCTACAACGAATCGTAGGGTACATGCTGCGTGGAATCCAGCGTATGAAAAATCAACATCATCAACTACAAGCCAATACCTTAACATTGACACCTCAAGAAATGGATGATGCTTTACTCACAATAAAAAAACTCTTGCAGTTCTTGCTGGTTTGTTTTATTTTCATTTCTTCGTCTTGATTAAGGTTGAAAAGTTAATCATATCCAGTCCTATTAAGAAGTCGTGGTCAAAGTTTTTTTCGTTTACTATGTAAACTTCTGTATCCTTCTCTATTTCAAACATTTTTATTTTTACGGTTGTCAAGCCTACTGGTTTTTTCACCCCACTTATTGTTATTCAATTTGTGTTTTCTACGGTATTTCATTCGCTGTTTTTTTATTAATTTCGAATTAATCAAAGATACATTTGATCCTGAGTCGTATATTCCGTATGTTTAAAGTCTATCATTTAACAACAGCTTGACTTTTATAAGTGGTGTGATTATTCGTTTTTTTCCTCTTGTTTCAGTTCAGCTTCAATGAAGGAATGATTTACACTTTTGATTGGTGTTTTGCTTCGATGATCTTTTCTGTCAGATTTAAACCAACATATGGTCTCAGAATGGTAAAGATTTTTATTTTCTAGTTGCTTGACACTTTCATGACAAGCAACTAAACACAAGCAACTTGACACTTACATGACACTTTCTTATCAGAGCCAGCCCTATATTCGAATAATAATAAATTATTTTCTTGCCTTTTTTTGTTTCAGTAGCGTCTTTATTACTTCTTGCTATATTCCTCTTCGCATTTACTACGTATTCCAAATTTTTGACAACATTAAATAAATCATTCGGTTCAGCAATTTCCTTCTTATTTATTTTATCCGTTATATTATCCTGTAACCCTGCTATAATTAGTTTCATCCTTATGCCAGAATTAATCGTTCTATCGATCCCCAGCAATAATGTCTGTGTTATACCAGTCTGAAGACGAACCTTCCAAAAATATTTTAAGCGGTTCTATTTTCTCGTTATCTTTAATCAGACTGAAGCGATTACATTCCATTTCAAAAGTTTCCATCCATTAAGTTACATTGCATTCTTTATTAGAAAACTTTCCTTCAACAAATTTTTCCGAAATCCTGCGGACATTGTTTATTAGCGTCTTTTCAGGGGAGCTTTGCCCAAACTCTTTGTAGATGTTCTTTGATAAGCTTCCCTCAAATTTTTTTTCTTTTGTTCGCTTAAAGAACAAAGATAGCCTAAGGCCGAAACCGGTTTATCTCCAAACCAAATTTGACAAGGCATGACAGAAATCCGTTCCAAAATACATCAACTAAACAACAGGCTATAGAAGAGCGGAATTAAGAAAAGAAAGAAATCGGTGCAAAATTAATCGAAAAATCATACATATAACGTAAAATTTTAACATTATAAACCGAAAAATAAAAATCATTAAATCGAAGAGCTAATATCAAGCAGAAAAGACGAAAAAGAGAAAGTTAAACGAAATTAATAAATTAACAAGTTCATTATACAATCTACAACATCAACATGAACTACCTATATCTAAGATGATCCAGCACCAATACCCTGGAGCCCGTCGTTGTTCACCATATCTGTAATCATGGCGCACACGATAGGCCAAATCATGAGCTATTAGGAGGATAAAATTTAGGTAAAGCATTCTATGCCACTAATTTTCCCTCTTTAACAATTATGTAAATTTCTTCAGTTATATCAAATAGAAATAGACTGTATGATATAGACCTCGATATTGTGTATATTTTTTTTTATGACAGATGAAACCAAGCTCAGGGGATGCCCCCTATCCATGCACAGCATTTGTTGGTTCCGAAGGGATGACAGGTTAGTGGGAATTGGGAAAGACGAAAATAAAGTAGTGACGGTTTACACCTCGCTTAAAGGTTTCGACGCTGTAAGTGGGCGGGAAGACATTCGCAGGGAGATTATTCCACAATCTAATGACGCGACCGAAAAACGAATTCCCACGATAATGAATTACCCATCGAGTGAATGTATTACCGACACCATAAGCAGCCAGTTTAGACACGAGTGCTTTATGTCACACTCGGTCAAATGCCTTGGTGATATCCAAAGCAACAACCTTACTCTCACCGAATTAGTGAACACAACTGTTCCACCGCTCAGTGAGGAACGCCATCAAATCGCCTGTGGAGCGGTGAGCACGGAAACCGTAATGGCGGTCACTGACCAATTGGTTGCTCTCCAGATACCTCATCAAGTTAAAATTTATAATGCTCTCCATAACTTTGAGAGCACTGAGCAGATTGCTATGGGCCGGTAATTTGCAGGATTCGTAGACTCACCTTTTTCGGGAACTGGCTGCACATTGGCCATCTTCCAGGAAGTGGGAAAAACTCTAGTCTTCAATCCGCTCATCAGCCAACTCCGAAGCGGACAGTGTGGCTTTATGAGAAGGATAATTGGGATGCGCTGAACTCCTTTTTCAGCCGTTTCAATTGGCAATTGTGTTTCAGGGATAGAGACATAAATGCTGCAGCTAAATTGGTAGAAAATATAATTTTATTTGGTATGAGGCCTTTCATACCCAGTAAAAGAATTTCCATTAAACCAAAGACAATTCCTGGTTTAATGCGACTTGCAGACAAGCAGTCAGGTCTAAAGAGGAAGCATTTAGGAATTGGCGTTTAAACAAAACTGCTAATACTAAACTGCTGCGCAATCAGGCCAGAAATAGGTGCAATGCCACTCTAAAGCGCGAAAAAGTTCTCTAGGAACAGCGCCTTAGACGTAGAGTTCTTGAATACCATAAGGGTAGTAAGAACTTTTCGTCGTTCGTGGGGAGAGTGAAGAATCAGACGCGATCGTATATTCCAACTCTCCTCAAGGATGATCAGATCTTCACTCACTCGGTTGATAAGGCAAACTTATTAGCCAAAATGTTTGCTGAAAACTGCTCTCTTCCTGAAAGTAGCCAACCACTGCCCGCGGTCGATGGTGTATCTCATGCTATGCCTGAGATGCATTTTCGAACGTGAGCTGTTAAAAGAGTGCTTGCAGACCTCAATGTCAACAAATCCTCGGGACCGGATGGCATTTCAGCCCATGTATTGAGAAATTGCGCCTCAACACTGGCTCGCCCATTGCACAATCTCTTTAATTTATCGTTTACTTCAGGAGTTTTTCCCACTTCCTGGAAGATGGCCAATGTGCAGCCAGTTCCCGAAAAAGGTGAGGCTACGAATCCTGCAAATTACCGGCCCATAGCAATCTGCTCAGTGCTCTCCAAAGTTATGGAGAGCATTATAAATTTTAACTTGATGAGGTATCTGGAGAGCAACCAATTGGTCAGTGACCGCCATTACGGTTTCCGTGCTCACCGCTCCACAGGCGATTTGATGGCGTTCCTCACTGAGCGGTGGAACAGTTGTGTTCACTAATTCGGTGAGAGTAAGGTTGTTGCTTTGGATATCTCCAAGACATTTTACCGAGTGTGTCATAAAGCACTCGTGTCTAAACTGGCTGCTTATGGTGTCGGTAATACATTCACTCGATGGATATCGAGTTTCCTCAGCGGCCGTCCTATTCGGGTTGTGATAGACCAGTGATACCCAAAGTAGTCTATATCGACCCCCAGGGTTCGAGGATGACCTACTAGGGGTCCATGTCAGCGAAAAAAAAATTGGAAGTCCATGAGTTATAAATGGGGGTCCACGATAATGGATCTCATTTAAGCAGGTCGTGTCTTTAATTTTGGCCATGACCATCAATGGAATAATCTACATACACAGATAAAATTTTTGCTTAGTATTTACGTGAAAATGTAACAATTACATATTATTTAAATTTGATATTAAATACATAGTAATTGAATTGCCATATCTTATAAAATTGTGTAGGTAGTGGCAAAGAATATGTAATATAATAGAATGCGCACCTGTTAAAAACAGAAATTTTGTATGGAAATTGAGTACATATTTCGTTGCTGCAAAAAATGAGAATAAGTATCATTCTCCTACCTCTTAGTTGATTTCCTCCCGCAACTAGAAAACCTCAAGCAGAAATTTCAATTTTTATGTTCAGATGCGCCTTCTATATATTTGTATATTCTTTGGTAGTAGGCTATTCGCTTTGTGATCGCAGTACATTTTGAACTTGTAGAAACTTGCACATAACGATAGCAGTTTCTTCATGTTAACTGTATACCGCGTAGAAATTCTTGTCCATTCTTGTCTCGGAGCTTGGCAAAGCAGCACAGGAGGAATCGTACGTGGGCAGGAGGAATCGAACTTGTTGAATTCGTCAAGATAACACGTTCATTTGTTTCCATAGTTTTGAAAAGGAAAGTATTAAGAAAATATTTTCTAAAATATAAACTGGTAGTTAGGCACATACAAATTGAAGTGAATAAAAGTTAAAGTAAATCTTAATTAAAAAAAATCTTAAATAAAAAAATTAAAAAGTTAAGGTCAGTGTAATTTTGTTCGGGACTTCGGAGAAAAATAAGTACTTTTATTATAAATTTATATTTTGTCCACAGACATGGCCGAATCTAAAAAGAAATGTAGACAGTACAATATAGATTATTTGAAGTTTGGTTTCATTCCGTTATACTCGGACAAACAATTGCCTATGTGCCTTTTATGCAACAAAGTTTTAAGTAATGACGCTATGAAACCATCGAAGTTGGAGGATCATCTGAAGAGATGTCACGCTGATAAAAAAGGTAAAGATTTGAAATACTTTCAAACACTCAAAGATGCACTTCAGAAGAGACCCACGGTGGACAAAATTTTCGCTTCGACGTCACAAAGAGACGATGATGGTCTTCGGGCTTCTTACAATATCTCGCTTCTTATAGGAAAATCGGGAAAACCGCATACCGCAACCGCATCGGAGAAAAGTTAATTTTACCAGCCGTTGAAGAGGTTTTAAAAACCTGATGAAATGAGTTTTGATATTGAAAGCTTCTTGTATAATTATTTGCAAACGACCCATTTCTCTATACAGCTGGACGAGACAACTTTACCTGGTAATGAAGCATTATTATTGGCATATGTCCGTTTTATTATGAATCAAGAAACGCACGAAGAACTGCTCTTCGCGAGAACTTTGACAACCGATACTAAAGCCGCATCAATATTTAATGTTCTGAAGGATTACTTCATGGAAAAAACAATCCCTTTATCAAATATAATATCAGTAGCAACAGATGGAGCACCTGCCATAGTTGGACGCTATCGTGGATTTATAAGCCGTTTAAAACAACATTTACCCGGGGTGTTAGCAAGGAGACAGCCTAAATTTGATTAAAACAAAGTCCATAATTTCAGCATTTCTTGTCAGAATTAAGCTAATGAAGAAAAACGTTGGACGGCGCGAATTTTCCCAGTTTCCCAATTTATCACAGACAAACTACCAGGAAGATGAGATTTCAACCTACGTTCAACATTTAAATGCCCTATATTCAGATTTTGAAACTAGGTTTGAGGATTTTTTTACTATGGTAATACCACATTGGATAATCAAAAAAATATACCTGCTACTTATCCCATTTTATGGAATATCGCAAGAAAGCTTTTAATTTCTTCTCCTTCCTCATACCTAGTGGAAAAGGGTTTCAGGGCGGTTGTCGATCTCCTAACAAAAAAAAAGAAACAGACTCGACATCACCAACCGAGGAGATTTGAGATTAAACGTAACTAAATTGATGCCAAATGTTGAAAAATTATTATTAAAGCATCAGGTTCATCCCTCCCACTAAAAGCATTTATTTTTTACTTAGTTATTTATGTAACAGATACTACATTTTTTTAATTTTGAAATGAATTAATAAATATATAAAACTTAACATATGTTTTTTTAAGTTCTTCACACTACTCTTCACAACAGTAAAAAATTTAAATCTTTCAAAGTGAGTAGCACCGCAATTGAACGGACAGGGCTATATGGTATAGCTGTCAAAAACGGGATTGAAGTTGATTAATTTGCAAAAAATGAATATTAGCTAAGTAGGGGTTCTACTCAAAATCGAAAAACATGGCAAGTGGTCTACGAGACAAAAAAGTTTGGGGACCTCTGTGATAGACGGTCCTGCTTCCGAAGAGCACTCCATCAATGCTGGAGTTCCGCAGAGTTCGGTCCTGTCTCCGACACTTTTTCTTATTTTAATCAATGACCTTCTGTCATTGACATCAAACCCCGTCTGATGTCAGCAAAATGATGCTGATGACAGCAGCATTTGTCATTCATATTCATTCTCCAGGCGTCCTTCCATTCTGGAGTTCATTGAAAAACGCAGAATTATGAATGACATACTCCAATCTGACCTCAATAAAATCCAAGAGTGGGGTCGAGCGAATCAGGTCGATTTTAATGCGCGTAAAACCCAATGCTGCCTGTTAACACACAAGCGTTTAGCGGGTGGCAATTTTCCACCTCTAAATATTGGTGGTGTGGATATTAATGAGTCGGAGGCTCTTGATGTTCTGGGCATGTCAATCCAATGCGATCTTCGTTGGAACGATCACATTTTTGACGTGTCAAAAGGAGCAGCCAAGTGCTTAGGCTTTCTTAAGCGGTGTAAGAAATACTTCACTCCAACCGATCTTCGTTGTATCTACACTAACTATATCCGTCCGAAAATAGAGTACAATTCGCATATATGGTCGGGAGCTTCGAGATCATAGCTTCTAGACCGTGTCCAATGTCGTGCGTTAAAATTTATAGGGGACAGTAGGGTATCCAGCTCTATTGAATCCTTGAAGCATCGTCGTGATGTAAGGTGTGTATCATTATTTTATCGTTACTTTCATGGTAAATGTTCCTCTGAAGTAGCAGGCCTGATTCCTCCGGTTCAGGTATTTAGCAGAACTACTCGGCTTTCCAGAGGGGTGCACCCTTTTTATGTCACGATTCTGTTCCAACGAACCATGCATTACCGTGAGAATTCGTTTTTCGGTCGCGTCATTAGATTGTGGAATAGTCTCCCTGCGCATGTCTTGCCGCCCACTTACAGCGTGGAAACCTTTAAGCGAGGTGTAAACCGTCACTACTCCCTCTTTCCCCTTCCCACTAACCTGTCATCCCTTCGGAACCAACAAACGCTGTGCATGGATTAGGAGCTTCCCCTGAGCTTGGTTTCATCTGTCATAAAAAAAAAGTTAATATCATAAATAACAATAAGTATTCGAATAAATAACATTACACTAGTTATAAGTTCTCAATAAGGAATACACAAGAAAGAATTAATTAACAAAAAAAACAAACAAGAATTGAACCAGGAAATTATAAAAACAAAGTAAGCCCCCGAAAACACACGATAGTACATACATACGCTCAGAGAATAACACATACGCACAAGTGGAGCAACGGCAATTCTAAAAATAGAATTATGCGAACAGCTTATTTTCGCTTTCTCTTTTTCTTTGCGATTTCGCTGCCACCGATCTAAACATAGAATCACACATTCAGCTCACACATATTTTCTTTCGTCGCGCTCACGCTGCATATGATTCCTACTGTGTTTTCAGCAGCATGTGCATTTAACAAATAGTTTGTGCTAGCTCAGGCAGCCTTCTGCCGGTGAGCAAAGACTTGATTTTTGACTGCCATAACAGAAACTCCTTTTGCGTGGAGCAGTTAAGCCCCTGGTTCGACAGCTCCATCTATCGCATAACGAGTGTCTCATATTTGAAACGGGTTGATGAACTCGAATACATTAAGTAGAGTAGAAGTAGTTGTTGGCGTATCCTAAGCGTATTTTAGGAATATCTTTGGGCGTATTTAGGATTAGCCGGAATCACTCCTTCGGGAGTTAGCAGTATTTAGGACTAGCCGGAATCACTCTTTCGGGAGTTACCAGTATTTAGGACTAGACGGAATCACTCCTTCGGGAGTTACCAATATTTAGGACTAGCCGGAATCATTCCTTCGAGAATTTTAAGGCTTCGGCCGGAATCATTCCTTCGGGAATTTCAAGGCTTCGGCCGGAATCATTCCTTCGGGAATTTCAAGGCTTCGGCCGGAATCAGTTCTTCGGAGCTTTCACCAGCATTGTGAGCGGCCTTTTGCCGCGGAGCACTCAGCTCCTCCGACATTGTATTCACCAGCATTGTAAGCGGCCCTCTGCCGTGGTGCATTCGGCCCCTCCGTCACCTGTACACCCGCAACCTTTGTAAGCGGCCCTCTGCTGCGGAGCACTCGGCTCCCCCGTCTTCTGTACATTTAAACTATTGTACGCGACCTTCTGTCGCCAGGCACTCGGCCTGGCAGACCGACTGTAACCAGTGGCGTAGATATTAAGATTGTAAAACGTTTGTGAATTGAATAAAAATAAAGAAAATAACGAACATCAACCCGCATACGTCCGAGATGAAATTTCAGTGATAGATTTATTTCATAGCAAATCGTGTGCAATTCCTGACTATCGCGATGGTTAGAACTTTGAGGGTTACGAGATCCCCCAAAATGGACCCTGGGGCGACTGACGCTACCCCAGGTGGAAACAAAAACTCTTTACACTATATTATATTAACTGTATGCTATTATGATGACTATATATTATATTATAACAATATATAAGTACTTATATGCTAAGTACTTGTACAAAGAATTTAGCTTTGTAAAATAAGTTAGTTTAATTAATTTTATTACCAATTGTTTAGAATTCATTTCGTATTTTATATTATTATTATTATAGAATTTTGTGTACAGATGTAAAATAGTGTAACGTACCTTAGCTAGTTTATCTACATTAGTACTAAATTCATTTAATTAATATTTAATTTTTGTTTATTATCAATAGTTATACCCTACACCCGAAGGGAGTAGTCTGTAGTTTGTCTGTATATTCACTTTGTTCTTCCATTTTTAACGCAGAGAAGGAGACGAGATAGATATAGAAAAGTATATATATTTTTGCGCAGCGCCAACTGCTGAATCGTCTGTCTGTCTGTTGAAATCATGATTACGGGGGAACGAAAAGAGATATCGCAATGAAATTTGGCACAAATATATATTTTGCACAATATAAAGACACCTCGTTTCAAAAAAATTTTATAATGTGAATATCTCATAAAAGGTGCCAGATATTGAGGTATAATTTTATTCCGGAACATATAGCGCTATTACTAAAATTTTCGCCACGCCCACCCATAACAAAGTTGGCAATATCTCACGAATAGTATAAGATATTGAGTCGTAATTTTAATATATTATATCATAATGTATCCAGAAGCATTATCAATAAACGCCCACTCATACACAAGTTGTCAATATCTCGTAAACGGTATAAGATAATAACACGTAACGGTATAAGATAATACCACGAGGTATCTACAGGTATTACCAATTTGTATAACAAAAATGGTCGTGTTCCGCCTACTTATACAAAAATTGTCAATATCCCATATTGGTTCAAAATATTAATACGTGATTCTATCCAGCAGTATGTAGAGACAAACAAAAATATTTGCCAAAAATGGGCGTGGTCCTTTTACGAAAGTTATTAAGTGGCGAAATTATAATTTTTTTAGTTATTGGGATGTAGAGTATTTAGACTTCGTCCAGGCCGAATACAACATTTTTATTTGTTTTAAGTTAATTTTATTTTCTCTTAATATTATTTTTTAAGTTTTTGTAAGATTATTCCAGTAAGAAAAAAAAACAAATTTTACAATCTTCCTAATTCTTACAAATTGAGAAATAAAGAATATTTCAATTTAAAGAAAGTGAATAAAGTAAGTCGGAGGTGGAGACTCGTGAAGATAAGAGTTTCGGTTAAAACCACCGAAAAGAAAAATTATATTAAAGTTAAGAAATACAGAAGTAGAGACAACTTTAGTGCAAAGTAACAAAGAATGTTTAAAGAAAATAAGGAAGTAAAAAGTTTAAAGTTCTTTAAAGTTCCTTAAGTTCGTTTAAAAAACGAAACAACACACTAAAGATGGCCTAACGCCGAAACCGGTTTATCTCCAAACCAAATTTGACAAGGGATGACAGAAATCCGTTCCAAAATGCATCAACTAAACAACAGACTATAGAAGAGCGGAATTAAGAAAAGAAAGAAATCGGTGCAAAATTAATCGAAGGGAAAAATCATACATATAACGTAAAATTTTAACATTATAAACCGAAAAATAAAAATCATTAAATCGAAGAGTTAATATCAAGCAGAAAAGACGAAAAAGAGAACGTTTAACGAAATAAATAAATTAACAAGTTATTATTATACAATCTACAACATCAACTTGAACTACCTATATCTAAGATGATCCAGGACCAATACCCTGGAGCCCGTCGTTGTTCACCATATCTGTAATCATGGCGCACACGATAGGCCAAATCATGAGCTATTAGTAGGATAAAATTTAGGTAAAACATTCTATGTCACTAATATTCCCTCTTTAACATTTATGTAAATTTCTTCAGTTATATCAAATAGAAATAGACCTCGATATTGTGTATAATGACTTGGAATTAGAATGTACTAAAAAAGGACCAATAAATACCTGATGATGTATTACCACAGAGCCGGCTTCACTCCGTCTGGTGACGCGGGAACTTAGTTGGGCTGATGCGCCAAAAGAACGGCATCAGCACGGTTGTGCGGGTAAATAAAAGGGAAGGGAAACACCATCGCCTCTTTCCCTCATGCGCCACTCAAGAATTGACCAAGGGCGGAGTAGACCGCCCTGATTGACAGCGAATATTCCCGCGAGGAGTAACAGTAAGTCAGGTTTTCCTTTTCTGTTTTGCACACTCAGCTCCGTTGCTTTTTTTTGTAGCGCGGGGTTTTTTTATTTATTTTATTATTAATATATTTTCAGTAAATCATATCTCACCGATCGTTACAACGAGGTTTGATGTCAACGACAGAAGGCCATTGATAAACATAAGCAAAACTGTTGGACACAGCATCGAACCCTGCGGAATTCCAGCATTAGTGGAGTGCTCTTCGGAAGCAGAGCAGAAGCGGTTTGCCTATCGCAAACCGGATAAAACAGCCGCTAAAGAAACTCGATATCCATCGAATGAAAGAATTACCAACAACATAAGCAGCCAGTTTAGACGCGAGTGGTTTATGCCACACCCGGTCAAATTGTTTGGAGATATTCAAAGCAACAACCTTACTCTCACCGAACTGGTGAATACAACAGTTCCACCCCTTAGTGAGGAACGCCATCAAATCGCCTGTGGAGTGGTGAGCACGGAAACTGTACTGGCGATCACTGACCAGCAGGTTGTTCTTCAGATTCCTCATTAAGTTAAAGTTATACTTCTCTCCATAATTTTGGAGAGCATTAAACACATTGCTATGGGTTGATAATTTGCAGGATTCGTAGCCTGGCCTTTGTTAGGAACTGGCTGCATAGTGGCCATCTTTCAGGAAATAAGAAAAACTCCTGAAGTATATGATAAATTGAAGAGAGTGCTCAATGAGTGAGCCAGTGTTAAGGAACTTTTTCTCAACACGTGGGCTGAAATGCTATCCGGTCCCAAGGATTTGTTGACATTGAGGTTGCAAGCACTCTTTTAACAGCTGGCGTTTGTAAATTCATAAATGGAAGAGATCAGTTTTCAGCAAACATTTTGGCTAATAAGTTTGCCTTATCAACCGAGTGAGTAAAGATCTGATTATTCTTGATGAGAGTTTGGACTGGCGACCCCGTCTGATTCTTCATTCTCCCTACGAACGACCAAAATTTCTTACTAGCTTTATATTTTTGTGACGCTAATTCCTAAATGCTTCTTCTTTGGACTTGACTGCTTGTCTGCAAGTCGCATTAAACCAGGAATGATATTTTTGTTCAATGGAAATTTTTTTATTGGGTATGAAAGATCTCGTACCAAACAAAATTACATTTTCTACCAATTTAGCCACGGCATTCCTCTGTGCGGTGAAAGCAGTGCCAGTAGTTGGTACCCAGGCATGTGAAAATCCAGGGGATCTGTAACCTCAGACACCTGGGTCTCACTTAGTGCCATTCCATGCGATTGGTGAGTACAAATATGCGCATAGACCGCGAAGAAATTCGTTCTCAAGCCACGCACATTATTGGAAACTATGTGGAATTCTATCATCACCACCCAGTGTAATTAGGTGTATTAAGCTGCACAAGCAGCCAAGCCTACGTCGCAGGCAGAGCATAATGGGATAAGTGTTATGCTTTTATCTTGCCGCGCTTCACCCCACGGTGCACTCAGCCGCCGCACATCTAACGGAGAGAGATCTAACCAAGAAGAAGTAGGAAGTGTAAAACCAAACGAATCTCCGAGCTTTACTGCGGAGAGCATAAATAAGCCCTTCGCTTGGTTCTCTGCGTTCCGTTTGTTAGATCTTTTGGGTTTATTTAATTTTAAAATTTATTATGTTTGTTAAGTTATTGGTGTTGATGACTAATTTTTAAACTATATTTATACCTTACACCCGAACGGAGTAGGGTATATTCACTTTGTTTTTCCGTTTGTAACGCAGAGAAGGAGACGTGATAGATATAGATAACTATATATATTCTTGCTCAGCGTCACATTCCGAATCGATTTAGACACATCCTTGTCCGCCCGTCCGTCTGTCTGTTGAAATTACGATTACGAGAGAACAAAAAGAGATATCGCAATGAAATTTGGCAAAAATTCTTTGTTATGTAAGGCAGTTTGGGATTGAAAATGTGCCAGATCGGTTAACAAATACGCCTACTTTACATACTTAATATAAAGGTACCTCCTTTAAAAAAAAGTTATAATGTGAATATCATAAACCGTCCGAGATGTTAAGGTATAATTTTAATATAATATATAATTTTATTATATTAATTATTATAGGTATAATTTTATTCCGAAACATATAGCGATTATATAGCCATTACTAAAATTTTTACAAAAAATGGGCATGCCACCTTCTTTCATAACAAAGTTGGCAATATGTCATGAACGGCATAAAATATTGATATGTAATTTTATCACGATGTATCCGGAAGCATTATCAATAAGCTTGCCAAAAGTGGGCAAGCCACCCAACTCATACAATATCTCGCAAACGGCATAATATATTAACACGTAATTTTATCACGAGGTATCTACAGGTATTACCAATTTGTATACCAGAAAGTGGCGTGGTCCGCCCACTTATACAAAAGTTGTCAATATCCCATAAACGGTTCAAAATATTAATACGTGATTCCATCCAACAGTATCTAGAGACATTACAAAAATATTTGCTAAAAATTGGCGTTGGCAGCCCACTTATACAAAAGATGTTAAGTGGCGAAATCATAATTTTTTTAGTTACTTGGGTGTAAGGTATTTAGACTTCGGACAGGCCGAAGACAACACTTTTACTTGTTTTATTTTGTTTTTATTGTGTTGTTATAAGACGTGGACGTAATATTATTATTATTATTATTTTATTCACTTCTCATTTACTGGTTTACAAAGCAGTACAATTCTAGAGACTTTAAGCCTAAGTAAAATTATACCTCTAACGTTAAAGCTATTCATGTTACATATTCATTCCAAAAATTTCCTTATTAAATGGCAAGTATCTATTATTACAGCTTTCTGGATAGTATCTATAATTCTGTGTTTTAACCCTAGAATATTCATGCTTGCGACCAAGTCCTTATGGACAACCCCAATACTGGAGATAATGATTGGCACGATTTGTATCGACTCCAGCCTCCATTGTGTTTTAACTTCTGTAGCAAGTTCAGCGTATTTTGTCATCTTCTCCATGTAGGTTTCTCCATATTTCTGCTAACCGGTACTGCTATATCCACTAGATATCCTTTCTTTGTTGTCTTGTTCACAATGGTGATGTCTGGTCTATTGGGCTCTCTTCTATGAAACGTATATATGGTCCTGTCGAAGTATATCTTTTGTAAGGACGGAATCTCGATGGCGAATTCCGCCACACAGATACTAATATTTTCCGAATTGATTTAAGTTTATTATCATGCAAGCTCATTATTATTTTCGTTATTCAACAGGAAGTGTAAATATTTAGTTTTGTCATTATATATATTGGATTAAAGTTAACTTAAAGTTTATTATTGTAAGGTAACACACCTTAATAGAATTGCTTCTTATAGCGTACAAGACAAGTTATAAGAGTCTAACGTATTAAGTATAAGAGATTTCAAAATGTGTCTGTATAGTAAATTAAGGCCCGATGCATAAGACAACAAAGAGCGAGAGAGAGAGAGAGAGAGAGCGAGCTGAAGCGAAGACAAATACAGAAAACTCGAAACAAATAGAAGTATACAGAGAGAGCAAACAGCCAACGCAGAACTCACGAACACATACTAAGGTCGAGGCAAGATACATAAGAAACGACAAACGGAGTCAAGTAGACAACGCAGAACTGAAAGCAGGAGTCTTTCTTTCGAATCCCGACCACAGCACAGAACGGACGTAAGGTCTTGAGTTCCGCCGAGACTTAGCACCGAAACAAGGAGAACAACGAGACAAGGGATAGGTACGTTACAGTGACATAACAAGACCCTGGTGTGGCAAATTACAGTGCATATATATCTCGACTGTACTGGCAGCGCGAATCGTTAGACTCGGATGTTCACTACAGTAGTCAGCGCGAATCGTTAGATTTGGCTGCTCGGCTATACATATATCGGCAATTATTCGACTTTGCTTGTACAGGGTAGCGCGTATTTGCGTCGTGGAGGTTATATCTATTGTCGACTGTACTGGCAGCGCGAGTCGTTAGACTCGGTTACCAACTACAGTAGTCAGCGCGAATCGTTAGATTTGGCTGCTCGGCTATACATATAGTATATCGGGAATTATTCGACTTTGACTCGTACAGGGTAGCGCGTATTTGCGTCGTAAAGGTTATAGCTACTGTCGACTGTACTGACAGCGCGAGTCGTTAGACTTGGTTGCCAACTTTAGTAGTCAGCGCGAATCGGTGGACTCATATCCCGACGATAAACACATAAGCCACGTAGCTCGCGGACCCACGAAGAACCGGGACGAAGACTTACATTGAGTGTGACCCAAGCGACGGACGACAGCAGAACATCGAACGTCACGTTAAGCAAAGGGCCAGTCAGCGCGTCTCCGCTCCGCAACATAAAAGCCCTCTAAGGCATAGATTTAAGTCCCGTGTACAAAGAAAACAGTGAATAAAAGTTGTATTTAGACAGAAGTCCCAACAGAGTATAGATTTTCTGTTGACGAACCGTGGCGCCCGAACAGGGACACTGTCAAATATAACAAGTCTACAAGCTGTGAGTTCTGCCAGTAATAGAAGGAATCAACCGCAAGTGTAGGAACGGTACAGCACACCAGAATCATACAACCCTCTGAAATTCTGAAGAACACAAGAAAGCAATCAAACCGGAAGACAACCACAAGAAGATGGGAGGAGTCTCCTGGATTTATGTATTACGCAAAGATGCATTGATAGAATGCGCGAAAGAATTCGGGTTTGAAGCCGAAGGCGCAGTGGACGATCTCAGGAAGCGACTCGCGGCTTTTGAGACGGGATCTGGACTATCCCTCGAAGTGCAGAAGCGTCTCAGGCAATTAGAGGAAGATCACCGACAAGGCACATCACCGTCGATTGGACCTTCGAAAGCATCTTCCACTCTAGAGACACCAGCGGAATCTGTCTCGGCCGCACAGAAGGCGTCAGATGTAAACTTGAAAACACCCGCAACTCTAGGAACACCAGCGACATTCACTTCGGCCGTACAAGCGACACCAGCTGTAGAACAACAAGATGGGCGACAGCGCACCGACCCTATGCCAGAAGGTTATTATTATTTTAACCCTACAGCAAGTGGCCCCCTAAATAGTACGGGCTCTACGATCATGCTCGATCGGATAAAGAAGTGGGGTGCTAGCTACGACGGAGTCCAAGACCCATTGATATTCATAGAACGAGTAGAGGAGCTCGCGGAGGTATACAACATAGACGTGAATTTTCTCCCCAAGGCAATGCCTGAGCTGTTACATCAACGAGCAGTACAGTGGTTCCGGTGCAACAACAAAAGATGGGATACATGGGTATCATTTAAACGCGACTTTCTGCAATTTTTCCTACCACCTGGTTTCTTTGAGAGGCTGGACGACGACATCCGACAGCGGCAACAAGGGTCAAGAGAAAGCTTCAAGGACTATGTGGTGTCCTTGCAAAGTTTAATGCGACATGCCGATCTGACCGAAATTGGGCGACTCGAACGAATCTATCGTAACAGCTATCACGAGCTACGATATTATGTGAAGCGCGGAGAATTTAACAGCCTGGAGGAATTGATAAATCTTGCTGGAGACTGGGAAAACTTGAAGGCAGACGCGCAACTACCAGTTCCACAAAGGTCGCAGAGGACTGTGGAAACTAACAGGCCTAGAGGAAATGTACGAGGCGACGATTGTCACCGTCAAGTGGTGGACGAGCGGAGTACCCACGTCGGAAACCCGCATGCCGCATGCCGGAGGTGTGGACAAGAGGGACACTTCGCACGCGATTGCCGAGGAGAGCCGCTCCTATTTTGTTGGCAGTGCGGACGCAAGGGGATAAGAACACGGGAATGCTGTCGAAGGCAGACGGGAAACGAGCAGGGGCAACACCCGAATCGAGGGGATGTTTAGACGGCCCCAATGCCTCGGAAACAAGCAACGGACTCAGGACAGAAGGACAACGCATCGTGGCCATGGTGCAAATTGCAGGTGAATCCATGGAGGCCACTCTAGATACGGGAGCTACGAGGAGCTTTATGAGTAGCCAAACGGCACGGAAGTTGTACAAATCGGGGAAGCGCATAAAAATGGAGACGAGAATCTGCTTGGCGAATGGAGAAGCACAGGTGGTTCGGGAGGCCCTCAGAGCAGAAGTCGTATTAGGGACGCTGAGCTGCACAGTCACGCTTCTAATCTTGCCGGAAGTAGTTGATGAAGTAATCCTGGGCTTCGATTTCCTGGCTCTCATGGGGACGACCATTCGATGCGGTGACTGCGCCACCGAAATCAGGGAAACCCAAGTGCAATACATCCCAGGCAGATGCACACGTGCAAGAGCGGAGTCGGACGAACAAGGGCAGATCGAAGCTTTCTTGAGACAAGAACTGCAAGGATTCGAGGAGATTCAGGGGATCTCGAACATAGCCAGTCACCGGATAACCATGCGCGATGAGCGACCAATCAAACAGAGATACTTCCCGCGGAACCCGGCTATGCAAAAGATTATCGATGACGAGATAGACGAGCTGCTGAAGCAAGGCTGCATAGATCCATCTCGGAGCCCACACAGCGCGCCCATAGTACTAATCAAGAAAAAGACTGGGAAGTGGCGACTATGTGTCGACTACCGCCAACTCAATGCGCGCTCCATACCTGACGCCTACCCGCTGCCGCGGATTCACCACATATTGGACTGGCTGAGAGACGCCAAGTATATAAGTAGTTTGGATCTTCGTAACGGTTATTGGCAGATCCCGATGGAAGAGTCAAGCAAAGGTTACACGGCCTTCACGGTACCAGGACGAGGTCTCTACCAATGGAGGGTTATGTCGTTTGGCCTCCATTCAGCGCCCGCCACGTTTCAACGAGCACTCGATACCGTGATCGGTCCGGATATGGAGCCAGTAGCGTTCGCATATCTCGACGACATCATCGTGACAGGAGATACCCTGGAATCACACATGAACAACTTAAGAGAGGTTTTCCGCCGACTAAAAGAGGCCAAACTACGCCTAAACACCGATAAGTGTGAGTTTTTCAAAAACAAAATAAAATATCTAGAACACGTAATCAGCGAACAAGCGATACACACGGATCCGGACAAGGTTGTGGCTATCAAGGAGTTACAGCCCCCCCAGAATGTCCGGGAACTTCGAAGGTTTCTGGGAGTCGCTTCTTGGTATCGGCGATTCGTCCCGGAGTTTGCTAAAGTGACTCACCCGCTTACCTCACTATTGAAAAAGGGGAAGCATTACCAGTGGAAAGAAGAACAACAATCCGCATTCGAAGACTTAAAACGACGTCTCACCGAAGCGCCAGTAATAGCCTGCCCCGACTTCAAGCAACGATTCTTCTTACAAACCGACGCCTGCGATCACGGATTAGGAGCCGTCTTGACACAGACACTAGACGGCCAAGAACGAGTGATAGCGTACGCTAGTCGCCATCTGTACAACGGAGAAAGAATGTCTGGCGGTAGTTTGGGCAGTACGGAAAATGCGGCCATACTTCGAAGGGTACGCCTTCACCATCATCACGGACCACCTCTCACTAAAATGGCTCAACTCCATCGAGAGCCCTTCAGGCCGGATCGCTCGATGGGCGCTAGAGCTACAGCAGCATACATACGAGGTTCAATACCGAAGGAGTAAGCAAAATGTGGTGGCCGACGCACTTTCGCGTCAACCCACGGAGGAGGGTGAGCCCTCAACGATCCTGGTATGAACCTAAGTACAGGGCAGTACAGGAGAATCCCGAGGAGTACCCCGACTACTGCATCGAGGACGGGAAGCTGTACCGAAATATACCAAGGGAATTCGATGACGGCGATCACGGACAGTGGAAGTTATGCGTACGCGAAAGCCAGCGTACCGAAGTGATGACCGAAAACCACGACGGCTGGGCACTTAGGGATACGTAAAACTATTGCCCGAGTGGCCCAAAAATACTACTGGCCAGGGATGTATCGCCAGATAAGTCAGTATGTGAGGAAATGTAAAAGTTGCCAGTGTTACAAGGTGCTACAACAAAAGCCAGCAGGAGAGATGCTAACACACCTGGCAGAAGAACCATGGACAACGGTGACCGCGGATTTTATTGGTCCTTTGCCTAGGTCCACCCAGGGGAATACGGCCCTATTGGTATTTACAGACAAATTCTCCAAGTGGGTGGATTTGGTTCCATGCAGGAGCGCAACGCAGCAGGTGCTAATACGGGCATTCAGGGAGCGTATCTTAGCACGTTTTGGAGTGCCGAAAATATTTATATCGGACAACGGCGCACAGTTCATCAGTGGCGCATTTCAACGCTTCGTACGAGAGCTCGGTATAGAGCATCGGTACACAGCCCCATACACTCCCCAGGAAAATCCGACAGAGCGGGCCAGTCGCACCATGAAAACTATGGTGGCGCAATACGTTGGCTCACGACAAGCAAAATGGGACGACCTGCTCCCCGAACTCAGCCTGGCCTTTAACTCCAGCCTATCCGAAGCGACTGGGTACAGCCCCGCCTTCCTGGTCCAAGGTCGAGAGCCACGCCTCCCAAACGCCCTCTTCGATCGTGAAACGACAGGTACTGGACACAACACAAGTACACCCACCGAACACGCGGAACGCATTCGAAAAGCGTTCGCCATAGCAAAAGGAAAATATGCGACAAGCAGCACGGGTTCAAGCCAAATACTACAATCTACGGCGACGGAAATGGAGGCCGAGGGCCGGCCAACAGGTTTTGCTCAAACAGCACCCACTCTCTAAAGCAATAGACAAATTTGCAGCGAAATTGGCCCCACGATATGACGGACCATACGAGGTTGTAGATTTCATTTCCCCAGTGATAGTAAAAGTCAGGAAACCCGGTGAAAAACGGACGAGAACCGCCCACGTATCCGAGCTCAAAGAGTTCCACCCACCCAGTAATAGCGGTAATGTACATGACCATTCCAGCGAAAGCGACAACGAAACTCCTACGGTAAATTGTCACCGAGTCAAGTCTCACACGCGAGGTAGGAGTCGCCAACAACGAACAGACATAAATAAGTCGACCGCTGACCGTGAATGCAGGCAGATGGAACACGAAGACAAGTTCAGTAGTAGTGCGCGAAACTTTAGGGCGAACATGGAACGGGTTAATCGCGAGCAACCTCGGACGCGCCGCTTGAGCGGCGAGTGGGAGGAAGTTGTCGACCACCCCGAAGGCAAGTGGCCACGCGTACGACTACGACGAGTAATAGTAGACCCGGAGTGCGAACCATCCAGCAAGGTACCGCGAGAAGACGACTTCATGTGGCGTATACCCTCACGGACCTCAGTCGGAAGGCGGCCCAGGGCCTACCGAGGACAACCGGCGTACCGGACCCACATCAGCGGAGCGCAGCCCCAGGTGGTAGTAGAGGTTACGACCCCGAAAGAGCCCCATCGCCAGACGTGAGCGGTAGCGAAGCCCACGTAAGCCGGGACGACAGCCAGTCGGGCGAAGAGGCAGCCGAAGATGACGGTGAAAGTAGTGGAGACGATGGGCTGGTAACAACCTCCAATACCGTGACGTCATACGAAGATGTGGTGACCGGGCCGGGGTACACGCAGCAGATCTCGACAACCAAATTCCGCACCATTAGGACAATGCTACATCCGAACATTTGGACAGGCGAGGCCCGGCGAGGAAGCACCTGGCCGAAAGGAGGCCGCCCACTAACCCAGTGCCCCGCCCACGCAGCACAGGTAGCTCAGGCGTCCGCATTGGCCGGCGTATCAGTCCAATTCCTGCCACAGGACAACCGAAGTCGACTGGACATCCTCGGGGTAACCTCACCGTTAGTCGAGCCGTAAACCCCAGCGCAGCTGGAGGTCGCCAATATCGTCGCCGGCAGTCCAGATGATGATATCGGGCGGTTTTTAGACCATTTCCTGGACGACGCCATCTCCGTGAATACAGAGCTCTGGGGGCAAGCGATTACCGAAGACGACAATATGCTTACCGACGCCGAGATCCTTGAAGACACCGAGATGTTCGCCGACGCCGAGATACCTGAAGACACCGAGGTACCCAAAGACTCCGAGATGCCCGGGGACGCCGTGATGCTTTCACCTGGTGCCGAAAATGCCACGCGACCCAACCTCAGTGCCCTCGAAATGGGAGCGGCCAGCATTCGTGCCCACTGGACGCCTGGACGGCAGATCAAGGTCCTACGAGTTTTCGACGGTCAGAGGTACCGGATTCAGATTACCAGGGCCGGAAGAGTCATCATCTCCAATCCGAAGTAGGGGGAAGGTGTAACGACGGAATCTCGATGGCGAATTCCGCCACACAGATATTAATATTTTCCGAATTGATTTAAGTTTATTATCATGAAAGCTCATTATTATTTTCGTTATTCAACAGGAAGTGTAAATATTTAGTTTTGTCATTATATATATATTGGATTAAAGTTCACTTTAAGTTTATTATTGTAAGGTAACACACCTTAATAGAATTGCTTCTTATAGCGTACAAGACAAGTTATAAGAGTCTAACGTATTAAGTATAAGAGATTTCAAAATGTGTCTGTATGGTAAATTAAGGCCCGATGCATAAGACAACAAAGAGCGAGAGAGAGCGAGCGAGCTGAAGCGAAGACAAATACAGAAAATTTGAAACAAATAGAAGTATACAGAGAGAGCAAACAGCCAACGCAGAACTCACGAACACATACTAAGGTCGAGGCAAGATACATAAGAAACGACAAACGGAGTCAAGTAGACAACGCAGAACTGAAAGCAGGAGTCTTTCTTTCGAATCCCGACCACAGCACAGAACGGACGTAAGCTCTTGAGTTCCGCCGAGGCTTAGCACCGAAACAAGGAGAACAACGAGACAAGGGATAGTTATAGTACGTTACAGTGACATATACATCTCGACTGTACTGGCAGCGCGAGTCGTTAGACTCGGATGTTCACTACAGTAGTCAGCGCGAATCGTTAGATTTGACTGCTCGGCTATACATATATCGGGAATTATTCGACTTTGCTTGTACAGGGTAGCGCGTATTTGCATCGTGGAGGTTATATCTATTGTCGACTGTACTGGCAGCGCGAGTCGTTAGACTCGGTTACCAACTACAGTAGTCAGCGCGAATCGTTAGATTTGGCTGCTCGGCTATACATATATCGGGAACTATTCGATTTTGACTCGTACAGGGTAGCGCGCATTTGCGTCGTAAAGGTTATAGATTTAGCTGCTCGGCTATACATATAGTATATCGGGAATTATTCGACTTTGACTCGTACAGGGTAGCGCGTATTTGCGTCGTGGAGGTTAGATCTATTGTCGACTGTACTGGCAGCGCGAGTCGTTAGACTCGGTTGCCAACTACAGTAGTCAGCGCGAATCGTTAGATTTGGCTGCTCGGCCATACATATATCGGGAACTATTCGATTTTGACTCGTACAGGGTAGCGCGCATTTGCGTCGTAAAGGTTATAGCTACTGTCGACTGTACTGACAGCGCGAGTCGTTAGACTTGGTTGCCAACTATAGTAGTCAGCGCGAATCGGTGGACTCATATCCCGACGATACACACATAAGCCACGTAGCCCGCGGACCCACGAAGAACCGGGACGAAGACTTACATTGAGTGTGACCCAAGCGACGGACGACAGCAGAACATCGAACGTCACGTTAAGCAAAGGGCCAGTCACCGCGTCTCCGCTCCGCAACATACAAGCCCTCTAAGGCATAGATTTAAGTCCCGTGTACAAAGAAAACAGTGAATAAAAGTTGTATTTAGACAGAAGTCCCAACAGAGTATAAATTTTCTGTTGACGAACCGTGGCCATCCGGCGAGCCCATCCGCGCTTAAGACCGGAAGACCGGAACATCGTTACAGTGGCGCCCGAACAGGGACACTGTCAAATATAACAAGTCTACAAGCTGTGAGTTCTGCCAGTAATAGAAGGAATCAACCGCAAGTGTAGGAACGGTACAGCACACTAGAATCATACAACCCTCTGAAATTCTGAAGAACACAAGAAAGCAATCAAACCGGAAGACAACCACAAGAAGATGGGAGGAGTCTCCTGGATTTATGTATTACGCAAAGATGCATTGATAGAATGCGCGAAAGAATTCGGGTTTGAAGCCGAAGGCGCAGTGGACGATCTCAGGAAGCGACTCGCGGCTTTTGCGACGGGATCTGGACTATCCCTCGAAGTGCAGAAGCGTCTCAGGCAATTAGAGGAAGATCACCGACAAGGCACATCACCGTCGATTGGACCTTCGAAAGCATCTTCCACTCTAGAGACACCAGCGGAATCTGTCTCGGCCGCACAGAAGGCGTCAGATGTAAACTTGAAAACACCCGCAACTCTAGGAAGACCAGCGACATTCACTTCGGCCGTACAAGCGACATCAGCTGTAGAACAACAAGATGGGCGACAGCGCACCGACCCTATGCCAGAAGGTTATTATAATTTTAACCCTACAGCAAGTGGCCCCCTAAATAGTACGGGCTCTACGATCATGCTCGATCGGATAAAGAAGTGGGGTGCTAGCTACGACGGAGTCCAAGACCCATTGATATTCATAGAACGAGTAGAGGAGCTCGCGGAGGTATACAACATAGACGTGAATTTTCTCCCCAAGGCAATGCCTGAGCTGTTACATCAACGAGCAGTACAGTGGTTCCGGTGCAACAACAAAACATGGGATACATGGGTATCATTTAAACGCGACTTTCTGCAATTTTTCCTACCACCTGGTTTCTTTGAGAGGCTAGACGACGACATCCGACAGCGGCAACAAGGGTCAAGAGAAAGCTTCTAGGACTATGTGGTGTCCTTGCAAAGTTTAATGCGACATGCCGATCTGACCGAAATTGGGCGACTCGAACGAATCTATCGTAACAGCTATCACGAGCTACGATATTATGTGAAGCGCGGAGAATTTAACAGCCTGCAGGAATTGATAAATCTTGCTGGAGACTGGGAAAACTTGAAGGCAGACGCGCAACTACCAGTTCCACAAAGGTCGCAGAGGACTGTGGAAACTAACAGGCCTAGAGGAAATGTACGAGGCGACGATTGTCACCGTCAAGTGGTGGACGAGCGGAGTACCCACGTCGGAAACCCGCATGTCGCATGTCGGAGGTGTGGACAAGAGGGACACTTTGCACGCGATTGCCGAGGAGAGCCGCTCCTATTTTGTTGGCAGTGCGGACGCAAGGGGATAAGAACACGGGAATGCTGTCGAAGGCAGACGGGAAACGAGCAGGGTCAACACCCGAATCGAGGGGGTGTTAAGACGGCCCCAATGCCTTGGAAACAAGCAACGGACTCAGGACAGAAGGACAACGCGTCGTGGCCATGGTGCAAATTGCAGGTGAATCCATGGAGGCCACTCTAGATACGGGAGCTACGAGGAGCTTTATGAGTAGCCAAACGGCACGGAAGTTGTACAAATCGGGGAAGTGCATAAAAATGGAGACGAGAATCTGCTTGGCGAATGGAGAAGCACAGGTGGTTCGGGAGGCCCTCAGAGCAGAAGTCGTATTAGGGACGCTGAGCTGCACAGTCACGCTTCTAATCTTGCCGGAAGTAGTTGATGAAGTAATCCTGGGTTTCGATTTCCTGGCTCTCATGGGGACGACCATTCGATGCGGTGACTGCGCCACCGAAATCAGGGAAACCCAAGTGCAATACACCCCAGGCAGATGCACACGTGCAAGAGCGTAGTCGGACGAACAAGGGCAGATCGAAGCTTTCTTGAGACAAGAACTGCAAGGATTCAAGGAGATTCAGGGGATCTCGAACATAGCCAGTCACCGGATAACCATGCGCGATGAGCGACCAATCAAACAGAGATACTTCCCGCAGAACCCGGCTATGCAAAAGATTATCGATGACGAGATAGACGAGCTGCTGAAGCAAGGCTGCATAGATCCATCTCGGAGCCCACACAGCGCGCCCATAGTACTAGTCAAGAAAAAGACTGGGAAGTGGCGACTATGTGTCGACTACCGCCAACTCAATGCGCGCTCCATACCTGACGCCTACCCGCTGCCGCGGATTCACCACATATTGGACTGGCTGAGAGACGCCAAGTATATAAGTAGTTTGGATCTTCGTAACGGTTATTGGCAGATCCCGATGGAAGAGTCAAGCAAAGGTTACACGGCCTTCACGGTACCAGGACGAGGTCTCTACCAATGGAAGGTTATGTCGTTTGGCCTCCATTCAGCGCCCGCCACGTTTCAACGAGCACTCGATACCGTGATCGGTCCGGATATGGAGCCAGTAGCGTTCGCATATCTCGACGACATCATCGTGACAGGAGATACCCTAGAATCACACATGAACAACTTAAAAGAGGTTTTTCGCCGACTAAAAGAGGCCAAATTACGCCTAAACACCGATAAGTGTGAGTTTTTCAAAAACAAAATAAAATATCTAGGACACGTAATCAGCGAACAAGGGATACACACGGATCCGGACAAGGTTGTGGCTATCAAGGAGCTACAGCCCCCACAGAATGTCCGGGAACTTCGAAGGTTTCTCGGAGTCGCTTCTTGGTATCGGCGATTCGTCCCGGAGTTTGCTAAAGTGACTCACCCGCTTACCTCACTATTGAAAAAGGGGAAGCATTACCAGTGGAAAGAAGAACAACAATCCGCATTCGAAGACTTAAAACGACGTCTCACCGAAGCGCCAGTACTAGCCTGCCCCGACTTCAAGCAACGATTCTTCTTACAAACCGACGCCTGCGATCACGGATTAGGAGCCGTCTTGACACAGACACTAGACGGCCAAGAACGAGTGATAGCGTACGCTAGTCGCCATCTGTACAACGGAGAAAGAATGTCTGGCGGTAGTTTGGGCAGTACGGAAAATGCAGCCATACCTCGAAGGGTACGCCTTCACCATCATCACGGACCACCTCTCACTAAAATGGCTCAACTCCATCGAGAGCCCTTCAGGCCGGATCGCTCGATGGGCGCTAGAGCTACAGCAGCATACATACGAGGTTCAATACCGAAGGAGTAAGCAAAATGTGGTGGCCGACGCACTTTCGCGTCAACCCACGGAGGAGGGTGAGCCCTCAACGATCCTGGTATGAACCTAAGTACAGGGCAGTACAGGAGAATCCCGAGGAGTACCCCGACTACTGCATCGAGGACGGGAAGCTGTACCGAAATATACCAAGGGAATTCGATGACGGCGATCACGGACAGTGGAAGTTATGCGTACGCGAAAGCTAGCGTACCGAAGTGATGACCGAAAACCACGACGGCTGGGCACTTAGGGATACGTAAAACTATTGCCCGAGTGGCCCAAAAATACTACTTTCCAGGGATGTATCGCCAGATAAGTCAGTATGTGAGGAAATGTAAAAGTTGCCAGTGTTACAAGGTGCTACAACAAAAGCCAGCAGGAGAGATGCTAACACACCTGGCAGAAGAACCATGGACAACGGTGACCGCGGATTTTATTGGTCCTTTGCCTAGGTCCACCCACGGGAATACGGCCCTATTGGTATTTACAGACAAATTCTCCAAGTGGGTGGATTTGGTTCCATGCAGGAGCGCAACGCAGCAGGTGCTAATACGGGCATTCAGGGAGCGTATCTTAGCACGTTTTGGAGTGCCGAAAATATTTATATCGGACAACGGCGCACAGTTCATCAGTGGCGCATTTCAACGCTTCGTACGAGAGCTCGGTGTAGAGCATCGGTACACAGCCCCATACACTCCCCAGGAAAATCCGACAGAGCGGGCCAATCGCACCATGAAAACTATGGTGGCGCAATACGTTGGCTCACGACAAGCAAAATGGGACGACCTGCTCCCCGAACTCAGCCTGGCCTTTAACTCCAGCCTATCCGAAGCGACTGGGTACAGCCCCGCCTTCCTGGTCCAAGGTCGAGAGCCACGCCTCCCAAACGCCCTCTTCGATCGTGAAACGACAGGTACTGGACACAACACAAGTACACCCACCGAACACGCGGAACGCATTCGAAAAGAGTTCGCCATAGCAAAAGGAAAATATGCGACAAGCAGCACGGGTTCAAGCCAAATACTACAATCTACGGCGACGGAAATGGAGGCCGAGGGCCGGCCAACAGGTTTTGCTCAAACAGCACCCACTCTCTAAAGCAATAGACAAATTTGCAGCGAAATTGGCCCCACGATATGACGGACCATACGAGGTTGTAGATTTCATTTCCCCAGTGATAGTAAAAGTCAGGAAACCCGGTGAAAAACGGACGAGAACCGCCCACGTATCCGAGCTCAAAGAGTTCCACCCACCCAGTAATAGCGGTAATGTACATGACCATTCCAGCGAAAGCGACAACGAAACTCCTACGGTAAATTGTCACCGAGTCAAGTCTCACACGCGAGGTAGGAGTCGCCAACAACGAACAGACATAAATAAGTCGACCGCTGACCGTGAATGCAGGCAGATGGAACACGAAGACAAGTTCAGTAGTAGTGCGCGAAACTTTAGGGCGAACATGGAACGGGTTAATCGCGAGCAACCTCGGATGCGCCGCTTGAGCGGCGATTGGGAGGTAGTTGTCGACCACCCCGAAGGCAAGTGGCCACGCGTACGACTACGACGAGTAATAGTAGACCCGGAGTGCGAACCATCCAGCAAGGTACCGCGAGAAGACTCCAGCGACGACGACGACTTCATGTGGGTATACCCTCCCGGACCTCAGTCGGAAGGCGGCCCAGGACCCACCGAGGACAACCTCGTTAGCACCGGCGTACCGGACCCACATCAGCGGAGCGCAGCCCCAGGTGGTAGTAGAGGTTACGACCCCGAAAGAGCCCCATCGCCAGACGTGAGCGGTAGCGAAGCCCACGTAAGCCAGGACGACAGCCAGTCGGGCGAAGAGGCAGCCGAAGATGACGGTGAAAGTAGTGGAGACGATGGGCTGGTAACAATCTCCAATACCGTGACGTCATACGAAGATGTGGTGACCGGGCCGGGGTACACGCAGCAGATCTCGACAACCAAATTCCGCACCATTAGGACAATGCTACATCCGAACATTTGGACAGGCGAGGCCCGGCGAGGAAGCACCTGGCCGAAAGGAGTACCCCGCCCACTAACCCAGTGCCCCGCCCACGCAGCACAGGTAGCTCAGGCGTCCGCATTGGCCGGCGTATCAGTCCAATTCCTGCCACAGGACAACCGAAGTCGACTGGACATCCTCGGGGTAACCTCACCGTTAGTCGAGCCGGAAACCCCAGCGCAGCTGGAGGTCGCCAATATCGTCGCCGGCAGTCCAGATGATGATATCGGGCGGTTTTTAGACCATTTCCTGGACGACGCCATCTCCGTGAATACAGAGCTCTGGGGGCAAGCGATTACCGAAGACGACAATATGCTTACCGGCGCCGAGATCTTTGAAGACACCGAGATGTTCGCCGACGCCGAGATACCTGAAGACACCGAGGTACCCAAAGACTCCGAGATGCCCGGGGACGCCGTGATGCTTTCACCTGGTGCCGAAAATGCCACGCGACCCAACCTCAGTGCCCTCGAAATGGGAGCGGCCAGCATTCGTGCCCACTGGACGCCTGGACGGCAGATCAAGGTCCTACGAGTTTTCGACGGTCAGAGGTACCGGATCCAGATTACCAGGGCCGGAAGAGTCATCATCTCCAATCCGAAGTAGGGGGAAGGTGTAACGACGGAATCTCGATGGCGAATTCCGCCACACAGATATTAATATTTTCCGAATTGATTTAAGTTTATTATCATGAAAGCTCATTATTATTTTCGTTATTCAACAGGAAGTGTAAATATTTAGTTTTGTCATTATATATATATTGTTTTAAAGTTCACTTTAAGTTTATTATTGTAAGGTAACACACCTTAATAGAATTGCTTCTTATAGCGTACAAGACAAGTAATAAGAGTCTAACGTATTAAGTATAAGAGATTTCAAAATGTGTCTGTATGGTAAATTAAGGCCCGATGCATAAGACAACAAAGAGCGAGAGAGAGAGCGAGCGAGCTGAAGCGAAGACAAATACAGAAAACTCGAAACAAATAGAAGTATACAGAGAGAGCAAACAGCCAACGCAGAACTCACGAACACATACTAAGGTCGAGGCAAGATACATAAGAAACGACAAACGGAGTCAAGTAGACAACGCAGAACTGAAAGCAGGAGTCTTTCTTTCGAATCCCGACCACAGCACAGAACGGACGTAAGCTCTTGAGTTCCGCCGAGACTTAGCACCGAAACAAGGAGAACAACGAGACAAGGGATAGTTATAGTACGTTACAGTGACATATATATCTCGACTGTACTGGCAGCGCGAGTCGTTAGACTCGGATGTTCACTACAGTAGTCAGCGCGAATCGTTAGATTTGGCTGCTCGGCTATACATATATCGGGAATTATTCGACTTTGCTTGTACAGGGTAGCGCGTATTTGCGTCGTGGAGGTTATATCTATTGTCGACTGTACTGGCAGCGCGAGTCGTTAGACTCGGTTACCAACTACAGTAGTCAGCGCGAATCGTTAGATTTGGCTGCTCGGCTATACATATAGTATATCGGGAATTATTCGACTTTGACTCGTACAGGGTAGCGCGTATTTGCGTCGTGGAGGTTAGATCTATTGTCGACTGTACTGGCAGCGCGAGTCGTTAGACTCGGTTGCCAACTACAGTAGTCAGCGCGAATCGTTAGATTTGGCTGCTCGGCCATACATATATCGGGAACTATTCGATTTTGACTCGTACAGGGTAGCGCGCATTTGCGTCGTAAAGGTTATAGCTACTGTCGACTGTACTGACAGCGCGAGTCGTTAGACTTGGTTGCCAACTATAGTAGTCAGCGCGAATCGGTGGACTCATATCCCGACGATACACACATAAGCCACGTAGCCCGCGGACCCACGAAGAACCGGGACGAAGACTTACATTGAGTGTGACCCAAGCGACGGACGACAGCAGAACATCGAACGTCACGTTAAGCAAAGGGCCAGTCACCGCGTCTCCGCTCCGCAACATACAAGCCCTCTAAGGCATAGATTTAAGTCCCGTGTACAAAGAAAACAGTGAATAAAAGTTGTATTTAGACAGAAGTCCCAACAGAGTATAAATTTTCTGTTGACGAACCGTGGCCATCCGGCGAGCCCATCCGCGCTTAAGACCGGAAGACCGGAACATCGTTACAGTGGCGCCCGAACAGGGACACTGTCAAATATAACAAGTCTACAAGCTGTGAGTTCTGCCAGTAATAGAAGGAATCAACCGCAAGTGTAGGAACGGTACAGCACACTAGAATCATACAACCCTCTGAAATTCTGAAGAACACAAGAAAGCAATCAAACCGGAAGACAACCACAAGAAGATGGGAGGAGTCTCCTGGATTTATGTATTACGCAAAGATGCATTGATAGAATGCGCGAAAGAATTCGGGTTTGAAGCCGAAGGCGCAGTGGACGATCTCAGGAAGCGACTCGCGGCTTTTGCGACGGGATCTGGACTATCCCTCGAAGTGCAGAAGCGTCTCAGGCAATTAGAGGAAGATCACCGACAAGGCACATCACCGTCGATTGGACCTTCGAAAGCATCTTCCACTCTAGAGACACCAGCGGAATCTGTCTCGGCCGCACAGAAGGCGTCAGATGTAAACTTGAAAACACCCGCAACTCTAGGAAGACCAGCGACATTCACTTCGGCCGTACAAGCGACATCAGCTGTAGAACAACAAGATGGGCGACAGCGCACCGACCCTATGCCAGAAGGTTATTATTATTTTAACCCTACAGCAAGTGGCCCCCTAAATAGTACGGGCTCTACGATCATGCTCGATCGGATAAAGAAGTGGGGTGCTAGCTACGACGGAGTCCAAGACCCATTGATATTCATAGAACGAGTAGAGGAGCTCGCGGAGGTATACAACATAGACGTGAATTTTCTCCCCAAGGCAATGCCTGAGCTGTTACATCAACGAGCAGTACAGTGGTTCCGGTGCAACAACAAAACATGGGATACATGGGTATCATTTAAACGCGACTTTCTGCAATTTTTCCTACCACCTGGTTTCTTTGAGAGGCTAGACGACGACATCCGACAGCGGCAACAAGGGTCAAGAGAAAGCTTCAAGGACTATGTGGTGTCCTTGCAAAGTTTAATGCGACATGCCGATCTGACCGAAATTGGGCGACTCGAACGAATCTATCGTAACAGCTATCACGAGCTACGATATTATGTGAAGCGCGGAGAATTTAACAGCCTGGAGGAATTGATAAATCTTGCTGGAGACTGGGAAAACTTGAAGGCAGACGCGCAACTACCAGTTCCACAAAGGTCGCAGAGGACTGTGGAAACTAACAGGCCTAGAGGAAATGTACGAGGCGACGATTGTCACCGTCAAGTGGTGGACGAGCGGAGTACCCACGTCGGAAACCCGCATGTCGCATGTCGGAGGTGTGGACAAGAGGGACACTTTGCACGCGATTGCCGAGGAGAGCCGCTCCTATTTTGTTGGCAGTGCGGACGCAAGGGGATAAGAACACGGGAATGCTGTCGAAGGCAGACGGGAAACGAGCAGGGTCAACACCCGAATCGAGGGGGTGTTTAGACGGCCCCAATGCCTTGGAAACAAGCAACGGACTCAGGACAGAAGGACAACGCGTCGTGGCCATGGTGCAAATTGCAGGTGAATCCATGGAGGCCACTCTAGATACGGGAGCTACGAGGAGCTTTATGAGTAGCCAAACGGCACGGAAGTTGTACAAATCGGGGAAGTGCATAAAAATGGAGACGAGAATCTGCTTGGCGAATGGAGAAGCACAGGTGGTTCGGGAGGCCCTCAGAGCAGAAGTCGTATTAGGGACGCTGAGCTGCACAGTCACGCTTCTAATCTTGCCGGAAGTAGTTGATGAAGTAATCCTGGGTTTCGATTTCCTGGCTCTCATGGGGACGACCATTCGATGCGGTGACTGCGCCACCGAAATCAGGGAAACCCAAGTGCAATACACCCCAGGCAGATGCACACGTGCAAGAGCGTAGTCGGACGAACAAGGGCAGATCGAAGCTTTCTTGAGACAAGAACTGCAAGGATTCAAGGAGATTCAGGGGATCTCGAACATAGCCAGTCACCGGATAACCATGCGCGATGAGCGACCAATCAAACAGAGATACTTCCCGCAGAACCCGGCTATGCAAAAGATTATCGATGACGAGATAGACGAGCTGCTGAAGCAAGGCTGCATAGATCCATCTCGGAGCCCACACAGCGCGCCCATAGTACTAGTCAAGAAAAAGACTGGGAAGTGGCGACTATGTGTCGACTACCGCCAACTCAATGCGCGCTCCATACCTGACGCCTACCCGCTGCCGCGGATTCACCACATCTTGGACTGGCTGAGAGACGCCAAGTATATAAGTAGTTTGGATCTTCGTAACGGTTATTGGCAGATCCCGATGGAAGAGTCAAGCAAAGGTTACACGGCCTTCACGGTACCAGGACGAGGTCTCTACCAATGGAAGGTTATGTCGTTTGGCCTCCATTCAGCGCCCGCCACGTTTCAACGAGCACTCGATACCGTGATCGGTCCGGATATGGAGCCAGTAGCGTTCGCATATCTCGACGACATCATCGTGACAGGAGATACCCTAGAATCACACATGAACAACTTAAAAGAGGTTTTTCGCCGACTAAAAGAGGCCAAATTACGCCTAAACACCGATAAGTGTGAGTTTTTCAAAAACAAAATAAAATATCTAGGACACGTAATCAGCGAACAAGGGATACACACGGATCCGGACAAGGTTGTGGCTATCAAGGAGCTACAGCCCCCACAGAATGTCCGGGAACTTCGAAGGTTTCTCGGAGTCGCTTCTTGGTATCGGCGATTCGTCCCGGAGTTTGCTAAAGTGACTCACCCGCTTACCTCACTATTGAAAAAGGGGAAGCATTACCAGTGGAAAGAAGAACAACAATCCGCATTCGAAGACTTAAAACGACGTCTCACCGAAGCGCCAGTACTAGCCTGCCCCGACTTCAAGCAACGATTCTTCTTACAAACCGACGCCTGCGATCACGGATTAGGAGCCGTCTTGACACAGACACTAGACGGCCAAGAACGAGTGATAGCGTACGCTAGTCGCCATCTGTACAACGGAGAAAGAATGTCTGGCGGTAGTTTGGGCAGTACGGAAAATGCAGCCATACCTCGAAGGGTACGCCTTCACCATCATCACGGACCACCTCTCACTAAAATGGCTCAACTCCATCGAGAGCCCTTCAGGCCGGATCGCTCGATGGGCGCTAGAGCTACAGCAGCATACATACGAGGTTCAATACCGAAGGAGTAAGCAAAATGTGGTGGCCGACGCACTTTCGCGTCAACCCACGGAGGAGGGTGAGCCCTCAACGATCCTGGTATGAACCTAAGTACAGGGCAGTACAGGAGAATCCCGAGGAGTACCCCGACTACTGCATCGAGGACGGGAAGCTGTACCGAAATATACCAAGGGAATTCGATGACGGCGATCACGGACAGTGGAAGTTATGCGTACGCGAAAGCTAGCGTACCGAAGTGATGACCGAAAACCACGACGGCTGGGCACTTAGGGATACGTAAAACTATTGCCCGAGTGGCCCAAAAATACTACTTTCCAGGGATGTATCGCCAGATAAGTCAGTATGTGAGGAAATGTAAAAGTTGCCAGTGTTACAAGGTGCTACAACAAAAGCCAGCAGGAGAGATGCTAACACACCTGGCAGAAGAACCATGGACAACGGTGACCGCGGATTTTATTGGTCCTTTGCCTAGGTCCACCCAGGGGAATACGGCCCTATTGGTATTTACAGACAAATTCTCCAAGTGGGTGGATTTGGTTCCATGCAGGAGCGCAACGCAGCAGGTGCTAATACGGGCATTCAGGGAGCGTATCTTAGCACGTTTTGGAGTGCCGAAAATATTTATATCGGACAACGGCGCACAGTTCATCAGTGGCGCATTTCAACGCTTCGTACGAGAGCTCGGTGTAGAGCATCGGTACACAGCCCCATACACTCCCCAGGAAAATCCGACAGAGCGGGCCAATCGCACCATGAAAACTATGGTGGCGCAATACGTTGGCTCACGACAAGCAAAATGGGACGACCTGCTCCCCGAACTCAGCCTGGCCTTTAACTCCAGCCTATCCGAAGCGACTGGGTACAGCCCCGCCTTCCTGGTCCAAGGTCGAGAGCCACGCCTCCCAAACGCCCTCTTCGATCGTGAAACGACAGGTACTGGACACAACACAAGTACACCCACCGAACACGCGGAACGCATTCGAAAAGAGTTCGCCATAGCAAAAGGAAAATATGCGACAAGCAGCACGGGTTCAAGCCAAATACTACAATCTACGGCGACGGAAATGGAGGCCGAGGGCCGGCCAACAGGTTTTGCTCAAACAGCACCCACTCTCTAAAGCAATAGACAAATTTGCAGCGAAATTGGCCCCACGATATGACGGACCATACGAGGTTGTAGATTTCATTTCCCCAGTGATAATAAAAGTCAGGAAACCCGGTGAAAAACGGACGAGAACCGCCCACGTATCCGAGCTCAAAGAGTTCCACCCACCCAGTAATAGCGGTAATGTACATGACCATTCCAGCGAAAGCGACAACGAAACTCCTACGGTAAATTGTCACCGAGTCAAGTCTCACACGCGAGGTAGGAGTCGCCAACAACGAACAGACATAAATAAGTCGACCGCTGACCGTGAATGCAGGCAGATGGAACACGAAGACAAGTTCAGTAGTAGTGCGCGAAACTTTAGGGCGAACATGGAACGGGATAATCGCGAGCAACCTCGGATGCGCCGCTTGAGCGGCGATTGGGAGGTAGTTGTCGACCACCCCGAAGGCAAGTGGCCACGCGTACGACTACGACGAGTAATAGTAGACCCGGAGTGCGAACCATCCAACAAGGTACCGCGAGAAGACTCCAGCGACGACGACGACTTCATGTGGGTATACCCTCCCGGACCTCAGTCGGAAGGCGGCCCAGGACCCACCGAGGACAACCTCGTTAGCACCGGCGTACCGGACCCACATCAGCGGAGCGCAGCCCCAGGTGGTAGTAGAGGTTACGACCCCGAAAGAGCCCCATCGCCAGACGTGAGCGGTAGCGAAGCCCACGTAAGCCAGGACGACAGCCAGTCGGGCGAAGAGGCAGCCGAAGATGACGGTGAAAGTAGTGGAGACGATGGGCTGGTAACAATCTCCAATACCGTGACGTCATACGAAGATGTGGTGACCGGGCCGGGGTACACGCAGCAGATCTCGACAACCAAATTCCGCACCATTAGGACAATGCTACATCCGAACATTTGGACAGGCGAGGCCCGGCGAGGAAGCACCTGGCCGAAAGGAGTACCCCGCCCACTAACCCAGTGCCCCGCCCACGCAGCACAGGTAGCTCAGGCGTCCGCATTGGCCGGCGTATCAGTCCAATTCCTGCCACAGGACAACCGAAGTCGACTGGACATCCTCGGGGTAACCTCACCGTTAGTCGAGCCGGAAACCCCAGCGCAGCTGGAGGTCGCCAATATCGTCGCCGGCAGTCCAGATGATGATATCGGGCGGTTTTTAGACCATTTCCTGGACGACGCCATCTCCGTGAATACAGAGCTCTGGGGGCAAGCGATTACCGAAGACGACAATATGCTTACCGGCGCCGAGATCTTTGAAGACACCGAGATGTTCGCCGACGCCGAGATACCTGAAGACACCGAGGTACCCAAAGACTCCGAGATGCCCGGGGACGCCGTGATGCTTTCACCTGGTGCCGAAAATGCCACGCGACCCAACCTCAGTGCCCTCGAAATGGGAGCGGCCAGCATTCGTGCCCACTGGACGCCTGGACGGCAGATCAAGGTCCTACGAGTTTTCGACGGTCAGAGGTACCGGATCCAGATTACCAGGGCCGGAAGAGTCATCATCTCCAATCCGAAGTAGGGGGAAGGTGTAACGACGGAATCTCGATGGCGAATTCCGCCACACAGATATTAATATTTTCCGAATTGATTTAAGTTTATTATCATGAAAGCTCATTATTATTTTCGTTATTCAACAGGAAGTGTAAATATTTAGTTTTGTCATTATATATATATTGTTTTAAAGTTCACTTTAAGTTTATTATTGTAAGGTAACACACCTTAATAGAATTGCTTCTTATAGCGTACAAGACAAGTAATAAGAGTCTAACGTATTAAGTATAAGAGATTTCAAAATGTGTCTGTATGGTAAATTAAGGCCTGATGCATAAGACAACAAAGAGCGAGAGAGAGAGCGAGCGAGCTGAAGCGAAGACAAATACAGAAAACTCGAAACAAATAGAAGTATACAGAGAGAGCAAACAGCCAACGCAGAACTCACGAACACATACTAAGGTCGAGGCAAGATACATAAGAAACGACAAACGGAGTCAAGTAGACAACGCAGAACTGAAAGCAGGAGTCTTTCTTTCGAATCCCGACCACAGCACAGAACGGACGTAAGCTCTTGAGTTCCGCCGAGACTTAGCACCGAAACAAGGAGAACAACGAGACAAGGGATAGTTATAGTACGTTACAGTGACATATATATCTCGACTGTACTGGCAGCGCGAGTCGTTAGACTCGGATGTTCACTACAGTAGTCAGCGCGAATCGTTAGATTTGGCTGCTCGGCTATACATATATCGGGAATTATTCGACTTAGCTTGTACAGGGTAGCGCGTATTTGCGTCGTGGAGGTTATATCTATTGTCGACTGTACTGGCAGCGCGAGTCGTTAGACTCGGTTACCAACTACAGTAGTCAGCGCGAATCGTTAGATTTGGCTGCTCGGCTATACATATAGTATATCGGGAATTATTCGACTTTGACTCGTACAGGGTAGCGCGTATTTGCATCGTGGAGGTTAGATCTATTGTCGACTGTACTGGCAGCGCGAGTCGTTAGACTCGGTTGCCAACTACAGTAGTCAGCGCGAATCGTTAGATTTGGCTGCTCGGCTATACATATATCGGGAACTATTCGATTTTGACTCGTACAGGGTAGAGCGCATTTGCGTCGTAAAGGTTATAGCTACTGTCGACTGTACTGACAGCGCGAGTCGTTAGACTTGGTTGCCAACTATAGTAGTCAGCGCGAATCGGTGGACTCATATCCCGACGATACACACATAAGCCACGTAGCCCGCGGACCCACGAAGAACCGGGACGAAGACTTACATTGAGTGTGACCCAAGCGACGGACGACAGCAGAACATCGAACGTCACGTTAAGCAAAGGGCCAGTCAGCGCGTCTCCGCTCCGCAACATACAAGCCCTCTAAGGCATAGATTTAAGTCCCGTGTACAAAGAAAACAGTGAATAAAAGTTGTATTTAGACAGAAGTCCCAACAGAGTATAAATTTTCTGTTGACGAACCGTGGCCATCCGGCGAGCCCATCCGCGCTTAAGACCGGAAGACCGGAACATCGTTACAGTGGCGCCCGAACAGGGACACTGTCAAATATAACAAGTCTACAAGCTGTGAGTTCTGCCAGTAATAGAAGGAATCAACCGCAAGTGTAGGAACGGTACAGCAAACCAGAATCATACAACCCTCTGAAATTCTGAAGAACACAAGAAAGCAATCAAACCGGAAGACAACCACAAGAAGATGGGAGGAGTCTCCTGGATTTATGTATTACGCAAAGATGCATTGATAGAATGCGCGAAAGAATTCGGGTTTGAAGCCGAAGGCGCGGTGGACGATCTCAGGAAGCGACTCGCGGCTTTTGCGACGGGATCTGGACTATCCCTCGAAGTGCAGAAGCGTCTCAGGCAATTAGAGGAAGATCACCGACAAGGCACATCACCGTCGATTGGACCTTCGAAAGCATCTTCCACTCTAGAGACACCAGCGGAATCTGTCTCGGCCGCACAGAAGGCGTCAGATGTAAACTTGAAAACACCCGCAACTCTAGGAAGACCAGCGACATTCACTTCGGCCGTACAAGCGACATCAGCTGTAGAACAACAAGATGGGCGACAGCGCACCGACCCTATGCCAGAAGGTTATTATTATTTTAACCCTACAGCAAGTGGCCCCCTAAATAGTACGGGCTCTACGATCATGCTCGATCGGATAAAGAAGTGGGGTGCTAGCTACGACGGAGTCCAAGACCCATTGATATTCATAGAACGAGTAGAGGAGCTCGCGGAGGTATACAACATAGACGTGAATTTTCTCCCCAAGGCAATGCCTGAGCTGTTACATCAACGAGCAGTACAGTGGTTCCGGTGCAACAACAAAACATGGGATACATGGGTATCATTTAAACGCGACTTTCTGCAATTTTTCCTACCACCTGGTTTCTTTGAGAGGCTAGACGACGACATCCGACAGCGGCAACAAGGGTCAAGAGAAAGCTTCAAGGACTATGTGGTGTCCTTGCAAAGTTTAATGCGACATGCCGATCTGACCGAAATTGGGCGACTCGAACGAATCTATCGTAACAGCTATCACGAGCTACGATATTATGTGAAGCGCGGAGAATTTAACAGCCTGGAGGAATTGATAAATCTTGCTGGAGACTGGGAAAACTTGAAGGCAGACGCGCAACTACCAGTTCCACAAAGGTCGCAGAGGACTGTGGAAACTAACAGGCCTAGAGGAAATGTACGAGGCGACGATTGTCACCGTCAAGTGGTGGACGAGCGGAGTACCCACGTCGGAAACCCGCATGTCGCATGTCGGAGGGGTGGACAAGAGGGACACTTTGCACGCGATTGCCGAGGAGAGCCGCTCCTATTTTGTTGGCAGTGCGGACGCAAGGGGATAAGAACACGGGAATGCTGTCGAAGGCAGACGGGAAACGAGCAGGGTCAACACCCGAATCGAGGGGGTGTTTAGACGGCCCCAATGCCTTGGAAACAAGCAACGGACTCAGGACAGAAGGACAACGCGTCGTGGCCATGGTGCAAATTGCAGGTGAATCCATGGAGGCCACTCTAGATACGGGAGCTACGAGGAGCTTTATGAGTAGCCAAACGGCACGGAAGTTGTACAAATCGGGGAAGTGCATAAAAATGGAGACGAGAATCTGCTTGGCGAATGGAGAAGCACAGGTGGTTCGGGAGGCCCTCAGAGCAGAAGTCGTATTAGGGACGCTGAGCTGCACAGTCACGCTTCTAATCTTGCCGGAAGTAGTTGATGAAGTAATCCTGGGTTTCGATTTCCTGGCTCTCATGGGGACGACCATTCGATGCGGTGACTGCGCCACCGAAATCAGGGAAACCCAAGTGCAATACACCCCAGGCAGATGCACACGTGCAAGAGCGTAGTCGGACGAACAAGGGCAGATCGAAGCTTTCTTGAGACAAGAACTGCAAGGATTCAAGGAGATTCAGGGGATCTCGAACATAGCCAGTCACCGGATAACCATGCGCGATGAGCGACCAATCAAACAGAGATACTTCCCGCAGAACCCGGCTATGCAAAAGATTATCGATGACGAGATAGACGAGCTGCTGAAGCAAGGCTGCATAGATCCATCTCGGAGCCCACACAGCGCGCCCATAGTACTAGTCAAGAAAAAGACTGGGAAGTGGCGACTATGTGTCGACTACCGCCAACTCAATGCGCGCTCCATACCTGACGCCTACCCGCTGCCGCGGATTCACCACATCTTGGACTGGCTGAGAGACGCCAAGTATATAAGTAGTTTGGATCTTCGTAACGGTTATTGGCAGATCCCGATGGAAGAGTCAAGCAAAGGTTACACGGCCTTCACGGTACCAGGACGAGGTCTCTACCAATGGAAGGTTATGTCGTTTGGCCTCCATTCAGCGCCCGCCACGTTTCAACGAGCACTCGATACCGTGATCGGTCCGGATATGGAGCCAGTAGCGTTCGCATATCTCGACGACATCATCGTGACAGGAGATACCCTAGAATCACACATGAACAACTTAAAAGAGGTTTTTCGCCGACTAAAAGAGGCCAAATTACGCCTAAACACCGATAAGTGTGAGTTTTTCAAAAACAAAATAAAATATCTAGGACACGTAATCAGCGAACAAGGGATACACACGGATCCGGACAAGGTTGTGGCTATCAAGGAGCTACAGCCCCCACAGAATGTCCGGGAACTTCGAAGGTTTCTCGGAGTCGCTTCTTGGTATCGGCGATTCGTCCCGGAGTTTGCTAAAGTGACTCACCCGCTTACCTCACTATTGAAAAAGGGGAAGCATTACCAGTGGAAAGAAGAACAACAATCCGCATTCGAAGACTTAAAACGACGTCTCACCGAAGCGCCAGTACTAGCCTGCCCCGACTTCAAGCAACGATTCTTCTTACAAACCGACGCCTGCGATCACGGATTAGGAGCCGTCTTGACACAGACACTAGACGGCCAAGAACGAGTGATAGCGTACGCTAGTCGCCATCTGTACAACGGAGAAAGAATGTCTGGCGGTAGTTTGGGCAGTACGGAAAATGCAGCCATACCTCGAAGGGTACGCCTTCACCATCATCACGGACCACCTCTCACTAAAATGGCTCAACTCCATCGAGAGCCCTTCAGGCCGGATCGCTCGATGGGCGCTAGAGCTACAGCAGCATACATACGAGGTTCAATACCGAAGGAGTAAGCAAAATGTGGTGGCCGACGCACTTTCGCGTCAACCCACGGAGGAGGGTGAGCCCTCAACGATCCTGGTATGAACCTAAGTACAGGGCAGTACAGGAGAATCCCGAGGAGTACCCCGACTACTGCATCGAGGACGGGAAGCTGTACCGAAATATACCAAGGGAATTCGATGACGGCGATCACGGACAGTGGAAGTTATGCGTACGCGAAAGCTAGCGTACCGAAGTGATGACCGAAAACCACGACGGCTGGGCACTTAGGGATACGTAAAACTATTGCCCGAGTGGCCCAAAAATACTACTTTCCAGGGATGTATCGCCAGATAAGTCAGTATGTGAGGAAATGTAAAAGTTGCCAGTGTTACAAGGTGCTACAACAAAAGCCAGCAGGAGAGATGCTAACACACCTGGCAGAAGAACCATGGACAACGGTGACCGCGGATTTTATTGGTCCTTTGCCTAGGTCCACCCAGGGGAATACGGCCCTATTGGTATTTACAGACAAATTCTCCAAGTGGGTGGATTTGGTTCCATGCAGGAGCGCAACGCAGCAGGTGCTAATACGGGCATTCAGGGAGCGTATCTTAGCACGTTTTGGAGTGCCGAAAATATTTATATCGGACAACGGCGCACAGTTCATCAGTGGCGCATTTCAACGCTTCGTACGAGAGCTCGGTGTAGAGCATCGGTACACAGCCCCATACACTCCCCAGGAAAATCCGACAGAGCGGGCCAATCGCACCATGAAAACTATGGTGGCGCAATACGTTGGCTCACGACAAGCAAAATGGGACGACCTGCTCCCCGAACTCAGCCTGGCCTTTAACTCCAGCCTATCCGAAGCGACTGGGTACAGCCCCGCCTTCCTGGTCCAAGGTCGAGAGCCACGCCTCCCAAACGCCCTCTTCGATCGTGAAACGACAGGTACTGGACACAACACAAGTACACCCACCGAACACGCGGAACGCATTCGAAAAGAGTTCGCCATAGCAAAAGGAAAATATGCGACAAGCAGCACGGGTTCAAGCCAAATACTACAATCTACGGCGACGGAAATGGAGGCCGAGGGCCGGCCAACAGGTTTTGCTCAAACAGCACCCACTCTCTAAAGCAATAGACAAATTTGCAGCGAAATTGGCCCCACGATATGACGGACCATACGAGGTTGTAGATTTCATTTCCCCAGTGATAGTAAAAGTCAGGAAACCCGGTGAAAAACGGACGAGAACCGCCCACGTATCCGAGCTCAAAGAGTTCCACCCACCCAGTAATAGCGGTAATGTACATGACCATTCCAGCGAAAGCGACAACGAAACTCCTACGGTAAATTGTCACCGAGTCAAGTCTCACACGCGAGGTAGGAGTCGCCAACAACGAACAGACATAAATAAGTCGACCGCTGACCGTGAATGCAGGCAGATGGAACACGAAGACAAGTTCAGTAGTAGTGCGCGAAACTTTAGGGCGAACATGGAACGGGATAATCGCGAGCAACCTCGGATGCGCCGCTTGAGCGGCGATTGGGAGGTAGTTGTCGACCACCCCGAAGGCAAGTGGCCACGCGTACGACTACGACGAGTAATAGTAGACCCGGAGTGCGAACCATCCAACAAGGTACCGCGAGAAGACTCCAGCGACGACGACGACTTCATGTGGGTATACCCTCCCGGACCTCAGTCGGAAGGCGGCCCAGGACCCACCGAGGACAACCTCGTTAGCACCGGCGTACCGGACCCACATCAGCGGAGCGCAGCCCCAGGTGGTAGTAGAGGTTACGACCCCGAAAGAGCCCCATCGCCAGACGTGAGCGGTAGCGAAGCCCACGTAAGCCAGGACGACAGCCAGTCGGGCGAAGAGGCAGCCGAAGATGACGGTGAAAGTAGTGGAGACGATGGGCTGGTAACAATCTCCAATACCGTGACGTCATACGAAGATGTGGTGACCGGGCCGGGGTACACGCAGCAGATCTCGACAACCAAATTCCGCACCATTAGGACAATGCTACATCCGAACATTTGGACAGGCGAGGCCCGGCGAGGAAGCACCTGGCCGAAAGGAGTACCCCGCCCACTAACCCAGTGCCCCGCCCACGCAGCACAGGTAGCTCAGGCGTCCGCATTGGCCGGCGTATCAGTCCAATTCCTGCCACAGGACAACCGAAGTCGACTGGACATCCTCGGGGTAACCTCACCGTTAGTCGAGCCGGAAACCCCAGCGCAGCTGGAGGTCGCCAATATCGTCGCCGGCAGTCCAGATGATGATATCGGGCGGTTTTTAGACCATTTCCTGGACGACGCCATCTCCGTGAATACAGAGCTCTGGGGGCAAGCGATTACCGAAGACGACAATATGCTTACCGGCGCCGAGATCTTTGAAGACACCGAGATGTTCGCCGACGCCGAGATACCTGAAGACACCGAGGTACCCAAAGACTCCGAGATGCCCGGGGACGCCGTGATGCTTTCACCTGGTGCCGAAAATGCCACGCGACCCAACCTCAGTGCCCTCGAAATGGGAGCGGCCAGCATTCGTGCCCACTGGACGCCTGGACGGCAGATCAAGGTCCTACGAGTTTTCGACGGTCAGAGGTACCGGATCCAGATTACCAGGGCCGGAAGAGTCATCATCTCCAATCCGAAGTAGGGGGAAGGTGTAACGACGGAATCTCGATGGCGAATTCCGCCACACAGATATTAATATTTTCCGAATTGATTTAAGTTTATTATCATGAAAGCTCATTATTATTTTCGTTATTCAACAGGAAGTGTAAATATTTAGTTTTGTCATTATATATATATTGTTTTAAAGTTCACTTTAAGTTTATTATTGTAAGGTAACACACCTTAATAGAATTGCTTCTTATAGCGTACAAGACAAGTAATAAGAGTCTAACGTATTAAGTATAAGAGATTTCAAAATGTGTCTGTATGGTAAATTAAGGCCTGATGCATAAGACAACAAAGAGCGAGAGAGAGAGCGAGCGAGCTGAAGCGAAGACAAATACAGAAAACTCGAAACAAATAGAAGTATACAGAGAGAGCAAACAGCCAACGCAGAACTCACGAACACATACTAAGGTCGAGGCAAGATACATAAGAAACGACAAACGGAGTCAAGTAGACAACGCAGAACTGAAAGCAGGAGTCTTTCTTTCGAATCCCGACCACAGCACAGAACGGACGTAAGCTCTTGAGTTCCGCCGAGACTTAGCACCGAAACAAGGAGAACAACGAGACAAGGGATAGTTATAGTACGTTACAGTGACATATATATCTCGACTGTACTGGCAGCGCGAGTCGTTAGACTCGGATGTTCACTACAGTAGTCAGCGCGAATCGTTAGATTTGGCTGCTCGGCTATACATATATCGGGAATTATTCGACTTTGCTTGTACAGGGTAGCGCGTATTTGCGTCGTGGAGGTTATATCTATTGTCGACTGTACTGGCAGCGCGAGTCGTTAGACTCGGTTACCAACTACAGTAGTCAGCGCGAATCGTTAGATTTGGCTGCTCGGCTATACATATAGTATATCGGGAATTATTCGACTTTGACTCGTACAGGGTAGCGCGTATTTGCGTCGTGGAGGTTAGATCTATTGTCGACTGTACTGGCAGCGCGAGTCGTTAGACTCGGTTGCCAACTACAGTAGTCAGCGCGAATCGTTAGATTTGGCTGCTCGGCCATACATATATCGGGAACTATTCGATTTTGACTCGTACAGGGTAGCGCGCATTTGCGTCGTAAAGGTTATAGCTACTGTCGACTGTACTGACAGCGCGAGTCGTTAGACTTGGTTGCCAACTATAGTAGTCAGCGCGAATCGGTGGACTCATATCCCGACGATACACACATAAGCCACGTAGCCCGCGGACCCACGAAGAACCGGGACGAAGACTTACATTGAGTGTGACCCAAGCGACGGACGACAGCAGAACATCGAACGTCACGTTAAGCAAAGGGCCAGTCAGCGCGTCTCCGCTCCGCAACATACAAGCCCTCTAAGGCATAGATTTAAGTCCCGTGTACAAAGAAAACAGTGAATAAAAGTTGTATTTAGACAGAAGTCCCAACAGAGTATAAATTTTCTGTTGACGAACCGTGGCCATCCGGCGAGCCCATCCGCGCTTAAGACCGGAAGACCGGAACATCGTTACAGTGGCGCCCGAACAGGGACACTGTCAAATATAACAAGTCTACAAGCTGTGAGTTCTGCCAGTAATAGAAGGAATCAACCGCAAGTGTAGGAACGGTACAGCAAACCAGAATCATACAACCCTCTGAAATTCTGAAGAACACAAGAAAGCAATCAAACCGGAAGACAACCACAAGAAGATGGGAGGAGTCTCCTGGATTTATGTATTACGCAAAGATGCATTGATAGAATGCGCGAAAGAATTCGGGTTTGAAGCCGAAGGCGCGGTGGACGATCTCAGGAAGCGACTCGCGGCTTTTGCGACGGGATCTGGACTATCCCTCGAAGTGCAGAAGCGTCTCAGGCAATTAGAGGAAGATCACCGACAAGGCACATCACCGTCGATTGGACCTTCGAAAGCATCTTCCACTCTAGAGACACCAGCGGAATCTGTCTCGGCCGCACAGAAGGCGTCAGATGTAAACTTGAAAACACCCGCAACTCTAGGAAGACCAGCGACATTCACTTCGGCCGTACAAGCGACATCAGCTGTAGAACAACAAGATGGGCGACAGCGCACCGACCCTATGCCAGAAGGTTATTATTATTTTAACCCTACAGCAAGTGGCCCCCTAAATAGTACGGGCTCTACGATCATGCTCGATCGGATAAAGAAGTGGGGTGCTAGCTACGACGGAGTCCAAGACCCATTGATATTCATAGAACGAGTAGAGGAGCTCGCGGAGGTATACAACATAGACGTGAATTTTCTCCCCAAGGCAATGCCTGAGCTGTTACATCAACGAGCAGTACAGTGGTTCCGGTGCAACAACAAAACATGGGATACATGGGTATCATTTAAACGCGACTTTCTGCAATTTTTCCTACCACCTGGTTTCTTTGAGAGGCTAGACGACGACATCCGACAGCGGCAACAAGGGTCAAGAGAAAGCTTCAAGGACTATGTGGTGTCCTTGCAAAGTTTAATGCAACATGCCGATCTGACCGAAATTGGGCGACTCGAACGAATCTATCGTAACAGCTATCACGAGCTACGATATTATGTGAAGCGCGGAGAATTTAACAGCCTGGAGGAATTGATAAATCTTGCTGGAGACTGGGAAAACTTGAAGGCAGACGCGCAACTACCAGTTCCACAAAGGTCGCAGAGGACTGTGGAAACTAACAGGCCCAGAGGAAATGTACGGGGCGACGATTGTCACCGTCAAGTGGTGGACGAGCGGAGTACCCACGTCGGAAACCCGCATGCCGCATGTCGGAGGTGTGGACAAGAGGGACACTTCGCACGCGATGGCCGAGGAGAGCCGCTCCTATTTTGTTGGCAGTGCGGACGCAAGGGGATAAGAACACGGGAATGCTGTCGAAGGCAGACGGGAAACGAGCAGGGGCAACACCCGAATCGAGGGGATGTTTAGACGGCCCCAATGCCTCGGAAACAAGCAACGGACTCAGGACAGAAGGACAACGCGTCGTGGCCATGGTGCAAATTGCAGGTGAATCCATGGAGGCCACTCTAGATACGGGAGCTACGAGGAGCTTTATGAGTAGCCAAACGGCACGGAAGTTGTACAAATCGGGGAAGCGCATAAAAATGGAGACGAGAATCTGCTTGGCGAATGGAGAAGCACAGGTGGTTCGGGAGGCCCTCAGAGCAGAAGTCGTATTAGGGATGCTGAGCTGCACAGTCACGCTTCTAATCTTGCCGGAAGTAGTTGATGAAGTAATCCTGGGCTTCGATTTCCTGGCTCTCATGGGGACGACCATTCGATGCGGTGACTGCGCCACCGAAATCAGGGAAACCCAAGTGCAATACACCCCAGGCAGATGCACACGTGCAAGAGCGGAGTCGGACGAACAAGGGCAGATCGAAGCTTTCTTGAGACAAGAACTGCAAGGATTCGAGGAGATTCAGGGGATCTCGAACATAGCCAGTCACCGGATAACCATGCGCGATGAGCGACCAATCAAACAGAGATACTTCCCGCGGAACCCGGCTATGCAAAAGATTATCGATGACGAGATAGACGAGCTGCTGAAGCAAGGCTGCATAGATCCATCTCGGAGCCCACACAGCGCGCCCATAGTACTAATCAAGAAAAAGACTGGGAAGTGGCGACTATGTGTCGACTACCGCCAACTCAATGCGCGCTCCATACCTGACGCCTACCCGCTGCCGCGGATTCACCACATCTTGGACTGGCTGAGAGACGCCAAGTATATAAGTAGTTTGGATCTTCGTAACGGTTATTGGCAGATCCCGATGGAAGAGTCAAGCAAAGGTTACACGGCCTTCACGGTACCAGGACGAGGTCTCTACCAATGGAAGGTTATGTCGTTTGGCCTCCATTCAGCGCCCGCCACGTTTCAACGAGCACTCGATACCGTGATCGGTCCGGATATGGAGCCAGTAGCGTTCGCATATCTCGACGACATCATCGTGACAGGAGATACCCTAGAATCACACATGAACAACTTAAAAGAGGTTTTTCGCCGACTAAAAGAGGCCAAATTACGCCTAAACACCGATAAGTGTGAGTTTTTCAAAAACAAAATAAAATATCTAGGACACGTAATCAGCGAACAAGGGATACACACGGATCCGGACAAGGTTGTGGCTATCAAGGAGCTACAGCCCCCACAGAATGTCCGGGAACTTCGAAGGTTTCTCGGAGTCGCTTCTTGGTATCGGCGATTCGTCCCGGAGTTTGCTAAAGTGACTCACCCGCTTACCTCACTATTGAAAAAGGGGAAGCATTACCAGTGGAAAGAAGAACAACAATCCGCATTCGAAGACTTAAAACGACGTCTCACCGAAGCGCCAGTACTAGCCTGCCCCGACTTCAAGCAACGATTCTTCTTACAAACCGACGCCTGCGATCACGGATTAGGAGCCGTCTTGACACAGACACTAGACGGCCAAGAACGAGTGATAGCGTACGCTAGTCGCCATCTGAACGGCGCCGAGAAGAATTATTCAACAACGGAGAAAGAATGTCTGGCGGTAGTTTGGGCAGTACGGAAAATGCGGCCATACCTCGAAGGGTACGCCTTCACCATCATCACGGACCACCTCCCACTAAAATGGCTCAACTCCATCGAGAGCCCTTCAGGCCGGATCGCTCGATGGGCGCTAGAGCTACAGCAGCATACATACGAGGTTTAATACCGAAGGGGTAAGCAAAATGTGGTGGCCGACGCACTTTCACGTCAACCCACGGAGGAGGTTTGCGCCAGAACCAGGGTGAGCCCTCAACGATCCTGGTGTGAACCTAAGTACAGGGCAGTACAGGGGAATCCCGAGGAGTACCCCGACTACTGCATCGAGGACGGGAAGCTGTACCGAAATATACCAAGGGAATTCGATGACGGCGATCACGGACAGTGGAAGTTATGCGTACGCGAAAGCCAGCGTACCGAAGTGATGACCGAAAACCACGACGGCTGGGCACGTAGGGATACGTAAAACTATTGCCCGAGTGGCCCAAAAATACTACTGGCCAGGGATGTATCGCCAGATAAGTCAGTATGTGAGGAAATGTAAAAGTTGCCAGTGTTACAAGGTGCTACAACAAAAGCCAGCAGGAGAGATGCTAACACACCTGGCAGAAGAACCATGAACAACGGTGACCGCGGATTTTATTGGTCCTTTGCCTAGGTCCACCCAGGGGAATACGGCCCTATTGGTATTTACAGACAAATTCTCCAAGTGGGTGGATTTGGTTCCATGCAGGAGCGCAACGCAGCAGGTGCTAATACGGGCATTCAGGGAGCGTATCTTAGCACGTTTTGGAGTGCCGAAAATATTTATATCGGACAACGGCGCACAGTTCATCAGTGGCGCATTTCAACGCTTCGTACGAGAGCTCGGTATAGAGCATCGGTACACAGCCCCATACACTTCCCAGGAAAATCCGACAGAGCGGGCCAATCGCACCATGAAAACTATGGTGGCTCAATACGTTGGCTCACGACAAGCAAAATGGGACGACCTGCTCCCCGAACTCAGCCTGGCCTTTAACTCTAGCCTATCCGAAGCGACTGGGTACAGCCCCGCCTTCCTGGTCCAAGGTCGAGAGCCACGCCTCCCAAACGCCCTCTTCGACCGTGAAACGACAGGTACTGGACACAACACAAGTACACCCACCGAACACGCGGAACGCATTCGAAAAGCGTTCGCCATAGCAAAGGAAAATATGCGACAAGCAGCACGGGTTCAAGCCAAATACTACAATCTACCAAAAATACTACTGGCCAGGGATGTATCGCCAGATAAGTCAGTATGTGAGGAAATGTAAAAGTTGCCAGTGTTACAAGGTGCTACAACAAAAGCCAGCAGGAGAGATGCTAACACACCTGGCAGAAGAACCATGGACAACGGTGACCGCGGATTTTATTGGTCCTTTGCCTAGGTCCACCCAGGGGAATACGGCCCTATTGGTATTTACAGACAAATTCTCCAAGTGGGTGGATTTGGTTCCATGCAGGAGCGCAACGCAGCAGGTGCTAATACGGGCATTCAGGGAGCGTATCTTAGCACGTTTTGGAGTGCCGAAAATATTTATATCGGACAACGGCGCACAGTTCATCAGTGGCGCATTTCAACGCTTCGTACGAGAGCTCGGTATAGAGCATCGGTACACAGCCCCATACACTTCCCAGGAAAATCCGACAGAGCGGGCCAATCGCACCATGAAAACTATGGTGGCTCAATACGTTGGCTCACGACAAGCAAAATGGGACGACCTGCTCCCCGAACTCAGCCTGGCCTTTAACTCTAGCCTATCCGAAGCGACTGGGTACAGCCCCGCCTTCCTGGTCCAAGGTCGAGAGCCACGCCTCCCAAACGCCCTCTTCGACCGTGAAACGACAGGTACTGGACACAACACAAGTACACCCACCGAACACGCGGAACGCATTCGAAAAGCGTTCGCCATAGCAAAGGAAAATATGCGACAAGCAGCACGGGTTCAAGCCAAATACTACAATCTACGGCGACGGAAATGGAGGCCGAGGACCGGCCAACGAACAGACATAAATCAGACATAATAAAACACCGCCAACAACGAACAGACATAAATCAGTCGACCGCTGACCGTGAATGCAGGCAGATGGAACACAAGTTCAGTAGTAGTGCGCGAAACTTTAGGGCGAACATGGAACGGGTTAATCGCGAGCAACCTCGGACGCGCCGCTTGAGCGGCGAATGGGAGGAAGTTGTCGACCACCCCGAAGGCAAGTGGCCACGCGTACGACTACGACGAGTAATAGTAGACCCGGAGTGCGAACCATCCAGCAAGGTACCGCGAGAAGACTCCAGCGACGACGACGACTTCATGTGGGTATACCCTCCCGGACCTCAGTCGGAAGGCGGCCCAGGACCCACCGAGGACAACCTCGTTAGCACCGGCGTACCGGACCCACATCAGAGGAGCGCAGCCCCAGGTGGTAGTAGAGGTTACGACCCCGAAAGAGTCCCATCGCCAGACGTGAGCGGTAGCGAAGCCCACGTAAGCCAGGACGACAGCCAGTCGTGCGAAGAGGCAGCCGAAGATGACGGTGAAAGTAGTGGAGACGATGGGCTGGTAACAACCTCCAATACCGTGACGTCATACGAAGATGAAAGGAGTACCCCGCCCACTGACCCAGTGCCCCGCCCACGCAGCACAGGTAGCTCAGGCGTCCGCATTGGCCGGCGTATCAGTCCAATTCCTGCCACAGGACAACCGAAGTTGACTGGACATCCTCGGGGTAACCTCACCGTTAGTCGAGCCGGAAACCCCAGCGCAGCTGGAGGTCGCCAATATCGTCGCCGGCAGTCCAGATGATGATATCGGGCGGTTTTTAGACCATTTCCTAGACGACGCCATCTCCGTGAATACAGAGCTCTGGGGGCAAGCGATTACCGAAGACGACAATATGCTTACCGGCACCGAGATCCTTGAAGACACCGAGATGTTCGCCGACGCCGAGATACCTGAAGACACCGAGGTACCCAAAGACTCCGAGATGCCCGGGGACGCCGTGATGCTTTCACCTGGTGCCGAAAATGCCACGCGACCCAAACTCAGTGCCCTCGAAATGGGAGCGGCCAGCATTCGTGCCCACTGGACGCCTGGACGGCAGATCAAGGTCCTACGAGTTTTCGACGGTCAGAGGTACCGGATCCAGATTACCAGGGCCGGAAGAGTCATCATCTCCAATCCGAAGTAGGGGGAAGGTGTAACGACGGAATCTCGATGGCGAATTCCGCATCACAGATATTAATATTTTCCGAATTGATTTAAGTTTATTATCATGAAAGCTCATTATTATTTTCGTTATTCAACAGGAAGAGTAAATATTTAATTTTGTCATTATATATATATTGGATTAAAGTTAACTTTAAGTTTATTATTGTAAGGTAACACAACTTAATAGAATTGCTTCTTATAGCGTACAGACAAGTTATAAGAGTCTAACGTATTAAGTATAAGAGATTTCAAAATGTGTCTGTATAGTAAATTAAGACTCGATGCATAAGACAACAAAGAGCGAGAGAGAGAGAGAGCGAGCGAGCTGAAGCGAAGACAATTACAGAAAACTCGAAACAAATAGAAGTATACAGAGAGAGCAAACAGCCAACGCAGAACTCACGAACACATACTAAGGTCGAGGCAAGATACATAAGAAACGACAAACGGAGTCAAGTAGACAACGCAGAACTGAAAGCAGGAGTCTTTCTTTCGAATCCCGACCACAGCACAGAACGGACGTAAGCTCTTGAGTTCCGCCGAGACTTAGCACCGAAACAAGGAGAACAACGAGACAAGGGATAGGTACGTTACAGTGACATAACAAGACCCTGGTGTGGCAAATTACAGTGCATATATATCTATTGTCGACTGTACTGGCAGCGCGAGTCGTTAGACTCGGATGTTCACTACAGTAGTCAGCGCGAATCGTTAGATTTGGCTCCTCGGCTATACATATATCGGGAATTATTCGACTTTGCTTGTACAGGGTAGCGCGTATTTGCGTCGTGGGGGTTATATCTATTGTCCACTGTACTGGCAGCGCGAGTCGTTAGACTCGGTTACCAACTACAGTAGTCAGCGCGAATCGTTAGATTTGGCTGCTCGGCTATACATATAGTATATCGGGAATTATTCGACTTTGACTCGTACAGGGTAGCGCGTATTTGCGTCGTGGAGGTTAGATCTATTGTCGACTGTACTGGCAGCGCGAGTCGTTAGACTCGGTTACCAACTACAGTAGTCAGCGCGAATCGTTAGATTTGGCTGCTCGGCTATACATATATCGGGAACTATTCGATTTTGACTCGTACAGGGTAGCGCGTATTTGCGTCGTAAAGGTTATAGCTACTGTCGACTGTACTGACAGCGCGAGTCGTTAGACTTGGTTGCCAACTATAGTAGTCAGCGCGAATCGGTGGACTCATATCCCGACGATACACACATAAGCCACGTAGCTCGCGGACCCACAAAGAACCGGGACGAAGACTTACATTGAGTCTGACCCAAGCGACGGACGACAGCAGAACATCGAACGTCACGTTAAGCAAAGGGCCAGTCAGCGCGTCTCCGCTCCGCAACATACAAGCCCTCTAAGGCATAGATTTAAGTCCCGTGTACAAAGAACACAGTGAATAAAAGTTGTATTTAGACAGAAGTCCCAACAGAGTATAAATTTTCTGTTGACAAACCGTGGCCATCCGGCGAGCACATCCGCGCTTAAGACCGGAAGACCGGAACATCGTTACACTTTATAGAATCCGTTTCAGCGACTGGAACCGGCACATATAGATAGTACCTTGACTCTTCTGGGATTATATTATTCGCTTTCAATACTTCAATATGGATTATTCTAGCGACATTATTATGGCGTTTCAGGTAATCACTTCGGGCCAGTGTTAGACACGCTGATATGATGTGGTCAATAGTCTCACCACGTATGGCACACCTCCTACAGGTATCTTCATGGGCAGTTGGTTGCTTGACTATATATCTCAAGTAGTTTCTAGTTGGTAGCACCTTGGATTGCAAACATTAACCCTTCTGTTTCGGTGTAAATGCTTCCTTTGGTTAGCCAATTGTTTGACATTTTTTTATCAACATTCTGATTGCATAACGTGTGGAAGAATTTTCCATGCAGCGGTTTTGCTGCCCAATCCTGTAGCTTTTAAAAACAAGTTCTATCATGCCTCTCGAGCTCAGCCGTTTGCAATTTTAAAGGTGTATAAGCCTCATCAATCAGTGTCATAGCTCTTACAAGTTGCGAGTCGTTTGCTCTCCCATGAAAATTTCGGCGTAGCGATGTGATTTGTCTCTCATACAGCAGTCGGAGGTCAATCAGTCCTCTTCCCCCTAGCTTCCTCGGGAGAGTCATTCTTTCTATACAGGACTTCGGGTGATGTACTTTATATTTAGTGAGGGTAGTTCTTATCTTTCTCTGAATGGAGTCGAGTTCTGTAACAGTCCAATGAATGACTCCAAAGCTGTATACCAACACAGGAATGACATAAGTGTTAATGGCTTTGATAAGATTCTTTCCATTCAGCTGGGCCTGGTAGTGATAGTTATTAGGTGATTTAGGTGTGTTTTTGTTGAAGCATAAAGTTTGAGGTCATCCATATATAACACGTGATTGATCTTATGTAACACTTCACGATAATTTTTTACTCCAAGACCATATCCCGATCTGTTCAGGAGGTTGCTCAATGGGTTCAGAGCTATTGAGAACCACAAAGCACTCAAGCAGTCCCCTTGGAAGATGCCCCGCCTAATAGGTATAACGCCCGTTTTGTGGAGGTTTATGTTATCTCTTATCTCAATTGTTGTTCTCCAGCTTTTTATTGTATATTTTAGAAAATTTATCAAAGTGGGGTGGATTTTATAAGTTATAAGAGCTTCGATTAGCCACGAATGTGGGATACTGTCGAAGGCTTTTTGGTAGTCAATGCATCCCGCATGGAGGTTGCGCTGATCTCTTGTAGCCTGTTCAAGAATAAACTGATCTACTGTCAACTGCTCTTTGCATCCTCTTGCTCCTCTTATACACCCTTTTTGTTCCTCGGCGATTATGTTCTGCTTTTCCATGTGCCTATAAAAAATATTATTTATACATGCCGAGAGTATTTTATACATCGTGGGGAGGCATGTAATTGGCCTGCCTCTGGATGGGTCTCCTTTATAATGTGATGCCTTCGGTAGTAGGTATGTGACACCTTTGGTTAAGAAGGATGGCATGGAGTTAGGGCTACTAATGCAACAGTTAAATAACTCTACTAACTTTTGATGTGACGACGTATACGAAAAGTTCTGTACTTTGTCTTCGCCAGGAGCCTTCCAATTTTGGGCCTTAGTCATTACTATATGCAAGTCGTCTAGCGTTATATATTGGCTCGCCATTGGCATCAGGGTTGACATTATCGTCTTTTCCTCTTTAATCCACTGGGCTTCGGAATAATGATGCACGGGCTTCGACCATATAGACGCCCAGTATTCTTCTACTCTTTCCACTGACGGCAAGTCATCATCACGATTTACATTATCGTTCTGGCACATTTTTAATCCTCTATAAAATTTCTTTTCAATCTTGTTAAACCTGGCGTTATTAATTTTCCTTCTCTCTGAGAGAAGATACTTCTGCCTCTTTGTTTTGGCCACAGATAGCTTCTGTTTCAGGGTATCCAGAACTCGGCTGGGTATATGCTAATTTTTCTCGTATTTCGAGTGGTTTCGAAATTGTCGACAAATTTTATCAACTTTACTTTTAAGCTTTCTGGAGTAATTACCCTTTAAAAATTCAGTAATAATCATAATGTGACTTCTCAGGCTCTTTACATTTTGCCTCCAGCCTCCTCAGCCACGGTTTTGTTGATATATCCTTCTGTTTTTTTAGTGACTGTGGCTGAGGCTTAGGGCCTCTTCCCAGCATAGTTGTTATAGTTTGCGCTGCACTATAGATGAGTACATGCATGTCATCCAGGTTGTCGATATTTTCGATTAGGGTGGGTATTATATGCTCATTGAGACATTGTATTAACTGACTCATTTTCTTTGATGTATTTATTTCTGCTACCGGTGGTCTGAGAGCTGGATCGGTGTTATCATACAATAAAAGATTTGCCAGAAAATTTCAGATGTCTTATGAAAAATTTCAGCGGTATCAGAAGCTGGGATTAAATTGGTCGGATTATGAAGGGCATCAACTTGAGACTCGCCATCATCCTGACCATCCTGATCTCTATGCAAGGAAACGCTTCTTCGTGCGGTCGTTTCAGTTGCTGCACCGGGCGCTGACGTCACACTGGCCCTAACTTCATCTTTAATCCTTTCCCTTGTCGATTCCGGGATTAAGTTGTTTCGATATATGACTTACTTGGTCAGAAAGCTTTTGTTGCGTAGCACCATATTCCGGGTAATGAAGGTTGAAAGCTGCATGCAATTTTTTTTTTTCGCAGGAGAGGAGGTAAAAATGCGTACCGCATCTCAGGGCTGTCGTCACAAACCCCTGTATGTGCCGCTTTCATGCACTAAAACGTCCCCCTCTTTGACGGAACCCGACTCCACCCCGGAACCGCTTTCGCATTACTTCGGGGTGGGGCTCCCATCAGATCCCACCGGACCTCCCTCGTAGTGCCTGCGTCCAGGCCCCGCTTTTCACAGCTTCGAAGCTGTGCCATCTTCGCCGCAGTGGACGCAGCACGGGTCAAGCGTACCTACTGGAGGCACCCCATACTACGCTTGCGGCGGAGTATAACTTCGACGTACTTCGCCACCAGGTCCCAGTCGTGCTCTGACCGTAACATCACGGCTATGATGTTTTCCGCAGTGATGTTTGCCGGGTAACCGATACCCATTGAGTTCTCAGTCAGCCTCCGCTCTTCGGCAAAAAACTCGCAGGCGAAGAAGGTATGCCAGACATCGTCCTCCTCGCAGTCACACAGCACGCAGCACGGTGAGCCCACCTTTCCCATCCTGTGCAGATACTTACGGAAGTATCCATGTCCAGTCAGGAACTGTGTCAGGTAAAAACTCACCTCACCATGTCGTCGCCCATACCACTCGCGCACATCGCGTATGATTCTCCGAGTCCACTGTCCCCTAGTACTAGCGTCCCATCTTCGTTGCCAAGAAATAAGTGCGCCCTCACGCGCTTGCTCCGCGGCGGCCGCCCGTCCTATTGTAGAGCTTTGCAGATAGATTTCTTTCCGCTCCTGAGCAAGCAGCTCTATTGGAATACAGCCGGCCACAACAAGTGCTGCATCTGCGGACACAGTACGGTACGCCGAGCTAACCCGCAATGCCCCGCGACGCTGGACGGCGGCCATCCTTGTCTTATATTTTTTAACTCGAAGGGCGTCCGCCCATATTTCCGCACCATAGAGTAGGGCTGACTGTACGGAGACGAGCAGGAGCCTCCTCGTATGCTGCCTCGCCCCACCTACATTCGACATTAACCGGCTCAGCGCCGCCGTCTTCTGGGCAACCCCGTCACAGACCCCGCGGATATGGTCCCAGTATGTGAGTCGGTTGTCCAACTTTACTCCTAAATATCTCGCGAACCTGCTTGTTTTCACCGGTTGGGCTCCAACCATCATAGTCAACGAAGTGGGGACTCGCCTCTTCGTAAGAATCACGATCTCCGTTTTGGCTACAGCCAACTGGAGACCGTGGTCGCCCATCCACCCGCTAACCCTGCGCATCACTTGATTAAGCACAAGATGAGCCAGTTCAGGACTGCGTGCTGTTATGACGGCGGCGACATCATCGGCAAACGCAACAAGGAAAGCGTCAGCCGGCATTTCCAGGCGCAGCAGGCCATCGTACGTGACATTCCACAGCTCAGGCCCAAGCACCGATCCCTGTGCCACTCCAGCAGTCACCCGCCTTTGACCCGTTCCCTGTGTCGTCACGTAGAGAAGCCAGCGGTCGTTCAGATAGTCCCTCAGTATAGCCGAGAGATATGCTGGTACTCTGAAGGTCTGCTCGAGCGCGTGAAACATGTCACTCCACCCTGCCGAGTTAAACGCGTTCCTCACATCGAGAGTCACGAGGAGCACTATCGGCCTTGCCTGGTGGCATGCAGTTTCGGCCCGTTTCACAGCTTGGGTCACTTCGCTGATTGCATCAATCGCAGAGTGCCCCTTTCTAAAGCCATGCTGCCGGTTGGAGAGACCACCAGCCTGCTCAATGGCAGCCCCCAGCCGCATTTTAAGCAAGGCCTCCATCATCTTTCCCGCCGTGTTTAACATGCACAGTGGTCGATACGATGATGGAGAATTGGCATCACCTTTCCCCTTTGGGATCAAAGCCAAACGCGCCTTTTTCCAGCAAGCTGGAAATACACCCGCCCTAAGACACACGTTGTACATGTTAAGCAAGAGGTCCGGACGGTTACGGGCAACGGCTTTGATGGCCTCCGCCGGCACACCGTCGGGGCCCGGAGCCTTACCAGACTTCATGCTGCGCTCTGCCGTAATTAGCTCATCCACCCCAAACAATGGAATGTCCTCCTCCCCAGCAAACGCACGAGCGTCAGATACATCGGGATGGGACGGGAACAGGGCATCTATGATGCTCAGAACTTTTCTCTGTTCCAAGTCTGGTGCGGGCGAGCAGAGCTTACCCATCACCAGCTTATAGCCCTTACCCCATGGGTCCTGCTCTACCCCGTCGCAAAGCTCCTTCCAGCAGCGCACCTTGCTTTCTCGGATAGCCTTGCCCAATGCCTTTTTAGCGGCTTTATAAGCTGCCACCTTCTCCGTCATCTGCGTTCGGCCAGCGGCACGTTGCGCCAGTCGGCGCATTTTGTGGCAAAATCTCCGGAGTTCGTCTATTTGGTCATTCCACCAGTACACCTGTGTCTTACCTCTCCACGGCCTCTTTCGGGGCATGGACGCATTGCAGGCGCCTCGAATCACATTCATGCTAGACTCCACGAAGGAGTCCACTACGCCCGCCTCGCAGGCATTTCTAGGGAGCGTTGGGATGTGCCGAGCCCCCTCAATCAGGCCTGCAACAAATTTGCTCTCATCCATTCTGGTGGCGTTCCAGCCGAGTGGTCGATGTACTCGTACAGGTACCTGTTTTTGCCCTGCGTCCATAAGCCGGAAGGTTATGTACTGGTGGTCGCTTCCTGTAAGGTCCTCCATCACCCTCCAGTTCACCGTCCTTCGGGCTAGAGTCTCCGACACCAAGGTAAGGTCTGGAATCGAGTACCCAAAGCCGGGCCGGCGGTATGTCGGGGTTGTACCTTCATTAAGGACAACTAGTCCCAGCCGGGCTGCCATCTCCAATAAAAACCGGCCTCTTGCGTTGGTTTGTGGCATACCCCACTCTATGGCTCGCGCATTAAAGTCCCCAGCAATCACGAGGCCGCCAGTAATGCAGCGCAGGTCGTCCTCCAGGGCTTCAATTTTAGACCTGTACACACCCATGTCGTCGTTGGGAGAGAAGTAACAGCTCACGAAAGTGGCCGACTCTGTTTTTGCCCAGACCTAACTACCTCCAGCCCCGCTGCTCGTGATCTGTATACTGGGATCCGCAACCCAGAGAGCCGCCACGCCAGAGTCATCCACCAGCCAGTGCTTCCTGATTCGGTAAGGCTCGCTGATGACCGCCATGCCCACCCCGTATTCATGGATGAATTGAGATAGCAGTTCATCAGCGACCCGACTACCGTTCAGATTACCCTGTAGGACGGTAATCATTGTCTCCGTCCTTTCGCGTTGTCCAGGGCCACCCGAAACGCTTTGCAGGCTCCAGAGCCAGGGACATGTTCCAAAGACTTTGGACCCTCGTTGTCAGCAGTACACAGGTAACATTGCGGTTTTGAGGAGCATGACGCGGCCTTGTGTCCTTTCTGCCCGCATCGCCAACAGAGGCCACTTCTATCCGGTCCCGTGCATTTTTGCCTCCGGTGACCGTAATCCAGACACCTGAAGCACCGCTGTACATCAATGCGTTGCCTGATGCGACATCTTATCCAGCCCACTCGTATCCTCCCTACATTGAGGAGTTTGCCGCATGTTTGTGCTCTAACTCAACGACTGCCATGCGCTGGTGTCGGGCATTTGCGGCAGAAACCACTACTTTAAGCTCTCCGCTATAGTCGTTTGAGAGCTCACGGCGTACTGCGTCCTCTACCTCTGAAGCTGTTGTGAGACAGTCCATACCCAGGACCTCCAGCCGGGTCCTACTGGCAAGGATTCTGGTCTCAGCAGTCTGCCCCACAGTCTCTTTTATAGAGTTTTGCAGCGCTACTCGGTCGCCACACTGATCTGGCTCAAGGAGAACAGCGCCACCTTTGGTCTTTCGAGCCGCGCGTACCATTGTGTCCGTGTCCTCCAGGCGCACATTTGCACGAATCGCTCGGAGGATTTCGGCATATGTGGTGCCTTCTTTCGGCTTTACGACGACGGCACTCCGTCTCGCGCGTTGAGTCCTTTCCCTCTTCGCTCTTTTTCCCTGTGCCTGGATTTCCTGTGTCGCCTTACGAATTGGGGTTGAGTCCCCTTCTCCCGAAGGGATTCCCCCTTCGTTGGGCGGATCCTTGCGCGAAGAGGATTTTTTGCGCACGACCACGCACCAGGGTGTAGAGCCTTCTTGATTCTTCAGCCGTTCCCGCGGCGTCTGCTCTGGGTTTTTGCTGCTTGGGATAGTTAAAGCGCCCATGTCCCTCTTCCGAGATGTGGCAACAGCGGCCCCGGCTTCCTTCGCATTTTCTGTCGTCGAGGACCCGGTCCCTTTTATTTTTTGGTCACTGCGCCTATGATGCTGTATGGCGTCGATGGCCGCCTCCAACACGCTGAGACCATTTTTTATCTCCATGCTTACATTCCGTTGTTTTGCAGCAGCCTTGCGCATAGTAACCAAGGTATCCTGGATTATTCCGATCTGTGTCTCCATATCCCCCGCGCCGACATCGTGCTTCCTAATCTCGTCAGTCGCTTCATGTGTAGCTGTTTCCTCTCTCCGTTGCTGAAAATCTTTAAGGGCAGTGAACTCAGGAGGATGCGTGGCCTTGCTGCTTTTCTTGAGGGTATAAGCATATCCTTCATTCTCTTTTTCCGCCTCTAGCAAGCCCTGTGATTCCGACGACTACCGTTTTTCTTGCTCGCTGCCAGCGTCGGGTGTCATCGGTGTACGAGTGATCACGCTTACCGCGCCAGCACTCCGCTGTGGTGAGCGCCGGATCAGCGAGCCCCGTCGGAAAGCTAGTGCGTCCGCGTCAGAGAAAACGCTTGTGGAGACCCCAACTCCCGACGATTCCCCCTCGCTCCTACATTCTTGACTACGCGCCATCTCTGCGCTTTTTGTACTCGCTGTTTGCGGAGCTGTCAAGCTGCCTTTTCTTATTTTTCTCACATCGTTTTATATTTTTGTTTGGATTGTACATTCTGTATGGGTCCCCGCTTGAAGCCGCTATCTCCGCTCGTTGTACACTCGCCCTTTTAATGTCCCCGTGGTTATCTATGCAAGCAGGGAGGCCACGCGAGGGTTGACACTGATCCTTATGGGAGTCAGTGTTCAGAGCCAGGACAGACGCTAAACAGGAGCGATGCTCAACTGGACCTGTACGACCAACTTAATGGTGACGAACCTCGAACGTACTTCAAGCCCCGCCACGGTTTTAACGGGACGGAGGCGGCTGCAGCATTAGCCTGAAAGCCATTTCCGCAAGATGTCACTCTTACGAACTCAGGTAACAGAATACTGCAACCGTCAGCCCAAAAAACAACTAAATCAATATAATTTCCCGATCCTGTCCGACGAAGTCCATGTTCATATAAAGGCCACTCATCACATTGAGCGCAGATGCCCACCTACATGCTGTCTGGCTGCCAGTGTAGGATGTAGGATTTTTGATGATGTTGTTTGGTCCGCGGGTGGTAATTTATTTCCCACCTACCCGATATATCTATCGAGCGTTCCCCTATCCGCCACCTGGGGACGCGCCCTCTAGGGATACAACACCCCCCCGAGGAATTATTATTATTATTATTTTTTTTTTTTTTCGCAGGAGAGGAGGTAAAAATGCGTACCGCATCTCAGGGCTGTCGTCACAAACCCCTGTAGGTGCCGCTTTCAAGCACTAAAACGTCCCCCTCTTTGACGGAACCCGACTCCACCCCGGAACGGCTTTCGCATTACTTCGGGGTGGGGCTCCCATCAGATCCCACCGGACCTCCCTCGTAGTGCCTGCGTCCAGGCCCCGCTTTTCACAGCTTCGAAGCTGTGCCATCTTCGCCGCAGTGGACGCAGCACGGGTCAAGCGTACCTACTGGAGGCACCCCATACTACGCTTGCGGCGGAGTATAACTTCGACGTACTTCGCCACCAGGTCCCAGTCGTGCTCTGACCGTAACATCACGGGTATGATGTTTTCCGCAGTGATGTTTGCCGGGTATCCGATACCCATTGAGTTCTCAGTCAGCCTCCGCTCTTCGGCAAAAAACTCGCAGGCGAAGAAGGTATGCCAGACATCGTCCTCCTCGCAGTCACACAGCACGCAGCACGGTGAGCCCACCTTTCCCATCCTGTGCAGATACTTACGGAAGTATCCATGTCCAGTCAGGAACTGTGTCAGGTAAAAACTCACCTCACCATGTCGTCGCCCATACCACTCGCGCACATCGCATATGATTCTCCGAGTCCACTGTCCCCTAGTACTAGCGTCCCATCTTCGTTGCCAAGAAATAAGTGCGCCCTCACGCGCTTGCTCCGCGGCGGCCGCCCGTCCTATTGTAGAGCTTTGCAGATAGATTTCTTTCCGCTCCTGAGCAAGCAGCTCTATTGGAATACAGCCGGCCACAACAAGTGCTGCATCTGCGGACACAGTACGGTACGCCGAGCTAACCCGCAATGCCCCGCGACGCTGGACGGCGGCCATCCTTGTCTTATATTTTTTAACTCGAAGGGCGTCCGCCCATATTTCCGCACCATAGAGTAGGGCTGACTGTACGGAGACGAGCAGGAGCCTCCTCGTATGCTGCCTCGCCCCACCTACATTCGCCATTAACCGGCTCAGCGCCGCCGTCTTCTGGGCAACCCCGTCACAGACCCCGCGGATATGGTCCCAGTATGTGAGCCGGTTGTCCAACTTTACTCCTAAATATCTCGCGAACCTGCTTGTTTTCACCGGTTGGGCTCCAACCATCATAGTCAACGAAGTGGGGACTCGCCTCTTCGTAAGAATCACGATCTCCGTTTTGGCTACAGCCAACTGGAGACCGTGGTCGCCCATCCACCCGCTAACCCTGCGCATCACTTGATTAAGCACAAGTTGAGCCAGTTCAGGACTGCGTGCTGTTATGATGGCGGCGACATCATCGGCAAACGCAACAAGGAAAGCGTCAGCCGGCATTTCCAGGCGCAGCAGGCCATCGTACGTGACATTCCACAGCTCAGGCCCAAGCACCGATCCCTGTGCCACTCCAGCAGTCACCCGCCTTTGACCCGTTCCCTGTGTCGTCACGTAGAGAAGCCAGCGGTCGTTCAGATAGTCCCTCAGTATAGCCGAGAGATATGCTGGTACTCTGAAGGTCTGCTCGAGCGCGTGAAACATGTCACTCCACCCTGCCGAGTTAAACGCGTTCCTCACATCGAGGGTCACGAGGAGCACTATCGGCCTTGCCTGGTGGCATGCAGTTTCGGCCCGTTTCACAGCTTGGGTCACTTCGCTGATTGCATCAATCGCAGAGTGCCCCTTTCTAAAGCCATGCTGCCGGTTGGAGAGACCACCAGCCTGCTCAATGGCAGCCCCCAGCCGCATTTTAAGCAAGGCCTCCATCATCTTTCCCGCCCTGTTTAACATGCACAGTGGTCGATACGATGATGGAGAATTGGCATCACCTTTGCCCTTTGGGATCAAAGCCAAACGCGCCTTTTTCCAGCAAGCTGGAAATACACCCGCCCTAAGACACACGTTGTACATGTTAAGCAAGAGATCCTGACGGTTACGGGCAACGGCTTTGATGGCCTCCGCCGGCACACCGTCGGGGCCCGGAGCCTTACCAGACTTCATGCTGCGCTCTGCCGTAATTAGCTCATCCACCCCAAACAATGGAATGTCCTCCTCCCCAGCAAACGCACGAGCGTCAGATACATCGGGATGGGACGGGAACAGGGCATCTATGATGCTCAGAACTTTTCTCTGTTCCAAGTCTGGTGCGGGCGAGCAGAGCTTACCCATCACCAGCTTATAGCCCTTACCCCATGGGTCCTGCTCTACCCCGTCGCAAAGCTCCTTCCAGCAGCGCACCTTGCTTTCTCGGATAGCCTTGCCCAATGCCTTTTTAGCGGCTTTATAAGCTGCCACCTTCTCCGTCATCTGCGTTCGGCCAGCGGCACGTTGCGCCAGTCGGCGCATTTTGTGGCAAAATCTCCGGAGTTCGTCTATTTGGTCATTCCACCAGTACACCTGTGTCTTACCTCTCCACGGCCTCTTTCGGGGCATGGACGCATTGCAGGCGCCTCGAATCACATTCATGCTAGACTCCACGAAGGAGTCCACTACGCCCGCCTCGCAGGCATTTCTAGGGAGCGTTGGGATGTGCCGAGCCCCCTCAATCAGGCCTGCAACAAATTTGCTCTCATCCATTCTGGTGGCGTTCCAGCCGAGTGGTCGATGTACTCGTACAGGTACCTGTTTTTGCCCTGCGTCCATAAGCCGGAAGGTTATGTACTGGTGGTCGCTTCCTGTAAGGTCCTCCATCACCCTCCAGTTCACCGTCCTTCGGGCTAGAGTCTCCGACACCAAGGTAAGGTCTGGAATCGAGTACCCAAAGCCGGGCCGGCGGTATGTCGGGGTTGTACCTTCATTAAGGACAACTAGTCCCAGCCGGGCTGCCATCTCCAATAAAAACCGGCCTCTTGCGTTGGTTTGTGGCATACCCCACTCTATGGCTCGCGCATTAAAGTCCCCAGCAATCACGAGGCCGCCAGTAATGCAGCGCAGGTCGTCCTCCAGGGCTTCAATTTTAGACCTGTACACACCCATGTCGTCGTTGGGAGAGAAGTAACAGCTCACGAAAGTGGCCGACTCTGTTTTTGCCCAGACATAACTACCTCCAGCCCCGCTGCTCGTGATCTGTATACTGGGATCCGCAACCCAGAGAGCCGCCGCGCCAGAGTCATCCACCAGCCAGTGCTTCCTGATTCGGTAAGGCTCGCTGATGACCGCCATGCCCACCCCGTATTCATGGATGAATTGAGATAGCAGTTCATCAGCGACCCGACTACCGTTCAGATTACCCTGTAGGACGGTAATCATTGTCTCCGTCCTTTCGCGTTGTCCAGGGCCACCCGAAACGCTTTGCAGGCTCCAGAGCCAGGGACATGTTCCAAAGACTTTGGACCCTCGTTGTCAGCAGTACACAGGTAACATTGCGGTTTTGAGGAGCATGACGCGGCCTTGTGTCCTTTCTGCCCGCATCGCCAACAGAGGCCACTTCTATCCGGTCCCGTGCATTTTTGCCTCCGGTGACCGTAATCCAGACACCTGAAGCACCGCTGTACATCAATGCGTTGCCTGATGCGACATCTTATCCACCCCACTCGTATCCTCCCTACATTGAGGAGTTTGCCGCATGTTTGTGCTCTAACTCAACGACTGCCATGCGCTGTTCTCGGGCATTTGCGGCAGAAACCACTACTTTAAGCTCTCCGCTATAGTCGTTTGAGAGCTCACGGCGTACTGCGTCCTCTACCTCTGAAGCTGTTGTGAGACAGTCCATACCCAGGACCTCCAGCCGGGTCCTACTGGCAAGGATTCTGGTCTCAGTAGTCTGCCCCACAGTCTCTTTTATAGAGTTTTGCAGCGCTACTCGGTCGCCACACTGATCTGGCTCAAGGAGAACAGCGCCACCTTTGGTCTTTCGAGCCGCGCGTACCATTGTGTCCGTGTCCTCCAGGCGCACATTTGCACGAATCGCTCGGAGGATTTCGGCATATGTGGTGCCTTCTTTCGGCTTTACGACGACGGCACTCCGTCTCGCGCGTTGAGTCCTTTCCCTCTTCGCTCTTTTTCCCTGTGCCTGGATTTCCTGTGTCGCCTTACGAATTGGGGTTGAGTCCCCTTCTCCCGAAGGGATTCCCCCTTCGTTGGGCGGATCCTTGCGCGAAGAGGATTTTTTGCGCACGACCACGCACCAGGGTGTAGAGCCTTCTTGATTCTTCAGCCGTTCCCGCGGCGTCTGCTCTGGGTTTTTGCTGCTTGGGATAGTTAAAGCGCCCATGTCCCTCTTCCGAGATGTGGCAACAGCGGCCCCGGCTTCCTTCGCATTTTCTGTCGTCGAGGACCCGGTCCCTTTTATTTTTTGGTCACTGCGCCTATGATGCTGTATGGCGTCGATGGCCGCCTCCAACACGCTGAGACCATTTTTTATCTCCATGCTTACATTCCGTTGTTTTGCAGCAGCCTTGCGCATAGTAACCAAGGTATCCTGGATTATTCCGATCTGTGTCTCCATATCCCCCGCGCCGACATCGTGCTTCCTAATCTCGTCAGTCGCTTCATGTGTAGCTGTTTCCTCTCTCCGTTGCTGAAAATCTTTAAGGGCAGTGAACTCAGGAGGATGCGTGGCCTTGCTGCTTTTCTTGAGGGTATAAGCATATCCTTCATTCTCCTTTTCCGCCTCTAGCAAGCCCTGTGATTGCGACGACTGCCGTTTTTCTTGCTCGCTGCCAGCGTCGGGTGTCATCGGTGTACGAGTGATCACGCTTACCGCGCCAGCACTCCGCTGTGGTGAGCGCCGGATCAGCGAGCCCCGTCGGAAAGCTAGTGCGTCCGCGTCAGAGAAAACGCTTGTGGAGACCCCAACTCCCGACGATTCCCCCTCGCTCCTACATTCTTGACTACGCGCCATCTCTGCGCTTTTTGTACTCGCTGTTTGCGGAGCTATCAAGCTGCCTTTTCTTATCTTTCTCACATCGTTTTATATTTTTGTTTGGATTGTACATTCTGTATGGGTCCCCGCTTGAAGCCGCTATCTCCGCTCGTTGTACACTCGCCCTTTTAATGTCCCCGTGGTTATCTATGCAAGCAGGGAGGCCACGCGAGGGTTGACACTGATCCCTATGGGAGTCAGTGTTCAGAGCCAGGACAGACGCTAAACAGGAGCGATGCTCAACTGGACCTGTACGACCAACTTAATGGTGACGAACCTCGAACGTACTTCAAGCCCCGCCACGGTTTTAACGGGACGGAGGCGGCTGCAGCATTAGCCTGAAAGCCATTTCCGCAAGATGTCACTCTTACGTACTCAGGTAACAGAATACTGCAACCGTCAGCCCAAAAAACAACTAAATCAATATAATTTCCCGATCCTGTCCGACGAAGTCCATGTTCATATAAAGGCCACTCATCACATTGAGCGCAGATGCCCACCTACCTGCTGTCTGGCTGCCAGTGTAGGATGTAAGATTTTTGATGATGTTGTTTGGTCCGCGGGTGGTAATTTATTTCCCACCTACCCGATATATCGAGCGTTCCCCTATCCGCCACCTGGGGACGCGCCCTCTAGGGATACAACACCCCCCGAGGCATTATTATTATTATTATTATTATTATTATTATTATTATTATTATTATTATTATTATTATTATTATTATTATTATTATTATTATTATTATTATTATTATTATTATTATTATTATTATTATTATTATTATTATTATTATTATTATTTTTTTTTTTTTTTTTTTTTTTTTTTTTTCGCAGGAGAGGAGGTAAAAATGCGTACCGCATCTCAGGGCTGTCGTCACAAACCCCTGTATGTGCCGCTTTCAAGCACTAAAACGTCCCCCTCTTTGACGGAACCCAACTCCACCCCGGAACCGCTTTCGCATTACTTCGGGGTGGGGCTCCCATCAGATCCCACCGGACCTCCCTCGTAGTGCCTGCGTCCAGGCCCCGCTTTTCACAGCTTCGAAGCTGTGCCATCTTCGCCGCAGTGGACGCAGCACGGGTCAAGCGTACCTACTGGAGGCACCCCATACTACGCTTGCGGCGGAGTATAACTTCGACGTACTTCGCCACCAGGTCCCAGTCGTGCTCTGACCGTAACATCACGGCTATGATGTTTTCCGCAGTGATGTTTGCCGTGTAACCGATACCCACTGAGTTCTCAGTCAGCCTCCGCTCTTCGGCAAAAAACTCGCAGGCGAAGAAGGTATGCCAGACATCGTCCTCCTCGCAGTCACACAGCACGCAGCACGGTGAGCCCACCTTTCCCATCCTGTGCAGATACTTACGGAAGTATCCATGTCCAGTCAGGAACTGTGTCAGATAAAAACTCACCTCACCATGTCGTCGCCCATACCACTCGCGCACATCGCGTATGATTCTCCGAGTCCACTGTCCCCTAGTACTAGCGTCCCATCTTCGTTGCCAAGAAACAAGTGCGCCCTCACGCGCTTGCTCCGCGGCGGCCGCCCGTCCTATTGTAGAGCTTTGCAGATAGATTTCTTTCCGCTCCTGAGCAAGCAGCTCTATTGGAATACAGCCGGCCACAACAAGTGCTGCATCTGCGGACACAGTACGGTACGCCGAGCTAACCCGCAATGCCCCGCGACGCTGGACGGCGGCCATCCTTGTCTTATATTTTTTAACTCGAAGGGCGTCCGCCCATATTTCCGCACCATAGAGTAGGGCTGACTGTACGGAGACGAGCAGGAGCCTCCTCGTATGCTGCCTCGCCCCACCTACATTCGCCATTAACCGGCTCAGCGCCGCCGTCTTCTGGGCAACCCCGTCACAGACCCCGCGGATATGGTCCCAGTATGTGAGTCGGTTGTCCAACTTTACTCCTAAATATCTCGCGAACCTGCTTGTTTTCACCGGTTGGGCTCCAACCATCATAGTCAACGAAGTGGGGACTCGCCTCTTCGTAAGAATCACGATCTCCGTTTTGGCTACAGCCAACTGGAGACCGTGGTCGCCCATCCACCCGCTAACCCTGCGCATCACTTGATTAAGCACAAGTTGAGCCAGTTCAGGACTGCGTGCTGTTATGACGGCGGCGACATCATCGGCAAACGCAACAAGGAAAGCGTCAGCCGGCATTTCCAGGCGCAGCAGGCCATCGTACGTGACATTCCACAGCTCAGGCCCAAGCACCGATCCCTGTGCCACTCCAGCAGTCACCCGCCTTTGACCCGTTCCCTGTGTCGTCACGTAGAGAAGCCAGCGGTCGTTCAGATAGTCCCTCAGTATAGCCGAGAGATATGCTGGTACTCTGAAGGTCTGCTCGAGCGCGTGAAACATGTCACTCCACCCTGCCGAGTTAAACGCGTTCCTCACATCGAGGGTCACGAGGAGCACTATCGGCCTTGCCTGGTGGCATGCAGTTTCGGCCCGTTTCACAGCTTGGGTCACTTCGCTGATTGCATCAATCGCAGAGTGCCCCTTTCTAAAGCCATGCTGCCGGTTGGAGAGACCACCAGCCTGCTCAATGGCAGCCCCCAGCCGCATTTTAAGCAAGGCCTCCATCATCTTTCCCGCCGTGTTTAACATGCACAGTGGTCGATACGATGATGGAGAATTGGCATCACCTTTGCCCTTTGGGATCAAAGCCAAACGCGCCTTTTTCCAGCAAGCTGGAAATACACCCGCCCTAAGACACACGTTGTACATGTTAAGCAAGAGATCCGGACGGTTACGGGCAACGGCTTTGATGGCCTCCGCCGGCACACCGTCGGGGCCCGGAGCCTTACCAGACTTCATGCTGCGCTCTGCCGTAATTAGCTCATCCACCCCAAACAATGGAATGTCCTCCTCCCCAGCAAACGCACGAGCGTCAGATACATCGGGATGGGTCGGGAACAGGGCATCTATGATGCTCAGAACTTTTCTCTGTTCCAAGTCTGGTGCGGGCGAGCAGAGCTTACCCATCACCAGCTTATAGCCCTTACCCCATGGGTCCTGCTCTACCCCGTCGCAAAGCTCCTTCCAGCAGCGCACCTTGCTTTCTCGGATAGCCTTGCCCAATGCCTTTTTAGCGGCTTTATAAGCTGCCACCTTCTCCGTCATCTGCGTTCGGCCAGCGGCACGTTGCGCCAGTCGGCGCATTTTGTGGCAAAATCTCCGGAGTTCGTCTATTTGGTCATTCCACCAGTACACCTGTGTCTTACCTCTCCACGGCCTCTTTCGGGGCATGGACGCATTGCAGGCGCCTCGAATCACATTCATGCTAGACTCCACGAAGGAGTCCACTACGCCCGCCTCGCAGGCATTTCTAGGGAGCGTTGGGATGTGCCGAGCCCCCTCAATCAGGCCTGCAACAAATTTGCTCTCATCCATTCTGGTGGCGTTCCAGCCGAGTGGTCGATGTACTCGTACAGGTACCTGTTTTTGCCCTGCGTCCATAAGCCGGAAGGTTATGTACTGGTGGTCGCTTCCTGTAAGGTCCTCCATCACCCTCCAGTTCACCGTCCTTCGGGCTAGAGTCTCCGACACCAAGGTAAGGTCTGGAATCGAGTACCCAAAGCCGGGCCGGCGGTATGTCGGGGTTGTACCTTCATTAAGGACAACTAGTCCCAGCCGGGCTGCCATCTCCAATAAAAACCGGCCTCTTGCGTTGGTTTGTGGCATACCCCACTCTATGGCTCGCGCATTAAAGTCCCCAGCAATCACGAGGCCGCCAGTAATGCAGCGCAGGTCGTCCTCCAGGGCTTCAATTTTAGACCTGTGCACACCCATGGCGTCGTTGGGAGAGAAGTAACAGCTCACGAAAGTGGCCGACTCTGTTTTTGCCCAGACATAACTACCTCCAGCCCCGCTGCTCGTGATCTGTATACTGGGATCCGCAACCCAGAGAGCCGCCGCGCCAGAGTCATCCACCAGCCAGTGCTTCCTGATTCGGTAAGGCTCGCTGATGACCGCCATGCCCACCCCGTATTCATGGATGAATTGAGATAGCAGTTCATCAGCGACCCGACTACCGTTCAGATTACCCTGTAGGACGGTAATCATTGTCTCCGTCCTTTCGCGTTGTCCAGGGCCACCCGAAACGCTTTGCAGGCTCCAGAGCCAGGGACATGTTCCAAAGACTTTGGACCCTCGTTGTCAGCAGTACACAGGTAACATTGCGGTTTTGAGGAGCATGACGCGGCCTTGTGTCCTTTCTGCCCGCATCGCCAACAGAGGCCACTTCTATCCGGTCCCGTGCATTTTTGCCTCCGGTGACCGTAATCCAGACACCTGAAGCACCGCTGTACATCAATGCGTTGCCTGATGCGACATCTTATCCAGCCCACTCGTATCCTCCCTACATTGAGGAGTTTGCCCGCATGTTTGTGCTCTAACTCAACGACTGCCATGCGCTGTTCTCGGGCATTTGCGGCAGAAACCACTACTTTAAGCTCTCCGCTATAGTCGTTTGAGAGCTCACGGCGTACTGCGTCCTCTACCTCTGAAGCTGTTGTGAGACAGTCCATACCCAGGACCTCCAGCCGGGTCCTACTGGCAAGGATTCTGGTCTCAGCAGTCTGCCCCACAGTCTCTTTTATAGAGTTTTGCAGCGCTACTCGGTCGCCACACTGATCTAGCTCAAGGAGAACAGCGCCACCTTTGGTCTTTCGAGCCGCGCGTACCACTGTGTCCGTGTCCTCCAGGCGCACATTTGCACGAATCGCTCGGAGGATTTCGGCATATGTGGTGCCTTCTTTCGGCTTTACGACGACGGCACTCCGTCTCGCGCGTTGAGTCCTTTCCCTCTTCGCTCTTTTTCCCTGTGCCTGGATTTCCTGTGTCGCCTTATGAATTGGGGTTGAGTCCCCTTCTCCCGAAGGGATTCCCCCTTCGTTGGGCGGATCCTTGCGCGAAGAGGATTTTTTGCGCACGACCACGCTCCAGGGTGTAGAGCCTTCTTGATTCTTCAGCCGTTCCCGCGGCGTCTGCTCTGGGTTTTTGCTGCTTGGGATAGTTAAAGCGCCCATGTCCCTCTTCCGAGAAGTGGCAACAGCGGCCCCGGCTTCCTTCGCATTTTCTGTCGTCGAGGACCCGGTCCCTTTTATTTTTTGGTCACTGCGCCTATGATGCTGTATGGCGTCGATGGCCGCCTCCAACACGCTGAGACCATTTTTTATCTCCATGCTTACATTCCGTTGTTTTGCAGCAGCCTTGCGCATAGTAACCAAGGTATCCTGGATTATTCCGATCTGTGTCTCCATATCCCCCGCGCCGACATTATTATTATTATTATTATTATTATTATTATTATTATTATTATTATTATTATTATTATTATTATTATTATTATTATTATTATTATTATTATTATTATTATTATTATTATTTTTATTTATTATTATTATTATTATTATTATTATTATTATTATTATTTTTTTTTTTTTTTTTTTTTCGCAGGAGAGGAGGTAAAAATGCGTACCGCATCTCAGGGCTGTCGTCACAAACCCCTGTATGTGCCGCTTTCAAGCACTAAAACGTCCCCCTATTTGACGGAGCCCTTCTCCACCCCGGAACCGCTTTCGCATTACTTCGGGGTGGGGCTCCCATCAGATCCCACCGGACCTCCCTCGTAGTGCCTGCGTCCAGGCCCCGCTTTTCACAGCTTCGAAGCTGTGCCATCTTCGCCGCAGTGGACGCAGCACGGGTCAAGCGTACCTACTGGAGGCACCCCATACTACGCTTGCGGCGGAGTATAACTTCGACGTACTTCGCCACCAGGTCCCAGTCGTGCTCTGACCGTAACATCACGGCTATGATGTTTTCCGCAGTGATGTTTGCCGGGTAACCGATACCCACTGAGTTCTCAGTCAGCCTCCGCTCTTCAGCAAAAAACTCGCAGGCGAAGAAGGTATGCCAGACATCGTCCTCCTCGCAGTCACACAGCACGCAGCACGGTGAGCCCACCTTTCCCATCCTGTGCAGATACTTACGGAAGTATCCATGTCCAGTCAGGAACTGTGTCAGGTAAAAACTCACCTCACCATGTCGTCGCTCATACCACTCGCGCACATCACGTATGATTCTCCGAGTCCACTGTCCCCTAGTACTAGCGTCCCACCTTCGTTGCCAAGAAATAAGTGCGCCCTCACGCGCTTGCTCCGCGGCGGCCGCCCGTCCCATTGTAGAGCTTTGCAGATAGATTTCTTTCCGCTCCTGAGCAAGCAGCTCTATTGGAATACAGCCGGCCACAACAAGTGCTGCATCTGCGGACACAGTACGGTACGCCGAGCTAACCCGCAATGCCCCGCGACGCTGGACGGCGGCCATCCTTGTCTTATATTTTTTAACTCGAAGGGCGTCCGCCCATATTTCCGCACCATAGAGTAGGGCTGACTGTACGGAGACGAGCAGGAGCCTCCTCGTATGCTGCCTCGCCCCACCTACATTCGCCATTAACCGGCTCAGCGCCGCCGTCTTCTGGGCAACCCCGTCACAGACCCCGCGGATATGGTCCCAGTATGTGAGTCGGTTGTCCAACTTTACTCCTAAATATCTCGCGAACCTGCTTGTTTTCACCGGTTGGGCTCCAACCATCATAGTCAACGAAGTGGGGACTCGCCTCTTCGTAAGAATCACGATCTCCGTTTTGGCTACAGCCGACTGGAGACCGTGGTCGCCCATCCACCCGCTAACCCTGCGCATCACTTGATTAAGCACAAGTTGAGCCAGTTCAGGACTGCGTGCTGTTATGACGGCGGCGACATCATCGGCAAACGCAACAAGGAAAGCGTCAGCCGCCATTTCCAGGCGCAGCAGGCCATCGTACGTGACATTCCACAGCTCAGGCCCAAGCACCGATCCCTGTGCCACTCCAGCAGTCACCCGCCTTTGACCCGTTCCCTGTGTCGTCACGTAGAGAAGCCAGCGGTCGTTCAGATAGTCCCTCAGTATAGCCGAGAGATATGCTGGTACTCTGAAGGTCTGCTCGAGCGCGTGAAACATGTCACTCCACCCTGCCGAGTTAAACGCGTTCCTCACATCGAGGGTCACGAGGAGCACTATCGGCCTTGCCTGGTGGCATGCAGTTTCGGCCCGTTTCACAGCTTGGGTCACTTCGCTGATTGCATCAATCGCAGAGTGCCCCTTTCTAAAGCCATGCTGCCGGTTGGAGAGACCACCAGCCTGCTCAATGGCAGCCCCCAGCCGCATTTTAAGCAAGGCCTCCATCATCTTTCCCGCCGTGTTTAACATGCACAGTGGTCGATACGATGATGGAGAATTGGCATCACCTTTGCCCTTTGGGATCAAAGCCAAACGCGCCTTTTTCCAGCAAGCTGGAAATACACCCGCCCTAAGACACACGTTGTACATGTTAAGCAAGAGATCCGGACGGTTACGGGCAACGGCTTTGATGGCCTCCGCCGGCACACCGTCGGGGCCCGGAGCCTTACCAGACTTCATGCTGCGCTCTGCCGTAATTAGCTCATCCACCCCAAACAATGGAATGTCCTCCTCCCCAGCAAACGCACGAGCGTCAGATACATCGGAATGGGTCGGGAACAGGGCATCTATGATGCTCAGAACTTTTCTCTGTTCCAAGTCTGGTGCGGGCGAGCAGAGCTTACCCATCACCAGCTTATAGCCCTTACCCCATGGGTCCTGCTCTACCCCGTCGCAAAGCTCCTTCCAGCAGCGCACCTTGCTTTCTCGGATAGCCTTGTCCAATGCCTTTTTAGCGGTTTTATAAGCTGCCACCTTCTCCGTCATCTGCGTTCGGCCAGCGGCACGTTGCGCCAGTCGGCGCAGTTTGTGGCAAAATCTCCGGAGTTCGTCTATTTGGTCATTCCACCAGTACACCTGTGTCTTACCTCTCCACGGCCTCTTTCGGGGCATGGACGCATTGCAGGCGCCTCGAATCACATTCATGCTAGACTCCACGAAGGAGTCCACTACGCCCGCCTCGCAGGCATTTCTAGGGAGCGTTGGGATGTGCCGAGCCCCCTCAATCAGGCCTGCAACAAATTTGCTCTCATCCATTCTGGTGGCGTTCCAGCCGACTGGTCGATGTACTCGTACAGGTACCTGTTTTTGCCCTGCGTCCATAAGCCGGAAGGTTATGTACTGGTGGTCGCTTCCTGTAAGGTCCTCCATCACCCTCCAGTTCACCGTCCTTCGGGCTAGAGTCTCCGACACCAAGGTAAGGTCTGGAATCGAGTACCCAAAGCCGGGCCGGCGGTATGTCGGGGTTGTACCTTCATTAAGGACAACTAGTCCCATCCGGGCTGCCATCTCCAATAAAAATCGGCCTCTTGCGTTGGTTTGTGGCATACCCCACTCTATGGCTCGCGCATTAAAGTCCCCAGCAATCACGAGGCCGCCAGTAATGCAGCGCATGTCGTCCTCCAGGGCTTCAATTTTAGACCTGTACACACCCTGGATCCGTGGGGTCTTGGTTACGGAGTCGTTACAAAAAAACTTACAACGACAGTCAGCGCTTGCATGAATGGAGAGGTCATGGACGATATAGTCGACGCGCTGTTCCCTACCCACAAAGAGAGAAGCAGCGACGTCGAAGATATAAGCCAGGATGTTGTCCCACTGTTTACTGAAGCTGAATTAGAGAGAGCGGTAAATTCCTTAAAAAACAAAAAGGCACCGGGACCAGATGGCATCCCAGCAGAAGCGATGAAAGAGGCTGCACGGGTGAACCCGCGGCTAATTCTAAAGATGTATAACGAGTGTCTAGAAGCGGGAGTATTCCCTACTGTTTGGAAAAGGGCTCGGCTTGTCTTAATTAGTAAAAGTAAGGCAGGTGGATCCGTGGCGTCCTCCTTTAGACCACTCTGCATGCTGGATGCAGCGGGCAAGGTCCTAGAAAAATTGCTGCAAGCCCGGATTCTCTCCGCAGTGCACGACGCAGGTGATCTATCTCGTAGACAATATGGATTTAGAAAAGGTTATTCTACAATACGTGCAGTCGAGGATGTTGTTAAGATTGCAGAGAAAGCGCAGAAGAGAAATCATTATTCTCGGGAAATTACACTATTAGTAACGCTTGACGTCACAAATGCCTTTAATTCCGTGAGATGGAGCGATATTCTAGACTCGCTACGCCGCTTCAGGTTATCAGAATACTTACTACGTATCATGGGGGACTATTTGAGAGACCGAGTTCTGCTGTATGACACGGAAGATGGTCCCCGCGTACGGAAACTCACTGCAGGCGTAGCGCAGGGCTCCATACTCGGACCAGATCTATGGAACCTTCAGTATGATAGCCTGCTCAAAACGGACATGCCAGACGAAACCACTCTTATCTGCTACGCTGATGATGTAGCGGCGGTTATAGTAGCACGTGATGTGAAGACAGCACAGTGGAAGCTAAACCAGGTCATGAGGCGCGTTAAAGTATGGATGGAGGACCATGGGCTAAACCTGGCGGAGCAGAAGACTGAGATAGTCCTCATAACGCGTAAAAGAATCCAAAACATCCCGAGAATAGATGTCGGAACTACAGCGATTCCGCCTTCAAATAACATAAGATATCTGGGAATTGAAATTGACAATAAGCTCACTTTTTGGGCCCACATACAGAAGGTTACAAATAAAGCTTCCGTCAGAGTTGCTATGCTAAGTAGATTGATGGCAAACACGAACGGACCAAAGTCAAGTAAAAGACGGCTAATCATGTCGGTGGCTCAGTCGGTTCTTCTGTATGGAGCGGAAATATGGGCCAAATCCTTGCATATCAGGAAGTACCGCAAACGCATGGCAAGCATACAGAGAAGAAGTGCGCTGAGAATAGCCTGTGCATACCGTACAGTGTCGGAACCGGCTGTACTCGTGCTGGCATCTACTCCACCGATTGATTTACTGGCCATGGAACGTCAAGAGATTTGGCGCGAAAAAGGGCGACTTGGCATAATGCACGCAAGGAAGGAAGCCAGGAACCGAGTGATACTGGAATGGCAGCAAAGATGGGAACTAGACCCCAGGGGAAGGTGGACTGCGAGGTTAATACCGGACCTAGCACCCTGGATCAGCAGAAAGCACGGCGAGGTAACGTTTTTTCTCACACAGTTCCTGACGGGACACGGATACTTCAGGTCATACCTGTTCAAAATGGGTAAGGTATCAAGCCCGAACTGCCTGTACTGCGAGAGCGAGGACGATGTCGAGCATACATTCTTCTCGTGCACTGCCTGGATGGAAAGACGCATGACATTGGAGACCGAATTAGGCCCCTTGAGAACTAGCAGCATTGTTGATAAAATGCTTGAGAGCCAACGTAACTGGGAAATTATCGCTATATATGCCGAGGAGATACTTCGCCGGAAAAAATCAGACGAAGACTTGCGCGCTCGCCTGGAAGCAGGAGTGCAGAGCTAAACCTGAGAAAGGCAGTATAAAATCCGATAAATAATTAAGCGGGCCTGGACGCAGGCGCAACGTGGGATGCCCAGTAGGGTCACAACGGGGAACCCCACCCTGAAGTAATGCGAAAGCGGTCCCGGGGTGGATGATAGGTTCCGTAAAGGGGGGGTTTTTTAGTGCTTGGAAGCGGCACATACCAGAGTCTGTGACGACAGCTCTGAGATGCGGTACGCATTTTTACCTCCTCTCCCGCAAAAAAAAAAAAAAAAAAATTATTATTATTATTATTATTATTATTATTATTATTATTATTATTATTATTATTATTATTATTATTATTATTATTATTATTATTATTATTATTATTATTATTATTATTATTATTATTATTATTATTATTATTCTTATTATTATTATTATTATTATTATTATTATTATTATTATTTTTTTTTTTTTTTTTTTTTTTTTTTTTTTTTTCGCAGGAGAGGAGGTAAAAATGCGTACCGCATCTCAGGGCTGTCGTCACAAACCCCTGTATGTGCCGCTTTCAAGCACTAAAACGTCCCCCTCTTTGACGGAACCCAACTCCACCCCGGAACCGCTTTCGCATTACTTCGGGGTGGGGCTCCCATCAGATCCCATCCGGACCTCCCTCGTAGTGCCTGCGTCCAGGCCCCGCTTTTCACAGCTTCGAAGCTGTGCCATCTTCGCCGCAGTGGACGCAGCACGGGTCAAGCGTACCTACTGGAGGCACCCCATACTACGCTTGCGGCGGAGTATAACTTCGACGTACTTCGCCACCAGGTCCCAGTCGTGCTCTGACCGTAACATCACGGCTATGATGTTTTCCGCAGTGATGTTTGCCGTGTAACCGATACCCACTGAGTTCTCAGTCAGCCTCCGCTCTTCGGCAAAAAACTCGCAGGCGAAGAAGGTATGCCAGACATCGTCCTCCTCGCAGTCACACAGCACGCAGCACGGTGAGCCCACCTTTCCCATCCTGTGCAGATACTTACGGAAGTATCCATGTCCAGTCAGGAACTGTGTCAGATAAAAACTCACCTCACCATGTCGTCGCCCATACCACTCGCGCACATCGCGTATGATTCTCCGAGTCCACTGTCCCCTAGTACTAGCGTCCCATCTTCGTTGCCAAGAAACAAGTGCGCCCTCACGCGCTTGCTCCGCGGCGGCCGCCCGTCCTATTGTAGAGCTTTGCAGATAGATTTCTTTCCGCTCCTGAGCAAGCAGCTCTATTGGAATACAGCCGGCCACAACAAGTGCTGCATCTGCGGACACAGTACGGTACGCCGAGCTAACCCGCAATGCCCCGCGACGCTGGACGGCGGCCATCCTTGTCTTATATTTTTTAACTCGAAGGGCGTCCGCCCATATTTCCGCACCATAGAGTAGGGCTGACTGTACGGAGACGAGCAGGAGCCTCCTCGTATGCTGCCTCGCCCCACCTACATTCGCCATTAACCGGCTCAGCGCCGCCGTCTTCTGGGCAACCCCGTCACAGACCCCGCGGATATGGTCCCAGTATGTGAGTCGGTTGTCCAACTTTACTCCTAAATATCTCGCGAACCTGCTTGTTTTCACCGGTTGGGCTCCAACCATCATAGTCAACGAAGTGGGGACTCGCCTCTTCGTAAGAATCACGATCTCCGTTTTGGCTACAGCCAACTGGAGACCGTGGTCGCCCATCCACCCGCTAACCCTGCGCATCACTTGATTAAGCACAAGTTGAGCCAGTTCAGGACTGCGTGCTGTTATGACGGCGGCGACATCATCGGCAAACGCAACAAGGAAAGCGTCAGCCGGCATTTCCAGGCGCAGCAGGCCATCGTACGTGACATTCCACAGCTCAGGCCCAAGCACCGATCCCTGTGCCACTCCAGCAGTCACCCGCCTTTGACCCGTTCCCTGTGTCGTCACGTAGAGAAGCCAGCGGTCGTTCAGATAGTCCCTCAGTATAGCCGAGAGATATGCTGGTACTCTGAAGGTCTGCTCGAGCGCGTGAAACATGTCACTCCACCCTGCCGAGTTAAACGCGTTCCTCACATCGAGGGTCACGAGGAGCACTATCGGCCTTGCCTGGTGGCATGCAGTTTCGGCCCGTTTCACAGCTTGGGTCACTTCGCTGATTGCATCAATCGCAGAGTGCCCCTTTCTAAAGCCATGCTGCCGGTTGGAGAGACCACCAGCCTGCTCAATGGCAGCCCCCAGCCGCATTTTAAGCAAGGCCTCCATCATCTTTCCCGCCGTGTTTAACATGCACAGTGGTCGATACGATGATGGAGAATTGGCATCACCTTTGCCCTTTGGGATCAAAGCCAAACGCGCCTTTTTCCAGCAAGCTGGAAATACACCCGCCCTAAGACACACGTTGTACATGTTAAGCAAGAGATCCGGACGGTTACGGGCAACGGCTTTGATGGCCTCCGCCGGCACACCGTCGGGGCCCGGAGCCTTACCAGACTTCATGCTGCGCTCTGCCGTAATTAGCTCATCCACCCCAAACAATGGAATGTCCTCCTCCCCAGCAAACGCACGAGCGTCAGATACATCGGGATGGGTCGGGAACAGGGCATCTATGATGCTCAGAACTTTTCTCTGTTCCAAGTCTGGTGCGGGCGAGCAGAGCTTACCCATCACCAGCTTATAGCCCTTACCCCATGGGTCCTGCTCTACCCCGTCGCAAAGCTCCTTCCAGCAGCGCACCTTGCTTTCTCGGATAGCCTTGCCCAATGCCTTTTTAGCGGCTTTATAAGCTGCCACCTTCTCCGTCATCTGCGTTCGGCCAGCGGCACGTTGCGCCAGTCGGCGCATTTTGTGGCAAAATCTCCGGAGTTCGTCTATTTGGTCATTCCACCAGTACACCTGTGTCTTACCTCTCCACGGCCTCTTTCGGGGCATGGACGCATTGCAGGCGCCTCGAATCACATTCATGCTAGACTCCACGAAGGAGTCCACTACGCCCGCCTCGCAGGCATTTCTAGGGAGCGTTGGGATGTGCCGAGCCCCCTCAATCAGGCCTGCAACAAATTTGCTCTCATCCATTCTGGTGGCGTTCCAGCCGAGTGGTCGATGTACTCGTACAGGTACCTGTTTTTGCCCTGCGTCCATAAGCCGGAAGGTTATGTACTGGTGGTCGCTTCCTGTAAGGTCCTCCATCACCCTCCAGTTCACCGTCCTTCGGGCTAGAGTCTCCGACACCAAGGTAAGGTCTGGAATCGAGTACCCAAAGCCGGGCCGGCGGTATGTCGGGGTTGTACCTTCATTAAGGACAACTAGTCCCAGCCGGGCTGCCATCTCCAATAAAAACCGGCCTCTTGCGTTGGTTTGTGGCATACCCCACTCTATGGCTCGCGCATTAAAGTCCCCAGCAATCACGAGGCCGCCAGTAATGCAGCGCAGGTCGTCCTCCAGGGCTTCAATTTTAGACCTGTACACACCCATGGCGTCGTTGGGAGAGAAGTAACAGCTCACGAAAGTGGCCGACTCTGTTTTTGCCCAGACATAACTACCTCCAGCCCCGCTGCTCGTGATCTGTATACTGGGATCCGCAACCCAGAGAGCCGCCGCGCCAGAGTCATCCACCAGCCAGTGCTTCCTGATTCGGTAAGGCTCGCTGATGACCGCCATGCCCACCCCGTATTCATGGATGAATTGAGATAGCAGTTCATCAGCGACCCGACTACCGTTCAGATTACCCTGTAGGACGGTAATCATTGTCTCCGTCCTTTCGCGTTGTCCAGGGCCACCCGAAACGCTTTGCAGGCTCCAGAGCCAGGGACATGTTCCAAAGACTTTGGACCCTCGTTGTCAGCAGTACACAGGTAACATTGCGGTTTTGAGGAGCATGACGCGGCCTTGTGTCCTTTCTGCCCGCATCGCCAACAGAGGCCACTTCTATCCGGTCCCGTGCATTTTTGCCTCCGGTGACCGTAATCCAGACACCTGAAGCACCGCTGTACATCAATGCGTTGCCTGATGCGACATCTTATCCAGCCCACTCGTATCCTCCCTACATTGAGGAGTTTGCCCGCATGTTTGTGCTCTAACTCAACGACTGCCATGCGCTGTTCTCGGGCATTTGCGGCAGAAACCACTACTTTAAGCTCTCCGCTATAGTCGTTTGAGAGCTCACGGCGTACTGCGTCTTCTACCTCTGAAGCTGTTGTGAGACAGTCCATACCCAGGACCTCCAGCCGGGTCCTACTGGCAAGGATTCTGCTCTCAGCAGTCTGCCCCACAGTCTCTTTTATAGAGTTTTGCAGCGCTACTCGGTCGCCACACTGATCTAGCTCAAGGAGAACAGCGCCACCTTTGGTCTTTCGAGCCGCGCGTACCACTGTGTCCGTGTCCTCCAGGCGCACATTTGCACGAATCGCTCGGAGGATTTCGGCATATGTGGTGCCTTCTTTCGGCTTTACGACGACGGCACTCCGTCTCGCGCGTTGAGTCCTTTCCCTCTTCGCTCTTTTTCCCTGTGCCTGGATTTCCTGTGTCGCCTTACGAATTGGGGTTGAGTCCCCTTCTCCCGAAGGGATTCCCCCTTCGTTGGGCGGATCCTTGCGCGAAGAGGATTTTTTGCGCACGACCACGCTCCAGGGTGTAGAGCCTTCTTGATTCTTCAGCCGTTCCCGCGGCGTCTGCTCTGGGTTTTTGCTGCTTGGGATAGTTAAAGCGCCCATGTCCCTCTTCCGAGAAGTGGCAACAGCGGCCCCGGCTTCCTTCGCATTTTCTGTCGTCGAGGACCCGGTCCCTTTTATTTTTTGGTCACTGCGCCTATGATGCTGTATGGCGTCGATGGCCGCCTCCAACACGCTGAGACCATTTTTTATCTCCATGCTTACATTCCGTTGTTTTGCAGCAGCCTTGCGCATAGTAACCAAGGTATCCTGGATTATTCCGATCTGTGTCTCCATATCCCCCGCGCCGACATCGTGCTTCCTAATCTCGTCAGTCGCTTCATGTGTAGCTGTTTCCTCTCTCCGTTGCTGAAAATCTTTAAGGGCAGTGAACTCAGGAGGATGCGTGGCCTTGCTGCTTTTCTTGAGGGTATAAGCATATCCTTCATTCTCCTTTTCTGCCTCTAGCAAGCCCTGTGATTGCGACGCCTGCCGGTTTTGTTGCTCGCTGCCAGCGTCGGGTGTCATCGGTGTACGAGTGATCACGCTTACCGCGCCAGCACTCCGCTGTGGTGAGCGCCGGATCAGCGAACCTCGTCGGAAAGCTAGTGCGTCCGCGTCAGAGAAAACGCTTGTGGAGACCCCAACTCCCGACGATTCCCCCTCGCTCCTACATTCTTGACTACGCGCCATCTCTGCGCTTTTTGTACTCGCTGTTTGCGGAGCTGTCAAGCTGCCTTTTCTATCTTTCTCACATCGTTTTATATTTTTGTTTGGATTGTACATTCTGTATGGGTCCCCGCTTGAAGCCGCTATCTCCGCTCGTTGTACACTCGCCCTTTTAATGTCCCCGTGGTTATCTATGCAAGCAGGGAGGCCACGCGAGGGTTGACACTGATCCTTATGGGAGTCAGTGTTCAGAGCCAGGACAGGCGCTAAACAGGAGCGATGCTCAACTGGACCTGTACGACCAACTTAATGGTGACGAACCTCGAACGTACTTCAAGCCCCGCCACGGTTTTAACGGGACGGAGGCGGCTGCAGCATTAGCCTGAGAGCCATTTCCGCAAGATGTCACTCTTACGTACTCAGGTAACAGAATACTGCAACCGTCAGCCCAAAAAACAACTAAATCAATATAATTTCCCGATCCTGTCCGACGAAGTCCATGTTCATATAAAGGCCACTCATCACATTGAGCGCAGATGCCCACCTACATGCTGTCTGGCTGCCAGTGTAGGATGTAGGATTTTTGATGATGTTGTTTGGTCCGCGGGTGGTAATTTATTTCCCACCTACCCGATATATCTATCGAGCGTTCCCCTATCCGCCACCTGGGGACGCGCCCTCTAGGGATACAACACCCCCCGAGGAATTATTATTATTATTATTATTATTATTATTATTATTATTATTATTATTATTATTTTTTTTTTTTTTTTTTTTTTTTTTCGCAGGAGAGGAGGTAAAAATGCGTACCGCATCTCAGGGCTGTCGTCACAAACCCCTGTATGTGCCGCTTTCAAGCACTAAAACGTCCCCCTCTTTGACGGAACCCGACTCCACCCCGGAACCGCTTTCGCATTACTTCGGGGTGGGGCTCCCATCAGATCCCACCGGACCTCCCTCGTAGTGCCTGCGTCCAGGCCCCGCTTTTCACAGCTTCGAAGCTGTGCCATCTTCGCCGCAGTGGACGCAGCACGGGTCAAGCGTACCTACTGGAGGCACCCCATACTACGCTTGCGGCGGAGTATAACTTCGACGTACTTCGCCACCAGGTCCCAGTCGTGCTCTGACCGTAACATCACGGCTATGATGTTTTCCGCAGTGATGTTTGCCGTGTAACCGATACCCACTGAGTTCTCAGTCAGCCTCCGCTCTTCGGCAAAAAACTCGCAGGCGAAGAAGGTATGCCAGACATCGTCCTCCTCGCAGTCACACAGCACGCAGCACGGTGAGCCCACCTTTCCCATCCTGTGCAGATACTTACGGAAGTATCCATGTCCAGTAAGGAACTGTGTCAGATAAAAACTCACCTCACCATGTCGTCGCCCATACCACTCGCGCACATCGCGTATGATTCTCCGAGTCCACTGTCCCCTAGTACTAGCGTCCCATCTTCGTTGCCAAGAAACAAGTGCGCCCTCACGCGCTTGCTCCGCGGCGGCCGCCCGTCCTATTGTAGAGCTTTGCAGATAGATTTCTTTCCGCTCCTGAGCAAGCAGCTCTATTGGAATACAGCCGGCCACAACAAGTGCTGCATCTGCGGACACAGTACGGTACGCCGAGCTAACCCGCAATGCCCCGCGACGCTGGACGGCGGCCATCCTTGTCTTATATTTTTTAACTCGAAGGGGGTCCGCCCATATTTCCGCACCATAGAGTAGGGCTGACTGTACGGAGACGAGCAGGAGCCTCCTCGTATGCTGCCTCGCCCCACCTACATTCGCCATTAACCGGCTCAGCGCCGCCGTCTTCTGGGCAACCCCGTCACAGACCCCGCGGATATGGTCCCAGTATGTGAGTCGGTTGTCCAACTTTACTCCTAAATATCTCGCGAACCTGCTTGTTTTCACCGGTTGGGCTCCAACCATCATAGTCAACGAAGTGGGGACTCGCCTCTTCGTAAGAATCACGATCTCCGTTTTGGCTACAGCCAACTGGAGACCGTGGTCGCCCATCCACCCGCTAACCCTGCGCATCACTTGATTAAGCACAAGTTGAGCCAGTTCAGGACTGCGTGCTGTTATGACGGCGGCGACATCATCGGCAAACGCAACAAGGAAAGCGTCAGCCGGCATTTCCAGGCGCAGCAGGCCATCGTACGTGACATTCCACAGCTCAGGCCCAAGCACCGATCCCTGTGCCACTCCAGCAGTCACCCGCCTTTGACCCGTTCCCTGTGTCGTCACGTAGAGAAGCCAGCGGTCGTTCAGATAGTCCCTCAGTATAGCCGAGAGATATGCTGGTACTCTGAAGGTCTGCTCGAGCGCGTGAAGCATGTCACTCCACCCTGCCGAGTTAAACGCGTTCCTCACATCGAGGGTCACGAGGAGCACTATCGGCCTTGCCTGGTGGCATGCAGTTTCGGCCCGTTTCACAGCTTGGGTCACTTCGCTGATTGCATCAATCGCAGAGTGCCCCTTTCTAAAGCCATGCTGCCGGTTGGAGAGACCACCAGCCTGCTCAATGGCAGCCCCCAGCCGCATTTTAAGCAAGGCCTCCATCATCTTTCCCGCCGTGTTTAACATGCACAGTGGTCGATACGATGATGGAGAATTGGCATCACCTTTGCCCTTTGGGATCAAAGCCAAACGCGCCTTTTTCCAGCAAGCTGGAAATACACCCGCCCTAAGACACACGTTGTACATGTTAAGCAAGAGATCCGGACGGTTACGGGCAACGGCTTTGATGGCCTCCGCCGGCACACCGTCGGGGCCCGGAGCCTTACCAGACTTCATGCTGCGCTCTGCCGTAATTAGCTCATCCACCCCAAACAATGGAATGTCCTCCTCCCCAGCAAACGCACGAGCGTCAGATACATCGGGATGGGTCGGGAACAGGGCATCTATGATGCTCAGAACTTTTCTCTGTTCCAAGTCTGGTGCGGGCGAGCAGAGCTTACCCATCACCAGCTTATAGCCCTTACCCCATGGGTCCTGCTCTACCCCGTCGCAAAGCTCCTTCCAGCAGCGCACCTTGCTTTCTCGGATAGCCTTGCCCAATGCCTTTTTAGCGGCTTTATAAGCTGCCACCTTCTCCGTCATCTGCGTTCGGCCAGCGGCACGTTGCGCCAGTCGGCGCATTTTGTGGCAAAATCTCCGGAGTTCGTCTATTTGGTCATTCCACCAGTACACCTGTGTCTTACCTCTCCACGGCCTCTTTCGAGGCATGGACGCATTGCAGGCGCCTCGAATCACATTCATGCTAGACTCCACGAAGGAGTCCACTACGCCCGCCTCGCAGGCATTTCTAGGGAGCGTTGGGATGTGCCGAGCCCCCTCAATCAGGCCTGCAACAAATTTGCTCTCATCCATTCTGGTGGCGTTCCAGCCGAGTGGTCGATGTACTCGTACAGGTACCTGTTTTTGCCCTGCGTCCATAAGCCGGAAGGTTATGTACTGGTGGTCGCTTCCTGTAAGGTCCTCCATCACCCTCCAGTTCACCGTCCTTCGGGCTAGAGTCTCCGACACCAAGGTAAGGTCTGGAATCGAGTACCCAAAGCCGGGCCGGCGGTATGTCGGGGTTGTACCTTCATTAAGGACAACTAGTCCCAGCCGGGCTGCCATCTCCAATAAAAACCGGCCTCTTGCGTTGGTTTGTGGCATACCCCACTCTATGGCTCGCGTATTAAAGTCCCCAGCAATCACGAGGCGGCCAGTAATGCAGCGCAGGTCGTCCTCCAGGGCTTCAATTTTAGACCTGTACACACCCATGGCGTCGTTGGGAGAGAAGTAACAGCTCACGAAAGTGGCCGACTCTGTTTTTGCCCAGACATAACTACCTCCAGCCCCGCTGCTCGTGATCTGTATACTGGGATCCGCAACCCAGAGAGCCGCCGCGCCAGAGTCATCCACCAGCCAGTGCTTCCTGATTCGGTAAGGCTCGCTGATGACCGCCATGCCCACCCCGTATTCATGGATGAATTGAGATAGCAGTTCATCAGCGACCCGACTACCGTTCAGATTACCCTGTAGGACGGTAATCATTGTCTCCGTCCTTTCGCGTTGTCCAGGGCCACCCGAAACGCTTTGCAGGCTCCAGAGCCAGGGACATGTTCCAAAGACTTTGGACCCTCGTTGTCAGCAGTACACAGGTAACATTGCGGTTTTGAGGAGCATGACGCGGCCTTGTGTCCTTTCTGCCCGCATCGCCAACAGAGGCCACTTCTATCCGGTCCCGTGCATTTTTGCCTCCGGTGACCGTAATCCAGACACCTGAAGCACCGCTGTACATCAATGCGTTGCCTGATGCGACATCTTATCCAGCCCACTCGTATCCTCCCTACATTGAGGAGTTTGCCCGCATGTTTGTGCTCTAACTCAACGACTGCCATGCGCTGTTCTCGGGCATTTGCGGCAGAAACCACTACTTTAAGCTCTCCGCTATAGTCGTTTGAGAGCTCACGGCGTACTGCGTCCTCTACCTCTGAAGCTGTTGTGAGACAGTCCATACCCAGGACCTCCAGCCGGGTCCTACTGGCAAGGATTCTGCTCTCAGCAGTCTGCCCCACAGTCTCTTTTATAGAGTTTTGCAGCGCTACTCGGTCGCCACACTGATCTAGCTCAAGGAGAACAGCGCCACCTTTGGTCTTTCGAGCCGCGCGTACCACTGTGTCCGTGTCCTCCAGGCGCACATTTGCACGAATCGCTCGGAGGATTTCGGCATATGTAGTGCCTTCTTTCGGCTTTACGACGACGGCACTCCGTCTCGCGCGTTGAGTCCTTTCCCTCTTCGCTCTTTTTCCCTGTGCCTGGATTTCCTGTGTCGCCTTACGAATTGGGGTTGAGTTCCCTTCTCCCGAAGGGATTCCCCCTTCGTTGGGCGGATCCTTGCGCGAAGAGGATTTTTTGCGCACGACCACGCTCCAGGGTGTAGAGCCTTCTTGATTCTTCAGCCGTTCCCGCGGCGTCTGCTCTGGGTTTTTGCTGCTTGGGATAGTTAAAGCGCCCATGTCCCTCTTCCGAGAAGTGGCAACAGCGGCCCCGGCTTCCTTCGCATTTTCTGTCGTCGAGGACCCGGTCCCTTTTATTTTTTGGTCACTGCGCCTATGATGCTGTATGGCGTCGATGGCCGCCTCCAACACGCTGAGACCATTTTTTATCTCCATGCTTACATTCCGTTGTTTTGCAGCAGCCTTGCGCATAGTAACCAAGGTATCCTGGATTATTCCGATCTGTGTCTCCATATCCCCCGCGCCGACATCGTGCTTCCTAATCTCGTCAGTCGCTTCATGTGTAGCTGTTTCCTCTCTCCGTTGCTGAAAATCTTTAAGGGCAGTGAACTCAGGAGGATGCGTGGCCTTGCTGCTTTTCTTTAGGGTATAAGCATATCCTTCATTTTCCTTTTCTGCCTCTAGCAAGCCCTGTGATTGCGACGACTGCCGTTTTTGTTGCTCGCTGCTAGCGTCGGGTGTCATCGGTGTACGAGTGATCACGCCTACCGCGCCAGCACTCCGCTGTGGTGAGCGCCGGATCAGCGAGCCTCGTCGGAAAGCTAGTGCGTCCGCGTCAGAGAAAACGCTTGTGGAGACCCCAACTCCCGACGATTCCCCCTCGCTCCTACATTCTTGACTACGCGCCATCTCTGCGCTTTTTGTACTCGCTGTTTGCGGAGCTGTCAAGCTGCCTTTTCTATCTTTCTCACATCGTTTTATATTTTTGTTTGGATTGTACATTCTGTATGGGTCCCCGCTTGAAGCCGCTATCTCCGCTCGTTGTACACTCGCCCTTTTAATGTCCCCGTGGTTATCTATGCAAGCAGGGAGGCCACGCGAGGGTTGACACTGATCCTTATGGGAGTCAGTGTTCAGAGCCAGGACAGGCGCTAAACAGGAGCGATGCTCAACTGGACCTGTACGACCAACTTAATGGTGACGAACCTCGAACGTACTTCAAGCCCCGCCACGGTTTTAACGGGACGGAGGCGGCTGCAGCATTAGCCTGAAAGCCATTTCCGCAAGATGTCACTCTTACGTACTCAGGTAACAGAATACTGCAACCGTCAGCCCAAAAAACAACTAAATCAATATAATTTCCCGATCCTGTCCGACGAAGTCCATGTTCATATAAAGGCCACTCATCACATTGAGCGCAGATGCCCACCTACATGCTGTCTGGCTGCCAGTGTAGGATGTAGGATTTTTGATGATGTTGTTTGGTCCGCGGGTGGTAATTTATTTCCCACCTACCCGATATATCTATCGAGCGTTCCCCTATCCGCCACCTGAGGACGCGCCCTCTAGGGATACAACACCCCCCGAGGAATTATTATTATTATTATTATTATTATTATTATTATTATTATTATTATTATTATTATTATTATTATTATTATTATTATTATTATTATTATTATTATTATTATTATTATTATTATTATTATTATTATTATTATTATTATTATTATTATTATTATTATTATTATTATTATTATTATTATTATTATTATTATTATTATTATTATTATTATTATTATTATTATTATTATTCTATTTAATTACTATGTACAGGTTTAATTCAAAAATTTTCTAGTGATGTGACAGGTATCGATGATCACAGACTTCTGCACAGTGTTAATAAGATTTGTCCGGAGTTCCAGTATGTCAATATTTCTACAGAGATTCTTTTCGGCCACACCCTCAGCGCTCACTACTATTGGGATGATCTTGATTTCTTTTAGGTTCCAGTTTCGCTTGGTTTCCACTGCTAGCTCACTGTATCTGCTAATTTTTTCAATATATGTACGGCTTATATTCTTTGTAGCCGGGATTGCGACGTCAATGAAGATACCTTTACGTTCTCTTTTATCAAGGATCGTGATGTCGGGGCGGTTATGGAGTCTCGTGTGTTCCGAGTATATTGTTCTATCGTAGTAGATTTTTACGTTTTCGTTTTCAACAACTGATTGCGGATTATACCTATAGTAAGGTCGTTCATCACATTGAAGTTTATATTTTGCAAGAAGGTTCTTGTGTATAATTTTTACAACGTTGTTGTGTCTTCGTGTATACTCAGTAGGGGCTAGATTCGTGCATCCTGATATTATATGCTCAATTGTTTCGGTTTGCTTCATGCATCTTCCACAAGTGTCGTTTGTAACATTTATATCTTTTACAACGTTTCTCATGTAGTTTTTCGTTGGGATTACTTGATCTTGTATAGCAATCATAAAGGCCTCGGTCTCAGCAAACAGATTGCCATTCAGGAGCCATTTGTTTGACGTACATTTATCAACATTCTCAGCATTGATGGCTCTATAGTGGCGACCGTGAATAGGTTTTATTGACCAGTTCTGTTCCCTTGTAGTCTTGTCTACTGCTTGTCGGTTGTAGCTTCCATTCAGATTGAGCGGTGTTAAGTTTCTATCAGCTTCAGTTATTATTTTTATAAGTCGAGATCTATTTGACTTTTGTTGGAAGTAGCCACGGAGGGACTCTATTTGATTATCATGTAGCGTTTGTAGATCAATCAGCCCTCTTCCACCATCTTTCCTTGATGCTACCATTCTCTCACAGCATGATTTGGGATGATGTAATTTATAATGTGTCAGTATAGTTCTGATTGTTCGTTGTAGTGATTGAATTTCAGTTTCTGTCCATTTTATAATGCCGAAACTGTGTGAGAGGACGGGCACTGCGTATGTATTTATGGCTTTGATTAAATTTTTTCCATTAAGGTTCGCCTTAGCTATTTTGTGCATACGTGACTTAAGTTCTCTGGTTAGGTTGTTCTTTACTGTTCTCGTTTCTATGCGGTTATTCTGGACCATGCCTAAGTATTTATACACGTCATTTTCTTCCATTTTTTCAATACTCTATACGGCTCTCTCGTGATCTTCAGTTCTTGATATTTTCCCTTTATAGATGGATATTCGTTTGCACTTCTCCAGTCCAAATTTCCATGTTCAATAAATGACTCAATACTTCTTGGTTAGACACTCCTTTAATTTTGTATCCATACTTTGTGTTCTTTAGGAGATTGCTAAGAGGGTTGAGTGCCATACAGAACCACAGTGCGGACAGACAGTCACCTTGGAAAATCCCACATCTTATGTCTATATCTGAGGTTTTTATCATACCCGTTTCTGTATGTATTTGGATGCTAGTTCGCCATTGTCTGATATTGTATTTGAGGAATTCAATTATATTTGAGTTTATTTTATAGGTCCGAAGAACCTCTATTAACCAGCTATGTGGTACACTATCAAATGCTTTTTGGTAGTCTATGTAGCATGCATTTAAATTCCTAGATTGCTTGACCGTCTGCTCTAATATGATTTGATCAATGGTCAATTGTTCTTTACACCCTTTAGCATATTTGCTGCATCCTTTTTGTTCTTCACAGATGATATTATTTTGCGTTAGATGATTGTTTATTATGAGCTTTAAACACGCTGTCATAATTTTATAAATAGTGGGTAGGCAGGTAATCGGTCGCCCGTTCGCAGGGTTCCCGTTGAATCCTTTTGCTTTTGGCAATAGATATGTAACACCTTTCATGAGGGTTTCCGGAAATTTTCTTGGGTCTTGGATACAACCATTCAATAGTTCTGTGAGTCTTTGATGCATTGCAGGGAACCTTTTAAACCAGAAGTTCTGCACTTTGTCTGGCCCTGGTGCTTTCCAGTTGTGGGACTTCGATATAATTTCTTTAACTTGTTCACATGCGAAGTGGTTTGCTGACATTTCTGGGATCTGCTGGTATTTGTTTTTCTCCTCGATGATCCACTGCGCTTCAGAGTTATGGCTCACTTGGCTTGACCATATTGACGACCAGTACGCTTCGGTTTCCTCTTTATTAGGGTAATTATCTTTTCGGGTAATTAATGATTTGCCCTTCTTGAGACTTCTGTAGAAGTGTTTCTCATTTGTTTTAAATTGACTGTTATTTTCACGTCTTTTATTAGATAATTTGTACTTTCTCTGTCTTGCTATTTGTACATTTAATTTCTGTTTAATTGTGTCTTTTATTAATATTGCATTGGAGCTATTAACCTCATATTTTGTGTGTTTATTGTGCTTTTTGCACAATTTTTTATTTTTTAATTTTATAATTTTATTTTATTTTTTAGCCATTTGCTATTATTGCCCTCTATGTAGCTATTCATTTTTCCCAAGTCACTTCTTAGGTTTTTAATTTTCAGTTCAATTCTTTGAATCGTTCTGTTTCTATATTCTCTATTAGTTCTGCTATTGCACATGTATTTTATTTTATATCCCATCTTTATTGAGATTGTTACAGCTGCTGAGTAGATCAGCGTGTGCAAGTCTTCCAATTTCTCAATTTGAGTGACTTTTCTGGCTATAATTTCACTATTGACATATTTTAAAACTGAGCTAAGTTTCCGGCTTGAATTGATCCTTGGTATTACAGGTCTCATAAGAGGGTTTATATACGCATATACCTCATATTGTTGTTCGAAGATACTGTCTATGTCACTAAGTTGGTCATTCATTGTTTCTGTTTGCCTTATAAGTTGTTCATTTCTTTGATTCACGTAATTTCCTTCCGCACCGTTGCTATTATTGGATATTGCATATGGTTCTCGAGCTGTGGAATGGTCGGTTGGTTGAACTATCATAGCATCCCTAATGAGTTTACGCCTTATCTCTGGAATTAAATTATTTTTATGGATTGCACGGATTTGATCCGCCAGACGTTGCTCTGGTACGTCGTAGTCGGGATGTTGTGCTACGAAAATTGTGCGAAGCTGCGTTCGGTATCCTGTGAGGTTTCTTCCCTGGTCGGTTGCAATGTAGTATGCGCGTAACAGGTTCTCGTTTATTTCGTTTGTCCATTTTTTGCGCTGTCGAGGTCTGCCAGCTGCGGTGAGAGCTACATCAGTGTGTGCATGCTGTTCACTTACAGGCTGATTATTGTTACTATTGTTGTTGTTCTGTGGCTCACTTATCACATTTGACCCAGGTACCAAGCCTAATGCGCGGGAGTTAAAATGCGATCCCGACGCGGTGGGGTTATCCGTAGTCCTCAAAATATTCATTTGATTTGTGTTCTGCATTTTGCTCTTGCCCATTTTATACCTACTGGCAGGTTATTTTTAAGGCCGCTTCTAACATGAAGTACAGACGCCTACCTTCATGCTGCCTGGTTCCCAGTTTAGGATGAAGGATTTTTGTGTTGTTGTTTGGTCCGCGGGTGGTATTTTATTTCCCACCTACCCGACATATCTGCCGAGCATTCCCCTATCCGCCACCAGGGGACGCGCCCTCTAGGGATACAACACCCCCCGAGGGTGTTATTATTATTATTATTATTATTATTATTATTATTATTATTATTATTATTATTATTATTATTATTATTATTATTATTATTATTATTATTATTATTATTATTATTATTAGTATTATTATTATTATTATTATTGTTATTATTATTATTATTATTATTATCATCATCTTTATTTTTCTACTTAATGGGTAATAGTAATATATTTTGGAGACCTTAGCCTAATACAAAATATATCTTATGTGCTATTTTAGTTAACAAATATTCATGAAGTTTTTCGTTATATTACAGGTATCGATGATCACAGCCTTTTGCATTACATCTATGATGTTAAGTTTTAGATCTAATCCTTCTATATCCATTTGAAGTTGTTTGTGTACAACACCTTTCGCACTTATGATGATCGGTATTATCCTTACTTCTTGTAGGTTCCAGTTTCGTTTAATTTCGACTGCCAAATCCGCATATCTTCTGCGTTTTTCATTATATGTGCGACTAATGTTTCTGGTTGCTGGGATCGCTACATCTATGAAGGTTCCTATTCGCTTCTGTTTATCGATGATTGTAATATCTGGTCGATTATGTTGGCGTGTATGTTCAGAGTATAGCGTTCGATTATAATACACCTTGACGTCATCGTTTTCAGTGACTGCTTGGGGTTTGTATACATAATATGGTGCCTTGTCAGGTGGTATTTTAAATTTCTCCAATATTTTCTTATGAAGAATCTTCGCTACATTGTTATGCCTACGCGTATATCCTTCTTGTGCGAGGCTCGTGCAGCCAGATATTACATGATCGATTGTTTCCGTTTGGGCCATGCATCTTCGACCGTTATCATTTCTGATTTTAGAGTCCTTCATGACCACTTTTCGGTAGTTCCTGGTGAGGATTACTTGGTATTGCAACCATAAATTATCTTGTATTGCAATCATAAACGCTTCTGTTTCAGCATACAGAGTACCATTTAATAGCCATTTGTGTGATCTATATTTGTCAACATCATTCATATTAATGGCTCTGTAGTATCTACCATGAATCGGTTTGATTGCCCATTTTTTCTCTCTGAGACTCTCATCTTCTGCATTTCGCTCAAATTCAGCGTTGAGATTAAGTGGTGTTAAGTTATTATCTGCCTTCACTATTGTTTTAATGAGGTTGGACCGTTAAGATTTAAGATGGAAGTAGGTCCGAAGCGATTGTATTTGGTCATCATATAGGGTTTGTAGGTCGATTAATCCTCTGCCACCTTTTCGCCTTGGTGCAATCATTCGCTCGCAGCAAGATTTTGGATGGTGAAATTTATAGGAGGTTAGCATGGTTCTTATTTTGCGTTGCATGCTTTGAAGTTCCGTTAGAGTCCACTTGATTATTCCAAAGCTATATTTTAATATTGATATCGCGTAGGTGTTTATAGCTTTGATCAGATTTCTGCCATTTAGGTTCAGCTTAGATATCTTGTGGATGCGTGCCTTAAACTCTCTGCTTAGGTTATTTTTTACATCCGCCTTTGTTATTCGGTTATTTTGAGCTAGTCCCAGATATTTGTATACGTCATCTTCTCCCATTTCTTTAATTTCGCCTACATCTCCAACTTGCGTTTTCGTTATCCTACCTCTGCAGATGCTAATAGTCTTGCATTTCTCGATCCCAAGGTACATTTTGATATCTTTAGTGAACATGTCAACGATTTTTATTAGCTTCTCTAGGCTTTGTTTCGTGGAGGCGTATATTTTTAGGTCATTCATATAAAGTAGATGACTGAGTTTTTCTCTAGATGTGCCTTTTATTGTGTACCCATATCCAGTGTTCCTCAGTAAGTTGCTAAGAGGCTTGAGTGCTATACAAAACCAGAGAGCTGATATGCAGTCTCCTTGGAAGATTCCTAAATTTATTTTAATTTCTGCCGTGCTTAACGACCTCAATCCTGAACGCGAGCAGATCTTTATATTAGTTCTCCAGTGTTCCATACTGTGTTCTAGGAACCTTATTACATGCGGATTTATTTTATATATCTCCAGAACTTTAATTAACCAGCTGTGTGGGACGCTATCAAAGGCTTTCTGGTAGTCTATGTAACATGCATATAGGTTCCTGTGTATTACTTGGTCGATGGTTAATTGCTCTTTGCATCCTTTTGCATATCTACTACATCCTTTTTGCTCCTCAGATAAGATGTTATTCTGCGTTAAATGGTCATAAATTATCTGGTTAAGGCATGCGGTCATTATCTTATAAATGGTTGAAAGACATGTTATGGGGCGCCCATTCGCAGGGTTCCCATTGAAGCCACTGCCTTTAGGTAGTAAGTATGTGATGCCGCTTATTAATTGCGAAGGAAACTTATCAGGTATTAGTATGCATTCATTGATCAGTTGCGTGAGTTTTTCATGTACAGCTGAAATTCTGAATTCTATCTAATCCTAGAGACTTCCAATTATGGGACCTTGCTAGGATCTGCTGAACTTGTTCTACTGTTAGCCTGTTGTTAAACATCACTTCAATGTGCTGGTATCTCCGCTTTTCTTCTTCGATCCACTGTGCTTCTTCAACATGATTTGTTTGATTGGACCATAATGAAGACCAGTATCTCTCAGTGTCTTCTTCGGATGGTATATTATCCTCATTGATGTTTGCATTGGAAGTAAGGCTTCGATAGAATTGTTTTACATTATTAATGAATACTCTGTTGTTTTGTCGTCTGTAGGTTGAGAGAATATATTTTCGTTTCTTGCCTTTATTATTATTACTAGCTGACGGTCCGCATTGCTGTCCCTAAGCAAACATTAGTGTTGCATTACCACACGATTTAAATTGAGCTTTTAACGAAATTTACGGCCTTTAAATAAAAATCCATGGAATACCTATAACCTATACCTATAACTTACATATGGTGTAGATATGGCCTCAATCAAAAAAGAAATGCATGCATTTAAGGCAAATTGGAAATTATATTTATTTATTACTTCATCTTAAGGCCAGCGGAGAGACAATGTTTTTTGTTTTTTTATTTGGTGTAAAAACGTATAAATTTTTTGGCGGGCCAACTCGGGAGCAAGCCACATAAAACTGGCCGTGTGAAAAACATGAATTTTCCAAAATTAAGCCAGCAATAGTCAATGATTGGCCTTGTGCTTTGTTGATGGTAATAGCAAAGGCAAGACCCAAATGGAATTGGAGCCGCTTAAATTGGAATGGTAAATCGTTGGAAGTCATCGGAATTCCAGTAGTGCGGAATGAGTAGTGTCGTGAACACGGACGAGGGTGGATGCAGCTACCCACCGCAGTGCAGTGTTTAGTGTGCTCGCGGAAACAAACAAACAAATATAAAGAAATATTTTCAAACAAACAAAGTCACAGTGCAATAACATTGATTTGGATTACAGTGCATTAAAACATAACAATAGACATAAATAAATTCCCTAAAACAATAACACCAAATATCACAAATAGACAATTAAACGGAATGCAGAAAACCAAGCGAAGGGCTTATTTATGCCCTCCGCAGTAAAGCTCAGCATTTCGTTTCTTTCTTCTCCTCCTCCTTCTTCCTGGTCCCGTTAGGTGTGCAGGCGGCTGTGAGTGCACCGTGGGCTGAAGCGTGGCAAGATAAAGGCATAACACTTGTCTTGTCGCGTTTTGCTTTGCCTGCGGTGTAGGCTTGTCCGCTTGTGCAGCTGACTTTATACCTCTTTACAGTGGGTGGCGATGACAAAATTTCGTATAGACACCACAAATGTGCGTGGCTTGAGGGCGAATTTCTTCGCGGTCTATGCGTATGTTTGTACTCACCAACCGCATATAATGGCACTGGGTGAGACCCAGGTGTCTGAGGGTGCAGATCCACTGGATTTTCACTTGCCTGGGTACCACTTACTGCCATTATTTTCATCACACAGAGGCCTCGCCTTATATATTCGCAGTGATGTTGCGTACCAGTGTCAGCAACACCTTTGCACGACGAATGCCGAATTTAGCTCCATGTGGGTTAAGTTCAAAATCCAATCGCACATCCTGCACTTCTGCTTCATTTATAGAAGCCCGGGTCTAGAGAGGCTGCCAACTTTTGATAAACTTGACAGTCTCTCTGATTCGATTTCTAAAATCCTGGAATCGTATCCGAACAGTGAAATTGTTGTTGCTGGTGATTTCAATGTTCATAATTCCAATTGGCTACGTCATTCGAGTCACACAACACCTGAGGGTTTGTATGTTGAGTTATTTGCTGAGTCTAATAATTTGACTCAATTAGTGAAGGAACCAACGCACTTTCCTTGCGTTGATGGGCAAAACCAAAATATTCTGGACCTTTTTTTAACTTCGCATCACAGCAAGTATTTGAATGTGAATGTTCTTGCACCTCTTGGTAATTCGGACCACGCTACAATTTCTGCTACCTTCCCATATTCTAGTCTTCAATCCGCTCATCAGCCAGCTCCGAAGCGGACAGTGTGGCTTTATGAGAAGGCTAATTGGGATGCGCTGAACTCCTTTTCCAGCCATTTCAATTGGCAATTGTGTTTCAGGGATAGAAACATAAATGCTGCAGCAAAATTGGTAGAAAATATAATTTTATTTGGTATGAGGTCTTTCATACCTAATAAAAGAATTTCCATTAAACCAAAAGACCATTCCTGCTTTAATGCGACTTGCAGACAAGCAGTCAGGTCTAAAGAGGAAGCATTTAGGAATTGGCGTTTAAATAAACTGCTGATACTAAACTGCTGCGCAATCAGGCCAGAAATACGTGCAATGCCACTCTAAAGCGCGAAAAAGTTCTCTACGAACAGCGCCTTAGACGCAGAGTTCTTGAGTACCATAAGGGTAGCAAGAACTTTTGGTCGTTCGTGGGGAGGGTGAAGAATCAGACGCGATCGTCTATTCCAACTCTCCTCAAGGACGATCAGATCTTCACTCACTCGGTTGATAAGGCAAACTTATTAGCCAAAATGTTTGCTGAAAACTGCTCTCTTCCTGAGAGTAGCCAACCACTACCCGTGATCGACGGTGTGTCTCATATTATGCCTGAGATGCACTTTCGAACGCGGGCTGTTAAAAGAGTGCTTGTAAACCTCAACGTCAATAAATCCTCGGGACCGGATGGCATTTCAGCCCACGTGTTGAGAAAGTGCGCCTCAACACTGGCTCGCCCATTGCGCAATCTGTTTAACTTATCGTTCACTTCAGGAGTTTTTCCTACTTCCTGGAAGATTGCCAATGTGCAGCCAGTTCCCAAAAAAGGTGAGGCTACGAATCCTGCCAATTACCGGCATATAGCAATCTGTTCAATGCTCTCCAAAGTTATGGAGAGCGTTATAAATTTTAACCTGATGAGGTATCTGGAGAGCAACCAATTGGTCAGCGATCGCCAGTACGGTTTCCGTGCTCACCGCTCCACAGGCGATTTGATGGCGTTCCTCACTGAGCGGTGGAACAGTTGTGTTCACCAATTCGGTGAGAGTAAGGTTGTTGCTTTGGATATCTCCAAGGCATTTGACCGAGTGTGGCATAAAGCACTTGTGTCTAAACTGGCTGCTTATGGTGTCGGTGATACATTCACTCGATGGATATCGAGTTTCCTCAGCGGCCGTTCTATTCGGGTTGTGATAGACGGCTTTGCTTCCGAAGAGCACTCCATAAATGCTGGAGTTCCGCAGAGTTCGGTCCTGTCTCCGACACTTTTTCTCATTTTCATCAATGACCTTCTGTCATTGACATCAAACCCCGTCTACTCGTTTGCTGATAACAGCAGCATTTGTCATTCATATTCATTCTCCAGGCGTCCTTCTATTCTGGAGATCAATAGAAACCGCAGAATTATGAATGACACACTCCAATCTGACCTCAACAAAATCCAGGAGTGGGGTCAAGCGAATCGGGTCGATTTTAATGCGCGGAAGACCCAATGCTGTTTGTTGACCCACAAGCGTCTGGCGGGCGACAACTTTCCACCTTTAAATATGGGTGGTGTGGATATTAATGAGTCGGAGGCTCTTGATGTTCTGGGCATGTCAATACAATGCGATCTTCGTTGGAACGATCACATTTGATGTGTCGAAAGAAGCAGCCAAGTGCTTAGGCTTTTTAAAGCGGTGCAAGAAATACTTCACTTCAACCGACCTTCGTTGTATCTACACCACTTTTATCCGGCCGAAAATGGAGTACAACTCGGACATTTGGTCTGGAGCTTCGAAAGCATATCTTCAGCTTCTGGTCGTGCGATTCAGGTCGTATACAAGGTCGTGCGATAAAACTTATAGGGGACAGTAGGGTATCCAGCTCTATTGAAACCTTGGGATGTCGTCGGGATGTGGCGTGTGTAACCTTATTTTACCGTTACTTTAATGGTAACTGTTCCTCTGAAGTAGCCAGCCTGATCCCTTCGGTTCAGGTATTCAACAGATCTACTCGGCTTTCCAGAGCGGTGCACCCCTTTTACGTCTCGATCCCGTTCCATCGCACTACCCACTACCGAGATAATTCGTTTTTCGGTCGCGCAGTTAAATTGTGGAATAGTCTCCCTGCGCATGTTTTCCCACCCACTTATAACGTCGATGCTTTTAAAAGAGGTGTAAATCGACACTACTCCCACTTTTCCCCTTCCCACTAACCTTTACCCTTCTAAACCAACGAATGCTTTGCATGGATAGGGGGCATCCCCTGAGCTTGGTTCTATCTGCCATAAAAAAGAAAAAAAAAAAAAAAAATTCGTGGAATAAGTACGTCTTCGCCTTTGAATCTGCCACCGATGATTGTTGCCTCGATTAAATTTGGTGAACAATTTTTGATGGTCAATCTGGTCCCGTTGCATAACTGTGGTGCGTTTAAGTTACGAATTAGAATTACCGGTGATCCAACCTTTAATGTTAGTACATGCGGTGGCATTCCGGGTGGTTCCAATGAATTCAAAAATTCAGTGGGATAATTGACGGCTTGTTCTTCATCCGTTGCTGTGTCGATCGATTTGTATTTGATTAATTTGCCGGGCAGTTTCAATTGAATTTGCTCATTGAGCTTGTTGACATCATCATTTTTTGGTGCCAAAATTGCACGTTCGTACAGCCAATCCGGGTTTTTGTAGGAGGCTGTTAGACTTGGGAATACCTTGTCGACAACGGCTTGAATATTCATTTGCATTTGACAGAAGTTAGCCGGGAACGAAATCTCGTTCTTGGCGCCATTAATTGGAATTTTTCCATTTCCGATGTCCAAAAGTTGTTTTGAGAATGTTTGGGCAGACGGGTCTTGCAACAAATGCACACGCATGTTCATCGATAGCGTGGTTTTCTCGACTCGGTTCCAAAGATATGAAGCTTTCAAGCATGCGTTCAGCTCATCTGCGGGCATTGATCTTGGAATAACGGGCAAAGTTTGACGGAAATCACCAGCAAGAAGAATAAGAGCGCCTCCCATCGGTTGGTTGTTTCCTCGAAAATCACGTAGAGTCCGGTCAAGCGCTTCGAGCAATTTCTTATGGGCCATTGTGCATTCGTCCCAAATGATAATTTTGCACGTTTTAAGGATTATGGCCATGCCGGAGTTTTTGCTGATGTTGCAAGTTGGTGTTTCTGCCTGGTTCAAATTCAATGGAAGTTTCAGTGCTGAGTGTGCAGTGCGTCCGCCGTCCAATAGCGTTGATGCAATTCCCGATGATGCCACTGAGAGTGCAATCCAATTCTGCATTCGAACCGACGCCAATATTAAATTGATGAGGAATGTTTTGCCTGTTCCTCCTGGTGCATCGAGGAAAAAAAGTCCCCCATTTTCGTTTGTTACCCGTTGCATGATTTTTGCGTAAGCAGTTTTTTTATCATCAACCAACCGTCTTGTTTGAGTTTCCACATATTGTTGTTGCTGGTCGAAGTGCTGTTCTCGCACCAGGTCTCTGTCTTGAACACTGTTTATGTCCCGTATCGGAGCCGGCATTCCAAGTTGAATAAGGACTTTGTTGTTCATGGATATGCACATGTCCTCAATCAGCAGTAGAGTTTGGTTGAAAATCTCGTCCAAATACTCCTGGTTAGGATAAGTTGCGCGTGATTGCCTGAGAATGTCTTCACCTAAGCTTTCGCCATGCGTTTCCCACAGTTCTCGTGGATTAGATGGTGAACATGTTGTTAAAATTATGGCAAACAAAGTCCGTAGTTGTTTTGGGTGACACGTGAGTGACGCCTCTGTTAGCGTTGTGTTCCAATGCTGATCACTTTCAAGCAGTCCCAATCGGAAATACGCTTCTCTATAAGTCCGACATTCATTTCCATGGATGGTTTTCAAGGCGGCGAATGATGTTGGACCTTCGATCGTATGCAATAACAATCGCAAATAATAGCATTCAGCATTATTCGGATGAACGGTGTAGACACGTCCCAAAGCATCAGAAGAATGCACACCAGCATATTCTACGACAATCGCACCACGCTTTTTTCTCATGAACTTCTTCGACGACGTGTTCCAAGTGTAATATTTGGGAATTTCAGGATATATTAAAGTTTTGGCGAAATTGTCGGTTGCATACAATTCAAAGAAAGCGCTGAGAGTGGTGTGTGGCGGCTGTTCGGCTCTATTTTCAGCATTTCGTTAGGTGAAATAAACACGCTGGTCATTTTCCAAATGAACAGCTAGATGTTGAACTGTTGGATATCGCTCGTGGATGTTGAATGAAAGTATACGCCAAACTGCTTCATAGCTGCTGATGTAACGCCCCATCTGGAATTGCGTGATTTCGTCAGTTTGATTGGCAAGCCCGAATGCTGCCATGTCGCTGCCTTTGTTGACGTATTTGCAAATATATTTGATCGACTTCACCGAATTACAGTACTCAACATTGATGTGGGCATCAAACAATTTTGAAAGCAGCGGTGAGTAGGGCACGATCCATCTGTTATCGACGTCAACATCTACATTGCGCATTTTAATTGTAGTTGTGTATCCACCGTCATTCACCTTTCTTCGCCTATACAGAGGATATCCATCGCCTCCTGTTTGAGTTTCTTGGAGCAGCTCGCGGGGATAGCGCTTTGTACACTTGCCTTCTTTCATGCATGGTGGATTTGTGTTCAGTTCACCGCAAGGCCCGTGGATCATGTGTTTCCGGATTGATTCAAATAAAACCGGATGTGCTGTGGGATTCGGGAGTTCTGCGGAAATCACGTCATCAATTTGCGTTGGCATGATTTTTTGTTTTAGCCAGACTAAAATATGGACGTGTGGCAGGCCTCGTTTCTGCCATTCAACCGAGTAGATCCATCACAGAGTTTCGCCAAATATGTGATTTTTGGTGATGACATCCATCAGCCTTGTCAACTTTTGTTTGAATACTCGGGCGAAGATATCGTGTCTATGTGTTGAACTTTGGCCGGTAAATAAAAGGTCGGTGATGTCTTTCCATGCTGGGTTGCATGTGAAAGTGATGAAGAGGTCTGGCCGTCCATACTTGCGCACGTATATCATAGCATCTTGAGCGTACTGGTGCATGTGTCGCAGACTGCCTGTGTATGTCGCTGGCAAGATCACCATTTGGCTGATATTCGCAGCGTTTCCATCATTGGCGATCGCATCACGCAAGTGGACATATTCTTCGACGCGTAGCTTTTGCTGATACAACCGAATGAAGAGCAGACGTTCACTTTCAATTTTCGCGTACATGTCGACAATGAATTGATGGAAAACTTCACGACATTTCAACAAATAATTACATTCGTTTGGCCTGATCATAAGGCATAAAAGTCCATACAGGAAACTTTTTTTGTCGACTCTCCATTTGAGTTGGGGTTCATCTACATTACGTTGAAATGATACCCATCCTCACCCCGTGGAAAAAGCACTGGATATTGTAGTGCATCATACGATCGATGAGTTTCCGCAATGCGTTGAACACTTGCATTCCGGCGATGGATGATGATATCGCGTCGCTCGAAGTCTGTGCCGACCATAACAACTGCGACGTCACCTATCACCGGTGCATTGAAGCGCCGCTCATGCTCACCAGCCGGTGTCTTGTCAGCTCTTATTACAACCGTATAATCATCTGCTGGCATCTGGTCTAGGGCTGTTTTGAATAGACGGATGAGGGTGTTGTGTCGTGTAACATAGCTTGAACACTCGAAACGATTTCCCGTCTGACTTCAGTACTGATTGCGCAACGCTGTTCAACCTCTGTAACTTCATTGGCAGTGAAATAAATTTGGAGGAACTTGGCATCATCATTGGGAAATGGGAGCAACGATCCAATTCTGTGGTAGATCTGGCCTTGCACTTTGAAGGTGGGCATGTAGCCGGCGTTGTTGATGATATTAGTTGCTCCGAAGGACGTCATTTGAAAGCGGATGTTTTAAAGGAAGTGCTTGGAAATCGAATTGGCGCCAGAAATGTTACTTTTTAGGGGTTCAGGCGGCTCAATCATTGGTGGTAAAACAACTTTACCGTTCGAACAACACATTCCCGGGGATTCCTTAGCGTACTTCAGAGCACGACAATGTAAGCAAACTTTGTTCATTGCGCCAATCACTACGTCCTTGTGATTGCGGTAGTCATCGTCCCTATTGTAGTGAAATGCTGCCAACTTTAAATCGATTCTTTCTCTTGATCGAGCCATTCGGGAGCGATTGGCAGCAAGTCTTTCGGCATGTTGTTGGGGTGTCTCAGCAGCTCTAGATGAAGATGCACTGTCACGCATTTGCTGAAGCCGTGATTCGCGTTCTCTTTCCGTTTCTGCGGCTCGTAGATGCCCTTTCGCGATTTTCCTGAAGACGTGATTCGCGTTCCTCAGCTGATTCAGCGGCTCTTCTTTCCCTCTGCTTCCGTATTGCGGTGGTTTTTTTAGCAATGGCTGTTTTTTTGTGGCATTTTAGTAAACTGTTCGTGCAAAAGGAACAATGATGTGTTTTGTTTTTTACTTTTATAACATTTTATTGGTTGTTGGAACCACAGTAATCATTTTACCTGTTTGATGAATTGGCATAGAAAATAATTTGTAAACTTATTTTATTATTGCAAATTGCAAAACACTTGTTATTTACTAAATTGATTTCACTTATAGATTTTAAACTTATGAACAGAAAACAACAATTAATGCAAAACAAATCAAATGCAGTCTGAGCAATTGAAAGTAAAGTTTGTTTGAATGTACCTTTATTTTTTATCAGCGTTTGAAAAAAACTCAAAAATGTTAACAAAATGTAGGTATCTTAAATGCAAGAGTACACAAAGTTGTTTATCATCGATTGATAATATAATATTATTTTTAACTTAATGTACAATGTTGCACCTTCGTAAGCGCGGAATATCTTGTGTTATCGAATGATGTAAATATTTTGTAAATAAACCGAAAACTCGGATTTTTTAATGCAACATTTCGAAAGTTTTAAAATTTTGATATTGGATCATTATTAACATAGATTTTTTGTAAATATCTTCGGAACTACATAACCGATTTAAGAGTTTGAGAGAGCAGTTTCCAGCAAACATTTTGGCTAATAAGTTTACCTTCTCAACCGAGTGAGTGAAGATCTGATCATCCCTGAGGAGAGTTGGAATAGACGATCCCGTCTGATTTTTCACTCTCGCCACGAACGACCAAAAGTTCTTGCAAGCCTTATGGTATTCAAGAACTCTACGTCTAAGGCGCTGTTCGTAGAGAACTTTTTCGCGCTTTAGAGTGGCATTGCACTTTGGTTTAATGGAAATTCTTTTATTGGGTATGAAAGACCTCATACCAAATAAAATTATATTTTTTACCAATTTTGCTGCAGCATTTATGTTTCTATCTCTGAAACACAATTTAATATAGTTCCTCGTAGCGATAACTGCATCCTGTATTACGAACATCAGTCCTTCCGTTTCAGCATAGATACTACCTTTGGTCAGCCATCCATTTCTGGGTTACGGAGGTTTAGCGGAGTGAGTGCATCATCAGCTATTTTTATTGCTCCTAGGATCCCATATGAAAACGCTGCTTCGTGAAAGTATCTTCGCAATGATTTTAATTGATTGTCATGCAGAAGTTGAATGTCTATTAGCCCTCTTCCTCCTAGTTTTCTTGGTAGGACCATTCTCTCAACACAGGATTTCGGATGGTGAATGAGGTGTTTGGTTAGTGTGGTTCGTATTTTCCTTTGTATCCCCCGTAGCTCTGTCGCAGACCATTTTATGACACCAAAACTGTACGCTAGCAAGGAAATGGCATAATGTTAATTGCTTTTATAAGGTTTTTGCAATTGAGTGTTAATTTGGCAAGTTTATGCACTCTTCCAACCAGTGCGTTTATTAAATTTTTCTTCACTGTGCAGTGATCGACCCATCTACTCTGTGGCAGGCCTATGTATTTGTACAGTTCATCCATCCATGATACCATAAAAATCCTCTGTTTCTCTGGTTGTATCCGGCCTCGGTTGATTGCAACTCTCTTGCACTTATTTTGCACGGTTGATTGCAATTCTTGCACTTGGTACCGACCAATCTTCATTTGTATGTCGTCACTGAAAAATTTGACAATACCGAGAGTGAGATCAAGATGTTTTCTCGTCGATGTATAGATCTTCAGGTCGTCCATATATAAAAGGTGATTAATTTTGAAAATGCTACACCTTTCATTTCTTATACTAAAACCATAGTTTGTTTCATTTAGCATACCGCTTAGAGGGTTTAGAGCTAGGCAAAACCAAAGTACGCTTATAGAATCGCCCTGGAAAATTCCACGTCTTATTTGGATAGTCTCAGTTTTACGGTGTTCTTCCTGGCTCTTTATTTGAATTGTAGCTTTCCACAATTTCATTATTAAGCATAGGAAACTTACTATGAGGGGGTTAACTTTATGTATTCGTAGGGATTCAATAAGCCACGAGTGTGGTATGCAATCGAAGGCCTTTTGATAATCTATGTATTCTATATGTAAATTTCTTTGGTTTTGTGTTGCTTGTCCTAATATGACTTGGTCGACTGTTAGTTGCTCGTTGCAACCCCTATATCCTCTAATGCAACCCTTCTGCTCTTCTGCTATTATATTGTTGATTGATAAATGTTCGTAAATGCAGTTATTTATGCATGCCGTCAATATTTTATAAAGGGTTGACAAACAGGTTATCGGTCGGCCTTTGGATGGGCCTCTTTCCATTGACATGCTCTTTGGTAATAGATATGTGATTCCTTGCGCTAGGAACGAGGGGAAGGTATTCGGATGTTGAATGACTTCATTTATAAGTTGTAGCAACTTACAATGTGTGCTATCAAATCTTTTGAAACATAAATTCTGTATTTTGTCAGAGCCCGGCGCCGTCCAGTTCTGAATTCTAGCCAGTACCGATAAAAGATTTGCGGTCGTAATGGTGTATGATTGCATTTCCGGACTGGACCGAAATCTGATCTTCAATCCATAGAGCATTTATGTTGTGGGTTAATGGTTTTGACTAAATCGAACTCCAAAACTCTTTTGTGTCTTTTATGGTTGGTAGCTATCAAGCTGTCGATAAAAAATTTTTTCATTCTTTACAAACAGAGTATTGCTCTGTTTTCTTTGCTCAGCAACAATATATTTCCTCCTCCTGGCTTTGATCACAGATATCTTCTGCTTTAGCGTATCTAGCACGCTCGTAGGTTTCACGTCATTCATTTCGTATCTGGACGGGTGTTGTCGGCATATTTTATTCACTTTGGCCTTCAATCTTCTCGATGTGTTACTACTTTTTAGGAATTCGGTAAGGAAAGATATTTGACTTCGCAATTCCTGTAGTTTCTTTTCTAGCCTTAGTAACCACTCTTTCTTCTGCTTCTTTCTTCGCCTGTCACTTCCTCCTGTTAACCTTGGCCCTTTTCCTAGTAGTGCAGTAACTGTTTGTGCCGCGCAATATATGATTGTTTGAAATTCTTCAAGGTTCGTCACATTAATCATCGCCTCTGGGAGGATATTTGTATTTAGTTGTTGTATTATGCGACTCATTTTGACTGATGGGTTCATCTTGGCAATCGGTGGCCTACCTATTGGATTGCTTTTGTCAAACAGCGAGATATTCTCATAAAACCTATTACGGATATTTTGTTCATGGTCACTCTCAGCAGTTAGCGATCTAGCTGACCGAGTTCTTTGTTCATTGGTATTGGGCGTAATTTAGGTAGGCAGATCTTCGGTCAGGGTTGCTCTGTTGGCACCTTCCTCTTCGGTTGTGCTGGCAGATTCATTACATACTCTCATAGATAATCGGATTAATTGTATTCCTTATTATTTCAGGTATTAGGGTGTTTCTGTGTATGACCCTGACTTGGTCCGTTAGTCGTTGTTCACTTACATTCCAATCGGGATGTAGACTTACAAAGGCTGTGTGTAGGCGTGCTCGATACTCCAAGACCTCTAGAGAACGCTGGCGGGAAACCTAAACGCTAACCAGTGCAGCACCCGAATGTGCACGGAGTTCGAAAAACTCGCTCTGGGCTCATTTGAATTGTAGCAGTTTGCGTTGTAATGCCTTAAACACAATTGGAAGCACTAAACACAAAATTAGCTGTCAAAATTACACAAGCTCTTATGGGAAACGAGAAAAAAATCATTTATCTGAGAACAATTGCCCGTAGATAAAAAGACAAATGTCTTCGGGTTAGATCTATTTATAATCTGACACACACAAAGTGCTCTTCTTCTACTTTTGCTATTCCTTTGTTTACGTTTCAACACGGGAATTGACAGCTTTGTGTTTTGTCCGTGGGTTGTAATTAAGTGTTCTCCGTAAGAAATTTAGATAAAGATAACCGAAGACAATGTATTTAATGTTTAGTGCTAACAATTGTGTTTAAAGCATAAAGAGGGATTTCAGGTAAAGTTATTGTTTCACATTTATGGTTATATATAATTTAGTAATTTTTTTTAAAGGACAACATTGGGCTCAGCTCGCCAGTTATCACCTGCATTGAGCACAGCTCACCAGCAGCTATCACCAACACATGACCCAACTCGCCAGTTGCCACCAACATTGAGCTCAGCTGACCAGCAACTATTGCCAACATAGGGCTCAGTTCGCCAGTAGCCATCAGGACTGGGCCGAGGTCACCAGCACCCACTGATAATCTTGTTGCGCTAATACGTAACAGCATTGCGCAACAAGATGCAAGAGAACAGCAGATGTTAGAACTCCAACTGGTTACTGCGAAAGTGTTAAAAAACATAGGAGTGGGTTTGCAGCGTTTGGCTGAAGCAGTTGAAAACATTAAAAAAATTTATTAGTCTCAAACTCTTCCGCAGTAACCAATTGGACAGTTGAAATTATATCGTATTAACGCTCTCTAACCTCGGCTGCCAAAACCAAATAGATCAGCAACTATGTTACTGGTTGAAACATCATCTTTAAATAAATTCACGTAAGAACACCAGACATGTTTTTAATTTTGTTGTTACTTTATGAAACTTTTATGTTTCTTTACTTTTATACCCAAATCATTTTATACCTTTAATCATTAATTTAATTAAACTTACTGAAGCCTATAGTTTCAGGTACTTTCTGCTCTACAAACTCATATAAATGAAATAAGTTATTTCATAGTTGACCTTCAAAGTAAATCACTATTAATGGTCGACCAGGCCTCTTGCGTATTATTTAATAAAATCAGTAATTATTCTTTTATACTTTAATGTTTTCGGTAACTACACAACATTTATTTCAGCTAAAAACGAAATTTCACACGCTGTCAAAACGGTTTCTGTCATTTAAAAAATAGTAAAGAAAAGTGCTTTTAAATATCTGCCAGAATACGAAACCCTTACAAATAGTAAAGATTTACAGCGCTATTCTCGCTGTCAACTTTTAGTTGACTACGCTGTTTTTAACTAATTGTCAATATTGGTATTCTGGCTGTCAAAAAAAAAAAGCTCTTTTCGTTAAAATTTATATTTAAATAGTCAAGAGCCAAACAGATGTTGACAGTTAAATTTTGTGAATAAAACACTTTACACGCAATTTACAGAATTTTTATTCATAAATAATAAATAAATAGAGAGCAAATGGAGGAATTAGGAATTCTTGTTTTGTTGGATTTTCCAGATAAAAATGAGAATTTAAACCTCTATATCAGCTAACACTCAGCTTTTCAGCATGTTAACTATGCAAAACTGATATTTTGGTTTCTGTAACACTCAGCTTTTGAGTTTTCAGCGTGTTAACTATGCAAAAATTACATTTTGGTCTCTGTAACATGTTAACATGGCATTTTAGCTATGCAAAGCTTTCATCGTGAATCGTTTCCAACTCTTCTCAAGGATGAACAGATCTCTTGAAACGACCTTTTTCACGTCGGTCTCCTAGAGGCGGTGTTTCTTTATTAGGTCCGTGGACCTTGTCTATAGCCAGGGTAAGCTCACGGCTGTCCAGGGTCGAATATTCAAGAAAATTTATTGATAAACGGGACCAGTGTTGTTTGTTATTTAACACATTTATTTCTTAAATCCAATTCTTATCATATAATTAGATTATGGCTAACAAGGTGTCTTCTGTGAACTTCGATGTAATTAAAAAGAGACTTCGGAAAGAAACTTCGCTGGAAAAAAAACTTCGTTGGGGACAAAAAAATAACTTCGCTGGGAGAAAAAAAACTTCGTTGGGGAAAAAAAAACTTCGCTGGCAGGAAAAAAAACTTCGTTGGAAAAAAAAACTGGCGTTGTTGTGGCGATGAAAACTCTCGTGTAGAAAGACGGTGATAAGTTTCCCTTGGAGCTCGAACTAATCGTACTTGTTACTTGCTTGATTCACCAGGTCCTACGCGTGTCACGGTCCACGAGCAACTGGCGTTTCATGTGTTGTGTCGTTCTTTTTATATGTTTCGAAGCGTCTACGTTTCGCCTTTTCGTGCGTTTTCTTCGCCACAACGCACATAGCTCTGTCTTGCTCTAACTCTATCTCTTTGCCATACGTTCAGCGCTATTGTAACTACTTTACAATGGTAATTATGTATGCCCTAAAATTTAAAATAAATACCGTCACCATTATAACTAATGAAATCTACTTAATTTAGAAGTATTACATATTGTAAAAAAAATATGAAAAAAGAATATAAGATAATTTATAATACAACCGAAAAGAAAAACAAGTAAAAGTGTTGTCTTCGGCCTGGCCGAAATCTAAATACCCTACACCCGACTAACTGAAAAAATTATAATTTCGCCACTTAACACTTTTTGTATAAGTAGGCGGACCACGCCCATTTTGGAAAAATGTTTTTGTAATGCCTCTAGATACTAGTAGATAGAATTACGTATCAATATTTTGAACCGTTTATGGGATATTGACAACTTTTGTATAAGTAGGCGGGCTACGCCCATTTCTTGTATATAGATTGACAATGCGTGTAGATACCTCGTGGTAACATTTCGTAACAATATCTTATACCGTTTACAAGATATTGACAACTTTTGTAAGAGTGGGCGTGGCACGCCCATTTTAGGCAAGCTTATTGGTAATGCTTTCCTATAATCCTGATGAAATTAAATGTCCATATCTTATACCGTTAATTAGATATTGCCAACTTTGTTGTCTGTGGCCATGGCACGGCCATTTTTTTCAAACATTTTAGCAATGACGCTACATGTTCCGGAATAAAATTATACCTTAATATCTCGCACGGTTTATGAAATATTCAGATATTAACATTTTTTGAAACGAGGTGCCTTTACATTCCGTACGTAAAGTAGACGTGGCTGTTTACAGATTTCGCCCATTTTCAATCTCAAATAGCCCTACATAATAAGGAATATTTGTGCCAAATTTCATCGCGATATCTCTTTTCGTTCTCTCGTAATCGTGATTTCACCATACAGACAGACAGACAGAAAGACAGACAGACAGGCAGACAGACAGACGGACGGACAGGGCTAAATCGATTCAGGAGGTGACGGTGAGCAAGAATATATATACTTTTCTATATCTATCTCGACTCCTTCTCTGCGTTACAAACGGAAGAACAAAGTGAATATACCCTACTCCCTTCGGGTGTAGGGTATAATTAAATTCATTAAATTTGTGGGCGCATTTCGTAGCGCCGAAATGCGTCGTCACATCCCCTCCCTACTTCCGGGAAGATTTTTCAACTCGTACGTGGCCTTCTCGGATGATGCAGACTCGGTACTACTCGGATATATACTTTTCTATATCTATCTCGACTCCTTCTCTGCGTTACAAACGGAAGAACAAAGTGAATATACCCTACTCCCTTCGGGTGTAGGGTATAATTAAATTCATTAAATTTGTGGGCGCATTTCGTAGCGCCGAAATGCGTCGTCACATCCCCTCCCTACTTCCGGGAAGATTTTTCAACTCGTACGTGGCCTTCTCGGATGATGCAGACTCGGTACATGTCGCCTTCGATTGCTGTTCGGAAGTTCTTCCGCTGACCTTTCCTGTGATTCTCCTTGGCGCGTTGGACTGCTATCTGTAGTGCTTGTGGAAATCTATCAGGGTTCAGAGCCTCCCATGGGCGAGAAATCTCCTGGGTCGTAGTGCCTGCCGGACTGGCTTTAGATTCGTCTGCTGCGGCTGTTGCGGTCGGAGTCTCTTCGGCATCGGCTGTGTAAGCGAGGTCTCATTGCTGGCTCATAGTGTGACGATCCTGCCCAATGGTGGCGTAGCCTAGAGCAGGAAATAATTTGTGTGTACCGGCAGCACTGGACAAGGCTTGGATGATAGTGGCGATTCACGATGTGTTACCTCTGGTGATCACTGCACAACTGAGATAGTGTTCTCGGATGACGCTCCCTTATATGCAGAATTTTTCCCGTTACGTCCTGTAGTGTGCTACAATTATTTATCGCGCTACTCTTCGTACTTCCGTAGGGGTTCTCTTTGGGGTGCTCTTTAGTTTGATGAGGGAGTTGTGAATTGCGTTGTCTCGGTTCGACGGTCCCCACTTCCCGCTTGCTGGGCGTCACCCGGAGGACTGTAGTCCTTGAGGTCGCCGATGTGAGCTGCCCTCATCTTTTTGGGGTTGATCATTATGGCGGTGATCACCGGTGAGATGAAATCGACGACTTGGAACGGACCGTCATATTTTAGAGCCAGCTTAGCAGTGAAGTTCTCCGAGGCCTTTGACAAGTGGTGTGACCGTACCAGTACCATATCTCCAATTTCTGGTCTCCAAGCTCTCCGTCTGAGGTTATAGTGAAAGTACAACGACGTTGTACTTTCCCTTGCGATACTGTACCTCGTACGAGTATTGTTGAAGCTCCAAAGCCCAGCGTGCGATTCTTCCAGAAGGGTTTTCGATGCCGTTCAGCCACTTGAGCGCCAGATGGTTCGTGATGACCTTGAAATGATAGCCTTCCAGGTATGTCCTCATTTTGCGCACCGTCCATACTATTGCCAAGCATTCTTTTTCCGTGGCCGAGTAATATTTCTCTGCTCCTTGTAGGTGTCGGCTGGCATAGGCAATCACGCGCTCGCCTTCCTCCTTTTCTTGTGTCAGGACTGCTCCGAGACCGACGTCGCTTGCATCCGTTTGTAGCGTGAATTTCCTGGTGTAATCTGGGCAGGCCAACACCGGTGCTTCAGTTAGTTTTCTCTTCAGTTCATCAAACGCCAGTTGTTGATCAGAGCCCCAATTCCAACGCTTGCCTTTCTTCAACATGCTCGTTAATGGGTAAACAATTCTGGTGAGCTCCGGTACAAACCTCCTGTACCATGACGCCGTACCTAGGCACCTTCGCAGCTATTTGATGTTCGTAGGTGGCTTCAACTCCTTGATGGCTGCGACCTTATCGGGGTCTGTCTTTATTCCAGAGGACGTGACCAGCTTTTTTCGCTTTTTTGCGGAACGCTCTGGGCTTCTAGGGAGGATTCCACGGTGCGATGCCTAGCCTCACGGACCTCGGGTGCCGATGTCGTCTTGCGGTGACTCAGGATATTCTCGTACTGGTCACCCAGGTCAACCAAATCCTCCAAGGTGTTGAAATCTTGTCGCTTAATAAAAGTTTGATACTCTCGCCGACTATTTCTGTAGATCCGCTCGATCTTATTCTCGTAGGAGTAATCGGTGTGACGCATGAGGGTCTGCATTTCTATGACGTAGTCCTTGAAGAGTTCTGCGGGTCCCTGGAATCTCTGCTGCACATCGTCATCGAGTCGTTCTTGATACGGAGAGGAGAGGAAAAACTTGAGAAAGTCTTTTTTAAATTCACCACATCGTAGCCAAGGTTTATTGTTGTTGCGGAACCACTGAAGACCCTTTCCTTGCATAATCTCTGGCATGGCTTTCGGCAGTAGGTCTCGGACTATTCCGTAAGCATCTGCTAGTTCTTCTAGCCGCTCAAGAAACTCAAGTGGGTCCATCCTGTCATCAAAACGTATGGTCCACTTACGTATCTGGTTCATTATGCTGCTGTAGACCACTGGTGATGACTCTGGCTGAGTTGGGTGTTGAATACAGGCTTCCGATTGATATGCGAGTGATGTCTTCGGAGCTGTGAGTAGCATCGTCCGATGGCCTGACGATGGTGCTGGATTAGGAACTGGTGATGGACTACGGGCGTAACGGCGTTCTAATTCCTTCAAGCGCTCTACTTGTTCTGGCTTGAGATCTTCTCTCGTAGTGAACGTCGAAAATATGCCCTTTAGGTCTTCTACGTTGCCGTCGGTGTCTAGACCAAACTCCTTCATTAATTTTACCAGATCCTCACGCTTGAGGGCGACTATTCATCTTTTGACCATGTTACACCCTGTTAATTAGCTTACCACAGGTGTTCAATTTCGAGTTGCTATTTATTTACGCACAGTTTTTTCCCTTTTCTTTGCTTCCGCTTGTTGTTCTTTCGTACTCTTCGCTTGTTACTTGTTGTCTAACCTTGTTAGCTGGGTCCCTGCTCGGGCGCCACTTGAAACGACCTTTTTCACGTCGGTCTCCTAGAGGCGGTGTTTCTTTATTAGGTCCGTGGACTTTGTCTATAGCCAGGGTAAGCTCACGGCTACCCGTGAGCAGCTTCGCTGGAAAAAAAACTTCGTTGGGGACAAAAAAATAACTTCGCTGGGAGAAAAAAAAACTTCGTTGGGGAAAAAAAACTTCGCTAGCAGGAAAAAAAACTTCGTTGGAAAAAAAAACTGGCGTTGTTGTGGCGATGAAAACTGTCGTGTAGAAAGACGGTGATAAGTTTCCCTTGGAGCTCGAACTAATCGTACTTGTTACTTGCTTGATTCACCAGGTCCTACGCGTGTCACGGTCCACGAGCAACTGGCGTTTCATGTGTTGTGTCGTTCTTTTTATATGTTTCGAAGCGTCTACGTTTCGCCTTTTCGTGCGTTTTCTTCGCCACAACGCACATAGCTCTGTCTTGCTCTAACTCTATCTCTTTGCCATACGTTCAGCGCTATTGTAACTACTTTACAATGGTAATTATGTATGCCCTAAAATTTAAAATAAATACCGTCACCATTATAACTAATGAAATCTACTTAATTTAGAAGTATTACATATTGTAAAAAAAAATACAACCGAAAAGAAAAATTAAATTCATTAAATTTGTGAGCGCATTTCGTACCGCCGAAATGCGTCGTCACACTCTTCCTGAGAGTAGCCAACCACTGCCCGCGGGCGATGGTGTATCTCATGCTATGTCTGTGTCGGTAATACATTCACTCGATGGATATCGAGTTTCTTCAGCGGCAGTTCTATTCGGGTTGTGATAGACGGCTTTGCTTCCGAAGAGCACTCCATTAATGCTGGAGTTCCGCAGGGTTCGGTCCTGTCTCCGACACTTTTTCTTATTTTCATCAATGACCCTCTGTCATTGACATCAAACCCCGTCTACTCGTTTGCTAATGACAGCAGCATTTGTCATTCATATTCATTCTCCAGGCGTCCTTCTATTCTAGAGATCATTGAAGAACGCAGAATTATGAATGACACATTCCAATATAACCTCAATAAAATCCAAGAGTGGGGTAGAGCGATTCGGGTCGATTTTAATGCGCGTAAAACCCAATGCTGGCTGTTGACACACAAGCGTCTAACGGTTACAATTTTCCACCTCTAAATATGGGTGGTGTGGATTAATGAGTCGGAGGCTCTTGATGGTCTGGGCATGTCAATCCAATGCGATCTTCGTTGGAATGATCACATTTTTTACGTATCGAAGGGAGCAGCCAAGTGCTTAGGCTTTCCTAACGATGTAAAAAATACTTCAACCAATCTTCGTTGTATCTACACCACCTATATCCGTCCGAAAATGGAGTACAATCCGCATATATGATCGGGAGCTTCGCGAACATAACTTCAGCTTCTAGACCGTGTCCAATGTCGTGCGTTAAAACTTATAGGAGACAGTAGGGTATCCAGCTCTATTGAAACCTTGGAGCGTCGTCGTGATGTAGGGTGTGTACCATTTTTACCGTTAATTTCATGGTAAATGTTCATCTGAAGTAGCCAGCCTGATTCCTCCGATTCAGGTATTTAGCAGAACTACTCGGCTTTCCAAAGGAGTTCACCCCTTTTATGTCGCGATTCCGTTCCAACGAACCACGCATTATCGTGGGAATTCGTTTTTTGGTCGCGTCATTAGATTGTGGAATAATCTCCCTGCGAATGTCTTCCCGCCCACTTAGAGCGTCGAAACCTTTAAGCGAAGTGTAAACCGTCACTACTCCCTCTTCCCCCCCTTCCCTCTAACCAATCATCACTTCGGAACCAACAAATACTGTGCATGGAGAAGGGGCATCCCCTTTTTTTCATATGCCATAAAAAAAACAATCAGAATTTAGTATAGTAAAAATATTTTAACAGTTCTTCCGTGCAACAGACAGGAACTAAAATAATAAATCAAAAGTACAAAGCAAAACGGAAAAATTTCTTTTACTGTGTTGTTTATAAAATACGGATCTCAGTTGGTGTAGCGTAATATACGTGTTTTTTTTTACAGTAGCTCTCTTCAGAGAAGCTGCTCTTTTCCTATGCTTTTTTTAGAACGAGCTATTGTTTGGTTGGTTGACAGAGGGAGGGGAAGAAAAGGGAATTATTATTTATACCAATCGACTCCGACAAGTGTTGCTATACAAGTTTTAGAGAAACTTTTTCCCTTTTATATTGCAAACACTTCCTGAGTCAAAGTTTGATTCGTTCTTATAGAATAATTGCGCTAGGCGAGGCCTTAAGTAGGCTAAGAAAGATTTAAACAAGACAAATTTTTAGAAGTTGACAACCATGCGCAGGCGGGACTCGAACGCACATCCCCGGAGCCCGCTGACAAGTGTGCCACGCACTACGCCACCGAGGATCGTGTTATTTGGTTTAGAATACAACAGAATAGGAGAATATTTTCTATTCTTGGTTCTTGTATAATTTACAAATGCAAATTTATTTATGGCCTTATTTCGTAAAAACAATTCAACCCAATGATCGTTCATTCTGCTTTGTTTTGTTCGTTGGAGTGAAGTCTCGGTATTCCAGAAAAACAACTCAAAGGCTACACAACCGGCTACGTCTGTTGTTGCTTTTTTTACCTGGTTTTTGGGATCTAACGGTACATGCTTGGTGTTTTGTAGACACGACTGTAACCGATTTCGCACTACCGATCTTTCGTAGAAAAAACTATTAAGAACTAGTCGTCTGCATACAACAAGCAGATAACACGTTCGTAGTTGCGACGATTTCGTTAATAATAATTTAATTTAATTATATAATATTTAGACTCTATTTCTATTTCATAAATTTTTTTACAAAATATTAACTGTACTTTTAACAAATTTTCAAGATGTTGATACGGATATAGATAACAACTGATATTTTCATTATGATAGCAGCATAGTTGCCAGATACCACCACATCGAATTTTCACTGAAAAGTCTTTACATTTTTAAAATTTACTTTATTTAAAATAAATACTTCTATTTACTCTAATCTAATACTCTAACTATTTCAAACCTGGTAAATATTGCTAGAGATGGTATGCAAAATCAATGCGAAGAAAAGAGACCTCATATGCAATTTGTTTCAGCAGTGCTTTCTTCTGCCGGTTGTTTTTACGGAATAAGGCCGTTAAGATGCCAATATCAATTATTTTTTCACAGTTGCTTTTTCACAACGGCGTTAAGTTTACTTCTTTTGTGGGAAACTTTATATAACTTATTAGATTTATATTTCCTGCTTGGATCAAGGGAAATCCAACGTGTTACAAAGTACGGTAAAAGATAGTTTTTTTACTTATATCCAGCGGAATTCAAACTGGCAGCTTTGTGTGGTAATGGCTTCGTTGCTTTTCTATTCTATTCAGAATTAAAGGTAAGCCTGAATCACAATTGGAAGCACAAAATACTAAATGCATTTGTCTTCGGTTATCTTCATCTCATTTTCTTATGGACAAAACATAATCACACCCCTCGAACAAAACACAAAATCTGTCAATTCCTGTGTTAAAACGTAAACAAAGGAATAGCAAAAGAAGAAGAAGAGCACTTTATGTGAGTCAAATTAGAAATAGATCAAACCCGAAGATATTTGTCTTTTTATCTATGGACAATTGTTCTCAGATAAATAAGTTTTTTCTCGTTTCCCATAAGAGCCCCACGACTTCGAAAGCTTTCTCTTGGTAGCTTGAAAAAATCTCTTCATTTTAGTACTTAAATTTAATTTGTTAGGAATTGAATTTATTACGAATTTGTTTAATGAATGCTAAATAGAAATACATTATAACTTTTAAAAATTTTTGTGGGCACGTTTAATTTTACAAGTCCTGATAAATTAATGAAATAATGTATTTCAAATATTCTATGGAAAACAACTGCATACTACCAACTTTTAAAAATTTTCTAGCTAGAATTCATTTTTAAAAATATAAATAATACTAATAATTGTATTTAGCATATAAATATATAGTACCACTACTTTTATATCGAAGTTTGCTCGACATAATACTAAGAAAATTATTGGTAATAGTATTAAAGTATTAGTAAGACCAAAAATATAACCATCTACAATACGAGTTCAGCAACGCTGAAAAATTATTTATGTTGAGTTTCTTGGAATTTTGTTGTATTTGGTCTTGTTGGTGCCTAGAAATGGCGAAATAATATCTTTGTAGTATCTTACACGGTGACGATTGATCCATGAGTCAAATGTATATTGTTGTTGTGTAAGAGAGCGGGAGAAACACTTGGCCGCGTTTCTCACAATGTAGTGGGTTTATTTTTGACACCAGACTAGTACTGGCGTCACGTAGGTCAAACAGTGTTCTTTTGCTAAAAAAATTTCGCCACGAAGAGAATAAGATCTAAACTACTCCGTTTCCTTACAAAGAGTAACATTATTTTTGTAACAGGCAGCCCTTACTTTCTTTCTTTTCTCAACTGATTACAGTTACCAGAGATTACCCGCAGTGAACTCGTCCCAACCAAGCATGCTTTTGTATTTCTTTTAATACGCCATGTTTTAATTCTTTACGATTTCGTTCTGTCAGTTTTTAATTTAATAATTTATCAATTATTTGGCTAAATTTGCGCAAAGTTATTCTATCGTTCTCTGTCAGGAAAACAATACACTTAACGTACGATAGGTTTCGGCTAGCCTTATAATTCCAATTACTACACCATCTAATGAGTCTATTTCGCTTATTAATTTTTATTTACATCAGACAACTTTTTACAAAATATGGCTCTTCTCACACGGTTACATTCTGCATACTTATATGCAAAATGGTATAACAAGATATATTAAAAACGGAGTATCAAAAAGTACTAAATGGCTTTCGATGAGCGTGTAATCAGTTTGTTATCAAAGAGAGAGTCAAATAATATCGCGGCGAGTATTCCATAAGTCAAGCGTCACCGTGTAATATGCGCCCTTACATTCTCTGTTTTGCATATAGTCTCTGTTACTGAATGCTAGGCTGTTCATTCAGATCTTAGTGGATTTTATTAAATTATTAACAATCTGTGGCGACCAACTGTTTTCGACAATTTTAGTGCTGAAATTTAAATTGAAGTATGTGAATAAACCCATATAAAATTATGCAAAGATGTCGCAAAATTTAGCATTAAAACCATAAATGTTTTCGAGGTTTCGAACATTCAAAATTGCCTTATACAATGCTGGGAAGTCCTAAATTTTTTCCGACACTATGTATATAATTATAATTGAAAGAAAAAAGGAGAAATTAAGGAATATGTCGATATAAATTGTTAAACGAGCTTAGTGTCACTAAGTCATCAAGAGAATGTAATTTCGTATTGCCTTAACAGTTGTCATTTCGTTCAGCTAAGTCCATGTTTCTTATTAAATACATGGTCAGTTTCTAGAAGCTCCGTCAATAAAAACGGAAATGGTGTCTACATGAAAAGCAATTACGTCATCTAAAACAGTATAATTTTGTGTATAGAATTGTTTTCATGGTTCCCGTTCGAATATATAGTATATGTTGTTTTTTATGGCGTGGCCATACGACACTCAAATGAGTGCCGTGATATGGACATATTGTTCCTTTTTATTTTTGGCCATAATCTGTGAATTCGAGTTCGGCTTCGCGCATCGTTAACGAATTATAAACAATTTCGAGAACGAAGCTCAACTTTCGCCTGCGCCCGGCTTTATTTTCGAATCTCCAACGTATTCGAACTAATTAATAGTACAATACTATTTCGGGCCTGCTCACATTTGTGTAAAGTTCCCCTTCATTTTGTCGCAAGTTTCACTTCGAAGGTGAATATGATGGTTTTTTCCATTTTTACGATATTTTTCAAAATAAATAATTTTTTTTAAAAATCATATAAAGTTTGGGTTTTGTGGTATACATTTTTATATCCTACACCCGAAGGGAGTAGGGTGTATTCACTTTGTTCTTCCGTTTGTAACGCAGAGAAGGAGACGAGATTGATATAGAAAAGTATGTATATATATTCTTGCACAGCGTCACCTCCTGAATCGTTTTAGCCCTGTCCGTCCGTCTGTCTGTCGGTTAAATCACGATTACAGGAGAACGAAAAGAGATATCGCGATGAAATTTGGCACGAATATTCTTTGTTATGTAGGGATGTATGGGATCGATAATGGGCGAGATCGGTAAACAGCCACACCTACTTTACATACGGAATGTAAAGGCACCTCGTTTCAAAAAAATGTTATAATATGAATATCTCATAAAACGTGCGAGATATTAAGGTATAATTTTATTCCGGAACATACAGCGCCATTACTAACATTTTTACAAAAAGTGGGCGTACCACACCCACTCATAACAAAGTTGGCAATATCTCATGAGCGGTATAAGATATTGTGATGTATCCGGAAGCATTACCAATAAGCTTGCCAAAAATGGGCGTGCCACGCTCACTCGTACAAAAGTTGTCAATATCTTATGATCGGTATGATATTAACACGTAATTTTATCACGACGTATCTACGGGTATTACCAATTTGTATTTGTGGGCGTAGTTTCCTTAAGACAACTTATGCAAAAGTTGTCAATATCCCATAAACGGGCCAAAATAATACGTAATTCTATCTTGCATTATATAGAGACATTACAAAAACATTTGACCGAAATGGGCGTGGTCCGCATACATTAGACTTTTTTCAGTTACTCGGATCTAGGGTTTTTAGATTTCGGTCAGGCCGAACACAACACTTTTACTTGTTTATTACTGAAAATATTGGAGACACCGTGTGTCTGAAAGACACATTTTGACTGAATTATCTTTGACTTGCTTGCGGTAATACTGTTGAAACAAAAAGAAATTTAATTTATTATTTTAGAAGATTACTTATTTTAGAAGATATAATCCAATTATTACATATTTTTAAAAAAATATTTATTATTTTAGAAGATATAATCCAATAAAGTGAATCCTGAAGACATGGAGGGTTTTATGGCACAGAATGGTGTGCAAATGGTGTATGCCGTACCACATTGACAGTATTTTAAAAAAACAGATTGGCATTATAGGGCGAAGAAGTTAAAACAGAAGCTTTAGATTTTCTACCTTTGTTTGTAGTTAGCAATTTCTTTAATTTTGGTGGTGGATATATTTGCCATGGTGAAATATATTCACCTTGACGCTAGCTTCAGAACATGCCAAAACAGATTTGGCCGACGTAAATAAACACGGTGATAGACCCGCACTTGTGCTAGCTGTGTTGTCTTGATCTAACGCCAAAATTTTAGGTTTTGGTCTAAAATTGTCCTTAAGTGCATTTGCTGTGGAAGACACCTCAACAATTTCTATATCCGCAGCTATATAATCCGCATAAGAGAATATATTTTTATCAAAGGGATAAATTCCAGTGACTTTAAATCCATTTAGAGCAATTTGGCCGCTTTGTACCTTGAGATAAGCTTCCGCAAATAAAACGACAACATCATAAAGAGTTACTTTTTGTTGCTGCTCTCGAGAAAATCGTCTAATTTTATCACTATAATAGACTCTCAAAGGGCTCATAAATTTTTTGTCCAGTGGTTGCATTTTATGCGTTCAGTGTGGTGGCAAAGAAATTGTGATTACGCCGTTTTTACGGGCTAAATCGATTAGTTCTATATTTCTAGTGTGGCTGTAAGGCCCATCTAAAATTTGCAAAATGGGTTCCTCTTTAGTTGCCTTTGTGAAATTTAAAAAGTGTTTAAACCATTTTGTAAAAATTGTCAACTGAACCCATACTGATAGATGGCATGACGAATCGGAACCTGGTGTGCGTCCTTCATCAGAAAAAGATTAGGAGTTAAAAGATTAAAGGAGCAAGAGGTTAAAGTTAAAAGTGCTCCACACTCTGCAAATGTCATTGCACCAATTTCTTTCATTTTTGAGCTAAAACTTTTTCTTCTGGATTGCACCATAGAAAAACCTGTCTCATCAACATTCCAAATACGGTTAGCTGTAAATTTGTGCTTGCTATATTCTAGTTCTAATATGTCAAAAAATTTTCCGGTGTTTTCACGACTAAATCCTCTGGCCCGGTCAAAAGATGTACCTGTAGGTTGACGCAAACTCAACTTACTTTGATGTCTTCTGCACAACCCTTTTAGCCAACCCTTTCCAGCACACTTCTTCAATATAGAAAAACGATTTGGAATTTGGAACTTTCAGCTATTTGGAATTCGAGAGATTGTATATCTCGTCTGTAAGACCCAAAAAACGACACTCCATTTCTAGAATGTAGTTGACAAGATCGCTTTCGATGCTCTTACTTAATACGTGCTTACTGCGTATTAAAATGCGCTGTAAAGTAGGGACTTCTTGGGTGCTAGGAGGATCACCATTTCATGATTTCTTACAGAGTTTACAGCATTTCGCATGTTGTCTTTACCCTTACATACTTGACATTTTTTTGACATTGTTACGACCTTACATTTAAAAAAATGGATATAAATTTCATACATATCATTGGCGGGTAATATGGTATACCTTGCCATAAAAGCAGCTGTAAACTATACCACATTAGTTGCGTACACAGTACACAGCGTTGCCAAAAAATATTTACATTTCTAGATAATTAGCTGTACCACATTACCCGCCTATACCATGTAACGAACCTTCTTGTCTTCTTCTAAGGCTTGGATTAGCTCGCCGGGACTCCAGGGTTCGATTACAAGACAAGATTATTTAGGTTCAATATCTTTATTCACCTTAGAAATATCTTATTCTAATATTTGTGTTTGGTTTGCTTGTACAGTTGGTAGTCGTACTAGAAATACAATAATATACTGTCGTCGGTACCTCTACGCGCTTTGCGCTTTATGCTGCTGGGTTGTTGATATCTCACCGCGTTTGCGAGATCACTGGTATTTTGCCGGATTGTTGATGTCTCGCTGTTGCTGATTCCTCACTGGGTCTGTGGGATCACTGGTGTTCTGTTGACTTGCTGATATCTCACTGCGTTGGTGAGATCACTGATGTTTTACTGACATGCTGATATCTCACTGCGTTTATGAGATCACACGTGTTCTGTTGACTTGCTGATATCTCACTGCGTGTGTGAGATCACTGGTGTTCCGCTGATTTGCTGATACCTCACTGCGTTTGTGAGATCACTGATGTTTTACTGACATGCTGATATCTCACTGCGTTTATGAGATCACACGTGTTCTACTGACTTGCTGATATCTCACTACGTTTGTGAGATAGCTTGTGGTTACGCGTCTCTTTACGGGTAATTACAGGAGGGTATTTGAGCCACTACAACTGTGAATTCGACTCTTTACGAGTACTAACAGGAGGGCATTTGAGCCACTGCGACTGTGAATTCGTCCCTTTGTGAGTTTTAGCAGGAGGGCATTTGAGCCACTACGACTGCGAATTTAACAGGAGGGCATTTGAGCCACTGCGACTATGAATTCAACTCTTTGCGAGTACTAACAGGAGGGCATTTGAGCCACTGCGACTGTGAATTCGTCCCTTTGTGAGTTTTAGCAGGAGGGCATTTAAGCCACTACGACTGCGAATTCGACTCTTTACGAGCTTTAACAGGAGGGCATTTGAGCCACTACGACTGCGAATTTAACAGGAGAGCATTTGAGCCACTACGACTGTGAATTCAACTCTTTCTGAGTTTTAGCAGGAGGGCATTTGAGCCACTGCGACTGTGAATTCAACTCTTTGCGAGTACTAACAGGAGGGCATTTGAGCCACTGCGACTGTGAATTCGTCCCTTTGTGAGTTTTAGCAGGAGGGCATTTGAGCCACTATGACTGCGAATTCGACTCTTTACGAGCTTTAACAGGAGGGCATTTGAGCCACTACGACTGTGAATTCAACTCTTTAAGGGTACGAACAGGAGGGCATTTGAGCCACTGCGACTGTGAATTCGTCCCTTTGTGAGTTTTAGCAGGAGGGCATTTGAGCCACTACGACTGCGAATTCGACTCTTTACGAGCTTTAACAGGATGGCATTTGAGCCACTACGACTGTGAATTCAACTTTTTAAGGGTACTAACAGGAGGGCATTTGAGCCACTACGACTGTGAATTCGTACTGCGCTGGTTTTCACTGTTTTTTTTTTCGGCTTGACTGTTTTCAAGGCGTTGCCTGCTTGATCACTTCTCACTACTTCACTCTTTAATTTTCTCGAGTACTGCCAAACTGACAGCACAACTGAACTGGCTGAACCACTGCTTTCACTTAACCGACTGAGCAATTGCACCGTGTGAACTTCCTGAACTTATGAAACGAGAATCAGACTGAGAACTGAACCGAAGGGTAGACTGCACTGAACAACCTCGAGTTCTGTTTTGTAGTCTGTTTTATACTCGTTGGCGTCCTTTTTCCAGAATGTTCGATTTTAACGGAGTGCGGTATTTCGTACTCCGTTAAGCAGTTTTCGTGCAAAAAAAGTATTTTTTCCAAATAGCCGCTTTCCCAAGGTTAAGAAGTTCTACGGTCAGTGAACTTCACTGCCGTCTTGTTTTTGCGGTATATAAACTGCAACAGTGGTTCACTCTAGATCAGCTGGGAGCTGATCTGTGTACTTACTGCACTCTCGGCACAAAACAGGTTATTAGTACTCAGCGCACTTTGATTGCTTGCTCTCCTCGCTGGAATCACTTGCATATAGCCGCTCTGACGCTCAGTTGCATTTACATGTAACATGCACACCACGTCACTTTTGCTTTCTTTCCATTTCTCCGCTGAGCGTCGGTGTGTGGGCGTTTCTAAACGATCGTCTGTAGTAGTAGCGTAAATGCGTGTGCTTTCTGATGAGAACTGTTCTTGGGAACAGTTTTTAAGTCTGTTCGACTGCTTGTTATTTTTGTGCGCCAAATTTGCACAGCAAATCACACTCCCCCTCTACTTCGGGGTAAAAGAAAAAAAATCCTTTTTTTTCCTCTCTTGTCTGCAATTTCTAATTAATTTTCAATGCGGTTTCAATTAATCCATTTAATAAATTCATATATAACTTAATTCCTTTACTTCATTTGCTATTTTCATTTACTTCACATTTTTTTTTTTTTACAGCCTCCTGTCGGTTTCCAATTTGCCCTTCGCCGTCTAGGCTTCGCTGCGTACCCTTACCTGGCCGGACCTGCTCAACTTTATCCGGAACCGCGCTCCACCAACGCATATCATTTTGTTGAGGGCTTGCCCCGTCGGTGTTTCCCACGGAGTTCCTCCGCCATTCTTACCACTTCAGGGGGAGCCCTCTCCAGGGGTACGTCCTCATACCTGTCGTACCCTCTGCCTGCGTGTGAATGTCGTAGTGACGTCTGCGAGGCATGCTTCGTTTGCCCAAAGTCGTCCGTTTGCACGGCGATCTCTCCTCGGCCGCTGTCTTCCGTCTGTACGGCCGCCTCGGAGTTACAATGAGCTTCGGTCTGAGTAGCGGCGTCCTGCAGCCCTTTCATCTGCGCCGCGAAGCTGAAGTTGGCCTGGCTTATTAGTTCGAGGTGGTCCTCGCTCACCTTCTCTGCTGTGGCGTCGTCCCGTGTCACTACCGTTTCCACCCAGGTAATCTGCCACAGTCGGTACAAGCGACCCGGTCGTCGCACAACGTCCCGCGTGGTGTAAAAATTCGTGAGATCTATGTTAGCCTCGCTTGCGTCGATCTCCACCTCGCTCTCCTCCATAGACTCCTCCCCCGAGTCGGAGATAGTGTATGTGGGGACATCCTCCTGGTTCATTATTTCCCTTTTACTTTTGTTTCCTTTTTTTTCTTTTTTCCCTCCGTGAATCCGCTTCACGCCTCAAGACCTGCGTGACATTGGTTTTCTCACACTTCCTTGTCCTTGATCTCTGTGCCGAACTCCTTTGTTGGCTGTTTTCACAATGTTGGTGAGGATCGCCCTACCTGGTGTGCGTGATCTCTCCCCTCATTTTATTCCCGTGTGTGCGAACCCTTTATCGATCTGTACACTGATCTCAGTGTTCCTTAGGTGGGGTTACACGATTTTCGCTTTTGACCAGAGCTAACTTCGGCTGTCAAAAACAGCTGATCGCTGGAATGTTTTTGCCATCCGAGCAAATCGTTGTAAAATCGTTTGTGCGCGAATTTTGTCGTTTGTTTCTCTCGAAACCTGCCCCTTGAAGCCCCAGAGTGCTTGATGGAGCACCGGACACCTTCCTGCACTGACATAAGGTAACCTCTTTCCCTTTGTATCGTTAAACCGTCCCTACAGATTTTCCGAAGTGCAATTGGTTTTCCTGGCACCGGTGATTTCAACCTGCAAGTATGCAGCTCCCTCCGCAGCACCGACACTGATGGTCGCGTATCCCATGCCCTGCTCCATTTGGTGAGTGGGAAGCGAATGCTGCTGCTGCAGTTGCCCAACAGTGGTGTTGTTGGCCGGTATCTGCCTGAAGCTGGACGAGGACAACGCGCTGCCAATGACAACGAGCATGGTATCTGAAGGCGTCGCGAACGATCGCGAGAAGCTGGTGTTGCGAAGACGTTGGTGGCGTTCTGAGACGAAGTCTAAAAAGTCTGTCCACAACTATGTGAAGTGTATTAATTTTAGTGCTTGTAATCCTCACTCTGTGTACTGCTGCCGCATTACTTGTTTTGTGTTTTCCTTAATTTAACATTTACGAATTACTTGTTATTGTTTCCCCGTAGTTCGCATTTTGCTCTGCTTCGCGATCCGTGAATCCCAGCTGATAGCTGGGAGGGCAATTCCTTGTGAAACAACGCCTTCCTTTCTTCCGGTTTTCCCTTCCTGTAATCGGGTTCTGGCCGACACAATTTCCTTCTGCCTCCGCGTTTGTTTGATTCTGCTCTTGATTTGGTTGGACCGTCAGCGTCTGTGGTTGGCGGGCTTCCTGTGCTCTGAATCAGACGTACGTTGCCAGAAACTCTCTCGGGAGTATGGTCACTTTGCGCTGCCGCCTGTTGGTACGCCTTGAGCTCGCTCACATGAGCCGTTTTAGGCCGGGTCTCACCTTCTTTCTGTAAACAAACGATCACTGGTGACACGAATCCGATTACCTGGTACGGGCCGTCGAATTTCGGAGACAATTTCGCCGCGAAGCTGTCGATTGCTTTCGACAGCGGGTGCTGTCGCACGAGTACTGATTGCCGAATTTCTGGTTTCCACTGTCGTCGTCGCAAGTTATAAGTTATATCCTGATCCTGCGTTGCCTTTTCCAAGTTTCTCACCACCAATTTGAAGACCTCTCTTAAATTTTCCCCCCTCTCTGAGGGCTGTATGGGTTCCTGACCGCTGCCTGGCGTTTGTTCGTCGTAGTAAGTTCCAGGAAGTCTTGGCTCTCGTCCTTGAGTGAGATATGCCGGGCTGTATCCCGTGGACTCGGATACGCTGCTATTAATGGCTAGCGTAATTTCTGGGAGCAGTTCGTCCCAGTTCCGATGCTTGTTGTCCGAAAGTTGTGCAATAATCGTTTTTATCGTTCTGTTGATTCTCTCCGTGGGATTCTCCTGTGGTGTGTATGGAGCAGTATACTGTTGCTTCACACCCAGGTACTGGAGGAAACGACGAAAACTGCGACTCGTAAACTGAGTCCCGTTATCCGTGACCAGAATCTTGGGTACCCCGAACCGGGCTAGAATTCGTTCTCGGAACGCTCGCTGCAAGTGTTCTGTTGAAGCTTTGCGTAACGGTATCATTTCTGTCCATTTTGAAAATTTGTCGAAGAATACGAGAAGCGTTGTGTTTCCGTGTGTAGAACGGGGTAGCGGACCCACAAAATCCGCGCAGAGTATCGCCCAAGGTTCTTCTGCCAATTGAGTGGCTGCGTTACAAGCCCTGCAGCCTTTTGCTGATTCGGCTTGTAACGTTGACACGATTCACATTGCCGCACATATTTCCTCGCATCCTGGAACATCCCGGGCCAGTAATATTTACTTGTTAGCCGGCATATCGTCTTGCGGACTCCCCCGTGGCCAGCGCACGGATGGTCGTGATTCTCTTTGAGAACTCGGCCTCTCATGGTCCTGGGCACGCACAATTTCCACGGCGTGCAGTCCTCGTCTCCAAGTCGATTTGGAATATGCCGGTACAAATTTCCATTCTCCAAGGTATAATCTGGGAACTTCTCCGGATTTTGTTCCACTTCTTTGACCTTTGCTTGTAACCACTTGCAGTGTTGCTCGCGTGTCTCTGCTGCTGCCACTCTGGCGACGGTTTCTTGCGGCTGTCGGGATAGTGCATCCGCGATTACATTCAGCTTCCCCTTCCGGTACTGGATTTCAAAGGAAAACTGTTGTAACTCCAAAGCCCATCTCGCTATTCTCCCGGATGGACTCTCAATAGAATTTAGCCACTTCAGCGCCAGATGATCTGTGATTACGGTGAACCGGTATCCCTCAAGGTAAGCGCGCATCTTGCGAATACCCCACACTATGGCCAGGCATTCTTTTTCTGTTGCCGAGTAATTCTTTTCGGCCTTGTTAAGATGTCGGCTGGTGTACGCGATAACACGCTCCTGACCTTCCAGTTGTTGTGTGAGCACGGCTCCAAGTCCGAAGTCGCTCGCGTCCCTTTGCAGTTGGAATCTCTCGTTGAAATCTGGGCACGCCAGTATTGGTGCCTCCGTGAGTTTTTGTTTGAGGGTTTCAAACGCTTCCTGTTGCGCCTCGCCCCACTTCCAATGTTTCCCTTTACGTAGCAGCGTGGTCATTGGCTGGACGGTCTTGGCGAAATCCGGCACGAACCTGCGGTACCAGGAGGCAATGCCCAAGCATCTTCGCAATTCTTTGGTGGTGGTTGGCGGTTTCAAATTTTGAATCGCCGAAATTTTCTCCGGGTCTGTCTGGATGCCTTGCTCGCTTACCACATGACCCAGGTATTTAAGTTCTTTCTTAAAGAACTCGCATTTGTTCACGTTGAGTTTGAGATTTGCCTGTCTCAAACGCCGGAAAACCTCTCGAAGATTGGCGATGTGCTCTTCCGCGGACGAACCTGTGACAATTATGTCGTCCAGATAGGCGAAAGCTTTAGGCTCCAAATCGGGACCGATAACCAGGTCCAAGGCTCGCTGAAAAGTGGCTGGAGCCGAATGCAGCCCGAAAGGCATCACCCGCCACTGGAAAAGTCCTCTTCCAGGTACAGTAAACGCCGTGTATTGCTTACTGTCTTCTGCCATTGGAATCTGCCAGTACCCGCTCTTCAGATCCAGGCTACTGATATATTTCGCATCTCGCAACCGCTCCAGAATATGTTGAATCCTTGGAATGGGGTATGCATCCGGAATCGAGCGGGCGTTCAGCTGACGATAATCCACGCATACTCTCCATTCACCCGACTTCTTTTTCACCAACACGATTGGTGCGCTGTAAGGACTGCTTGAAGGTTCTATGCAGCCTTTCTCGAGGAGTTCGTCGATCTCTTTGTCGATGACAGCCTGCATCGCCGGATTTCTGGGAAAATACCGTTGTTTTATAGGACGCTCATCCCGCATCACTATTTTATGCTCCGTAATATTAGAGACGCCTTTCAGGGTTTCAAATTTCTTCAATTCCTCCTGAAGAAAACTCTCCATGTCCTCTGGTTGTCTAGGACCTGATTCTTGTGCTGATGTGCAAATGACTGCGCCATTCGCCTTCTCCTGTTTCTCCGTTGGGCCCAGAGACACGGTTTCGCCTCCGAAGGAGAGTGTCGCTCCTATCCCGCACAGAAAATCCATTCCGAGGAACACGTCGTCTAGGACTTCCGTCAACACAAGAAAGGACAACTCGCATGTACCATTTCCCATAGCAACTTCTAGTGTGGTACATTCGGACACTTTTCTGGTTGTCCCGTCCGCCATGCGAATTTCCACCTTCGCTTTCTCAAACAGCCTCTTTCCCACCAGTCTTTCCGCGAGCGTCCTGCTCACGAAACTTCGCGTCGCTCTCGTGTCCACTGTCGCCTGTATTTGCTTGCCTTGGATGGACACCATGGCCACGATGCGCCGATTGTTAATCCGGAGGGCTTTAATTTCTGCGAGAGATCCTCTGGCTGGGGCCCGCCTCCTCTCGCTTTCGGCGGGTTCCCAGGTCGTTTCCCTGTCTCTGCCTGCAACAGTCAATGGTTCTGGTTCCCTCTCGGCCACACTCCCAGCAGAAAATCACGACCAGGTTTCGGCAATCGCGGCGCATGTGACCTTCCTGCCTGCAGCGTCCGCATGCCGTTTTCGGGTTGAAAGGCCTTGAGACCGCCTGGCTCACCGCATGGTTGCGTTCAGATGGCCACTGTCTTGAGGCTACTGGCCGCGTCTGGTATTCTTCTGAAAACTCGTCTGTCTTGGCGAATCGCAGGCACTCGAAATCCTCCGCCAACGAGAGCAACTCCTTCAGCTCCCGGAAATCTTGTCTTTTTATATAAAACTGGTACTCAAACGCAGAGTTTTTGTATATCCTCTCCAGCTTTTCTTTCTCTGTGTACCTGCTATGTCTCATTAGATTTTGCAGGCTAATGACGTATTCCCTGAACTTCTCGTTTGCGCGCTGTTGTCGACTGCGAATGTCGTCGTCGAGTCTTTCAAAGAAACGACTAGGTAGGAAGAAGTCCAGGAAGTCTTGCTTAAAAGCCTCCCATGACCGCCAATGATTATTGTTGTTTCGATACCAGAGCAAGGCTTTGTCTTCCAGCAGCTCTGGCATCGCGCGTGGCAACAGATTGCTGTCGATGCCATACGTCTCGGTCAGCTCCTTCATCCGCTCTACGAAGGCCAAAGGGTCGACACCGCCATCATACCTCACGGACCATTTTCTCACCTTGTCAATAACATCGGGGTACGAATGTCGCTCGACTCTTTCCAACAGGTTACTGTCCGTCACCCGCGGGGTGTTGACGCTCACTCGTCCACTTGGGCTGCGTTCTCTCGTCGGAACATCCATCATTAGCACTTTCGGCAGGTCACTGGGTTCCGGTGTTGTGCGACCGTCTTCCGCTTCATACGCCCTCAACCTTCGTTCCACGCTCTCCGCGTGGTTTCCTTCATTGACGAACTCGACAAGTCTTTTCTTCATGTCATTGAGAGTTCCTTCGGCGACGAGTCCAAACTCAGAGTCCAAACAAGCACTGAACCAGCGATTCTTTATTTAGCTGGTATAACCATCCTGTTCGGTATGTTTTGGTCCCAGTCGGCTCCATGATAAGTTTTAATTTATTATATTATATATATTTCTAGTCGAGTCTTAGCTATTGGTGAATATGATATTGTCCCTGTTCGGGCGCCACTTGTAACGAACCTTCTTGTCTTCTTCTAAGGCTTGGATTAGCTCGCCGGGACTCCAGGGTTCGATTACAAGACAAGATTATTTAGGTTCAATATCTTTATTCACCTTAGAAATATCTTATTCTAATATTTGTGTTTGGCTTGCTTGTACAGTTGGTAGTCGTACTAGAAATACAATAATATACTGTCGTCGGTACCTCTACGCGCTTTGCGCTTTATGCTGCTGGGTTGTTGATATCTCACCGCGTTTGTGAGATCACTGGTATTCTGCCGGATTATTGATGTCTCGCTGTTGCTGATTCCTCACTGGGTCTGTGGGATCACTGGTGTTCTGTTGACTTGCTGATATCTCACTGCGTTGGTGAGATCACTGATGTTTTACTGACATGCTGATATCTCACTGCGTTTATGAGATCACACGTGTTCTGTTGACTTGCTGATATCTCACTGCGTGTGTGAGATCACTGGTGTTCCGCTGATTTGCTGATACCTCACTGCGTTTGTGAGATCACTGATGTTTTACTGACATGCTGATATCTCACTGCGTTTATGAGATCACACGTGTTCTACTGACTTGCTGATATCTCACTACGTTTGTGAGATAGCTTGTGGTTACGCGTCTCTTTACGGGTAATTACAGGAGGGCATTTGAGCCACTACGACTGCGAATTTAACAGGAGGGCATTTGAGCCACTGCGACTGTGAATTCAACTCTTTGCGAGTACTAACAGGAGGGCATTTGAGCCAGTGCGACTGTGAATTCGTCCCTTTGTGAGTTTTAGCAGGAGGGCATTTAAGCCACTACGACTGCGAATTCGACTCTTTACGAGCTTTAACAGGAGGGCATTTGAGCCACTACGACTGCGAATTTAACAGGAGGGCATTTGAGCCACTACGACTGTGAATTCAACTCTTTCTGAGTTTTAGCAGGAGGGCATTTGAGCCACTGCGACTGTGAATTCAACTCTTTGCGAGTACTAACAGGAGGGCATTTGAGCCACTGCGACTGTGAATTCGTCCCTTTGTGAGTTTTAGCAGGAGGGCATTTGAGCCACTACGACTGCGAATTCGACTCTTTACGAGCTTTAACAGGAGGGCATTTGAGCCACTACGACTGTGAATTCAACTCTTTAAGGGTACGAACAGGAGGGCATTTGAGCCACTGCGACTGTGAATTCGTCCCTTTGTGAGTTTTAGCAGGAGGGCATTTGAGCCACTACGACTGCGAATTCGACTCTTTACGAGCTTTAACAGGAGGGCATTTGAGCCACTACTACTGTGAATTCGTACTGCGCTGGTTTTCACTGTTTTTTTTTCGGCTTGACTGTTTTCAAGGCGTTGCCTGCTTGATCACTTCTCACTACTTCACTCTTTAATTTTCTCGAGTACTGCCAAACTGACAGCACAACTGAACTGGCTGAACCACTGCTTTCACTGAACCGACTGAGCAATTGCACCGTGTGAACTTCCTGAACTTATGAAACGAGAATCAGACTGAGAACTGAACCGAAGGGTAGACTGCACTGAACAACCTCGAGTTCTGTTTTGTAGTCTGTTTTATACTCGTTGGCGTCCTTTTTCCAGAATGTTCGATTTTAACGGAGTGCGGTATTTCGTACTCCGTTAAGCAGTTTTCGTGCAAAAAAAGTATTTTTTCCAAATAGCCGCTTTCCCAAGGTTAAGAAGTTCTACGGTCAGTGAACTTCACTGCCGTCTTGTTTTTGCGGTATATAAACTGCAACAGTGGTTCACTCTAGATCAGCTGGGAGCTGATCTGTGTACTTACTGCACTCTCGGCACAAAACAGGTTATTAGTACTCAGCGCACTTTGATTGCTTGCTCTCCTCGCTGGAATCACTTGCATATAGCCGCTCTGACGCTCAGTTGCATTTACATGTAACATGCACACCACGTCACTTTTGCTTTCTTTCCATTTCTCCGCTGAGCGTCGGTGTGTGGGCGTTTCTAAACGATCGTCTGTAGTAGTAGCGTAAATGCGTGTGCTTTCTGATGAGAACTGTTCTTGGGAACAGTTTTTAAGTCTGTTCGACTGCTTGTTATTTTTGTGCGCCAAATTTGCACAGCAAATCACACTCCCCCTCTACTTCGGGGTAAAAGAAAAAAAATCCTTTTTTTTCCTCTCTTGTCTGCAATTTCTAATTAATTTTCAATGCGGTTTCAATTAATCCATTTAATAAATTCATATATAACTTAATTCCTTTACTTCATTTGCTATTTTCATTTACTTCACATTTTTTTTTTTTTACAGCCTCCTGTCGGTTTCCAATTTGCCCTTCGCCGTCTAGGCTTCGCTGCGTACCCTTACCTGGCCGGACCTGCTCAACTTTATCCGGAACCGCGCTCCACCAACGCATATCATTTTGTTGAGGGCTTGCCCCGTCGGTGTTTCCCACGGAGTTCCTCCGCCATTCTTACCACTTCAGGGGGAGCCCTCTCCAGGGGTACGTCCTCATACCTGTCGTACCCTCTGCCTGCGTGTGAATGTCGTAGTGACGTCTGCGAGGCATGCTTCGTTTGCCCAAAGTCGTCCGTTTGCACGGCGATCTCTCCTCGGCCGCTGTCTTCCGTCTGTACGGCCGCCTCGGAGTTACAATGAGCTTCGGTCTGAGTAGCGGCGTCCTGCAGCCCTTTCATCTGCGCCGCGAAGCTGAAGTTGGCCTGGCTTATTAGTTCGAGGTGGTCCTCGCTCACCTTCTCTGCTGTGGCGTCGTCCCGTGTCACTACCGTTTCCACCCAGGTAATCTGCCACAGTCGGTACAAGCGACCCGGTCGTCGCACAACGTCCCGCGTGGTGTAAAAATTCGTGAGATCTATGTTAGCCTCGCTTGCGTCGATCTCCACCTCGCTCTCCTCCATAGACTCCTCCCCCGAGTCGGAGATAGTGTATGTGGGGACATCCTCCTGGTTCATTATTTCCCTTTTACTTTTGTTTCCTTTTTTTTCTTTTTTCCCTCCGTGAATCCGCTTCACGCCTCAAGACCTGCGTGACAAGTGGTTTTCTCACACTTCCTTGTCCTTGATCTCTGTGCCGAACTCCTTTGTTGGCTGTTTTCACAATGTTGGTGAGGATCGCCCTACCTGGTGTGCGTGATCTCTCCCCTCATTTTATTCCCGTGTGTGCGAACCCTTTATCGATCTGTACACTGATCTCAGTGTTCCTTAGGTGGGGTTACACGATTTTCGCTTTTGACCAGAGCTAACTTCGGCTGTCAAAAACAGCTGATCGCTGGAATGTTTTTGCCATCCGAGCAAATCGTTGTAAAATCGTTTGTGCGCGAATTTTGTCGTTTGTTTCTCTCGAAACCTGCCCCTTGAAGCCCCAGAGTGCTTGATGGAGCACCGGACACCTTCCTGCACTGACATAAGGTAACCTCTTTCCCTTTGTATCGTTAAACCGTCCCTACAGATTTTCCGAAGTGCAATTGGTTTTCCTGGCACCGGTGATTTCAACCTGCAAGTATGCAGCTCCCTCCGCAGCACCGACACTGATGGTCGCGTATCCCATGCCCTGCTCCATTTGGTGAGTGGGAAGCGAATGCTGCTGCTGCAGTTGCCCAACAGTGGTGTTGTTGGCCGGTATCTGCCTGAAGCTGGACGAGGACAACGCGCTGCCAATGACAACGAGCATGGTATCTGAAGGCGTCGCGAACGATCGCGAGAAGCTGGTGTTGCGAAGACGTTGGTGGCGTTCTGAGACGAAGTCTAAAAAGTCTGTGCACAACTATGTGAAGTGTATTAATTTTAGTGCTTGTAATCCTCACTCTGTGTACTGCTGCCGCATTACTTGTTTTGTGTTTTCCTTAATTTAACATTTACGAATTACTTGTTATTGTTTCCCCGTAGTTCGCATTTTGCTCTGCTTCGCGATCCGTGAATCCCAGCTGATAGCTGGGAGGGCAGTTCCTTGTGAAACAACGCCTTCCTTTCTTCCGGTTTTCCCTTCCTGTAATCGGGTTCTGGCCGACACAATTTCCTTCTGCCTCCGCGTTTGTTTGATTCTGCTCTTGATTTGGTTGGACCGTCAGCGTCTGTGGTTGGCGGGCTTCCTGTGCTCTGAATCAGACGTACGTTGCCAGAAACTCTCTCGGGAGTATGGTCACTTTGCGCTGCCGCCTGTTGGTACGCCTTGAGCTCGCTCACATGAGCCGTTTTAGGCCGGGTCTCACCTTCTTTCTGTAAACAAACGATCACTGGTGACACGAATCCGATTACCTGGTACGGGCCGTCGAATTTCGGAGACAATTTCGCCGCGAAGCTGTCGATTGCTTTCGACAGCGGGTGCTGTCGCACGAGTACTGATTGCCCAATTTCTGGTTTCCACTGTCGTCGTCGCAAGTTATAAGTTATATCCTGATCCTGCGTTGCCTTTTCCAAGTTTCTCACCACCAATTTGAAGACCTCTCTTAAATTTTTCCCCCTCTCTGAGGGCTGTATGGGTTCCTGACCGCTGCCTGGCGTTTGTTCGTCGTAGTAAGTTCCAGGAAGTCTTGGCTCTCGTCCTTGAGTGAGATATGCCGGGCTGTATCCCGTGGACTCGGATACGCTGCTATTAATGGCTAGCGTAATTTCTGGGAGCAGTTCGTCCCAGTTCCGATGCTTGTTGTCCGAAAGTTGTGCAATAACCGTTTTTATCGTTCTGTTGATTCTCTCCGTGGGATTCTCCTGTGGTGTGCATGGAGCAGTATACTGTTGCTTCACACCCAGGTACTGGAGGAAACGACGAAAACTGCGACTCGTAAACTGAGTCCCGTTATCCGTGACCAGAATCTTGGGTACCCCGAACCGGGCTAGAATTCGTTCTCGGAACGCTCGCTGCAAGTGTTCTGTTGAAGCTTTGCGTAACGGTATCATTTCTGTCCATTTTGAAAATTTGTCGAAGAATACGAGAAGCGTTGTGTTTCCGTGTGTAGAACGGGGTAGCGGACCCACAAAATCCGCGCAGAGTATCGCCCAAGGTTCTTCTGCCAATTGAGTGGCTGCGTTACAAGCCCTGCAGCCTTTTGCTGATTCGGCTTGTAACGTTGACACGATTCACATTGCCGCACATATTTCCTCGCATCCTGGAACATCCCGGGCCAGTAATATTTACTTGTTAGCCGGCATATCGTCTTGCGGACTCCCCCGTGGCCAGCGCACGGATGGTCGTGATTCTCTTTGAGAACTCGGCCTCTCATGGTCCTGGGCACGCACAATTTCCACGGCGTGCAGTCCTCGTCTCCAAGTCGATTTGGAATATGCCGGTACAAATTTCCATTCTCCAAGGTATAATCTGGGAACTTCTCCGGATTTTGTTCCACTTCTTTGACCTTTGCTTGTAACCACTTGCAGTGTTGCTCGCGTGTCTCTGCTGCTGCCACTCTGGCGACGGTTTCTTGCGGCTGTCGGGATAGTGCATCCGCGATTACATTCAGCTTCCCCTTCCGGTACTGGATTTCAAAGGAAAACTGTTGTAACTCCAAAGCCCATCTCGCTATTCTCCCGGATGGACTCTCAATAGAATTTAGCCACTTCAGCGCCAGATGATCTGTGATTACGGTGAACCGGTATCCCTCAAGGTAAGCGCGCATCTTGCGAATACCCCACACTATGGCCAGGCATTCTTTTTCTGTTGCCGAGTAATTCTTTTCGGCCTTGTTAAGATGTCGGCTGGTGTACGCGATAACACGCTCCTGACCTTCCAGTTGTTGTGTGAGCACGGCTCCAAGTCCGAAGTCGCTCGCGTCCGTTTGCAGTTGGAATCTCTCGTTGAAATCTGGGCACGCCAGTATTGGTGCCTTCGTGAGTTTTTGTTTGAGGGTTTCAAACGCTTCCTGTTGCGCCTCGCCCCACTTCCAATGTTTCCCTTTACGTAGCAGCGTGGTCATTGGCTGGACGGTCTTGGCGAAATCCGGCATGAACCTGCGGTACCAGGAGGCAATGCCCAAGCATCTTCGCAATTCTTTGGTGGTGGTTGGCGGTTTCAAATTTTGAATCGCCGAAATTTTCTCCGGGTCTGTCTGGATGCCTTGCTCGCTTACCACATGACCCAGGTATTTAAGTTCTTTCTTAAAGAACTCGCATTTGTTCACGTTGAGTTTGAGATTTGCCTGTCTCAAACGCCGGAAAATCTCGAAGATTGGCGATGTGCTCTTCCGCGGACGAACCTGTGACAATTATGTCGTCCAGATAGGCGAAAGCTTTAGGCTCCAAATCGGGACCGATAACCAGGTCCAAGGCTCGCTGAAAAGTGGCTGGAGCCGAATGCAGCCCGAAAGGCATCACCCGCCACTGGAAAAGTCCTCTTCCAGGTACAGTAAACGCCGTGTATTGCTTACTGTCTTCTGCCATTGGAATCTGCCAGTACCCGCTCTTCAGATCCAGGCTACTGATATATTTCGCATCTCGCAACCGCTCCAGAATATGTTGAATCCTTGGAATGGGGTATGCATCCGGAATCGAGCGGGCGTTCAGCTGACGATAATCCACGCATACTCTCCATTCACCCGACTTCTTTTTCACCAACACGATTGGTGCGCTGTAAGGACTGCTTGAAGGTTCTATGCAGCCTTTCTCGAGGAGTTCGTCGATCTCTTTGTCGATGACAGCCTGCATCGCCGGATTTCTGGGAAAATACCGTTGTTTTATAGGACGCTCATCCCGCATCACTATTTTATGCTCCGTAATATTAGAGACGCCTTTCAGGGTTTCAAATTTCTTCAATTCCTCCTGAAGAAAACTCTCCATGTCCTCTGGTTGTCTAGGACCTGATTCTTGTGCTGATGTGCAAATGACTGCGCCATTCGCCTTCTCCTGTTTCTCCGTTGGGCCCAGAGACACGGTTTCGCCTCCGAAGGAGAGTGTCGCTCCTATCCCGCACAGAAAATCCATTCCGAGGAACACGTCGTCTAGGACTTCCGTCAACACAAGAAAGGACAACTCGCATGTACCATTTCCCATAGCAACTTCTAGTGTGGTACATTCGGACACTTTTCTGGTTGTCCCGTCCGCCATGCGAATTTCCACCTTCGCTTTCTCAAACAGCCTCTTTCCCACCAGTCTTTCCGCGAGCGTCCTGCTCACGAAACTTCGCGTCGCTCTCGTGTCCACTGTCGCCTGTATTTGCTTGCCTTAGATGGACACCATGGCCACGATGCGCCGATTGTTAATCCGGAGGGCTTTAATTTCTGCGAGAGATCCTCTGGCTGGGGCCCGCCTCCTCTCGCTTTCGGCGGGGTCCCAGGTCGTTTCCCTGTCTCTGCCTGCAACAGTCAATGGTTCTGGTTCCCTCTCGGCCACACTCCCAGCAGAAAATCACGACCAGGTTTCGGCAATCGCGGCGCATGTGACCTTCCTGCCTGCAGCGTCCGCATGCCGTTTTCGGGTTGAAAGGCCTTGAGACCGCCTGGCTCACCGCATGGTTGCGTTCAGATGGCCACTGTCTTGAGGCTACTGGCCGCGTCTGGTATTCTTCTGAAAACTCGTCTGTCTTGGCGAATCGCAGGCACTCGAAATCCTCCGCCAACGAGAGCAACTCCTTCAGCTCCCGGAAATCTTGTCTTTTTATATAAAACTGGTACTCAAACGCAGAGTTTTTGTATATCCTCTCCAGCTTTTCTTTCTCTGTGTACCTGCTATGTCTCATTAGATTTTGCAGGCTAATGACGTAGTCCCTGAACTTCTCGTTTGCGCGCTGTTGTCGACTGCGAATGTCGTCGTCGAGTCTTTCAAAGAAACGACTAGGTAGGAAGAAGTCCAGGAAGTCTTGCTTAAAAGCCTCCCATGACCGCCAATGATTATTGTTGTTTCGATACCAGAGCAAGGCTTTGTCTTCCAGCAGCTCTGGCATCGCGCGTGGCAACAGATTGCTGTCGATGCCATACGTCTCGGCCAGCTCCTTCATCCGCTCTACGAAGGCCAAAGGGTCGACACCGCCATCATACCTCACGGACCATTTTCTCACCTTGTCAATAACATCGGGGTACGAATGTCGCTCGACTCTTTCCAACAGGTTACTGTCCGTCACCCGCGGGGTGTTTACGCTCACTCGTCCACTTGGGCTGCGTTCTCTCGTCGGAACATCCATCATTAGCACTTTCGGCAGGTCACTGGGTTCCGGTGTTGTGCGACCGTCTTCCGCTTCATACGCCCTCAACCTTTGTTCCACGCTCTCCGCGTGGTTTCCTTCATTGACGAACTCGACAAGTCTTTTCTTCATGTCATTGAGAGTTCCTTCGGCGACGAGTCCAAACTCAGAGTCCAAACAAGCACTGAACCAGCGATTCTTTATTTAGCCGGTATAACCATCCTGTTCGGTATGTTTTGGTCCCAGTCGGCTCCATGATAAGTTTTAATTTATTATATTATATATATTTCTAGTCGAGTCTTAGCTATTGGTGAATATGATATTGTCCCTGTTCGGGCGCCACTTGTAACGAACCTTCTTGTCTTCTTCTAAGGCTTGGATTAGCTCGCCGGGACTCCAGGGTTCGATTACAAGACAAGATTATTTAGGTTCAATATCTTTATTCACCTTAGAAATATCTTATTCTAATATTTGTGTTTGGCTTGCTTGTACAGTTGGTAGTCGTACTAGAAATACAATAATATACTGTCGTCGGTACCTCTACGCGCTTTGCGCTTTATGCTGCTGGGTTGTTGATATCTCACCGCGTTTGTGAGATCACTGGTATTCTGCCGGATTATTGATGTCTCGCTGTTGCTGATTCCTCACTGGGTCTGTGGGATCACTGGTGTTCTGTTGACTTGCTGATATCTCACTGCGTTGGTGAGATCACTGATGTTTTACTGACATGCTGATATCTCACTGCGTTTATGAGATCACACGTGTTCTGTTGACTTGCTGATATCTCACTGCGTGTGTGAGATCACTGGTGTTCCGCTGATTTGCTGATACCTCACTGCGTTTGTGAGATCACTGATGTTTTACTGACATGCTGATATCTCACTGCGTTTATGAGATCACACGTGTTCTACTGACTTGCTGATATCTCACTACGTTTGTGAGATAGCTTGTGGTTACGCGTCTCTTTACGGGTAATTACAGGAGGGCATTTGAGCCGCTACAACTGTGAATTCGACTCTTTACGAGTACTAACAGGAGGGCATTTGAGCCACTGCGACTGTGAATTCGTCCCTTTGTGAGTTTTAGCAGGAGGGCATTTGAGCCACTACGACTGCGAATTTAACAGGAGGGCATTTGAGCCACTGCGACTGTGAATTCAACTCTTTGCGAGTACTAACAGGAGGGCATTTGAGCCACTGCGACTGTGAATTCGTCCCTTTGTGAGTTTTAGCAGGAGGGCATTTAAGCCACTACGACTGCGAATTCGACTCTTTACGAGCTTTAACAGGAGGGCATTTGAGCCACTACGACTGCGAATTTAACAGGAGGGCATTTGAGCCACTACGACTGTCAATTCAACTCTTTCTGAGTTTTAGCAGGAGGGCATTTGAGCCACTGCGACTGTGAATTCAACTCTTTGCGAGTACTAACAGGAGGGCATTTGAGCCACTGCGACTGTGAATTCGTCCCTTTGTGAGTTTTAGCAGGAGGGCATTTGAGCCACTACGACTGCGAATTCGACTCTTTACGAGCTTTAACAGGAGGGCATTTGAGCCACTACGACTGTGAATTCAACTCTTTAAGGGTACGAACAGGAGGGCATTTGAGCCACTGCGACTGTGAATTCGTCCCTTTGTGAGTTTTAGCAGGAGGGCATTTGAGCCACTACGACTGCGAATTCGACTCTTTACGAGCTTTAACAGGATGGCATTTGAGCCACTACGACTGTGAATTCAACTTTTTAAGGGTACTAACAGGAGGGCATTTGAGCCACTACTACTGTGAATTCGTACTGCGCTGGTTTTCACTGTTTTTTTTTTCGGCTTGACTGTTTTCAAGGCGTTGCCTGCTTGATCACTTCTCACTACTTCACTCTTTAATTTTCTCGAGTACTGCCAAACTGACAGCACAACTGAACTGGCTGAACCACTGCTTTCACTGAACCGACTGAGCAATTGCACCGTGTGAACTTCCTGAACTTATGAAACGAGAATCAGACTGAGAACTGAACCGAAGGGTAGACTGCACTGAACAACCTCGAGTTCTGTTTTGTAGTCTGTTTTATACTCGTTGGCGTCCTTTTTCCAGAATGTTCGATTTTAACGGAGTGCGGTATTTCGTACTCCGTTAAGCAGTTTTCGTGCAAAAAAAGTATTTTTTCCAAATAGCCGCTTTCCCAAGGTTAAGAAGTTCTACGGTCAGTGAACTTCACTGCCGTCTTGTTTTTGCGGTATATAAACTGCAACAGTGGTTCACTCTAGATCAGCTGGGAGCTGATCTGTGTACTTACTGCACTCTCGGCACAAAACAGGTTATTAGTACTCAGCGCACTTTGATTGCTTGCTCTCCTCGCTGGAATCACTTGCATATAGCCGCTCTGACGCTCAGTTGCATTTACATGTAACATGCACACCACGTCACTTTTGCTTTCTTTCCATTTCTCCGCTGAGCGTCGGTGTGGGCGTTTCTAAACGATCGTCTGTAGTAGTAGCGTAAATGCGTGTGCTTTCTGATGAGAACTGTTCTTGGGAACAGTTTTTAAGTCTGTTCGACTGCTTGTTATTTTTGTGCGCCAAATTTGCACAGCAAATCACACTCCCCCTCTACTTCGGGGTAAAAGAAAAAAATCCTTTTTTTTCCTCTCTTGTCTGCAATTTCTAATTAATTTTCAATGCGGTTTCAATTAATCCATTTAATAAATTCATATATAACTTAATTCCTTTACTTCATTTGCTATTTTCATTTACTTCACATTTTTTTTTTTTTTACAGCCTCCTGTCGGTTTCCAATTTGCCCTTCGCCGTCTAGGCTTCGCTGCGTACCCTTACCTGGCCGGACCTGCTCAACTTTATCCGGAACCGCGCTCCACCAACGCATATCATTTTGTTGAGGGCTTGCCCCGTCGGTGTTTCCCACGGAGTTCCTCCGCCATTCTTACCACTTCAGGGGGAGCCCTCTCCAGGGGTACGTCCTCATACCTGTCGTACCCTCTGCCTGCGTGTGAATGTCGTAGTGACGTCTGCGAGGCATGCTTCGTTTGCCCAAAGTCGTCCGTTTGCACGGCGATCTCTCCTCGGCCGCTGTCTTCCGTCTGTACGGCCGCCTCGGAGTTACAATGAGCTTCGGTCTGAGTAGCGGCGTCCTGCAGCCCTTTCATCTGCGCCGCGAAGCTGAAGTTGGCCTGGCTTATTAGTTCGAGGTGGTCCTCGCTCACCTCCTCTGCTGTGGCGTCGTCCCGTGTCACTACCGTTTCCACCCAGGTAATCTGCCACAGTCGGTACAAGCGATCCGGTCGTCGCACAACGTCCCGCGTGGTGTAAAAATTCGTGAGATCTATGTTAGCCTCGCTTGCGTCGATCTCCTCCTCGCTCTCCTCCATAGACTCCTCCCCCGAGTCGGAGATAGTGTATGTGGGGACATCCTCCTGGTTCATTATTTCCCTTTTACTTTTGTTTCCTTTTTTTTCTTTTTTCCCTCCGTGAATCCGCTTCACGCCTCAAGACCTGCGTGACAAGTGGTTTTCTCACACTTCCTTGTCCTTGATCTCTGTGCCGAACTCCTTTGTTGGCTGTTTTCACAATGTTGGTGAGGATCGCCCTACCTGGTGTGCGTGATCTCTCCCCTCATTTTATTCCCGTGTGTGCGAACCCTTTATCGATCTGTACACTGATCTCAGTGTTCCTTAGGTGGGGTTACACGATTTTCGCTTTTGACCAGAGCTAACTTCGGCTGTCAAAAACAGCTGATCGCTGGAATGTTTTTGCCATCCGAGCAAATCGTTGTAAAATCGTTTGTGCGCGAATTTTGTCGTTTGTTTCTCTCGAAACCTGCCCCTTGAAGCCCCAGAGTGCTTGATGGAGCACCGGACACCTTCCTGCACTGACATAAGGTAACCTCTTTCCCTTTGTATCGTTAAACCGTCCCTACAGATTTTCCGAAGTGCAATTGGTTTTCCTGGCACCGGTGATTTCAACCTGCAAGTATGCAGCTCCCTCCGCAGCACCGACACTGATGGTCGCGTATCCCATGCCCTGCTCCATTTGGTGAGTGGGAAGCGAATGCTGCTGCTGCAGTTGCCCAACAGTGGTGTTGTTGGCCGGTATCTGCCTGAAGCTGGACGAGGGCAACGCGCTGCCAATGACAACGAGCATGGTATCTGAAGGCGTCGCGAACGATCGCGAGAAGCTGGTGTTGCGAACACGTTGGTGGCGTTCTGAGACGAAGTCTAAAAAGTCTGTCCACAACTATGTGAAGTGTATTAATTTTAGTGCTTGTAATCCTCACTCTGTGTACTGCTGCCGCATTACTTGTTTTGTGTTTTCCTTAATTTAACATTTACGAATTACTTGTTATTGTTTCCCCGTAGTTCGCATTTTGCTCTGCTTCGCGATCCGTGAATCCCAGCTGATAGCTGGGAGAGCAATTCCTTGTGAAACAACGCCTTCCTTTCTTCCGGTTTTCCCTTCCTGTAATCGGGTTCTGGCCGACACAATTTCCTTCTGCCTCCGCGTTTGTTTGATTCTGCTCTTGATTTGGTTGGACCGTCAGCGTCTGTGGTTGGCGGGCTTCCTGTGCTCTGAATCAGACGTACGTTGCCAGAAACTCTCTCGGGAGTATGGTCACTTTGCGCTGCCGCCTGTTGGTACGCCTTGAGCTCGCTCACATGAGCCGTTTTAGGCCGGGTCTCACCTTCTTTCTGTAAACAAACGATCACTGGTGACACGAATCCGATTACCTGGTACGGGCCGTCGAATTTCGGAGACAATTTCGCCGCGAAGCTGTCGATTGCTTTCGACAGCGGGTGCTGTCGCACGAGTACTGATTGCCCAATTTCTGGTTTCCACTGTCGTCGTCGCAAGTTATATCCTGATCCTGCGTTGCCTTTTCCAAGTTTCTCACCACCAATTTGAAGACCTCTCTTAAATTTTCCCCCCTCTCTGAGGGCTGTATGGGTTCCTGACCGCTGCCTGGCGTTTGTTCGTCGTAGTAAGTTCCAGGAAGTCTTGGCTCTCGTCCTTGAGTGAGATATGCCGGGCTGTATCCCGTGGACTCGGATACGCTGCTATTAATGGCTAGCGTAATTTCTGGGAGCAGTTCGTCCCAGTTCCGATGCTTGTTGTCCGAAAGTTGTGCAATAATCGTTTTTATCGTTCTGTTGATTCTCTCCGTGGGATTCTCCTGTGGTGTGTATGGAGCAGTATACTGTTGCTTCACACCCAGGTACTGGAGGAAACGACGAAAACTGCGACTAGTAAACTGAGTCCCGTTATCCGTGACCAGAATCTTGGGTACCCCGAACCGGGCTAGAATTCGTTCTCGGAACGCTCGCTGCAAGTGTTCTGTTGAAGCTTTGCGTAACGGTATCATTTCTGTCCATTTTGAAAATTTGTCGAAGAATACGAGAAGCGTTGTGTTTCCGTGTGTAGAACGGGGTAGCGGACCCACAAAATCCGCGCAGAGTATCGCCCAAGGTTCTTCTGCCAATTGAGTGGCTGCGTTACAAGCCCTGCAGCCTTTTGCTGATTCGGCTTGTAACGTTGACACGATTCACATTGCCGCACATATTTCCTCGCATCCTGGAACATCCCGGGCCAGTAATATTTACTTGTTAGCCGGCATATCGTCTTGCGGACTCCCCCGTGGCCAGCGCACGGATGGTCGTGATTCTCTTTGAGAACTCGGCCTCTCATGGTCCTGGGCACGCACAATTTCCACGGCGTGCAGTCCTCGTCTCCAAGTCGATTTGGAATATGCCGGTACAAATTTCCATTCTCCAAGGTATAATCTGGGAACTTCTCCGGATTTTGTTCCACTTCTTTGACCTTTGCTTGTAACCACTTGCAGTGTTGCTCGCGTGTCTCTGCTGCTGCCACTCTGGCGACGGTTTCTTGCGGCTGTCGGGATAGTGCATCCGCGATTACATTCAGCTTCCCCTTCCGGTACTGGATTTCAAAGGAAAACTGTTGTAACTCCAAAGCCCATCTCGCTATTCTCCCGGATGGACTCTCAATAGAATTTAGCCACTTCAGCGCCAGATGATCTGTGATTACGGTGAACCGGTATCCCTCAAGGTAAGCGCGCATCTTGCGAATACCCCACACTATGGCCAGGCATTCTTTTTCTGTTGCCGAGTAATTCTTTTCGGCCTTGTTAAGATGTCGGCTGGTGTACGCGATAACACGCTCCTGACCTTCCAGTTGTTGTGTGAGCACGGCTCCAAGTCCGAAGTCGCTCGCGTCCCTTTGCAGTTGGAATCTCTCGTTGAAATCTGGGCACGCCAGTATTGGTGCCTCCGTGAGTTTTTGTTTGAGGGTTTCAAACGCTTCCTGTTGCGCCTCGCCCCACTTCCAATGTTTCCCTTTACGTAGCAGCGTGGTCATTGGCTGGACGGTCTTGGCGAAATCCGGCACGAACCTGCGGTACCAGGAGGCAATGCCCAAGCATCTTCGCAATTCTTTGGTGGTGGTTGGCGGTTTCAAATTTTGAATCGCCGAAATTTTCTCCGGGTCTGTCTGGATGCCTTGCTCGCTTACCACATGACCCAGGTATTTAAGTTCTTTCTTAAAGAACTCGCATTTGTTCACGTTGAGTTTGAGATTTGCCTGTCTCAAACGCCGGAAAACCTCTCGAAGATTGGCGATGTGCTCTTCCGCGGACGAACCTGTGACAATTATGTCGTCCAGATAGGCGAAAGCTTTAGGCTCCAAATCGGGACCGATAACCAGGTCCAAGGCTCGCTGAAAAGTGGCTGGAGCCGAATGCAGCCCGAAAGGCATCACCCGCCACTGGAAAAGTCCTCTTCCAGGTACAGTAAACGCCGTGTATTGCTTACTGTCTTCTTCCATTGGAATCTGCCAGTACCCGCTCTTCAGATCCAGGCTACTGATATATTTCGCATCTCGCAACCGCTCCAGAATATGTTGAATCCTTGGAATGGGGTATGCATCCGGAATCGAGCGGGCTTTCAGCTGACGATAATCCACGCATACTCTCCATTCACCCGACTTCTTTTTCACCAACACGATTGGTGCGCTGTAAGGACTGCTTGAAGGTTCTATGCAGCCTTTCTCGAGGAGTTCGTCGATCTCTTTGTCGATGACAGCCTGCATCGCCGGATTTCTGGGAAAATACCGTTGTTTTATAGGACGCTCATCCCGCATCACTATTTTATGCTCCGTAATATTAGAGACGCCTTTCAGGGTTTCAAATTTCTTCAATTCCTCCTGAAGAAAACTCTCCATGTCCTCTGGTTGTCTAGGACCTGATTCTTGTGCTGATGTGCAAATGACTGCGCCATTCGCCTTCTCCTGTTTCTCCGTTGGGCCCAGAGACACGGTTTCGCCTCCGAAGGAGAGTGTCGCTCCTATCCCGCACAGAAAATCCATTCCGAGGAACACGTCGTCTAGGACTTCCGTCAACACAAGAAAGGACAACTCGCATGTACCATTTCCCATAGCAACTTCTAGTGTGGTACATTCGGACACTTTTCTGGTTGTCCCGTCCGCCATGCGAATTTCCACCTTCGCTTTCTCAAACAGCCTCTTTCCCACCAGTCTTTCCGCGAGCGTCCTGCTCACGAAACTTCGCGTCGCTCTCGTGTCCACTGTCGCCTGTATTTGCTTGCCTTGGATGGACACCATGGCCACGATGCGCCGATTGTTAATCCGGAGGGCTTTAATTTCTGCGAGAGATCCTCTGGCTGGGGCCCGCCTCCTCTCGCTTTCGGCGGGGTCCCAGGTCGTTTCCCTGTCTCTGCCTGCAACAGTCAATGATTCTGGTTCCCTCTCGGCCACACTCCCAGTAGAAAATCACGACCGGGTTTCGGCAATCGCGGCGCATGTGACCTTCCTGCCTGCAGCGTCCGCATGCCGTTTTCGGGTTGAAAGGCCTTGAGACCGCCTGGCTCACCGCATGGTTGCGTTCAGATGGCCACTGTCTTGAGGCTACTGGCCGCGTCTGGTATTCTTCTGAAAACTCGTCTGTCTTGGCGAATCGCAGGCACTCGAAATCCTCCGCCAACGAGAGCAACTCCTTCAGCTCCCGGAAATCTTGTCTTTTTATATAAAACTGGTACTCAAACGCAGAGTTTTTGTATATCCTCTCCAGCTTTTCTTTCTCTGTGTACCTGCTATGTCTCATTAGATTTTGCAGGCTAATGACGTAGTCCCTGAACTTCTCGTTTGCGCGCTGTTGTCGACTGCGAATGTCGTCGTCGAGTCTTTCAAAGAAACGACTAGGTAGGAAGAAGTCCAGGAAGTCTTGCTTAAAAGCCTCCCATGACCGCCAATGATTATTGTTGTTTCGATACCAGAGCAAGGCTTTGTCTTCCAGCAGCTCTGGCATCGCGCGTGGCAACAGATTGCTGTCGATGCCATACGTCTCGGCCAGCTCCTTCATCCGCTCTACGAAGGCCAAAGGGTCGACACCGCCATCATACCTCACGGACCATTTTCTCACCTTGTCAATAACATCGGGGTACGAATGTCGCTCGACTCTGTCACCCGCGGGGTGTTTACGCTCACTCGTCCACTTGGGCTGCGTTCTCTCGTCGGAACATCCATCATTAGCACTTTCGGCAGGTCACTGGGTTCCGGTGTTGTGCGACCGTCTTCCGCTTCATACGCCCTCAACCTTCGTTCCACGCTCTCCGCGTGGTTTCCTTCATTGACGAACTCGACAAGTCTTTTCTTCATGTCATTGAGAGTTCCTTCGGCGACGAGTCCAAACTCAGAGTCCAAACAAGCACTGAACCAGCGATTCTTTATTTAGCCGGTATAACCATCCTGTTCGGTATGTTTTGGTCCCAGTCGGCTCCATGATAAGTTTTAATTTATTATATTATATATATTTCTAGTCGAGTCTTAGCTATTGGTGAATATGATATTGTCCCTGTTCGGGCGCCACTTGTAACGAACCTTCTTGTCTTCTTCTAAGGCTTGGATTAGCTCGCCGGGACTCCAGGGTTCGATTACAAGACAAGATTATTTAGGTTCAATATCTTTATTCACCTTAGAAATATCTTATTCTAATATTTGTGTTTGGCTTGCTTGTACAGTTGGTAGTCGTACTAGAAATACAATAATATACTGTCGTCGGTACCTCTACGCGCTTTGCGCTTTATGCTGCTGGGTTGTTGATATCTCACCGCGTTTGTGAGATCACTGGTTTTCTGCCGGATTATTGATGTCTCGCTGTTGCTGATTCCTCACTGGGTCTGTGGGATCACTGGTGTTCTGTTGACTTGCTGATATCTCACTGCGTTGGTGAGATCACTGATGTTTTACTGACATGCTGATATCTCACTGCGTTTATGAGATCACACGTGTTCTGTTGACTTGCTGATATCTCACTGCGTGTGTGAGATCACTGGTGTTCCGCTGATTTGCTGATCCCTCACTGCGTTTATGAGATCACTTATGTTTTACTGACATGCTGATATCTCACTGCGTTTATGAGATCACACGTGTTCTACTGACTTGCTGATATCTCACTACGTTTGTGAGATAGCTTGTGGTTACGCGTCTCTTTACGGGTAATTACAGGAGGGCATTTGAGCCGCTACAACTGTGAATTCGACTCTTTACGAGTACTAACAGGAGGGCATTTGAGCCACTGCGACTGTGAATTCGTCCCTTTGTGAGTTTTAGCAGGAGGGCATTTGAGCCACTACGACTGCGAATTTAACAGGAGGGCATTTGAGCCACTGCGACTGTGAATTCAACTCTTTGCGAGTACTAACAGGAGGGCATTTGAGCCACTGCGACTGTGAATTCGTCCCTTTGTGAGTTTTAGCAGGAGGGCATTTGAGCCACTACGACTGCGAATTCGACTCTTTACGAGCTTTAACAGGAGGGCATTTGAGCCACTACGACTGCGAATTTAACAGGAGGGCATTTGAGCCACTACGACTGTCAATTCAACTCTTTCTGAGTTTTAGCAGGAGGGCATTTGAGCCACTGCGACTGTGAATTCAACTCTTTGCGAGTACTAACAGGAGGGCATTTGAGCCACTGCGACTGTGAATTCGTCCCTTTGTGAGTTTTAGCAGGAGGGCATTTGAGCCACTACGACTGCGAATTCGACTCTTTACGAGCTTTAACAGGAGGGCATTTGAGCCACTACGACTGTGAATTCAACTCTTTAAGGGTACGAACAGGAGGGCATTTGAGCCACTGCGACTGTGAATTCGTCCCTTTGTGAGTTTTAGCAGGAGGGCATTTGAGCCACTACGACTGCGAATTCGACTCTTTACGAGCTTTAACAGGATGGCATTTGAGCCACTACGACTGTGAATTCAACTTTTTAAGGGTACTAACAGGAGGGCATTTGAGCCACTACTACTGTGAATTCGTACTGCGCTGGTTTTCACTGTTTTTTTTTCGGCTTGACTGTTTTCAAGGCGTTGCCTGCTTGATCACTTCTCACTACTTCACTCTTTAATTTTCTCGAGTACTGCCAAACTGACAGCACAACTGAACTGGCTGAACCACTGCTTTCACTGAACCGACTGAGCAATTGCACCGTGTGAACTTCCTGAACTTATGAAACGAGAATCAGACTGAGAACTGAACCGAAGGGTAGACTGCACTGAACAACCTCGAGTTCTGTTTTGTAGTCTGTTTTATACTCGTTGGCGTCCTTTTTCCAGAATGTTCGATTTTAACGGAGTGCGGTATTTCGTACTCCGTTAAGCAGTTTTCGTGCAAAAAAAGTATTTTTTCCAAATAGCCGCTTTCCCAAGGTTAAGAAGTTCTACGGTCAGTGAACTTCACTGCCGTCTTGTTTTTGCGGTATATAAACTGCAACAGTGGTTCACTCTAGATCAGCTGGGAGCTGATCTGTGTACTTACTGCACTCTCGGCACAAAACAGGTTATTAGTACTCAGCGCACTTTGATTGCTTGCTCTCCTCGCTGGAATCACTTGCATATAGCCGCTCTGACGCTCAGTTGCATTTACATGTAACATGCACACCACGTCACTTTTGCTTTCTTTCCATTTCTCCGCTGAGCGTCGGTGTGTGGGCGTTTCTAAACGATCGTCTGTAGTAGTAGCGTAAATGCGTGTGCTTTCTGATGAGAACTGTTCTTGGGAACAGTTTTTAAGTCTGTTCGACTGCTTGTTATTTTTGTGCGCCAAATTTGCACAGCAAATCACACTCCCCCTCTACTTCGGGGTAAAAGAAAAAAATCCTTTTTTTTCCTCTCTTGTCTGCAATTTCTAATTAATTTTCAATGCGGTTTCAATTAATCCATTTAATAAATTCATATATAACTTAATTCCTTTACTTCATTTGCTATTTTCATTTACTTCACATTTTTTTTTTTTTACAGCCTCCTGTCGGTTTCCAATTTGCCCTTCGCCGTCTAGGCTTCGCTGCGTACCCTTACCTGGCCGGACCTGCTCAACTTTATCCGGAACCGCGCTCCACCAACGCATATCATTTTGTTGAGGGCTTGCCCCGTCGGTGTTTCCCACGGAGTTCCTCCGCCATTCTTACCACTTCAGGGGGAGCCCTCTCCAGGGGTACGTCCTCATACCTGTCGTACCCTCTGCCTGCGTGTGAATGTCGTAGTGACGTCTGCGAGGCATGCTTCGTTTGCCCAAAGTCGTCCGTTTGCACGGCGATCTCTCCTCGGCCGCTGTCTTCCGTCTGTACGGCCGCCTCGGAGTTACAATGAGCTTCGGTCTGAGTAGCGGCGTCCTGCAGCCCTTTCATCTGCGCCGCGAAGCTGAAGTTGGCCTGGCTTATTAGTTCGAGGTGGTCCTCGCTCACCTCCTCTGCTGTGGCGTCGTCCCGTGTCACTACCGTTTCCACCCAGGTAATCTGCCACAGTCGGTACAAGCGATCCGGTCGTCGCACAACGTCCCGCGTGGTGTAAAAATTCGTGAGATCTATGTTAGCCTCGCTTGCGTCGATCTCCTCCTCGCTCTCCTCCATAGACTCCTCCCCCGAGTCGGAGATAGTGTATGTGGGGACATCCTCCTGGTTCATTATTTCCCTTTTACTTTTGTTTCCTTTTTTTTCTTTTTTCCCTCCGTGAATCCGCTTCACGCCTCAAGACCTGCGTGACAAGTGGTTTTCTCACACTTCCTTGTCCTTGATCTCTGTGCCGAACTCCTTTGTTGGCTGTTTTCACAATGTTGGTGAGGATCGCCCTACCTGGTGTGCGTGATTTCTAGTCGAGTCTTAGCTATTGGTGAATATGATATTGTCCCTGTTCGGGCGCCACTTGTAACGAACCTTCTTGTCTTCTTCTAAGGCTTGGATTAGCTCGCCGGGACTCCAGGGTTCGATTACAAGACAAGATTATTTAGGTTCAATATCTTTATTCACCTTAGAAATATCTTATTCTAATATTTGTGTTTGGCTTGCTTGTACAGTTGGTAGTCGTACTAGAAATACAATAATATACTGTCGTCGGTACCTCTACGCGCTTTGCGCTTTATGCTGCTGGGTTGTTGATATCTCACCGCGTTTGTGAGATCACTGGTTTTCTGCCGGATTATTGATGTCTCGCTGTTGCTGATTCCTCACTGGGTCTGTGGGATCACTGGTGTTCTGTTGACTTGCTGATATCTCACTGCGTTGGTGAGATCACTGATGTTTTACTGACATGCTGATATCTCACTGCGTTTATGAGATCACACGTGTTCTGTTGACTTGCTGATATCTCACTGCGTGTGTGAGATCACTGGTGTTCCGCTGATTTGCTGATACCTCACTGCGTTTGTGAGATCACTGATGTTTTACTGACATGCTGATATCTCACTGCGTTTATGAGATCACACGTGTTCTACTGACTTGCTGATATCTCACTACGTTTGTGAGATAGCTTGTGGTTACGCGTCTCTTTACGGGTAATTACAGGAGGGCATTTGAGCCGCTACAACTGTGAATTCGACTCTTTACGAGTACTAACAGGAGGGCATTTGAGCCACTGCGACTGTGAATTCGTCCCTTTGTGAGTTTTAGCAGGAGGGCATTTGAGCCACTACGACTGCGAATTTAACAGGAGGGCATTTGAGCCACTGCGACTGTGAATTCAACTCTTTGCGAGTACTAACAGGAGGGCATTTGAGCCACTGCGACTGTGAATTCGTCCCTTTGTGAGTTTTAGCAGGAGGGCATTTAAGCCACTACGACTGCGAATTCGACTCTTTACGAGCTTTAACAGGAGGGCATTTGAGCCACTACGACTGCGAATTTAACAGGAGGGCATTTGAGCCACTACGACTGTCAATTCAACTCTTTCTGAGTTTTAGCAGGAGGGCATTTGAGCCACTGCGACTGTGAATTCAACTCTTTGCGAGTACTAACAGGAGGGCATTTGAGCCACTGCGACTGTGAATTCGTCCCTTTGTGAGTTTTAGCAGGAGGGCATTTGAGCCACTACGACTGCGAATTCGACTCTTTACGAGCTTTAACAGGAGGGCATTTGAGCCACTACGACTGTGAATTCAACTCTTTAAGGGTACGAACAGGAGGGCATTTGAGCCACTGCGACTGTGAATTCGTCCCTTTGTGAGTTTTAGCAGGAGGGCATTTGAGCCACTACGACTGCGAATTCGACTCTTTACGAGCTTTAACAGGATGGCATTTGAGCCACTACGACTGTGAATTCAACTTTTTAAGGGTACTAACAGGAGGGCATTTGAGCCACTACTACTGTGAATTCGTACTGCGCTGGTTTTCACTGTTTTTTTTTTCGGCTTGACTGTTTTCAAGGCGTTGCCTGCTTGATCACTTCTCACTACTTCACTCTTTAATTTTCTCGAGTACTGCCAAACTGACAGCACAACTGAACTGGCTGAACCACTGCTTTCACTGAACCGACTGAGCAATTGCACCGTGTGAACTTCCTGAACTTATGAAACGAGAATCAGACTGAGAACTGAACCGAAGGGTAGACTGCACTGAACAACCTCGAGTTCTGTTTTGTAGTCTGTTTTATACTCGTTGGCGTCCTTTTTCCAGAATGTTCGATTTTAACGGAGTGCGGTATTTCGTACTCCGTTAAGCAGTTTTCGTGCAAAAAAAGTATTTTTTCCAAATAGCCGCTTTCCCAAGGTTAAGAAGTTCTACGGTCAGTGAACTTCACTGCCGTCTTGTTTTTGCGGTATATAAACTGCAACAGTGGTTCACTCTAGATCAGCTGGGAGCTGATCTGTGTACTTACTGCACTCTCGGCACAAAACAGGTTATTAGTACTCAGCGCACTTTGATTGCTTGCTCTCCTCGCTGGAATCACTTGCATATAGCCGCTCTGACGCTCAGTTGCATTTACATGTAACATGCACACCACGTCACTTTTGCTTTCTTTCCATTTCTCCGCTGAGCGTCGGTGTGTGGGCGTTTCTAAACGATCGTCTGTAGTAGTAGCGTAAATGCGTGTGCTTTCTGATGAGAACTGTTCTTGGGAACAGTTTTTAAGTCTGTTCGACTGCTTGTTATTTTTGTGCGCCAAATTTGCACAGCAAATCACACTCCCCCTCTACTTCGGGGTAAAAGAAAAAAATCCTTTTTTTTCCTCTCTTGTCTGCAATTTCTAATTAATTTTCAATGCGGTTTCAATTAATCCATTTAATAAATTCATATATAACTTAATTCCTTTACTTCATTTGCTATTTTCATTTACTTCACATTTTTTTTTTTTTACAGCCTCCTGTCGGTTTCCAATTTGCCCTTCGCCGTCTAGGCTTCGCTGCGTACCCTTACCTGGCCGGACCTGCTCAACTTTATCCGGAACCGCGCTCCACCAACGCATATCATTTTGTTGAGGGCTTGCCCCGTCGGTGTTTCCCACGGAGTTCCTCCGCCATTCTTACCACTTCAGGGGGAGCCCTCTCCAGGGGTACGTCCTCATACCTGTCGTACCCTCTGCCTGCGTGTGAATGTCGTAGTGACGTCTGCGAGGCATGCTTCGTTTGCCCAAAGTCGTCCGTTTGCACGGCGATCTCTCCTCGGCCGCTGTCTTCCGTCTGTACGGCCGCCTCGGAGTTACAATGAGCTTCGGTCTGAGTAGCGGCGTCCTGCAGCCCTTTCATCTGCGCCGCGAAGCTGAAGTTGGCCTGGCTTATTAGTTCGAGGTGGTCCTCGCTCACCTCCTCTGCTGTGGCGTCGTCCCGTGTCACTACCGTTTCCACCCAGGTAATCTGCCACAGTCGGTACAAGCGATCCGGTCGTCGCACAACGTCCCGCGTGGTGTAAAAATTCGTGAGATCTATGTTAGCCTCGCTTGCGTCGATCTCCTCCTCGCTCTCCTCCATAGACTCCTCCCCCGAGTCGGAGATAGTGTATGTGGGGACATCCTCCTGGTTCATTATTTCCCTTTTACTTTTGTTTCCTTTTTTTTCTTTTTTCCCTCCGTGAATCCGCTTCACGCCTCAAGACCTGCGTGACAAGTGGTTTTCTCACACTTCCTTGTCCTTGATCTCTGTGCCGAACTCCTTTGTTGGCTGTTTTCACAATGTTGGTGAGGATCGCCCTACCTGGTGTGCGTGATCTCTCCCCTCATTTTATTCCCGTGTGTGCGAACCCTTTATCGATCTGTACACTGATCTCAGTGTTCCTTAGGTGGGGTTACACGATTTTCGCTTTTGACCAGAGCTAACTTCGGCTGTCAAAAACAGCTGATCGCTGGAATGTTTTTGCCATCCGAGCAAATCGTTGTAAAATCGTTTGTGCGCGAATTTTGTCGTTTGTTTCTCTCGAAACCTGCCCCTTGAAGCCCCAGAGTGCTTGATGGAGCACCGGACATCTTCCTGCACTGACATAAGGTAACCTCTTTCCCTTTGTATCGTTAAACCGTCCCTACAGATTTTCCGAAGTGCAATTGGTTTTCCTGGCACCGGTGATTTCAACCTGCAAGTATGCAGCTCCCTCCGCAGCACCGACACTGATGGATCCCATGCCCTGCTCCATTTGGTGAGTGGGAAGCGAATGCTGCTGCTGCAGTTGCCCAACAGTGGTGTTGTTGGCCGGTATCTGCCTGAAGCTGGACGAGGACAACGCGCTGCCAATGACAACGAGCATGGTATCTGAAGGCGTCGCGAACGATCGCGAGAAGCTGGTGTTGCGAACACGTTGGTGGCGTTCTGAGACGAAGTCTAAAAAGTCTGTCCACAACTATGTGAAGTGTATTAATTTTAGTGCTTGTAATCCTCACTCTGTGTACTGCTGCCGCATTACTTGTTTTGTGTTTTCCTTAATTTAACATTTACGAATTACTTGTTATTGTTTCCCCGTAGTTCGCATTTTGCTCTGCTTCGCGATCCGTGAATCCCAGCTGATAGCTGGGAGAGCAATTCCTTGTGAAACAACGCCTTCCTTTCTTCCGGTTTTCCCTTCCTGTAATCGGGTTCGGGCCGACACAATTTCCTTCTGCCTCCGCGTTTGTTTGATTCTGCTCTTGATTTGGTTGGACCGTCAGCGTCTGTGGTTGGCGGGCTTCCTGTGCTCTGAATCAGACGTACGTTGCCAGAAACTCTCTCGGGAGTATGGTCACTTTGCGCTGCCGCCTGTTGGTTCGCCTTGAGCTCGCTCACATGAGCCGTTTTAGGCCGGGTCTCACCTTCTTTCTGTAAACAAACGATCACTGGTGACACGAATCCGATTACCTGGTACGGGCCGTCGAATTTCGGAGACAATTTCGCCGCGAAGCTGTCGATTGCTTTCGACAGCGGGTGCTGTCGCACGAGTACTGATTGCCCAATTTCTGGTTTCCACTGTCGTCGTCGCAAGTTATATCCTGATCCTGCGTTGCCTTTTCCAAGTTTCTCACCACCAATTTGAAGACCTCTCTTAAATTTTCCCCCCTCTCTGAGGGCTGTATGGGTTCCTGACCGCTGCCTGGCGTTTGTTCGTCGTAGTAAGTTCCAGGAAGTCTTGGCTCTCGTCCTTGAGTGAGATATGCCGGGCTGTATCCCGTGGACTCGGATACGCTGCTATTAATGGCTAGCGTAATTTCTGGGAGCAGTTCGTCCCAGTTCCGATGCTTGTTGTCCGAAAGTTGTGCAATAATCGTTTTTATCGTTCTGTTGATTCTCTCCGTGGGATTCTCCTGTGGTGTGTATGGAGCAGTATACTGTTGCTTCACACCCAGGTACTGGAGGAAACGACGAAAACTGCGACTAGTAAACTGAGTCCCGTTATCCGTGACCAGAATCTTGGGTACCCCGAACCGGGCTAGAATTCGTTCTCGGAACGCTCGCTGCAAGTGTTCTGTTGAAGCTTTGCGTAACGGTATCATTTCTGTCCATTTTGAAAATTTGTCGAAGAATACGAGAAGCGTTGTGTTTCCGTGTGTAGAACGGGGTAGCGGACCCACAAAATCCGCGCAGAGTATCGCCCAAGGTTCTTCTGCCAATTGAGTGGCTGCGTTACAAGCCCTGCAGCCTTTTGCTGATTCGGCTTGTAACGTTGACACGATTCACATTGCCGCACATATTTCCTCGCATCCTGGAACATCCCGGGCCAGTAATATTTACTTGTTAGCCGGCATATCGTCTTGCGGACTCCCCCGTGGCCAGCGCACGGATGGTCGTGATTCTCTTTGAGAACTCGGCCTCTCATGGTCCTGGGCACGCACAATTTCCACGGCGTGCAGTCCTCGTCTCCAAGTCGATTTGGAATATGCCGGTACAAATTTCCATTCTCCAAGGTATAATCTGGGAACTTCTCCGGATTTTGTTCCACTTCTTTGACCTTTGCTTGTAACCACTTGCAGTGTTGCTCGCGTGTCTCTGCTGCTGCCACTCTGGCGACGGTTTCTTGCGGCTGTCGGGATAGTGCATCCGCGATTACATTCAGCTTCCCCTTCCGGTACTGGATTTCAAAGGAAAACTGTTGTAACTCCAAAGCCCATCTCGCTATTCTCCCGGATGGACTCTCAATAGAATTTAGCCACTTCAGCGCCAGATGATCTGTGATTACGGTGAACCGGTATCCCTCAAGGTAAGCGCGCATCTTGCGAATACCCCACACTATGGCCAGGCATTCTTTTTCTGTTGCCGAGTAATTCTTTTCGGCCTTGTTAAGATGTCGGCTGGTGTACGCGATAACACGCTCCTGACCTTCCAGTTGTTGTGTGAGCACGGCTCCAAGTCCGAAGTCGCTCGCGTCCGTTTGCAGTTGGAATCTCTCGTTGAAATCTGGGCACACCAGTATTGGTGCCTCCGTGAGTTTTTGTTTGAGGGTTTCAAACGCTTCCTGTTGCGCCTCGCCCCACTTCCAATGTTTCCCTTTACGTAGCAGCGTGGTCATTGGCTGGACGGTCTTGGCGAAATCCGGCACGAACCTGCGGTACCAGGAGGCAATGCCCAAGCATCTTCGCAATTCTTTGGTGGTGGTTGGCGGTTTCAAATTTTGAATCGCCGAAATTTTCTCCGGGTCTGTCTGGATGCCTTGCTCGCTTACCACATGACCCAGGTATTTAAGTTCTTTCTTAAAGAACTCGCATTTGTTCACGTTGAGTTTGAGATTTGCCTGTCTCAAACGCCGGAAAACCTCTCGAAGATTGGCGATGTGCTCTTCCGCGGACGAACCTGTGACAATTATGTCGTCCAGATAGGCGAAAGCTTTAGGCTCCAAATCGGGACCGATAACCAGGTCCAAGGCTCGCTGAAAAGTGGCTGGAGCCGAATGCAGCCCGAAAGGCATCACCCGCCACTGGAAAAGTCCTCTTCCAGGTACAGTAAACGCCGTGTATTGCTTACTGTCTTCTGCCATTGGAATCTGCCAGTACCCGCTCTTCAGATCCAGGCTACTGATATATTTCGCATCTCGCAACCGCTCCAGAATATGTTGAATCCTTGGAATGGGGTATGCATCCGGAATCGAGCGGGCGTTCAGCTGACGATAATCCACGCATACTCTCCATTCACCCGACTTCTTTTTCACCAACACGATTGGTGCGCTGTAAGGACTGCTTGAAGGTTCTATGCAGCCTTTCTCGAGGAGTTCGTCGATCTCTTTGTCGATGACAGCCTGCATCGCCGGATTTCTGGGAAAATACCGTTGTTTTATAGGACGCTCATCCCGCATCACTATTTTATGCTCCGTAATATTAGAGACGCCTTTCAGGGTTTCAAATTTCTTCAATTCCTCCTGAAGAAAACTCTCCATGTCCTCTGGTTGTCTAGGACCTGATTCTTGTGCTGATGTGCAAATGACTGCGCCATTCGCCTTCTCCTGTTTCTCCGTTGGGCCCAGAGACACGGTTTCGTCTCCGAAGGAGAGTGTCGCTCCTATCCCGCACAGAAAATCCATTCCGAGGAACACGTCGTCTAGGACTTCCGTCAACACAAGAAAGGACAACTCGCATGTACCATTTCCCATAGCAACATCTAGTGTGGTACATTCGGACACTTTTCTGGTTGTCCCGTCCGCCATGCGAATTTCCACCTTCGCTTTCTCAAACAGCCTCTTTCCCACCAGTCTTTCCGCGAGCGTCCTGCTCACGAAACTTCGCGTCGCTCTCGTGTCCACTGTCGCCTGTATTTGCTTGCCTTGGATGGACACCATGGCCACGATGCGCCGATTGTTAATCCGGAGGGCTTTAATTTCTGCGAGAGATCCTCTGGCTGGGGCCCGCCTCCTCTCGCTTTCGGCGGGGTCCCAGGTCGTTTCCCTGTCTCTGCCTGCAACAGTCAATGATTCTGGTTCCCTCTCGGCCACACTCCCAGTAGAAAATCACGACCGGGTTTCGGCAATCGCGGCGCATGTGACCTTCCTGCCTGCAGCGTCCGCATGCCGTTTTCGGGTTGAAAGGCCTTGAGACCGCCTGGCTCACCGCATGGTTGCGTTCAGATGGCCACTGTCTTGAGGCTACTGGCCGCGTCTGGTATTCTTCTGAAAACTCGTCTGTCTTGGCGAATCGCAGGCACTCGAAATCCTCCGCCAACGAGAGCAACTCCTTCAGCTCCCGGAAATCTTGTCTTTTTATATAAAACTGGTACTCAAACGCAGAGTTTTTGTATATCCTCTCCAGCTTTTCTTTCTCTGTGTACCTGCTATGTCTCATTAGATTTTGCAGGCTAATGACGTAGTCCCTGAACTTCTCGTTTGCGCGCTGTTGTCGACTGCGAATGTCGTCGTCGAGTCTTTCAAAGAAACGACTAGGTAGGAAGAAGTCCAGGAAGTCTTGCTTAAAAGCCTCCCATGACCGCCAATGATTATTGTTGTTTCGATACCAGAGCAAGGCTTTGTCTTCCAGCAGCTCTGGCATCGCGCGTGGCAACAGATTGCTGTCGATGCCATACGTCTCGGCCAGCTCCTTCATCCGCTCTACGAAGGCCAAAGGGTCGACACCGCCATCATACCTCACGGACCATTTTCTCACCTTGTCAATAACATCGGGGTACGAATGTCGCTCGACTCTGTCACCCGCGGGGTGTTTACGCTCACTCGTCCACTTGGGCTGCGTTCTCTCGTCGGAACATCCATCATTAGCACTTTCGGCAGGTCACTGGGTTCCGGTGTTGTGCGACCGTCTTCCGCTTCATACGCCCTCAACCTTCGTTCCACGCTCTCCGCGTGGTTTCCTTCATTGACGAACTCGACAAGTCTTTTCTTCATGTCATTGAGAGTTCCTTCGGCGACGAGTCCAAACTCAGAGTCCAAACAAGCACTGAACCAGCGATTCTTTATTTAGCCGGTATAACCATCCTGTTCGGTATGTTTTGGTCCCAGTCGGCTCCATGATAAGTTTTAATTTATTATATTATATATATTTCTAGTCGAGTCTTAGCTATTGGTGAATATGATATTGTCCCTGTTCGGGCGCCACTTGTAACGAACCTTCTTGTCTTCTTCTAAGGCTTGGATTAGCTCGCCGGGACTCCAGGGTTCGATTACAAGACAAGATTATTTAGGTTCAATATCTTTATTCACCTTAGAAATATCTTATTCTAATATTTGTGTTTGGCTTGCTTGTACAGTTGGTAGTCGTACTAGAAATACAATAATATACTGTCGTCGGTACCTCTACGCGCTTTGCGCTTTATGCTGCTGGGTTGTTGATATCTCACCGCGTTTGTGAGATCACTAGTATTCTGCCGGATTATTGATGTCTCGCTGTTGCTGATTCCTCACTGGGTCTGTGGGATCACTGGTGTTCTGTTGACTTGCTGATATCTCACTGCGTTGGTGAGATCACTGATGTTTTACTGACATGCTGATATCTCACTGCGTTTATGAGATCACACGTGTCCTGTTGACTTGCTGATATCTCACTGCGTGTGTGAGATCACTGGTGTTCCGCTGATTTGCTGATACCTCACTGCGTTTGTGAGATCACTGATGTTTTACTGACATGCTGATATCTTACTGCGTTTATGAGATCACACATGCTCTACTGACTTGCTGATATCTCACTACGTTTGCGAGATAGCTTGTGGTTACGCGTCTCTTTACGGGTAATTACAGGAGGGCATTTGAGCCACTACAACTGTGAATTCGACTCTTTACGAGTACTAACAGGAGGGCATTTGAGCCACTGCGACTGTGAATTCGTCCCTTTGTGAGTTTTAGCAGGAGGGCATTTGAGCCACTACGACTGCGAATTTAACAGGAGGGCATTTGAGCCACTGCGACTGTGAATTCAACTCTTTCTTTTTTTTTTTTTTTTTTTTTTTTTTTATGGCAGATAGAACCAAGCTCAGGGGATGCCCCCTATCCATGCAAAGCATTCGTTGGTTTAGAAGGGTAAAGGTTAGAGGGAAGGGGAAAAGTGGGAGTAGTGTCGATTTACACCTCTTTTAAAAGCATCGACGTTATAAGTGGGTGGGAAAACATGCGCAGGGAGACTATTCCACAATTTAACTGCGCGACCGAAAAACGAATTCTCGCGTTAGTGGGTAGTGCGATGGAACGGGATCGAGACGTAAAAGGGGTGCACCGCTCTGGAAAGCCGAGTAGATCTGTTGAATACCTGAACCGAGGGGATCAGGCTGGCTACTTCAGAGGAACAGTTACCATTAAAGTAACGGTAAAATAAGGTTACACACCCCACATCCCGACGACATCCCAAGGTTTCAATAGAGCTGGATACCCTACTGTCCCCTATAAGTTTTATCGCACGACCTTGTATACGGTCCAGAAGCTGAAGATATGCTTTCGAAGCTCCAGACCAAATATGCGAGTTGTACTCCATTTTCGGACGGATATAAGTGGTGTAGATACAACGAAGGTCGGTTGGAGTGAAGTATTTCTTGCACCGCTTTAAAAAGCCTAAGCACTTGGCTGCTTCTTTCGACACATCAAAAATGTGATCGTTCCAACGAAGATCGCATTGTATTGACATGCCCAGAACATCAAGATCCTCCGACTCATTAATATCCACACCACCCATATTTAAAGGTGGAAAGTTGTCGCCCGCCAGACGCTTGTGGGTCAACAAACAGCATTGGGTCTTCCGCGCATTAAAATCGACCCGATTCGCTTGACCCCACTCTTGGATTTTGTTGAGGTCAGATTGGAGTGTGTCATTCATAATTCTGCGTTTTCTATTGATCTCCAGAATAGAAGGACGCCTGGAGAATGAATATGAATGACAAATGCTACTGTCATCAGCAAACGAGTAGACGGGGTTTGATGTCAATGACAGAAGGTCATTGATAAAAATGAGAAAAAGTGTTGGAGACAGGACCGAACCCTGCGGAACTCCAGCATTTATGGAGTGCTCTTCGGAAGCAAAGCCGTCAATCACAACCCGAATAGAACGGCCGCTGAGGAAACTCGATATCCATCGAGTGAATGTATCACCGACACCATAAGCAGCCAGTTTGGACACAAGTGCTTTATGCCACACTCGGTCAAATGCCTTGGAGATATCCAAAGCAACAACCTTACTCTCACCGAATTGGTGAACACAACTGTTCCACCGCTCAGTGAGGAACGCCATCAAATCGCCTGTGGAGCGGTGAGCACGGAAACCGTACTGGCGATCGCTGACCAATTGGTTGCTCTCTAGATACCTCATCAGGCTAAAATTTATAACGCTCTCCATAACTTTGGAGAGCATTGAACAGATTGCTATGGGCCGGTAATTGGCAGGATTCGTAGCCTCACCTTTTTTGGGAACTGGCTGCACATTGGCAATCTTCCAGGAACTAGGAAAAACTCCTGAAGTGAACGATAAGTTAAACAGATTGCGCAATGGGCGAGCCAATGTTGAGGCGCACTTTCTCAACACGTGGGCTGAAATGCCATCCGGTCCCGAGGATTTATTGACGTTGAGGTTTACAAGCACTCTTTTAACAGCCCGCGTTCGAAAGTGCATCTCAGGCATAATATGAGACACACCGTCGATCACGGGTAGTGGTTGGCTACTCTCAGAAAGAGAGCAGTTTTCAGCAAACATTTTGGCTAATAAGTTTGCCTTGTCAACCGAGTGAGTGAAGATCCGATCGTCCTTCAGGAGAGTTGGAATAGACGATCGCGTCTGATTCTTCACCCTCCCCACGAACGACCAAAAGTTCTTGCTACCCTTATGGTATTCAAGAACTCTGCGTCTAAGGCGCTGTTCGTAGAGAACTTTTTCGCGCTTTAGAGTGGCATTGCACGTATTTCTGGCCTGATTGCGCAGCAGTTTAGTATCAGCAGTTTTATTTAAACGCCAATTCCTAAATGCTTCCTCTTTAGACCTGACTGCTTGTCTGCAAGTCGCATTAAAGCAGGAATGGTCTTTTGGTTTAATGGAAATTCTTTTATTAGGTATGAAAGACCTCATACCAAATAAAATTATATTTTCTACCAATTTTGCTGCAGCATTTATGTTTCTATCCCTGAAACACAATTGCCAATTGAAACGGCTGAAAAAGGAGTTCAGCGTATCCCAATTAGCCTTCTCATAAAGCCACACTGTCCGCTTCGGAGCTGGCTGATGAGCGGATTGAAGACTAGAATATGGGAAGGTAGCAGAAATTGTAGCGTGGTCCGAATTACCAAGAGGTGCAAGCACATTCACATCATACTTGCTGTGATGCGAAGTTAAAAAAAGGTCCAGAATATTTTGGTTTTGCCCATCAACGCAAGGAAAGTGCGTTGGTTCCTTCACTAATTGAGTCAAATTATTAGACTCAGCAAATAACTCAACATACAAACCCTCAGGTGTTGTGTGACTCGAATGACGTAGCCAATTGGAATTATGAACATTGAAATCACCAGCAACAACAATTTCACTGTTCGGATACGATTCCAGGATTTTAGAAATCGAATCAGAGAGACTGCCAAGTTTATCAAAAGTTGGCAGCCTCTCTAGACCCGGGCTTCTATAAATGAAGCAGAAGTGCAGGATGTGCGACTGGATTTTGAACTTAACCCACATGGAGCTAAATTCGGCATCCGTCGTGCAAAGGTGTTGCTGACACTGGTACGCAACATCACTGCGAATATATAAGGCGAGGCCTCTGTGTGATGAAAATAATGGCAGTAAGTGGTACCCAGGCAAGTGAAAATCCAGTGGATCTGCACCCTCAGACACCTGGGTCTCACCCAGTGCCATTATATGCGGTTGGTGAGTACAGACATACGCATAGACCGCGAAGAAATTCGCCCTCAAGCCACGCACATTTGTGGTGTCTATACGAAATTTTGTCATCGCCACCCACTGTAAAGAGGTATAAAGTCAGCTGCACAAGCGGACAAGCCTACACCGCAGGCAAAGCAAAACGCGACAAGACAAGTGTTATGCCTTTATCTTGCCACGCTTCAGCCCACGGTGCACTCACAGCCGCCTGTACACCTAACGGGACCAGGAAGAAGGAGGAGGAGAAGAAAGAAACGAAATGCTGAGCTTTACTGCGAAGGGCATAAATAAGCCCTTCGCTTGGTTCTCTGCATTCCGTTTAATTGTCTATTTGTGATTTTTGGTGTTATTGTTTTAGCGAATTTATTGATGTCTATTGTTATGTTTTAATCTGTAATCCAAATCAATGTTATTGCACTGTGACTTTGTTTGTTTGAAAATATTTCTTTATATTTGTTTCTTTGTTTCCGCGAGCACACTAAACACTGCACTGCGGTGGGTAGCTGCATCCACCCTCGTCCGTGGTCACGACACTACTGAGTTTTAGCAGGAGGGCATTTGAGCCACTGCGACTGTGAATTCAACTCTTTGCGAGTACTAACAGGAGGGCATTTGAGCCACTGCGACTGTGAATTCGTCCCTTTGTGAGTTTTAGCAGGAGGGCATTTAAGCCACTACGACTGCGAATTCGACTCTACGAGCTTTAACAGGAGGGCATTTGAGCCACTACGACTGCGAATTCGACTCTTTACGAGCTTTAACAGGAGGGCATTTGAGCCACTACGACTGCGAATTTAACAGGAGGGCATTTGAGCCACTACGACTGTGAATTCAACTCTTTCTGAGTTTTAGCAGGAGGGCATTTGAGCCACTGCGACTGTGAATTCAACTCTTTGCGAGTACTAACATGAGGGCATTTGAGCCACTGCGACTGTGAATTCGTCCCTTTGTGAGTTTTAGCAGGAGGGCCTTTGAGCCACTACGACTGCGAATTCGACTCTTTACGAGCTTTAACAGGAGGGCATTTGAGCCACTACGACTGTGAATTCAACTCTTTAAGGGTACTAACAGGAGGGCATTTGAGCCACTGCGACTGTGAATTCGTCCCTTTGTGAGTTTTAGCAGGAGGGCATTTGAGCCACTACGACTGCGAATTCGACTCTACGAGCTTTAACAGGAGGGCATTTGAGCCACTACGACTGTGAATTCAACTCTTTAAGGGTACTAACAGGAGGGCATTTGAGCCACTACGACTGTGAATTCGTACTGCGCTGGTTTTCACTGTTTTTTTATCGGCTTTACTGTTTTCAAGGCGTTGCCTGCTTGATCACTTTTCACTACTTCACTCTTTAATTTTCTCGAGTCCTGCCAAACTGATAGCAGAACTGAACTGGCTGAACCACTGCTTTCACTGAACCGACTGAGCAATTGCACCGTGTGAACTTGCTGAACTTATGAGACGAGAATCAGACTGAGAACTGAACCGAAGGGTAGACTGCACTGAACAACCTCGAGTTCTGTTTTGCAGTCTGTTTTATACTCGTTGGCGTCCTTTTTCCAGAATGTTCAATTTTAACGGAGTGCGGTATTTCGTACTCCGTTAAGCAGTTTTCCTGCAAAAAAAAGTATTTTTTCCAAATAGCCGCTTTCCCAAGGTTAAGAAGTTCTACGGTCAGTGAACTTCACTGCCGTCTTCTTGCATACATTGTTTTTGCGGTATATAAACTGCAACAGTGGTTCACTCTAGATCAGCTGGGAGCTGATTTGTGTACTTACTGCACTCTCGGCAAAAAACAGGTTATTAGTACTCAGCGCACTTTGATTGCTTGCTCTCCTCGCTGGAATCACTTATAGCGGCATATAGCCGCTCTGACGCATTTGCATTTGCATGTAACATGCACACCACGTCACTTTTGCTTTCTTTCCATTTCTCCGCTGAGCGTCGGTGTGTGGGCGTTTCTAAACGATCGTCTGTAGTAGTAGCGTAAATGCGTGTGCTTTCTGATGAGAACTGTTCTTGGGAACAGGTTTTAAGTCTGTTCGACTGCTTGTTATTTTTGTGCGCCAAATTTGCGCAGCAATTTGGGTCGTCACAACCACAATACCCGAACTTACTCTAAGTTATGTTGTCTTTATCAAAATGTGAAAGCGTATTTTCCTGTTAATTTGATATATAACTTCTAAATAAAAAAGATGTGTTCTTTCTAATAAAGTGATTCTCTGATCTTCGAGCGCGTGGGATGGCTCGAAGGATCAAGATGGGTGGGGTAAAAAAGCAAGCAGAGGTACTTACTTAACGATCGCTTGGCGTGGAGTCGTCGGCGTCCGGAAATAGAGGGGTGAGCTTCGTCGCTATTTTTATTTCGTCCTGGATGGGTGAGCTTCGTTGCTCGTTTGGTAGAGATGATGGTTGGCTGGCACTTCACTTATGTTCACTTTTTAGAAGAAGACGGTTGGTTGGCGCGTGCACTCCGTTCAAGTTCACTGAGAAGAAGGAAGATTGGTTTTTTCCGGAACCACCGCCATCTATCTGTGAAAGAGAAAAGAGAAGAACGGAGCGAGACGGAATGGGGTCCGCTCGAGCCGTGTTCAGCGGGGTTGCTGATTGATTTCCGTGGGGTTTTTGCGCAGAGGGAAAAGCGACGGGAGACGCTGGGGTTTTCGCGTGAACATCCCGCCCGCCTTGCAACTTTGCTCAGGTTAGAGACGCACGAAGAGGGGTTCCTCGCTTTAGCCATGGATACCTGATGGTTTTAGGGTTTAACCATCAGGTTGGTCAGGGACTCCGCGGGGGGGGAGAGTGACCAGCAGATTGGGCTGCATCCGCGGAACGGAATGGGCGCTGCACGGGGCGGCAACGCATACGTCCCCACCTTAAGTGCAGACGCTCCCTGACAGAACCCATCCGAAGACGGAGTTCTGCGCGAATGGCTGCCCGAGCACATACGGCAACGACCCGGGCCGATATAGTCGGGTAATGACGTCGCACCCGAGCCGCAGTCGAACGTGGTGGGTGGTGTGGAACTCCGGATCCGCCAGCTTGACGTTTGTGTACAGATGCTGAAACCGAGCATCCATGGATACCTGATGGTTTTAGGGTTTAACCATCAGGTTGGTCAGGGACTCCGCGGGGGGGGGAGTGTGACCAGCAGATTGGGCTGCATCCGCGGAACGGAATGGGCGCTGCACGGGGCGGCAACGCATACGTCCCCACCTTAAGTGCAGACGCTCCCTGACAGAACCCATCCGAAGACGGAGTTCTGCGCGAATGGCTGCCCGAGCACATACGGCAACGACCCGGGCCGATATAGTCGGGTAATGACGTCGCACCCGAGCCGCAGTCGAACGTGGTGGGTGGTGTGGAACTCCGGATCCGCCAGCTTGACGTTTGTGTACAGATGCTGAAACCGAGCATCCAAGCATCGGGTCGGATTGACCGTTTTCCAGTCGGACACGATGGCATGGAAGTCGATTGTCTCAGCATCCGCACCGCGCGGACAAAGCGTAAGCAAGACCACCTGGTCCCGCCCAAGTTGGAGTGGGGTGAGTCCCAGAGGGGAAATGAGGGTGCGCGAGATTTCCGTCATCTCGCACTCGGAGTCCAGCAGCGCACGCTCGTACACAAAACCATTCACTCCGCGCAGACGTATCAGCGAGGTTGGTCGTACCACGATGGAACGCTGCAGCAGGGGCGCCAAAGAGGTGGGGGTTGTCGATAAGGCCCGCACAGGGACCAACGGAGCGGAGACCATGGGGGTTTGGTGTGATTGGGCAGTGACAGCTCGGGTTGTTTTGGTCGGGATGGTGGAGTGAAGGAGGGTATGGTGGGGTTTCTGGCACCACCGACATTTGGCGTGGCTGGAGCAGTGCGCGTCACGGTGTGAATAGGCCAAACAGTTGGAGCAAAACTCCAACCGGCGAACCGTTCGCAAGCGTTCCTCGGAGGACTGCGCGAGGAACCGCACGCACAGCCTCAACGGATGAGGACCAAAACAAAGCCGGCAGGCGAAGGTCTCACGCCGCACGGGGTGGCGGGCGATACGATCGCCAGCGCACAATCGTTGCAAGGCGGGACGTTGTTTTTCGGCCTCGCGTTCCATGGCCCTCTTGAAGCCAGGCAAAACTTCTTCCGCTGGGAACGAAACCCAGGCCGGCGGCACACGCCCCGGATTGCCGCGCTGGCGCCCCGGGGACATGGCTCGAGGGGGGTGACGACGGGTGGAGGGGACGTCGTCCATACAGTGGTCCGACCAGCCTGCCTCACTGATTGACATATGGAGGGAGTCCTGCGTCTCGTCTGGTCCAGCCGTGGTGGGGTTGGCTTCGCGTGCCGGGGGGTTGACTTCGCGTGCCGGGGGGTTGGCTTCAGACACCAAGTTTTGGCTAGCGGGGGCGGCTACGGCGTCAGCAGCGTCGATCTCGGCGGCTGAAGCCTCAGCTTTGCTGCTCGCTGGCGATAGGGAGAACGGGTAGTCCGCATCGTCAAGGGACCATTTGACCTCGGGATCCTGGATCTGTTGGAGGAAGAAAGTACGATAGGATGGAGTGGGGGGTGCATCCTCTGGATTCATGGCTGAAAAGATAAGATATAAGTAAAAGTTGTTTAGGGGGATTCGCTGGGGTGCGAAAAGCTCGCAGCTGGCGAAGCTTCAGAGGGGAGCAGTACCATTTTGCTAATGGGTCGTGTTATGGTTCCTTGTTTGGTTCGGACGTCCGCGACGCGTGTTCTATCGTCAGAACCGGGATAAACATGAACTATACGACCGAGTCTCCATTTTGTTGGGGGGAGGTTGTCATCTCGTAAGACAACCAGGTCGTTAATTTTTAAATTAGTTTGGGGGAACTTCCATTTGCTGCGTTTGTGGAGTTCGGTGAGATATTCGTTTTTCCACCGGGAGCAAAATTGCTGATAGACAGCTCTGACCTTCTGCCATCGATTCACAATTCTGGGTGGAGATTGTAATATTTCGGGTTCTGCCGGAGACAAGAGCGGGCCGCCGACTAGAAAATGTCCTTGGGTTAGGGGTTGCAGGTCCGAAGGATCTTCTGACATGCTATTAAGGGGTCTGGAGTTCAAACAAGCTTCGATTTTGGAGAGTATGGTGGAAAACTCTTCAAACGTGAAGCGGGGATCGCCAGCGAATCTGCGGAAGTGGAGTTTGAAGCTTTTTACTCCAGCTTCCCAGAGTCCGTCCATATGCGGAGCGGCAGCGGGAATGAAATGCCATCGCAGGCGTTGATGAGCGTATTGGGAGACAATAGCGTCCTGAGTGTGTTGAATCACTGATTCCCATTCTCGTCGAAGGGTCTTCGCTGCTCCGACGAAATTTCGTCCGTTGTCGGAATACACATCAGAGGGACATCCTCGGCGAGCGCTGAATCGTCTAAAGGCAGCGAGAAATGTCGGGGTTGACAAATCGCTGGCAGCTTCGAGGTGTATGGCCTTCGTCGCAAAACACACGAAGACGCAAACGTAGCCTTTGGTGATGAGGCAGGCTCTTCCAGTGTAGTTCTTGATGTCGAACGGTCCAGCGAAGTCCAAATCGGTGGCAGCAAAGGGGCGAGAGAGTGTGGTGCGCTCAGGGGGTAGAGCGGCCATAAGTTGGGTGCGTACTTGCTTCTTTTGAAGTAAACAAGGCTTACAATTGTGAATTGTGGCTTTGACCATGTTCTTGGCCTTGGGTATCCAGTACCGCGTGCGGAGCAAGCGCAGCATCAGCTGGTTTCCACCGTGTAAGCTGATGTCATGGATAAACCGAACCAAGAGACGGGTGAAGACGGTATTGTAGGGGAGCAAAATAGGGTGGCGTTCATCGTACGAGAGAGATGGACAAGAGATTAACCGTCCGCTCACGCGGAGGAGTCCGTCGTGTGAGAGAAATGGGTTAAGCGATAGAATCGAACTCTTGCGCTTAAGAGTTTGTTTCATTTCAAGGCAATGATATTCGTCGTTGAAATGAACTTTTTGCGCGACAATGATGAGCCGCGTCTGAACGGCTTGAATCTCATCAGAGTCGATGAGGGTAGTTTCGCGGCGAAAATGAGGACGGTAATGGGAGTGCTGAGTAAACTGATATTATGTCCGGAGAGATTCGAGTGGACTGTTGCCTGCAGTGCAGAGGCATGGGATAACGAAGATTGCGAAGTTGGGGAGGGTACGGGGGCAACGAGATGCTGCAGCTCGCTAATCTTGGCGGAGAATCGAACATAAATCTGGTAACTGCGTCGATAATGGCTTTTCACGACAGTTACCTCAGCGGTTTTGGGATCGTCGACTGCTAATGGATTCGCTGCCATGATGGTGGATTCCAAGCATGATTCACCAAATAATTCTCTGATCTTCGAGCGCGTGGGATGGCTCGAAGAGTCAAGAGGTTGGGGATGGTCTCCGAGCTCGTGGTAATCCGGCTCGAAGGACCAAATGTTTCTTTGACCCTCGAGCGCGTGGGATGGCTCGAAGGATCAAGATGGGTGGGGTAAAAAAGCAAGCAGAGGTACTTACTTAACGATCGCTTGGCGTGGTGTCGTCGGCGTCCGGATATAGAGGGGTGAGCTTCGTCGCTATTTTTATTTCGTCCTGGATGGGTGAGCTTCGTTGCTCGTTTGGTAGAGATGATGGTTGGCTGGCACTTCACTTATGTTCACTTTTTAGAAGAAGATGGTTGGTTGGCGCGTGCACTCCGTTCAAGTTCATTGAGAAGAAGGAACATTGGTTTTTTCCGGAACCACCGCCATCTATCTGTGAAAGAGAAAAGATAAGAACGGAACGAGAAATGCTGTCACTCCTTGCAAAATTATTTGATCCTGCAGGCTGGATGGTTCCGGTCATTATTATCGCAAAAACCCTCATGCAACAAGTTTAGCTGGATGACACCGGCTGGGATGACCCCTTGACCCCGTCAACCCTACAACTCTGGATAAAATTCGTCCAGTGTTATCACCAAATTAACCTCATAAAATCCCTCGATGGATTCATTTCACTCTAACGAGTGGCATTGAAATCCATGCGTTTTGCGATGCTTCCGATAAAGCATACGCCGGCGTGGTCTATGTACGCCTTCGTAACTCTCACGAAATCCGTACTTCTCTACTTTATGCAAAAACCAAAGTTGCCCCCATCAAAACAATATCTGTACCTCGACTTGAATTGTGCGGTGCAGCCCTCTTAGCCGACATGTTAAATGCGGTTATCCCTCGTCTTGATTTTCCTCAGCAGAACTCTACTGCTGGACTGATTCGACCATCGTGCTCGCTCGGGTAAAACGACCGTCTTGCACCTGGACTACGTTCGTTGCTAACCGTGTGGCCAAAATTGTGGAGATCGTAGATCCCACTCACTGGTCTCATGTCCAATCCCAACACAATCCAATTCACTTATGTTCACTTTTTAGAAGAAGACGGTTGGTTGGCGCGTGCACTCCGTTCAAGTTCATTGAGAAGAAGGAACATTGGTTTTATTCCGGAACCACCGCCATCTATCTGTGAAAAAGAAAAGAGAAGAACGGAACGAGACGGAATGGGGTCCGCTCGAGCCGTGTTCAGCGGGGTTGCTGATTGATTTCCGTGGGGTTTTTTCGCAAAGGGAAAAGCGACGGGAGACGCTGGGGTTTTCGCGTGAACATAAAGTAAGTTCTTTTGAGGTAACCAGATTGGGATTTGATATTTTTTTTAATAAACTTGAGTGCTATCTAGTAAAATTTGTATAACAATTTCAGGACTTTGATAAAAAGCCTATTAGTAAAAGAATTATGTATGGCGTCTAGTTTCCGCGTTTATGAAATTCCAAAAATATCTTATTACATAAAACACTTGAATTTAAAATAGCATTCTTTCGTTGTATATACTGTTGCAATATCTCCATTAGTTTAGAAGATATAACATAGTTTTTTTTAAATTTTGAAGGAAACCGACAAAAAGTTTTGTTGTTTTTGGAGTTTTCGCAAGAAACAACAACAAGAAGAAAAAATCGGAGCGTTTGAGCAACGGTAAGCTTATGCCGTTTGAGATATTGAGGCATAATTTTATTCCGTGGCATATTTCGGCCTTATGGAAATTTTTTGCAAAAAAATGGGCGTTTCTTACCACTCATACAAAAGTTTGCAATATCTCACGAATGGTTTAAGATATTAAGCCGTAATTTTATCACGAGGTATCTGGAGGCGTTACCAATCTGTTTGCCTAAAATATGCGTGGTCCACCCACTCAAAAAAAATTGTCTATATCTCTTGAACGATATAAGATATTAAGACGTAATTTATCACGGGATATCTGAAGGCGTTACCAATTTGTTTGCTAAAAATGTTTGCCAGGCATGACCTGCCTACTCATACAAAAGTTGTCAATATCTCATAAACGGTGCAAAATATTTGTTGTGTTTTTATATAATTAGAATTGTTCTGTTGTATGGAAATAAAAAAAATTGTATTTACTATCCACGTATCTTAGTGTATGTGACTGAAATACTGTGGCCGCTTGTTGCAAAAATTTACAATATGTTAGTGGAGTTCACGATCTAGTGCATATGGTCATGCATGAGTGCATTTGCAAAATATTGGTGCATATTATTTGCACCACACTAACAAAATACACAGATTTGCACTTGCTATGTTCTTGCAAAAATGCCACACCGAGAACCAATAGCTTATAATTGCTATGGATATGCAAAACAATTTCAGCCAGATTCTGAAAAGTCACGGTGAATGAGACGAAACTTTCTTCTCAAGTCACTGTGTCATAGCCACGGCGTTCTCAGAGACGAACATTCCGTCTCGTCAGGGCTTTACGTCGCACTCACGCTGTCATTAAACTGTTAGGGCTTGTCAGTAAAAGATCTCAAATGTTCAGTGTTGTTAAAAGCATTTTTGTATAATGGAACTGCCGTGAATTAAGAATATTTAAGTGGAAATTTTTTATCACTCAATAAATTTTTTTTTGTGCAAATATCTGACGTAGAAGCAAAGCTAAACTGAAAAATTGTCGAAACAAAAGTTTTCCCGTTATCGTTTATTTTATTTCGCTCAGGTTGAATTTTTTTTATGGCGGGTGAAACCAAGCTCAGGGGATGCCCCCTATCCATGCAAAGCATTTGTTGGTTCCAAAGGGATGATAGGTTAGTGTGAAGGGGGAAAGAGGGAGTAGGAACGGTTTACACCTCGCTTAAAAGTTTCGACGCTGTAAGTGGGCGGGAAGATACACGCCCAAACGAAAACCGAATTCTCACGATAATGCGTGGTTCGTTGGAACGATATCGTGACATAAAAGGGGTGCACCACTCCGGAAAGCCGAGTAGTTCTACTAAATACCTAACGGTATAAATACCTAAAAATTGGACACGGTCTAAAAGCTGAAGATATGTTCGCGAAGCTCCCGACCATATATGCGAATTGTACTCCATTTTCGGACGGATATAGGTAGTGTAGATACAACGAAGATCAGTTGAAGTGAAGTATTTCTTACACCGCTTAAGAAAGCCCAAGCACTTGGCTGCTTATTTCGACACGTTAGCTACATTTTTATATTTTACCTCCTCCAACACTGAAAACATCAATAACAGCTGTTTTTCTGTATGCTTATGGTTCTAGCTTCCGATACATAGACCTTTTCTGCCTATATCTCTGCTAAAAGTTTATAAAATGCTTTCTCCAACATTTCTGATTGCACTGCTACTGAACTGGGTGGTATAAGTGGTGGTCGTTTCGCCGCTAGTGTCTTTCTGCCTTCTAATTGCTTTCCCTACATCGTAGGAGAGACCATTGGCGAAGTCGATGCTCGTAAAAGCAAAATGCTTGCAACGGATTGCTCCAAAGTGGTCAGCACATTTTGATTGAGGGGCCGCCACCCACTTCAGCCTTTTTAACAAAATTTCTTCAACAAATATATTTTTACACTGCTCACAAATACCTTCTCCTTCCTTGCACACAGCAAAATGAAACTGATAACACGAAATACTGAATGGCGACATAATGGCGTTTCTTCTAATTACATATCAATATGCAGACGGAAAGGGTGCTGGTGAGGCTAATGAATGATTTGAGAGAGCGAAAATGAACTGAAAAAACCGCAAGCACTTGGTCAAAATTTGACCAAGCCTGCGTCGCAGGTTCCTTTCAGTTACCACACATGAATTTCGTTTCAGTTACCGCACATTCAAAACAAAAAACCTCCTGATGAGAGCTTGCTCCTAACCCTCACAATTGAAGCTGCGAATGCCTGCTTTCGTCTTTCGGAATATACATTTCTTACGACAAATTAAGCAAAACGACGTAATCTCTTTGTAAAGACGTTCGACTCGTCTCTCAGAATACCAAAAGATGAAAATCAGCTGATTTTAGGGCGAACGTAGACGAAACCAGACGAAAGTAACTTTTCAGAATCTGGCTGTTTGTAAAGAGATTGAATGTGGAAAATTTTGGACGGGAGAGAAAATCAAGATGATTTTGAATTATTTCAATGGTTGTTGTTTGTTTTCACATCTTAAACAAATACACAAAAACAATAGCGCACAAACTGATGTTTTGCTTTCTTTTACAAATCAGCTGTGAAAAAACTAGTTCACAATTGATGGCAAATATTCGTAATTGCATAATTTTGCAATCTGGTGCAAATAAGATCGTGAACTGCCCTATTTTTTCGTGGTTTTTGCAATAGCTAAAAAAGAAGTTGGAGTCCGCCCGGTAGTGTGGGACTCCAACCATTTCGGAAGAACACCCACTAAAACCGCCTCTGTGAGGGGATACGGAAGAATACCAGAATTAGTAGGTCCCTTTTCGTTCATCCGCGACCCAGCTACTATGATCCACCAAAAAAAAATTGTCTCACTTCTCATAGCCAGGTCTCGCTATGAAAAGTAAACATGTTTCTAAAGCTAGAGTCCTCCATCTCTCAATCACTCAGTTGGCAGCCGATGAGAACCTCTTGCTCGCTTAATTTCTTGCTCCCTTAACAAGACCCATCTTTTGTAGGTGATACCTGAAGTTTCTATGTCCTGTTATTGATGCAACAAGCCAACTAAGACTCTCTGTTGTAGCAGAGCAGTCTGTTGGTCCCCTTCTAAATGAATAGCTTCGCCTGACGACAAGTGGTCAGCTCCTCCAACCTGCGTGATTGTTCGCAGTATAACCAATCATCCATAAGAGCCTTAAAACTCACGGTCTTACGCATTCCCACCAAATGCGCGATTGTCAAAGTATTTACACGTATATGTCATGTAATAAACGACATCATTCGCTATTACATCGCGAGGCGACCCCAATTCCCAATTCAAAGCTCTGTTCGAGCTCTACCACCGCAACTTCGCGCCCTCATACCTCCACTCATCGTGGCTCTGCGCCAAATAATGCACAAAATAATTCGCAACAAATTATCCCCTCGCACTCCCGAGCGACCCCCTCCACCTATTCAACTCAACAGCAATTACAGTCCACTGAAGCCCCTCAAACACCCAATGTGCTGACTTGCTTCACCTCTCGACCAAAGCAAGTTTTACTCGCTACTGCAATGGTACATATCTGTTACCGCGAGGAAACATATCTCGCTCGTGCGCTTATAGATCCCGGATCAGAAGCCACTTTTCTCTCCGAGCGCATTCAAAACATCTACCTACGAAAACCATTCAAGCGCGGGTTGCAAGTGTCAACCAAGCTATCACAGCCCTTGTTAGCAAACTTTGTATGTTTAATATTGGCTCCCCTCGCAATTCCAGAACTCGTATAGAAACCAAGGCTCTCGTCCTCCCAAAATTAACCGGAAATCTTCCCGTCTGCTCCCTTGATCGGGATCTCTGTGAATACCTCCCTAATATCCCTTTGACAGATGACCATTTTTATCAAAGTGATCAGATCGATGTCTTGATTGGAGCTGACATTTACACTCTAATCCTGCTGGATGGCATTAAACGAAATATTCTGGGTTCACTCGTAGCCCAAGAAACAATATTCGGCTGGATTCTAACGGGTCCACTTCCATAGGACCTACCAACACCCTCAATTACCACGCGGGTCTCGTTTTTCAACGAAGTCTCCCTCGACCGTCAGATTTCGCGCTTCTGGGAACTAGAGGAGATCCCAAAACAGCGTCCTCGCACTCCAGCTGAAAATTACTGCAACGATTTGTATGACAAAATAACCCAAAGACGTCCCGATGGGCGTTACATCGTCTCGCTGCCGTTTAAAGAAGAATTCCCTTCGCAGTTACAACTTGGACGTTCAAGAGAAATAGCTCTAAACAATTTCTCCGCAACGAAGCGCGGCTCCTGAAAACCCCGAGTTTTAAAGAACTTTATGATTCAGTGATTCAAGAATACTCCCATTTGAATCATATGATCTCTGTTCACCCCGAACAAACCTCGCTCCATTCTGACACTTACTACTTACTTCACCAAGCCAGAAAGCAGCTCCACCCAGGTGCGAGTTGTTTTTAACGCTTCATGCCCTACAACCAACCGTCTCAGTCTCAATGACACCCTTTACCCCGGTCCGGCTTTGCAAGCCGATCTAACTTTCCTCATTCTCAAATGGCGTCTTTATCAATGTGTCTTCAACGGAGTCATCGAGAAGATGTATCGCCAGATTCTGGTGGATCCGAAGCATTCGCGCTATCAACGAATTCTTTCCAGAAATTCACCAGATGATGAAGTGCACGAATTTCAACTTCAAACAGTCACTTTCGGTGTAAACTGTGCCCATATCTTGATATTCGCACGCTTCATCAGCTGGCCCAGGATGTCGAAACCGAGTTCCCCCTGGCTGCTGCCATTTTGAGGACAGCCACGTATGTCGACGACGCGCTGTGTGGTGCTCATACTATCGACACGGCGCTCCGTGCGCGAAAGGAATTGACAGCAGCCCTTCGCTCTGCTGGATTTACCCTGCGGAAATGGACATCTAACAATCAGGAAATTGTATCCGGAATACCTCCTGAAGACCTACTGAATAAGGATTTTCTCGAATTGGAAGACGCCAGCACAGCAAAAACACTCGGTATCCGATGGAATGCAAAGGCTGATTACTTCACCATTGAATCCAAACCATTCGATATTGCCCCCTCTTACATTAAACGAGAAATGCTGTCACTCCTTGCAAAATTATTTGATCCTGCAGGCTGGATGGTTCCGGTCATTATTATCGCAAAAACCCTCATGCAACAAGTTTGGCTGGATGCCACCGGCTGGGATGACTCTTTGACCCCGTCAACCCTACAACTCTGGATAAAATTCGTCCAGTGTTATCACCAAATTAACCTCATAAAATCCCTCGATGGATTCATTTCACTCTAACGAGTGGCATTGAAATCCATGCGTTTTGCGATGCTTCCGATAAAGCATACGCCGGCGTGGTCTATGTACGCCTTCGTAACTCTCACGAAATCCGTACTTCTCTACTTTATGCAAAAACCAAAGTTGCCCCCATCAAAACAATATCTGTACCTCGACTTGAATTGTGCGGTGCAGCCCTCTTAGCCGACATGTTAAATGCGGTTATCCCTCGTCTTGATTTTCCTCAGTATGAACTCTACTGCTGGACTGATTCGACCATCGTGCTCGCTCGGGTAAAACGACCGTCTTGCACCTGGACTACGTTCGTTGCTAACCGTGTGGCCAAAATTGTGGAGATCGTAGATCCCACTCACTGGTCTCATGTCCAACCCCAACACAATCCAGCGGACTTAGCCAGTCGTGGCATGTATCCGCTTGAGTTGCAACAAACCTCATTATGGTGGCAAGGCCCGGATTGGTTGCGTCAAGAGAAAAAGTACTGGCCTCACTCCCCTCACACAGACATTTTTGAAACCGAACTGGAAGCAAAACTCATCAAATCGTATTTTGCATATTTTCCTCACTATAAAGACCTCTTGGAAAGATTTTCTTCTTTACCACGAGCTCTCCGCGTACTTTCGTACATTTTCCGGTCCTTCCATCACTCACCCCCCAACATCGCCCTCATTTAGACGACACGATACAAGTATTGACTCGGATGAGATTCAATATGTTAAAACCCAACTGACTAATCTCATGCAGAAGGTTCATTTTGCCGATGAATATCACTGTCTGGAACTGAAGATGAATCTTGACAGAAAGAGTACAATTCTGTCACTCAATCCATTCTTATCCCAAGATGGAGTCCTCCGCACAAGAGGACGTTTAACCTCATGTCCGTCACTCTCCTATGACGAACGTCATCCGATTATAATCCCCTACAATTGTGTTTTTACTCGACTCTTAGTCCGGTTCATCCATGAGATCAGTTTGCATGGAGGAAACCAACTCATGCTACGCTTAATTCCCACTCAATATTGGATCCCTAAGGCGAAAAATCTCATTCGCACCACAATTCACCATTGCAAAAGCTGTGCTCTACAACGGAAACAAATCCAGACACAACTGATGGCTGCACTGCCGCCTGAACGCACCTCTCTCTTTCTCGACCATTTGCTGCCACCGGTCTCGACTTCGCGGGACCGTTTGACATTAAAAATTATACCGACAGAGCGTGCCTCATCACGAAAGGTTACGTCTGCTTCGCGACCAAGGCTATTCATCTCGAAGCTACCAGCGATCTATCGACGCCCACTTTTCTCGCTGCGTTCAGCCGTTTCACCGCACGCAGAGGATGTCCCAAGGGTCTATACTCAGACAATGGGAAAAACTTCGTTGGAGCATCTAAAGCCCTGCTGAACGATTGGAAAGCGTTCCTCCAGCAAAGTAAGGACGCCGTCCTCACTCAATTCTCCTACCAAAACTTGCAGTGGCATTTTATACCAGCCGCTGCGCCTCACATGGGTGGACTCTGGGAAGCTGGAGTCAAAAGCTTTAAGCTTCACTTCCGAAAATTTGTCGGAAATATGCATTTCACCTTTGAGGAATTTACCACCATCCTCTACAAAATTGAAGCATGTCTCAATTCGCGACCGCTGAACAGCATGTCCGAGGACCCCTCTGATTTGCAACCCCTTACACCAGGACACTTTCTCATCGGTGGTCCCATTTTATCAACAATCTGAGCAATACCGTTAACATGAATACCGTTAACGGTAAATTTTTTCGAGTTCACATTAACGGGTGTGTACTGTATTTTATTTATTTAAATTTTTTTTTATTTGAATTCAATTTAATTTCATCTTACCTCATCTCGTCACCCAATGTTTTTTCTTTTACTATAAATAAAATTATTATCTCATACTCTTTTATTACTATATTATAATTTTTAGTTAGTATTATTATTTTTATTATATACTTCTATTTAATTATTTTTATACAATATTATATGTATTATTTTTAATTACTTTCAGTTATATATGTACATTATTCTCACTATAATTGCTATTGCTTTTAATATACTGTATCCTTATTATTTAGGACTCACAACTTAGTGGTAGCACATTAAACGATCATTTATGCCCACAATTTTGTTTGTGTTTTCAAGTATTGGTTACCCTACCTTTGCGAGTTGGCATTGTTACTATTTCTTCAATATTTCAAAGCAAATCAGTAATTTCTTCTTAGAGAACGGACGGGCACACAAAAATAAGTATGTACATACGAGGAAAAACGAGGCAAAGGTTTGTCTTCTTGTGTCGTGAAATTGCGTCAGGTTACGCGAATAGTTTATACCCTACATTCGAATGGATAAGGGCATATTCATTTTGTTCTTCCGTTTGTAACGCATTAAAGGCGGCGTAATAGACATAGTAAAGTATATATATTCAGAATCATCAGCTCAGAATCACCTCCTGAGTCAATTTAGCCATGTCCGTCCGTGTGTTTGTTTGGCTGTCTGACTGTCTGTTTGTCTGTCTGTGGAAATCACGATTACGAACGAATAGAGGTATCGTCATAAAATTTGGCACGAATATTCTCTGTAATTATAGGCTGTTTGAGTTTTGCTAAAAATGGGCGTGGTACCCCTACTTATACAAAAATAGTTAAGGTGCGAAATTATTATATTTTTAGTTACTCGGCTGTAGAGTTTAGACTACGTCCTGGCCGAAGACAACACTTTTATATTACTTGTTTAAAGTTTTCTCTGGATTTTTATATTTAAAGCATAAAAAGACCTTAAACTGCAATTAAACTAGAATGAAAAACAATTTTTTTTTATTTTTTTATTATGGTTTAAAATAATTTAGAAAAGAGTAAAAAATTGAAAAGTACATGTGTACATTTTTTCATGCAAACATATGTATGTATGTACATACAATTGCCGCTCTTCTGCTTGCTTACGAGTGATGCCTCTTTTCGCAAGAAGAGAGAATGAGTGTTTTGCTCGTACCACTTTCCCTACCGCCCGCAACCAGGGTAACGATTACTGATATCTTTTCTCTGAGCTTGGCTGATTCTTTAACCCTTCTGTCAACAAATATTTTTCCGTCTTCCGTAAGCGGATAAGTCTGGATAACAAAAACTTAATTTTGACTTGAATTTTTGACTGACTTAAATTTAAATAGTTAGGTTTTATTTGGACATTGGATTGGACATTTTATTAAATGTACTTTTAGATTGGAATTAACTAAAAATGCGCGTTTCATAACTTTAGAAAAATATTCTCGCCAAGTGGCATATATCGCTGGAAAGGTGCTGCCATTAGCTTTCCAAAATGGTAAGTTTCATCAACGCACTCGGACGATGGAGTGGGCAGTGGCCACTTTATCATGCGAGTGTAGGCTAACTAAAAATGTGCGTTCTCAGTACCTTTTCTCGTAACTTTAGAAAAATATTCTGACCAATTGGCATATATCGATGGAAAGGCACTGCCATTAGCTTTCCAAAATGGTAAGTTTCATCAACGCACTCGGACCATGGAGTGGGCAGTGGCCACTTCATCATGCCAGTGTAGACATCTAAATGCGCGTTTTCAGTGCATTTTTTTGTAACTGTAGAAAAATATTCTCGCCAAGTGGCATATATCGCTGGAAAGGTGCTGCCATTAGCTTTCCAAAATGGTAAGTTTCATCAACGCACTCGGACCATGGAGTGGGCAGTGGCCACTTCATCATGCCAGTGTAGGCATCTAAATGCGCGTTTTCAGTACCTTTTTTCGTAACTTTAGAAAAATATTCTGAACAAGTGGCATATATCGCTGGAAAGGTGCTGCCATTAGCTTTCTAAAATGGTAAGTTTCATCAACGCACTCGGACCATGGAGTGGGCAGTGGCTACTTCATCATGCCAGTGTAAGCTAACTAAAAATGCGCGTTTCCGTGCATTTTTTCGTAACTTTAGAAAATAATTCTGGCCAAGTGGCATATATCGCTGGAAAGGTGCTGCCATTAGCTTTCCAAAATGGTAGGTTTCATCAACGCACTCGGACCATGGAGTGGGCAGTAGCCACTTCATCATGACAGTATATGTGGATCATGTTGTGGATCCTGGGTCGGGTTGCGGTTCGTGTCTGCTAAACTAAATAAAATTGTGTCTGCTAAATAAATAAAATTACCAGTTGTGAAACAGAAAAGTAATTTTTTAAAGTGAAAAATTTTTGGATTACAAATTCTTGTACTTTCATTCCTAAAGGCCAGTTTATAAGTTAAAGGAAAACAAAGTTATTGCAGATAAATTTAGTTTTCCATTTAAGCAGATAACTATAAATGATTTCAATGTGGAATGTACATTCTGCTCACATACAGAAATAGACATTAGTCTATTTTTAACGCATTTTAATTTGTTGGCACACATTAAGTATATCAATAGTTTCAGCAAAATTTGTAAAACTGCCACTGCCTTTTGCGCAGTATTACCTACACTTTAAAGGTTCTCGGAAACACGGAAGTAAATGACACCAAGGATTGTCCTGAAGCACGTAAAAATAAAAAGGGAAGTAGCATGTGACCTCCCTCATATTGTTGGTAGTCATTAATTTTTCCTTTCAATGTACCAGGCGGGAGAATGAGGAGAGTAAAAGAACTTTTCAGTCAAACACTATTTTACATGATATATTCGCTTAATTTTATACTAAACTAGCTACCAGCGACTTCGTTCGCATGGTTTTCAATTTAATGCGATAATATATTTACCAGTATCAAGCGTAAATGCCCACATTACCACAGTGTTTGTAAGGTAGCACTCTATATTTGGTGGATAAAAAAGTTACTGAAAAGCCGACAACAGTTGAATACCTTACACCCAAAGTTAAAGACTATCTTATACCCAAGGTTAAAAACGATCTTATCTCTTAAAGGCCATTATAACCGCGTAAATGGGAGATCCACACCCATTTTCGGAGCAATTATGGTAATATAAAAGCAAAATTTCGTCTTCATATTACCGTAAACGAAATGTTCTCGCAGAAGAAGAAGAAAAATAACAATAGGAGTATTCCCTTCGGAAGATATAGTATATAAATAATACAAAAAATAAGAACAGTCCTATTTTATAACTACTCAGATATAAAATGTTGTGCATTTACAATACGAGTACATTAAGCATCACATTTTCTTAGAATTTCACCAGCTGATCCAAATGTTTAATCCTAGCGTTTTTAAACAACTAATTAAAGTTTCTTATCTCTTTATCTCTGCACATAATACATAAATCGGCAATTACTGACTGTCGAAGTAAAAATCTGCACACGCAAGTAACTTTCAATGAGAGTTGATGTCGTCAGAGAAAAGCATAAGAAATTTTGCAAACCACTTTTTGTTTGTAACTTCGATTCGAAATTTCTATCTGCTATATTATTAGAGGTAAAAGAGGAAGAAATCCAGTTTTTGGAGGATAATTAGGAGTCTCTAATTGGATATGCTTCAAAAAGTTATATAATAGATAATTTTTTATACCGAAGGGAGTAGGGTATATTCACTTTGTTCTTCCGTTTGTAACGCAGAGAAGGAAACGAGATAGATATAGAAAAGTATATATATATTCTTTCTCAGTGAATCTCCTGAGTCGATTTAGCCCTGTCCGTCTGTCTGTCTGTTTGTCCCTCTGTCTGCCTGTCTGTCTGTCTGTTGAAATCACGATTACGAGAGAACGAAAACAGTTTCTGTTTGGGATTTAAAATTACTCGACGGAATGACGAATTCCCACGATAATCCGTGGTTCGTTGGAACGGAATCGTGACATAAAAGAGGTGCACTACTCTGGAAAGCCGAGTAGTTTGGCTAAATACCTGAACCGGAGGAATCAGGCTGGCTACTTCAGATGAACATTTACCCTGAAAGTAACGGTAAAATAATAAAATAAAATAATTATATACATCATACATCATGACGACGCTCATGGGTTTCAATAGAGCTGGATACCCTACTGTACCCTATAAGTTTTAACGCTCGACATTGGACACGGTCGACATTGAACACAAGTTATGTTCGCGAAGCTCCCGACCATATATGCGAATTGTACTCCATTTTCGGACGTGTATAGGTGGTTTAGATACAACGAAGATCGGTTGGAGTGAAATATTTCTTACACCGCTTAAGAAAGCCTAAGCACTTGGCTGCTTCTTTCGACACGTCAAAAATGTGGTCGTTCCAAAGAAGATCGCATTGGATTGACATGTCCAGAACATCAAAAGCCTCCGAATCATCAATATCCACACCACCCATATTTAGAGGTGGAAAATTGTCACCCGCTAAACGTTTTTGCGTCAACAGGCAGCATTGGGTTTTACGCGCATTAAAATCGACCCGATTCGGTCGACTCCACTCTTGGATTTTATTGAGGTCATTTTGGAGTGTGTCATTCACAATTCTGCGTTTTTCAATTATCTCCAGAATGGAAGGACGCCTGAAGAATGGATATGAATGACAAATGCTGCTGTCATCAGCAAACGAATAAACGGGGTTTGATGTCAATGACAGAAGGTCATTGATGAAAATAAGAAAAAGTGTCGGAGACAGGACCGAACCCTGTGGAACTCCAGCATTAATGGAGTGCTCTTCAGATGCAAAGCCGTCTATCACAACCCGAATAGAACAGCCGCTTAGGAAACTCGATATCCATCGAGTGATTGTATCACCGACACCATAAGCAGCCAGTTTAGACACGAGTGCTTTATGCCACACCCGGTAAAATGCCTTGGAGATATCCAAAGCAACAACCTTACTCTCACCGAATTGGTGAACACAACTGTTCCACCGCTCAGTGAGGAACGCCATGAAATCGCTTGTGGAACGGTGAGCACGGAAACCGTACTGGCGATCACTGACCAATTGGTTGTTCTCCAGATACCTCATCAAGTTAAAATTTATAATGTTCTCCATAACTTTGGAGAGCATGTGATGACGCATTTCTGAGGCAGAAAATGCTTACACAAATTCATGATAATTTATTTGTTTTCCTCAATAAATTAGAAATTATTTTCTATATGTTATATAAAAAAAATAAAATAATTATTTTCTTGTATAGTAGGTAGTGGTGGTTTTAGCAATAAGAGAAATAGATTACCGTTATACATAACTGCCGTATTAAAGCTAAGCTTATTATATAGTATAGATTTCATAAGGTCCAATAAGTAAGAGTACGACGGTACTATGTACGTTGTGGTGACGGAAGAGTGCAGAGATACGAAACGGCAGAGGTTTCGGAATGTATAAAAGGAGCGACGCAACATACAAAGAGTCAGTCGTTTGTTGACAGTGGCACGGGTAAGTTCTGGTGATAAAGGGTGACTCTCCTGACTCCGGCCGCTGTTGTTGCGGTCCATTGGATCGCTTCTGCAGTGGTTAGGGACGGGAGAAAACTTCTCTTCCTCCTCTCTGCAGCCGCTCTCGCTGCCGAGGTTGCAACATGGTGGTCCGTTGGATCGCTCATGTTGGGACTGATGCAGCGAACCTGGGAGAGCAACATACTGGTTCAGTGAATCGACATGTTGTTTTCACGGGAGCATGTCTGTGGCCTCTCCTGCTCTCTACAGCCGCTCTCGTTGCCGAGGTTGCACCATGGTGGTCCGTTGGATTACTCGTGTTGGGACCAACGCAGCGAACCTGCGAGTTCAACATACTGGTTCGGTGAATCGACATGTTGTCCTCGCGGAAGACCGTCTGTACCCTCTCCTCCCTCTCCCTTCTACATTCTCTACCTCCTCTCTGCAGCCGCTCTCGCTGCCGAGGTTGCAACATGATGGTCCGTTGGATCGCTCATGTTGGGACTGACGCAGCGAACCTGGGAGAACAACATACTGGTTCGGTGAATCGACATGTTGTTCTCACGGGAGCATATCTGTGGCCTCCCCTGCTCTCTACAGCCGCTCTCGTTGCCGAGGTTGTACCATTGTGGTCCGTTGGATCACTCATGTTGGGACCAACGCAGCGAACCTGCGAGTTCAACATACTGGTTCGGTGAATCGACATGTTGCCCTAGCGGAAGACCGTCTGTACCCTCTCTCCTCCCTCTCCCTACTACATTCTCTACCTCCTCTCTGCAGTCGCTCTCGCTGCCGAGGTTGCAACATGGTGGTCCGTTGGATCGCTCATGTTGGGACTGACGCAGCGAACCTGGGGGAACAACATACTGGTTCGGTGAATCGACATGTTGTTCTCACGGGAGCATGTCTGTGGCCTCTCCTGCTCTCTACAGCCGCTCTCGTTGCCGACGTTGCACCATGGTGGTCCGTTGGGTCACTCATGTTGGGACCAACGCAGCGAACCTACGAGTTCAACATAAAGGTTCGGTGAATCGACATGTTGTCCTCGCGGAAGACCGTTTGTACTCTCTCTCCTCCCTCTCCCTTCTACATTCTCTACCACCTCTCTATGAGTTCAACATACTGGTCCGGTGGTTCGACGTGTTGTTCTCACCGGAGCATGTCTTTGTTTCGCCTCTTCTCTACAATTTCCCGTTATACTCCAATGTACCGTTCTAAGTGCAATAAGCCGCACCGCCCTCTTTCACTTTGGGTTTCCTGGTCACTGTCCCCAACCCAAACGAAACCAGCAGTGTATTTCGTTACAAACAGGATCAAGAAAGTAACCAGTGTGATTAGTTCAAGCTTCGAAGGGGCCCCAATAGTGAACAGGAGCGTGTTAGATAAAACAAGTGAAACACACGACCGTTAGCCCAGACAAGTCGCAACATTCAAGCTCCATCGTAATTCCATGATTTTCATCTTTCTGTACACTAGTATTCATCGCCACCACAACGCCAGTTTTTTTTTATGCCGAGGATTTTGCTCAACTAAGACAACTTGTTAGCCGTAATCTAATTAGCGTACAAGAATTGGATTTTATAAAATATAAGTGTTATACAACAACAGGCACAAGTCCCGTTTCTCTTTAAAAATAAAAATTTCTTGAAAGTCGACCCTGGACAGCCGTGAGCCTACCATGGCTATAGGCAAAGTCCACGGACCTCACAAAGAGACACCGTCTCTAGGAGACCGAGGCGAGAAGGTCGTTTCAAGCATTGAACAGATTGCTATGGGCCGGTAATCGGCAGGATTCGTAGCCTCACCTTTTTTGGGAACTGGCTGCACATTGGCAATCTTCCAGGAAATAGGAAAAACTCCTGAAATATATGATAAGTTAAAAACATTGTGCAATGGGCGAGCCAGTGTTGAGGCGCACTTTCTTAACACGTAGGCTGAAATGCCATCCTTTTGTTGGTTCCGAAGGGATGACAGGTTAGTGGGAAGGAGAAAAGAGGGAGTAGTGACGGTTTAAACTTCGCTTAATGGTTTCGAAGCTGTAAGTGGGCGGGATGACATTCGCAGGTAGATTATTCCACAATCTAACGACGCGACCAAAAAACGAATTGCCACGATAATGCAATGCGTGGTTCGTTGGAACGGAATCGCGACTTAAAAGGGGTACACCACTCTGGAAAGCCGAGTAGTCCTGCTAAATACCTGAATCGGAGAAATCAGGCTGGCTACTTCAGATGAACATTTACCATGAAAGTAACGGTAAAATAATGATACACACCCTACATCACGACGACGCTCCAAGGTTTTAATAGAGCTGGATACCCTACTGTCCCCTATAAGTTTTAACGCACGACATAGGACACGGTCTAAAAGCTGAAGATATGTTCGCGAAGCTTCCGACCATATATGCGAATTGTACTCCATTTTCGGACGTGTATAGGTGGTGTAGATACAACGAAGATCGGTTGGAGTGAAATATTTCTTACACCGCTTAAGAAAGCCTAAGCACTTGGCTGCTTCTTTCGACACGTCAAAAATGTGGTCGTGCCAACGAAGATCGCATTAGATTGACATGCCCAGAATATCAAGAGCCTCCGACTCATTATTATCCACAGCACCCATATTTAGAGGTGGAAAATTGTCACCTGCTAAACGCTTGTGTGTTAACAGGCAGCATTGGGATTTACGCGCATTAAAATCGACCCGATTCGCTCGACCCCACTCTTTTATTTTATTGAGGTCAGATTGGAGTGTGTCATTCATAATTTTGCGTTTTTCAATGATCTCTGGAATATAAGGACGCCTGAAGAATGGATATGAATGATAAATTCTGTTGTCATCAGCAAACGAATAAACGGAGTTTGATGTCAGTGACAGAAGGTCATTGATGAAAATAAGGAAAAATGTCGGAGACAGGACCGAACCGTGTGAAACTCCAGCATTGATGTAGTGCTCTTCGGAAGCAGAACCGTCTATCACAACTCGAATAGAACGGCCGCTGAGGAAACTCGATATCCATCGAGTGAATGTATTACCGACACAATAAGCAGCCAGTTTAGACACAAGTGCTTTATGCCACTCTCGGTCAAATGCCTTGGAGATATCCAAAGCAACAACCTTACTCTCACCGAATTGGTGAACACAACTGTTCCACCGCTCAGTGAGGAACTCCATCAAATCGCCTGTGGAGCGGTGAGCACGGAAACCGTACTGGCGATCACTGACCAATTGGTTGCTTTCCAGATACGTCATCAAGTTAAAATTTATAATGCTCTCCATAACTTTGGAGAGCACTAAGCAGATTGCTATGGGCCGGTAATTGGCAGGATTCGTAGCCTCGCCTTTTTTGGGAACTGGCTGCACATTGGCAATCTTCCAGGTAATAGCAAATACTCCTGAAATATATGATAAGTTAAAGCGATTGTGCAATGGGCGAGTGTTGAGCCGCACTTTCTCAGCACGTGTGCTGAAATGCCATCCGGTCCCGATGATTTATTCACGTTGAGGTTTACAAGCACTCTTTTAACAGCCCGCATTCGAAAGTGCATCTCAGGCATAATATGAGACACACCATCGATCACGGGTAGTGGTTGGCTACTCTCAGGAAGAGAGCAGTTTTCAGCAAACATTTTGGCTAATAGGTTTGCCTTATCAACCGAATGAGTGAAGATCTGATCATCCTTCAGGAGAGTTGGAATATACGATCTCGTCTGATTCTTTACTCTCCCCACGAAGGACCAAAAGTTCTTAATACCCTTATGGTGTTCAAGAAGTCTACGTCTAAGGCGCTGTTCGTAGAGAGCTTTTTCGCGCTTTAGAGTGGCATTGCACCTATTTCTGGCCTGATTGCGCAGCAGTTTATTATCAGCAGTTTTATTTAAACGCCAACTCCTAAATGCTTCCTCTTTAGACTTGACTGCATGTCTGCAAGTCGCATTAAACCAGGAATTGTTTTCTGGTTTAATGGAAATTCTTTTATTGGGTATGAAAGACCTGATACCAAATAAAATTATATTTTCTACCAATTTTGCTGCAGCATTTATGTTTCTATCCCTGAAACACAATTGTCAATTGAAACGGCTAAAAAAGGAGTTCAGCGCATCCCAATTAGCCTTCTCATAAAGCCACACTGTCCGCTTCGGAGTTGGCTGATGAGCGGATTGAAGACTAGAATATGGGAAGGTTGCAGAAATTGTAGCGTGGTCCGAATTACAAGAGGTGCAAGAACATTCACATCATATTTGTTGTGATATGAAGTTAAAACAGGTAAAGAATATTTTGGTTTTGCCTATCAACGCAGGAAAGTGTGTTGGTTCCTTCAGTTGGTGTTGCTGACACTGGTACGCAACATCACCGCGAATATATAAGGCGAGGCCTCTGTGTGGTGAAAACAATGGCAATAAATGGTAATGCTTCCGGATACATCGTGGCAAAATTGCATCACAATATTTTATACCGTTCATGAGATATTGCCAACTGTGTTATGAGTGGGCGTGGCAAGCCAATTTTTTGTGAGGATTTTAGTAATGGCGCTATATGTTTCGGAATAAATTTATACCTTAATATCTCGCACGGTTTATGAGATATTCAGATTATAAAATTTTTTGAAACGAGGTGCCTTTACATTCCGTATGTAAAGTAGGCGTGGCCAAATGTGCCAAATTTCATCGTGATACCTCTTTTCGTTCTCCCGTAATCGTAATTTCAAAAGACAGACAGACGGACGGACAGAGCTAAATCGATTGTAGGGTATAAATATATTATCGCATTAAACTGAAGACTGCGCAAACGAAGTGCGGGCAAAAGCTAGTATATAAATATAATAATTAATTGAAAATATTTCTCCTTTTTAATTTTACTTCGATTTTTAATTTTACTTCAATACAATTTTCACGTCAAAAAATTTTCTTTCATTGTTAGGCCGGAACTTTTCAGACTGCCGTCGTAGTTTCTACCTTATACGTCTTAAGGATATCTCAATTAAAATTCATGCAAGAAAATTTTAAGAGAAATCTGATATAACATAAGCTTCTATGCTCGCATGAACCATCGTGCTTGTATGCCAAACTAAATTTTACCCGCTCAAGCCCTAACAATTGTTTAATACCTACTAGGCACACGTTATTAACCTCTAAGCGACAATTCTTTATATTTGCCATAAGGCTCTGAAACTCTCTACCATTAGCCATGCAAAAAATCATCTGTAAATCGCACCTTAAGCTGAAACTACTACGATACTTGACTTGCAACACATACATAGATGGATAGTACCTCCCTTCGTCGACTTTCCTTCGCTGGTTCCATACTCTTGTGCTGTCTCACTAACTCTCATTCTCTCTGTCTATCTCTCTATACTTCTATTACTCTTTTGCTTCCCTTGCAATATTCTTTTTGTTCTTTTTTCGTTTTTTCCCTTTTAATATTAAGCAATTAATTCCTTCCACTTGCAATTTGATTTGATATAATGCTTTTATTTATATTAATTTAACCAGAGAGAAGTTTATTAATTTTACCAATTATTAATTTAAACAAACAGAGTTTTAATTTTATGTCATGTCGCCATCTTTCATTTCAATATTGATGTCACCTTCGTAATTAACGTCTTAAGAAACCTCAATAACGACACCCATACCGGTTTTTAGGCTTATATACACCACTTTACCTCATTTGTCGAATATATAAGTAAGTTTCAATTCAAGATCCAGACTATTTAGTTTATACTTAAAGTACCTCATTATACACTACATTAGAGGTTTTGCCTTCAGACTTAACACGACCAGGCTGCTAGGTGAGCTCACTTTCGAGCCGGCCACGTAAAACTGGCAGTGCGAGAAGCAGTCTTTCCTAAGATCAATTCCTGCTGTTTTGAGCGACTGACTGAGGATTATTAATCGTCATTGTGAAACAGACCTTAAGGTCTTTAAGCGAAGTGTAAATCGTCACTACTCCATCTTTCTCCTTCCCACTAACTTGGCATCCCTTCGGAACCAACAAATGCTTTGCATGGATAAGGGGCATCCCCTGAGCTTAGTTCCATCTGCCATAAAGAAAACTCCTCAGGATAGTGTATAGCATTAACCATGTGCACTATAGTGTCCACAGATTTGTACTGGTATTCTGCACCTTCGAACGACTTCAATAAAGTGTCATTAATGACGGAGCCTGATCATTCTTAGCTGTCAGAATCGCACGTTCGCCCAGCCACTCCGTTGACTTGTCAGGTTGTGGACATCTGGATATATTCGGGCTATTAGGTCGTCAACGGTTGACACCATTGAGGCAAGATCTGGTGGTATTTGAACCTTGCGCTCAGCTTCTGGATATTCTCCATTTCTTTTTTTAAGGAGGAGATTGGAGAATTGTCCAGCGAAAACATCGCCTTTTAAATGCACCCGCATGTATTTCTTAAGGTAGAGTTTTTTTATTAAGAGCCAATAATTTAAGACCTTAATGCAAGCCTTAACTTCGTCAGCTCGCGTTCCCCTTGGCGTCTCCAGTTAACAACACGGGTGACTCCATTTATCATGTCATCGTTCCCTCTGATATCTTTTAGAGTTCTGTATAGTGCTTCGAAACCCCCTTCATGGGCCATTTGTTTTCGTCTCAAACTATAAGTCGCGCATATTACGTGATTCGAGCGTTTAATTTTAAAAAAAACAAGTTTAATCTTTTGTATTAAATTTATTGTTAACTGAAATTTTCACAATGGTTGCTTCTCTTTACAATGTTTACTTAATAACTGTCCATTTCCAACTGCTAGCTTCTATTCTAATTTTTATTAATATATTCTGACTTTTTAATTCTTCCTTCTTTTCGTTCTTATTTCTTTGTTTCTATAATAGTTTTTGTGGGAAAGTGTATGAGTTGCAAATTTGGGTATTGGATGTTATTAGCCAAGAAATTATTTAGTGTTATTGAACTGCAATATGATTTGGTAATAAATCTGGGTTAGTTTTGTAATGTTAGGGTTGTGTCTGCTTAATGTTAGCGAACTGTAATATGATTTGGTAATAAATCTGGGTTAATGTTGTAATGTTAGTGTTGTTAAACTTTAGCTGTGGGAAAATTAATGCTTCCAATTTATTGCTATGGGATTTGTTAGGTGGTTGGTTTTAGTGTTACATATAACCCGCAGAACTTGAGCCGCATTACTCTGTTTTGAAATGTTGCAGTGTAGAGTTTCGACATGGATGAGATTTAACGGCAGATTGAAGGCAACGTTTCCTCCCTCTAACTTTTGCTGCGATTCCTGACGATGCGACAGCTAAAGTGATCCCACGATTAGTCCTTACTTTTGCCAATAGCAAACTGATAAGGAAGGTTTTTCCAGGTCCCCCAGGAGCACCCATAAATAATATTTTCCCCAATTTCTTTCTCAATATTGCTAAGAATCTGCTGATAAACGTAAAGCTGTTCATCCGTCAGTAACTCTTCATTAGACAACACCACCTTTGCTGGAGCTAACACTCCTCGATCAACATCAAGCATCTGTTGTAAAACTTATCTATGAGCAGTTGCGCACTATCTTGCAATTCTCTCTACAGGAGGCATAATAATCCCATTAATTTTCAATGGTTCAACAATCATCGTGATAGATAACAAACTAAATCTATCTAAAAATGTACCCAAATTTTTTGACTAAAAGTTTCCTAACAAAATTGTCTTTATATTGGGAATAGAAATAAGTTCTCGTTGTTTTTTCTTTAAATTTGAAATTTTACTTTAAAAAACTGGTAAAGAATATCTTAATCAATGTATTACCCATCGCTAGCTGGGTTTCATTGGGTTCGAGTAGCTCATAGTACACCACACCGAGCTGATCTCACTAGATACAGAGCATGAGCCTGGAGCCATGGATATTGGGCTTTGCTGTTGATGTTGAGACATGACCAGGCTCTCCCCATGATTTTTCCGCTCGATTGTCGTAGCGTATCCACTTTTCCACGATGCAGAAAACCCTTACTTTTTTGCCGTTGAAGCAATTGTTCGCAGGTGTAAAAGCGGCGTTCAACATCTCTCGGCTTCAATTCGTACGGAACCCAATTTTCTTCTTTTTTAATCGTTCCTAAGTCTTTTAAACGTTTTGAAATTGTTTGTTGTTCAGCTCTTAATGATTCTGTAAGTTCGTCTTGTCTCTGACTTAGATCTGCATCGAGTAATGCTTCCAATTCTTCGTCTTCGAATTTTTTAGGGGCGCCGGAACCCTCTTTATCTTCGAGGTGAAAATCTTTTTCTTTAAAAGTCAGATTTCTTTTGGATATAATAATGTAATAAAATTCCCCCAAAAACGTTTTTGTTGGTACGAAATCCGACATGTTTGAGACGATGTAAAAAGTTTTCTTTACCTTTTCACAGTTCAACACATACTAACGTTTTGAGGTTCAAGGTGTATAGTAGCTTTAAAATAAAATTGTTTTCAGTATTGCAAGATGTGTATATAAAAAATTACAATTCTAATAAGAAAAACAGCGAGAACTTATTTGCACTCCCAATAATAAAGGAACCGGAAATCAATTATAAATAAATAGAAAGGAATAGAAATTTTTAATAACAATTTTATAAATTCAGAAAACAATTAATTGCGTTAAAAAGCACAGTTTGAAAATGACAGTTTTGGATTACAAAGTACTGTTGAATTGTACCGTGAATAGTAGCGCTTGTGCTAAACGTGTTATCGTCACGAATGTTGCATTTATAATGAGTTGGCCCGCCTTCTCACGCTACTAATATACTGTCCGCGAAGTGGCGGCGGATGGTGGATGATAATGGCCTTATAGCTTTGAAGCAACGGTTTAGTGATAAGATAATAATTACGTACTTACATGTTAAATTTGAAATTTCGACATTTACGGACATAAGGCAACTTTAAAGCGAAATAATTGTATCAATGAGCATTAAGACCAAGTATGAAGTAAATGCGACCACGAATAAAATATGTCGCATGCAAACGTTGCAACTCCTTCAGGTGTTTAATTTTTTAAAATAACTACACCAACAAAGTTGAAAACTATCTTAGGACGAAGTTAAAGGCTCTGGAATCCTTTTTATCGTTTAAGTGGGAGAGCCACAACCATTTTTGGGGAAATAATGCTCATAATGGAATAACATTTCGTATTAGTATTACCGTATACGAAATGTACTCGTAGAATATAAATTCCTTCCTATACGCGAGTAGTGGTATTAACGCCCGTGCATTCTGTATATTGTATGTTCTTTGTTAGCATGTAGACTAGGCAAGCAACACAGGCTTATTCGCATATGAGATTTGTCTGTTTTCTTATGAATCTAAATCTGAGGTGGAAACGAAAATAATTTTGTTCGTAGAATTGATTGTTAATTATAAGGGAGCATAATGTGTAAGCATTTCGCTCAGGTAACGGTAAGAAGTTTATTAATGCAAAGTTACGAGCTTATTTTGAAAATAAAGGAATAAAGCATGAGCTTGCAATTGCTTATTCTCCTAAGCAAAATGGTTCTGTTAAACGAGAAAATATAACTATCATAGAAGCAACCCGCACAATGTTACATGCAGAAAATTTAGATTTTTAATTATGGGCGGAAGGAAATAACTCGAGTTTGTATGTCCTTAATCGTACGGGAACCAGTTCAGTTGCAGACAAATCGCCGTGTGGTATAATAAGCCGTTAACATTTAATTATTTCAAAGTTTTTGGTACAGTGGCTTATGTGAATATACCTAAGCAAAAGAGACAAAGACTTGATAAAAAAACCGAGAAGTGTTTCTTTGTGGGATATAGTGAAACACAAAAGGCTTTAGAGTGTAGAATTTACAAAACAAAACAATCAGTACTGTTCGTGATGGTAGCAGAGCTAGGTTTCAATCCTAGGAGGATCAGAAGAGTACTGTTCGTGATGTGACCTTCGTGAAAACCGTTTCGAATAAAATAGAAAAAGAAGAAAATACTGTAAATTCAAGCAAAAGTCTCCAAAATGTGCCTAACGATTAAGTAATTGTTCAAAAAACGCGTTCAAAATCTTTTTCCAATGCAAATATTGTAAGCACTCGTGCATTTCTCGCCTCTAGCAGTTGTGCACTCTGGCCGCGGAGCCCTGTAGTTATAATCAGGCAATTAAGTCTAAGGAAATCAAGAACGGAACATGGATTTAGGTGTACCCAACAAAAGGTCAAAAGATCGTCAATAACCGTTGAGTATATCGTATTAAACGAGATCCTGATAACGCAGTCAAGAGGTACAAAGCAAGGCTGTTCAATAGGTACAAAACGCGAGTTTTTTTTTCAAAGTTATGGAGTGGATTATACGAAAACTTTTAGCCAAATTGTTAAATTTACTCAATCCGGGCTCTATTCGCGATAGCAGCAAAGTGGAAAATGTTTGTTGTTAAAATAGTTCAATGTTCAAACTGTCTTTTTGTATGGAGACTTTGATGAAGTAGTGTACAAACAGCACCCATTAGCCTTGGCTAGATCTGTTTTCTCGAAGCGGGTTCTTGAAGCCGGCTTCTTGAAGAATGCTTGGCTACACCTAGTTTCTTCTTTGATTTTAAAAGACATATACGTGTGATTCCTAAATGTGTGTGAGTGAAATTTACTGAATTCCCGAATGTTCGCCAAAGTTGCCAGAATTATAATGCATGATGATTAACACGTAAAAAAAAAGAATTTCGATGTGTGTATAATTTCTTTTAAATTAAAATTAATCGCATAGTTGCAAAATACGGACGTATTCGTGGCCAAAATAGGATAAGTAAACTAAATTTCTGAAAAAAGAGAATTTTTACAAACAACTTCGGTATGGCAATCATACAATTTCATGATGGCGGACACTTCATTTGTTGCTCTTTAGTTTTATACTTGTTTTTATTTTACATCAACACTTCATGATTTTAAATATATTTATTTTATTGTATTTATTGTTTTTTAATCATATTTTTCAATTTCCACTTTGTTTCTGAGACCTTCGAGCTCGTGGGATGGCTCGAAGGATTGGTCTCCGAGCTCGTGGTATCCGGCTCGAAGGACCAAAATGTTTGCTTGATCTTCGAGCTCGTAGAATGGCTTGAAGGACCAAGAGAAGGGGGTGGGGTAAAAAAGTGGTCAAATGTATTTCTCAAACGATCAATTGGGTGTTGCTAATCTGCCTTGGTGTGATAGAGGGACGAACTTCGTTGTTGAAGTCGATGTCCGGAAACAATCTTAAAACGTCGCTCAGCTGGGTTTTCGGGTTGTCGTAAAAATTCACTGGATTGAAAACACTTTTCACTTTTCAACACTGGAGTTCCTTCGTCTGCTCGGTGGGGAAGTCGATCAAAGAAGCGGCTTTCTCCACGCCGGAACCACCGCCATCTATCTGTGAAAGAAAGAAAGAACGGAACGAGATGGAATTGGGTCCGCTCGAGCCGTGTTCAGCGGAGTTGCTGGTGGATTAACATGGGGTTTTTCGCAAAAGGAAAAAGCGACGGGAGACGGTGGGGTTTTCGCGTAAACATCCCGTCCACCTTGCAGTACTGCAACTTTGCTCAGGTTAGAGACGCACGAGGAGGGGGTTCCTCGCTTTAGCCACGGATACGTGATGGTTTTAGGAATTAACCATCAGGTTGGTCAGGGACTCCGCGGGGGGGGGGGGGGGTGACCAGCAGATTGGGCTGCATCCGCGGAACTAAAGTGCGCTGCACGGGGCAACGCATACGGCCCCACCTTACGTGCAGACGCTCCACCTTACGTGCAGACGCTCCCCGACAGAACCCATCCGAAGACGGAGTTCTGCGCGAACGGCTGCCCGAGCACAAACGGCAACGACCCGGGCCGATATAGTCGGGTGATGACGTCGCACCCGAGCTGCAGTCGAACGTGGTGGGTGGTGTGGAACTCCGGATCCGCCAGCTTGACGTTTGTGTACAGATGCCGAAACCGAGCATCCAAGCATCGGGTCGGATTGACCGTTTTCCAATCGGACACGATGGCATGGAAGTCAATCGTCTCGGCATCCGCGCCGCGCGGACGGAGCGTGAGCAAGACCACTTGGTCTTGCCCAAGCTGGAGTGGCGTGAGTCCCAGAGGGTAAATGAGGGTGCGCGAGATTTCCGACATCTCGCACCCGGAGTCCAACAGCGCACGCTCGTACACAAAGCAATCCACTCCGAGCAGGCGTATCAGCGAGGTTGCTCGCACCACGATGGAACGCTGCAGCGGGGGCGCCAGAGAGGTGGGGGCGGTGAATAAGGCCCGCACGGGAACCAACGGAGCAGAGGCTACGGGGCTCTGGCGTGTTTGGGGCGATTGGGCAGTGACAGCTCGGGGTGTTTTGGTCGGGATGGCGGAGTGAAGGAGGATATGGTGGGGTTTCTGGCACCACCGACATTTGGCGTGGCTGGAGCAGTGCGCGTCACGGTGTGAATAGGCCAAACAGTTGGAGCAAAACTCCAACCGGCCAACCGTTCGCAAGCGTTCCTTGGAGGACTTCCCGAGGAACCGCACGCACAGCCTCAACGGATGAGGACCAACACAAAGTCGGCAGGCGATGGTCTCACGCCGCACGGGGTGGCGGGCTAGACGATCGACAGCGCGCAATCGTTGCAAGGAGGGACGCGGCCTTCCGTTCTACCGTTCCGTGGCTCTCTTGAAGCCAGGCAAACATTCCTCTGCTGGGAACGAGATTCAAGCTGGCGGCACACGCCCCGGATTGTCGGGCTGACGCCTCGGGGACATGGCTCGAGTGGGTTGCGACTGGTGGAGGGGATGTCGTCCAGACAGTGGTCAGACCAGCCTGCCTCACTGACCGACATATGGAGAGAGTCTTGTGGTTCTTCTGGTTCGGGCGCTATGGCGCTGGCTTCGCGTTCCTAAGGGGGGACGTCAGTCAGCGAGGGGTGAGCATCGGAGGCAGCTCCTTCGCCAGCAGCGTCGACCTCAGCGGCTGAAGCATCAGCTTTGCTGCTCGCCGGCGATAGGGAGAACTGGAAGTCCTCATCGTCGAAGGACCAGTTGACCCCTTGATCCCGGATCTGGTGAAGAAAAAAAGTACGATAGGAGGGGGTGGGGGGTGCGTCCTTTGGATTCATGGTCAATAATAAGATATAAGTGAAAGTTGTTTAGGGGGATTCGCTGGTATGCGACAAGCTCGCTGGTGGCGAAGCTTCAGAGGGGAGCAGTACCATTTTGCTAATTGGTCGGGTTATGGTTCCTTGTTCGGTTCGGACGTCCGCGACGCGTGTTCTATCGTCAGAATCGGGATAAACATGAACTATACGACCATGTCTCCATTTTGTTGGGGGGGGGGGAGGTTGTCATCTCGTAAGACAACCAGGTCGTTAATTTTTAAATTAGTTTGGGGGAACTTCCATTTGCTGCGTTTGTGGAGTTCGGTGAGATATTCATTTTTCCATCGGGAGCAAAATTGCTGATAGACAGCTCTGACCTTCTGCCATCGATTCACAATTCTGGGTGGAGATTGTAATATTTCGGGTTCTGCCGGAGACAAGAGCGGGCCGCCGACTAGAAAATGTCCTTGGGTTAGGGGTTGCAGGTCCGAAGGATCTTCTGACATGCTATTAAGGGGTCTGGAGTTCAAACAAGCTTCGATTTTGGAGAGTATGGTGGAAAACTCTTCAAACGTGAAGCGGGGATCGCCAGCGAATCTGCGGAAGTGGAGTTTGAAGCTTTTTACTCCAGCTTCCCAGAGTCCGCCCATATGCGGAGCGGCAGCGGGAATGAAATGCCATCGCAGGCGTTGATGAGCGTATTGGGAGACAATAGCGTCCTGAACGTACTGAATCCGTGATTCCCATTCTCGTCGAAGGGTTTTCGCTGCTCCGACGAAATTTCGTCCGTTTTCAGAATATACGTCAGTGGGACATCCTCGGCGAGCGCTGAATCGTACAAAGGCAGCGAGAAATGTCGGGGTTGACAAGTCGCTGGCAGCTTCGAGGTGTATGGCCTTCGTCGCAAAACACAAGAAGACGTAAACGTAGCCTTTAGTAATGAGGCAGGCTCTTCCAGTGTAGTTCTTGATGTCGAACGGTCCAGCGAAGTCCAAACCGGTGGCAGCAAAGGCGCGAGAGAGTGTGATGCGCTCAAGTGCTAGAGCGGCCATAAGTTGGGTGCGTACTTGCTTCTTTTTTTTATAGCAGATAGAACCAAACTCAGTGGATGCCCCCTATCCATGCAAAGCATTCGTTGGTTTAGAAGGGAAAAGGTTAGTGGGAAGGGGAAGTTTCTTTTGGAGTAAACAAGGCTTGCAATTATGAATTGTGGCTTTAATAATGTTTTGGGCCTTGGGTATCCAGTACCGCGTGCGGAGCAAGCGCAACATCAGCTGGTTTCCACCGTGTAAGCTGATATCATGGATAAACCGAACCAAGAGACGGGTGAAGACGCAATTGTAGGGGAGCAAAATGGGGTGGCGTTCCTCGTACGAGAGAGATGGACAAGAGATTAACCGTCCGCTCACGCGTAGGAGTCCGTCATGTGAGAGAAATGGGTTAAGCGAGAGAATCGAGCTCTTGCGCTCAAGAGTTTGTTTCATTTCAAGGCAATGGTATTCGTCGTTGAAATGAACTTTTTGCGCGACAATGATGAGCCGCGTCTGAAAGGCTTGAATCTCATCAGAGTCGATGAGGGTAGTTTCGCGGCGAAAATGAGGACGGTAATGGGAGTGCTTTATGCTTTCTCGGAAGGAAAGGGCAGCGAAACAATATATCGGCCATCGGGGCGTCTCTGGGTGGTATTTGAATACAAGTCCTCGCAGCTTTGTTCACCCGGGGTGGGTATTCGTTTGGTTTGGGCTTCTTCAAGCTCCCAGAATCGCGATAGTTGATGATCCATGAAGATTTCGTTGAAGAAAGAGACTCGTGTTGTAACCGAGGGGGCAGGTAAATCCTGCTGAAGTGGACCTGTACGAATCCACCCGAAGATGGTCTCTTGAACGACCAGAGAGTCGACGATGTTGAGTTTAATTCCATCGCGCAAGATGAGGGGGTAAATATCGGCTCCAATAAGCACATCAATTTGATCTCTGCGGTAGAAGTTATCGTCGGCTAATTGTAGCTCGCGAAGAGATTCACAGCGTGAAGTATCGAGAGAGCAAACCGGGAGATTGCCGGTTAGCTTGGGAAGAACAAGCGCGCAAGCTTGAAGGTGAGTCCCAGGAGCTCGAGGTGAGCCCATCTGGAAAGTGCAAAGTTTAGAAACGCAGTGGCGAGCAACACCTGCTTCGGTCGCGACGTGAAGCACGTCAATACGTTGGATGTTGAGGGGCTTCAGTGGACTGTATATTAGGGGTAGAGGTAGATGGGGTCGTTCGAGAGTGCGACGGAAGGTTCGACAAGCGATTATGCGTATGAGCATTGGGACCGCGAAGCGAGGTGGTATGGGTAGAGTCCGAATGAGAGTTCGGTTGGGGGCCGAGGCCTCCTCGCGGTGTAATAGTGTGTGATGTCGCTGGTTGCACGACATACACGTGAACGCACTTTTACACTCTTTTACTTGATGTGAGTGCGCCAAGCAGTTGGAACAAAAATGAATTTGTTGAACTGTCGCCCAACGAGAGTCCAAATTCACTGCCAGAAACCGTGGGCATTTGCGGAGCGAGTGCTTTTGATCAGTGCATAATCTGCAGCTGGTCGGAACCATATTAGCCTGGAACGTATTGACAGGTTTCGGGTTGGGGGGAGCGCGCGTAGAGATATGCGACGCTTTTTTAGGGGGGTTGACGGACTTCCGAATATCGTCAACAGTTTCCAATGTTTGGAAATGGGAGGTGAGAAAAGCGTCCATTTCGCGCCATTTGGGAATTTCTCGTTTGAGTGTAATCGATTGTTACCATAACGAGAGGGTGTGTTCGGGGAGGCGAGTTGAGCAGAGATGCACAATAATTGCGTCCCAGCTGTTCACATCGACATCATGCAAAGTGAGAGCTGAGAGGCAGTTATTAATCTCTCGTTGGAGAGGTTTAATTGCCACTCCCGATTCCTTGGTAATTGGGGTGAGATTGAATAACGTTCGGAGTTGAACGTTAACAAGAATTCGCTTATTCTCGAAGCGATCGGTGAGGTTCCGCCAAGCTTGCTCAAAACCGGCGTCGGTGAGGGGGGATTTCTGAACTAATTCTTTTGCTTCACCTCGTGTCTTTTGATTGAGGTGAAACAACTTTTCGATGGGGGATAACCGATTGTTGCGGATGTAGAGAGCTGAAAACATATCGCGAAAAGTTGGCCATGATTCGTAATCGCCGTTAAAAATCGCGGTGTCACACGGCGGTAAACTGATATTATGTCCGGAGAGATTCGAGTGGACTGTTGCCTCCAGTGCAGAGGCATGGTATAACGAGGATTGCGAAGTTGGGGAGGGTAGGGGGGCAGCGAGATGCTGCAGCTCGCTAATCTTGGCGGAGAAACGAACATAAATCTGGTAACTGCGTCGGTATTGGCTTTTTACGACAGTTACCTCCGCGGTTTTGGGATCGTCGACTGCTAATGGATTCGCTGCCATGATGGTGGATTCCAAGCATGCGTTGTATGCTTGTTTCAAATCGGACCAGACCGCCTTCAGTTCCTCACGATGGGTGTCCAGGGTGGATGCCGAATGTTCACGTTTAGGAATGTCGTTGAATTCCTTCTCGAACTCCTCCAGTGTTTCAGTCACGCTGATAAATTTCGTAAGGGGGTCAATGATAGCAGAATCAATCGTGGAGAAATTTTATTTAGATAAAAAATGTGTTGTTTATTTATTTTTGTTTGGGGGGGGGGGGGGGGATTATTAGTAGTACTGGTTTAATAAAAAATACTTCATCCAATTTGAGAATAAATTAGTCGAAGTAGTTTAAATTTAAACCACTTCGACGAGTTGTTTCCAAACAACTCGTAAGGAAGTAGTCGAAGTGGTTTAAATTTAAACTACTTCGACTACTTCCTTACGAGTTGTTTGGAAACAACTCTTCGTGATGATGTAAGATCGTGGGTATGCCGAACAAAAACTCAAAAAAATCTTGCCAAGTGAGTGGGCACAGACTTAAAAAAAAAATAAAAATGAGAAAAACCACTAATTAATAATAATGAGAGGCTCTTTAATTTATTTTATTTCGGGGTTACAATTTTTGGGGTAATTTTATATAAATATAAAAAAGGAGTTTAATTTAAACTAGTCAAAGTAGCTAAAAATTAACCACTTCAACTACTTCCGCAAACGCTGTTTCCAATCGGGTAGCCGCTGCTTGTACGCTGCCTGCACGATGTCACCGACGCTCGCTGCGGATATAGCACAAAGCAACTCCGCAAAACGAAAGAGTAGTGCTTGCGCCTGAGATTTGCTGAGAATTCCCACGCTGGAGCTGCAGGGGTTGTTCACTTGTAAGGGGGAAACGGTAACTCTCGACACCGTTATGAGATGTTGACCGTCGCAAATTTATCAAAGAATATTAAATTTTTAATTTCACGATCGATGCATGTACAGCACGGGATGGCTGCACATGCAATTTAATATATAGTATGTCTATATATACGAGTATATATATACAAAATGAAACCGAACGAGACTTTTTTTATTTTGGGGAACACAATTGGTCACCATTGAGCGCCACGCTAAAGTCAGCAGGTGATACCTGCTATAAATTAGTAAAGAAGGATGCTGATTTTAATAGCCTGAAGAAGGTTAGTTGTAAAATGGGAGTTATACCTTCCTCTATGAGCTTCTTGACCCCACTATCTGGCAACACTATCGATTTCTAAAATCCTGGAATCGTATCCGAACAGTGAAATTGTTGTTGCTGGTGATTTCAATGTTCATAATTCCAATTGGCTACGTCATTCGAGTCACACAACACCTGAGGGTTTGTATGTTGAGTTATTTGCTGAGTCTAATAATTTGACTCAATTAGTGAAGGAACCAACGCACTTTCCTTGCGTTGATGGGCAAAACCAAAATATTCTGGACCTTTTTTTAACTTCGCATCACAGCAAGTATGATGTGAATGTTCTTGCACCTCTTGGTAATTCGGACCACGCTACAATTTCTGCTACCTTCCCATATTCTAGTCTTCAATCCGCTCACCAGCCAGCTCCGAAGCGGACAGTGTGGCTTTATGAGAAGGCTAATTGGGATGCGCTGAACTCCTTTTTCAGCCGTTTCAATTGGCAATTGTGTTTCAGGGATAGAAACATAAATGCTGCAGCAAAATTGGTAGAAAATATAATTTTATTTGGTATGAGGTCTTTCATACCTAATAAAAGAATTTCCATTAAACCAAAAGACCATTCCTGGTTTAATGCGACTTGCAGACAAGCAGTCAGGTCTAAAGAGGAAGCATTTAGGAATTGGCGTTTAAATAAAACTGCTGATACTAAACTGCTGCGCAATCAGGCCAGAAATATGTGCAATGCCACTCTAAAGCGCGAAAAAGTTCTCTACGAACAGCGCCTTAGACGCAGAGTTCTTGAATACCATAAGGGTAGCAAGAACTTTTGGTCGTTCGTGGGGAGGGTGAAGAATCAGACGCGATCGTCTATTCCAACTCTCCTGAAGGACGATCAGATCTTCACTCACTCGGTTGACAAGGCAAACTTATTAGCCAAAATGTTTGCTGAAAACTGCTCTCTTTCTGAGAGTAGCCAACCACTACCTGTGATCGACGGTGTGTCTCATATTATGCCTGAGATGCACTTTCGAACGCGGGCTGTTAAAAGAGTGCTTGTAAACCTCAACGTCAATAAATCCTCGGGACCGGATGGCATTTCAGCCCACGTGTTGAGAAAGTGCGCCTCAACATTGGCTCGCCCATTGCGCAATCTGTTTAACTTATCGTTTACTTCAGGAGTTTTTCCTAGTTCCTGGAAGATTGCCAATGTGCAGCCAGTTCCCAAAAAAGGTGAGGCTACGAATCCTGCCAATTACCGGCCCATAGCAATCTGTTCAATGCTCTCCAAAGTTATGGAGAGCGTTATAAATTTTAGCCTGATGAGGTATCTAGAGAGCAACCAATTGGTCAGCGATCGCCAGTACGGTTTCCGTGCTCACCGCTCCACAGGCGATTTGATGGCGTTCCTCACTGAGCGGTGGAACAGTTGTGTTCACCAATTCGGTGAGAGTAAGGTTGTTGCTTTGGATATCTCCAAGGCATTTGACCGAGTGTGGCATAAAGCACTCGTGTCTAAACTGGCTGCTTATGGTGTCGGTGATACATTCACTCGATGGATATCGAGTTTCCTCAGCGGCCGTTCTATTCGGGTTGTGATTGACGGCTTTGCTTCCGAAGAGCACTCCATAAATGCTGGAGTTCCGCAGGGTTCGGTCCTGTCTCCAACACTTTTTCTCATTTTTATCAATGACCTTCTGTCATTGACATCAAACCCCGTCTACTCGTTTGCTGATGACAGCAGCATTTGTCATTCATATTCATTCTCCAGGCGTCCTTCTATTCTGGAGATCAATAGAAAACGCAGAATTATGAATGACACACTCCAATCTGACCTCAACAAAATCCAGGAGTGGGGTCAAGCGAATCGGGTCGATTTTAATGCGCGGAAGACCCAATGCTGTTTGTTAACCCACAAGCGTTTGGCGGGTGACAACTTCCCACCTCTAAATATGGGTGGTGTGGATATTAATGAGTCGGAGGCTCTTGATGTTCTGGGCATGTCAATCCAATGCGATCTTCGCTGGAACGATCACATTTTTGATGTGTCGAAAGAAGCAGCCAAGTGCTTAGGCTTTTTAAAGCGGTGCAAGAAATACTTCACTCCAACCGACCTTCGTTGTATCTACACCACTTATATCCGTCCGAAAATGGAGTACAACTCGCATATTTGGTCTGGAGCTTCGAAAGCATATCTTCAGCTTCTGGACCGTATACAAGGTCGTGCGATAAAACTTATAGGGGACAGTAGGGTATCCAGCTCTATTGAAACCTTGGGATGTCGTCGGGATGTGGGGTGTGTAACCTTATTTTACCGTTACTTTAATGGTAACTGTTCCTCTGAAGTAGCCAGCCTGATCCCCTCGGTTCAGGTATTCAACAGATCTACTCGGCTTTCCAGAGCGGTGCACCCCTTTTACGTCTCGATCCCGTTCCATCGCACTACCCACTACCGCGAGAATTCGTTTTTCGGTCGCGCAGTTAAATTGTGGAATAGTCTCCCTGCGCATGTTTTCCCACCCACTTATAACGTCGATGCTTTCAAAAGAGGTGTAAATCGACACTACTCCCACTTTTCCCCTTCCCACTAACCTTTACCCTTCTAAACCAACGAATGCTTTGCATGGATAGGGGGCATCCCCTGAGCTTGGTTCTATCTGCCATAAAAAAAAAAAAAAAAAAAAAAAAAAACCTGGAGTGCTTTTAAAGCTTTTCGTTTTTTTCAAAAAGCCATGGCGTCCCAACTCCCAACATAACTGAAGAGTGCCCTTTTGGAAATGGCACCTATCCTCAGCCTCTTCGAATTTACTTCCAAAATATGTCGGGAATAAGAAGTAAAGCTAATAATTTATTATGTGCTGCTTCTCAAGGTGATGACGATGTTATAGCTCTCGTTGAAATATGGCTCAACTCAGATTTTTTGATACGGATTTAACATACGGGGTGGTGTTTTTATTGCTGTAACGCAGCGTATATATCGCTTATCGCGTTTGGATCTTCGCAATATGGATACACTTTTGGATCTACTTTTGGTGTCGGTTACTGGAGCTGTAGACATTATTTATATATGTGTTTCATACATTCCTTTAAACAGTGCTGATGACTTGTATTCGGCCCACAAATGTCTTCATGCAAAAAATTATAGCGAAGAAGATAAAATCACGGGCGAAAACTGTAACACATTGAGTTGGTCAAAGCTTACAAATACCTTTGTTCAGACCTTAAGTACTCTTTTAGTACTATGTACAATCATTACTATTTTTAATGCATTAGTACTATTTTTATTGCAACTCTGTACAATGTAAAAGTTACAGTCCTCCATCTTGTATCGTTGGCATATTAAGTGAATAAATGGGTCAACGTAAAATCTAGAAAAAGGTCTTAAATCATTAAATTATTCACTAATATTTTTGGTCCTTTCGAGTCGGTTCTCGTAAAATATCAGCGAGAAGTTAAAACGAGGAGTATCAAACTCTCATTTCGTTGGCGGAACTTCCACACAGAAAGTTTGTGCGCATAGACATCAGGGAAAACAGCGTCTTGCAAAATGGCGCAATTGGAGTCACTGAAGCGCAGCCGACAGACATTGAAGTCGGCATTCACACGCATGGTCAATTACTATATTGCAACGAGTTAGGGATACAAGTAGAAGAGGTACGGGTGCGAGCTGAGAGGGCAGAGAAGCTCTTTAAGCAGTACGAACAGATTCAACAAGAGATCGATACTTTGACGGCGGAGGAGCACTTAGAAAGCGAAGATAAGTATCGTTCTGAAATAGAAGAAGAGTATTTTTCAATAAAAACAATATTTCATCGTTTGAATACGGAAAAATCATGCGATCGAACAGTGATGCATACGCAACAATCTGCGAGTGACATCACAGCAGCGATGCAAGTGCTAATATTGCACCAGAGTTCAATGAGTGTCCTCATCGAGAGGCTTGTCAATAACACTCACACGGGCGACGCGTCGACACCAGTCTTACAGCAATTGCGGCAACAAGAAGTACAGCAAGCGTCGAAGCAACCGCATCAGCATCATCAGAGTGAGCTGCGGCTTCCGCAGATTCAAATCCCCGATTTCGATGGGAATTGTTTGGAATGGCTGCGCTTTAGGGGTTTTTTTGAAGCAATGGTGGATTCGAAATTCAGCATTCAGATGTCGAAAAACTGGAGTATTTACACACAAAACTCAAAGGCGAAGCTTTATCACTGGTCAAACATTTGAAGCCTACGAATGCAAATTACGCAACGGCATGGCAACTGCTTAAGAAAAGATACGATCAGTCAGATAAGATTAAAAATTCGTATTTGGAACTTTTGCTCGAACAAGAGTCCATTAAATCTGCAACAAGTGTAGAAGTTAAACGGTTTTATAACAACATCAACGAAAGTTATAACGCACTGAGGGTTATAGACGATGCAGTTAGTCAATGGCACACGATATTACTGTTTAATTTGGAGAAAAAGCTTGATGAAGTATCGGCATCTTTGTGTTACAGGTCTAAAAAGTCAGCGGATCCAACAACTTTTCAGCAATTTCTTGATTTCTTGGAAGGAAGGGTGTATGAATTAGATAATACTAACAAAATTATATCAAATGGCAGTAAGCAGAACAAAGAGCAGAAGCAGTCAACTCGCAGTCAATTGCGCACCTACGCAGCAACAGTGCAGACATGCCCTGTTTGTGCATAAGATCATTTTGTGTATCACTGCAACAAATTTAAGCAGATGAGCAGTAAAATGCGACGTAGTATAATACAACAACACAAAATATGTTTCAATTGTCTACAAGAAAATCACATGGCACGACAGTGCAAGAGATCAACTTTCAAAAAATGTGGAAAAAAGCTTTGCTTCATCCTGCTCCATCGGCAACACAAACGCTGGAAGGAGGTCCGCAAGAAGCCGAACAACTTGGAATAAATCAGCAATTAAGGGCAAAATCGGTCAAGACATATCGTTTCACTGAACAAGCGAATCATACAGGTATGAGCATTAACGTGGTGCATCGACATCAACGTGCATTGTACATTGCTACCGACAGCAATGGTTTTGGTGACTGACAATTGTGGTACGCGACAGCAGTGTCGAGTGCTATTGGACTCTGGATCACAGAGCACTCTTGTATCAGAAGCATGCATGCAACGACTTGGGTTGATGCGATCTTACGATAAGACAAGATTATTTGGTATTGGTGCAGGGAGCACTAATTACACTAGAGGTAGGGTGCAGTTATGCATCAGCTCGGAAAACGAGAAGGCAGTTTTCTATGTAGAGGCCCTTTGCATGACAAAATTAACACAAAACTTCCCAGCTGATAAAATACCAATTGAGAAGTTGGTATTTTTCAAAGATTTAAATTTAGCAGATTCGACGTTATGTACGCCCGGACAAATCGATCCAATCTGGGCGTAGATATATTCACGGAATGTCTGCTGCCACAAAAAATAACGCATCCCAGCGGTACAGCAGCTGCTATAAATACAGTATTTGGATGGGTTCTGATTGGAAACATAAGTATAATATCAAAGCCGTCGATCGCGTCGTGTCACGTAAGCATAGACCTTGATAGCCAACTTCAACGGTTTTGGGAAGTCGAAGAATTACATTCAACTACACATCATCTGACTGCAGAGGAAGAGGCAGCGGAAAATCATTATCGACATAACACGACTCGCAATTATAATGGCCGTTACGTCGTGAGATTGCCACTAAAAGACAACGCTCTAAATATAGGTGAGTCAAAATCAAATGCAATAAATCGGTTATATGCTATGGAACGCAGATTCAACGTTAATAAAGAGCTGCAAATTCAATATATTCAATTTATGGAAGATTATGCGAAATTAGGTCACATGGAATCGACGTTAAAGGTGGCGGAATAAGGAACGTGTTATCTTCCACATCATGCGGTATTTAATCCAATGAGTACGACTACTAAGTTGCGTGTAATTTTTGACGCATCATGCAAAACAACTAATGGGTATTCTCTAAATGACAATCTGATGGTTGGATCCACTGTTCAAAGTGACTTATTTGACATCGTCACCAAATTCCGCAAATATCAGATCGCTTTTATATCTGATATCGAAAAGATGTATCGTCAAGTGTTTGTACACACAAGCGATTGCCCATTGCAAAGAATTGTGTGGAGAGCGTCAAACACTGAACCAGTAAAGGAATATGAACTCAAAACTATTACATATGGGACATCTGCAGCACTATTTTTGGCAACACGTACACTGCAACAAGTTGCCATTGACAATAGCAAATTATATCCATCGGCAGCTAAGCCTATCAGGCAACATTTCTATATGGATGATTTTATGTGTTGCATGCCAAGTATACAACAAGCGTTACAACTGAAGCAAGAACTTTGTAAAATATTGAGTCAATCAGGATTTCATTTGCGAAAATGGTCATCCAATTCATTGGAATTGCTAAATACAGTGCAATCTGACGATAGAGCTATATCAGCTGAAACAATTATTGACCAAACAGTTACGGTAAGCACTTTAGGCTTACTCTGGGATACAAATAGAGATGAGTTCAAATATAGTATTTCGTTACCATCAATATCGCGATGTCAGACTACAAAGCGTGAGGTTCTGTCAGAAATAGCAAGGATTTACGATCCAATGGGGTGGATTGCACCACTTCTGATTCACATGAAAATCTTTATGCAGAGATTGTGGTTGAAAGGCACTAATTGGGATGAGCCACTGTCACTAAATCTTTACCAACAATGGTGTAGACAATGCAAATTCATTTGGATGGACAGATTCAACGGTGGTGCTTGCCTGGATATCTGATCATCCACGCAGATGGAAATCATTTATCGCAAATCGGACATCACAAATAATCAGTGTTATTCTAGCAAAACAGTGGCGACACATATAATCAAGCAATAATCTTGCAGATCTGACCACTAGGGGTATATGGCCAGCAGATTTAATCAATAATAATTTATGGTGGCATGGACCCAAGGCATTACACCAAGCATCGGTTAATTATAAACCATTTCCTTCAATCGTTGATGATGTCGATATGGAAGAGAGAAAGGAGACAATTGTCAACGTCGTATCAATCTCAGAGGGCAATATATTCAATCGATATTCTGATTTATCAAGGCTGATCACAATAGCAGCTTTACTTTTGCGATTTAAATATATAGTAACTGAAAAAACAAATTCAATAAATCTACAATGTTTCTAACATCTGAATTAAAAAACGCTCATGATGTATTGGTCCGAAGAATACAGCAAACCGCATACGAAACTGAAGTTCGTATTTTGTTAGACGGCAAGCAGCTTTCAACTGAACATAAATTGGCATCACTTGACTTATTTATAGATGAGAAATTATTGGTAAGAGTTGGATTGGTAAGAGAGACCAAAAACATCCCATGCTACTGGGTAAACAGCATCAGTTGTCGACATTAATTGTTCAATATAACCACGTTAAACATTTACACAAACAAGACTAATGCATTATATTTTAGGTTTGAAGTATTGGATACCATCTGCCTCATATGTCATCAAGCAATACGTATACAAGTGTACAAGCTGCATGCGTCAAAGAGAGAAACCATATTAACAGCAGATGGGTAACATACCAAAACATCGTTTAAGGCCCAGCTCAACATTCCTTAATACGGCAACCGATTTTGCTTGACCATTTCAAGTTTTATCTTGGAAGGGTCGAGGTTCAATGAAATATAAATGTTGGATAGCAATATTTGTGTGCCTAGTTACATATAGCATTATTTGTGTGCCTACTTACAAATTGGATAGCATTATTTGTGTGCTGCTCACATTGAGTTTGGGACAGAATTAACAACCGCAGCATTCATTGCAACATTGCGTCGCTTCATTTCACGACGGGGTCGACCAGCGCACATATACTCCGATAACGGAACCAATTTCATTGGCGCTAAGCAGTATTTGCAGGACTTATATGGATTTTTAAAGTCACAATCTACACAAGAAGGAGTTACATGAGAGCTATCAGAACAACAGATTCAATGGCATTTTTCACGCCCATCGGGACTCATTTTGGCGGTTTATGGGAGGCTGGAATCAAGTCGATCAAATACCAGTTAAGGCGTGTTCTTACGAATACTTCAACGATATATGAAGATATGCACACAGTGTTATGCCAGATTGAAGGATGTCTAAATTCAAGGCCCCTTTGCATCAAATTTGAAGGCGATAAAGATCCTTTAACTCCAGCGCATTCTCTTATCATGCGCCCGATGACAACGATTTCAGACGAAACGCTCGATGATTTGAAAGAAAATCATCTAAATCACTGGCAATACTTGCAACGAGTAGTTCAACAATTTTGGAAAAAATGGTCCATGGAACATCTTTCTCAATTGCAACATCGTCCCAAATGGAAGCAAAGGCAACAAAATATCCGCATCAACGATATTGTGCTTATCAAGGATGAAAATCTTCCTCCATCGTATTGGGCAATTGGCAAAATTGTTGAATTGCATCCTGGTACCGACGGACTAATTCGAGTGGTAACTATGAACACAGCTAAAGGAACACTCAAACGTCCAATTACGAAATTATGCCCACTATTTTTGAATATTTGAAAGCGGTGCTTTCAAGGTGGGCCGAAATGTTCAGACCTTAAGTACTCTTTTAGTACTATGTACAATCATTACTATTTTTAATGCATTATTACTATTTTTATTGCAACTCTGTACAATGTAAAAGTTACAGTCCTCCATCTTGTATCGTTGGCATATTAAGTGAATAAATAGGTCAACGTAAAATCTAGAAAAAGGTCTTAAATCATTAAATTATTCACTAATAACCTTGGAGTGACAATTGATGAAAACTTAAATTGGTACGCCCACGTAGAAGCACTACAGAAAAACATGAACAAGACGACATACTTCATTTATCACCTAAGCAACTCATGCAACTATTCTGTACTCCAGCAAATTTATGGCCCTTTGTGAGTCTATTCTTAGGCACGGTATTACAGCATGGGTATCACCCATTCAAAGCAAAAAATGTCAGAAAAGTCAGAACGTTAATATTTTTTTAAAAACTGGCCAGAAGCAAAAATAAAAATCATACACAGGTTACCTCGACATCTTTGTCAAATTACTTAAATATACTGAATATCAGCGGCATATGTAAATATACAGTATCAATAGAATGTTATGGGGACCCTCAATTCTGAAATTTTATTCAACATTCTTACGAGACACGATCGAAAGTAGACGGCAGATACAGAGTTCAACAATATCACAACGATTATGGAAAGAATATCCTGAATGTTTTGGTTCCGATGATCCTTAATAGATTGCCAGTGGAGTTGATTAACCTAAAAACAGTATTCCAGCGTGTTAATTCGTGTATTCAATAAGCTTATTAGTTTCCCTTTAAATATTAAGTTTTAATTTACAATGGATAGACTACTGTATATTCTTGCGCTAGATATTGACAGTTTTTCCAACGATTTGGAAATGATTTGTGCAAGTCGAGCTCTGGACTCGGCGGTGAAAGTAGTGAGTGAGCATAAAGGTTTAGAATTAAGGCATGCTTCGACCTGAACTAGGACAGTGCTCAGCTCCTCGTATGTTAGGATGCGATCTCCGATGGTTCGTTTTAGATGGGTTTTCATCGATTTTACACCCGCCTCCCATAATCCACCAAAGTGTGGAGCCGTATGGTGGGATGAAATGCCACTGTATTTGTTTTTCAATCAATAAAGGCGCTATTTTAGAATTAATGAATGCCTTATATGACTTATAGTCTGCTTGTAACTTGCTGTTTGCACCGATGAAATTAGTACCACAATCGCTGTAAATGTCACTACACAAGCCTCTTCTTCCTATAAATCGATTTAACGCTCCGATGAAGGCATCTGCTGACAAGTCTGATGCTGCCTCCAAGTGTATAGCCTTGGTGGCTAAGCACACAAACAGAGCTACATATCCCTTTATTGTAGTACGACCTCGTCCCTTTGATGGTGAAATACTCAGCGGACCTGCATAATCGACTCCTACCGCTGTAAACGGCTTAGATCGGCAGACTCTTGGAGCCGGCAAGCTGCCCATGAGCTGCTGCGCTGACTTAGGACTGCATTTGTAGCAAACTATACATCGATGTATTGCAGATCTAACTACGTTGCGACCATTGATGATCCAGAAGCGTTTTCTGATGTGATTCAAAGTTATAGCAACGCCACCGTAAAGTGTTTTTAGATGACTATCGTTAATTACAAGTTTAGTGAAGTGATGGTTTGCGTGTAAGATGTAAGAATGTTTTTCTCTTTCAGGAAGTAATGAATCTCGAAGGCGTCCTCCTAGTCGAATGACGTTATGACTGGCATCAAAAAACGGACTGAGAGACAGTAAGGCGCTTCTTTTAGGCCATGTTGCATTTGAATTAAGTGTTGCCCATTCTTCCGGGATGGCAGCGGTTTGTACATTCCGAATAATGGTAACGAGGCTGCGATTCCACTCATGGACGGACAGGTAGTCCGTTAACCGTTGTTCTTGAATTCGACGCGCATTGGTTATGAACCGATGACAATAAACGACAACGCGGACTAGTTTTGCAAATGATGAAATCTTTTCAATCAGCGCATTGATAGGATTTGGTTGCATGTGGACCATGTTGACTCTTCTGACGTTGAATTCAGCAATGCCGATTTCTCAACGTTAGATGGCAACAGAAGCCATGCTGGACCATGCCACCATATTTGACATTTTGACAGTTTTGTAGGATTCATCCCTCGGCTGGAACAGTCGGCGGGGTTGTCGTCTGATTCAACATGTCGCCATTGGGAAATGTTGCTAGCTTGTAGTATTATGTTTATTCGATTCCCGACGAAAATCTTCCATCTATTAGGATCTCCTCGAATCCAACCTAAAACGATCATGGAGTCTGTCCATAAAAATGTTGAAGATGCTTCAATGTTAGGAGACAAAGACCTGCGAATAAATGTTAATAATTTAGTAGCTGGTACAGCACCGCAAAGTTCTGCCCTTGGTGTGGTCAGTTTTGGTTTGAGTGAAGCTACTTTGCATTTAGCTATGATTAAATTCGAACTATAATTCCCCCTTGTGTCGCGAACTCGAAGATTCGCTGCTGCTGAATAAGCGTGCATGGAGGCGTCACAAAATATGTGTAATTCGCATGTGGAGTCATTGCTTCCGGTTTTAAGCCAGCGAAGAATCCGAATTTGATCAATAGCCTGCAACTCCTTCACGTACTGCTCCCACGCTTTTCTTATGATAGTCGGAACTTCATTGTCCCATCCGAGTTTTTGCTTCCATAAGTCTTGAATTATTATTTTGGCTGTTACAATTACCGGGTTCAACCAGCCTAGTGGGTCGAAAAGTCTCGCGATTGCTGATAAAATTGATCTCTTTGTGAAATGATCGCCCTGTAACGAAATATAGAACCTAAAACAGAATTCATCGAGTTCAGGGTTCCAGAATGTGCCTAGAGTTTTAATGCCTTTTTCTGCAACACTTTTTCGTGGTTCCAATTGCTCTCTTTGTTCGACAGGGATCTCTGACAGTAATTCTGGACAGTTACTCGTCCACTTCCGCAACTCGAACGTGCCGCTCAATAGCATTGCCTTAACTTGTCGTTGTATTTCGATAGCCTCTTGAATGCTATTTGCTCCAAAGAAAGAATGTCATCTACATAGCGTGCCTCTTGATAACGTTCACGGCCTTTGGACAATTATTCGCCTCATCGTCTGCTAGTTGGTGCAACGTTCGAATTGCGGTGTATGGTGCGGATGCAGTCCCGAATATGACCGTGGCGCAGCATAGTTCCCTGAGGTCCTCTTCAGGGTTAGCTCGCCAAAGAATACGTTGGTAATCGGTATCGGCTTTATGCACGTTAACGCTTCGATACATTTGCTTAATATCGGCAGTAAAAACAAACCTTAAACAGCGCCAGTTCATCAATACGACTGCCAGATCGTTGTGAATCACGGGTCCGACCGCTAGTATGTCGTTTAATGATTTACCATTACTGGTTTTCGCAGACGCGTCGAAAACGATTCGAACCTTCGTGGTAGATGAGATTCCTTGACTACAGGGTGGTGTGGCAAATAGCAGCAATGAATCCAACTTTCTGATATTGCAGTACTCTGGAGAGACAGCTGGCCTCAATTGGTCGAGCTGCAAATAATCGTTTATTATGTTTTCGTAAATCTGTTTGAATTCAGGACTCCGGGAGAAGCGACTTTCCAATTGGTTAAATCGTTTAGTTGCCATTAAGCGTGAGGTTCCTATAACACTGCTAGAGTTTAGCTCAGTTAGTAACGTAAGCCTTACAACATATTTGCCGCTGGAAAGCCTCTGATGCGTTTTTCCATAAAAATCTGCACACCACTGATCAATGCTGGAATTACCTTCTTGTAACATCTCCGTGAGGTTCTCTAACTCCCAAAATTTACGTAATAAATTTTCACATTCAATCAGAGTGGACGCAGAGGATATCCTTATCGTTGAGCACGGTGATGACCCAGTTTTCCCAGAAATAATATAACCAAAGGTGGTTTGTTGAGCAATTGGCATTCCACTGGCTTCTCGGCGAGTATCGCTTAACACAATTTCCTCATATATGTCACTGCCTAGTAATAAATCCACACTTTGTGGTTTAAAGTACATTGGGTCTGCCAGCGATAAATCATGCAAATGAGACCAACATTTTTGCGGTAGGAGCTTCTCTGGCATTAAACGGCTGATTTTTTGAAGAATGTATGCTCTCACGTATTTTGAATTAGGATCAAGGCGCGAGGATACCGAAATATCTACGCAGAAACGAATATTTGCGATTCGTTTGTTGGCTAGGCCACTGACATTCACGTGTAATCTTGTTCGTTGTGTAAGGAAAAAATATATATTTTCTTACAACTCGGGGCGTAGAACCTGGCCTGCATCGCAACCGAGCCCGTTTTAGTAAACGTAAACTGATAACGCGGTGACCTGGGTTGTGCGGACCCAACTTCAGGTGGAATTAATTCTATCAACAACAATAAAAAGGAAAAAAAGGCAACGTAGCAAAGGCGAAAATATCCAAAGCTAACAACAACAACAACAACCACATTAACTCGCTAGCTAACAAAGGGATTAAAAAAACCACAGTCACACAGAATACATTAACCACATACTTTTTACAACAATTACAACAAAGACTGAGACGCGAAACAAGCAAGCAAAAATTAAATTAGAGCGTGGGAAGCTACCAACAAAACCACAAGAAATATTTCTAGAAATAAGCACAACAACAACAACAAGTACGTTGTGTGCCGCTATGCACATTAGAAAATTCTGGAATGTGCACAAGAACTACCAACAAAATCACAAGAAATATTTCTAGAAATAAGCACAACAACAACAAGTACATTGTGTGCCGCTATGCACATTAGAAAATTCCAGAATGTGCACAAGAACAACGACTGCATCGCAGTTGTTTTGATCAGTGTATAAAGGGCCCACCGCGCTGAATTCGATCTCTTTTGGAATCTCGTGCTCCGAGTGGTAAGTCGTCGAACCTTGAACCTCTAGTACCTCGTAGTGGCTGAGTGCTCTTAAGCGGACGCCAATCCCAATTCCAAGTAAATTTTAGTACCTCGTCCTGGCTGAGTGCTTTTAAGCGGACGCCAATCCCAATTCCAAGTATATTTTAGTACCTCGTCGTGGCTGAGTGCTTTTAAGCGGACGCCAATCCCAATTCCAAGTAAATTTTAGTACCTCGTCGTGGCCGAGTGCTTTTAAGCGGACGCCAATCCTGAATCAAAGTAAATGCTAGTATCTCGTAGTGGCCAACGCCGACAATCATAAAACCTCGTATTCTAGAACTCTGTGTATATAGATTTTGTATTTTTACGGACTGAGTGCTATTCAGCGGACGTTAGAATTAAAGGAACTAGTTTTAAGAAATACTGTTAGCAATAAAATACCGAAAAATAAAACTTTGAATTACGGTGAAGAAATAGTGGAAAAACTGTCAAAAGAAAACCGAAAGTTTTTTATTTGTGTTCGGTACGGGACTCTGGCGAGACTGAGTATACCCCGGCAAGAAACTTCGTTACAGTTGTAAACGAAGCAATTGAGCTGCGTATTCTGAAATAAATGACGCTTGCGAACCTTGATCTGAAAATGCGCGCATGGGAATCGGTGAGCCATCAGAGGTATCGACCAAAACCATGGCTGTTGGAAGAACGACGTCCTGGAATTTCGAGTAGGCGCTCATTGGATTGTATTCAGTCGGAGACTGGCTCGCTGTTTGCCTGGATAAGCCCGAGTTATCATTACTGGCCCATTGAATGTAGAGCGCATGTAATCGGGTTCTTGAAGATATATCTCTGTGGGTTGAGTTGCTGCCGAAGACTCGGTCGAGGCCACCTGTTGCTTGATATATGCATTTTGTGTTTTCGTTTGGAACGTGTGGATAGCGGAGCTATCGCCAGCACGCTCCGTATTTTTCAGAGGGGAGTCCAAATGGATAAGTGTGTGATGATTACCCCCGCATTTAAAACAGCGTTTCAGACTGTTACACTTTGCTGCAACATGATTGCAATTCAGGCAATTTGAGCAAAGATTGTATTTGGTCACTGCTGCCCTTCTTTCTTCGATTTTAATTCCCAAAAAAATTACGCATTTGCGAACTGGATGTTCACCCTTGCCGCATACAGGGCATACAGCGGAGGTCTTCACAGGATATGATCTTATATCCCTTTTGCTGGATACTATACTGTTTGGCGTGGCAATTGCTTATACACTGCAGTTGAACTAGGTCTGCATGAGGTAACCATCATATGATACTGTTCGCCAAGGATAGTACACAACTCTGCGAATGTAGGTACAGCCCTTTTTGTGCGCGTGGCGTGCTCCCACTCTACTCGCACCGAATTTGGTAGTTTCTTTAGCATATAGTATACTAGAATGTGGTTCTCCTGGTTCATGTTGATCCCCAACTTCGAAATTGAATTTACGCACGAGCGGCATGTTTGAGTGAATCGTCGTAACGCTGCTGCATCATCACGAGCTACTGGTGGTTGATGTTCAAAAGCATCCATGTAGTGTGAAAATGTAACTCTTTCGTTGTCGTAGAACGTAGTGAGCATTTCCCAAGCATGTTTGTAGTTTTCTCCACCAAGACTAATGTGTTCAATATCCTAGGCAGCAGCTTCTGATAATGCACCTTTTAAATAGTGAAAACGATGAAAATCAATAAAACGTGTGTTTTCGTGGATCAATGATGTAAAAGCTTCTTTGAAAGTTGGCCATTCAACAAAATTCCCAGCAAAGTTGGGAAGTCTTATCTCTGGCAACGGTACTTCCTTGATCGGAACCTCGGCCGTTGCATGAAAGTCCAGTGATTGTGTTTTCACTTTGCTAACATTCACTTCGGGCTCCTTTGGAGGGAAAATGACCGTATACGATGAACGAATGGCAGATACTACTTCGATATATTGCTCTTCAAAATTGTCTGGCAGTTCCTGATCAATGTATGAGCTCTGTACCTTTGGATCTGTAGCCGCCTTCATCAAGCTTTTGTGGTTAAGTCGAAACTCTGCATGAAGTGCAGCAAGCGATTCGAGGCGCGTTTGGAAATAGGCCTGTCTTTCACGTGCTACTGCATCCTTCTTAAAATTGCTTAGAACTCTTCTTAGTGATTGAAGGAGCGCCGTGTGCTCGTTTACGAGCAAATGTGGTTCAGCGGTGGCACCTGCCTCTTCATCCGACATCGTTCCTTTTTTCCCTAACCCAGATATGTCAAAATGCACTTACCTCTCAGACCTTTATGCAGCGATCGAGATTCCCGGGTTTCGGCACCAAATGTTGTTTCGTGTATTCAATAAGTTTATTTGTTTCCCTTTAAATATTAAGTTTTAATTTACAATGGATAGACTACTGTATATGTATATGATCTAGATCAAGAAAAAATGTGTATCTGGTTAACGTTGTAAAAACACGAGGTTAGCTAGCGTCAAAAACGAGTTGCCAGAAGGTTTTTATAATTTCAGGGTTGCCAGCAGCCGCAACACAGCGAAAAAAACCATTAAAAAGTATTTGATAAGCAATGAAGGTTTAAGTAGTAACTGATTGCATATTTACAACAGTTTGAAAGAAAACTTCAACAAACTCTTTAAAAATTAATTATCTAATTGTTTGGAAATTAACGTATCACTTTAACATATGTATGTATCATATGTAAACTTGGATGTACATAATTTGTAAGTAATGTACTGCTTGTGTCTTTTGTCTTATCTCCACGCAATGATACAACCAAACCGGTTTTCCTGTTATTCATGTAAGAATTTAGTGTACAAGACGTTATGTGCTAAGAAAATTTTTCAGTGAATAAAGTACAGTCCTATCATTAACATTGTCTGGTCCTTCGTGGCCATAGGATTATTTTGGAAATAATTTGTGAAAAATGTCGTTAAAAGCACTAAGAGTAAAGCGAGGACGGGTAAAAGGTTGTATTACACGCATTTCTAATTATATTGAGCAGATTGATGAAACTACGAGGGTAGAAGAGCTTGAATCGAGGTTAAAGGCATTGCATGATTATTGGCGAGAACTTATTAAAATCGAAGATGATTTGTGCGAATTTGAGGAGGAGCATACAGTTGGTGACGAGAATGTGAATAGCGGAACTGCGAGGGAAGCTGCAAGCGAGTCATTTGAGCAAGTAGAAACGAAATATTTATGCACTCGTGCTTCTCTTTTAAGTGCAATTCGTCAATGTCAAGGTCAAGTAAATCAACAAGCAACTACTTCTCAGCCGACACAAAAAGCAGGTGATGCAATTGTCAGGTTGGCGGCTCATCAAGATACACTATTGCAACGTCTTGCGGGAATAGTGCCTATCGCGAATGAGGTCGCTTTACCCAAAATTGTTATTCCACCATTTTCGGGAGATTACAGTGCATGGACAAGTTTTCGCGATTTGTTTGTTGGATCGGTTGACAATAAGCCGCATTTAACTCCAACCCAAAAATTTTACTATTTAGTGTCATTTTTACGCGGTGAAGCTGCCACTCTGCTTAAAAACATTCCAATATGTGACGAAATCTATGCAGAGGCATGGGACAAACTGGAAAGGAGATACGATTGTCCTGATCTCGTGGCACTGTCGTATCTCAAATTATTTATGGATCTACTCTCGAGTCTAATGACATGATAGGTGCGTCAAACCTGAATAGCCAGTCGGTGATCAGAGCTCATGTTGCCAACAACTCGTCACAAGTTTGCCTAAAATGTAAATAGGCACATGTCTTACCCCAATGACCAGAGTTTGCGTCTCTTAGTGTTGAATCGCGCAGGAAGTTTTCCAAAGATCACTCGCTTTGTTTTAATTGTCTTAAAAAGGAACACAATGCAGCATGCAATTCTTCTTTTCGTTGTCGAGTATGCAATGCTCGTCATCATAAGTTGGTACACTCTTCACTATCAGTGCCGATTCATACTTCTGGGAGTGCTACAAATTCCAAGGCATCTACTGTAAACACGTCACTTTCCGTAATAGATACACCGACATCATCGGCGTTAACTCATCATGAGCAACCTCTTCGCAGCAACATAGTGGCAGACATTGATCAATCTACGGGGATTCTGCCAACGGCCATTGTCAAAGTGTAAGATCAAAGTGGAAACTACTTCGAAATACGTGCACTTATTGACTCGGGCTCACAAGTGTCGTTCATTACCGAATCGTGTGCGTGGAGTCGCATCATCCGACGCTGGGCTGACCAAAGGAAGAGTTCGCATTAAAATATGTTCTCGGGTTCGTGATTTTGAAATCGATGTCCACCCATACGTTTTGTCGCGGATAACGTCTGAAATTCCGGGTCGAGATTTGTCAATTCAAAGTGGAGAGGTTATTTCGCATCTAAATTTGGGTGATCCTCATTTTGGTGTTTCCAGATCAGTAGAGTTGCTTTTGGGTGCTGATATTGTGTGGTCACTCTTTCTAGATGGAAAAATTTGTCTTGAACACCCACATCTCGTTATATTCAGTGTTTGACTGGATTGTGGCTGACCATTGCCATAATATAATATATCAGTAAATCTTACTTCGTATACAATTGTGCTCAATGTTGACAAGCTTTTGCAGAAATTCTGGGAAATTGAAGAAGGTCAAATGAAAGAATCAACCTTCAACCACGACGACCCTGCTGAACTGAACTTTCGCAGAACACATACGCGTTCAGCTGACGGACGCTTCGTTATAGAACTTCCGCTCACGGCAAGCAACACCACTTTTTTGGATACTGTTTCTGGAGCTGTTTCACGTTTGCGTGGCATGGAAAACAAATTCTCCAGAAATTCAGAACTTCAAACCAAGTATGTACAATTCATGAAAGAATATATTTTATTGGGGCGTATGCAACCAGTTGAACAAGAAAACATTTCAACTCAACCGCAATACTACCTTCCCCACCATGGTGTTTTCAATCCAAATAGTTCAACCACCAAATAAAGAGTAGTTTTTGATGGGTCCCATAAAGATTCATTTGGGAAATCCCTAAACGATACCCTTTTAATTGGCCCACCAATTCAGCATGATCTGTTTGGCGTCTCGCTTAGATTTCGACGACTTGCTTACGTTTTTACATATGACATAGTGAAAATGTTTAGACAAATCTGGATTGCCAACCAGCACCGGGATTATCAGCGAATTGTGTGGAGAAACAGTGTGGATGAACCCATTCAGCATTTTCGGTTATGTACTGTGACCTATGGGACGCCCTCCGCACCTTTTTTATCAGTCCGAGTATTGCAGCAACTGGCAATCGATAACAAAACCAAACTGCCGCGCGCAGCGGACGTAATCCTTCATAATATTTACGTCGATGATATTAGGTGGATGCGGAGTCGCTTGACGAATTACACAGTATAAAATCTGTGCTCTCAAAGCTTTTAGAAATGGGCGGCTTTCAGCTAAATAAATGGAATTCAAATTCTGAAGAGTTTCTGTCCAGTTTCTCAGTTGATAGTGGCGAAGCCTCCTTTTTGGACACTGGTCAATCTATGGACAAAGTCGTAAAGATTCTCGGACTTTGTTGGAGTCCTGCTTCAGATGTATATTCATTTCGAGCTGCGAAACTAACAAATCAAACTGTTACAAAAAGGCTTATCTTATCTGAAGTTTCTCAAGTATTTGATGTTTATGGTTGGTTGTCACCATCAACAATTTTAATAAAAATTTTATTCCAAAAATTATGGTTGTTGAATGTAAACTGGGACGATTCACTTCCTAAGGAAATAGTTCAGCACTGGCAAGAACTGAGGCAGTTGATTCACCATTTCGAAACGATTACAATTCCTAGACGAATTTACATCTCCATGCCAGACGTAGAATTACATTGCTTTTGCGACGCATCAGCAGTTGCCTATGCATCTGTTATTTATTCGGTATTCCGTTCATATCAAAACCCTTGATAAACATAATTACAGCTAAGTCAAGAGTTGCACCATTAAAATCAATTTCAATTCCTCGTATGGAGCTCTGCGCTGCGCTGCTTCTTTGCCGATTATTTGGAGGAGTCAAACGCACTATCGACGTTTCCAAGGCGGCACTGTATGCTTGGACTGACTCTGAAGTAGTTCCGCACTGGTTATCATCAACGCCTCGCACCTGGAAAATGTTTGTTGCCAATCGCACGGAGGAAATTTTAGATACGATTGCACGGCCTTGCTGGAAAACACCCGTCAAAATCCGGCGGCTTGTTCATCGCGTGGAATAATGCCAAATCAAGTAGTCAAGCATGATTTGTGGTGGAACAGGTTGTATTATGTAATTTGGGGTCAGAAGACAAGATATCCGTACTAGTGGAAGTCGCCGACAGATATTCGTCATGATTATGTTGACATTGCAACGTAGACTTAAGGCAGTTAAGGGCCCTCCTACGTTTGAAGAACTGCATTCAGCCAAAGTGAGAGTACTTATAGCTGTACAGAGAAGAATCTTTGCAAGTACAGTGACGCAGTTGTTAGGTCAACAAATGCTTCATAAAAAGGATCCACTCCTCAAACTCTCACCATTTATTGATTCGAACGGTCTGTTACGTGTGGGCGGTAGGACTTCAAAACACGAATATTTCCTACAGTATGAAACATCCAATTATTCTACCACGCCACCATATAGCGGAGCTGATCGGCATAAATATGCACAAAACCTATCTGCATGCAGGCGTAACTGAGCTGTTTGTGATTCTTCGCCGACAATTTTGGATTAGAGGTGCTCGAAAATTGGTCAGATCCATTGTGTTCAAATGCAAACGCTGTTTTCAACTTCGGCGACAAACTTCGGTGCAAATAATGGCTAACTTGCCACCTGCACGTGTGCAGCCAAGTCGACCATTTCTCAATAGCGGGTGTGATTTTGCAGGTCCTCTAAAAATAAAAATGACAATTTGTAAACGTCCAAAAATCACCAAAGCATATATATGCCTTTTTGTATGCATGTCGACAAAAGCTATACACATAGAGTTGGTAAGTGAGTTGACCTCAAATGCTTTCATTGCAGCATTTAAAATATTCACAAGTCGTCGGGGTAAGTGCAGTAATCTCTACACAGACAATGCAACAAATTTTCACGGTGCTCGGCGAAGTTTGGATGAAATGCTCAGATGTTGGAAGACCAAACGACGAATGCAGACATCAGATCATCATTAGCTGGAGATGGAACCAATTGGCACTTCATCCCACCATCGGCCCCACAATTTGGTGGGCTTTGGGAGGCGTGCGTAAGATCAATAAAACTCCACCTACGAAGAGTGGTAGGCGATAGTCTTCTGTCCTTCGAAGAACTCTACACAGTTCTTGCGCAAATCGAAGCTATTCTTAACAGTAGGCCGTCGCATTTTCTTATTGGAGAGCCTTTTACGGCCATACCGGAACCAGGTACTTTCGTCAAGCCAACCTCTCGTCGAGCCCATTGGAACTGGTTGCAAGCAATGGTACACGACAATGGTAATGGTTTTTGGAAACGGTGGTCGAATGAATATAGTACGTCGTTACAACATCGACCAAATGGCAGCAGCCTCAAATGAATTTCGCAATTGGAGACATCGTACTACTGAAGGAGCCGAACCTTCCACCAACCAAATGGCTATTGGGTCGTATCATAGCAGTTCATCCGGGACAGGACAGCAAAGTCAGAGTGATGACCATAACATCAGAAAAGGGAGTTTACAAGAGTCCGATAACCAAAATTGCGTTACTACCTTCTAGCTGAAACAATGTTTCAGGGGGTTTGTTTATGTTTGGAAATTAACGTATCACTTTAACATATGTATCATATGTAAACTTAGATGTACATAATTTGTAAGTAATCTATTGCTTGTGTCTTTTGTCTTATTTCCACGCAATGATACAACCAAACTGATTTTCCTGTTATTCATGTAAGAATTTAGTGTACAAGACGTTATGTGCTAAGACAATTTTTCAGTGGATAAAGTACAGTCCTATCGTTAACACTATTTGTTAACTACCATTATTTAAGCCTAAATATTATGTAACAGACGAAACGGAAAATATTAAATAGACAACTATGAGCGGAGGAAAATATTAAGTGAAACCCTGGGTAGACGCTGACGAGAAACGACATATTGAAAAGAGTACAAACAAGAGGATGCGGACAAAGTTAAAAAACGAAGAACGACCGGCGAGCAGTTGACGAAGTGTTGAAGGTGAACTTTTCGACACTACGCGGACAGCTCATAATTTACGTATCAAAATACAACTCACATGCAGTGAGATACAATTTAGAAATTGAAACAAAACTTACATTGTGAAATATACTTTACACTGTAAAAGATACTTTACATGATGAAATAAAATTTAACTGTTGAAACAATTTTTCAGTTTCGTTTGAACGAAGTAAAAAATATATGTGATATCATAAAATTTAGTGTGTCTTTGATATAGCTTAAAAGTGCGAGCTAATAACATAAATTAAAGTAAAAGTTCGAACCACCGCGATAGTCAAGAATTACGCACGATTTGCTTTGAGGTAAATCTATCACTGATGTTTCAGTTCGGACGTATGCGTGCTAAAGCGTTCGTTATTTTCTTTATTTCTTCTTTATTATTTCTTTCACAAACTTTTTACAATCTTAATGACTATGCTACTGGTTACAGTTGGTCGATCAGGTTGAGTGCATTTCTTTCCCCGCGGCAGAGGACCGCTTACAATGCTTTTGGTTACAGGAAACAGGGGTGCCGAGTGCTCCGCGGCAGAGGGCCGCTTACAATAGATTGAAATTCCCGAAGGAATGACTCTGGCCGAAGCCTTGAAATTACCGAAGGAATGACGCTAGCCAAAGCCTTAAAAATCCCAAAGGAATGACTCGGGCTGAAGCCTTGAAATTCCCGAAGGAATGGTTCCTGCTAGTCCTAAATATGCCCAAGAATGCGCTAAAACTACTTCTATTAATACAAAATGTATTTGAGTTGATCAACTCGTTTCAAAAAATAGTTACTCGTTATGCGGAAGCTGGTGCTGTTGAACCGGGGGTCAATGGCTCTACGCAAAATAAGTTTTCTGTAACGGTAGGCAAGAATCTTTGCTCACTGACAGAAGGCTGCTAAGCTTGCACAAACTTTTCGTTAAATGCACATGCTGCTGTGAAGACAGTAGGAATCATATTGGAATCAGCATGCGTGCGACGGAAAAATGCGTAGGCGAACTCATTGCCTGATTCTATTTTTAGAACAGCGGCAGCGAAAGTGCAAAGAAGAATATGCAAAATAAACTGGTCGCACAAATTTAGCATTGTCGCTGCGATGCTTGTGCGAGTGGGTGGCCCTACCTCTATGCGTACAATCGTACGTTATTATTGTTTGGGCGTATGTATATATTGTAGTGTCTTGTTCCCGGGTATTTTTATTTTCTAATTTTGAATCCAGTGCTTATTTGTTGTTGTTGGTATTTCTTATTTGTATTTTTTTTATGGCAGATAGAACCAAACTCAGAGATGCTCCCTATCCATGCAAAGCATTTGTTGGTATTTGAAGGGAAAAGGTTAGTGCGAAGGGAAAAAGTGGGAGTAGTGTCGATTTACACCTCTGTTAAAAGCTTCAACGTTATAAGTTTGTGGGAAAACATGCGCAGGGAAACTATTCTACAACTTAACTGCGCGACCGAAAAACGAATTCTCGCGGTAATGGGTAGTGCGTTGGAACGGGATCAAGACGTAAAAGGGGTGCACCACTCTGGAAAGTCAAGTAAATTTGGCTACTTCAGAGGAACAATTACCAAAAGTAATAAGGATACACTCCCCACATCTCGACAACATCCCAAGCTTTCAATAGAGCTGGATACCTTACTGTCCCCTATAAGTTTTATCGCATGACCTTGTACTATATATGATCTAGAAGCTGAAGATATGTTTTCGAAGCTCTCGACCAAATATGCGAGTTGTACTCCATTTTCGGCCGGATATAAGTGGTATAGATACAACGAAGGTCGGTTGGAGTGAAGTATTTCTTGCACCGCTTTAAAAAGCCTAAGCACTTGGCTGCTTCTTTCGACACATCAAAAATGTGATCGTTCCAACGAAGATCGCATTGTATTGACATGCCCAGAACATCAGGAGCCTCCGACTCATTAATATCCAAACCACCCTTATTTAAAGGTGGGAAGTTGTCGCCAGACGCTTGTTGGTCAACAAACAGCATTGGGTCTTCCGCGCATTAAAATCGACCCGATTCGTTCGACCCCACTCCTGGATTTTGTTGAGGTCAGATTGGAGTGTGTCATTCATAATTGTACGTTTTCTATTAATCTCCAGAATAGAAGGACGCCTGACAAATGCTGCTGTCATCAGCAAACGAGTAGACGGGGTTTGATGTCAATGACAGAAGGTTATTGATAAAAATGAGAAAAAGAGTTGGAGACAGGACCGAACCCTGCGGAACTCCAGCATTAATGGAGTGTTCTTCGGAAGCAGAGCCATCTATCACAACCCGAATAGAGCGGCCGCTGAGGAAACTCGATATCCATCGCTTGAAAGTACACAGTCTGTCCCATTTCCGATGAGACTGGTCGAAATTAACAGCCGGTTGCAGCGCCCTCTATTGATTCATCTATTAAATTTTGTAGACACATCTTTCATCTATCTTCACACCGAATTTCGTAGCATTTCCATTGTTCTGTTAATAGTTACGACATTATAACTAACCGTCCACTGTGTCAGTCTGTCGAAAAATCGCTATGGCGAATATCAAGTTTTGTTGTAACTTGGGCAAAAGTGCTCAAGAAACATTCGAATCGATGAAAAACGTTTACGGTGACCAGTGCCTATCCCGTGCACAAGTATTCCGCTGGTTTGCTAGATTTCGTGATGATCGTGAAGACGATCACCAAGAAGATTGAGAAGGTCAGCCAAATATTGCGCTCTGACCGTTGTGTGTCCGCGAGACTTATTGAAAAGATGACTGACATTCCTAAGATTGTGGTCCATCGCATTATAACCGAGGATTTGGAAAAGAGAAAGATCTGCGCGCAATTTGTTCCACATTCTCTCACGGAGGACTAAAAAGACATGGGAGTGAGCCATTGCAAAGACATGAAATCTGCAAATAAAAAATACCCTGTATTCATATCATCTATCGTAACTGGCGATGAAACGAGGTGCTTTCAATACGAACCACTCACCAAAAGGCAGAGCGCGACAAGGAAGTCACCAGATAAGCCGAAACAGAAGAAAGTGCGGATGCAGAAGAGTCTAATAAAAACGGTGCTTGCCGTTTATTCGATTCCAAGGGCTTAAGAAGGGCTTCCAAGATTATCCATAAGAAATTCGTTCCACAAGGTCAGACTGTGAATGCTCAATATAATTTTTTATTTTTTTTGTATTTTTTTATGGCAGATAGAACCAAACTCAGGGGATGACCCCTATCCATGCAAAGCATTCGTTGGTTAGAAGGGAAAAGGTTAGTGGGAAGGGGAAAAGCGGTAGTAGTGTCGATTTACACCTTTTTTAAAAGCATTGACGTTATAAGTGGGTTGGAAAAGATGCGCAGTGAGACTAACCACAACTTAACTGCGCGACCGAAAAACGAATTCTCGCGGTAGTGGGTAGTGCGTTGGAACGGGATCGAGACGTAAAAGGGGTGCACCGCTCTGGAAAGCCGAGTAGATCTGTTGAATACCTGAACCGAAGGAATCAGGCCGGCTACTTCAGAGGAACAATTACCATTAAAGTAACGGCAAAATAAGGTTACACACCCTACATCCCTACGACATCCCAAGATTTCAATAGAGCTGGATACCCTACTGTCCCCTATAAGTTTTATCGCACGACCTTGTATACGGTCCAGAAGCTAAAGATATGTTTTCGAAGCTCTCGACCAAATATGCGAGTTTTTTTTTATGACAGATGAAACCAAGCTCAGGGGATGCCCCCTATTCATGCACAGCATTTGTTGGTTCCGAAGGGATGACAGGTTAGTGCGAAGTGGGAAAGAGGAAGTAGTGACGGTTTACACTTCGCTTAAATGTTTCGACGCTGTAAGTGGGCGGGAAGACATTCGCAGGGAGATTATTCCACAATCTAACGACGCGACCGAAAAACGAACCCTCACGGTAATGCGTGGTTCGGTGGAACGGAATCGCAACATAAAAGGTGTGCACCGCTCTGGAAAGCCGAGTAGTTCTGCTAAATACCTGAACCGGAGGAATCAGGCTGGCTACTTCAGAGGAACATTTACCGTGAAAGTAACGGTAAAATAATGATACACACCCCACATCACGACGATGCTCCAAGGTTTCAATAGAGCTGCATACCCTACTGTCCCCTATAAGTTTTAACGCACGACATTGGACACGGTCGAGAAGCTGAAGATATGCCCGCGAAGCTCCCGATCATATATGCGAATTGTACTCCATTTTCGGACGGATATAGGTGGTGTAGATACAACGAAGATCGGTTGGAGTGAAGTATTTCTTACACCGCTTAGGAAAGCCTAAGCACTTGGCTGCTTTCGACACGTCAAAGATGTGATCGTTCCAGCGAAGATCGCATTGGATTGACATGCCCAGAACATCAAGAGCCTCCGACTCATTAATATCCACACCACCCATATTTAGAGGTGGGAATTTGTCACCCGCCCAACCGCTTGTGGGTTAACAAACAGCATTGGGTCTTCCGCGCATTAAAATCGACCCGATTCGCACGACCCCACTCCTGGATGTTGTTGAGGTCGGATTGGAGTGTGTCATTCATAATTCTGCGTCTTCTAGTGATCTCCAGAATGGAAGGACGCCTGGAAAATGAATATGAATGACAAATGCTGCTGTCATCAGCAAACGAGAAGACGGGGTTTGATGTCAATGACAGAAGGTCATTGATGAAAATAAGAAAAAGTGTCGGAGACAGGACCGAACCCTGCGGAACTCCAGCATTAATGGAGTGCTCTTCGGAAGCAAAGCCGTCTATCACAACCCGAATAGAACGGCCGCTGAGAAAACTCGATATCCATCGAGTGAAAGTATTACCGACACCATAAGCAGCCAGTTTAGACACGAGTGCTTTATGCCACACCCGGTCAAATGCCTTGGAGATATCCAGAGTGCATCTCAGGCACAATATGAGACCACACCATCGATCACGGGTAGTGGTTGGCTTCTCTCAGGAAGAGAGCAGTTTTCAGCAAACATTTTGGCTAATAAGTTTGCCTTATCAACCGAGTGAGTGAAGATCTGATCATCCTTGAGGAGAGTTAGACGATCGCGTCTGATTCTTCACTCTCCACACGAACGACCAAACGTTATTACTACCCTTACGGTATTCAAGAACTCTACGTCTAAGACGCTATTCGTAGAGAACTTTTTGGCGCTTTAGAGTGAGATTGCACCTATGTCTGGTCTAATTGCGCTGCAGTTTAGTATCAGAATTTTTGTTTAAACGCCAATTCCTAAATGCTTACTCTTTAGACCTGACTGCTTGTCTGCAAGTCGCATTAAACCAGGAATGGTCTTTTGGTTTAATGGAAATTCTTTTATTGGGTATGAACGACCTCATACCAAAAAAATTATATTTTCTACCAATTTTGCCACAGCATTTTTATTTCTATCCCTGACGACACCATCGGGTGTCGTGTGACTTGAATGACGTAGCCAATTGGAGTTATGATAATTGAAATCACCAGCAACAACAATTTCACTGTTCCGAGACGATTCCAAAATTTTAGAAATCGAATCAGAGGACTCTCCAGTTTATCAAAAGTTGGCAGCCTCTCTAGACCCGGGCTTCTATAAATGAAGCAAAAGTGCAGGATGTGCGACTGGATTTTAAACTTAACCCAAATGGAGCTAAATTCGGCATCCGTCGTGCAAAGGTGTTGCTGACCCTGGTACGCAACATCACTGCGAATATATAAGTCGAGGCCTCTGTGTGATGAAAACAATGGCAGTAGATGGCACCCAAACATGTGAAAATCCAGTGAATTTGCACCTTCAGACATCTGGGTCTCACCTAGTGCCATTATATGGGGTTGGTGAGTACAAACATACGCATAGACCGCTAAGAAATTCGCCCTCAAGGGAAATTTGTGGAGTCTGTGCGAAATTTTGTCATCGCCACCCACTGTAGAGGGTATAAAGTCAGCTGCACAAGCGGTCAAGCCTAACCGCAGGCAAAGCAAAACGCGACAAGATAAGTGTTCTTCTTGAAATGTTTAGTGCAAAATCACAAATTTCTGGGTTTATTAATTCACAATGTAATCTTTATTTTTTACAACGTTTTTTTTAATATTAAAGGTGTCTCGACCCTCAGCTTATACACGTCCGCTTTTGAAGAGGTGCGAAGAGCAAGTGCCTGGTGTGGGTCCAGCGACGATCGCTGGAAGCCGGTCAAACAGCGCCAGTTGCCGCGGAGAGAGCGGGCTCTCGGGCTTACGCTCACGAGAGAGGCGCATCTCATGAACGGCAGGCTGACAGGAGAGAGACTGGAGTGCTCACTCCTGACATCCTACCGATCGATGAGGAAGCACCTCTGGCGAGCGGCAGTTGGCGTTAACATACCGCCCGCCTTGCAGGACTTCAAACCCCGACAACTGGCGCCGTGCCTCGTCTCCGGCCTAGTGGTGGAACGTGTGGTGCGCCTACCCGCACTTGCGGCAGCGCATGGGGCTCCGGCACTCAGTCAATCTGTGCGACCGCGCCAAACAGTTGCGGCATATGTGCCGCGCGTGTGCCGTCAAGTTCCGCTGCGCCGGTGATTGCTGCAGAAACAGTGGACAACGGCTCAGCACATGCCGCCCTGCACACAGGGCACACAGCGGCCCTCCGTAGGAAGCCGCTGGTCTGGCGGGCCCCAGGTGTGCCGCTTGGCCGGCATCACTGGCGCGCGTCGTGGGGCCGGACGCGCAGGTTGGAGGCGCGTGTCTTGGAGCCGGTGGTGCTGATGGAGCCGGCGGTGCTGGTGGTGCATGTCGCGGCGCCGGTTCTGGTGGGACGGGTCGCAGACGTCTCGGGGCCGGTGTGGGTGGTATGAGCGCACGTCTCGGGGCCAGCTCTGGTAGTGGACGTTGCTCGTGGCGCGGCGGATACCGCACCGACATCGTGCGAACTCGCAGACTTCCGCGATCTCGGAGGTCTTCGTGATAGATGGGCATCTGTGCTGGGGCCGGACCGAAGGAGGCTTCCTCAGGCCGGACGAGAGAACTCCGGAAAGCTCGGGTTGGCGGTGTGGGCGAGCGTCGTGTCGTGGCAAGCGCTTGTGCCTCGTCGGCCATAACGTCGAGCACCAGGGCGTCAGCCGTTGGGGACAGCTCCCGAGGACGGTGGGCAGCAATAGGCGGCGCAGATGGGCACCGCCCAGGGTGGTGCCAGCAGAGGCCCTCTTCGGGTTATTGCCAGCGGATTAAATACATGTGGGCTCTGTAATGAGAAAATGTGTTAATAATGGGCTGTCATGTACAGGATTCGTTGCTTGTTCCGATGTAGGATGCAAGGCTTGCAAGTATGGGTCGTCGTTTTGATGAGGTTTTTCACCTTGGAGATCCAGAATTGGGTACGGACCAGACGAAGAACTAATTGGTTGCCCCCGTGTAGAGATATTTCGTGTATAAAACGAATGAGCAGTCGCGAGAGTTGACAGCCGTATGGCAGAATAATCGGGTGCCGTTCGTCGAAAGGCTAATTGGGACACGAGGACAACCGCCCGCCAACATTGGGATGATTGGGCTTTGGTTTCAATGTCATAGCCATACACCCATGATTCGTCACCAGTTATGACCTTTTTGAGGAAATCTGGATCGTCGTTGACGGTGTTCAACAGCTCCTGAGCGATGTCCATGTGACGTTGTTTTTGCTCAAAATTTAGCAATTTTGGAACAATCTTCGCTGCCGCACGTTTCATGCCTAAAACATCCGTAAAAATTGCTTTTAATGAGCCGAACGATATGCCAACATCATCAGCAACCTCTCTGATAGTGATTCGACGATTGTCTAAAATCATTTTCTTCACTGCTTCAATGCTTCCTCGGTTGTTGACGTGCTCGGGCGACCAGGACGAGCATCGTCATTGACATCTTCTCGGCCTTCCTTAAACCGGTTATACCACAATTGAACTTGTGTTCTGCTCATAGTAGATTCGCCAAACGCCACAGTCAACATTTCAAATGTCCTTGCGCATTTAATTTAATTTTTTACACAAAACTTAATACAGTTTCTTTGATCCATTTTTTCGAGTAGTAAAAAATCGAAGAGCACACCAAAACACGACCAACCTTTTTATCTGTCAAAAACAAACTGACAATCCAAAATGGCTGATATTACCAACATATATAACAGACATGTGTTTGATCAGACCTCGTATATTCTCTTCGACGCGCACAGAAGTTATTGTGATGTCACACGATTGTGACGTCACACAATAAACAGCTGATTGTCAAACTTGCCGACGCCGAATAGCGGACCTGCGCAAGACGTTACCTGGTATTCTATCATTGTTGTAAGATTCTTAGGTTTGGATCATTCACAAAAAACAGTCTGTCCGTAAAGATTAATTATCAACCAAATATAAAGAGATTTAAAACTTAGCTTTTGACAAACTCAGGAACAGTCGTTTTGAAAACATTTTGAATACATCATTGTTACTTACAGCTTACTAGTTGAAAATGTAATTTTTAGTAAATCCCTTTATTTGCATAATACTTTACATTGTGTTATAACATAGAAATTCTTGCAGGAAAAATGACCGAAATTGGGCAAACACCACAAAATGGTGTAGATTTATTTGAAGAAGCTGACGATAGTACTAAAGCCAGGCCAGCTGATATCGAACAAGTACAATAGAAAATATATTTAAAATTATATAAAATTATATTCTATGTGTCCGTATAGGATATGCGCGAAATGGAACGTCGCAAACGCGTTGAAGCTATAATGGGTTCCAAACTCTTCCGTGAAGAGCTTGAGCGCATTGTAGACTCAGCACGTTATGGTAGTGCCTCCGGTATTTTCCAACACCTCTCTGATATCGTTGGTCCATCATTGCCGCGAAACGTTTTCAAGGTATCGAACTGCATGTTGCCCATCAATGATATACGAGGCGTTGAATCTATAGGCTATGCGAAGGGTGAAAAAGTACTTAGATGCAAATTGGCAGCAACATTCAGATTGCTAGATTTATACGGTTGGACGCAAAGCCTAGGTTCACAAATTACTGCACGTCTTAAGGTAGACCAGGAAGTGTTTCTTGTCAATCCATACGGAATGTTGTACCACGAGATTACGGCTTCATCCCTAAATAAAGTCGATATGCAAGGACACGTGATTGAGCAGGGTACAACAAACTTTGGTGTAAACAAAAACCGTGAGTCTTATATACATTGTGTAGATTAATGAACCTAATATAATAATTTACAGACTTTATACTGCATTCAATTGTGCATGCATCACGTCCAGATATACGTTGCGTTATATACATGGGATGCAATGCAGTTGTCGCTGTTTCTTCCTTGAAAATCGGCTTACTCCCTCTAACAGAAGATGCTTGCTTATTAGGAGAAATTACTGTTTATCCATACAGCGGTTCATTGTTGGAGGCCCATGAACGCGACAATTTTGCTCGTAATCTCGGCCCAAACTCAAAGGTCATGTTACTCTGTAATCGTGGGGCGCTCTGCTGTGGAGAATCTATTGAGGAGGCTTTATTTTTAGCTTGTCATATTGTACGAGCATGTGAAATTCAGTTGAAGCTGCTGTCCGTTGGTATTGAAAATCTTGTACAGATTCCTGAAGAATCTCGCAAAATTATATATGAACAAGCACGTCGTCCGCCAGAAGATTTTGAAAAAAAATTTGATGACGCTGTAGCCAATATAGAAAAGGATCAAGGCAACACTGTAGAAAGAGAATGTGAAAATAACGGAAATGAAGTAGCAATTGTAGCCGCTTCACCGAAATCCTCATCCCAAAAGTGGTGGTTTGGTGGGGCGGAATTTGAAGCACTAATGCGTATGCTAGATAATGCTGGGTTCCGCACTGGCTATGTCTATCGCTATCCCTTGATTAAATCGGAGCTGCCAAAACCCAAGAACGATGTAGAATTGCCACCAGCTGTATCATCATTGGGTTATTTACTTGAAGAAGAAGAATTTTACAGACAAGGGTAAGGCTAAATAAACTTATTAGTTAAATATTTAAGCGATCTTAATATATACATATTTAAATAGCAAAATATTAGCTACTAGTTAAATATCTTTCTTTTTATTTTCTCAAAGTATATGGAAAAGAGGAGATCTACGGAAAGGTGGCGATCGCAGTCGATGGCTTAATTCACCAAATGTCTATCAAAAAGTAGAAGTTTTGGAAACCGGTACACCAGATCCAAAGAAAATTACGAAGGTAGTAATTATAACTTCAGAAAATTAAACTCAAGACGAGTAATATGTATCCGCGTATAATGTATGACAGAATGAATGTTTGTTACCACAACCTTACCCGAAGAATTGCATTTCGCAAACCATTTTTAAACCTTTTAATTTGAATACACGATATCGGCTCCAACAAAAACATTTATACACGCATTTATTACAACTACTAACAACAAAACATAGTTAAAATCCCCAGAGCTTGCTTTGAGAAATCGGAGCATTAGATCCTACACACGAGCTCTTTTATAGCTTGCTCAGGTTTATTCTTTCTCCGTTATTTGTCAATCGTTACTGTATTCAACCTTTTTTGATATGTAAGGGGAAAATAAAGAGCAGTAAATTTAAGGTTTTCAATCTTTTGTGCCTGTAAGTGTCTTGATGCGGTGTAGGTAATTCTGATTTATATGCGATTAATTGTACCATATTGGTAAATTATGTTCACTTCGGTCTTTTCCATCCATCTTGATACATAACCCAACTCCTGATAAAAGGAATTGCGGAAAAGCTTGTGTACTGTGAATCTAGACATCGTTGCAAATTAAGACCACAATGTATACATTTAGGATAAGGTTTTAACTGGAAAGTATTAAATCGTGAAAGTAAAATTTCTGGAATAATTTTTAAAGTTGTCATTGCGCTTGTAATGTCGTCCATTGAGAAAAGATTAAAAACGTGAATTTCCTTACTAATGGAGAATCCCTGGTAACTTATAATTGAGTGTTATACACAATTTAGATCTAACTCAGATGAAACAGAAAAATTGGTAGAATACGACATTAAACCATCTGTTTAAAACACATAAAAGGCGAAAATGCTCGTACCTGAGAAACCAAGCAAAAAATGTTCATAGCCATTCGAAACTCAATATTTTCATAAAATTAATTTATTGAAAACATGGCAAAAATGTAAAGTAAGAGTGAAGAAGAAACATCCGTCCGAAATTGACAAAATTCAAGAGAGGTGAAAACGATGGAAAATATCGGTTCCAGTAAAATTTTTCGAAGTTTTTGTAAGTAATAAATGGAATACCGTAAAAAGATTCCTGGTAAGAGAATGAATAAATAAATAATTGCTTAAAAAAATTCCAAAACCCTAACTGTAAATTATATTATTAATTTAATTGCTTTTTCTTATCCTATTTCTTATTCTTAATGATTTACCTTGGAATTGCTCAAAATAATTCATTGAAAGCATGGTAAGCAAGGCATGCTTCTTTTTTGGTCTCATCTTTTATTATACCACAGAGCATGATTTTTCTTTTTAGATAATTTCGTTCTTAAATTTCTATTTTTTTACTCCTAGCCTATGAACTAAAAAGTCTTCGGATTTTAATCTAATCTACCAATTCGGTTCAGTCTTTGGTTACCAACTTTTGCATTATAGCGTACGATTTGGTTGGCGTACGATTTTTTTACGTAGGCAGGGAGTATTTTCTAAAGATTCCGGATAGCCAGTGCCAACCTTCATACAATATTCACACTGTCTGCTGAGCCTACCGCTGGCCGGCCACTGGCCAGGAAGACAGTGTGCGTTGATGAAACACATGGTCATCGAAATATATTCAATAGCGCAAGAGAACATGTAAAAATTAAGAACTCTCCTGTAGACTTTTTTCGTAAAACGGACTCTGAATATAACAAAATTTTGGCGTGGCCAGCCTGCGTGGATGAATTGAACGGCCACTGATCTGGAAGTCCTCGGCGTGCGTTGATGAAACGCATGGTCATCGAAATATATTCAATAGTGCAAGAAAACATGGCAAAAATTAAGAATTCCCCTGTAGCCGTTTTCTTAAAACGGACTCTTAATTTGACAAAAGTTTTGCGTGGCCAGCCTGGGTGGATGAAGTGACCGACCCATGATCTGGAAGACCTCCGCGTGCGTTGATGAAGCACATGGTCGAAAGATAGTCAATAGTCATCGAAAGATAGTCAATAGTGCAAGAAAATATATAAAAATTAAGAATTCCCTGTAGCCGTTTCTTTTTAAATCGACTCTGAATATAGTATTACAAAAGTTTTGCATGGCCAGCCTGGGTGGATGAAATGGCCACTGGTCCGGAACACCGCCGTGTGCATTGCTGAAACACATGGTCATCGAAAGATATTCAATAGAGCAAGAAAACATGTAAAAATTAAGAACTCCCCTGTAGCCGGTTTTCTCAAAACTGACTCTGAATATAACAAAAGTTTTGCGTGTTGTGGAACCTGGATTCCGCAAGCGGACTTGCTATTTTGGAGAAAAAATACTCTTGCGAAATTTAAATTCTACTTTAAATTTATTGAACTGTGATCGAGAAGCGACCACAGTTTGGCCTAAAAGTATGCCTTCCAAAAAAATAACTGCAATCCTCCACGTTGGAAGTATGCAGCGTAACCGGCCAAAGTACTGTATTAATAAAAATACTTGCGCTGGTTTTAGGGTGTGCAGATTGACCCACAACATCCCTCCACTCTTAGGGAAAGAAAAAATTAATAACGTGAAGCGATATTAATTTTTTCTGTACATAGTTATACAGGTGTCGCTTAAAACTAAGTCTCTAAAACTATTTAATTTCACTCTACCTTAAGTTCTACCTTAGTGGATCCGTTGATTGTAGTATTTATAACCCTGCTGCTCATGTGGACCGTTGAATGTGTTGTGTTGAATTCTGCTATTAGGGTGTTTGAAGGTTGGGCGTCATTTCAATCCGTATTGGCTGTGTCAGGGTCCGGGTACCATTTCTGCTTATGACTGATTGTGGATCTCTACAGCTGAGAAATTCAGTTTTATGCTAACTCTTGTGATTGAAGTTTGGTTTCATGAGTGCATCCCTTATCAAACATTTGTGAAACCGGGATTAAAGAATTACAACCTTGTAGGCTCTGAAAATTGTAGCCCACAGTTGAGACTTGGTTGGTTTCAAAAGCCTTCTAAAGTCCTGAGGTGTCACCGCGTCTATAATACGGTATACGTATCATTCCCATGGCCATGTTGCGAGTAAATGCCAGGGAAGAGCCGGCTGGATCAACATCTGAGACCCTGGACCAGCGGTGAATCGGTACGACCGCTTTTCCGATTTTGTTTCGTCGTTGTCGTCAGCAACAGATGCACCTCTTTTCGCCGGTTTGCCTCAATTTGATGGGCGACCGCGGTTTCTGGGTTCATCAAGAGTCCTCTTTTATTTAATGGAAAATAGTTCGTGCGACAATTTGTGCATAGTCAATAATAGTGTTCTCCTTCAGACCCATGACGTCAGTGGCGTTGTCTGGGATTGTACTCCAACATCTAGTGGTCAATGTGTGGTGTAAAATCGTCTACATGATTTTTATCATGCATAGCCCGTATCTTATATCTAATTACAATTGTCGTTGTAACTATATTGTTTTTCATTACTACTACATTATTTGTCGTTTAGTTTTAAGCCTTTTCTTTTAGTTTTAAAACCTTTTCTTTAGTTTTAGTTTAGTTTTCGTTTAGTTTTAAGCCCTTTTTATATTATTATTAAAAAAATTTTTTACATTTCAATATTTTTAATTTTCTTTGTGGAACCTATCTTTGTTATGTCTTTGTTGTTGTTGTCCTAATTCTCTTTAATAAATATAAATTACATTTACTTAACTATTTACATAGAAATCTATAAAGTGGATCCCATTTATTTCACAATTATTTTAATGATTTTAGCTATTTCGAATTTTCCTACTCAACAAAAACTATTTGAAAGTTAATCTGAAGGGACAAGCATGAATCATTAAACTTATTACTATCATGTACTTGTAACTAAAATTATTTTATTAACTATTAATTTGTAACAATAAATATTTATATAGTAATTAAATATTTCTTATCAATTTGACTACAATATCATTTTGTTCTTATTTTACTCATTTTAACATCGTTTTAATAAGCAAATTTTCTTGCTTGCTGAAACGATTCTTTTTCTCTCTCTTTTCTTATATTGTAATAGTTGCAAATAAATGCTTTGCAAGCATAATTTAAATTTTTTTTTTATGACAGATGAAACCAAGCTCAGGGGATGCCCCCTATCCATGCACAGCATTTGTTGGTTCTGAAGGGATGACAGGTTAGTGGGAAGGGGGAAAGAGAGAGTAGTGACGGTTTACACTTCGCTTAAATGTTTCGACACTGTAAGTGGGCGGGAAGACATTCGCAGGGAGATTATTCCACAATCTAACGACACGACCGAAAAACGAACTCTCACGGTAATGCGTGGTTCGTTGGAACGGAATCGCGACATAAAAGGGGTGCACCGCTCTGGAAAGCCGAGTAGTTCTGCTAAATTCCTGAACCGGAGGAATCAGGCCGGCTACTTCAGAGGAACATTTACCATGAAAGTAGCGGTAAAATAATGATACACACCCTACATCACGACGACGCTCCAAGGTTTCAATAGAGCTGGATACCCTACTGTCCCCTATAAGTTTTAACGCACGACATTGGACTCGGTCTAGGAGCTGAAGATATGTTCGCGAAGCTCCCGACCATATATGCGAATTGTACTCCATTTTCGGACGTATATAGGTGGTGTAGATACAACGAAGATCGGTTGGAGTGAAGTATTTCTTACACCGCTTAAGAAAGCCTAAGCACTTGGCTGCTTCTTTCGACACGTCAAAAATGTGATTGTTCCAACGAAGATCGCATTGGATTGACATGCCCAGAACATCAAGAGCATCCGACCCATTAATATCCACACCACCCATATTTAGAGGTGGGAAGTTGTCACCCGCCAAAAGCTTGTGGGTTAACAAACAGCATTGGGTCTTCCGCGCATTAAAATCGACCCGATTCGCACGACCCCACTCCTGGATTTTATTGAGGTCGGATTGGAGTGTGTCATTCATAATTCTGCGTCTACTAGTGATCTCCAGAGTGGAAGGACGCCTGGAAAACGAATATGAATGACAAATGCTGCTGTCATCAGCAAACGAGTAGACGGGGTTTGATGTCAATGACAGAAGGTCATTGATGAAAATAAGAAAAAGTGTCGGAGACAGGACCAAAACCTGCGGAACTCCAGCATTAATGGAGTGCTCTTCGGAAGCAAAGCCGTCTATCACAACCCGAATAGAATGGCCGCTGAGGAAACTCGATAACCATCGAGTGAAAGTATTACCGACACCATAAGCAGCCAGTTTAGACACGAGTGCTTTATGCCAGACCCGGTCAAATGCCTTGGAGATATCTAGAGCAACAACCTTGCTCTCACCGAACCGGTGAATGCAACTGCTCCACCGCTCAGTGAGAAACGCCATCAGATCGCCGGTGGAACGGTGAGCACGGAAGCCGTACTGGCGATCGCGGATCAACTCGTTGCTCTCTAGATACCTCATCAATTTAAAATTTACAATGCTCTCCATGACTTTAGAGAGCACTGAGCAGATTGCTATGGGCCGGTAATTTGCAGGATTCGTAGCCTCACCTTTTTTGGGAACTGGCTGCACATTGGCAATCTTCCAGGAAGCGGAAAAAAGTCCTGAAGTAAAAGATAAATTAAAGAGATTGCGCAATGGGCGAGCCAGTGTTGAGGCGCACTTTCTCAACACATGGGCTGAAATGCCATCCGGTCCCGAGTATTTATTGACATTGAGGTTTACAAGCACTCTTTTAACAGCCCGCGTTCGAAAATGCATCTGAGGCATAGTATGAGATACATCATCGACCGCGGGCAGTGGTTGGCTTCTCTCAGGAAGAGAGCAGTTTTCAGCAAACATTTTGGCTAGTAAGTTCGCCTTATCAACCGAGTGAGTGAAGATCTGATCGTCCTTGAGGAGAGTTGGAATAGACGATCTCGTCTGATTTTTCACCCTCCCCACGAACGACCAAAAGTTCTTGCTACCCTTATGGTATTCAAGAACTCTGCGTCTAAGGCGCTGTTCGTAGAGAACTATTTCGCGCTTTAGAGTGGCATTGCACCTATTTCTGGCCTGATTGCGCAGCAGTTTAGTATCAGCAGTTTTATTTAAACGCCAATTCCTAAATGCTTCCTCTTTAGACCTGACTGCTTGTCTGCAAGTCGCATCAAACCAGGAATGGTCTTTTGGTTTAATGGAAATTCTTTTATTGGGTATGAAAGACCTCATACCAAATAAAATTATATTTTCTACCAATTTTGCTGCAGCATCTATGTTTCTATCTCTGAAACACAATTGCCAATTGAAACGGCTAAAAAAGCAGTTCAGCTCATCCCAATTAGCCTTCTCATAAAGCCACACTTTCCGCTTCGGAGCTGTCTGGTGAGCGGATTGAAGACTAGAATATGGGAAAGTAGCAGAAATTGTAGCGTGGTCCGAATTACCAAGAGGTGCAAGAACATTCACATCATACTTACTGTGATGTGAAGTTAGAAAAAGGTCCAGAATATTTTGGTTTTGTCCATCAACGCAGGGAAAGTGCGTTGGTTCCTTCACTAATTGAGTAAAATTATTAGACTCAGCAAATAACTCAACATACAAACCCTCGGGTGTCGTGTGACTCGAATGACTTAGCCAATTGGAATTATGAACATTGAAATCACCAGCAACAACAATTTCACTGTTCGGATACGATTCCAGAATTTTAGAGATCGAATCAGAGAGACTGTCCAGTTTATCAAAAGTTGGCAGCCTCCTTAGACCCGGGCTTCTATAAATGAAGCAGAAGTGCAGTATGTGTGAACTACTGCTTCAACGGCAGAAAAGAAAAGGTTTTTTGCACCGCATCGTGACTGGCGATAAAAAGTGGATACACTACGATAATCCAAAGCATAGAAAATCGTGAGGTAAGCCCGGCCATGCATCAACATCGTCAGCAAAACCAAATATCCATGGTTCGAAGCTTCTTCTCTGTATTTGGTGGGATCCGCAGGGAGTAATTTATTATGAGCTGCTCAAACCGAATGAGACTATCACGGGGGAGCGATATCGACTTCAATTGATGCGTTTAAGTCGAGCCTTAAGATGGCCGCTATACGAGCAGAGACACCACAAAGTGATTTTGGTACATGACAACGCTCGGCCTCATGTTGCAAAACGAGTGAAAACCTACCTGGAAACGTTTCAATAGGAAGTTCCACCCCACCCCCGTATTGACCTGACATAGCCTCTTCTGATTTTCACCTATTCCGTTCGATGGCACATGGCCTAGCTGACCAGCGCTTTCATTCTTATGAAGAAGCTAAAAAATGGATCTATTCTTGGATAGCCTCAAAAGACATTGTTTGTGTGACCTTCGAGCGCTGGGATGGCTCGAAGGGATGAGAGGTTGGAGTGGTCTGGGATGGCTCGAAGGATCAAGATGGTGGGGTGTGGGCTTACGAGATTTATTTGTTTCGAAAAAGTGGGTTGGAAAATTCAAAAGCACTCACCGATTGGAGGATGAATTGGAGGTGGTCCTATAGATGAGGATCGGAGGTGGTCCAATAGATGAGGATCGGAGGTGGTCCAAGTTTTCCAGCGGTTTTCTTCACTTGTTGTTTCGTCGCACTTCAATTGAATCTTTTGTTGTTAATTATGAATAAAACTAGCACACGCGTCCGGTTGATCGGAGTCACAGCTCAGAGAGACGTCTGTTCCGGTGAAGGTTGAGGGAAAAAGAGAAGAGAGCTTTCTCCACGCCGGAACCACCGCCATCTATCTGTGAAAGAGAAAAGAAAAGAATGGAACGAGACGGAATTGGGTCCGCTCAAGGCGTGTTCAGCAGGGTTGCTGATTGATTATCGTGGGGTTTTGTCGCAAAGGGAAAAGCGACGGTAGACGGTGGGGTTTTCGCGTGAACAGACATGTTTTTCCGACGAGGAATTCATATACTGCCAGAAAGGTGGGAGAAAGTGGTTGCTAGTGACGGGAAATACTTTGATTGAAATGTTTTTGTTCCTTATAATTTAAATTAGGCTTTTATTTTGTAAAAAAAAACAGCGAGAACTTATTCAAGGACCCAATATATATTATAATTAAACCGAATAATTTTCTTTCACTTTTTCACTTTCAATTTTACTTTAATTTAAATTTTTAAAACTTTTTCATCTTCCGGATTTTACTTCTCCAGCTTTTGAGCTATATTTAAAATTTTCACAATTTTATCCTTTTTCCATTTAAAATCACTTTCCTTTTTACCTTTTCACTGGTATTTCTTTTCTAAATTTTCTCTTCCTTATTTCAGTTCACAAATTTTCTAAAACTTCCGCGATCGCGGACCGGCTGCGCCAAATATGTTGTGGTATCCTTCCGCTGAAGGACACCCACGACAAAGAACTGAAACTTAAATAATGTTGTGGTATCCTTCCGCTGAAGGATACCCGCGGCAAAGCAAACACTACTTTTAAAATTTCACGACGGACACGACGTACGTACTTTATTCTGTTCGAACTCAGACTCAAAATCAGACTCTTTGCTTAAAATTAAAGCAAATTACTAGCCAGCACGGTTGAGCCGACTAAGTGGGTCGCTGCACTTTGTCCCATTGTGCAATATGCCTTTCTTGCAGAATTGGAATTCTGCTATAAATTATTGGCTGTTGGGCAAATGGGAGTTTCGCAACTCGAACTTTAATGCCCCGCTTGCGGAATCCAAGTTCCGCAATTTGGAGAAAAAATATTCTTGCGCAATTTAAATTCTACTTTAAATTTATTGAACTGTGATCGAAAAGCGACCACAGTTTGGCCTAAAAGTATGCCTTCCAAAAAAATAACTGCAAGCCTCCACGTTGGAAGTATGCAGTGTAAACGGGCAAAGTACTGTATTAACAAAAATACTTGCGCTGGTTTTAGGATTGACCCACAACAGTATATATGTTATTGCTCAGCGTCACCTGAATCGATTCAGCCCTGTCTGTCCATCTGTCTGTCTGTCTGTTGAAATCACGATTACAGAGAACGAAAAGAGATATCGGAATGAAATTTTGCACAAATTTTCTTTGTTATGTAGGGCTGTTTTTGATTGAAAATGGGCGAGATCGGTTAACAGCCACGCCTACTTTACATGCGGAATGTAAAGGCACCTCGTTTTAAAAAATGTTCTAATGTGAATATCTCATAAATTGTCCGAGATATTGAGGTATAATTATATTCCGGAATATATAGCGCTATTACTAAAATTTTTGCAAAAAAATGGGCGTGCCACGGCTAATCATCACAAAGTTGGCAATATTGATTCCAATGCAGCGGCGAAGTTCCTCGAGGTTAGCGGGTGGTTGCAAAGATTTGATAGCAGCAACTTTGTCTGGGTCGGTGTGGATTCCCTTTTCGCTGAGCAAATGCCCAAGATACCTTATTTCTCACTTGAAGAGTTCACAATTCTTTAGTTTCAAATTCAAATTTTTCAAAGGTTCTCGCTTCTTTCTTTCAATCACGATAATATCGTCGAGGTACGCAAATGCGTGAGGTTCCAGATTTGGACCGATGGCACTGTCTAGTGCGCGCTGAAAAACGTTTGCGCCGAGTGCACACAGAATTTCATTACCGTCCAGTGGAAGAGACCTCGTTCTGTAACAGTAAAAGCCGTATATTCCTTGCTATTTTCGTCCAACGGGATCTCGAAATCGAGACTGCTAATGTAATGAGCGTGTCGTAAGCGGTCAAGGATGTGATGAATGCGGTTTCTGTAATGGTCTTTGAAGTTCCGTCCGCCATTTCCACTTACGTTTCCACGCTTTTCGAATTGCATGAAGAGCATAGACGGTTTCCAAGTGTGTAGGAAGCTACGAGGGGTTCCCGTGTCGATGACTGCAGTTGCTAGGTGATCATTGGGGGAATCGGTGGGTACTACACGGTTTTCCTCGAATCTCATGAGACTTGTTGTAAGCGGTCAAGGATGTGATGAATGCGGGGTAGCGGGTACGCATACCGGACGGATGCTAAGTACCTGATTTCTTTTGACTAGTACAATGATAGCACTCTAAGCGCTGCTGGAGGGCTCGATGCAGTCGCCTTCTAACAACTGATTAATATCTTTATTTATAATTGCCTGCATGGCAGGATTCCGAGGAAAGTATCTCTCTTTAATCGTCTGCATGGCAAGATTCCGACGAAAGTATATCTCTTGAATCGGGCGATCATCGACCATCACGATTTATTCCTCCCTAAGAAATCCTTCGATATCTGGTTTATCCTACTACAATTCCTTGGGTATTGTGCGTATCACTCTTCCTTTGTACTCGATGTCTTATATCTTTTGGGATTCTTCACTATTTCTCTTGCGAAATTAATGGTGGTGCCGCGGCCACGAGAAAATCTATTCCCAACAGGATTTCGTCTGATACTTCAGGGAGGACTAAAAAACTGATTCGATTGATTCAGTCTCCCAATTTTACAAAGTACATTTTACAATCCGCAAAATACATCGATGCTCAGAGTTTCTGTAATGTTGCTAGCTGATCATTGAGCGAAACGGTGGTCGGACTACACGGTTTTCCTCGAATCTCATAAGAATTATTGATTTGCAGGAACTTCTTTTAGAGGCCGCATGGTCCTCCCGCATGGTGTAAGTTTGGAGCAGTCAATAGTCCTCACGTCACGTCGCTCACATTCCCAGCAGAATAAGACGGATATCTGCATCCATATTTGGCGTGCCCTTCCTGATCACATCGCCAGCATACTGTCCTTGGATCAATGAGCGTGGTCTCGGATAGTTCAATTACCTGGCGGTGGTGCTCAACCCGGTTTCGTGCTGCATTTGATGGCTCTGTTCCCGGGTCTTCCTTCAGGTCTTCATAGTTTTCGGATAAGGCGATGGGTTCGGCTAATGTTGAGAAGTCCTTCCGGCGGATATACAGCCGATATTCCGTGCGACAGTTCCGAAATTTTCTGCCCAACTTCTGTTCCTCGGTGAAAGAAGCATGCAGCATAATATTTTTTTTCTCAGTCACATAGTCTTTGAATCTATCTCGTACATTCTGCTGTCGACCACAGATCTCGTCTTCCATGTTTTCAAAATACCGAGAGGGTAGGAATAACGTTAAAAAGTCGATCTTGGATTGCGAGCATTTCGGAACTTCGGCAATGACTCTGGCATACTTCGTCTCGGGGTCGGCGGGGGGGGGGGGGGTCGCCGACGTCCGCGAGTGCCTCGGTACCTTGATGACCTGCGTCTACCTTGCATGGTGAATCACGCCCTTCATCGCTTTTCGAATATCCCGAGGACAATGTATTTAATTTTCCATAGCATCGCTATCGAACCAGAGCAAAGATCTAGTCAACGCACCGTCATCGAAAACCACCGCACAGCACATATCGACGTCAACGAATTAACACGCCTCTCCAAAGCGTCGCAATCAACGTACCAGCATCACATACCTAGGAACACCGCCGAGGAAAAAATCAACGCCATCAAACAGCGGCTGACTCTCCGTCTGTGCCTTCACTTAGCTCACTTGTATGAGAAATGTGTACTAATAAAACGATAACTTGAACTTACAACCAAGGGTTTTCTAAATACAAATTTCTGTAGGGACCGTGGACAAAGCTGAGCCTACCCCAGCTTCAAACCCGGAATAACCGGAAGTATCCTTACAGTGGCGCCCAGGCAGGGACCCTTAACAGAAATCTAAGCATCCAACCGAAATCGATAAGTACACTACAAGATGCCAAACTACAAAGTTACCTGGATCTACACCCTCCGCAAGGAGGATCTGATTGCATACGCAAAAGAATTCGAACGCTCAAGACGAATTGCTCAAGAGGCTTCTAGACTTCGTCACTGGTAACACCGATGTTATATCCGTACATCTTGTTTTAAAAATTACACAAATCATTGATTGATAATTCGACCAATAATTTTCTATTCTCTTAAAATTCAATTAATTTGTTATATTGATTAATTTAAGATATCTAATCTTCTGGAATTTATTTACATAATTTTTCTTCTTTTCATTTCAACCTTATTCATTTTTTTTTTTCGTTTGAATAAGCAAACGTTTTTTCGTTTGTCTTGCTTTGTTGAAACGTTATTTTGTTCTCCTCTTTTTTTTTGTATATATTTTCATACTTGCAAATAAATAAATACTTTGCAAGCATAATTTTAATTGCTAAGTGCAATGCCCTATTTCATACTTGCAAATAAATAAATACTTTGCAAGCATAATTTTAATTGCTAAGTGCAATGCCCTAAAGGCGGCTTAAAGCAATCTTCCTCAGGTTTTTTTTAAAAGTTTTGAATTTCTTCAGTTTTCAAAAACCTGGAACGTTGCTGTTTTGGAGCAACGAGGTAATTTGCACCCTTTTCGGTACAAATGTAATTTGCGTTTAAGTAAGCAGGCCTTTGCTTACGGAAACGCACGTAGCTAAAAGTTAGTGATTAGTTTTACTCAGTTGTGCTAGTAAATTTTTCCTCTTCTTTTTTATTTTCTTCCTGTCTTTCGTTTTTTTCTCTTTAACTTTTTTTTATATTTAATTTTTTTTTCTAAAACTTTTTCTCTTTCTGTATTTTTCTTTTTTTTAAAAATCATTTCTTTTTTTATTTTATTTTAATATTAATTCTTACAACCTTTTGTATGTTTTTCGTTTTCGTTTTTGTTTTTCATTTTCCTCTTTCTTGCCTTCTTTTAAACTTTTATATTTTCTTTGTTTTTCTTTTTTTTCCTTTTCAACATTTAGGGCTAGCTTGTAAGTAAGGTTCTGTTTTTTTTTTCTTCCCTATTAGTATTGTACTCCACCCCCTTTTTTTTGTTTTAGGAGCGCAAACATTAAATCTTGGTCAGTGCTGGTCCTAGTAAACACTTGCATTTCCCCATGATGGTCCATACCGAATGTATAGATGTTTCAGAAAGTGGAAGTGGATTGTCCAATATATATTTATTTCTCCTGTTTGGTCAAGTTACACAGGAAAACAAATATATACTTATTTCCCTCAGTTTTAGGTAGGTCTTATATGTGACCTAATTCTGCTCGTATATTTTGTATTGGCATCCATTACATTGTAATAATAATAATGCAATTGCAATTTAGTATTAGGTGTTGCTTACTGAACGTCCCCTAAATATCAGTTGCCGCCTCTTAAAATCGTTTCGCATATTGCATTTAAAATATTGCATATAAAATTGTTTCTTGGTGTTCGATTGTTTCTCCGACAGGGTAGGAAGAGGATGTATTTTGGAACGAATTTCCGTCACCCCTCGTCAAATTTGTTCTGTTGACAAACCGGTTTCGGCGTTGTGCCATCTTCAGTGTCGTTTTTCGTTCTTGTTTTTTGTGGTTCTTAGAGTGTTCGTGATTTGTGTTGAGATGTCTCTGCTTTTTTGTGTTGAGATGTCTCTGTTTTTAGTGATATCTAATTTTTTTTGTATGGCAGATGAAACCAAGCTCAGGGGATACCCCCTATCCATGCACAGCATTTGTTGGTTCCGAAGGGATGACAGGTTAGTGGGAAGCGGGAAAGAGGGAGTAGTGATGGTTTACACCTCGCTTAAAGGTTTCGACGCTGTAAGTGGGCTGGAAGACACTCGCAGGGAGACTATTCCACAATCTAATGACGCGACCGAAAAACGAAATTCCACGGTAACGCACGGTTCGTTGGAACGGAATCGCGACATAAAAGGGATGCACCGCTCTGGAAAGCCGAGTAGTTCTGCTAAATACCTGAACCGGAGGAATCAGGTCGGCTACTTCAGAGGAACATTTACCATGAAAGTAACGGTAAAATAGTGATACACACCCTACATCACGACGACGTTCCAAGGTTTCAATAGAGCTGGATACCCTACTGTCCCCTATAAGTTTTATCGCACGACCTTGTATACGGTCCAGAAGCTGAAGAAATGTTTTCGAACCAATATATGTCCCGACCAAATATACGAATTGTACTCCTTTTTCGGACGGATATAGGTGGTGTAGATACAACGAAGATCGGTTGGAGTGAAGTATTTCTTACACCGCTTAAGAAAGCCTAAGCACCTGGCTGCTCCTTTCGACACGTCAAAAATGTGATCGTTCCAACGAAGATCGCATTGGATTGACATGCCCAGAACATCAAGAGCCTCCGACCCATTAATATCCACACCACCCACATTTAGAGGTGGAAAATTGTCACCCGCTAAACGCTTGTGTGTCAACAGACCTCATTGGGTTTTACGCGCATTAAAATCGACCCGATTCGCTCGACCCCACTCTTGGATTTTATTGAGGTCAGATTGGAGTGTGTCATTCATAATTCTGCGTCTACTAGTGATCTCCAGAGTGGAAGGACGCCTGGAAAACGAATATGAATGACAAATGCTGCTGTCATCAGCAAACGAGTAGACGGGGTTTGATGTCAATGACAGAAGGTCATTGATGAAAATAAGAAAAAGTGTCGGAGACTGGACCGAACCCTGCGGAACTCCAGCATTGATGGAGTGCTCTTTGGAAGCAGAGCCGTCTATCACAACCCGAGTAGAACGGCCGCTGAAGAAAGTCGATATCCATCGAGTATTACCGACATCATAAGCAGCCAGTTTAGATACGAGTGATTTATGCCACACTCGGTCAAATGCCTTGGAGATATCCAAAGCAACAACCTTACTCTCACCGAATTGGTGAACACAGCTGTTCCACCGCTCAGTGAGGAACGCCATCAAATCGCCTGTGGAGCGGTGAGCACGGAAACCGTACTGGCGATCACTGACCATTTGGTTGCTCTCTAGATACCTCATCAAGTTAAAATTTATAATGCTCTCCATAACTTTGGAAAGCATTGAACAGATTGCTATGGGTCGGTAATTGGCAGGATTCGTAGCCTCACCTTTTTTGGGAACTGGCTGCACATTGGCAATCTTCCAGGAAGTAGGAAAAACTCCTCAAGTAAACGATAAATTAAAGAGATTGCGCAATGGGCGAGCCAGTGTTGAGGCGCAACTTCTCAACACGTGGGCTGAAATGCCATCCGGTCCCGAGGATTTATTTACGTTGAGGTTTACAAGCACTCTTTTAACAGCTCGCGTTCGAAAGTGTATCTCAGGCATAATATGAGACACACCATCGATCACGGGTAGTGGTTGGCTAAGCCAAAATACAAACCCTCAGGTGTCGTGTGACTCGAATGACGTAGCCGTTTGGAATTATGAACATTGAAATCACCAGCAACAACAATTTCACTGTTCGGATAGGATTCCAGAATTTTAGAAATCGAATCAGAGAGACTGTCCAGTTTATCAAAAGTTGGCAGCCTCCCTAGACCCGGGCTTCTATAAATGAAGCAGAAGTGCAGGATGTGCGACTGGATTTTGAACTTAACCCACATGGAGCTAAATTCGGCATCCGTCGTGCAAAGGTGTTGCTGACACTGGTACGCAACATCACTGCTAATATATAAGGCGAGGCCTCTGTGAGGTAAGGATAATGGCAGTAGATGGTACTCCGGCATGTGAGAGTCCAGTGGATCTGCACCCTCAGACACCTAGGCCTCACCTAGTGCCATTATATGCGGTTGGTGAGTACAAATATGCGCATAGACCGCGAAGAATTTCGCCCTCAAGCCACGTACATTAGTGGAGTCTATGCGGAACTTTGTCAAGTGTCACGTGTTATGCCTTTATCTTGCCGCGCTTCAGCCCACGCAGCACTCACAGCCGCATGCACACCTAACGGGACCAGGAAGAAGGAGGAGGAGTGAAAGCAAACGAACTGCTGAGCTTTACTGCGGAGAGCATAAAAAAGCCCCTCGCATGGTTCTCTGCGTCCCGTTTGATTGTGTATTTATTTGTTGTAATTAGATAAAATTTTATTTATTTGTTATTAAGTTGAGTTGTTAATAAGTAGTGCACTATTGTTTGTTCGTTAAAAAGTGTTGTTTGGTAAAGTGTTATTATTGTGTTAAGAGTGTTTTGCGGCGTAGGTAATTGTTTTCACTATTGTTTTCGATTTTATATGCCCGAACACTGATTAGTACTGGCGGGTACACCATCCACCTCCGTCCGCGGTCACATCACAACTTAATTGCTAAGTGCAATGCCCTTGGCTTGAAGCAATTCTTCCTCAGGGTGTTTTTCTCTGCTTTTGAATTTCTTCAATTTTCCAAAAATAAAAAAAAAAGTAAGCAGGTCTTTGCTTACTGAAACGCACGTAGTTAAAGTTAGTGGTTAGTTTTAATTAGCTGTGTTAGTAAAATTCTCTTTTTTTTTAGTATTTTCTTCTTGTCTTTCTTTTTTTTTCTTTTTTTTTTAAATTTTTTTTTATATTCTATATTTGTTTATTGTTTTTTTTTATTATTCTATTCTACATTTTTATTTCTCTTTCTGTTTTTTTAAAATCAAATTTGTTCTTATTTATATATTAATTCTTATAACTTTTTTTTGTGTATATTTTCTCTGTTTTCTTTTTTTTCAACATTTAGGGTTAGTTTGTAAGTAGGATATTCGAATCGTTGGACATTGTTTCAGGCCATCTTTGACAATGTCATATCGTCTGGAGTTGGGATCTTCCTTACTGAAACGCACGTAGTTAAAGTTAGTGGTTAGTTTTAATTAGCTGTGTTAGTAAAATTCTCTTTTTTTTAGTATTTTCTTCTTGTCTTTCTTTTTTTTCTTTTTTTTTAAATTTTTTTTTATATTCTATATTTGTTTATTGTTTTTTTTTATTATTCTATTCTACATTTTTATTTCTCTTTCTGTTTTTTTAAAATCAAATTTGTTCTTATTTATATATTAATTCTTTTAACTTTTTTTTGTGTATATTTTCTCTGTTTTCTTTTTTTTCAACATTTAGGGTTAGTTTGTAAGTAGGATATTCGAATCGTTGGACATTGTTTCAGGCCATCTTTGACAATGTCATATCGTCTGGAGTTGGGATCTTCCTTACTGAAACGCACGTAGTTAAAGTTAGTGGTTAGTTTTAATTAGCTGTGTTAGTAAAATTCTCTTTTTTTTAGTATTTTCTTCTTGTCTTTCTTTTTTTTTCTTTTTTTTTAAATTTTTTTTATATTCTATATTTGTTTATTGTTTTTTTTTATTATTCTACACCAATACCTCACTTTGCGTCGCAGTTACGTTCCAAAAAAACACGACGCAAATTGAAACGACGCAAAGTGAATTAAGATTTTACATAGCAAACCATGTAAAGACCGAAGATAGGTTCCAGTGTTATGAAAATAGTACTTTTTAAAAAGAAAATTGAACAAACTAAACATTTAAAAAACAAAAATAAAATTTTATTACGTACATACAAAAAACAAAACAACGTATTCAATTACTAAAACCATATAAAATATTCAATTAATTTATGAAAAACAAAATTTAAATTAATCACTTTCAGGGACTGTAATCGTAAGTCAGCCTTTTTTCACCAAAAATTGGTCCAATGTTTGCTGAACAGTTTTTTTTTCAGCGTCAAATAAATTTCCTTGTAGCAATTGATATTCGTAGCAACCGCCTGAGACACTTTAAAGCTCCTTCCGCTGTCAGGATCGTTTTTTAAAAAAATCTCCATAGCTTCGTCAATTAAACCCAACGCTTTGGAAATTTGTTTGGAGGTTAAATTTTGTTCTTCGGAGATTTCTATTGAACGGTCACTGTCATCTTCTTCATTAGCAAATTGCAATTCCAGTTGCAATAGTTCTTCATTAGAGAATTCTTGGTTGTACGAGGTTAGCAATTCATTTATGTCAGTCTCCTCCATACCTTCAAAATTAGACTCTCTTGCTAAATTAGAAATTTCATGACGAACAGCTGGTGTACAATCAACTTCTGCATCGCATTTTTTGTGAACAAATTCAGTCCATATTTTGCGCCAAGCACCGTTCATGCAAGATAATTTAACTTCGTTCCACGAATCGGAAATAATTTCTATGGCTTTCATAATGTTGAACTTTTTCCAAAACTCCAGCATGGTAGGCTTATCTTGTCCATCAGTCTGACTTATAAGAAGTTTAAATGTTTGTCGAAGGTAATAACTTTTAAAAGTCGATATTACTCCCTGATCCATCGGCTGAATAACTGGTGTCGTATTAGGTGGCAAAAATACAAATTTCACGTTTTCAGACAACTCATCAACATAAACTGGGTGGCCAGGAGCATTGTCTACTAGAACCAAAGCCTTGAAGTTTAAGTTTTCTTTATTGCAATAAGCTTTAATTTCTGGAATAGCACAAGTTGAAACCCAGTTTTGAAATAATGATGATGTCATCCATGCTTTTTTGTTTGCTCGCCAGTGGACAGGAAGAAGATTCTTTGAACAACCTTTCATTGCTCTTGGATTTTCCGACTTATAAATAAGAAATGGTTTAAATTTGAAATCACCATTTGCATTACATAGAAGAGTTAGTCTATCCTTGCTAGCTTTAAACCCTGGCGCAGATTTTTCTGTTTTAGATATGTAAGTTCTGTTAGGTAGACGTTTCCAAAATAACCCAGTCTCATCAACATTAAATACTTGTTTCGCATCATAGCCACCCTCCAGAATCAATGCTCTTAGCTCTGTCGGGTAGCGTTCTGCAGCAGTTATATCAGCGCTAGCTGCTTCGCCTTTAAGAGCAATGCTGTGCAGATTTGCTCTGACCTTGAATCTTTCAAACCAGCCCTGACTAGCTTCAAATGTTTCATTCTTGTCAGTATTACTACAACTAGCATTATCGTTGGACACTGTTTTACTTTTTATATCATCAAACAAGCTTTTTGCTTTCGCCTGAATTGCCATTTTACTTAATGGTATTCTCTGCGCAACTTGATTTTCAATCCAAATAGCAAGCAAGGACTCCATTTTAATCATAAAAGCACTCCTAGTACGGGTCATCGTTTTAGCATTAAATGATATTGCAGATTTTGCAGCCTCTCTTATTTTATCCCCATCTCGATCTCTAATAGTTCTTACAGTTGTTGCAGCCAGACCAACAGCCTTTGCTATCTCCACAGCCTTCTCTCCCTTATCAAATCGTCGCAGAATCTCTAATTTTGTCTCCAAACTTATAGCTTTTTTTTTATTTTTGATAATTTTATCAGCAGCGCCCTTTCCACTCATTTCGCTAAAAAATTACAAGTGAATGTAAAAATATAATTTAACTCTGCCAATAAATAAATTCCAAAAATATTTACCTTTTTTGTAACCAGAAACAACCCGTAAAAATTTATTATTCTCTTTTAAAAAAGGCGGAACACACTAAATAAACGTTACAAAAACCACAGCACACTGCACAATTGAAATTGAACTGCGATTGGCAAAACAAAGTGAAAATGAAACGGTATTAGAATTGCGTTGATTTTTCGTTAGAAAGGGAATCCCCGAGTTTTTGGCGCAATTAGAAACAAATGGTGCTTTTGGAAACAAAGATGACAAAAAACTTCAAAATATAAAAAAACTAAACACTCCAACCCAAAACAACGCAACTTCGAAAATCTAACGACGCACAGTGAAAATTAGTACTAATTAAGCAGCGACGCAACTTCGAAAAAACGCAAAACGAAACGACGCAAAGCGAGGTATTGGTGTATTCTACATTTTTATTTCTCTTTCTGTTTTTTTAAAATCAAATTTGTTCTTATTTATATATTAATTCTTTTAACTTTTTTTTGTGTATATTTTCTCTGTTTTCTTTTTTTTCAACATTTAGGGTTAGTTTGTAAGTAGGATATTCGAATCGTTGGACATTGTTTCAGGCCATCTTTGACAATGTCATATCGTCTGGAGTTGGGATCTTCCTTTCCCACTGTTAGTTCGGTTCGAGTTTCCCGATTATACTATCTAAAAATTGTCCGTATAAAAACTAATTCAAAATTAAATTTACATTAGTGCAACGCCTTTGGATATGTGTTCCGTTCTGTTGCAATTTGGTTTTTTTTTTAGAATTGAAATGAAATTATAAAAAAAATTGCTTCCTTTCAATATTGCCTATGTGGGCTATATTTCACTCATCCAATATTATAAATAGTTGCTCGATTATTTATGAATTTATTCAATCGAGCGAGTTTTTCTAAGTCATGTCGCAGCAAACTAGTTTCGTCAATTATTTGGAGGAAGTTATCAACGTTCGAGGCGTCTCCTGGGAGTGCGATCCTTTGGCCGACGCTCTTGTGGCGTACAAGGACGAGTATGAAAGGAAACCAACTCGCAGCACTGCCAGACTGATCGTGGGACTCCTTCGCCTCGCACGGGACCAACTAAGGAGCAGCGGACGTACGCCATTCGCATTCAAGGAGTGGCAGGTCGAATTCTTGTTTCTGGACTAGTCGGGCAATTATGTTTAAGAAACGACTTGAAGCATTTAAATTAAATAAAATAAATTTAATAAAATAAATTTAAAATAAGTGTTAATGTCATTTTAAATATTTTTCACATATTGTTTTGTAACACTTATTAGCTATCATATGCAAAATTAAATTAAACTCAAATTCAAATGAATAAATTGGAATAAATAAAAGGAAAAAAGAAAAGGAATCGGCTTTGAGTCAATACAATTATCTAGACGTCAGCTTCAAACTAAACGTCTGAATTATCAGCCGTGGCTGTTTGCTTTCCATGCCATAATGTGAAGACTATGTAACGCCGTTGCGTTGACGTTTCGGTAGCCTTTGCCCTGTTACAGAATACAAAATCCGGGAAAGCCGGGCGTAAAACTGATTTTTAAAACGAAGGTAAACGGGCGTGAGTTACGGAATAAGGCCCTAAGTATTCAACTTATGTGGTTGCAGCGCTCCTTTTGTTTTAGTTTTGGGATATGCTTGGAATAATTATTGTTAAACCTAGAGATATGAGGTTCGAGTTCTTTCTTTGGGAACTTCGTACTCATCTATTGTTGTAGAATGGGTTTTTGTTGATTTTCTAGCTGGGTGCTGTGTTTGTGGAATTGGTGGTGGTGGTACGGAAGGTACAGTTGGAATTGTTATAATCGGAAGTAGGGAGATTACTGGTGCTGAAATGTGTCGTCGCGGAGTCTTTATCAATTTCAATAGAGGTTATTGAATTCTGTTGAATGAAAAATAATTTCTTACATTGTTTCGTTTACGCTTTACAAATATTATGACTGGGAATAATATGTATAGTATTGCCAGCGTTGTTACCCCAGCTGGTGAAGATATGCTTGTAATCTCTATTATATTCTACCGATTATGTAGTACCCCACCATTGGGACCTTGAATAAGTTCTCGCTGCTTCTTCAAAGATGGCAGTAGCAGTACCCCCTTCGTGGAATTTCGAATGGTAACACACATGCAAGGCAGTAGTGTATCTAACCTTAAATTTCAGTGTATGGTAGTTCACTTTAGTGTAAACAAAGTAATTTTTTCTTAGTTCTGAAAATGTCTACTTTTGTGCCAAATAAAGTGCATTTGCGGGGAATTTCATTGCACTACTTTATTCAAAAAAATCTGCAGCTGAAGCACATAGAATTCTTGTTGAGACTTATGGTAACAATGCTTTGTCGGATACGATATGCACAGACTGCTTTCGACGCTTCAAAAATAATGATTTTGACTTGAGGATAAAGAACGTTTTGGCACCGAAAAAATTTGAAGACGAAAAGTTGGAGAAATTACTCGATCAAGACCGATGTCAGACACTAGCAGAACTTGGAAAAATATTACAAGTAGATAGTCAACTGTTTCAAAGCGTTTAAAAGTTTTAGGAATGATCCAGAAGCAAGGACGTTGGGTACCGTATGAATTGAAGCCGAGAGACGTCGAACGGCGTTTTCTCACGTGTGAACTACTGCTTCAACGGCAGAAGAGAAAAGGTTTTTTGCACCGCATCGTGACTGGCGATGAAAAGTGGATACACTACGATAATCCAAAGCGTAGAAAATCGTGAGGTAAGCCCGGCCATGCATCAACATCGTCAGCAAAAGCAAATATCCATGGTTCGAAGCTTCTTCTCTGTATTTGGTGGGATCCGCAGGGAGTAATTTATTATGAGCTGCTCAAACCGAATGAGACTATCACGGGGGAGCGATATCGACTTCAATTGATGCGTTTAAGTCGAGCCTTAAGATGGCCGCTATACGAGCAGAGACACCACAAAGTGATTTTGGTACGTGACAACGCTCGGCCTCATGTTGCAAAACGAGTGAAAACCTACCTGGAAACGTTTCAATAGGAAGTTCCACCCCACCCCTGTATTCACCTGACATAGCCTCTTCTGATTTTCACCTATTCCGTTCGATGGCACATGGCCTAGCTGACCAGCGCTTTCATTCTTATGAAGAAGCTAAAAAATGGATCTATTCTTGGATAGCCTCAAAAGACATTGTTTGTGTGACCTTCGAGCGCTGGGATGGCTCGAAGGAATGAGAGGTTGGAGTGGTCTGGGATGCTCTGGGGATGGCTCGAAGGATCAAGATGGTGGGGTGTGGGCTTACGAGATTTATTTGTTTCGAAAAAGTGGGTTGGAAAATTCAAAAGCACTCACCGATTGGAGGATGAATTGGAGGTGGTCCTATAGATGAGGATCGGAGGTGGTCCAATAGATGAGGATCGGAGGTGGTCCAAGTTTTCCAGCGGTTTTCTTCACTTGTTGTTTCGTCGCACTTCAATTGAATCTTTTGTTGTTAATTATGAATAAAACTAGCACACGCGTCCGGTTGATCGGAGTCACAGCTCAGAGAGACGTCTGTTCCGGTGAAGGTTGAGGGAAAAAGAGAAGAGAGCTTTCTCCACGCCGGAACTATCCTTCCGCTGAAGGAAACCCACGACAAAGAACTGAAACTTAAATAATGTTGTGGTATCCTTCCGCTGAAGGATACCCGCGGCAAAGCAAACACTACTTTTAAAATTTCACGACGGACACGACGTACGTACTTTATTCTGTTCGAACTCAGACTCAAAATCAGACTCTTTGCTTAAAATTAAAGCAAATTACTAGCCAGCACGGTTGAGCCGACTAAGCGGGTCGCTGCACTTTGTCCCATTGTGCAATATGCCTTTCTTGCAGAATTGGAATTCTGCTATAAATTATTGGCTGTTGGGCAAATGGGAGTTTCGCAACTCGAACTTTAATGCCCCGCTTGCGGAATCCAAGTTCCGCAATTTGGAGAAAAAATATTCTTGCGCAATTTAAATTCTACTCTAAATTTATTGAACTGTGATCGAGAAGCGACCACAGTTTGGCCTAAAAGTATGCCTTCCAAAAAAATAACTGCAAGCCTCCACGTTGGAAGTATGCAGCGTAAACGGGCAAAGTACTGTATTAACAAAAATACTTGCGCTGGTTTTAGGATTGACCCACAACAGTATATATGTTATTGCTCAGCGTCACCTGAATCGATTCAGCCCTGTCTGTCTGTCTGTTGAAATCACGATTACAGAGAACGAAAAGAGATATCGGAATGAAATTTTGCACAAATTTTCTTTGTTATGTAGGGCTGTTTTTGATTGAAAATGGGCGAGATCGGTTAACAGCCACGCCTACTTTACATGCTGAATGTAAAGGCACCTCGTTTTAAAAAATGTTCTAATGTGAATATCTCATAAATTGTCCGAGATATTGAGGTATAATTATATTCCGGAATATATAGCGCTATTACTAAAATTTTTGCAAAAAAATGGGCGTGCCACGGCTAATCATCACAAAGTTGGCAATATTGATTCCAATGCAGCGGCGAAGTTCCTCGAGGTTAGCGGGTGGTTGCAAAGATTTGATAGCAGCAACTTTGTCTGGGTCGGTGTGTGGAAGAGACCTCGTTCTGTAACAGTAAAAGCCGTATATTCCTTGCTATTTTCGTCCAACGGGATCTCGAAATCGAGACTGCTAATGTAATGAGCGTGTCGTAAGCGGTCAAGGATGTGATGAATGCGGTTTCTGTAATGGTCTTTGAAGTTCCGTCCGCCATTTCCACTTACGTTTCCACGCTTTTCGAATTGCATGAGGAGCATAGACGGTTTCCAAGTGTGTAGGAAGCTACGAGGGGTTCCCGTGTCGATGACTGCAGTTGCTAGGTGATCATTGGGGGAATCGGTGGGTACTACACGGTTTTCCTCGAATCTCATGAGACTTGTTGTAAGCGGTCAAGGATGTGATGAATGCGGGGTAGCGGGTACGCATACCGGACGGATGCTAAGTACCTGATTTCTTTTGACTAGTACAATGATAGCACTCTAAGCGCTGCTGGAGGGCTCGATGCAGTCGCCTTCTAACAACTGATTAATATCTTTATTTATAATTGCCTGCATGGCAAGATTCCGAGGAAAGTATCTCTCTTTAATCGTCTGCATGGCAAGATTCCGACGAAAGTATATCTCTTGAATCGGGCGATCATCGACCATCACGATTTATTCCTCCCTAAGAAATCCTTCGATATCTGGTTTATCCTACTACAATTCCTTGGGTATTGTGCGTATCACTCTTCCTTTGTAATCGATGTCTTATATCTTTTGGGATTCTTCACTATTTCTCTTGCGAAATTAATGGTGGTGCCGCGGCCACGAGAAAATCTATTCCCAACAGGATTTCGTCTGATACTTCAGGGAGGACTAAAAAACTGATTCGATTGACTCAGTCTCCCAATTTTACAAAGTACATTTTACAATCCGCAAAATACATAGATGCTCAGGGTTTCTGTAATGTTGCTAGCTGATCATTGAGCGAAACGGTGGTCGGACTACACGGTTTTCCTCGAATCTCATAAGAATTATTGATTTGCAGGAACTTCTTTTAGAGGCCGCATGGTCCTCCCGCATGGTGTAAGTTTGGAGCAGTCAATGGTCCTCACGTCACATCGCTCACATTCCCAGCAGAATAAGACGGATATCTGCATCCATATTTGGCGTGCCCTTCCTGATCACATCGCCAGCATACTGTCCTTGGATCAATGAGCGTGGTCTCGGATAGTTCAATTACCTGGCGGTGGTGCTCAACCCGGTTTCGTGCTGCATTTGATGGCTCTGTTCCCGGGTCTTCCTTCAGGTCTTCATAGTTTTCGGATAAGGTGATGGGTTCGGCTAATGTTGAGAAGTCCTTCCGGCGGATATACAGCCGATATTCCGTGCGACAGTTCCGAAATTTTCTGCCCAACTTCTGTTCCTCGGTGAAAGAAGCATGCCGCATAATATTTTGTTTCTCAGTCACATAGTCTTTGAATCTATCTCGTACATTCTGCTGTCGACCACAGATCTCGTCTTCCATGTTTTCAAAATACCGAGAGGGTAGGAATAACGTTAAAAAGTCGATCTTGGATTGCGAGCATTTCGGAACTTCGGCAATGACTCTGGCATACTTCGTCTCGGGGTCGGGGGGGGGGGGGGGGAAAGCCGACGTCCGCGAGTGCCTCGGTACCTTGATGACCTGCGTCTACCTTGCATGGTGAATCACGCCCTTCATCGCTTTTCGAATATCCCGAGGACAATGTATTTAATTTTCCATAGCATCGCCATCGAACCAGAGCAAAGATCTAGTCAACGCACCGTCATCGAAAACCACCGCACAGCACATCACGACGTCAACGAATTAACACGCCTCTCCAAAGCGTCGCAATCAACGTACCAGCATCACATACCTAGGAACACCGCCGAGGAAAAAATCAACGCCATCAAACAGCGGCTGACTCTCCGTCTGTGCCTTCACTTAGCTCACTTGTATGAGAAATGTGTACTAATAAAACGATAACTTGAACCTTCAACCAAGGGTTTTCTAAATACAAATTTCTGTAGGGACCGTGGACAAAGCTGAGCCTACCCCAGCTTCAAACCCGGAATAACCGGAAGTATCCTTACAGTGGCGCCCAGGCAGGGACCCTTAACAGAAATCTAAGCATCCAATCGAAATCGATAAGTACACTACAAGATGCCAAACTACAAAGTTACCTGGATCTACACCCTCGTACATCTTGTTTTAAAAATTACACAAATCATTGATTGATAATTCGACCAATAATTTTCTATTCTCTTAAAATTCAATTAATTTGTTATATTGATTAATTTAAGATATCTAATCTTCTGTTATTTATTTACATAATTTTTCTTCTTTTCATTTCAACCTTATTCATTTTTTTTTTTCGTTTGAATAAGCAAACGTTTTTTCGTTTGTCTTGCTTTGTTGAAACGTTATTTTGTTCTCCTCTTTTTTTTTATATATTTTCATACTTGCAAATAAATAAATACTTTGCAAGCATAATTTTAATTGCTAAGTGCAATGCCCTATTTCATACTTGCAAATAAATAAATACTTTGCAAGCATAATTTTAATTGCTAAAGTGCAATGCCCTAAAGGCGGCTTAAAGCAATCTTCCTCAGGTTTTTTTTAAAAGTTTTGAATTTCTTCAGTTTTCAAAAACCTGGAACGTTGCTGTTTTGGAGCAACGAGGTAATTTGCACCCTTTTCGGTACAAATGTAATTTGCGTTTAAGTAAGCAGGCCTTTGCTTACGGAAACGCACGTAGCTAAAAGTTAGTGATTAGTTTTACTCAGTTGTGCTAGTAAATTTTTCCTCTTCTTTTTTATTTTCTTCCTGTCTTTCGTTTTTTTCTCTTTAACTTTTTTTTATATTTAATTTTTTTTTTCTAAAACTTTTTCTCTTTCTGTATTTTTCTTTTTTTTAAAAATCATTTCTTTTTTTATTTTATTTTAATATTAATTCTTACAACCTTTTGTATGTTTTTCGTTTTCGTTTTTGTTTTTCATTTTCCTCTTTCTTGCCTTCTTTTAAACTTTTATATTTTCTTTGTTTTTCTTTTTTTCCTTTTCAACATTTAGGGCTAGCTTGTAAGTAAGGTTCTGTTTTTTTTTCTTCCCTATTAGTATTGTACTCCACCCCCTTTTTTTTGTTTTAGGAGCGCAAACATTAAATCTTGGTCAGTGCTGGTCCTAGTAAACACTTGCATTTCCCCATGATGGTCCATACCGAATGTATAGATGTTTCAGAAAGTGGAAGTGGATTGTCCAATATATATTTATTTCTCCTGTTTGGTCAAGTTACACAGGAAAACAAATATATACTTATTTCCCTCAGTTTTAGGTAGGTCTTATATGTGACCTAATTCTGCTCGTATATTTTGTATTGGCATCCATTACATTGTAATAATAATAATGCAATTGCAATTTAGTATTAGGTGTTGCTTACTGAACGTCCCCTAAATATCAGTTGCCGCCTCTTAAAATCGTTTCGCATATTGCATTTAAAATATTGCATATAAAATTGTTTCTTGGTGTTCGATTGTTTCTCCGACAGGGTAGGAAGAGGATGTATTTTGGAACGAATTTCCGTCATCCCTCGTCAAATTTGTTCTGTTGACAAACCGGTTTCGGCGTTGTGCCATCTTCAGTGTCGTTTTTCGTTCTTTTTTTTTGTGGTTCTTAGAGTGTTCGTGATTTGTGTTGAGATGTCTCTGCTTTTTGTCTTGTCGAGTAATGTTTTAAATAAGGTATTCATTGTCTCTGTTATTGGTATTGACGGATATAGGTCTTTAATATCGAATGATACTAATTTGGTGTTTTTAGTGATATCTAATTTTTTTTGTATGGCAGATGAAACCAAGCTCAGGGGATGCCCCCTATCCATGCACAGCATTTGTTGGTTCCGAAGGGATGACAGGTTAGTGGGAAGCGGGAAAGAGGGAGTAGTGATGGTTTACACCTCGCTTAAAGGTTTCGACGCTGTAAGTGGGCTGGAAGACACACGCAGGGAGACTATTCCACAATCTAATGACGCGACCGAAAAACGAAATTCCACGGTAACGCGCGGTTCGTTGGAACGGAATCGCGACATAAAAGGGATGCACCGCTCTGGAAAGCCGAGTAGTTCTGCTAAATACCTGAACCGGAGGAATCAGGTCGGCTACTTCAGAGGAACATTTACCATGGAAGTAACGGTAAAATAGTGATACACACCCTACATCACGACGACGTTCCAAGGTTTCAATAGAGCTGGATACCCTACAGTCCCCTATAAGTTTTATCGCACGACCTTGTATACGGTCCAGAAGCTGAAGATATGTTTTCGAACCAATATATGTCCCGACCAAATATGCGAATTGTACTCCATTATCGGACGGATATAGGTGGTGTAGATACAACGAAGATCGGTTGGAGTGAAGTATTTCTTACACCGCTTAAGAAAGCCTAAGCACCTGGCTGCTCCTTTCGACACGTCAAAAATGTGATCGTTCCAACGAAGATCGCATTGGATTGACATGCCCAGAACATCAAGAGCCTCCGACCCATTAATATCCACACCACCCACATTTAGAGGTGGAAAATTGTCACCCGCTAAACGCTTGTGTGTCAACAGACCTCATTGGGTTTTACGCGCATTAAAATCGACCCGATTCGCTCGACCCCACTCTTGGATTTTATTGAGGTTAGATTGGAGTGTGTCATTCATAATTCTGCGTCTACTAGTGATCTCCAGAGTGGAAGGACGCCTGGAAAACGAATATGAATGGCAAATGCTGCTGTCATCAGCAAACGAGTAGACGGGGTTTGATGTCAATGACAGAAGGTCATTGATGAAAATAAGAAAAAGTGTCGGAGACTGGACCGAACCCTGCGGAACTCCAGCATTGATGGAGTGCTCTTTGGAAGCAGAGCCGTCTATCACAACCCGAGTAGAACGGCCGCTGAAGAAAGTCGATATCCATCGAGTATTACCGACATCATAAGCAGCCAGTTTAGATACGAGTGATTTATGCCACACTCGGTCAAATGCCTTGGAGATATCCAAAGCAACAACCTTACTCTCACCGAATTGGTGAACACAGCTGTTCCACCGCTCAGTGAGGAACGCCATCAAATCGCCTGTGGAGCGGTGAGCACGGAAACCGTACTGGCGATCACTGACCATTTGGTTGCTCTCTAGATACCTCATCAAGTTAAAATTTATAATGCTCTCCATAACTTTGGAAAGCATTGAACAGATTGCTATGGGTCGGTAATTGGCAGGATTCGTAGCCTCACCTTTTTTGGGAACTGGCTGCATATTGGCAATCTTCCAGGAAGTAGGAAAAACTCCTCAAGTAAACGATAAATTAAAGAGATTGCGCAATGGGCGAGCCAGTGTTGAGGCGCACCTTCTCAACACGTGGGCTGAAATGCCATCCGGTCCCGAGGATTTATTTACGTTGAGGTTTACAAGCACTCTTTTAACAGCTCGCGTTCGAAAGTGCATCTCAGGCATAATATGAGACACACCATCGATCACGGGTAGTGGTTGGCTAAGCCAAAATACAAACCCTCAGGTGTCGTGTGACTCGAATGACGTAGCCGTTTGGAATTATGAACATTGAAATCACCAGCAACAACAATTTCACTGTTCGGATAGGATTCCAGAATTTTAGAAATCGAATCAGAGAGACTGTCCAGTTTATCAAAAGTTGGCAGCCTCCCTAGACCCGGGCTTGTATAAATGAAGCAGAAGTGCAGGATGTGCGACTGGATTTTGAACTTAACCCACATGGAGCTAAATTCGGCAAAGGTGTTGCTGACACTGGTACGCAACATCACTGCTAATATATAAGGCGAGGCCTCTGTGAGGTAAGGATAATGGCAGTAGATGGTACTCCGGCATGTGAGAGTCCAGTGGATCTGCACCCTCAGACACCTAGGCCTCACCTAGTGCCATTATATGCGGTTGGTGAGTACAAATATGCGCATAGACCGCGAAGAATTTCGCCCTCAAGCCACGTACATTAGTGGAGTCTATGCGGAACTTTGTCAAGTGTCACGTGTTATGCCTTTATCTTGCCACGCTTCAGCCCACGGTGCACTCACAGCCTCATGCACAACTAACGGGACCAGGAAGAAGGAGGAGGAGTGAAAGCAAACGAACTGCTGAGCTTTACTGCGGAGAGCATAAAAAAGCCCCAAGCATGGTTCTCTGCGTCCCGTTTGATTGTGTATTTATTTGTTGTAATTAGATAAAATTTTATTTATTTGTTATTAAGTTGAGTTGTTAATAAGTAGTGCACTATTGTTTGTTCGTTAAAAAGTGTTGTTTGGTAAAGTGTTATTATTGTGTTAAGAGTGTTTTGCGGCGTAGGTAATTGTTTTCACTATTGTTTTCGATTTTATATGCCCGAACACTGATTAGTACTGGCGGGTACACCATCCGCCTCCGTCCGCGGTCACATCACAACTTAATTGCTAAGTGCAATGCCCTTGGCTTGAAGCAATTCTTCCTCAGGGTGTTTTTCTCTGCTTTTGAATTTCTTCAATTTTCCAAAAATAAAAAAAAAAGTAAGCAGGTCTTTGCTTACTGAAACGCACGTAGTTAAAGTTAGTGGTTAGTTTTAATTAGCTGTGTTAGTAAAATTCTCTTTTTTTTTAGTATTTTCTTCTTGTCTTTCTTTTTTTTTCTTTTTTTTTTAAATTTTTTTTATATTCTATATTTGTTTATTGTTTTTTTTTATTATTCTATTCTACATTTTTATTTCTCTTTCTGTTTTTTTAAAATCAAATTTGTTCTTATTTATATATTAATTCTTATAACTTTTTTTTGTGTATATTTTCTCTGTTTTCTTTTTTTTCAACATTTAGGGTTAGTTTGTAAGTAGGATATTCGAATCGTTGGACATTGTTTCAGGCCATCTTTGACAATGTCATATCGTCTGGAGTTGGGATCTTCCTTACTGAAACGCACGTAGTTAAAGTTAGTGGTTAGTTTTAATTAGTTGTGTTAGTAAAATTCTCTTTTTTTTAGTATTTTCTTCTTGTCTTTCTTTTTTTTTCTTTTTTTTTAAATTTTTTTTATATTCTATATTTGTTTATTGTTTTTTTTTTATTATTCTATTCTACATTTTTATTTCTCTTTCTGTTTTTTTAAAATCAAATTTGTTCTTATTTATATATTAATTCTTTTAACTTTTTTTTGTGTATATTTTCTCTGTTTTCTTTTTTTTCAACATTTAGGGTTAGTTTGTAAGTAGGATATTCGAATCGTTGGACATTGTTTCAGGCCATCTTTGACAATGTCATATCGTCTGGAGTTGGGATCTTCCTTTCCCACTGTTAGTTCGGTTCGAGTTTCCCGATTATACTATCTAATAATTGTCCGTATAAAAACTAATTCAAAATTAAATTTACTTTAGTGCAACGCCTTTGGATATGTGTTCCGTTCTGTTGCAATTTGGTTTTTTTTTAGAATTGAAATGAAATTATAAAAAAAATTGCTTCCTTTCAATATTGCCTATGTGGGCTATATTTCACTCATCCAATATTATAAATAGTTGCTCGATTATTTATGAATTTATTCAATCGAGCGAGTTTTTCTAAGTCATGTCGCAGCAAACTAGTTTCGTCAATTATTTGGAGGAAGTTATCAACGTTCGAGACGTCTCCTGGGAGTGCGATCCTTTGGCCGACGCTCTTGTGGCGTACAAGGACGAGTATGAAAGGAAACCAACTCGCAGCACTGCCAGACTGATCGTGGGACTCCTTCGCCTCGCACGGGACAAACTAAGGAGCAGCGGACGTACGCCATTCGCATTCAAGGAGTGGCAGGTCGAATTCTTGTTTCTGGACTAGTCGGGCAATTATGTTTAAGAAACGACTTGAAGCATTTAAATTAAATAAAATAAATTTAATAAAATAAATTTAAAATAAGTGTTAATGTCATTTTAAATATTTTTCACATATTGTTTTGTAACACTTATTAGCTATCATATGCAAAATTAAATTAAACTCAAATTCAAATGAATAAATTGGAATAAATAAAAGGAAAAAAGAAAAAAAATCGGCTTTGGGTCAATACAATTATCTAGACGTCAGCTTCAAACTAAACGTCTGAATTATCAGCCGTGACTGTTTGCTTTCCATGCCATAATGTGAAGACTATGTAACGCCGTTGCGTTGACGTTTCGGTAGCCTTTGCCCTGTTACAGAATACAAAATCCGGGAAAGCCGGGCGTAAAACTGATTTTTAAAACGAAGGTAAACGGGCGTGAGTTACGGAATAAGGCCCTAAGTATTCAACTTATGTGGTTGCAGCGCTCCTTTTGTTTTAGTTTTGGGATATGCTTGGAATAATTATTGTTAAACCTAGAGATATGAGGTTCGAGTTCTTTCTTTGGGAACTTCGTACTCATCTATTGTTGTAGAATGGGTTTTTGTTGATTTTCTAGCTGGGTGCTGTGTTTGTGGAATTGGTGGTGGTGGTACGGAAGGTACAGTTGGAATTGTTATAATCGGAAGTAGGGAGATTACTGGTGCTGAAATGTGTCGTCGCGGAGCCTCTATCAATTCCAATAGAGGTTATTGAATTCTGTTGAATGAAAAATAATTTCTTACTTCATGCTTCTTCAAAGATGGCAGTAGCAGTACCCCCTTCGTGGAATTTCGAATGGTAACACACATGCAAGGCAGTAGTGTATCTAACCTTAAATTTCAGTGTATGGTAGTTCACTTTAGTGTAAACAAAGTAATTTTTTCTTAGTTCTGAAAATGTCTACTTTTGTGCCAAATAAAGTGCATTTGCGGGGAATTTTATTGCACTACTTTATTCAAAAAAATCTGCAGCTGAAGCACATAGAATTCTTGTTGAGACTTATGGTAACAATGCTTTGTCGGATACGATATGCACAGACTGCTTTCGACGCTTCAAAAATAATGATTTTGACTTGAGGATAAAGAACGTTTTGGCACCGAAAAAATTTGAAGACGAAAAGTTGGAGAAATTACTCGATCAAGACCGATGTCAGACGCTAGCAGAACTTGGAAAAATATTACAAGTAGATAGTCAACTGTTTCAAAACGTTTAAAAGTTTTAGGAATGATCCAGAAGCAAGGACGTTGGGTACCGTATGAATTGAAGCCGAGAGACGTCGAACGGCGTTTTCTCACGTGTGAACTACTGCTTCAACGGCAGAAGAGAAAAGGTTTTTTGCACCGCATCGTGACTGGCGATGAAAAGTGGATACACTACGATAATCCAAAGCGTAGAAAATCGTGAGGTAAGCATGCATCAACATCGTCAGCAAAACCAAATATCCATGGTTCGAAGCTTCTTCTCTGTATTTGGTGGGATCCGCAGGGAGTAATTTATTATGAGATGCTCAAACCGAATGAGACTATCACGGGGGAGCGATATCGACTTCAATTGATGCGTTTAAGTCGAGCCTTAAGATGGCCGCTATACGAGCAGAGACACCACAAAGTGATTTTGGTACGTGACAACGCTCGGCCTCATGTTGCAAAACGAGTGAAAACCTACCTGGAAACGTTTCAATAGGAAGTTCCACCCCACCCCCGTATTCACCTGACATAGCCTCTTCTGATTTTCACCTATTCCGTTCGATGGCACATGGCCTAGCTGACCAGCGCTTTCATTCTTATGAAGAAGCTAAAAAATGGATCTATTCTTGGATAGCCTCAAAAGACATTGTTTGTGTGACCTTCGAGCGCTGGGATGGCTCGAAGGAATGAGAGGTTGGAGTGGTCTGGGATGCTCTGGGGATGGCTCGAAGGATCAAGATGGTGGGGTGTGGGCTTACGAGATTTATTTGTTTCGAAAAAGTGGGTTGGAAAATTTAAAAGCACTCACCGATTGGAGGATGAATTGGAGGTGGTCCTATAGATGAGGATCGGAGGTGGTCCAATAGATGAGGATCGGAGGTGGTCCAAGTTTTCCAGCGGTTTTCTTCACTTGTTGTTTCGTCGCACTTCAATTGAATCTTTTGTTGTTAATTATGAATAAAACTAGCACACACGTCCGGTTGATCGGAGTCACAGCTCAGAGAGACGTCTGTTCCGGTGAAGGTTGAGGGAAAAAGAGAAGAGAGCTTTCTCCACGCCGGAACCACCGCCATCTATCTGTGAAAGAGAAAAGAAAAGAATGGAACGAGACGGAATTGGGTCCGCTCGGGGCGTGTTCAGCGGGGTTGCTGATTGATTATCGTGGGGTTTTGTCGCAAAGGGAAAAGCGACGGTAGACGGTGGGGTTTTCGCGTGAACAGATATGTTTTTCCGACGAGGAATTCATATACTGCCAGAAAGGTGGGAGAAAGTGGTCGCTAGTGACGGGAAATACTTTGATTGAAATGTTTTTGTTCCTTATAATTTAAATTAGGCTTTTATTTTGTAAAAAAAAAAACAGCGAGAACTTATTCAAGGACCCAATATATATTATAATTAAACCGAATAATTTTCTTTCACTTTTTCACTTTCAATTTTACTTTAATTTAAATTTTTAAAACTTTTTCATCTTCCGGATTTTACTTCTCCAGCTTTTGAGCTATATTTAAAATTTTCACAATTTTATCCTTTTTCCATTTAAAATCACTTTCCTTTTTACCTTTTCACTGGTATTTCTTTTCTAAATTTTCTCTTCCTTATTTCAGTTCACAAATTTTCTAAAACTTCCGCGATCGCGGACCGGCTGCGCCAAATATGTTGTGGTATCCTTCCGCTGAAGGACACCCACGACAAAGAACTGAAACTTAAATAATGTTGTGGTATCCTTCCGCTGAAGGATACCCGCGGCAAAGCAAACACTACTTTTAAAATTTCACGACGGACACGACGTACGTACTTTATTCTGTTCGAACTCAGACTCAAAATCAGACTCTTTGCTTAAAATTAAAGCAAATTACTAGCCAGCACGGTTGAGCCGACTAAGTGGGTCGCTGCACTTTGTCCCATTGTGCAATATGCCTTTCTTGCAGAATTGGAATTCTGCTATAAATTATTGGCTGTTGGGCAAATGGGAGTTTCGCAACTCGAACTTTAATGCCCCGCTTGCGGAATCCAAGTTCCGCAATTTGAAGAAAAAATATTCTTGCGCAATTTAAATTCTACTTTAAATTTATTGAACTGTGATCGAGAAGCGACCACAGTTTGGCCTAAAAGTATGCCTTCCAAAAAAATAACTGCAAGCCTCCACGTTGGAAGTATGCAGCGTAAACGGGCAAAGTACTGTATTAACAAAAATACTTGCTCTGGTTTTAGGATTGACCCACAACAGTATATATGTTATTGCTCAGCGTCACCTGAATCGATTCAGCCCTGTCTGTCCATCTGTCTGTTGAAATCACGATTACAGAGAACGAAAAGAGATATCGGAATGAAATTTTGCACAAATTTTCTTTGTTATGTAGGGCTGTTTTTGATTGAAAATGGGCGAGATCGGTTAACAGCCACGCCTACTTTACATGCGGAATGTAAAGGCACCTCGTTTTAAAAAATTTTCTAATGTGAATATCTCATAAATTGTCCGAGATATTGAGGTATAATTATATTCCGGAATATATAGCGCTATTACTAAAATTTTTGCAAAAAAATGGGCGTGCCACGGCTAATCATCACAAAGCAGAGCCGTCTATCACAACCCGAGTAGAACGGCCGCTGAAGAAAGTCGATATCCATCGAGTATTACCGACATCATAAGCAGGCAGTTTAGATACGAGTGATTTATGCCACACTCGGTCAAATGCCTTGGAGATATCCAAAGCAACAACCTTACTCTCACCGAATTGGTGAACACAGCTCATTGGTGTTTAACCGCTCAGTGAGGAACGCCATCAAATCGCCTGTGGAGCGGTGAGCACGGAAACCGTACTGGCGATCACTGACCATTTGGTTGCTCTCTAGATACCTCATCAAGTTAAAATTTATAATGCTCTCCATAACTTTGGAAAGCATTGAACAGATTGCTATGGGTCGGTAATTGGCAGGATTCGTAGCCTCACCTTTTTTGGGAACTGGCTGCACATTGGCAATCTTCCAGGAAGTAGGAAAAACTCCTCAAGTAAACGATAAATTAAAGAGATTGCGCAATGGGCGAGCCAGTGTTGAGGCGCACCTTCTCAACACGTGGGCTGAAATGCCATCCGGTCCCGAGGATTTATTTACGTTGAGGTTTACAAGCACTCTTTTAACAGCTCGCGTTCGAAAGTGCATCTCAGGCATAATATGAGACACACCATCGATCACGGGTAGTGGTTGGCTAAGCCAAAATACAAACCCTCAGGTGTCGTGTGACTCGAATGACGTAGCCGTTTGGAATTATGAACATTGAAATCACCAGCAACAACAATTTCACTGTTCGGATAGGATTCCAGAATTTTAGAAATCGAATCAGAGAGACTGTCCAGTTTATCAAAAGTTGGCAGCCTCCCTAGACCCGGGCTTGTATAAATGAAGCAGAAGTGCAGGATGTGCGACTGGATTTTGAACTTAACCCACATGGAGCTAAATTCGGCAAAGGTGTTGCTGACACTGGTACGCAACATCACTGCTAATATATAAGGCGAGGCCTCTGTGAGGTAAGGATAATGGCAGTAGATGGTACTCCGGCATGTGAGAGTCCAGTGGATCTGCACCCTCAGACACCTAGGCCTCACCTAGTGCCATTATATGCGGTTGGTGAGTACAAATATGCGCATAGACCGCGAAGAATTTCGCCCTCAAGCCACGTACATTAGTGGAGTCTATGCGGAACTTTGTCAAGTGTCACGTGTTATGCCTTTATCTTGCCACGCTTCAGCCCACGGTGCACTCACAGCCTCATGCACAACTAACGGGACCAGGAAGAAGGAGGAGGAGTGAAAGCAAACGAACTGCTGAGCTTTACTGCGGAGAGCATAAAAAAGCCCCAAGCATGGTTCTCTGCGTCCCGTTTGATTGTGTATTTATTTGTTGTAATTAGATAAAATTTTATTTATTTGTTATTAAGTTGAGTTGTTAATAAGTAGTGCACTATTGTTTGTTCGTTAAAAAGTGTTGTTTGGTAAAGTGTTATTATTGTGTTAAGAGTGTTTTGCGGCGTAGGTAATTGTTTTCACTATTGTTTTCGATTTTATATGCCCGAACACTGATTAGTACTGGCGGGTACACCATCCGCCTCCGTCCGCGGTCACATCACAACTTAATTGCTAAGTGCAATGCCCTTGGCTTGAAGCAATTCTTCCTCAGGGTGTTTTTCTCTGCTTTTGAATTTCTTCAATTTTCCAAAAATAAAAAAAAAAGTAAGCAGGTCTTTGCTTACTGAAACGCACGTAGTTAAAGTTAGTGGTTAGTTTTAATTAGCTGTGTTAGTAAAATTCTCTTTTTTTTTAGTATTTTCTTCTTGTCTTTCTTTTTTTTTCTTTTTTTTTTAAATTTTTTTTATATTCTATATTTGTTTATTGTTTTTTTTTATTATTCTATTCTACATTTTTATTTCTCTTTCTGTTTTTTTAAAATCAAATTTGTTCTTATTTATATATTAATTCTTATAACTTTTTTTTGTGTATATTTTCTCTGTTTTCTTTTTTTTCAACATTTAGGGTTAGTTTGTAAGTAGGATATTCGAATCGTTGGACATTGTTTCAGGCCATCTTTGACAATGTCATATCGTCTGGAGTTGGGATCTTCCTTACTGAAACGCACGTAGTTAAAGTTAGTGGTTAGTTTTAATTAGCTGTGTTAGTAAAATTCTCTTTTTTTTAGTATTTTCTTCTTGTCTTTCTTTTTTTTTCTTTTTTTTTAAATTTTTTTTATATTCTATATTTGTTTATTGTTTTTTTTTATTATTCTATTCTACATTTTTATTTCTCTTTCTGTTTTTTTAAAATCAAATTTGTTCTTATTTATATATTAATTCTTTTAACTTTTTTTGTGTATATTTTCTCTGTTTTCTTTTTTTTCAACATTTAGGGTTAGTTTGTAAGTAGGATATTCGAATCGTTGGACATTGTTTCAGGCCATCTTTGACAATGTCATATCGTCTGGAGTTGGGATCTTCCTTTCCCACTGTTAGTTCGGTTCGAGTTTCCCGATTATACTATCTAAAAATTGTCCGTATAAAAACTAATTCAAAATTAAATTTACTTTAGTGCAACGCCTTTGGATATGTGTTCCGTTCTGTTGCAATTTGGTTTTTTTTTTAGAATTGAAATGAAATTATAAAAAAAATTGCTTCCTTTCAATATTGCCTATGTGGGCTATATTTCACTCATCCAATATTATAAATAGTTGCTCGATTATTTATGAATTTATTCAATCGAGCGAGTTTTTCTAAGTCATGTCGCAGCAAACTAGTTCCGTCAATTATTTGGAGGAAGTTATCAACGTTCGAGACGTCTCCTGGGAGTGCGATCCTTTGGCCGACGCTCTTGTGGCGTACAAGGACGAGTATGAAAGGAAACCAACTCGCAGCACTGCCAGACTGATCGTGGGACTCCTTCGCCTCGCACGGGACCAACTAAGGAGCAGCGGACGTACGCCATTCGCATTCAAGGAGTGGCAGGTCGAATTCTTGTTTCTGGACTAGTCGGGCAATTATGTTTAAGAAACGACTTGAAGCATTTAAATTAAATAAAATAAATTTAATAAAATAAATTTAAAATAAGTGTTAATGTCATTTTAAATATTTTTCACATATTGTTTTGTAACACTTATTAGCTATCATATGCAAAATTAAATTAAACTCAAATTCAAATGAATAAATTGGAATAAATAAAAGGAAAAAAGAAAAAAAATCGGCTTTGGGTCAATACAATTATCTAGACGTCAGCTTCAAACTAAACGTCTGAATTATCAGCCGTGACTGTTTGCTTTCCATGCCATAATGTGAAGACTATGTAACGCCGTTGCGTTGACGTTTCGGTAGCCTTTGCCCTGTTACAGAATACAAAATCCGGGAAAGCCGGGCGTAAAACTGATTTTTAAAACGAAGGTAAACGGGCGTGAGTTACGGAATAAGGCCCTAAGTATTCAACTTATGTGGTTGCAGCGCTCCTTTTGTTTTAGTTTTGGGATATGCTTGGAATAATTATTGTTAAACCTAGAGATATGAGGTTCGAGTTCTTTCTTTGGGAACTTCGTACTCATCTATTGTTGTAGAATGGGTTTTTGTTGATTTTCTAGCTGGGTGCTGTGCTTGTGGAATTGGTGGTGGTGGTACGGAAGGTACAGTTGGAATTGTTATAATCGGAAGTAGGGAGATTACTGGTGCTGAAATGTGTCGTCGCGGAGCCTCTATCAATTCCAATAGAGGTTATTGAATTCTGTTGAATGAAAAATAATTTCTTACATTGTTTCGTTTACGCTTTACAAATATTATGACTGGGAATAATATGTATAGTATTGCCAGCGTTGTTACCCCAGCTGGTGAAGATATGCTTGTAATCTCTATTATATTCTACCGATTATGTAGTACCCCACCATTGGGACCTTAAATAAGTTCTCGCTGCTTCTTCAAAGATGGCAGTAGCAGTACCCCCTTCGTGGAATTTCGAATGGTAACACACATGCAAGGCAGTAGTGTATCTAACCTTAAATTTCAGTGTATGGTAGTTCACTTTAGTGTAAACAAAGTAATTTTTTCTTAGTTCTGAAAATGTCTACTTTTGTGCCAAATAAAGTGCATTTGCGGGGAATTTTATTGCACTACTTTATTCAAAAAAATCTGCAGCTGAAGCACATAGAATTCTTGTTGAGACTTATGGTAACAATGCTTTGTCGGATACGATATGCACAGACTGCTTTCGACGCTTCAAAAATAATGATTTTGACTTGAGGATAAAGAACGTTTTGGCACCGAAAAAATTTGAAGACGAAAAGTTGGAGAAATTACTCGATCAAGACCGATGTCAGACGCTAGCAGAACTTGGAAAAATATTACAAGTAGATAGTCAACTGTTTCAAAACGTTTAAAAGTTTTAGGAATGATCCAGAAGCAAGGACGTTGGGTACCGTATGAATTGAAGCCGAGAAACGTCGAACGGCGTTTTCTCACGTGTGAACTACTGCTTCAACGGCAGAAGAGAAAAGGTTTTTTGCACCGCATCGTGACTGGCGATGAAAAGTGGATACACTACGATAATCCAAAGCGTAGAAAATCGTGAGGTAAGCATGCATCAACATCGTCAGCAAAACCAAATATCCATGGTTCGAAGCTTCTTCTCTGTATTTGGTGGGATCCGCAGGGAGTAATTTATTATGAGCTGCTCAAACCGAATGAGACTATCACGGGGGAGCGATATCGACTTCAATTGATGCGTTTAAGTCGAGCCTTAAGATGGCCGCTATACGAGCAGAGACACCACAAAGTGATTTTGGTACGTGACAACGCTCGGCCTCATGTTGCAAAACGAGTGAAAACCTACCTGGAAACGTTTCAATAGGAAGTTCCACCCCACCCCCGTATTCACCTGACATTGCCTCTTCTGATTTTCACCTATTCCGTTCGATGGCACATGGCCTAGCTGACCAGCGCTTTCATTCTTATGAAGAAGCTAAAAAATGGATCTATTCTTGGATAGCCTCAAAAGACATTGTTTGTGTGACCTTCGAGCGCTGGGATGGCTCGAAGGAATGAGAGGTTGGAGTGGTCTGGGATGCTCTGGGGATGGCTCGAAGGATCAAGATGGTGGGGTGTGGGCTTACGAGATTTATTTGTTTCGAAAAAGTGGGTTGGAAAATTCAAAAGCACTCACCGATTGGAGGATGAATTGGAGGTGGTCCTATAGATGAGGATCGGAGGTGGTCCAATAGATGAGGATCGGAGGTGGTCCAAGTTTTCCAGCGGTTTTCTTCACTTGTTGTTTCGTCGCACTTCAATTGAATCTTTTGTTATTAATTATGAATAAAACTAGCACACGCGTCCGGTTGATCGGAGTCACAGCTCAGAGAGACGTCTGTTCCGGTGAAGGTTGAGGGAAAAAGAGAAGAGAGCTTTCTCCACGCCGGAACCACCGCCATCTATCTGTGAAAGAGAAAAGAAAAGAATGGAACGAGACGGAATTGGGTCCGCTCGGGGCGTGTTCAGCGGGGTTGCTGATTGATTATCGTGGGGTTTTGTCGCAAAGGGAAAAGCGACGGTAGACGGTGGGGTTTTCGCGTGAACAGATATGTTTTTCCGACGAGGAATTCATATACTGCCAGAAAGGTGGGAGAAAGTGGTCGCTAGTGACGGGAAATACTTTGATTGAAATGTTTTTGTTCCTTATAATTTAAATTAGGCTTTTATTTTGTAAAAAAAACAGCGAGAACTTATTCAAGGACCCAATATATATTATAATTAAACCGAATAATTTTCTTTCACTTTTTCACTTTCAATTTTACTTTAATTTAAATTTTTAAAACTTTTTCATCTTCCGGATTTTACTTCTCCAGCTTTTGAGCTATATTTAAAATTTTCACAATTTTATCCTTTTTCCATTTAAAATCACTTTCCTTTTTACCTTTTCACTGGTATTTCTTTTCTAAATTTTCTCTTCCTTATTTCAGTTCACAAATTTTCTAAAACTTCCGCGATCGCGGACCGGCACAAATTTTGCACAAATTTTCTTTGTTATGTAGGGCTGTTTTTGATTGAAAATGGGCGAGATCGGTTAACAGCCACGCCTACTTTACATGCGGAATGTAAAGGCACCTCGTTTTAAAAAATTTTCTAATGTGAATATCTCATAAATTGTTCGAGATATTGAGGTATAATTATATTCCGGAATATATAGCGCTATTACTAAAATTTTTGCAAAAAAATGGGCGTGCCACGGCTAATCATCACAAAGTTGGCAATATTGATTCCAATGCAGCGGCGAAGTTCCTCGAGGTTAGCGGGTGGTTGCAAAGATTTGATAGCAGCAACTTTGTCTGGGTCGGTGTGGATTCCCTTTTCGCTGAGCAAATGCCCAAGATACCTTATTTCTCACTTGAAGAGTTCACAATTCTTTAGTTTCAAATTCAAATTTTTCAAAGGTTCTCGCTTCTTTCTTTCAATCACGATAATATCGTCGAGGTACGCAAATGCGTGAGGTTCCAGATTTGGACCGATGGCACTGTCTAGTGCGCGCTGAAAAACGTTTGCGCCGAGTGCACACAGAATTTCATTACCGTCCAGTGGAAGAGACCTCGTTCTGTAACAGTAAAAGCCGTATATTCCTTGCTATTTTCGTCCAACGGGATCTCGAAATCGAGACTGCTAATGTAATGAGCGTGTCGTAAGCGGTCAAGGATGTGATGAATGCGGTTTCTGTAATGGTCTTTGAAGTTCCGTCCGCCATTTCCACTTACGTTTCCACGCTTTTCGAATTGCATGAGGAGCATAGACGGTTTCCAAGTGTGTAGGAAGCTACGAGGGGTTCCCGTGTCGATGACTGCAGTTGCTAGGTGATCATTGGGGGAATCGGTGGGTACTACACGGTTTTCCTCGAATCTCATGAGACTTGTTGTAAGCGGTCAAGGATGTGATGAATGCGGGGTAGCGGGTACGCATACCGGACGGATGCTAAGTACCTGATTTCTTTTGACTAGTACAATGATAGCACTCTAAGCGCTGCTGGAGGGCTCGATGCAGTCGCCTTCTAACAACTGATTAATATCTTTATTTATAATTGCCTGCATGGCAGGATTCCGAGGAAAGTATCTCTCTTTAATCGTCTGCATGGCAAGATTCCGACGAAAGTATATCTCTTGAATCGGGCGATCATCGACCATCACGATTTATTCCTCCCTAAGAAATCCTTCGATATCTGGTTTATCCTACTACAATTCCTTGGGTATTGTGCGTATCACTCTTCCTTTGTAATCGATGTCTTATATCTTTTGGGATTCTTCACTATTTCTCTTGCGAAATTAATGGTGGTGCCGCGGCCACGAGAAAATCTATTCCCAACAGGATTTCGTCTGATACTTCAGGGAGGACTAAAAAACTGATTCGATTGACTCAGTCTCCCAATTTTACAAAGTACCTTTTACAATCCGCAAAATACATCGATGCTCAGGGTTTCTGTAATGTTGCTAGCTGATCATTGAGCGAAACGGTGGTCGGACTACACGGTTTTCCTCGAATCTCATAAGAATTATTGATTTGCAGGAACTTCTTTTAGAGGCCGCATGGTCCTCCCGCATGGTGTAAGTTTGGAGCAGTCAATGGTCCTCACGTCACATCGCTCACATTCCCAGCAGAATAAGACGGATATCTGCATCCATATTTGGCGTGCCCTTCCTGATCACATCGCCAGCATACTGTCCTTGGATCAATGAGCGTGGTCTCGGATAGTTCAATTACCTGGCGGTGGTGCTCAACCCGGTTTCGTGCTGCATTTGATGGCTCTGTTTTCGGATAAGGTGATGGGTTCGGCTAATGTTGAGAAGTCCTTCCGGCGGATATACAGCCGATATTCCGTGCGACAGTTCCGAAATTTTCTGCCCAACTTCTGTTCCTCGGTGAAAGAAGCATGCCGCATAATATTTTGTTTCTCAGTCACATAGTCTTTGAATCTATCTCGTACATTCTGCTGTCGACCACAGATCTCGTCTTCCATGTTTTCAAAATACCGAGAGGGTAGGAATAACGTTAAAAAGTCGATCTTGGATTGCGAGCATTTCGGAACTTCAGCAATGACTCTGGCATACTTCGTCTCGGGGTCGGGGGGGGGGGGGGGGGGGAACGCCGACGTCCGCGAGTGCCTCGGTACCTTGATGACCTGCGTCTACCTTGCATGGTGAATCACGCCCTTCATCGCTTTTCGAATATCCCGAGGACAATGTATTTAATTTTCCATAGCATCGCCATCGAACCAGAGCAAAGATCGATCTAGTCAACGCACCGTCATCGAAAACCACCGCACAGCACATCACGACGTCAACGAATTAACACGCCTCTCCAAAGCGTCGCAATCAACGTACCAGCATCACATACCTAGGAACACCGCCGAGGAAAAAATCAACGCCATCAAACAGCGGCTGACTCTCCGTCTGTGCCTTCACTTAGCTCACTTGTATGAGAAATGTGTACTAATAAAACGATAACTTGAACTTACAACCAAGGGTTTTCTAAATACAAATTTCTGTAGGGACCGTGGACAAAGCTGAGCCTACCCCAGCTTCAAACCCGGAATAACCGGAAGTATCCTTACAGTGGCGCCCAGGCAGGGACCCTTAACAGAAATCTAAGCATCCAACCGAAATCGATAAGTACACTACAAGATGCCAAACTACAAAGTTACCTGGATCTACACCCTTGTACATCTTGTTTTAAAAATTACACAAATCATTGATTGATAATTCGACCAATAATTTTCTATTCTCTTAAAATTCAATTAATTTGTTATATTGATTAATTTAAGATATCTAATCTTCTGGAATTTATTTACATAATTTTTCTTCTTTTCATTTCAACCTTATTCATTTTTTTTTTTCGTTTGAATAAGCAAACGTTTTTTCGTTTGTCTTGCTTTGTTGAAACGTTATTTTGTTCTCCTCTTTTTTTTTATATATATTTTCATACTTGCAAATAAATAAATACTTTGCAAGCATAATTTTAATTGCTAAGTGCAATGCCCTATTTCATACTTGCAAATAAATAAATACTTTGCAAGCATAATTTTAATTGCTAAGTGCAATGCCCTATTTCATACTTGCAAATAAATAAATACTTTGCAAGCATAATTTTAATTGCTAAAGTGCAATGCCCTAAAGGCGGCTTAAAGCAATCTTCCTCAGGTTTTTTTTAAAAGTTTTGAATTTCTTCAGTTTTCAAAAACCTGGAACGTTGCTGTTTTGGAGCAACGAGGTAATTTGCACCCTTTTCGGTACAAATGTAATTTGCGTTTAAGTAAGCAGGCCTTTGCTTACGGAAACGCACGTAGCTAAAAGTTAGTGATTAGTTTTACTCAGTTGTGCTAGTAAATTTTTCCTCTTCTTTTTTATTTTCTTCCTGTCTTTCGTTTTTTTCTCTTTAACTTTTTTTTATATTTAATTTTTTTTTCTAAAACTTTTTCTCTTTCTGTATTTTTCTTTTTTTTAAAAATCATTTCTTTTTTTATTTTATTTTAATATTAATTCTTACAACCTTTTGTATGTTTTTCGTTTTCGTTTTTGTTTTTCATTTTCCTCTTTCTTGCCTTCTTTTAAACTTTTATATTTTCTTTGTTTTTCTTTTTTTTCCTTTTCAACATTTAGGGCTAGCTTGTAAGTAAGGTTCTGTTTTTTTTTTTCTTCCCTATTAGTATTGTAGTCCACCCCCTTTATTTTGTTTTAGGAGCGCAAACATTAAATCTTGGTCAGTGCTGGTCCTAGTAAACACTTGCATTTCCCCATGATGGTCCATACCGAATGTATAGATGTTTCAGAAAGTGGAAGTGGATTGTCCAATATATATTTATTTCTCCTGTTTGGTCAAGTTACACAGGAAAACAAATATATACTTATTTCCCTCAGTTTTAGGTAGGTCTTATATGTGACCTAATTCTGCTCGTATATTTTGTATTGGCATCCATTACATTGTAATAATAATAATGCAATTGCAATTTAGTATTAGGTGTTGCTTACTGAACGTCCCCTAAATATCAGTTGCCGCCTCTTAAAATCGTTTCGCATATTGCATTTAAAATATTGCATATAAAATTGTTTCTTGGTGTTCGATTGTTTCTCCGACAGGGTAGGAAGAGGATGTATTTTGGAACGAATTTCCGTCATCCCTCGTCAAATTTGTTCTGTTGACAAACCGGTTTCGGCGTTGTGCCATCTTCAGTGTCGTTTTTCGTTCTTTTTTTTTGTGGTTCTTAGAGTGTTCGTGATTTGTGTTGAGATGTCTCTGCTTTTTGTCTTGTCGAGTAATGTTTTAAATAAGGTATTCATTGTCTCTGTTATTGGTATTGACGGATATAGGTATTTAATATCGAATGATACTAATTTGGTGTTTTTAGTGATATCTAATTTTTTTTGTATGGCAGATGAAACCAAGCTCAGGGGATGCCCCCTATCCATGCACAGCATTTGTTGGTTCCGAAGGGATGACAGGTTAGTGGGAAGCGGGAAAGAGGGAGTAGTGATGGTTTACACCTCGCTTAAAGGTTTCGACGCTGTAAGTGGGCTGGAAGACACTCGCAGGGAGAGTATTCCACAATCTAATGACGCGACCGAAAAACGAAATTCCACGGTAACGCGCGGTTCGTTGGAACGGAATCGCGACATAAAAGGGATGCACCGCTCTGGAAAGCCGAGTAGTTCTGCTAAATACCTGAACCGGAGGAATCAGGTCGGCTACTTCAGAGGAACATTTACCATGAAAGTAACGGTAAAATAGTGATACACACCCTACATCACGACGACGTTCCAAGGTTTCAATAGAGCTGGATACCCTACTGTCCCCTATAAGTTTTATCGCACGACCTTGTATACGGTCCAGAAGCTGAAGATATGTTTTCGAACCAATATATGTCCCGACCAAATATGCGAATTGTACTCCATTTTCGGACGGATATAGGTGGTGTAGATACAACGAAGATCGGTTGGAGTGAAGTATTTCTTACACCGCTTAAGAAAGCCTAAGCACCTGGCTGCTCCTTTCGACACGTCAAAAATGTGATCGTTCCAACGAAGATCGCATTGGATTGACATGCCCAGAACATCAAGAGCCTCCGACCCATTAATATCCACACCACCCACATTTAGAGGTGGAAAATTGTCACCCGCTAAACGCTTGTGTGTCAACAGACCTCATTGGGTTTTACGCGCATTAAAATCGACCCGATTCGCTCGACCCCACTCTTGGATTTTATTGAGGTTAGATTGGAGTGTGTCATTCATAATTCTGCGTCTACTAGTGATCTCCAGAGTGGAAGGACGCCTGGAAAACGAATATGAATGGCAAATGCTGCTGTCATCAGCAAACGAGTAGACGGGGTTTGATGTCAATGACAGAAGGTCATTGATGAAAATAAGAAAAAGTGTCGGAGACTGGACCGAACCCTGCGGAACTCCAGCATTGATGGAGTGCTCTTTGGAAGCAGAGCCGTCTATCACAACCGAGTAGAACGGCCGCTGAAGAAAGTCGATATCCATCGAGTATTACCGACATCATAAGCAGCCAGTTTAGATACGAGTGATTTATGCCACACTCGGTCAAATGCCTTGGAGATATCCAAAGCAACAACCTTACTCTCACCGAATTGGTGAACACAGCTGTTCCACCGCTCAGTGAGGAACGCCATCAAATCGCCTGTGGAGCGGTGAGCACGGAAACCGTACTGGCGATCACTGACCATTTGGTTGCTCTCTAGATACCTCATCAAGGTAAATTAAAATTTATAATGCTCTCCATAACTTTGGAAAGCATTGAACAGATTGCTATGGGTCGGTAATTGGCAGGATTCGTAGCCTCACCTTTTTTGGGAACGGGCTGCACATTGGCAATCTTCCAGGAAGTAGGAAAAACTCCTCAAGTATACGATAAATTAAAGAGATTGCGCAATGGGCGAGCCAGTGTTGAGGCGCACCTTCTCAACACGTGGGCTGAAATGCCATCCGGTCCCGAGGATTTATTTACGTTGAGGTTTACAAGCACTCTTTTAACAGCTCGCGTTCGAAAGTGCATCTCAGGCATAATATGAGACAAACCATCGATCACGGGTAGTGGTTGGCTAAGCCAAAATACAAACCCTCAGGTGTCGTGTGACTCGAATGACGTAGCCGTTTGGAATTATGAACATTGAAATCACCAGCAACAACAATTTCACTGTTCGGATAGGATTCCAGAATTTTAGAAATCGAATCAGAGAGACTGTCCAGTTTATCAAAAGTTGGCAGCCTCCCTAGACCCGGGCTTCTATAAATGAAGCAGAAGTGCAGGATGTGCGACTTGATTTTGAACTTAACCCACATGGAGTTAAATTCGGCATCCGTCGTGCAAAGGTGTTTCTGACACTGGTACGCAACATCACTGCGAATATACAGTTGCGTCGTGGCCGCGGACGAAGGAGGACGTCACCTCCCACAATTTAGTGTTCGTGACGAGTGCTCGCGCGGAAAAATAGTGAAAACAAAACCTACCCCATCCTAAATCATCACAATAAAACACAGAAATGCAGTGAAACCTTAATAAACAAAAAGTCAATAAACAAACAAAAAATCAATAATGTGCACTAAGAACAAAATTTAATAATCCAATAGTCAACTTAACGGAATGCAGCGAACCATGCGAGGCTTGTTTATGCTCTCCGCAGTTAAGCTCAGCATTTCATTGATTTTCACTCCTCCTCCTTCTTCCTGGTCCCGTTAGTTGTGCATGAGGCTGTGAGTGCACCGTGGGCTGAAGAGTGGCAAGATAAAGGCATAACACTTGTCTTGTCGCGTTTCGTTTTGCCTGCGGTGTAGGCTTGGCCGCTTGTGCAGCTGGCTTTATACCTCTTTACAGTGGGTGGCGATGACAAAATTTCGTATAGACTCCACAAATGTGCGTGGCTTGAGGGCGAATTTCTTCGCGGTCTATGCGTATGTCTGTACTCACCAACCGCATATAATGGCACTAGGTGAGACCCAGGTGTCTGAGGGTGCAGATCCACTGGATTTTCACTTGCCTGGGTACGACTTACTGCCATTATTTTCATCACACAGAGGCCTCGCCTTATATATTCGCAGTGATGTTGCGAACCAGTTGCCTTAAACACAATCACGGACGCAAGACGCAGATTCACTTTTGAACTGTCAAAATTACACGGGCTCTTATGGAGATCGAGAAAAAAGTTTGTTTCCATTTTGCTTCCCTGTTTTGCAGCCGCACTTTGCATCCCGCATCCGAGCTAATTCTAATTTTGACGGATGCAAAAGCGTTCTCGCTCTTTTTCGTTGTTTATGTTTGTTGACATTTCATTCTTTTTGTATTTTTCTGTTGCTTTTTTTATTATTATTATTATTTATTTATTATTATTAAAAATAAAAAAATAAAATAATATTTTATATTTTATTAAATTACTGTAAACAGCTAAACTAAGAGAATTTAAAGACAGAATAAACTTCGAGAATTTGGTATTGTATTGAATTGTATTTATTGAATCTCTACTGTGAAATTTTTGACCTTTCATACTTCTGCTTCCCGAAAATGCTTCTCTGCTATTTGGTTTAAATCCGAGCAATTTCTTGCTTCCCTAACTTGAATCTGCGTCTTGCGTCCCTGATTGTGTTTAAGGCAAGTGTCAGCAACACCTTTGCACGACGGATGCCGAATTTAGCTCCGTGTGGGTTAAGTTCAAAATCCAGTCGCACATCCTACACTTCTGCTTCATTTATAGAAGCCCGGGTCTAGAGAGGCTGCCAACTTTTGATAAACTTGACAGTCTCTCTGATTCGATTTCTAAAATCCTGGAATCGTATCCGAACAGTGAAATTGTTGTTGCTGGTGATTTCAATGTTCATAATTCCAATTGGCTACGTCATTCGAGTCACACAACACCTGAGGGTTTGTATGTTGAGTTATTTGCTGAGTCTAATAATTTGACTCAATTAGTGAAGGAACCAACGCACTTTCCTTGCGCTGATGGGCAAAACCAAAATATTCTGGACCTTTTTTTTAACTTCGCATCACAGCAAGTATGATGTGAATGTTTTTGCACCTCTTGGTTATTCGGACCACGTTACAATTTCTGCTACCTTCCCATATTCTAGTCTTCAATCCGCTCATCAGCCAGCTCCGAAGCGGACAGTGTGGCTTTATGAGAAGGCTAATTGGGATGCGCTGAACTCCTTTTTCAGCCGTTTCAATTGGCAATTGTGTTTCAGGAATAGAAACATAAATGCTGCAGCAAAATTGGTAGAAAATATAATTTTATTTGGTATGAGGTCTTTCATACCTAATAAAAGAATTTCCATTAAACCAAAAGACCATTCCTGGTTTAATGCGACTTGCAGACAAGCAGTCAGGTCTAAAGAGGAAGCATTTAGGAATTGGCGTTTAAATAAAACTGCTGATACTAAACTGCTGCGCAATCAGGCCAGAAATACGTGCAATGCCACTCTAAAGCGCGAAAAAGTTCTCTACGAACAGCGCCTTAGACGCAGAGTTCTTGAATACCATAAGGGTAGCAAGAACTTTTGGTCGTTCGTGGGGAGGGTGAAGAATCAGACGCGATCGTCTATTCCAACTCTCCTCAAGGACGATCAGATCTTCACTCACTCGGTTGATAAGGCAAACTTATTAGCCAAAATGTTTGCTGAAAACTGCTCTCTTCCTGGGAGTAGCCAACCACTACCCGTGATCGACGGTGTGTCTCATATTATGCCTGAGATGCACTTTCGAACGCGGGCTGTTAAAAGAGTGCTTGTAAACCTCAACGTCAACAAATCCTCGGGACCGGATGGCATTTCAGCCCACGTGTTGAGAAAGTGCGCCTCAACATTGGCTCGCCCATTGCGCAATCTGTTTAACTTATCGTTCACTTCAGGAGTTTTTCCTAATTCCTGGAAGATTGCCAATGTGCAGCCAGTTCCCAAAAAAGGTGAGGCTACGAATCCTGCCAATTACCGGCCCATAGCAATCTGCTCAATGCTCTCCAAAGTTATGGAGAGCGTTATAAATTTTAACCTGATGAGGTATCTGGAGAGCAACCAATTGGTCAGCGATCGCCAGTACGGTTTCCGTGCTCACCGCTCCACAGGCGATTTGATGGCGTTCCTCACTGAGCGGTGGAACAGTTGTGTTCACCAATTCGGTGAGAGTAAGGTTGTTGCTTTGGATATCTCCAAGGCATTTGACCGAGTGTGGCATAAAGCACTTGTGTCTAAACTGGCTGCTTATGGTGTCGGTGATACATTCACTCGATGGATATTGAGTTTCCTCAGCGGCCGTTCTATTCGGGTTGTGATAGACGGCTTTGCTTCCGAAGAGCACTCCATCAATGCTGGAGTTCCGCAGGGTTCGGTCCTGTCTCCAACACTTTTTCTCATTTTTATCAATGACCTTCTGTCATTGACATCAAACCCCGTCTACTCGTTTGCTGATGACAGCAGCATTTGTCATTCATATTCATTCTCCAGGCGTCCTTCTATTCTGGAGATCAATAGAAGACGCAGAATTATGAATGACACACTCCAATCTGACCTCAACAAAATCCAGGAGTGGGGTCAAGCGAATCGGGTCGATTTTAATGCGCGGAAGACCCAATGCTGTTTGTTGACCCACAAGCGTCTGGCGGGCGACAACTTTCCACCTTTAAATATGGGTGGTGTGGATATTAATGAGTCGGAGGCTCTTGATGTTCTGGGCATGTCAATACAATGCGATCTTCGTTGGAACGATCACATTTTTGATATGTCGAAAGAAGCAGCCAAGTGCTTAGGCTTTTTAAAGCGGTGCAAGAAATACTTCACTTTAACCGACCTTCGTTGTATCTACACCATTTATATCCGGCCGAAAATGGAGTACAACTCGCATATTTGGTCTGGAGCTTCGAAAGCATATCTTCAGCTTCTGGACCGTATACAAGGTCGTGCGATAAAACTTATAGGGGACAGTAGGGTATCCAGCTCTATTGAAACCTTGGGATGTCGTCGGGATGGGGGTGTGTAACCTTATTTTACCGTTACTTTAATGGTAACTGTTCCTCTGAAGTAGCCAGCCTGATCCCTTCGGTTCAGATATTCAACAGATCTACTCGGCTTTCCAGAGCGTTGCACCCCTTTTACGTCTCGATCCCGTTCCATGGCACTACCCACTACCGCGATAATTCGTTTTTCGGTCGCGCAGTTAAATTGTGGAATAGTCTCCCTGCGCATGTTTTCCCACCCACTTATAACGTCGATGCTTTTAAAAGAGGTGTAAATCGACACTACTCCCACTTTTCCCCTTCCCACTAACCTTTACCCTTCTAAACCAACGAATGCTTTGCATGGATAGGGGGCATCCCCTGAGCTTGGTTCTATCTGCCATAAAAAAATAAAAAAAAATAAAAAAAAGGCGAGGCCTCTGTGTGATGAAAACAATGGCAGTAAGTGGTACCCAGGCAAGTGAAAATCCAGTGGATCTGCACCCTCAGACACCTGGGTCTCACTTAGTGCCATTACATGCGGTTGGTGGGTACAAATGTGCGCATGGACCGCGAAAAAATTCGAACTGCGTTCCATTGTCTGAAATGAAGATCTTCGGTGTGCCGAAGTAAGAGAGGATGCGTTCCCGGAAAGCCTGTTGTAGGACTCTACTCTTAGCTGCTTTTACCAGCACGATTTCTACCCATTTAGAAAATCTATCGAAGAAGACCAGGACTACTTGATTTTCATGCTTTGACCTGGGAAGCGGACCGATGAAGCCTGCGCTAACGGTAGTCCATGGTTCGTTGTCTATTTGCGTCAACATCAATCCGGCTGAGAGTTGTTGCGAGGGCTTATACCTTTGACAGACGTTACACGCTCGTACATACCTCCCAACATCTCTCGCCATACCGGGCCAATAATAACGACTGGCGACTCTGGCAATGGTCTTTCGGATGCCTAGATGTTCTGCACTTGGGGCGTCATGACACTCGTTAAGGACTCGTTGGCGCACATAGACTGGTACACAAAGTTTCCAGGGAAAGCAGTCTTCGTCTCCGGCGTGTTGTGGGATGTGTCGGTATAGCGGCCGTCTTCCTCTCGATAGTCGGGAAACTTTTCGGGTCGTGTTCTTACTTCGCTTCTCCTCTTCTCTAACCATGCACAAGTTGGTGACGTCTCCTTCTTCAAATCTTTAATAGTAATCAGCAATACGTCTGCTTGGTATGTCGGTATTGAATGTCGAACTGGTATTGCTGCAGTTTGAGGGCTCAGCGTGCAATTCGATCTGATGGGCTCTCGATAGAATTGAGCTATTTAAGAGCGAGGTGATCGGTAATCACGGTAAACTTGTACCCTTCGAGATACTGTCACATCTTCCGTATGCCCCAAATTATTGCCAGGCATTCTTTTTCGGTCGCCGAATAATTCTTCTCTGCCTAGTTAAGGTGGCGGCTGGCATAAGCGACAACCTTCTCCGTATCCTCAATCATCTGTGTGAGCCTAGGCCATAATCACTGACGTCCGTCTGGAGTATGAATTCTTGGGTGAAGTCCGGGCAAACTAACATTGGTGCCTCGGTGAGTTTGCCCTTTAAATTGTCGAATGCCTCTTGTTGTTCTTTATTCCATCGCCAATGTTTTCCTTTCTTCAGTAGGGTGGTGAGCGGTTGTTAGCGCAATTTATGGTAGTGCAGGCGGCCACGAGAAAGATTCCCAACAGGACATCATCGGTTACGTCAGGGAGGACTAAAAAGTTGATTCCGTGTGATCGCCTTTCTAGTTTTACATCGATGCTCAGGATTTCCGTGATATTCTTAGGCGTTCCGTCCGCCATTGCTACTTTGGTGTTGGCGTTCGTCGAGTTATGTGGTGTGCGCAGACTATTTTCAACGGATGCGCGAAGAAAGCTACGTGTAGCTCCGGAGTCGACGACTGCTGTCGCGAAAGGCCATCGAGGTAAACGGTGGCGACTATACGGTTTTCCTCAAACCGGATGAGATTTATTGGGTTGGAGGATCTGCTTCCTGTGGCCGTGTCGATCCTCCCATTCGACGACGGCCGTATACGTTTCCCGACCGTCTGATTTTACAGCTGTCGATGGTCCTCGCATCACGTCGTCCACATTTCCAGCAGAACAATATGGTGGGAGTTCTGCATCCCGTTTTGTTATATCCTTCTTGACCGCACCGCCAGCAGGCTGACCTTAGATTGATGATCGCAATCTCTGATGGTTTAGTTACCTGACGGTGGTGTTCAACCCGCGCTGTGGTTGGTCGTTCTGGATCCTCCTTCAGGTTCTCGTAGTCTTCGGCTAAGGAGATGAGTTTGGTTAAAAGCCCGTCGGATGTACAGATTGATGATCGCAATCTCTGATGGTTTAGTTACCTGACGGTGGTGTTCAACCCGCGCTGTGGTTGGTCGTTCTGGATCCTCCTTCAGGTTCTCGTAGTCTTCGGCTAAGGAGATGAGTTTGGTTAAAGTCCGTCGGATGTACGTGCGACAGTTTCGGAATATCCTGTCCAGCTTCTGTTCCTCCATAAAAGAAGCATGCCGCATTATGTTTTGGATCTCCATCACGAAGTCTTTGAATTTTTCTCGCACTTTCTGCTGTCGGTCACGGATCTCGTCTTCCAAGTTTTCAAAATACCGCGAGGGTAGGAAGAACGTTAGAAAGTCTCCTTTGAATTGCTCCCATCTTTCCCAGTGGGCATTGTTATTGCGCATCCACATTAATGCACGGCCTTTCAGTAACTCGGGTATGGTAGGAGGAAGGAAATCCTTTTTCAGACTGTAGACCTTGGCCACTTCTTCCACTCTTTCGATGAAGCCTAATGAGTCTCGGCTCCCGTCGAATTTTAATGGCCACTTTCGTACTTTATCGATAACTCCGGCGTACTTAGTCTCGTGGTCGAGGTGACTGTCGGCGTTTGGAAGTGCCTCGGCACCTTGATGACTTACGCAGACCTCATGTGTTGGATCGCGCTCTTGTTTACTGGGTATGCTAAGAACTCGTAGTGTTTGTGGTGAGGGACTTCTCCGGTGTTTCATTTCCAATTCATTCAATCTTTGTGTAATTTTTTCATCGGTGTTACCAGTGACGAAGTCTAGAAGCCTCTTGAGCAATTCGTCTACGTTTCCTGTGCCCTCTAGTTCGAATTCTTTTGCGTATGCAATCAGATCCTCCTTGCGGAGGGTGTAGATCCAGGTAACTTTGTAGTTTGGCATCTTGTAGTGTACTTATCGATTTCGGTTGGATGTTTAGATTTCTGTTAAGGGTCCCTGCCTGGGCGCCACTGTAAGGATACTTCCGGTTATTCCGGGTTTGAAGCTGGGGTAGGCTCAGCTTTGTCCACGGTCCCTACAGAAATTTGTATTTAGAAAACCCTTGGTTGTAAGTTCAAGTTATCGTTTTTTTAGTACACATTTCTCATACAAGTGAGCTAAGTGAAGGCACAGACGGAGAGTCAGCCGTTGTTTGATGGCGTTGATTTTTTCCTCGGCGGTGTTCCTAGGTATGTGATGCTGGTACGTTGATTGCGACGCTTTTGGAGAGGCGTGTTAATTCGTTGACGTCGATATGTGCTGTGCGGTGGTTTTCGATGACGGTGCGTTGACTCGTTCTTTGCTCTGGTTCGATGGCGATGCTATAGAAAATTAAATACATTGTCCTCGGGATATTCGGATGTATCGAATTTTGATTCGATATCATCACAAATATCCCTATAAAAATCTAGAGTCTTGATTGAATATATGAATGAATCTGTATCCATATAAATCAATACAAGACTCTGTTGGAATTTCGGAAGTTAGACATCTTCCACTTTGACATTTCAAGCACCGAAAATCCCAAGTAAATGGGCTTATTATAAACGGTGCAAATCCTAATCATTTGAATCGTAATCATATCTTCAGTATATTGTGAAGAGCTGTGAAAATTGGGTTTGCCAATTAGTGCGCGTGCTTCCAAACGCCTTCCTCGACTTTCCCAGCTATTCAAAATCTTGAAATTTTTCCGTTTATCCACATTCTCTATTGTTTTCTAATACACCGTATTGTTTAGCAGTTTAAAGAAATTATTTTCAAAAGTATTTCTTGCTAAACTGCGGTGATGGGTATTTAAGTCAATATATTGTTTTAACCAAGAAGACTGTTTAAATTTCATTATGCGCTTCATGAAAACTCTGAGTTTATTCCAAGTCCACCTCCAGAATACACCCGATAGGAGAATCCTCTGGTAATGAAAGAATGGTGCTGACGTTAAAATTATTAACATCAGCAATAGATTCGAATCGCCTATACGGTAAATATTGCGACATTGCCCAACCGTTCGCAATTGACGAATTTCTCAATTAATTGGAAGAGACGCAATGAAAGTAGCACTAAAGTGGGCTGCAGTTTTATTTCTCTGTAGTGTAGTTGGGCCTACAAACCGGTGGTTGTGGTGTACGGAATACTTTCGGGGTCAGAGTCCATGGTGCTGTTGGTTCGCCAAGTGGAACAGCAACATCCAGGATCCAAGGTCTACAACTGCGATAAGTACAGCGGTTGGTACAGATTGCTGTACTTACAGATTGCATGGAAAAAAGTCCATGAGCTGCGTGACTACACACACAACATCCACGACAACACAACACACAACGATCCACATGAGCAACAGAGTTGTGAATACTACGGTCAACAAATACAATAGAATGGGATTCAAGGTAGATTTAAGGTAAACAACTATAGAGACTTAATTTTAAGCCACCCAAGTATCATTATGTACAGAAAAAATTAATATCGCTTCACGATAAAAAATTAATATCGTGAAGCGATATGTCGCATTAGGTATGTCGCATTCATACTTCAAGGTCCGGGTAACCGGAACCATCAAGGCAAGAACATTGGCACTTATTAATAACTCAGTTAGTGAGTTAAGGTCAAGTTCAGCCTTTGAGTGCAAGCAAAGCATTTTGTTTGGGAAGCTCGAAAGCCAAGCTTGCAGCCATCGCACTTTGCATGGTAGCCAGTATGGGAGCTAATTGCTAGATAATTATAAGCTCCGGACAAAGCTCTCGAAAGCCAAGTTAGCAACCAACGCAGTCTGCATGGTAGTAAGTGTGGAAGTCAATTACCACCAAAAAGCTTTCTCGAGCTCAAACCAAACAGCTTTCGGAATAAATAAAATTAGACAAAACAAAAAAGTAAAGAGCAAACGCGGAAGAATTAAATCGTTCCCAATTTAATTCTGCCGACGTTAATATTGGCAAATATTAATATTAAGAAATTACTATTGCAAAATAAGTGAAATTGCGACATACCGGTCCACTTTAGTTTCGCCGACGGCTACGTCGACCGAGCTTAAGTGGAAATGAGTAAATGTTTTAAGTTAAGTTCTGAATGTGAGCCCACAGCGCGCAGACCGCCGCTGCACCGAATTAATAATAAAGGAAGTTAGAAGACACTTGGGACTTTCACTTAGAGGAACCGCATTTCAGGAAATACCCACAACAGACTGCGTAGGGCAGGATACAGCAGAGTAGCTCAGACTTACTGTGCCAAAACTACGGTGATGGAGTGGTGCTGAGTTTAAAGTGAGTACCCCCCGTCAAATACCCAACGTGCCGTATAAACCGTATAATTTCCGAGGTCGGCAGGTAGATACTGCAAAGCTCTTGCAACTTATGGTGGCATAAAACGAGGGTCTCCACACAAAACTGTGGAGTGTTAAGTGAAAAAGACAACGGGCCTGGAAAGTTGACTGTCAGGGATATGCAGATGACATTGTGATCTGGTGTAGAGTGAAGTTCGAGGAATCTCTCTGCGTCAGAGTGCAAACGAGTTTAAATACCGTCAAATCGTGGTGTGATACAGTGGAGCTTAGGGTGAATTCAGAAAAAAACACGACGGTGTCCTTTGCCAGTACAAACTCAGTCACCTCAAAATAGTGACACTGGGTGGAAGGGATTTGGTTTTCCACACGCATGTTAGATACTTAAGGGCCATACTTGACCATAATTCTTCTTGATTATTTTATAATTTCCGATCTTTCTTCGTTGTTAATGTTCTCCAGATTAACTTTTATATCTGACCAGGATCTGTTATTTTGCTCTCTTGACCTAAATTTAAGTGAGCCACGCCCCTCGTTATCTTTTCATGATTTTAAAGCAATGGATTCCATGGCTTTGCTCAAGGCCGCCTCTACATTTGAATGGTCACAATTTTGGCATCTTAATGCCAAATAATATAATAAACGCTTTATTTGATTGCTTTGTACCAGTAAAGAGAGTTCATGTGATTAATCCCTCCTGTCTCTGGTACACCCGGCAGGGTGTCAAAAATGCACTTTGCTTAAAAAACAAATTACATAGTAAGTGGAAAAGATGTCTTACTGAGATAACTATATACTCTGTCTTAACTGAGATAACTATAAAAATGCACGTAATTCTGCATTAGTGATTATTAGGTCTAAACAAAATTTTTTGCCTCCAAATTTAATTCAACGACTACCTTTAAATGTGTTGGAGGCATCTAAAAAGTATTCGCGTCAGTTTCAAAAAATTCTCGACTTGCGACATTTGTCCTAGTGATTTAAATGAGTTCTTTCTACCCACGCAGTCCGTCAATATTAATGGTAATAATTTTGAAATTAAGGCTCAGGGTTTATTCCAATTTAGAGACATCAGTGAACTATAAGTTTTTAGTCATGTTAATTCTATCAAGTCAGCTGCAACTGGTGAGAACGGTGTCTCTATCAAATTCCTTAGAATTATATTACCTCAAATCTTGTCCGAAATAACTTCTCTATATAACTCCATATTTACTACATCCACCTTCCCTACTTTATGTAAATTAGCAACTGTTATTCCTATACCTAAAAAATCCTCGCGTTAGGCACTTTCTGATTCCTGTCCTATTAGCATCTTATCCTCACGCTCGAATGTATATGAATCTCTCATGTTTGATCAATGGTATCTCACTGTAAATAATCTTGAACTAATTTGTTTTTTTCCCTAGTTTGACATGTTGCACTACTTTGTATTTTAGATTATTTTAAAGCGTTGTATAGTGTGAACCATAAACTCTTCATTACCAAGTTACAGAATTCATTTTCCTCTTCTGCAAGTGCCACCAGGCTTCTTAGGAGTTACTTGTCTGACCGTTACCGGAGGGTTAAAGTTGGTAGTCTATTCCCTGATTACAAGGGCGTAGGCAGTGGGGTACCGCAAGGTTCTTACGTCCATTATTCTCCCTATTCGTAAATGACATTATTGTTGTCCACTATGCCTCCATTCATGCTTATGGGGATGATATTGTACTCGACCAAACCAATTGAGCTTCTAGAGGACTTGCATTTTGGGATTGATAAAGACTTAAAGTACATTACTGATTGGTCTAAGGCAAACTTTCTTCAAATAAATGCATCTATCAACAAGTCCCTTGTGTTACCTATGTTTAAGAATTCTTTTTATTTCTCTTAATCTTAATTCTACCTATCCTGTCGTACTCTGAATTAATTTGTTGTTAACTTGATTCCGTTTCCTTATATAAGCCAAGTGTGTTACTCAACAATCTCACGTGTTATGTGTATGGCATAAAAAGGTTCGAAAGTTTATCAGATTTAAAATACTCCCTCCTTAGCTGTGATAAAAGTAATTTATATAATTATCAAAACTGCGTCTTCTTACATCGGCTTATTTATTCTGCTTGCCCCAATTATCTTTTTCAAAAACCTCAATTTGGTCAATCCACCGATCTAAATGCCTTATTATCCCAAATTATAATTACCTAAAAAAGAGCAGTGCTCCTAGTGTATGTATGATTAAATAAATTTTGATTAAATAAATAAATACAACAAGCAAAAGTGTTGTCTTCGGCCAGGCCGAAGTGTAAGTACCTACACACGAGTAGCTAAAAAAATATTAATTTCGCTAGTTGACAGCTTTTGTATACAGTTTCTGGTAAAATACCCACAATGTCCATGTAAACCTTATCAAAGTGCCGCACTGGCGTGTCTGTTAATACTAGTGGCATTTTCGTCAATTTTGAACTTTTGTTTACTTGACATTTGGGACATGTTTTAACATATTCTTTTATCTGTTTTTGCATGCCTGGCCATCTGTATTCTTGCCTAATGCGTAAATAGGTCTTCACTGCCCCCTGATGGCCTCCTAACGGTGAACCGTGGAAATCTCTCATTACTGTTTTTATTTCCTTTGGGTCAGATAGCAATACAGCACTTTCAGATTTCACCTTTTCTGCATCGCATGTTGTTGCGTACCCTTACTGTGAGTTTCGACATGAACTGTCTACCTCATCCTGTTCCTTTGCCTTCGCTTTTGAGCGAGTCTGTACGGCAACAATACCATTATTTTCCTACGGAATCCTGCTTAATGCGTCTACATTCAAATTCTTCTTACCGGGTTTATATAAAAGTTGAATTCGTATTCCGATAGTTTATGTCTAAACCTGGCTAGACGAGAAGTCTGATCCTTCAAATTCGCTATACCCTTCAAGGGTTGGTGGTCCGTCACTATCTTAAAAAGCCTGCCCAAAATATATATGCTCTGAAATTTCGTGTAGCCCAGACAATGGCCAATAATTGCCTTTCTATAGTTGAGTATCTCTTCTCGGTGTCACTCAACGCTCTGCTAGCGAAAGCTATCGGTCTATCTTCGCCAATTTTCCCTTGCGACAATACAGCGCCTAGAGCTTCGCCGCTAACATCGGTGGTCAACAGAAATTCCCTACTAAAATATGTTAGTACCGGTGGTGAAATTACTGCTTCTTTCAGCTTATCTTTAAACGCTTTCTGACAGTCCTCCGAACCTTAGAACTTGGTATCCTTTCTCAGTAATTTGTTAATTGGCAAGGCAATTTTTCCATGCTTCCAATAAATTTTCTATAGTAGTTGACTAATCCCAAGAATGCTTGTACCTCCTTTTTGTTCCTCTTTTTTTTGTTTTGTTTTATTTTATGGCAGATGAAACTAAGCTCAGGGGAGGATGCCCCCTATCCATGCAAAGCATTTGATGGTTCCGAAGGGATGACAGATTAGTGGGAAGGGGGAAAGAGGGAGTAGTGACGGTTTACACCTCGCTTAAAGGTTTCGACGCTGTAAGAGTTCCTGTTCCTGGGAGGTTTTATAGTCCTTACACACTCAATTTTCTGCGGGTCGGGCAGAGCACCCTGATCAGACCACTTATGGCCTATATAAACTATTTCTCGTCTTAACACTGACACTTTTCTGTGTTTAGTTTTAAATTATTCTCCCTAAGGGCGCTAAACATCTTAAATAGCCTATCCTCATGCTGTTCTAAATTCCTACCATAAATTACTATATCATCTAAATAAACAAAACAATCTATTCCCTGAAGCCCAGCGAGAATATGATTCACTATCCTCTGAAACGTCGCGGGCCCTCCTGTTAAACCAAAAGGCATCCTATTGAATTCGAAATGACCCAATCCTGAACTAAACGCGGTTTTCTCTTTGCCTTTTTCATCAACCAAAACCTGGTGATACCCACTAGCAAGATCTAGTGTTGAGAAATACCTACTATGTCCCAACTGCTCTAAAATCTCCTCAATTCTAGGTATAGGGAAAACCTGCTTAATCGTAACGTCATTTAATTTTCTTAATCGTAACGTTATTTAATTTTCTAAAGTCAATCACCAGACGCCATTTTTTCTGACCGTCTTTCTTTGGTACTAGTAACAATGGGGAATTCCAATTGGCTTTTGATTAATCGGTGATTGGTCGTGCCTGGTCGGTATTTCATGCTTTAATACAGGCGTTTAGGATAATTCATCCCATTCCAGTAGAAAAATATCGTGAAAAGCAGCGCATACCCTCTACTAAATCCCTTTCTTCCTTATTTAAACTGTCATCTAAATTTAATTTATCTATAAGAGTACTTATTCTACCATTAACATCTATTTCCCCTACTCTATTTATCATACTAACACGAGGTGTTTCAAATTTATTGAAACTAGAAAACCCCGGCCTAAAACCACTGTCTATACCTACATCCTTCTCCGTTGAATTTAGTATTGGAACGTAAACTACGTTCCTATTAACCTTCGCTAAAGTTTCCCCCATATATACTCCTGGCACTATTTCCTGCTTATGAACTATTATCTCCGGAATATCCGTCCTAACCCTAACTGGAACTACTCTAATAGTTCTAGCCTTTACTTTTGAATCTTTATTATGTAGAATTTGATCTAACTCCCCCTTTGACCACATAACCAGGGTCTCAATGTGTTTCTTCTTCTCATCTATAAATGCTACTTGCTTAGTAACCGTGTTTATAATCGATCTATTCCACAAATTGTCCCTGCCAATTATGCCATCTGCTGGCACTCCCTGCTCTGAGGGTACTATATGCAGCGTAAAATCGAGGTTTTTATTTTCATTGTGTTTAACTGTCAGTGACGCTTTAGTGGTCACGCATCCACCAAATGCTCCGCTTAAACTCTTCGTATCCTCCTGGTTTATAATTGTACCATCCTTTAACGAAACTTCCTTTATAAGGCTTGTATCTGCTCCCGTATCCACCAGTAAAACGAGTTTTCCAGTTATAGCCTCCGCGCAAGGTAATTCAATGAACATGTCATTTGCCTGGTTTTGAGTCCAGCTAGATACTCATGTCCTGGTTGGTTCCTTTGTGGTATCTCCACTCTCCGCTTCGACTGACCTCGGTAACCATTAAATGGTTCTCTCGTGGTGTTATATGTCCCGTGGTTCTGCGTCCGTTGATTGCCGCACCTCCAGTTTGTTTCATGCCCATATTTAAAACACTTCTGGCAATACGGAGTGTCCTCCCTCACCTCACATTTTTCTCACATTTTTCCCTCGTATGGCCCCTTTTATTGCAAAATGAACAAATTAGTTTTCCCTGTGGCCCCTCGGGATGTTTTGCATTGACTCCGGCCTTTCCAAACGTTTCTGCGCAGGAGGTCTTATGTGAAAATCCTATAAATTCATATTACTCATTTGTATAGTTGCTTTTTGACAGACGGAACTACTCCTTTGTATAGTACTGAATGTATCTATGGCTATCTCAATAATTTCTTCCAGGGTTTTACCCCTGAAACACTCAGCATATAGACCTTCAATGTGGCGTCTCTTAAACCCGTTTAAAACGACTGTTTTGCTGCCGAATCTATCACACCTAGAAGCGCACTATCACCGACTCCCTTATAGAAACTCTTTGTAATTTCTATAGCCTCATTCCTTTGCGTACTAGCCCGTCTGGCGAACTGTCGAATTCCCTCGTTCGGTAATTGGCTACAATTCTGAGTTCCGTTAGTACAGATTCCAAGGAAGGAGTCGGTAGACTCATATAAATTTATATACTTCACCCCTTAAATCCCGCGACTGGGTTCGTGAAAACAGTGGAACCAGACTGTTTGCAAGTTTCGCTATTTCTTCTATACCCATCTTATCTAGTTGAGTTTCTGAATGTCTAGCTGGAGGAAAGGAGCGTGATCTGTCAACTATTTCTTTTCTAAGTTCTTTTAGTTCCTGAATTCTTTTGTTCGCTGCTTCTAAAGATAAAAAAATCTTCCCTTGTCTTCTGTGCGGATTCATTCGTTAATGGAGGCTCTATTGTACTCCCTGCTAAATCTTTTTTATCCAATAATTTCCTCAGCTCATCTCGTTTTCGGATTCCACGTTTTTTATTAATTCTCCCTTAAATATTCTATCAACTAAATAGCTATCATATCTATTCTTTAATGCTGCGAACTGCAATTTCCATATATTTATCTCTTCCTCTTTAGCATGCAACTTATGCTGCATAAACTGCAGCAGCTCTTCTATAATGGCATCGGCTTTTTCAACTTTCGTAATATCACCTTATTCTACTATTCTTGTTTTAATCAGTTCCCAATTATCTTTATTCGCTACTGTGCTTTTTAAAACCTCCCAAATTTTTGCTAAAAACTCCCCTAGCTCTCTTTGCAATTCTTCATGGGTTCTTTTCAAGTCTAAGTAAACGTGTTCTTGCACTGACTCTGCCATCAATTAAATTGTTTATTTAAATTTTCACAAAAGTGTTGCATTTTATTGATGTAATCTAATAATCCATTTATTATCCCTTCGAAATTGCTACGTTCAACCGTTGTTATTAATGTCCATGTATCTTTGAAGCACATTGCGTGGTTAGTCTTTTCGAATACCAGTGGTGTTTCCATTAAGCTTTCTGTTTCTATTGCTGAATATGTCCTCATCAGCGCCACCATGACGATCAACCCAACAGTTATGGTTTGCATTTTGCCTTCTCTATGGATTCCCTTTTGAGGTTTTCTTTTTACCTAAAAATTATTTATATTATAGTTATATACAAATTACCCACTGCTATCCTAATTTCTACATTCCTACACTCTTTTATACATTCCTACACTCTATGCCCGTTGCTATACAATTTGAGAAGATTATTGTGAAAGGATTTATCCTTTCCCTTAATCTCTAAAAACGTAGTAATTGGACTCTTTATTCTTTTAACTTTGTAGGGGCCTATCCATATTAGAGACAACTTATTTTTCCTAGCCTGATTCGTAATCAATACATTATCTCCTACCTTAAATTCTAATAAATTTAACTTATTATCATATTGCTCCTTTGCTATTTGCTTAGCCCTTGCCCACTATTTCGTGAGCCCTCTGTATTTGAAACTTTCAAACTGTATTTGAAACTTATTTGGGTCTTCGGCATTGCATATACCGGACTACATTTTCTTTTACAATTTGTCGGCATCTCTATATCGAAACCGAATAGAGTGCGGAAAGGTGTTTGCTTTGTTGTAATTTGGGGTGTGTGGTTATGAACGTGCATAGCTGCAGTTAACCACATATCCCAATTCGAACTGTCTTTTTTCGCAAAACTCCGTAAATATACGTAAATACGGTGCTTCCTTCAGCGTCAGGGATAGCTGTGCATGTCATACCTTTTGAAAAATCATCCTGAAATATTAGGAGGTACTTATTACCGGACACAGTTTCTGGTAAAATACCCACAATGTCCATGTAAACCTTATCAAAGTGCCGCACTGGCGTGTCTGTTAATACTAGTGGCATTTTCGTCAATTTTGAACTTTTGTTTACTTGACATTTGGGACATGTTTTAACATATTCTTTTATCTGTTTTTGCATGCCTGGCCATCTGTATTCTTGCCTAATGCGTAAATAGGTCTTCACTAACCCCTGATGGCCTCCTAACGGTGAACCGTGGAAATCTCTCATTACTGTTTTTATTTCCTTTGGGTCAGATAGCAATACAGCACTTTCAGATTTCACCTTTTCTGCATCGCATGTTGTTGCGTACCCTTACTGTGAGTTTCGACATGAACTGTCTACCTCATCCTGTTCCTCTGCCTTCGCTTTTGAGCGAGTCTGTACGGCAACAATACCATTATTTTCCTGCGGAATCCTGCTTAATGCGTCTGCATTCAAATTCTTCTTACCGGGTTTATATAAAATTTGAATTCGTATTCCGATAGTTTATGTCTAAACCTGGCTAGACGAGAAGTCTGATCCTTCAAATTCGCTATACCCTTCAAGGGTTGGTGGTCCGTCACTATCTTAAAAAGCCTGCCCAAAATATATATGCTCTGAAATTTCGTGTAGCTCAGACAATGGCCAATAATTGCCTTTCTATAGTTGAGTATCTCTTCTCGGTGTCACTCAACGCTCTGCTAGCGAAAGCTATCGGTCTATCTTCGCCAATTTTCCCTTGCGACAATACAGCGCCTAGAGCTTCGCCGCTAACATCGGTGGTCAACAGAAATTCCCTACTAAAATATGTTAGTACCGGTGGTGAAATTACTGCTTCTTTCAGCTTATCTTTAAACGCTTTCTGACAGTCTTCCGAACCTTAGAACTTGGTATCCTTTCTCAGTAATTTGTTAATTGGCAAGGCAATTTTTCCATGCTTCCAATAAATTTTCTATAGTAGTTGACTAATCCCAAGAATGCTTGTACCTCCTTTTTGTTCCTCTTTTTTTTTGTTTTGTTTTATTTTATGGCAGATGAAACTAAGCTCAGGGGAGGATGCCCCCTATCCATGCAAAGCATTTGATGGTTCCGAAGGGATGACAGATTAGTGGGAAGGGGGAAAGAGGGAGTAGTGACGGTTTACACCTCGCTTAAAGGTTTCGACGCTGTAAGAGTTCCTGTTCCTGGGAGGTTTTATAGTCCTTACACACTCAATTTTCTGCGGGTCGGGCAGAGCACCCTGATCAGACCACTTATGGCCTATATAAACTATTTCTCGTCTTAACACTGACACTTTTCTGTGTTTAGTTTTAAATTATTCTCCCTAAGGGCGCTAAACATCTTAAATAGCCTATCCTCATGCTGTTCTAAATTCCTACCATAAATTACTATATCATCTAAATAAACAAAACAATCTATTCCCTGAAGCCCAGCGAGAATATGATTCACTATCCTCTGAAACGTCGCGGGCCCTCCTGTTAAACCAAAAGGCATCCTATTGAATTCGAAATGACCCAATCCTGAACTAAACGCGGTTTTCTCTTTGCCTTTTTCATCAACCAAAACCTGGTGATACCCACTAGCAAGATCTAGTGTTGAGAAATACCTACTATGTCCCAACTGCTCTAAAATCTCCTCAATTCTAGGTATAGGGAAAACCTGCTTAATCGTAACGTCATTTAATTTTCTTAATCGTAACGTTATTTAATTTTCTAAAGTCAATCACCAGACGCCATTTTTTCTGACCGTCTTTCTTTGGTACTAGTAACAATGGGGAATTCCAATTGGCTTTTGATTAATCGGTGATTGGTCGTGCCTGGTCGGTATTTCATGCTTTAATACAGGCGTTTAGGATAATTCATCCCATTCCAGTAGAAAAATATCGTGAAAAGCAGCGCATACCCTCTACTAAATCCCTTTCTTCCTTATTTAAACTGTCATCTAAATTTAATTTATCTATAAGAGTACTTATTCTACCATTAACATCTATTTCCCCTACTCTATTTATCATACTAACACGAGGTGTTTCAAATTTATTGAAACTAGAAAACCCCGGCCTAAAACCACTGTCTATACCTACATCCTTCTCCGTTGAATTTAGTATTGGAACGTAAACTACGTTCCTATTAACCTTCGCTAAAGTTTCCCCCATATATACTCCTGGCACTATTTCCTGCTTATGAACTATTATCTCCGGAATATCCGTCCTAACCCTAACTGGAACTACTCTAATAGTTCTAGCCTTTACTTTTGAATCTTTATTATGTAGAATTTGATCTAACTCCCCCTTTGACCACATAACCAGGGTCTCAATGTGTTTCTTCTTCTCATCTATAAATGCTACTTGCTTAGTAACCGTGTTTATAATCGATCTATTCCACAAATTGTCCCTGCCAATTATGCCATCTGCTGGCACTCCCTGCTCTGAGGGTACTATATGCAGCGTAAAATCGAGGTTTTTATTTTCATTGTGTTTAACTGTCAGTGACGCTTTAGTGGTCACGCATCCACCAAATGCTCCGCTTAAACTCTTCGTATCCTCCTGGTTTATAATTGTACCATCCTTTAACGAAACTTCCTTTATAAGGCTTGTATCTGCTCCCGTATCCACCAGTAAAACGAGTTTTCCAGTTATAGCCTCCGCGCAAGGTAATTCAATGAACATGTCATTTGCCTGGTTTTGAGTCCAGCTAGATACTCATGTCCTGGTTGGTTCCTTTGTGGTATCTCCACTCTCCGCTTCGACTGACCTCGGTAACCATTAAATGGTTCTCTCGTGGTGTTATATGTCCCGTGGTTCTGCGTCCGTTGATTGCCGCACCTCCAGTTTGTTTCATGCCCATATTTAAAACACTTCTGGCAATACGGAGTGTCCTCCCTCACCTCACATTTTTCTCACATTTTTCCCTCGTATGGCCCCTTTTATTGCAAAATGAACAAATTAGTTTTCCCTGTGGCCCCTCGGGATGTTTTGCATTGACTCCGGCCTTTCCAAACGTTTCTGCGCAGGAGGTCTTATGTGAAAATCCTATAAATTCATATTACTCATTTGTATAGTTGCTTTTTGACAGACGGAACTACTCCTTTGTATAGTACTGAATGTATCTATGGCTATCTCAATAATTTCTTCCAGGGTTTTACCCCTGAAACACTCAGCATATAGACCTTCAATGTGGCGTCTCTTAAACCCGTTTAAAACGACTGTTTTGCTGCCGAATCTATCACACCTAGAAGCGCACTATCACCGACTCCCTTATAGAAACTCTTTGTAATTTCTATAGCCTCATTCCTTTGCGTACTAGCCCGTCTGGCGAACTGTCGAATTCCCTCGTTCGGTAATTGGCTACAATTCTGAGTTCCGTTAGTACAGATTCCAAGGAAGGAGTCGGTAGACTCATATAAATTTATATACTTCACCCCTTAAATCCCGCGACTGGGTTCGTGAAAACAGTGGAACCAGACTGTTTGCAAGTTTCGCTATTTCTTCTATACCCATCTTATCTAGTTGAGTTTCTGAATGTCTAGCTGGAGGAAAGGAGCGTGATCTGTCAACTATTTCTTTTCTAAGTTCTTTTAGTTCCTGAATTCTTTTGTTCGCTGCTTCTAAAGATAAAAAAATCTTCCCTTGTCTTCTGTGCGGATTCATTCGTTAATGGAGGCTCTATTGTACTCCCTGCTAAATCTTTTTTATCCAATAATTTCCTCAGCTCATCTCGTTTTCGGATTCCACGTTTTTTATTAATTCTCCCTTAAATATTCTATCAACTAAATAGCTATCATATCTATTCTTTAATGCTGCGAACTGCAATTTCCATATATTTATCTCTTCCTCTTTAGCATGCAACTTATGCTGCATAAACTGCAGCAGCTCTTCTATAATGGCATCGGCTTTTTCAACTTTCGTAATATCACCTTATTCTACTATTCTTGTTTTAATCAGTTCCCAATTATCTTTATTCGCTACTGTGCTTTTTAAAACCTCCCAAATTTTTGCTAAAAACTCCCCTAGCTCTCTTTGCAATTCTTCATGGGTTCTTTTCAAGTCTAAGTAAACGTGTTCTTGCACTGACTCTGCCATCAATTAAATTGTTTATTTAAATTTTCACAAAAGTGTTGCATTTTATTGATGTAATCTAATAATCCATTTATTATCCCTTCGAAATTGCTACGTTCAACCGTTGTTATTAATGTCCATGTATCTTTGAAGCACATTGCGTGGTTAGTCTTTTCGAATACCAGTGGTGTTTCCATTAAGCTTTCTGTTTCTATTGCTGAATATGTCCTCATCAGCGCCACCATGACGATCAACCCAACAGTTATGGTTTGCATTTTGCCTTCTCTATGGATTCCCTTTTGAGGTTTTCTTTTTACCTAAAAATTATTTATATTATAGTTATATACAAATTACCCACTGCTATCCTAATTTCTACATTCCTACACTCTTTTATACATTCCTACACTCTATGCCCGTTGCTATACAATTTGAGAAGATTATTGTGAAAGGATTTATCCTTTCCCTTAATCTCTAAAAACGTAGTAATTGGACTCTTTATTCTTTTAACTTTGTAGGGGCCTATCCATATTAGAGACAACTTATTTTTCCTAGCCTGATTCGTAATCAATACATTATCTCCTACCTTAAATTCTAATAAATTTAACTTATTATCATATTGCTCCTTTGCTATTTGCTTAGCCCTTGCCCACTATTTCGTGAGCCCTCTGTATTTGAAACTTTCAAACTGTATTTGAAACTTATTTGGGTCTTCGGCATTGCATATACCGGACTACATTTTCTTTTACAATTTGTCGGCATCTCTATATCGAAACCGAATAGAGTGCGGAAAGGTGTTTGCTTTGTTGTAATTTGGGGTGTGTGGTTATGAACGTGCATAGCTGCAGTTAACCACATATCCCAATTCGAACTGTCTTTTTTCGCAAAACTCCGTAAATATACGTAAATACGGTGCTTCCTTCAGCGTCAGGGATAGCTGTGCATGTCATACCTTTTGAAAAATCATCCTGAAATATTAGGAGGTACTTATTACCGGACACAGTTTCTGGTAAAATACCCACAATGTCCATGTAAACCTTATCAAAGTGCCGCACTGGCGTGTCTGTTAATACTAGTGGCATATTCGTCAATTTTGAACTTTTGTTTACTTGACATTTGGGACATGTTTTAACATATTCTTTTATCTGTTTTTGCATGCCTGGCCATCTGTATTCTTGCCTAATGCGTAAATAGGTCTTCACTGCCCCCTGATGGCCTCCTAACGGTGAACCGTGGAAATCTCTCATTACTGTTTTTATTTCCTTTGGGTCAGATAGCAATACAGCACTTTCAGATTTCACCTTTTCTGCATCGCATGTTGTTGCGTACCCTTACTGTGAGTTTCGACATGAACTGTCTACCTCATCCTGTTCCTTTGCCTTCGCTTTTGAGCGAGTCTGTACGGCAACAATACCATTATTTTCCTACGGAATCCTGCTTAATGCGTCTACATTCAAATTCTTCTTACCGGGTTTATATAAAATTTGAATTCGTATTCCGATAGTTTATGTCTAAACCTGGCTAGACGAGAAGTCTGATCCTTCAAATTCGCTATACCCTTCAAGGGTTGGTGGTCCGTCACTATCTTAAAAAGCCTGCCCAAAATATATATGCTCTGAAATTTCGTGTAGCCCAGACAATGGCCAATAATTGCCTTTCTATAGTTGAGTATCTCTTCTCGGTGTCACTCAACGCTCTGCTAGCGAAAGCTATCGGTCTATCTTCGCCAATTTTCCCTTGCGACAATACAGCGCCTAGAGCTTCGCCGCTAACATCGGTGGTCAACAGAAATTCCCTACTAAAATATGTTAGTACCGGTGGTGAAATTACTGCTTCTTTCAGCTTATCTTTAAACGCTTTCTGACAGTCCTCCGAACCTTAGAACTTGGTATCCTTTCTCAGTAATTTGTTAATTGGCAAGGCAATTTTTCCATGCTTCCAATAAATTTTCTATAGTAGTTGACTAATCCCAAGAATGCTTGTACCTCCTTTTTGTTCCTCTTTTTTTTGTTTTGTTTTATTTTATGGCAGATGAAACTAAGCTCAGGGGAGGATGCCCCCTATCCATGCAAAGCATTTGATGGTTCCGAAGGGATGACAGATTAGTGGGAAGGGGGAAAGAGGGAGTAGTGACGGTTTACACCTCGCTTAAAGGTTTCGACGCTGTAAGAGTTCCTGTTCCTGGGAGGTTTTATAGTCCTTACACACTCAATTTTCTGCGGGTCGGGCAGAGCACCCTGATCAGACCACTTATGGCCTATATAAACTATTTCTCGTCTTAACACTGACACTTTTCTGTGTTTAGTTTTAAATTATTCTCCCTAAGGGCGCTAAACATCTTAAATAGCCTATCCTCATGCTGTTCTAAATTCCTACCATAAATTACTATATCATCTAAATAAACAAAACAATCTATTCCCTGAAGCCCAGCGAGAATATGATTCACTATCCTCTGAAACGTCGCGGGCCCTCCTGTTAAACCAAAAGGCATCCTATTGAATTCGAAATGACCCAATCCTGAACTAAACGCGGTTTTCTCTTTGCCTTTTTCATCAACCAAAACCTGGTGATACCCACTAGCAAGATCTAGTGTTGAGAAATACCTACTATGTCCCAACTGCTCTAAAATCTCCTCAATTCTAGGTATAGGGAAAACCTGCTTAATCGTAACGTCATTTAATTTTCTTAATCGTAACGTTATTTAATTTTCTAAAGTCAATCACCAGACGCCATTTTTTCTGACCGTCTTTCTTTGGTACTAGTAACAATGGGGAATTCCAATTGGCTTTTGATTAATCGGTGATTGGTCGTGCCTGGTCGGTATTTCATGCTTTAATACAGGCGTTTAGGATAATTCATCCCATTCCAGTAGAAAAATATCGTGAAAAGCAGCGCATACCCTCTACTAAATCCCTTTCTTCCTTATTTAAACTGTCATCTAAATTTAATTTATCTATAAGAGTACTTATTCTACCATTAACATCTATTTCCCCTACTCTATTTATCATACTAACACGAGGTGTTTCAAATTTATTGAAACTAGAAAACCCCGGCCTAAAACCACTGTCTATACCTACATCCTTCTCCGTTGAATTTAGTATTGGAACGTAAACTACGTTCCTATTAACCTTCGCTAAAGTTTCCCCCATATATACTCCTGGCACTATTTCCTGCTTATGAACTATTATCTCCGGAATATCCGTCCTAACCCTAACTGGAACTACTCTAATAGTTCTAGCCTTTACTTTTGAATCTTTATTATGTAGAATTTGATCTAACTCCCCCTTTGACCACATAACCAGGGTCTCAATGTGTTTCTTCTTCTCATCTATAAATGCTACTTGCTTAGTAACCGTGTTTATAATCGATCTATTCCACAAATTGTCCCTGCCAATTATGCCATCTGCTGGCACTCCCTGCTCTGAGGGTACTATATGCAGCGTAAAATCGAGGTTTTTATTTTCATTGTGTTTAACTGTCAGTGACGCTTTAGTGGTCACGCATCCACCAAATGCTCCGCTTAAACTCTTCGTATCCTCCTGGTTTATAATTGTACCATCCTTTAACGAAACTTCCTTTATAAGGCTTGTATCTGCTCCCGTATCCACCAGTAAAACGAGTTTTCCAGTTATAGCCTCCGCGCAAGGTAATTCAATGAACATGTCATTTGCCTGGTTTTGAGTCCAGCTAGATACTCATGTCCTGGTTGGTTCCTTTGTGGTATCTCCACTCTCCGCTTCGACTGACCTCGGTAACCATTAAATGGTTCTCTCGTGGTGTTATATGTCCCGTGGTTCTGCGTCCGTTGATTGCCGCACCTCCAGTTTGTTTCATGCCCATATTTAAAACACTTCTGGCAATACGGAGTGTCCTCCCTCACCTCACATTTTTCTCACATTTTTCCCTCGTATGGCCCCTTTTATTGCAAAATGAACAAATTAGTTTTCCCTGTGGCCCCTCGGGATGTTTTGCATTGACTCCGGCCTTTCCAAACGTTTCTGCGCAGGAGGTCTTATGTGAAAATCCTATAAATTCATATTACTCATTTGTATAGTTGCTTTTTGACAGACGGAACTACTCCTTTGTATAGTACTGAATGTATCTATGGCTATCTCAATAATTTCTTCCAGGGTTTTACCCCTGAAACACTCAGCATATAGACCTTCAATGTGGCGTCTCTTAAACCCGTTTAAAACGACTGTTTTGCTGCCGAATCTATCACACCTAGAAGCGCACTATCACCGACTCCCTTATAGAAACTCTTTGTAATTTCTATAGCCTCATTCCTTTGCGTACTAGCCCGTCTGGCGAACTGTCGAATTCCCTCGTTCGGTAATTGGCTACAATTCTGAGTTCCGTTAGTACAGATTCCAAGGAAGGAGTCGGTAGACTCATATAAATTTATATACTTCACCCCTTAAATCCCGCGACTGGGTTCGTGAAAACAGTGGAACCAGACTGTTTGCAAGTTTCGCTATTTCTTCTATACCCATCTTATCTAGTTGAGTTTCTGAATGTCTAGCTGGAGGAAAGGAGCGTGATCTGTCAACTATTTCTTTTCTAAGTTCTTTTAGTTCCTGAATTCTTTTGTTCGCTGCTTCTAAAGATAAAAAAATCTTCCCTTGTCTTCTGTGCGGATTCATTCGTTAATGGAGGCTCTATTGTACTCCCTGCTAAATCTTTTTTATCCAATAATTTCCTCAGCTCATCTCGTTTTCGGATTCCACGTTTTTTATTAATTCTCCCTTAAATATTCTATCAACTAAATAGCTATCATATCTATTCTTTAATGCTGCGAACTGCAATTTCCATATATTTATCTCTTCCTCTTTAGCATGCAACTTATGCTGCATAAACTGCAGCAGCTCTTCTATAATGGCATCGGCTTTTTCAACTTTCGTAATATCACCTTATTCTACTATTCTTGTTTTAATCAGTTCCCAATTATCTTTATTCGCTACTGTGCTTTTTAAAACCTCCCAAATTTTTGCTAAAAACTCCCCTAGCTCTCTTTGCAATTCTTCATGGGTTCTTTTCAAGTCTAAGTAAACGTGTTCTTGCACTGACTCTGCCATCAATTAAATTGTTTATTTAAATTTTCACAAAAGTGTTGCATTTTATTGATGTAATCTAATAATCCATTTATTATCCCTTCGAAATTGCTACGTTCAACCGTTGTTATTAATGTCCATGTATCTTTGAAGCACATTGCGTGGTTAGTCTTTTCGAATACCAGTGGTGTTTCCATTAAGCTTTCTGTTTCTATTGCTGAATATGTCCTCATCAGCGCCACCATGACGATCAACCCAACAGTTATGGTTTGCATTTTGCCTTCTCTATGGATTCCCTTTTGAGGTTTTCTTTTTACCTAAAAATTATTTATATTATAGTTATATACAAATTACCCACTGCTATCCTAATTTCTACATTCCTACACTCTTTTATACATTCCTACACTCTATGCCCGTTGCTATACAATTTGAGAAGATTATTGTGAAAGGATTTATCCTTTCCCTTAATCTCTAAAAACGTAGTAATTGGACTCTTTATTCTTTTAACTTTGTAGGGGCCTATCCATATTAGAGACAACTTATTTTTCCTAGCCTGATTCGTAATCAATACATTATCTCCTACCTTAAATTCTAATAAATTTAACTTATTATCATATTGCTCCTTTGCTATTTGCTTAGCCCTTGCCCACTATTTCGTGAGCCCTCTGTATTTGAAACTTTCAAACTGTATTTGAAACTTATTTGGGTCTTCGGCATTGCATATACCGGACTACATTTTCTTTTACAATTTGTCGGCATCTCTATATCGAAACCGAATAGAGTGCGGAAAGGTGTTTGCTTTGTTGTAATTTGGGGTGTGTGGTTATGAACGTGCATAGCTGCAGTTAACCACATATCCCAATTCGAACTGTCTTTTTTCGCAAAACTCCGTAAATATACGTAAATACGGTGCTTGCTTCAGCGTCAGGGATAGCTGTGCATGTCATACCTTTTGAAAAATCATCCTGAAATATTAGGAGGTACTTATTACCGGACACAGTTTCTGGTAAAATACCCACAATGTCCATGTAAACCTTATCAAAGTGCCGCACTGGCGTGTCTGTTAATACTAGTGGCATTTTCGTCAATTTTGAACTTTTGTTTACTTGACATTTGGGACATGTTTTAACATATTCTTTTATCTGTTTTTGCATGCCTGGCCATCTGTATTCTTGCCTAATGCGTAAATAGGTCTTCACTGCCCCCTGATGGCCTCCTAACGGTGAACCGTGGAAATCTCTCATTACTGTTTTTATTTCCTTTGGGTCAGATAGCAATACAGCACTTTCAGATTTCACCTTTTCTGCATCGCATGTTGTTGCGTACCCTTACTGTGAGTTTCGACATGAACTGTCTACCTCATCCTGTTCCTTTGCCTTCGCTTTTGAGCGAGTCTGTACGGCAACAATACCATTATTTTCCTACGGAATCCTGCTTAATGCGTCTACATTCAAATTCTTTTTACCGGGTTTATATAAAATTTCGAATTCGTATTCCGATAGTTTATGTCTAAACCTTTCTAGACGAGAAGTCTGATCCTTCAAATTCGCTATACCCTTCAAGGGTTGGTGGTCCGTTACTATCTTAACAGGCCTGCCCAGAATATATGCTCTGAAATTTCGTGTAGCCCAGACAATGGCCAATAATTCCCTTTCTATAGTTGAGTATCTCTTCTCGGTGTCACTCAACGTTCTGCTAGCGAAAGCTATCGGTATATCTTCGCCAATTTTCCCTTTCGACAACACGGCCCCTAGAGCTTCGCCGCTAGCATCGGTGGTCAACAGAAATTCCCTACTAAAATCCGGGTATGTCAGTACCGGTGGTGAAATTACTGCTTCTTTCAGCTTATCAAACGCTTTCTGACAGTCCTCCGACCATTGGAACTTGGTATCCTTTCTCAGTAATTTGTTAATTGGCAAGGCGATTTTTGCCATGCTTCCAATAAATTTTCTATAGTAGTTGACTAACACCTAGAATGCCTGTACCTCCTTTTTGTTCCTGGGAGGTTTAATATTCTTTACACACCAAACCTTCTGCGGGTCGGGCAGTGCACCCTGCTCAGAGCACTTATGGCCTAAATTAACTATTCTCGTCTTAACAACTGACACTTCTCTGTGTTTAGTTTTAATTTATTCTCCCTAAGATACTATATCATCTAAATAAACAAAACAATATATTCCCTGAAGCCCCGTGAGGATATGATTCATTATCCTCTGAAACTTCGCGGGCCCCCCGTTAAACCAAAAGGCATCCTATTGAATTCGAAATGACCCAATCCTGAACTAAACGCGGTTTTCTCGTTGTCTTTTTCATCAACCAAAACCTGGTGATACCCACTAGCAAGATCTAGTGTTGAGAAATACCTACTATGTCCCAATTGCTGTAAAATCTCTTCAATTCTAGGTACACCTAATTCTGTTTTGCACGGTCTTTTTTTTACACGGTTTTGATTTAACACGGTTCGAAAATAAACAAATTTTAAATTTTTTTACACGATTTTATTCCATTTAGCACGAATCAAAATCATTTGGGCTTAAATTTTTTTTGGTTAAATTTAAGTTTTGCGAAATATGTTCATATCACAAATTTAGGGAAATTCCCTTTTTGTGGATATATGCAAATTTACTGGTCAGAGCAATTGTAAATAGCACAAATTTAGGGAATTCCCTTTTAGTGCATACAATCAAATTTATTTGTGACAGCAACTAGAATGTGTTAATATTTTCTGAACTATCCATTCAATCAGAAGTGTTTGCTACAGGAATTTTTTATAGGCAAATTTGATTTTCCAACGTTAAAAGTTGTTCTTAAAAAATCCTTGTTTTTCACTAATTTCAATAGGTTTTAGAGATAAGGAACCAATCACCTATTTTGCATACGATCAATGTCTTTTTTTACACGGTTTTTATACACGGGTTTTCCTGAAACCAATTACCGTGTAAAAACAGAATTAGGTGTACAAGAGGGATGAGGTTGCTTAAGCTACAAAGAAGCCAAAATAAATTCTAAGCTGCCTTGCAAAACAACCAACAACGAAAACGTCTGAGCATCAGTTTGTGACCAACTGCACACATTCATATTCTCATATTCTCCTCGCTCCCACCGAAACATGTGGGAAACAAATATTTCATGTTTTGATGCTTTTTTATTCTTAGCGACCTATGATGTTAAACAATGTTTAGATACTAGTACGTATTAGTACGTCCTAAGCAGACAAAAAATGGTCACAAAAATTTACACTGGACCTATCTCTTATAACCTCTATGGTAATACAAAATAAGTAAAGCAAAAATTAATAAAGAGAATAAAGTAAAAATACAATACAACAAGTGTGTGTAGACACGCGAAACAGTAAAAACCGGTTTCCTATTCGGGGGCATTCATCATCAATTGTATATCTTAGTTTTTTGTCATGTGTGACCTCGCCTACTGAAAATCGAGTGTTGTATAGTATTTAAAAATTGTGATTTTAAAAAAGATCCTTTCGAATACTAATAATATACATTATATGCGCACATACATACGTATAAGTCTAATTACACAAATTTTTGATTAGCACAAGTAAACTTAATTTCATCATTTTTTACTATACTATATAATGGGATTGGTCATTTCATAATTAATATTTTTCTTGAAAATTTAATTTTTAAAGTGGATAGCTGAAGACTCTCCTACTCATGGAACACCAGTGCGCATAGAGGATCCATTACAGTTTGTTCCTGCAGGTACAAATCCAAAGGAATTCAAACGCATTCAACAACTGGTAAGAGTCGTAGAAATTACTATTTTAACACGTTGGGCCCCATCCGTAGTAATTTCTGATTTTCATCTGGGAACGGCAGTTTCACTTTCGTTTATTTTCACTCTCCAGAAATGACCACTGGTGGGCATTAGTCCTTTAATTCTAATAAACTTTTAGCAATTTTTGGGTGGACAGCAATTTGATGGGCACGTAAGGCTCCGCGTGTTAAAAAACCCACGTGCCGTAGTGTTTCTTTTCTTCATTGTACATTCATACTATTATATAGATAAAGGACAATCGCCGTGCTGACAAGATTTCTGCCGGCCCACAGTCAAACATACTAGAGAGCGTTACATGGGACGAAGCTAATCGCATTAGAGATGCTACCATATCGTCTGCCGGCGATCACGTTGTGTTGATGGGTGCAGCATCTAAGGGAATTATACAGCGCGGCTTCCAGCACAACGCGACTGTTTACAAGGCGCCTTACTCTAGGAATCCCTTTGATAATGTGACCGACGACGAACTCAATGAATACAAACGCACAGTTGAAAAGAAAAAAAAGAGTATCCATGGTGAATGTAAGTAAGATGTTAAAATATACAGTATTTCCCGCTTATAAGAGCCCTGCCTAAAAGCACGTTCACTTATAAGAAAACAACGTACTTTCACGGTTCCATGAGAAAAATACTTACTTAGATTATTTAAAATTACTTAGCCCAAATACAAGGGTCTTATTTTGTATTTCTTCAGTTTTCTGTAATTTTCAAGAAAATATTTTTTGCTACTTGTTTTTAAAAATAAATAAATTTATATCACAGTATATCTATATCACAGTATGTTCGCGCACATTCACGAACACACGCTAAATGTCCTGTGCGCATATGAATTCAGGCGCGTTGGGTAAAAATATTTTCTAACGTCCACGTATAGGTGTCCGCTTCGAATGCAACTTTACTGCATCCCGTTCTGAGCGCAGACGTTAAAAGAATACTTTTTCGTCCATACATTCTGAAATCACAACGATTTCAGTGATAGCAAAGGTTTCGAAAAAAGCATTAATCTGAAGTTCTTAAATATATTATTAATATTTAATCTGGTTTTATCAAATAGATATGACCAGATCTAGCAATTTTCTATTACCAATTCATCACTTACAATTATAAGTATATAGTTTGAAATTGGGTAAAACTTAATTACAGTCACAATTAACTAGGTTTTATTACTCTGTGTCAACTTCAAATTAGTTGTAATTCTAATAGAATTATTTCACACACACACATTAACTAAAATTTTTTTCATACTACAAAATGGGTATGAAATACTATATAGTTATGGAATACAAAATAGGAACGAATTAATTTAACAGTGGAAACAAAAATTATTTAAATTTAGTTCCAGATACATTAAAATTTAAAATGAACGTTCAGGGAAAAATATAATTTATCTTGTTTGATATGAATATCATAATAGGAATTCCAAATAGCAGAACAATAATCAGGGTAACAATGAACAAAAGACGTATAGAGAGATATACAAAAGCCGTATGGATCTATAAATCCAAGTACAGAATATGCTTTAGAAGTTATATATTCAATATAAAAAAACTCTTAAATCATCATTTACAAAAGAAATTACAACCCTATGTTTTACTGGAGAGACTGTGACGACGAGCAATAAAGAGGCACATCGGTATTCAACACAGACAAAAGAAAGGATGTGCTTGTTAGTTAAAAGGTTTAAAAATGTATTTGTATTTGTATATTTGAAATTAATTTCTTCACTGGTAGCAAGAATATGTTTTAGATAGACAATAAATTACCTTAACTCACGCTTAATAATGTAAGGTTGTTTACGCATAAATTATAAACTTTAATTTACTTGAAATGCTGTATCATAGTCATTATTAATTTTAATAATTTTTAATTATTTGTTTGTTACCAATATATTTCAGAACTTTTTATTCAGATAAATTTATTAAATTTATTCGAAACTTTTTAATCACTGGAAATCTGGCCGAGGACTTGTGCGCTAGGAAAATTTTTGAACATAAGCGTTCTGTGCGCAGACGATATTAAATGTTTTTTTTCGTCCGCGTACCTTTTCTAGTGTACTTATAAACGGAGAAGTACATTATTCAAAACTTTATAAAATAATTTTATAAAGTAAATTTAGCTTATGTATATTTTTAATAAATAATTAATAATGTAAATTTTCTTTTATTTTAATATAATTTAAAAATACGCAGATACCGATACTGATCTGTCCGAGTCGGCGGAGGTAATAAGCTCATTATATGTTTCCGCTGATGCAGAATTAATGAAGCATACTGTAATTGCTGCTAACCAGATGGAACCGGAAAAACCTACAGGTGTGCGAATATATTAAATAAGAAGTGAAGGATTTTATCGACTAATGAACAAGTTAATAACTAACGAACTAAACGATAATAACTACATAACAACAAACGAAGCTAGTAACTGCTGGTTATAGCTTATTATTTTCACTTTAAGAGAAGAACTCATTTTTCAGAAAGCACGTCCCGGTGCGCACAACTTAGTCCTTGCAAAAACACCGTGTTGTGTCTTTACTTGCGCTGGCCTCAGCAATGTGCAGCGCTAAAATTATATTCCACCAGCTCTCTTGATATGTTATTTTAAGCAGCACGAGCACATTTCTTGCGCACTGAAGACGAACATTGAAGCGCCAAGCACAGTTTCGAATTTAATTTCCAACCCCTTTTTTTACTTGGCGCAGTTACACAGAGCGCAGCGCTCATCTATCGTGCTCGGAATTGTGCTGAAATATTCAGTTGCGCGGACAGGCTTTGAGGGCAGCAAAGTTGCACTTTTCGGTGTATATAATATTTAGCAGAATCTCATCAGGTAAGCACTTTTATATAAAGTACTGGACATATTTCTTAAAGAAGGGAACACTTCATGTGTGGGTTACAATTGATAGTTCGAAATTCAACGATTTTTACTTACCATTGCATCTATGTAATAAAGCTAAATGTACAATATGTTTGTTTGTTAATTTATAATAAGTAAACTCTGGATATGCCGAATCGGTTTTGATGCGATTTTCGCCTTTATGTCAAGAATTTTCATAGCGAAATTGGATGTGGCTAAAGTTTCGAAAATTCGCCGCTGAATGGTGCTGTACTTCTTTTAGTAGCAACAAAATGTATAAGTTCTCAAAGGAGCTATCCATATTTATTTGGCCCAATATTTTACTATTTACTACATCAAAATTAGGATTACAATATGTATTATTTTAGAACGGAGCAAACCGGTTTGGGTGTTTTTCCATTTGGTAGGTTTTAACATTGTATTAAAAAGTTTCCCCATAAGATGGTGCTGTAAGTCTTCGCACTAAATAAATAAAATTCTGAAATATGTGAAGTCTTGAATGTAGATATTAAGGCTGTATTTCAAACCTGAAGTACGAGTATATTTTTATTCTTCTTTCTCGGTTTTTATTTTCGCATGAAAATTCATAAAAATGGATCCTGATAAATAACCTTAACTAAATAACAACCTAGTTTTTTCGAATAAGCCTTCATTAAACTTAATAATTAAAATGTGTTTTAAATTCTCATCTCTTAAATTATATCTGCTTTTGGTAAACACTCTAGAAAGCGTACTAAAATAGCACTCCACGTAACTGGATTACGCGGCTTCATTTGATTATTCAATGAAAAAGCAATTTAGTTTATATATATTTTCTTACTTTATTTATTAGTACCTAGTATCCGGAGCAGTTTCTCGGACTTAAAAAATTTTTTTTTACCGGCGATCTTCTGCTTGGGTGAACTCCAGACATTAAAGTTGAAGGTTGAAAAGGGTAGCGTTCCATATTTACATCCGTTTTCAAATTTTCAAAGGACAGTTTTTTGAATATTTATTGACACACCTGTTGATATTAGGAAAATGAAAACAATTTTTTTGTTTTGAAAAAAATTTCAATATATGATTTTAAGTAATGATTTAAATTAGGAAAAAACCTACGAAAATGAGTTCCCGAAGATAAAACATCGACAGATCGATTTGCGAACCACGCTACGGAGGTTGCTACTTAAGTTTTGAGATATGGCAACACTAATGTGAATATGTAAAATTTGGCATTGTCATCGTAAAGTAAGTTTTGACATATGGCAACACTAATGTGAATATGTCAAATTTATTGTCATCGTAAAGTTTAACATTTTTAATGGTGAACGTACTCAGAGTGTGTTGTCTTACGAGTGCTATTTGTGTTGTTTACATATACTTGAAACATTCTGCAAGATCGTCATGTGACATACCGTGAGGTTGAGGCATACTTGGGCATTAGTTCCACTCGCATATATTCAATATTACATGAACATTTAGAAAGATTTGTTCGCGTTGGATACCGCATAATTTGACAATTCAATCGCGGTGCTTCAAAAGACGTCTATAAGATCGTGGCAGGCGATGATCTATGCATATGAAACCGAAACTAAACAATCGACTGTATGGTTCTTTAAAGACAATCCAAATCCAACAAAAGTTGTTTGCTAACGAAGCACTTCGAAGCACATGTTTTTTTCGGAAACCAATCGCAGAAGACGAAGCATTCTCTACCACGACAACAATGCAAGCTCTTACACATCATCTCAAACAAAAACGTTTCTGAGCATTCGAAAAATCGAAATGATGGGTCATCCGCCGTACAGTCCTGATTAGGCACTCAATGATTTCTTCTTATTCCCGAATATCAAAAATAAATTGCGAGGTCAACGTTTTTCGACGCCTGAAGAAGCGGTTGATGCGTTTAAATCACATGTTTTCGAGGTACCTCAATTGGAGTGGAAAAAGTGCTTTGATAATTCTTTCAAACGCATGCAAAAGTGTATTGATCTTCATGGAGAATATTTTGAAAAACAATAAAGCAATTTCTGGTAATAAATATTTTTTTTATCTAAAGACGTCAGTAGCAAACCTCAAGACTTAAGTAGCGACCCTCGCTTTACGTGAATTTCAAAAAATCTTTCGAGTCGTTTTCAAGTTCAAACAAACAAATACGAGTATATATAAAAACAAGTATAAGTGTTGTCTTCGGCCTGGCCGAAGTCTAAATACATAGGTTATTTAGTATATGTATATATATATATATATATATATATATATATATTTTTTTTTTTTTTTTTTTTGTTTTTTTTTCAGTGGCGAATGCGAGTATTATAATCTCATGACATAAAGGCGAAAATCGCATTAAAAGCGGGCCAGTGCTTCCGAAGTTTGCTAATTATAAGCTAACAAACAAATATACATATACACCGTGCAACTTTGCTTCCGAGGGTAATGTGTTGTATATATATATATATATATATATATATATATATATATATATATATATATATATATATATATATATATATATATATATGTTGTATATATATATATATATATATATATATATATATATATATATATATATATATATATATATATATATATATATATATATATATATATATATATATATATATATATATATATATATATATATATATATATATATATATATATATATATATATATATATATACCATGTGACCATGTGCTTCGTGCAGATCTGAAAAAGAAAAGAAAGAGAATAGGAAAGCAAAATGCTAAAAATAAGGCCGAATAATTGCAATAACTTCAAAAGATTTTTTATGACAATAAGGAGTTCACCACATTTCAGGACAAGAATTTAAGGATTCTGAAGTTGGTTTCAGCTTAAAAGCGCTTCACCAGATTTTAGGAAATAGATTTAAGGATTTAAAAGTGATGAGAAAGACTCACCTCTTAGCTAGCTGCTGTTTGAAAGAACGAACCTCGATGGCTTGTTGACGGTTCCTTTTATACCAGTCGTATAACGGTATTCAGTCATTTTTTTGTTGTCGTGTGGAATTATCAAATGCCCATATTTAGTGATTTTTGATTTTGGAACGGGAAATGCGCAAATTTTGTTATTGTATTTACGTGTTTTGTTACTGTGACGATGTGTGGAGCGAAAAATTAGTTTTGTCACTTTCTTATTTCTGTCTAGTGTGTTTTTTACTATGGCGAGTTGTGGATTGAAAAATACGTCTTGTCGTTACTAAAAGTGTTTTATTAATGCTGTACATACGTACATATGTAAGTACGACAATTGCGAACTTAACTAAGCTGACGCTTAAAAAAACAGCCCACGAACTTTCCGTTGAAGGCGAAAAACTTTTATGTTGATGACAGTTCGTCGATTAGCTTAATGACAACGTTTGACAACAAGCAATTAATTCAACAAATCACCAGAACGAGATATTTTGAACGCATCAACATCTCGATTAACATCAACACAGACCAGTATGTCGTCAAATGAAGATGCATTATTGGCAGATCAAGCAATAATTAGCCATCAAATACAGAATATAATAACAAACTACAAAAAGGATTCTGCGAGCAGAAACGTCAAAAGGAGTATTTCAACACTCGAAAATAGCAACTCAATGTCGCTTGGGATTGCTTCGAAGACAACGACAATACAATCCGGGCATTTAAAGACGTTCCGTTGGATAACGAATATATCGCATCGTTCAATGAACAAAATAGTATATTAATTTCCAAAGATGGATGGTGGATGTACCATGTTACTCTAAACATGCGAACCATGCGAGGGGCTTGTTTATGCTCTCCGCAGTTAAGCTCAGCATTTCGTTGATTTTCACTCCTCCTCCTTCTTCCTGGTCCCGTTAGTTGTGCATGAGGCTGTGAGTGCACCGTGGGCTGAAGCGTGGCAAGATAAAGGCATAACACTTGTCTTGTCGCGTTTCGTTTTGCCTGCGGTGTAGGCTTGGTCGCTTGTGCAGCTGACTTTATACCTCTTTACAGTGGGTGGCGATGACAAAATTTCGTATAGACTCCACAAATGTGCGTGGCTTGAGGGCGAATTTCTTCGCGGTCTATGCGTATGTCTGTACTCACCAACCGCATATAGTGGCACTGGGTGAGACCCAGGTGTCTGAGGGTGCAGATCCACTGGATTTTCACTTGCCTGGGTACCGCTTACTGCCATTATTTTCATCACACAGAGGCCTCGCCTTATATATTCGCAGTGATGTTGCGTACCAGTGTCAGCAACACCTTTGCACGACGGATGCCGAATTTAGCTCCATGTGGGTTAAGTTCAAAATCCAGTCGCACATCCTGCACTTCTGCTTCATTTATAGAAGCCCGGGTCTAGAGAGGCTGCCAACTTTTGATAAACTTGACAGTCTCTCTGATTCGATATCTAAAATCCTGGAATCGTATCCGAACAGTGAAATTGTTGTTGCTGGTGATTTCAATGTTCATAATTCCAATTGGCTACGTCATTCGAGTCACACAACACCTGAGGGTTTGTATGTTGAGTTATTTGCTGAGTCTAATAATTTGACTCAATTAGTGAAGGAACCAACGCACTTTCCTTGCGTTGATGGGCAAAACCAAAATATTCTGGACCTTTTTTTAACTTCGCATCACAGCAAGTATGATGTGAATGTTCTTGCACCTCTTGGTAATTCGGACCACGCTACAATTTCTGCTACCTTCCCATATTCTAGTCTTCAATCCGCTCATCAGCCAGCTCCGAAGCGGACAGTGTGGCTTTATGAGAAGGCTAATTGGGATGCGCTGAACTCCTTTTTCAGCCGTTTCAATTGGCAATTGTGTTTCAGGGATAGAAACATAAATGCTGCAGCAAAATTGGTAGAAAATATAATTTTATTTGGTATGAGGTCTTTCATACCTAATAAAAGAATTTCCATTAAACCAAAAGACCATTCCTGGTTTAATGCGACTTGCAGACAAGCAGTCAGGTCTAAAGAGGAAGCATTTAGGAATTGGCGTTTAAATAAAACTGCTGATACTAAACTGCTGCGCAATCAGGCCAGAAATAGGTGTAATGCCACTCTAAAGCGCGAAAAAGTTCTCTACGAACAGCGCCTTAGACGAAGAGTTCTTGAATACCATAAGGGTAGCAAGAGCTTTTGGTCGTTCGTGGGGAGGGTGAAGAATCAGACGCGATCGTCTATTCCAACTCTCCTCAAGGACGATCAGATCTTCACTCACTCGGTTGATAAGGCAAACTTATTAGCCAAAATGTTTGCTGAAAACTGCTCTCTTCCTGAGAGTAGCCAACCACTACCCGTGGTCGACGGTGTGTCTCATATTATGCCTGAGATGCACTTTAGAACGCGGGCTGTTAAAAGAGTGCTTGTAAACCTCAACGTCAATAAATCCTCGGGACCGGATGGCATTTCAGCCCACGTGTTGAGAAAGTGCGCCTCAACATTGGCTCGCCCATTGCGCAATCTGTTTAACTTATCGTTCACTTCAGGAGTTTTTCCTAGTTCCTGGAAGATTGCCAATGTGCAGCCAGTTCCCAAAAAAGGTGAGGCTACGAATCCTGCCAATTACCGGCCCATAGCAATCTGCTCAATGCTCTCCAAAGTTATGGAGAGCGTCATAAATTTTAGCCTGATGAGGTATCTAGAGAGCAACCAATTGGTCAGCGATCGCCAGTACGGTTTCCGTGCTCACCGCTCCACAGGCGATTTGATGGCGTTCCTCACTGAGCGGTGGAACAGTTGTGTTCACCAATTCGGTGAGAGTAAGGTTGTTGCTTTGGATATCTCCAAGGCATTTGACCGAGTGTGGCATAAAGCACTTGTGTCTAAACTGGCTGCTTATGGTGTCGGTGATACATTCACTCGATGGATATCGAGTTTCCTCAGCGGCCGTTCTATTCGGGTTGTGATAGACGGCTTTGCTTCCGAAGAGCACTCCATAAATGCTGGAGTTCCGCAGGGTTCGGTCCTGTCTCCAACACTTTTTCTCATTTTTATCAATGACCTTCTGTCATTGACATCAAACCCCGTCTACTCGTTTGCTGATGACAGCAGCATTTGTCATTCATATTCATTCTCCAGGCGTCCTTCTCTTCTGGAGATCAATAGAAAACGCAGAATTATGAATGACACACTCCAATCTGACCTCAACAAAATCCAGGAGTGGGGTCAAGCGAATCGGGTCGATTTTAATGCGCGGAAGACCCAATGCTGTTTGTTGACCCACAAGCGTCTGGCGGGCGACAACTTTCCACCTTTAAATATGGGTGGTGTGGATATTAATGAGTCGGAGGCTCTTGATGTTCTGGGCATGTCAATCCAATGTGATCTTCGCTGGAACGATCACATCTTTGACGTGTCGAAAGAAGCAGCCAAGTGCTTAGGCTTTTTAAAGCGGTGCAAGAAATACTTCACTTCAACCGACCTTCGTTGTATCTACACCACTTATATCCGTCCGAAAATGGAGTACAACTCGCATATTTGGTCTGGAGCTTCGAAAACATATCTTCAGCTTCTGGACCGTATACAAGGTCGTGCGATAAAACTTATAGGGGACAGTAGGGTATCCAGCTCTATTGAAACCTTGGGATGTCGTCGGGATGTGGGGTGTGTAACCTTATTTTACCGTTACTTTAATGGTAACTGTTCCTCTGAAGTAGCCAGCCTGATCCCTTCGGTTCAGGTATTCAACAGATCTACTCGGCTTTCCAGAGCGGTGCACCCCTTTTACGTTTCGATCCCGTTCCATCGCACTACCCACTACCGCGATAATTCGTTTTTCGGTCGCGCAGTTAAATTGTGGAATAGTCTCCCTGCGCATGTTTTCCCACCCACTTATAACGTCGATGCTTTTAAAAGAGGTGTAAATCGACACTACTCCCACTTTTCCCCTTCCCACTAACCTTTACCCTTCTAAACCAACGAATGCTTTGCATGGATAGGGGGCATCCCCTGAGCTTGGTTCTATCTGCCATAAAAAAAAAAAAAAAAAAAAAAAAAAAAAAAACAACATGGAATTAAAAATTCTGACACTCCTGGCAACGCGAAGGTTGAAGGCATGATGAGGAGGCAAGGTGCCATCTCGGCCTTCCTACGGCGTCTTCTGGCTGGAATAGCCAGGACAAAGGATTCATCCTCAAGTTGCTATGACATTCAATTATGTTCAATAGACACATTTGAATAAGATTGAGTCGCAACTATGCAATTTGGGAACAATGTGATGATCTGACAGCCATCGGTTATAAAATGGAGTAATACATAACACTGAAGGACCCTCTACGAAATATATCTCTATCATATATAATACTCTCTATCATATATCTTTCGGAGCTAAGAAAAATATGCTGTTGTAGATATGCAGTTGAATCCAAGTAAATCCGCGATTCAATTACCAAAAATCACCATCCCAACGTTCAACGGTGACTACCTGAAATAGCAGCAGTTTCGTGACATCTTAACAAAAATGATTCATCAGTAAAAAATGAAACGTCATCAGTCCAGAAAATGTGGTATTTGAAAAGCAATATTTGTGGTGAAGAAGAACGGCTTATTCGACTGTCACTAAGTGATGAAGTATGCATCGGCATGGAGAATCATGCAAGGAAGGTTCAGCAATAAAAAGTTCTAGCAAACGGTACTTATTCCAAAAATTCTGTAGCAAGTGACAATAATCGTCGAGGCTATATCTGTTAAGAATTTCCACAATAGCGTGCAGAAGAGCCTGCTAGCATTAAACAACGTAGGAATTCACACGACAGGCTGGGGTCCGCTTTTGCTACACATACTGTTAAAGAAGCTGGTTCGTGGAACTCATTTTCTCTACGAGCACTTCCTATAGAACCCTCAAGAATTACAAACAATTGACGGCTTCCTCTTCTTTCTTCATTTCCAATCGTTAGAAACAGTGGGAAGGAAGGAGAAACGTATATATACAATAACAGTGACGTGTGCCGTCCAAGACAATAAAGGCGCTAAAAATCCAAATTGCGGATGTTGCAACTCAGACCATCATCTACTTTACTATTGCGGAAAATTCATAAGAATGAGTGTATCCGAACGTCTTAAATAGGCTTTGCGTGAACTGCTTGCGGTCAGGTCACTGCTCTAAGGCATGTTTATCGCGGAGCTGCAACAAGTGTTCAAAAAACACAGACCAGGAGTAAGATTTCGATTTCGACAAAGATGATAAATCAACAGTGAAAACTCTGGGACTGACATGGATACCAAGAGCGGATGCGTTTTGCATTAAAGTACAAGAGTAAGATAATACTTCAATCAGTAAACACGTAGTGACATCAAACCTGGATAAAATTTTAGACCCATTAGGTCTGTTGGGACCTAATGTGTCTAAAATTTGAGCCAGTAGTCGGTTCTTCAAAATTATACATTCGACAGCTATAAGAAATTAAACTGTGTTGGTATGAAGAAATACCGTCTGATCTACAAAAATTTTGGGTTTAACAGTCTAAATACTAAGGTTGCTGTGTTCGAAATCTCGTGTTGCTCCACTCACGAAACAAACATTGCCACGGTTAAAACAACGCGCCTATCTTTCTATGGACCGACTCAAAGATTTTTCTTCAATGGATAAATTCTAGAGCATCATCCTTCTACACTTACGTAGTCAACAGAGTATTTAAATTTCAGCAATTATCATATCAAGCCAATGGCGTCATGTCGAATCTCATCATAACTCTTTCGAGAGGACTCCAGACAAACTGTTAAAATGCTCCTTGGTTCTACGGTCCGATATTTCTTCACGGACATGATCCAGCATGCCACAATCATTCTCGAAGGCTCTAGCGATAGAAAGCAATCTCGAAAGAAGGCAGAAGGGTACTACACTTACTGTCACAACAACATCAACACGATTAGAACATCTGATATACAACATAAATCATCATAATTCATTTAATACCCTCTTACTAGTCGTAGCATACCTGCTACGATTCTTAAAAAAACATTTTACGCACCAACAATAGACCATCTGCGAATACCAGCGAGCTTTAATACCAGAAGAGCTTCACGACGCACAGTCTCTCATAGTCAAGGTTATTCAGTAGTCGTATTTCACGGAAGACCTAATTTTCACCTGAATAAACTCAAAGCAGTATCATGTCTTCTCAGCTTACTAAACTCCTTTATCGACGACGGCGGAATTCTTCGAGTAGGCGGACACTTGTGGACTATCATACGACGCCAAACATCCCATCATTCTTCCTTATAACGAGGCAATTACTAAGCTAATCTTTAAGCGAATTCACGAGGAGAACATGCACAGTGGTTCCCAGACTAATTTCTCTTTGGGGTCCACTTTGGGTTCACTGATTGCTTGCAGACCTCAATGTCAACAAATCCTCGGGACCGAATGGTATTTCGACCCATGTGTTGGGAGGGTGCGCCTCAACACTGGCTCGCCCATTGCGCGGTCTCTTTAATTTATCGTTTACTTCAGGAGTTTTTCCCACTTCCTGGAGGATTGCCGGTGTGCGGCCGGTACCCAAGGGGGTTGAGGCTGCGAATCCTGCAAGTTACCGGCCTATAACAATCTGCTCAGTGCTCTCCAAGGTCATAGAGAGCGTTGTAAATTTTAACTTGATGAGGTGTCTGGAGTGCAACGGGTTGGTCAGCGATCGCCAGTACGGCTTCCGTGCTCGCCGTTCCACCGGCGATCTGATGGCGGTGGAGCGGTTGGGCGGTGGAGCGGTTGTGTTCGGCGAGAGCAGGGTTGTTGCTCTGAATGTCTCCAAGGCATTTGATCGAATGTGGCATGGGACACTCGTGTCTAGATTGACTGCTTATGGTCTCGGTAATACTTTCACTCGATGGATGTCGGGTTTCCTCAGCGGCCGTTCTATTCGGGTTGTGATAGACGGCTTTGCTTCCGGGGAGCACTCCATTGATGCTGGAATTTCGCAGGGTTCGGTCCTGCCTCCAACTCTTTTTCTCATTTTTATCAATGACCTTCTGTCATTGACATCGTGCCCCGTCTACTCCTTTGCTGATGACAGCAGCATTTGTCATTCGTATTCATTCTCCAGGTGTCCTTCTAATCTGGAGATCACTGGAAAACGCAGAATTATGAATGACACTCCGGTCTGACCTCGGCGAAATCCAGGAGTGGGGTCGAGCGAATCGGGTCGATTTTGGTGCAGCCAGTGCTGTTTGTTGACCCACGAACGTCTGGCGGGTGCCAACTTCCCACCTCTAAATATGGGTGGTGTGGATATTAATGAGTCGGATGCCCTTGATGTTCTGGGCATGTCAATCCAATGCGATCTACGCTGGAATGATCACATCTTTGACGTGTCGAAAGAAGCAGCCAAGTGCTAAGGCTTTCTTAAGCGGTATAAGAAATACTTCACTCCAACCAATCTTCGTTGTATCTACACTACCTATATCCGTCCGAAAATGGAGTACAATTCGCATATATTGTCGGGAGCTTCGCGAACATATCTTCAGCGTCTTGACCGTGTCGTGCGTTAGAACTTATAGGGGACACTAGGGTATCCAGCTCTATTGAAACCTTGGAGGGTCGTCGTGATGTAGGGTGTGTATCATTATTTTACCATTACTTTCACGGTAAATGTTCATCTGAAGTAGCCAGCCTGATTAATGCATTCAGATATTTAGCAGAACTACTCGGCTTTCCAGAGCGGTGCACCCCTTCTATGTCGCGATTCCGTTCCAACGAAGCACGCATTATCGTGAGAATTCGTTTTTCGGTCGCGTCATTATATTGTGGAATAATATCCCTGCGAATGTTTTCCCGCCCACTTACAGCGTCGAAACCTTTAAGCGAAGTGTAAACCGCCACTACTCCCTCTTTCCGCCGTCCCACTAACCAGTCATCCCTTCGGAACCAACAAATGCTGTGCATGGATAGGGTGCATCCCCTTAATTTGGTTTTCAAAAAAAAAACAAAAAAATAAATGAATTATATACTGGTTTGTATCAAGGATAGATATCAATATAACAAATGCTAGTTATAATTTACGCTATGTTTTTAGGGAACATTATTATTATTAAATTTTTAAATTAATATCCTTACAAAGTTTATAGCATAGTCTAAAAAATTTTAACTGACAAATATAAATTAGCAATAAATATAAACAGGATGGGTGTTCATCGTAGTTGTGCATCTCATAATCCTAGAAAAGTAACTATCAAAAATATTAGATGCTTTCTCCGTTACGGGGAAAACTAAAATTTTCGTATGGAATGTAAACAGCAAATTACTCTGGGAACTGCATATATTTGAAAAGAATGGTATAATATATGTACTGTATTTAAAATTTTAATTTTCTAGAGCATGCTATCGAAAATATTCAACGGTTTTAAGGTAAAATCTTTTGCACAATGTGAAATAATTATATTATTTACAGATCATCTAATAATGAAAATAGAAACTCAACAAGCTCCAGTCCCCAGCCAACCTGAAGTAATTTTGAGCGACGGTAAGTTCCAAACTAATTAGGTTCCTAATCAGTTTTTTCTTATAATAATTATAATCAATAATTTCGTTATTAACAAATCATATGTACTTATCCGGTAGTTTTATGTATTGCTCTTTTAATTATATTCAAGTATTCGATCTGTGATTTCCGCTTAAAATAAGTGAATGCAAAGGAAATTCAGCACAAAGCTGGCCATAAATACGCAAGTCGGGGAAAACATGGTAATTTTCGTGTCTTTGTGCAGTCCTCTTTGCTCATAACTGACGTGCGCTTCCGCGCTTCATTTAAAATAGCCATGCTGGCATGTTCAATATATTAAAAAGTTTGTAGAGGGAACAACAAATTTTTAGATCCTCTTTATGATTTAGTCGTTGTTTACTATTGCTTTTGAGGTCCTGATGAAGAATACTTATTTATATACTTGACTGATTTATACGTCCTTACATAAATTTTTAAAGGTACTTAACTTTTGATTTCTTTAAGTCTTTACAATAAAATCTCAGTGACTCATTCAGTTGGCTCACAGTCATCTAAAACTCTAAATGTGTTATAGGCAGAACATAAAAATTTGTTGTATTCGTGTGAAGACCGTTTGTTTTGGTCCAATCGTATATGCTATTTAAGTCATTATTCAAGCGCCAAATCAATTATTCCAATAGTCACCACTACTCCACTTGAGTATTGGACTAAACTACTGACTATTAAATAATATTGACTATTACCTTTAACCTTCTGCTCTCTCATAGCTAAATAATCTTCAACAGCCTCTTTGCACTTTCATCAACGCCACTCCGTAAATCATTATTTACTGCATTGAAAGGTTTAGAAAAATTAAGTAGACAAAGCATTGTTAGTAAATCACTATTATAATACGACTTTATATTACTAAATGTTATTATATCCTAAAATGTTCAATGTTATATAAATATCCAATTCAAATGCTATTATACCCAAAGGGAGTAGGGTATATTAACTTTGTTCTTCCGTTTATAACGCAGAGAAGGAGACGATATAGATATGGAAAAGTATATATATTCTTGCTTAGTGTCAACTCTAGAGTCGATTTAGCCCTGTCCGTCCGACTCGATGTCTGTTGAAATCTCGATTACGGGAGAACGGACAGAGATTGCGATAAAATTTGCATAATTATTCTGCTATGTAGAGCAGTTCGGTATTGAAAAGTTCGATGTCGGTCGGTTCGGGCGACATCGAAATCTCATAAACGGTATGAGATAATAAGACGAAATTATAATCCGTATCATATATCAGCATTAGCAAAATATTTGCACAAGATGGGCATGGTCCGCAAATACAAATACAAATGTATCCAACATCTCATAAATGATATGAGATATGAGAAATACTTTATTATCGAGTATCTAGCGACGTCACAAATTTATCAAAAAAACACTCATTCAAAAGTTGTCAATTGGTATTCTAGATCCATCCATCTAGATCCATCACAGAGTTTCGCCAAATATGTGATTTTTGGTGATGACATCCATCAGCCTTGTCAACTTTTGTTTGAATACTCGGGCGAAGATATCGTATCTATGTGTTGAACTTTGGCCGGTAAATAAAAGGTCGGTGATGTCTTTCCATGCTGGGTTGCATGTGAAAGTGATGAAGAGGTCTGGCCGTCCATACTTGCGCACGTATGTCATAGCATATTGAGCGTACTGGTGCATGTGTCGCGGACTGCCTGTGTATGTCGCTGGCAAGATCACCATTTGGCCGATATTCGCAGCGTTTCCAGGGAATCTTCAGAATATTCAGGCGGGTGACACTGTGAAGTCTGATTTTTGATTTTCGGTCTGCGGGCGGAGGGGCGTGGCAAAATCCAATTTTCATATTGCACCACCAATGACATACGAGTATACATATACTTATTTTTTTTTGCTTTTTTTATTTTATTTTATTTTTTTTGAAAGCCGTTCTCATGTTTTTCTAAACGAGATATCAAACTCTTAAATCGGTTATGTAGTTCCGAGGTTATTTACAAAAACCCTATGATAATAATGATCCAATATCAAAATTTTAAAACCTTCGAAATGTTGCATTCAAAATTCCGAGTTTTCGGTTTATTTACAAAATATTTACGTCATTCGATAACACAAGATATTACGCGCTTACTAAGGCGCAACATTGTACAATAAGTTAAAAATAATACAAGCCGTTGTCGACAAGGTATTCCCAAGTCTAACAACCTCCTACAAAAATCCGGACGTTCGCACAGCCAACGTGCAATTTTGGCACCAAAAAATAATGATGACGTCAACAAGCTCAATGAGCAAATTCAATTGAAACTGCCCGGCGCATTAATCAAATACAAATCGATCGACACAGTAACGGATGAAGAACAAGCCGTGAATTATCCCACTGAATTTTTGAATTCATTTGAACCACCCGGAATGCCACCGCATGTACTAACATTAAAGGTTGGATCACCGGTAATTCTTATTCGCAACTTAAACGCACAAAAGTTATGCAACGGAACCAGATTGACCATCAAAAATTGTTCACCAAATTTAATCGAGGCAACAATCATCGGTGGCAGATTCAAAGGCGAAGACGTACTTATTCCACGAATTCCGATGATTTCCAACGATTTACCATTCCAATTCAAGCGGCTCCAATTCCCTTTGCGTCCTGCCTTTGCTATTACCATCAACAAAGCACAAGGCCAATCATTGACTATTGCTGTCTTAATTTTGGAAAATTCATGTTTTTCACACGGCCAGTTGTATGTGGCTTGCTCCCGAGTTGGCACGCCAAAAAATTTATACGTTTTTACACTAAATAAAAAAACAAAAAACATTGTCTATCCGCTGGCCTTAAGATGAAGTAATAAATAAAGATAATTTCCAATTTGCCTTAAATACATGCCTTTTTTTTTTGGTTGAGGCCATATCTACACCATATTAAGTTATTCTGTAAAAAAACTTTATGATAGGTATTCCATGGATTTTTATTTAAAGGCCGTAAATTTCGTTAAAAGCTCAATTTAAATCGTGTGGTAATACAACACTAATGTTTGCTTGGGGCCAGCAACGCGGACCGGGTCAGCTAGGATAGATAGATAGATAGATAGATAGATAGATAGATAGAAGATAGATAGATAGATAGATAGATAGATAGAAAGAAGATGAATGCATACATGTGTACACGAAGAAACATATATAAGCGTTTGAGTTGTTTTATTTTTTATAAAGGTCCGTATAACTACAGCCTCTTTAATGTTATGTACGACCTTTTGTGGTTGTTTCCTGATATGATATAACTGATATGGGAGACCTGTTGCACCTGATCAGATCTGATAGCTGATATATCTGATATGATAGCTAATATACATGACCTGATCTTATCTGACAGCTGATATATCTAATCTGATCTGGTAGCTGTTTTTATGTATCAGGTAGCCATTCTGATGAACAAGACAGCTATGATGAATTAGATAGCTGTTAATAGTTATGATGAATTAGATAGCTGTTTGTGATATAATCGATGCGAGAGCTAATATAAAGACCACGAACGAAACGATATCAGAGATTCTTTCTTGTATTGAGTAATTATTTATAACACAAAGTAGTTTACATAATTAGCCGAAAATCTGTGACTACACAAGCTATGCGAATGAAAGGGATATCAAACAGTAAATTAGGGATAAGTTGACTTACTTTCCTTTATTTTATGCTATTTTATTTGATTATAACTTATATTGTTTTCTTTTATTTTCATTTTATTTTTTGTTTTATTTCTAATTTTTTTTATTTATTTTGATATATAATGTTTTATTTTTATTTCATTATCTTTTACTTTGCATTTGTTTATTTTTACTTTACTATATTTTGTTATTTTATTTTTAATTTCACTGTTTATCTTATTATATTTATACGCTACACCCGAAGGGAGTAGGGTATATTTATTTTGTTCTTCCGTTCGTAACGCAGATAAGGAGAGAAGATAGATATAGAAAAGTATATATATTTTTCCTCAGCGTCAACTCCTGAATATATTTAGCCCTGTACGTCTGTCTGTCTGTTGAAATCACGATTATGGAAGAAGGAAAAGAGATATCGCAATGAAATTTGGCACAAATATTTTTTGTTATATAGGGCAGATTGGGATTCAAAATGGGCGAGATCGGTTAAAAACCACGCCTACCTTACATACGGAATTTAAAGGCACCTCGTTTTAAAAAATGTTAAAATGTGAATATCTCATAAACCGTGCGAGATATTAAGGTAAAATTTTATTCCGGAACATGTAGCGCCCTTACTAAAATTTTTGCAAAAAAATAGGCATGCCACGCCCACTCATAACAAAGTTTACAATATCTGATGATCGGTATAAGATCTTGAGATGTAATTTTATCACGATGTTTCCGAAAACCTTACCAATACACTCATACAAAAGTACCACTCCCACTCATACAAAAGTTGTCAATATTTCGTAAACGGTATAAGATATTAAACGTAATTTTATCACGAAGTATCTACAGGTATTACCAATTTTTATACCAAAAATGGGCGTGGTCCCCCACTTATACAAAAGTTGTCATATTCTCATAAACGGTTCAAAATATTAATACGTGATTTTATCCACCAGTATCTAGACATTAGCAAAATGTTTGCCAAAAATGGGCATACTTACACAAAAGTTGTTAAGTTGCGAGATTCTAATTTTTTTAGTTACTCGGGTGTAGGGTATTTAAACTTCATCCGGGCCGAAGAGAACACTTTTACTTGTTTATTTTATATTTGTTCATTTTATGATATTTTATTACTTATTGGTTTATTATTTTATTCATGTTTCAGTTTATCTTCTTTTTATTTTATTATTTTTTATTAACTGTACATTTCTTTACTTTATTTTATTTTTTATTTATTTATTAATTTATTATTTAATTTTTATTTAACTCTATATTTATTTTTATTTTCATTTTATTCAATTTAATTTTATTTTTGCTGAATAATTGTAGGAATTGTTGATTACCAGAAATCCATATTTATCTTTCCAACACTCTCTACATGCCCTCATGATCATTATATATGACTTTCTTATAAATGAAAGAAGATTTCTTATAGTTGCTTATATATAGATCGACAATTTGCTAGATAGTTCTAGAACCTTCCGCAGCAGTATCAGCTAGTATATAAATAACCTGCAGGGCGTCTCAGAGAATTAATTCGAGTTTGGTTCTTGAACGGAATTCATCGACCATTTGGTGAGCGAAGTGTCAGGTATTAAGTGTTAATAAGTGCAATAAGAAAAGAATAAATTTGTGAAATTAAAACCGACAACACTTTTGGAGTTTTATTGGATTATTCGCAATCCAGAGAGAGTCATAACCATTAATCTAAATTTACGTAACAATTGGTATTAGAAGTGGGATTGCTGAATAATCTTAAATCATGGTAAAGTTTGTTGAACTGAGAATACCCCCGCTGAGGGGTATGAGGGGAAGAAATGGAGAGTGAGGGCATCTATGTTGAAGAACATGAGTTCTGTCTTGATGCTTCAGGAGCTTAATCTAAAGTCGAGGAGCAGTTGGTAGAGCCGAAGCCAGCTCCAGCATTTGACATGAATGTGCTTTTAGCAGCAATGGCACAAAACAATTGCAGGAGTAGTTTACACAAAACATTTCACAATTGCAGGAGCAGTTTACACAAAACATTTCACAATTGCAGGAGCAGTTTACACAAAACACTTCACAATTGCAGGAGCAGCTTACACAAAACACTTCACAACTGTAGAACCAACTATCGCGCATAGAAGGGAATTCTTCCATATTGCAGGCGAGGCAGGATAAAATGGAGGATGAATTACACATACTAGAATCAGAAATACTGCGGCTGGTTGGTCATATGCGAGAAATACACGAAAAAGAAAATAAAATATAAATTTTTATACTGCAGTTCGAGACCACAGCACAAGCCAATCACTGGACTACGGCAGACAAAGTGGCAGCTTTGATATTATCATTGAAAGGCTCCGCCGTTGAAGTTCTGCAAACAGTTCCTGAAATTGAACTTTGTAATTATGACGCGTTAATGGCAACGATTGAACGACGATATGGTAGCGACCATAGAAAACAAGTGTTCCAAATGGAGCTGATGAATCGTTACCAAAAAGCTAACGAGTCGTTACAAGAATATGCAACGGAAATAGAGCGGCTCGCGCATTTGGTCAACGCAGATGCACCTGCGGAAGTAACTGAATTACTTAAAATTCAGGCTTTTATGAGTGGTATACGAGATGCGGATACCAAACGTGCAGTCTACTCCATTCCAAAGAAGACGTTTGCCGAAACAGTGTCATTTGCCTTGACGCAGGAAACAGCATGCCTTTTAAGCAATAAAGCACATAAAGTTCATCGGTTGGAAGTTGAGCCAAGTGAATGCCTAGAGAAAATCATAACGGATCAGGATAAGGAAAATCATAAAGGATCCAGACTATTTCTCAGAGGATGCAAACCTCACGCAAGTGCTCTGAACCAAAGTGTTACAGCTGTGGAACATCAGGACACCTGGCACGGAATTGTAATGCGACTGGTAGGAAAAACGAAAACGCAAGGAAAAGAAGCACCGAAGATGCAAGTGGCGCTCCTGGAGAGAAACGATCGTTAAACTAAAACGGACCAGCTCAAAGGAGCGTGAGCTGGTTCCCGCTGGATTTGCAAAGTGTTTATTGGCAAGTGGAGATCGAGGAATCCGATCGCGAAAGAACTGCTTTCAGCTTCCGGGATGGATTGTGGCAATTCTCCGTGATGCCATTTGGATTATGCAACGCTCCGGCAACTTTTGAGCGTTTAATGGAACACGTACTAAAAGGGCTTCACTGGAAAACATGTTTAATGTATCTTGATGACATTATCGTCATGCTGGATTACGGTTGAATCCAAAGAAATGCAATCTATTTAAAGCCGAAGTTTTTTTTTTTTGTTTTTTATGGCAGATGAAACCAAGCTCAGGGGATGCCCCCTATACATGCACAGCATTTGTTGGTTCCGAAGCGATGACAGGTTAGTGGGAAGGGGGAAGAGGGAGTAGTGACGGTTTACACTTCGCTTAAAGGTTTCAACTCTGTAACTTATAACTTATAAGTAACTTATTCGGGACACAAAATCACTACTAGAAGAATTCACACTGATAAGGACAAAATAAAATCGGTAAGAGATTGGCCTCGACCCACGATTGTTCATGAAGTGCGAAGCTTCCTTGGACTCTGTACATATTACCAACGCTTTGTACCCGGATTTGCCAATGTTGCAAGAAGTTTGCATAAAAACTGCAAATTTGTGTGGAAAGAGGAGGAAGAGAATGCCTTTCAGCAGTTGAAGGAATTGCTTTGTATAGCTCCAATGTTGGCTTATCGAGTTCCTTGCGGAAAGTTCGTCCTAGACACAGACGCTAGTGCACATGGAATAGGAGGTGTACTCTCACAGGTTATCGATGGTCAGGAAAAAGTAATTGGGTACTATAGCAGAGTTCTTGGAAAACAGAAAGGGAACTATTGCGTTACAAGGCGAGAACTCTTGGCAATGGTCTAATGCGTGAAACATTTTCACAAATACCTGTATGGACAGCATTTCCATCTAAGAACAGATCATGCAGCACTCAGATGGTTACTCCAGTTTAAAAATCCGGAAGGACAGATTGCGCGATGGATAGAAAGGTTGCAGAATTATGACTGTAAAATACAGCATCGGAAAGGTGGGCAACATGGAAACGCCGATGCACTATCTCGACGCCCATGTGTATTGGGGTGTAAGCATTGCGCCAAGGCTAAAAGAAGCAAAGGTATCGTGACATCCGATTAACAAATCTGCAACCTGATGATGAATGGGAATCCAGCGGTGTAATGAAAAGTCAACTGAAGGATGCGGACTTGTATAAGGTAGCGAAAGCGAAAGAAACAGATAAAAGACCAACTAAGGAAGAAATGACATCAGAAAGTCCGTTGGCCAGTGCGTATTGGGCGCAATGGAATAGCCTTTAAGGTGATAAACGGAGTTCTAAATCGTTCATGGGAAAGTGAAGATGGTAAACACACTCGCGATTTGATGTGCTACCAAAGTCTAGAATAGCAGCTGTATTAGAAGAGTTCCACAATGGACCAAGTGGAGGGCATTTCAGCGTCACGCAAACTCTGGAAAAGATTAAACAACGATTTTACTGGGTGAATTGCCAAGAATTAGTTGCTGACGCCCGAAAGTTAGAAGGAGAGGAAGGTTGCAGCAGTACAATGCGGGATCACCATTTGAACTCGTTGCAATGGATGTAGCAGGTCCATTTCCTACTAGCGACTCTGGAAACAAATACGTATTGGTGATTATGGACTATTTCAGTAAGCAGCCAGAATTATACGCTATATCAAATCAGTAGGCTCAAACTGTGGCCGAAGCTTTTGTGCAGAATTGGGTCACGTGGTTTGGAATACCAATTGAGTTGCATTCAGATCAAGCTAGGAACTTTGAGTATGCTACATTTCAAGAAATGTGCTCATTGTTAGGTATCAAGAAAACTCGAACGACAAGTCTACATCCACAATCGGATGGCATGGTGGAAAGGTTTAACCGCACATTAGAAAATAGTGGACAAATGTCAGCGCAATTGGGACAAACACATTCAAATGTTTTTATTGGCTTACCGATCACCAGTCCATGACACTACCGGCCATCCACCTGCGAGGATTACTTTTGACACAGATTTGAGACTCCCGCCAGATAGGAAATTTGAAAAGAGCAATGAACTTACTGAAACTGGAGGCAGCTATTGGGAATTGCTTCAGTCCGAAATAGATGGCATATATCAACATGTGAGGAAGCGAACACAGCTAATGAGCAATAAAATGAAGGATCGTTACGACCGAGCTATGAAATCAGGAGGATTTCAAAAGGCGACTTGGTGCTGCTGTACAATCCGCAACGAAAAAAGGTTATGTCTCCAACGCTGCAAACATCGTGAGAAGGGCCATATAAAGTCATAAAGTCTACCGCGAGAATTCGTTTTTCGGTCGCGCAGTTAAATTGTGGAATAGTCTCCCTGCGCATGTTTTCCCACCCACTTATAACGTCGATGCTTTTAAAAGAGGTGTAAATCGACACTACTCCCACTTTTCCCCTTCCCACTAACCTTTACCCTTCTAAACCAACGAATGCTTTGCATGGATAGGGGGCATCCCCTGAGCTTGGTTCTATCTGCCATAAAAAAAAAAAAAAAAAAAAAAAAAAAATAAAGCGACTGAACCATGTTGTGTATTGCATACAATCCCACACGCAGAGGCGAGGTAAAATTAAGGTCGTTCACTTGGAGAGACTAGCCCCATATGGATCAAAGAATTTGGTGTCTGTTCGGGACGATCAGACTTAAGTGGAGGGCAGTATGACGAATTTACAAACGAAGTTTCGCGAAACTACTGGAAACCATCCAAATCGCGACATCTACATGCATCTAGCGTAAGAAAAAAGGAGACGATAGCTAGTTCCACAACCTTCCATAACACTGCAAAGCGACATCTAGCGCGAGATAGAACAAATAGATAAATCGACAATTTGCTAGACAGTTTTAGAACCTTCCGCAGCAGTATCAGCTGGCATATAAATAGCCTGCAGGACGTTTCAGAGAATTAATTCGAGTTTGGTTCGTGAACGGAATTCATCGACCATCTGGTGAGCAAAGTGTCAAGTATTAAGTGTTAAGAAGTGCAATAAGAAAATAATAAATTAGTGAAATTAAAAACAACACTTTTTGAGTTTTATTGGATTATTCGCAATCCAGAGATCGAACCTAAGAGTCATAACCATATATATAGATATATAAATATATATATATATATAAATATATATATATATATATATATATATATATATATATATATATATATATATATATATATATATATATATATATATATATATATATATATATATATATATATATATATATATATATATATATATATATATATATATATATATATATATATATATATATATATATATATATATATAGAAGAAATTTGCTATAAAAATTTGGGCGCACAACTAAGAAGTCGAACACCCCTAAGAACTGTTCCCAAGGAGAATGCCGGGAACAGTTCTCTACATAATACACACACACGAATGCGAAAGCTAAAGGGGAAAGTTACAAACGCCCACACATTGACAGACAGGGGAAAGTATGCAGAAAAAGTGAAAGTGACGTGGTGTGCATGATACTCATAAACCCAACTGAGCGGCAGAGCGGGATGGCAGCTAACGACACGCGTGCGCATATTACACCAGCGAGCAGAGAAATCAAATCGCGCTGCGTATCGGTAGCTTGATTTGTACATTACACAACGTTAGAGAGTGCAGTGAACACATAAGATCAGCGCTCATCTGATCTAAGGTGTGACCCACTTTTGCAGCTTATGTACTGCAAAAACAATGCATGTAAGGAGACGACAGAGAAGTTCACTGGCTGCGTAACTCCTTAACCTTGAAAAATAAGTTTCTTTTAGACAAATATTTTTGCATGATTAAATAAGGAAAAAAACGACTTAGCGGAGTACGAACTACCATACACTGTTAAAACAGAACCTTCTAGAAGAAAACTCAAAAAGAGTATAAAACCCACTGCAAAGAAAAAACTCGGGTTTCAGTTCAGTCGGTTCAGTTGTTCAGAGAGTTCAGTCGTTCAGTCAGTGCATTTATTTCAATTGCTTCAATTGACGCAGAAGTCCAAGTCAACTCAATTAAGCTCAGTTGAGAAGGTCAGTTGGTTCAAAAAAAAGAAAAGTGCAAAATTATTGGGTGAAATACATCAGAGTGCCACCTATCGCGGTGGGAACACGGTGGGAAAAACAACGTCTTTCAAACTTGTCGATAAAGTGCACCACCTTCAGGAAAAGGCAGAGAGATCAGTTTAACGACACCCAACCAGTCAAGGTACTGTACATTATTTAAGATATAAGCATTCAAAAGTCAGAGCGACATAAGCACACAGTCGTAGTGGCTTGTCCGCCCTCCTGTTGCAAAAGTCCCAGCGCCAGGAATACGCAGTTGTAGTGGCCTGTACCCCCTCCTGTCGTAAAAGCTCAAGCGCCAGAAGCACACAGTCGTAGAGGCTTGTACGCCCTCCCGTTGCAAAAGTAGAAGCCCAGGAATACGCAGTTCTAGTGGCTTGTACGCCTTCCTGTCGTAAAAGCTCAAGCTCCAGAAGCACACAGTCGCAGTGGCTTCTACGCCATCCTGTTGCAAAAGTTGAAGCGCCAGTAATACGCAGATGTAGTGGCTTTTACGCCCTCTTGTCGTAAAAGCTAAAGCGCCAGAAGCACACAGTCGTAGTGACTTGTATGTTCTTCTCTTGCACGAGTTGAAGCGCCCCAAATATATAGTCGTACGCCCTCCTGTACGCCCTCCTGTTCCTAGGCAAACGTGGGTAAAACTAGAAACAGATAATTTTTAGTTGCAGTGGCTGGTGTGCTCTCCTATAGAAAGCTTCAGTAAGCGAACTCACCAGATACCAGAGAACGGTCGCGATATATATATAGGTATATATATATATATATAGATATAATATATAGCAGCGTTATCTCGTTGGGAACTGTCGAACCTTTGACTTTGACATCACCTGTTGTTGGTGAGACGAGCACATCCCGGTCGTTCCCTGAGGCCTCCTCTTTCTGGGTCTCTCCGACCATTCGGGCACCAAGAGCACAGCACAGGGCTGCGATGCCGTCAATTGCCGGTATCTTTGCTACTTAAATTTTTGTTCGCCGCTCGTCCTGATTGTTTGTTATTGTTTTTTGTTCTTGTCGCCCAACGTTGTTGTTATTTTGTTGTTACCAACATGGTTGTTTTTTTGTCAACTTGGTTGTTGTTTTGCTGTTTGTTGTTAAAGTTGTTGTTAACGTTGTTGTTTGTCGATTGAAGAGTTCACGGAGAAAACACGTCTTGTCGATTCGAAGCGCGATTACTGACTGAGAGTATGGTCGCTGACCGGACAAACAATAGAGACAATTGGTAATACGATAGAGTCCTTCGTATTTCGGCACCGATTTTGCCGCAAAGCCTTCTGCTGCCTTTGACAGGGGGTTTGACCAAGACTTGCTGCCCAATCACGGGTTTCCGGGTGCGCCGTCGTAAATTAAAATGGTTGGCCTGTGTCCTTAAGGCCTTCTCGAGGTTGCGGTGCATGATCTGGAAGATTTCCTTCAAGTGTGATTCGCGGTCCGATTGTCACTGCTGTCGCCCAGGGTAACTTCGTCGCACCACGTAGGATGAGCTGTATCCGGTGGTTTCTGACACACCCGTGTATATGGCCAGGGTTACTTCTGGTAATTTTCCATCCCATCTCCGGTGGTCATTGTCTGCTAGTTCTATCCTTAATATTTTATATAGATTCGTTTATTATAATAGACTCTCTGATTGATGAAAATTTGTGTGCCAAATGTAGATATTATATGCCACATGTAGATATTATATATAGATATTATTTTAGACATACGTTTTATATTAGACATACGATATTATTTTAGAACCACACATTTTTTAGACATACGATATATATTATTAACAAGTAAAAGTATTGTCTTCGGTCAGGCCGAAGTCTAAAAAAATAATAATTTCGCCAGTTGTCAACTTTTGTATAAGTAGGCGAACCACGCCCATTGTTGGCAAACATTTTGCTAATGCTTCTACACACTGCTGGATAGAATCACGTATTAATATTTTGAACCGTTTATGAGAATATGACAACTTTTGTATAAGTGGGGGACCACGCCCATTTTTGGTATAAAAATTGGTAATACCTGTAGATACCTTGTGATAAAATTACGTGTTAATATCTTATACCGTTTACAAGATATTGGCAAATTTTTTATGAGTGGGCATGGCATGCTCATTTTTGGCAAGCTTAGCGGTGATGCTTCCCGGATACATCGTGATAAAATTATCTTTAAATATCTCATACCGTTCATGAGATACTGCCAACTTTGTATTAATACTCAAATACTTTATTAAGATTTCGTTAGGATAAAATTCTTATTCTTATAGTACGTGCGCTATCAATTTACTGAATAAATCTTACTACACGTCTTTAACTTTAAGTAGGAATAATTTTCATACATTATAGAGATTAAAGGTTTTAGCGCACAGATAATATTAATTAGACCTTTTAGCTTATGGTTTTCTCGCTTAATCCTAATCCCTATTATGAATACATTTTATAATATTGATATTATTAGCATACCTGCTCAATTCACTGATTAGAACTAAACTAATTATTTTGATACCTATTGCCTCAACTACATAGTAGAACTTATTTCTACATAGACAAGAATTATTGAATTGTATTGCCTCAATTACGAAACTTCTGCGTATCGATTCGAAAAAACAGAAGCAGGTAGCATATTTTCTCTCAATAAGGCGACGCTGAGGCAAAACGACATCGCTATTACGTCGCTTTCAACTTTAACCAATGTCAAAGGGGCATACTACAGTAACAACAACAGGAATACAAAGAAGCCATAAGACATAAAAATATAAGAACTATCGGTTTACATTTCAAGATTTCAACGCCGGTCACTTACCAGCACACCATCTTGTTCAAAAGCATGCGTTTGCATCTTTTGCACTGGTCGAATGTCAAAAACTCAGATCAGCACATAGAAACATCCGTTTGTTTCAGCAGGGACAAAATCGATGGCACACGAAGGCCAACTACGTATACTCTTTGAGCGATGTGAGAGAAAATAGAATAAAGGGGGGGGGGGGGGGGGAAATGATATGGGCTTCGTCACTTGTCGTACGTTGAACCATAGAGTAAGATTAACAAGAGTCCGAATCTTGAACAACGAAATTTTTCTATGGAGGAGCCAGTAGTAGACCCCCTTTTCACTCATTTTTGAGTGTTTTGAGTTCTTACTCTCTTCTCTATAGCTCTTGAATGTTTTGCACTGATGCTCTGAGAATTCGTTTCTCACTTTGTATGTATGTAGACAAAAAATGTACATATTCCGCCTGGCTACACGATTCTTCTTTTCTTAATTTTTCAAAGGCTTATAGGAAAGAGAGGGGATGAGAGGAGAGAAAAGCCTCCACACATTCTTCAAATGTAGAGATTTTTTGAAGCCCAAATTCTGTCGGATTCTCGGTTCTTATTACGGACACAATTAAACGCACAACCGAGTTTTCAAGGCAGTTTGCCGAACGTAAATTTCACTCACACACATTGAGGTGTCAAACTTATACGACTTTTAACATCAAAGAAGAAACTACGTGTAGCCACTCATTCTTCAAGATGCCAGGTTCAAGAAGCCGCTTCAAGAAGAATGATGTAGCCAAGGGCATTGACAGTGTAGTTTAGCAAAGCTTTGTTTGCTTGTGGGTCGGTAAAGCCATCATAGGACATGCTGGCTGTAAATATTTTGCACCCACTTGCAATATTAAAATTTTACCAGGTTTATCATGGCTTGGGAATAAAGACAAACGTTTGAGAGGGATTATTATTCTTATAAGAAATTTTTGGGTGAAATTTTTATTAAAAAAAAAGCGGGCATACCTCATGTTATACTTTTAAAATTATAATATAATATAATAAACTAAGATATCGATTTTTCACTTTCCATTTTTCACTTTTCATTTTTCACTTTTCAATAATATAATATAAAATAATAGAATATTATATAAAATAAATATATTTTCTAGCCGGCCCTGGTTAAGTAATTTAGTTAAAATAAAAAAAATTCGTTTTCAGAGTGAAATACCTCATCTGCTAACTGCAAAAGCGCATTAAGAGTTATTTTCATATCTTTTAAAAAATTTACTTGCTTTTTGTTGTTCGTAAAAAAATATTTTCTAGGTACGTCAGGAAATATTTTACAAATATATGTGCCTCATTGTTTAGTTGCATGGCAGACCGATAGCAATTATCCGCATAAAGTGATATGCTATTAAGGCAGATAATCTTATCATTTTTTTCTGTAAAATCAGCAGTAGCCAAAGCGACTTCACAATTGCATTTTTTAAAGCCATCGGTAGAACAGATCGTCCTAATGGCGGCTTGTTTTATATAAGATAGATATTTAATATAAGACCAGTTAGCAAAAAGGCCTTTCACCATAAATACACAAATTTGGTTGGCCTTTACTTTACTTCTGAAATAGCCGTTATATTCAAGGCCATCAATAAGGTCCAATTTCTCATTATGTTTTCATTCTGATTGTATGGACATAAAAATTCTGATCGTGGATATCTCATCAAAAACCATAATGGCAACATTTTTATCCAAGTCCCTCAAAGTGCTACATTTCATCTTTGAAGGAATCAAAGCCAGTATTAATAAATCCTGGTTGAAGATTTTTAATTGGTGCCCAATTGTTTATTGAATCTTCAAATTAATGTTTAATTTATTTCTTAAAAATAGGTATGATTTCCTAGACACGTAAACAATATTTTGTGCCAAATACTTAGATTCCTCATCGTACATTTGCTGACGAGATTTAATAATTATTTTACAGAAAGATTTTGATTCCTTGCTTATGGTTTCGATGGAATCCATAAGCAAGGCTTTTTAGCCTGCTGCGCTCTTAACTTTTTATTTGCCTTGGGCAGATATTCATTTTGCTTAAGCAATTGCGCACATTTCTTACTATAAAAAGTAACTTTTTTGATTTGTTTTTCATAAGTTTTGCAAAAAACATCTAGGTCACTTGAATTACATATTTCAGGCGAATCAAGTGTACCGATATCATCATATTTGGTATTGATAAAATAAATAAGTATAACGCCGCGCTTTAAAAACTTTCCAAAATCGGAAGCTGCAAAATGTTTGTCGCATATTTTTAGTTTTCTGTTATAAATTTCTAGAGGTATCTCACATTTTTCCCGCCAAATTTGCCCTAAGGTTTGATCTGGAGGAAATTTCAAAAATTTTGCATCGTTGTCATTTCGCCGAGACCGACGACATGAAGTGATGCAGCATACATCATGATTAGAATTTTTCCTCGTAGACATCTTATTGATTCGCAGTTCGCAATCATAACGAAGCCACCAAAAACGAAAACAGCAATCTGTACTTTGCAACAGAGCATGTGGAATTCTCACTACCAGAAAAGATGGATAGAGAGGAGAGACGCAGGTCTTTTGAGAACACAAGCACACAAGATCGTGAATGCATGCGTATGTACATACATATGTTTGTGCCGTGAAATTGCGTGGGGTTGCGGGAATTGTTTTTAAGTTTTCAGTGGATTTTTATGTTTACAGCATGAAATGAAATTAAACTTCAATTAAAATAAAATTAAACAAATTTTTTTTTAAAAATTATAGTTTAGAATAAATTATAGTTTAAAATCTATCTTTCTTCTATCTATCTATCTATCTTCTATCTATCTATCTATATATATAAAACAGGATGTGTGTATGTACTATATGTAACGTATGGACTCCAAAACATCCAAAAAGATTTTGATGAAATTTTCAGGGAATCTTCAGAATATTCAGACGGGTGACACTGTGAAGTCTGATTTTTGATTTTCGGTCTGCGGGCGGAGGAGCGTGGCAAAATCCAATTTTCATATTGCACCACCAATGACATATACATATATTTATTTTTTTTGCTTTTTTTTATTTAATTTTATTTTTTTTTTAAATCCGTTCTCATGTTTACCAAAACGAGATATCAAACTCTTAAATCGGTTATGTTCCGAAGATATTTACAAAAAACCTATGTTAATAATGATCCAATATCAAAATTTTAAAACTTTCGAAATGTTGCATTAAAAAATCCGAGTTTTTGGTTTATTTACAAAATATTTACATCATTCGATAACACAAGATATTCCGCGCTTACTAAGGTGCAACATTGTACAATAAGTTAAAATCTATCTATTACTAGCTGACCCGGTCCGCGTTGCTGGCCCTAAGCAAACATTAGTGTTGTATTACCACACGATTTAAATTGAGCTTTTAACGAAATTTACGGCCTTTAAATAAAAATCCATGGAATACCTATTATAAAGTTTTTTTACAGATGGTGTAGATATGGCAATAACTTACATATGGTGTAAGTTCAATCAAAAAAGAAATGCATGCATGTAAGGAAAATTGGAAATTATATTTATTTATTACTTCATCTTAAGGCCAGCGGATAGACAATGTTTTTTGTTTTTTTATTTGATGTAAAAACGTATAAATTTTTTGGCGTGCCAACTCGGGAGCAAGCCACATACAACTGGCCGTGTGAAAAACATGAATTTTCCAAAATTAAGCCAGCAATAGTCAATGATTGGCCATGTGCTTTGTTGATGGTAATAGCAAAGGCAGGACGCAAAGGGAATTGGAGCCGCTTGAATTGGAATGGTAAATCGTTGGAAATCATTGGAATTCGTGGAATAAATACGTCTTCGCCTTTGAATCTGCCACCGATGATTGTTGCCTCGATTAAATTTGGTGAACAATTTTTGATGGTCAATCTGGTTCCGTTGCATAACTTTGGTGCGTTTAAGTTGCGAATTAGAATTACCGGTGATCCAACCTTTAATGTTAGTACATGCGGTGGCATTCCGGGTGGTTCCAATGAATTCAAAAATTCAGTGGGATAATTGACGGCTTGTTCTTCATCCGTTACTGTGTCGATCGATTTGTATTTGATTAATTTGCCGGGCAGTTTCAATTGAATTTGCTCATTGAGCTTGTTGACGTCATCATTTTTTGGTGCCAAAATTGCACGTTCGTACAGCATATCCGGGTTTTTGTAGGAGGTTGTTAGACTTGGGAATACCTTGTCGACAACGGCTTGAATGTTCATTTGCATTTGACAGAAGTTAGGCGGGAACGAAATCTCGTTCGTGGCGCGATTAATTGGAATTTTTCCATTTCCGATGTCTAAAAGTTGTTTTGATAATGTTTGGGCAGACGGGTCTTGCAACAAATGCACACGCATGTTCATCGATAGCGTGATTTTCTCGACTCGGTTCCAAAGATATGAAGCTTTCAAGCATGCGTTCAGCTCATCTGCGGGCATTGATCTTGGAATAACGGGCAAAGTTTGACGGAAATCACCAGCAAGAAGAATAAGAGCGCCTCCCATAGGTTGGTTGTTTCCTCGAAAATCACGTAGAGTCCGGTCAAGAGCTTCGAGCAATTTCTTATGGGCCATTGTGCCATCGTCCTGTAACGAACCTTCTTGTCTTCTTCTAAGGCTTGGATTAGCTCGCCGGGACTCCAGGGTTCGATTACAAGACAAGATTATTTAGTTTCAATATCTTTATTCACCTTAGAAATATCTTATTCTAATATTTGTGTTTGGTTTGCTTGTACAGTTGGTAGTCGTACTAGAAATACAATAATATACTGTCGTCGGTACCTCTACGCGCTTTGCGCTTTATGCTGCTGGGTTGTTGATATCTCACCGCGTTTGTGAGATCACTGGTATTCTGCCGGATTATTGATGTCTCGCTGTTGCTGATTCCTCACTGGGTCTGTGGGATCACTGGTGTTCTGTTTGTGAGATCACTGATGTTTTACTGACATGCTGATATCTCACTGCGTTTATGAGATCACACGTGTTCTGTTGACTTGCTGATATCTTACTGCGTGTGTGAGATCACTGGTGTTCCGCTGATTTGCTGATCCCTCACTGCGTTTGTGAGATCACTGATGTTTTACTGACATGCTGATATCTCACTGCGATTATGAGATCACACGTGTTCTACTGACTTGCTGATATCTCACTACGTTTGTGAGATAGCTTGTGGTTACGCGTCTCTTTACGGGTAATTACAGGAGGGCATTTGAGCCACTACAACTGTGAATTCGACTCTTTACGAGTACTAACAGGAGGGCATTTGAGCCACTGCGACTGTGAATTCGTCCCTTTGTGAGTTTTAGCAGGAGGGCATTTGAGCCACTACGACTGCGAATTTAACAGGAGGGCATTTGAGCCACTGCGACTGTGAATTAAACTCTTTGCGAGTACTAACAGGAGGGCATTTGAGCCACTGCGACTGTGAATTCGTCCCTTTGTGAGTTTTAGCAGGAGGGCATTTGAGCCACTACGACTGCGAATTCGACTCTTTACGAGCTTTAGCAGGAGGGCATTTGAGCCACTACGACTGTGAATTCAACTCTTTAAGGGTACTAACAGGAGGGCATTTGAGCCACTACGACTGTGAATTCGTACTGCGCTGGTTTTCACTGTTTTTTTTTCGGCTTTACTGTTTTCAAGGCGTTGCCTGCTTGATCACTCTTCACTACTTCACTCTTTAATTTTCTCGAGTACTGCCAAACTGGCAGCACAACTGAACTGGCTGAACCACTGCTTTCACTGAACCGACTGAGCAATTGCACCGTGTGAACTTGCTGAACTTATGAAACGAGAATCAGACTGAGAACTGAACCGAAAGGTAGACTGCACTGAACAACCTCGAGTTCTGTTTTGCAGTCTGTTTTATACTCGTTGGCGTCCGTTTTCCAGAATGTTCGATTTTAACGGAGTGCGGTATTTCGTACTCCGTTAAGCAGTTTTCGTGCAAAAAAAAAGTATTTTTCCAAATAGCCGCTTTCTCAAGGTTAAGAAGTTCTACGGTCAGTGAACTTCACTGCCGTCTTCTTGCATACATTGTTTTTGCGGTATATAAACTGCAACAGTGGTTCACTCTAGATCAGCTGAGAGCTGTTCTGTGTACTTACTGTACTCTCGGCACAAAACAGGTTATTAGTACTCAGCGCACTTTGATTGCTTGCTCTCCTCGCTGGAATCACTTGCATATAGCCGCTCTGACGCTCAGTTGCATTTGCATGTAACATGCACACCACGTCACTTTTGCTTTCTTTCCATTTCTCCGCTGAGCGTCGGTGTGTGGGCGTTTCTAAACGATCGTCTGTAGTAGTAGCGTAAATGCGTGTGCTTTCTGATGAGAACTGTTCTTGGGAACAGTTTTTAAGTCTGTTCGACTGCTTGTTATTTTTGTCGTCACAGTCCCAAATGATAATTTTGCACGTTTTAAGGATTGTGGCCATGACGGAGTTTTTGCTGATGTTGCAAGTTGGTGTTTCTGCCTGGTTCAAATTCAATGGAAGTTTCAGTGCTGAGTGTGCAGTGCGTCCGCCGTCCAATAGCGTTGATGCAATTCCGGATGATGCCACTGCGAGTGCAATCCAATTCTGCATTCGAACCGACGCCAATATTAAATTGATGAGGAATGTTTTGCCTGTTCCTCGTGGTGCATCGAGGAAAAAAAGTCCCCCATTTCCGTTTGTTACCCGTTGCATGATTTTTGCGTAAGCAGTTTTTTGATCATCAACCAATCGTCTTGTTTGAGTTTCCACATATTGTCGTTGCTGGTTGACATCGAAGTGCTGTTCTCGCACCATGTCTCTGTCTTGAACACTGTTTATGTCCCGTATCGGAGCCGGCATTCCAAGTTGAATAAGGACTTTGTTGTTCATGGATATGCACATGTCCTCAATCAGCAGTAGAGTTTGGTTGAAAATCTCGTCCGAATACTCCTGGTTAGGATAAGTTGCGCGTGATTGCCTGAGAATGTCTTCACCTAAGCTTTCGCGATGCGTTTCCCACAGTTCTCGTGGATTAGATGGTGAATATGTTGTTAAAATTATCGCAAACAAAGTGCGTATTTGTTTTGGGTGACACGTGAGAGACGCCTCTGTTAGCGTTGTGTTCCAATGCTGATCACTTTCAAGCAGTCCCAATCGGAAACACGCTTCTCTATAAGTCTGACATTCATTTCCATGGATGGTTTTCAAGGCGGCGAATGATGTTGGACCTTCGATCGTATGCAATAACAATCGCAAATAATAGCATTCAGCATTATTCGGATGAACGGTGTAGACACGTCCCAAAGCATCAGAAGAATGCACACCAGCATATTCTGCGACAATCGCACCACGCTTTTTTCTCATGAACTTCTTCGACGACGTGTTCCAAGTGTAATATTTGGGAATTTCAGGATATATTAAAGTTTTGGCGAAATTGTCGGTTGCATACAATTCAAAGAAAGCGCTGAGAGTGGTGTGTGGCGGCTGTTCGGCTCTATTTTCAGCATTTCGTTAGGTGAAATAAACACGCTGGTCATTTTCCAAATGAACAGCTAGATGTTGAACTGTTGGATATCGCTCGTGGATGTTGAATGAAAGTATACGCCAAACTGCTTCATAGCTGCTGATGTAACGCCCCATCTGGAATTGCGTGATTTCGTCAGTTTGATTGGCAAGCCCGAATGCTGCCATGTCGCTGCCTTTGTTGACGTATTTGCAAATATATTTGATCGACTTCACCGAATTACAGTACTCAACATTGATGTGGGCATCAAACAATTTTGAAAGCAGCGGTGAGTAGGGCACGATCCATCTGTTATCGACGTCAACATCTACATTGCGCATTTTAATTGTAGTTGTGTATCCACCGTCATTCACCTTTCTTCGCCTATACAGAGGATATCCATCGCCTCCTGTTTGAGTTTCTTGGAGCAGCTCGCGGGGATAGCGCTTTGTACACTTGCCTTCTTTCATGCATGGTGGATTTGTGTTCAGTTCACCGCAAGGCCCGTGGATCATGTGTTTCCGGATTGATTCAAATAAAACCGGATGTGCTGTGGGATTCGGGAGTTCTGCGGAAATCACGTCATCAATTTGCGTTGGCATGATTTTTTGTTTTAGCCAGACTAAAATATGGACGTGTGGCAGGCCTCGTTTCTGCCATTCAACCGAGTAGATCCATCACAGAGTTTCGCCAAATATGTGATTTTTGGTGATGACATCCATCAGCCTTGTCAACTTTTGTTTGAATACTCGGGCGAAGATATCGTGTCTATGTGTTGAACTTTGGCCGGTAAATAAAAGGTCGGTGATGTCTTTCCATGCTGGGTTGCATGTGAAAGTGATGAAGAGGTCTGGCCGTCCATACTTGCGCACGTATGTCATAGCATCTTGAGCGTACTGGTGCATGTGTCGCAGACTGCCTGTGTATGTCGCTGGCAAGATCACCATTTGGCTGATATTCGCAGCGTTTCCATCATTGGCGATCGCATCACGCAAGTGGACATATTCTTCGACGCGTAGCTTTTGCTGATACAACCGAATGAAGAGCAGACGTTCACTTTCAATTTTCGCGTACATGTCGACAATGAATTGATGGAAAACTTCACGACATTTCAACAAATAATTACATTCGTTTGGCCTGATCATAAGGCATAAAAGTCCATACAGGAAACTTTTTTTGTCGACTCTCCATTTGAGTTGGGGTTCATCTACATTACGTTGAAATGATACCCATCCTCACCCCGTGGAGGTGCACTGGATATTGTAGTGCATCTTACGATCGATGAGTTTCCGCAATGCGTTGAACACTTGCATTCCGGCGATGGATGATGATATCGCGTCGCTCGAAGTCTGTGCCGACCATAACAACTGCGACGTCACCTATCACCGGTGCATTGAAGCGCCGCTCATGCTCACCAGCCGGTGTCTTGTCAGCTCTTATTACAACCGTATAATCATCTGCTGGCATCTGGTCTAGGGCTGTTTTGAATAGACGGATGAGGGTGTTGTGTCGTGTAACATAGCTTGAACACTCGAAACGATTTCCCGTATGACTTCAGTACTGATTGCGCAACGCTGTTCAACCTCTGTAGCTTCATTGGCAGTGAAATAAATTTGGAGGAACTTGGCATCATCATTGGGAAGTGGGAGCAACGATCCAATTCTGTGGTAGATTTGGCCTTGCACTTTGAAGGTGGGCATGTAGCCGGCGTTGTTGATGATATTAGTTGCTCCGAAGGACGTAATTTGAAAGCGGATGTTTTGAAGGAAGTGCTTGGAAATCGAAATGTGGCGCCAGAAATGTAACTTTTTAGGGGTTCAGGCGGCTCAATCATTGGTGGTAAAACAACTTGACTGTTCGAACAACACATTCCCGGGGATTCCTTAGCGTACTTCAGAGCACGACTATGTAAGCAAACTTTGTTCATTGCGCCAATCACTACGTCCTTGTGATTGCGGTAGTCATCGTCCCTATTGTAGTTTAATGCCGCCAACTTTAAATCGATTCTTGCTCTTGATCGAGCCATTCGGGAGCGATTGGCAGCAAGTTTTTCGGCATGTTGTTGGGGTGTCTCAGCAGCTCTAGATGAAGATGCACTGTCACGCATTTGCTGAAGCCGTGATTCGCGTTCTCTTTCCGTTTCTGCGGCTCGTAGATGCCCTTTCGCGATTTTCCTGAAGACGTGATTCGCGTTCCTCAGCTGATTCAGCGCCTCTTCTTTCCCTCTGCTTCCGTATTGCGGTGTTTTTTTTAGCAATGGCTGTTTTTTTTGTGGCATTTTAGTAAACTGTAATCGTGCAAAAATTAAAATCTTTTATTAATTTTGTTGTTGCTAGTTCTAGTTAAGTCGCAGAGTAAGTAATTTAAATATATACGGAACATTTTAATAAATTCTTTAATTTAAATTTTCAATTAAAAGCACAATGTTTCTTTGTTATATCAATTTCGGAAATTCTATACAGGTAAAAAAAAGATAAAAGCAACGTACGCTTTTTTATACAAAACTTGTATTTTAAGCGTAACTTACTTGGACATTATCCTTACACGCATTAAATAAATGAATAACTTTTAATATATATTTGTGTGGATGCATCTCTTTGTATGAATAAATTCTAATTAAAGTCTAATTTTAAACCTAGATATTGTGAAGTTTTCCTTTCATCTCTAGTTATTTATTTAATTGCTTGGGATCGAACTGCGGCTTTGCGTGCATGAATGATCTGGAGCGTGGGGCTGCGTAAGCAGAGGTAGTGTTGTTGTTGTTTATTTAATTGCTTGGATCAACGCGTGGCTAAGAGTTTAACAAGCGACGTGTGCAATTAGATAGCAGTAAGCAATTAACTGGAAAATAAACAGGATAGATATCGAAAAATTGTCTCTTTTTAAAACGACTTCATAAGTTTTTAATAACTCATAGCGAAAATGTGTTTGAGGAGCATTTGGACGAGATGCTAACAGGCTACTCAAAACTAAGTCAGTATAAGCAAGCCTTTCTACTTGAGTCACAACATGGATACAATTACACCACGTGTTGCTGGTCTTTAATTGAAAGTGGGGATGGACCAAACAATTTTGTTTGCTGTACTTTCAATTTAATTGTTAGCAGAATAAATAAATTGATGTCGTTATATTCTAGTTTAAATAAAATGTAAACTACATCAAATTGAATAAAGGCGTGTTTGTAAAATTAATTTATTTGTTTATTAATTTCTTTTTTCTTATTAATTGCGTTGGTTACACTAGTGCGACTAAGCCATATGTAGCGGGGGCAGTTCGGGATTGAGCACGTCCGATATTAGAAATCACTAGAGAATTGACTTTGAAATAAGCATGATGTGTGCGGTAAACATCTCGCTGTATTTAAATCGTGTTCACGAGTTTTTGGTACAACACAGAGAGAACATACTTGAGGAGAACTTCGACGAGACTTTAACAGACTATATAAAACTAACCAAATACAAGGATGCCTTTGCGAATGTCTCCAAACATGGTTATCATTATACTACATGTTGCTCGTCTTCTAGTGAAACTGTGGACGGACCAGACACCTGCGTCTGCTGCACTATATTTTAACTATTATATATTATTTATTTAACCAGAATAAATAAATTGATATAATTTTATGCAAGAATCTATAAATAAAAGGCGAATTTTTAAAATTAAATAATTTCTTTATTTTCTTTTCGAAATTGTTTTGGCAATCTATAAAATATTTTTCGAGCAGGGGTTGCGATTGAGGAAAGTCGACTTGAACCTCCAATGGAAAATCTTCTCCATCTTCTTCCAAGAGTTTTATTAAATAATAGTTGCCGTTGCTGAATTCTGCTATAGTCGCATCACAAATACCGTTTTATTTTATTCGCGTTGTCTGCACCGTTTCAAAACTAAACAGAGACTACCTGTCCAAAGCTGAAATGCAGTATTTATATATAATAAATATAACGATCATGTGTTAAAATGAGTTTTAGTAGTGGCGAAAATCATCAAAAAGCTTTAGTCGCATCCTGGAATTTGAATTACAAAGACAACAACAAGAAAGATCAGTACAATCGATAAGAAGAAAGACATCGAAATGAAAGAATCATGGACAAAGAAGTTGCAGTGTACAATGATGAAAAACCCGTCGGATAAGGAATGGAAAAGCTCATCCTCATCATCATCTTCACCTCCACCATCAACTTCAGCATAATCGAAATCCAACATAGAATATAAAAAATTTAAATAATGTTTATATTAAAAGTTCAATAAAAAGTCAATACTATTACTTTTCAATAAACTACATTTATTGTTTATTTTATTTAATCTATAAAGGAATTTTAGACACAAATGACCACAGTTGTATGAATTATAGTCCTGGTGTTGGGTGTAGGTGTAATTTACGTCATCTCCCAAATAATTTATTATTTCATGCTGTGGTTGCAAGTTTCCAAAACTATCAAAATAATCTTTGCAGTGCCTGTCTTTGTAATATGCTACCCAATGAGTACCAGGGCCCTTTGATGTATTCAGATTAACGATTCCATATTCTTGCTGACGAGATCGTTTCGGGAGACTGTCTCGCATAAAAATACCTCTGAAATGCGGTAGATTCTTTGCATGTTTCAAGTCGACTTCTGTAAGGGCTTTTGGGTAGATTCTTTAAAAGTTTCTTGGTTGCGGACTATAATATAGACCCAATCCTTTTTTGTATGGTTTCAGGTATAAGCCTTTTCCCATAGCGATTGCTTCCATAGTTTTATTATGTCGATTCGCTTCTTCCAATTGTTGACGTGCGGCTTTTGCTTCATTAATTGCTATTGCGATTGCCGCTTCTCCAGATGATAAGCCTCCAACAGCTCCCAGAGCTGTTGAAATCGGTACTAACTGTAGAAACCCTCCTGTCTTAGGAACGGGTATAACGCGTGGAATGTTAATCGTGGATTTCTTCCATCCGAATGAATTTTTCACAACCTTTTGCGCGATTTTTATAGCACTGGGAATATCTTTGGGTTTTTGTTGTTTAATAATTTTCAGAGCGCTTTCAACTGCTTTAGTGAATATTTTCTTGGTACATTTCTTTTTGACTTTTCTCTTAATTTTCTTGAGAGTTTTACTCATCGTGCTACCCATACCGAATTTTACTTTAGCTTTCATTGCGTTTGTAACTAATAAAGCGTTTATTCGCTCACTCAATTTGCTGTCTTTTGATTTTACTCTTTGCCACGCCCTTTCAATTAATATTTTATCTGCTTCGTGGCGCTTATTCAAGTCTCGTGTTTTATCATAAGCTATGTCGTGCTCTCTACATGCGGCGTACAGGGGATTGATTCCTTTATCGCCTCTTGTCAAGCGTTAGTCGCTGTTTTTGTGCTGCGATACCGTCGGTCGGTGTCGGCAGCCAGTGCTAGTGCGTTTTAGCACTATAATTGTTAATAATTTGTTAACAACAAATTATTTAGTTTTTGAAGTCCTACCTAGGGGTGACTTTGTGTAGGCCTTTTTTTGGTTTTTTCGCGGTTTTGCCGGTTTGGTATTGCCGTTGTTTTGCGGTGGCAATTCGTGCCGGTGTGTTTACGCGCATATTAATATATTTTTGTGCCGACTTTAACGGTTCCGTTGTCGCGGTTTATCGAGTGCGCTGTTCGTGTCTCAACACAGTGTAGTTGGGAAGTGTGCCATTATGAGCACCAAAACGGCGCGTGTGAAGTCGCGTAAGAAGGCCGTCGCGATTGACGTGAACTGAGGTGGACGTCGTGATTGTCAAGTCCGCGAGGGAGGACTCGTCGGCTCTGTCCGAGTCTGAGCTCGCTGCGGCTTCTAAGCTCGCCAAGAAGGAAGGTGCCACGAAAGCCATGAAGAAGGCGTTTTCCGTGGACGCGCTGAAGATGGTGGGACTCACGAGTGACTGTGAGTCCTCGTCATCTTCAGATGAGTCCATGAAGGTGGTAAGTCAGAAGGCCACCAAGGTAAGTATGAAGCATGCTAAGGTGGGTAAGGGTTCCGGTGGGAGTGCCGTGAGGGTACTCAATTGAGTGCTCCGGTGGTTGCCACCGCTGCCTCTGGGACGTTCGGTGAGCGGCTCAAGGCAGTCACGGGTGCCATCATCGGGGTCCTCTATGAGGGTGACGGTGTCAGCCGGACGCTGACCTGTCGTATTTTGGAGGTTGCGGGGGCTATGAGCGTTTGCTCATCGAGCTCTCGGGGGAGAACGAGCGTCTGAAAGGACGCTTGGAGGAGCGAGGAGACCTTTAAGAAGGAAGTCAAACTGGTGAGCCGTCCATGGAAGGAGGGCGGAGATGGTGCGACGAATGTCATCCTGGAGGGCAGTGGCCGTGCCATGGAAGCCCTTCTGGATGTGGGCAGTTGCTACATCAAGTGGTTCTGATGTAGCAGCTGCTTACATCTTCTGATTTCGTGTGGGGGACATGAGGTGACTCCCGGCTGCTTCCGCTGTCTCAGCCTGGACCACAGGGTGAACGAATGCAGGTTGAAGGAAGATGTCTGCCGTCGTTGTGGGCAGTCTGGCCATCATGGTCGGGAGTGCGACAACGCGTTGCACTGCCGTAACTGCGCGTTTAATGGGAGGCCCGCTGCACATCGTATGGTGTCGGCTGACTGCCCCATTCACGCTGCATATGTTGCCCGCGCGAATGCAAGACATTAGAATGTCTTGTAAGATTGTGCAGTTGAACTGTCAGCGCGCTTACGCTACGATGGGTGACTTGGGGCAGTTTTTGTGCGAGTCTGGCAGCGGCTTTGCTCTGCTGCAGGAGCCGTACTACCAGCAGGGTGGGGTAAGGGGTTTGCCAGCTGGTATGCGTGTCTTCTCCGATGTGGGGGGCAATGCTGCTGTGGTGGTGAATGACGTGCATACCCAGTGTATGCTCGTTGATTCAAGCGAATGGGGTGTTTGTGTGAGTGTGGAGGGTGTGTACGGCAAGCTCTTGTTGACAAGTGTTTACTGCCGTTATAGCGGTCTAGAGCCCTATATAAGGTACATGGATAGGGTCCTACTACTTGCGAGTAGCAATCCCGTTATCCTCGGTGCTGACGCGAATGCATCATCCGCGCTTTGGTTCAGCAAAACGTCCAGATTGTCTGGGCGGCTGAGTCAACAGCAGGGTGAGATGCTGAGTGATTGGGTCACGAGTAGTGGCGTTCACGTGCTCAATGAGCCGAGTGAGTGGTATACCTTTGAGGGGCCTAGAGGTGTGAGTGATATTGTCGTGACGTTTGCGAATGAGGCGGCAATGAACTTGTATGGATTTCGTTGGTCCATCCGGTGGGGCTTAAGTGCAAGTGATCACAATCTCATTGAGATTGAGGTCACTTATGGCCACGTAGACAATACGGGCAGTGTCACTAAGCGTTAGCGTACTCTGGGGGTCAAACAAGCTTCAATTTTGGAGAGTATGGTGGAAAACTCTTCAAGCGTGAAGCTGAGATCGCCAGCGAATTCGCGGAAGTGGAGCTTAAAGCTTTTTACTCCAGCTTCCCAGAGTCCGCCCATGTGCGAAGCGGCAGCGGGAATGAAATGCTATCGCAGTCGTTGATGAGCGTATTGGGAGACAACAGCGTTCTGAGTCTGCTGAATCACTGATTCCCATTCTCGTCGAAGGGTCTTCGCTGCTCCGACGAAATTTCGTCTGTTGTCGGAGTACACATCACTGGGACATCCTCGGCGAGCGCTGAATCGTCCAAAGGTAGCGAGAAATGTCGGGGTTGACAAATCGCTGGCAGTTTCGAGGTGTATAGCCTTCGTCACAAAACACACGAAGACGCAGATATAGCCTTTGGTGATGAGGTAGGCTCTTCCAGTGTAGTTCTTAATATCGAACAGTCCAGCGAAGTCCAAACCGACAGAAAAGGGGCGAGAGAGTGTGGTGCGCTTGGGGGGTAGAGCGGCCATGAGTTGGGTGCGTATTTGCTTCTTTTGGATGGTATGGATGGTGGCTTTGATCATGTTCTTGGGTATCCAGTACCGCGTGCGTAGCAAGCGCAGCATCAGCTGGTTTCCACCGTGTAAGCTGATATCATGGATAAAAGGAACCAAGAGACGGGTGGAGACGCAATTGTAGGTTCGCAAAATGGGTTGGCGCTCATCGTACGAAAGAGATGGACAAGAGATTAACCGTCCGCTCACGCGGAGGGGTCCATTATGTGAGAGAAATGGGTTAAGCGAGAGAATCGAACTCTTGCGCTTAAGAGTTTGTTTCATTTCAAGGCAGTGGTATTCGTCGTTGAAATTAACTTTTTTCGCTACAATGATGAGCCGCGTTTGAACGGCTTGAATTTCATCGGAGTTGATGAGGGTAGTTTCGTGGCGAATATTAGAACGGTAGTGGGGGTGCGTATGCTGCAGGAATCGAAAAGCATACGACAATACGCGAAGGGCTCGCGGGAAAGAAGAAAATCTTTGCAAAGGGTCCTCATATTGGTGGTAATCGATGAAATTGGTTTTGATGGGCTTGGCCTCCAATTCCGTTTCGAATGCGTGGGGGCCAGTGTAGTGGGGCCACTGCTTCTTCGCTTGATGCAGCGACGCAGCTCCTTGCCACCAGAGCGGGATGTGAAGTAAATCCAGCGGATACATGCCTCTGCTGGCAAGGTCCGCTGGATTACTCTCCGAGTCGACCTGGTACCACTGAGAATGGTCCGCCACCTCGACAATCTTCGCGACAGGGTTGGCGACGAACGTCGTCCATGTGCAGGGTGGTCGTCTTAACCATGCCAGCACTATGGTCGAGTCGGTCCAGCAATGCAGATCATAACGTGGAAAGTCGAGATGGGGCACAATTGCATCTATCATATCGATCAGGAGAGCCGCTCCGCATAGCTCCCTTCGTTTTGGCAAGGAGCAAGGAAGTCGAAGTGATGCCTGAGTTACGAGTGAGCACGTAAATCACGCCAGCGTATGCTTTCTCGGAAGCATCGCAGAAAGCATGAATTTCAACGGTGCTACCTGAGGTGAAGTGAATCCATCGGGGTATTTTGAGGAGATTGATATGGGGGTAACATTGAACGAATGCTTCGCCAACGTTGACAAGCCAACGTTGTAAAGTGATGGGAGTGAGTGGGTCGTCCCATCCGATGCCGTCCAGCCAGAGTTGTTGCATAAGGGTTTTTGCAATGACAATGACTGGAGCAAGCCATCCAGCCGGGTCAAACAATCTTGCAATCCGATATAACACGGACGAGAGAACGGAGGCCGAGAGTTTTGGTATTGCTACCATCTTCTAATTCAAGAAAGTCTGGTTAAAAGATCTTGTGGTGGGATCCCAATTAGAAGAGCGGGGTGATTTGCTGCTTTGTAGCGTGAAGCCGGCAGAGTAAAGAGCGGAAGACAGTTGATGACGGGTGCGAAGCGCGACATCAATGTCATGAGCGCCGTGACAACGCGTCGTCAACGTACATGGAGTTCTTAAGAATGGGAGCAGCAAGGGGGTACTTTTTCTCGACATCATTCGCCAATTGATGTAGAGTATGTATGGCTAGATATGGAGCACAATTGACGCAAAACGTGACCGTTTTGAGTTCGAAATTTTGTACATCGTCGTGTGGAGAATTTCGGAAGATAATTCGCTGGTAACGCGAATGCTGGGGATTTATGAGGATTTGGCGATACATTTTTTCAATGTCGCCATTGAAAACGTATTTATAGAATCGCCATTGAATTATGAGAAATGTCAAATCCGATTGAAGGGCGGGCCCAGGATAGAGGACATCGTTCAGGCTAAGACCGTTGGAGGAGGGGCAGGAGGCATTGAACACAACCCGCGCCTTGGTTGAGCTGCTGTCGGGTTTGAGAACAGTGTGATGGGGTAGGTAGTAGTTGTCAGAACCGGAAGGGTTCTGAGAGGGGTGGATCGGTGTCATATGGTGCAGATCTGAGTACTCTCGAATCACGGAGTCATAGGTTTCTTTAAAACTGGGGTCTTGTTTTGTTTCGGAGAAACTGGTTAAGAGCAATCTCTCGGGAATTCCCGATCCTAAGTTGAGAGGGGAAAACTTCTTTGAAAGGCAGCGAAACAATATATCGGCCATCGGGGCGTCTGCGGTAGAGAGATTTGATCACTGCGGTAGAAGAGATCATCGGCTAATGGTAGCTTGCGAAGAGAGCCGCAGCGGGGCGTATCGATAGAGAGAGCTTGCCAGTTAGCTTGGGAAGCACAAGCGCGCAAGCTTGAAGCTGAGTACCAGGAGCTCGAGGTGAGCCAATCTGAAAATTGCAAAGCTTAGAAACCTGAGCGGTAATCGTTTGATTGACACTCGCTACTTGGGTCTGGATGGCCTTCACCGGGAGTTTCAAGCGCTTCTGGATGCGTTCGGATAAGAAGGTGGCCAGAAACACCTACTTCGACCGCGAGGTGAAGCACGCCAATACGTTTGATGTTGAGGGGGCTTCAGTGGACCGTATATTTTGGGTAGGAGTAGAGGGGGTCGCTCGAGAGTGCGACGGAAGGTTCGACAACCGATTATGCGTATCAGCACTTGGACCGCGTTGAGAGGGGGTTTTAGGGCGCGAGGTGGTATGGGTAAGGTCCGAATGAGAGTTCGGTTGGGCGGCCGAGGCAGCCTCGCGGTATAATAGTGTGTGATGTCGCTTGTTGCACAACATACATGTGAACACACTTTTACACTCTTTTACTTGATGTGAGTGCGCCAAGCAGTTGGAACAGAAATGGATTCGTTGAACTGTCGCCCAACGGGATTCCAAATTCATTGCCAGAAACCGTGGGCATTTGCGGAGCGAGTGCGGTTGATCAGTGCATAATTTGCAGCTGGTCGAAACCATATTAGCCTGGAACGTATTGACAGGCGTCGTGGTGGGGGGAGCGCGCGTAGAGATATTCGACGCTTTTTTTTTGGGGGGGGGGGGGGTTGACGGACTTCCGAATATAGTCAACAGTTTCCAAAGTTTGGAAATGGGAGGTGAGGAAGGCGTCCATTTCGCGCATTTGGGAATTTCTCGTTTGAGGGTAATCGAGTGTTCCCATAAAAATAGGGTGTGTTCGTGGAGGCGAGTTGAGCAGAGATGCACAATAATTGCGTCCCAGCTGTCCCCATCGACATCATGCAAGGTGCGAGCTGAGAGGCAGTTATTAATCTCTCGTTGGAGACGTTTAAGTGCCACTCCCGATTCCTTGGAGATTAGGGTGAGGTTTAATAACGTTCGGAGTTGAACGTTAACGAGAATTCGCTTATTCTCGAAACGGTCTGTGAGATTTCGCCAAGCTTGCTCGAAACCGGCGACGGTGAGGGGGAATTTCTGAATTATTTCTTTGGATTCACCTCGTGTCTTTTGATTGAGGTGAAACAACTTTTCGATGGGGGATAACAGATTGTTGCGGATATAAAGCGCTGACAATATATCGCGAAAAGTCCGCCAGTATTCATAATCGCCATTAAAAATTGCGGTATCACACGGCGGTAAACTTATATTATGTCCGGAGAGATTCGAGTGGACTGCTGGCCCCTGTGTGGAAGCATTAGATAGCGGAGACTGTGAAGTTGGGGAGGGTATGGGGGCAGCGAGATGCTGCAGCTCACTAATCTTGGCGGAGAATCGAACATAAAGCTGGTAAATGCGTCGATATTTTGATTTTAATACCGCTAACTCAGCGGTCTTGGGATCGTCCGCATCTAGTGGATCGCCGCCATGATGGTGAATTCCAAGCATGAGTTGTATGCTTTCTTCAGATCGGACCAGCCCGCCTTCAGTTCCTTTAGATGGGTGTCCAAGCTGAATGCTGAATGCTCACGTTCCGGAATGTCTTTGAAGTCCTTCTGAAACTCCTCCAGGGTTTCAGACACACTGATAAACTTCGCAACGGGGTCCATGATCGCAGAGTGAATTGTTGAGAATTGTAGATTAATAAACAAAAAGACGTATAACAGAACAACAGAGTGGTGAGGTTTATTGTTTATTTTTTTTTTATTGGAGTTGGGGTGGGGTGGTTAATAGTATTAATTTGATAAAAAAATATTTCAATTAATCTAAAAATAAATTAGTCAAAGTAGTTTAAATTTAATTACTCCGACTACTTCCACAAATGTTGTTTGGAAAAAAATATTTGTGACGATTTAAAACCGTCGGGAGGGGGTATGCCCTCCCGTAACGTGCCAAATGAGTGGACACAAAAAAAAAATAAAATGAGGAAGACCACTAATGAATAATAATGTGATGCTTTTTATTTTATTTTATTTTTGGGTCATAAAAAAAAAAAAAAAAAAAAAAAAAAGATAGAACCAAGCTCAGGGGATGCCCCCTATCCATGCAAAGCATTCGTTGGTTTAGAAGGGTAAAGGTTAGTGGGAAGGGGAAAAGTGGGAGTAGTGTCGATTTACACCTCTTTTAAAAGCATCGACGTTATAAGTGGGTGGGAAAACATGCGCAGGGAGACTATTCCACAATTTAACTGCGCGACCGAAAAACGAATTATCGCGGTAGTGGGTAGTGCGATGGAACGGGATCGAGACGTAAAAGGGGTGCACCGCTCTGGAAAGCCGAGTAGATCTGTTGAATACCTGAACCGAAGGGATCAGGCTGGCTACTTCAGAGGAACAGTTACCATTAAAGTAACGGTAAAATAAGGTTACACACCCCACATCCCGACGACATCCCAAGGTTTCAATAGAGCTGGATACCCTACTGTCCCCTATAAGTTTTATCGCACGACCTTGTATACGGTCCAGAAGCTGAAGATATGCTTTCGAAGCTCCAGACCAAATATGAGAGTTGTACTCCATTTTCGGCCGGATATAAGTGGTGTAGATACAACGAAGGTCGGTTGAAGTGAAGTATTTCTTGCACCGCTTTAAAAAGCCTAAGCACTTGGCTGCTTCTTTCGACACATCAAAAATGTGATCGTTCCAACGAAGATCGCATTGTATTGACATGCCCAGAACATCAAGAGCCTCCGACTCATTAATATCCACACCACCCATATTTAAAGGTGGAAAGTTGTCGCCCGCCAGACGCTTGTGGGTCAAAAAACAGCATTGGGTCTTCCGCGCATTAAAATCGACCCGATTCGCTTGACCCCACTCCTGGATTTTGTTGAGGTCAGATTGGAGTGTCATAATTCTGCGTCTTCTATTGATCTCCAGAATAGAAGGACGCCTGGAGAATGAATATGAATGACAAATGCTGCTGTCATCAGCAAACGAGTAGACGGGGGTTGATGTCAATGACAGAAGGTCATTGATAAAAATGAGAAAAAGTGTTGGAGACAGGACCGAACCCTGCGGAACTCCAGCGTTTATGGAGTGCTCTTCGGAAGCAAAGCCGTCTATCACAACCCGAATAGAACGGCCGCTGAGGAAACTCGATATCCATCGAGTGAATGTATCACCGACACCATAAGCAGCCAGTTTAGACACAAGTGCTTTATGCCACACTCGGTCAAATGCCTTGGAGATATCCAAAGCAACAACCTTACTCTCACCGAATTGGTGAACACAACTGTTCCACCGCTCAGTGAGGAACGCCATCAAATCGCCTGTGGAGCGGTGAGCACGGAAACCGTACTGGCGATCGCTGACCAATTGGTTGCTCTCCAGATACCTCATCAGGTTAAAATTTATAACGCTCTCCATAACTTTGGAGAGCATTGAGCAGATTGCTATGGGCCGGTAATTGGCAGGATTCGTAGTGTTAACGCCAACTGCCGCTCGCCAGAGGTGCTCCCTCATCGATCGGTAGGGTGTCAGGAGTGAGCACTCCAGTCTCTCTCCTGTCAGCCTGCCGGTCGGGAGGGGCGCCTCTCTCGTGAGAGTAAACCCGGCTGCGGGCTCTCTCCGCGGCAACTGGCGCGGTTTGACCGCCTTCCAGCGATCGTCGCTGGACCCACACGGACCAATCTTGTTTCAACAGTGGACGTGCACCGACCTGGAAAGACCAACAATATTATACAGTTTTTATATTATATACATAAAGTGGAACATAAACAGATAATTTGTAGTAAACAACCTTGTGAATTTTAAAATAAACATTGTGCCTTCGAGAACAAAACACGTAGCCTCACCTTTTTTGGGAACTGGCTGCACATTGGCAATCTTCCAGGAATTAGGAAAAACTCCTGAAGTGAACGATAAGTTAAACAGATTGCGCAATGGGCGAGCCAATGTTGAGGCGCACTTTCTCAACACGTGGGCTGAAATGCCATCCGGTCCCGAGGATTTATTGACATTGAGGTTTACAAGCACTCTTTTAACAGCCCGCGTTCGAAAGTGCATCTCAGGCATAATATGAGACACACCGTCGATCACGGGTAGTGGTTGGCTACTCTCAGGAAGAGAGCAGTTTTCAGCAAACATTTTGGCTAATAAGTTTGCCTTATCAACCGAGTGAGTGAAGATCTGATCATCTTTGAGGAGAGTTGGAATAGACGATCGCGTCTGATTCTTCACCCTCCCCACGAACGACCAAAAGTTCTTGCTACCCTTATGGTATTCAAGAACTCTGCATCCAAGGCGCTGTTCGTAGAGAACTTTTTCGCGCTTTAGAGTGGCATTGCACATATTTCTGGCCTGATTGCGCAGCAGTTTAGTATCAGCAGTTTTATTTAAACGCCAATTCCTAAATGCTTCCTCTTTAGACCTGACTGCTTGTCTGCAAGTCGCATTAAACAAGGAATGGTCTTTTGGTTTAATGGAAATTCTTTTATTAGGTATGAAAGACCTCATACCAAATAAAATTATATTTTCTACCAATTTTGCTGCAGCATTTATGTTTCTATCCCTGAAACACAATTGCCAATTGAAACGGCTGAAAAAGGAGTTCAGCGCATCCCAATTAGCCTTCTCATAAAGCCACACTGTCCGCTTCGGAGCTGGCTGATGAGCGGATTGAAGACTAGAATATGGGAAGGTAGCAGAAATTGTAGCGTGGTCCGAATTACCAAGAGGTGCAAAAACATTCATATCATACTTGCTGTGATGTGAAGTTAGAAAAAGGTCCAGAATATTTTGGTTTTACCCATCAACGCAGGGAAAGTGCGTTGGTTCCTTCACTAATTGAGTCAAATTATTAGACTCAGCAAATAACTCAACATACAAACCCTCAGGTGTTGTGTGACTCGAATGACGTAGCCAATTGGAATTATGAACATTGAAATCACCAGCAACAACAATTTCACTGTTCGGATACGATTCCAGGATTTTAGAAATCGAATCAGAGAGACTGTCCAGTTTATCAAAAGTTGGCAGCCTCCCTAGACCCGGGCTTCTATAAATGAAGCAGAAGTGCAGGATGTGCGACTGGATTTTGAACTTAACCCACATGGAGCTAAATTCGGCATCCGTCGTGCAAAGGTGTTGCTGACAATGGTACGCAACATCACTGCGAATATATAAGGCGAGGCCTCTGTGTGATGAAAATAATGGCAGTAAGTCGTACCCAGGCAAGTGAAAATCCAGTGGATCTGCACCCTCAGACACCTGGGTCTCACCTAGTGCCATTATATGCGGTTGGTGAGTACAGACATACGCATAGACCGCGAAGAAATTCGCCCTTAAGCCACGCACATTTGTGGAGTCGATACGAAATTTTGTCATCGCCACCCACTGTAAAGAGGTATAAAGTCAGCTGCACAAGCGGCTACACCGCAGGCAAAACGAAACGCAAAACACAAGTGTTATGCCTTTATCTTGCCACGCTTCAGCCCACGGTGCACTCACAGCCTCATGCACAACTAACGGGACCAGGAAGAAGGAGGAGGAGTGAAAATCAACGAAATGCTGAGCTTAACTGCGGAGAGCATAAACAAGCCCCTCGCATGGTTCGCTGCATTCCGTTAAGTTGACTATTGGATTATTAAATTTTGTTCTTAGTGCACATTATTGATTTTTTGTTTGTTTATTGACTTTTTGTTTATTAAGGTTTCACTGCATTTCTGTGTTTTTGTGCGTAAACTAGTCTGTGACTGTGTGTAAACTAGTCAAAGTAGTTTAAAATTAACTACTTCAACTACTTTCGCAAGAGCTGTTTTCAACCGGGTAGCCGCTGCTTGAGCGCTGCCTGCACGATGTCACCGGCGCTGGCTGCGGAAAAAGCACAAAACACACGCTGAAAGCAAGAAAGCTGCTGCTTTACTTGTACACGGTGGTGGTTTTCTTCTCTGCAAATTCCCACGCTGTTGCTACAAGTTTTGTTCACTTGAAGGTGGCAACGGTAACTCTCGGTACCGTTATGAGAAGTGAACCGTTGGAAATATTCTTTTCAAAAAAATATTAAATTTCCGATTGTGCGAAAACTTAATTGATGGACGTACAGCACGGGGTGGCTGCACATACAATTTAATATATGTCTGTATATACAAAAGAAAACGAACGAGGCTTCTCTTATTTAGGGAACACAATTGGTCACACCGGCACTTCAGGGGGGGAGAAGAAACGCGTGGTCTTCCAACTGCTGCTGCACGACGCCGAACCGAAACAAGGCTTATAGTAATTAATAATTATGAAAGGGGTTTATACTAATTAATAATTATAAACTTCTTACTGCAGAAGCAAATGGAGGGAATGGTGGAGTTTTGCCGGTGTAAAATCCGGCTCGAAGGACCAAATGTTTCTCTGATCTTCGAGCTCGTGGGATGGCTCGAAGGATCAAGAGGTTGGGTTGGTCTCCGAGCTCGTGCTTATCCGGCTCGAAGGACCAAATGTTTGTTTGATCTTCGAACTCGGGAGGAAATCCGGCTCGAAGGATCAGATGTTTGTTTGATCTTCGAGCTCGGGAGGAAATCCGACTCGAAGGATCAGAAAACGGGGGTGGGGTAAAAAAGTGGTTAAATGTACTTACTTAAACGATCAGTTATGTGTTGGTACTATGCCTTGGTATGAAGAAGAGGTGAATTTCGCAGTTGATGCCACTTGAAGTTGATGTCTGGAAACCGTCGTATGGATCTTCTGGTTATCACGTAATGCACTTAAAAGTGTCTCTCTGCGCCTTGTTTGTCGCTGTAAAACTTCACTTGATTTAAAAAAACCACTTGCACTTTTCAAGTTTTGCAGCACTGGGATTCCTACGTCTGCTAGGTTGGGAAGTCGATGCTAGAAGAAAGCTTTCTCCCAGCCGGAACCACCGCCATCTATCTGTGAAAGAAAAGAAGAGACCGGAACGAGACGGAATTGGGTCCGCTCGAGCCGTGTTCAGCGGAGTTGCTGAGTTACTGGGGTGGATTTAAGCGAAGGGAAAAAGATACGGGAAGTTATGGGGTTTTCGCGTGAACAAATTGCTTGGCAAGCATAATTTTTAGACCTCGAAACTTTTATAACTTATATAAAAAAGTCAGTGGAATAAGAGTTATTATAGACTTTCAAAAATAAAAGTCTCAAAAAAACTCACTCAAATTACTTAAAAATAGAAATTAAAAATAAAAGTTATTTTTAGACTTTTATATTTAAAAGTCACCTTAAAAGTCTTTTAAGGACATTTATTTTTAAAAGTCTTTCATGGGAGTTATTTAAAGCTTTTATTTTTAATAGTAATTTAAAAGTCTTTAAGACTTACTTTTAAAAGCTATCGATAAAAGTCCTTTAAGGATATCTATGTGTGTGTGTGTATATATGTGTAGATATTTACATATATACACATATATATATGTGTGTATATACATGTATATATGCATATATATATATATATATATATATATATATATATATATATATATATATATGCATATATACATGTATATACACACATATATATATGTGTATATATGTAAATATCTACACATATATACACACACACACATAGATATCCTTAAAGGACTTTTATCGATAGCTTTTAAAAGTAAGTCTTAAAGACTTTTAAATTACTATTAAAAATAAAAGCTTTAAATAACTCCCATGAAAGACTTTTAAAAATAAATGTCCTTAAAAGACTTTTAAGGTGACTTTTAAATATAAAAGTCTAAAAATAACTTTTATTTTTAATTTCTATTTTATATATTTATATATATATATATATATATATATTTATTTTATATATTTATATATATATATATATATATATATATATTTATATTTATATATATATATATATATATATATAAATATATATGCATATATACATGTATATACACACATATATATATGTGTATATATGTAAATATCCACACATATATACACACACACACATAGATATCCTTAAAGGAAACTTTAAAGACCTAGATTACTATTAAACATAAAAACTATATATATATATATATATATTTATATTTATATATATATGTATATATATGTATATATAGTTTTTATTTTTAATAGTAATCTAGGTCTTTAAAGACTTACTTTAGACTATATATATGTATATATATATATATATATATATATATATACATATTTTTTGTTTGATGTTCATGTATGTTCTCTAATTTATTTTTTCTTTAATTTCATCTTTATTCATCTTTAGATAAGGACAAAATGTTTTCAAATGAATCTAATCAAAATTGTCAAGATCTTTTACCCGTTGATACAGAAGCATATAAAGAAAACGTCTGCATAGGTGACCTGAATGTTGGCCGCAAAAAAGAGTTGATGATCGACTTGAAGAATGATTTATTGTTTCAACGTGAAGAACATAAACTAGTTTTGCCCGCAATTTCAAATAGCGACAGCTTTTTAAAAAAATTTATCCAAAAGAAACCGAACAGTGATACGATTAAGGGATTTTTCCAGACCTATAACGACGATAATAACAACGCAAATACTATTACTAATCATACTCTTGGTAGTGACCATAGTATACTAAAGCACAGTAAGGACATTAATTCTTCCAACTTAACGAAGTTCGGTAAATTCTGTACCAGTGCTCAAAACTCCAGCAACTTTCATAAAAACGTACAATCGAAAGGCGATCAATCATTAAAAAATTTTATAAACTGTACAGACTACAGTTTAAGTAACGAACTTGTAAATTCTAAAAAGCTGATTTCAAAACCCCTTGTCTGCTATACCCCAAATGTTTGTGATTCGATATTTAAATCATTTCAGCTACCAGCTGAAAACGATGTAATATTAAACATACCTTTTCGTACTCCCGTGCATATATCAACTCATGCAGCGTTTGCTACTCCCAAGGAACAATCTTACTTATTAAAACCGCGTATTCCTAAAAGTCCATATCGTACTGTCTCTCACTATGGTTTTAAGTCGCCAGATAAGTTTCCGCAAACTGAGCACAAACATATTCCTAGTTTGATGGCCTCAAAATACGTTCCACTGACCAAGGCGCGTTCATATGAAGAAATATTTTCTAGTCCACGCTATGTAGATCTATGCGAAAATTGCTTCGAGAGAATTGTACGTCTCAAACCTGAATTTGTTTATATGAAAGCGCATTTGCAAAATCTGGTCGAGTATTACGGCATTAGTGATGCAAACTTAGATCACATTGAATACGGGAACTCGAAAACTGCAGAAACTATATCGGCTTTGGCGGCACCATTGAAACCAGTCTTTAAAGAACCTAGCGACCCAATAAACAGTGATACGTGCTGCGGCAATGGGACGAAGACTAATATTTCACAACCTCTAAGAAAGAGTATATCCAACTCTACGTTTATAGAGAAAATTACTCACATGAATTATTCGGAGGAATCTGTAAACGTTAACTTCATAGACACGCCGCGTACAGTATCAAGTAATATAAGTTTGAATATTCAGGTGTCTAAACCCTCCATTAGGGAGCATACACAGGAAGTACAGATAAATGCAAATTATGAGTTGCCTCGTTGCACTTCGGCAACGGAAATCTTGGAGTTTGGAAACTGGCAAGATCAGCAGCAGCATGAGCGTGATACAGAGGCTTCTTACATGCCTTATGTCAATAATGCGCTGACTGAAACGTCCTGTTTCTCTAAAATCTTACCGAAATACACGGAATTACAAACTTCTAAGCTAAGGCGTTTTATGTCCCGAGAAGAGCGTGGCAAGCGAAAACATGAGTTCCAAGAGCTCTGGGAGGATCATATTTCGTTTTTCACAGGCAAGAGCGATCGTGCACTCAGCGATATCGAATTTGCCTCCGACGGAACTGCGGGAAGTAAACAACAAGCTCAGCGGACAGTGTCGCTGAATTTACACGAAACCTTTCACACACGTAGTTGGGTCATTAAACGGTTTTTTAACGATACCCTTGAAAGTAAAGCCTCCTGTAGTGTCCTAGGCAACGAGGACAGCGAGATCCTCAATGAAAGGAGAACTGAAAGTTGCGATTCGCATTTGACGCAAACCCTCAGTGCTTACCGCCCCAGACGAAAATTAGTCTCTTGTAGTGCTAATGCTGCCGGTATCCAGGATAATTTTAGTAATAAAGTTCCCGAGAAAGAAAGAGAACTAAGTGACGTCAAGATCATCCCACAATTCTCAAACAGTGTTGAGGAATTTATTCTCTATGAGCAACTCGATAAAAAAGTAGGGAAGAGTGAATTTGTTCAAATCAAGTCTTTAAATGAAGAAAGCCAGTTCAGCTTAATGGAACGCATTATTTTGGAAAAAATACAGGTTAATCAGTTAACAGGCTCAGAACCAATTTTTCATAAAATTGAGAAAACCATACGCAATAAGTTGACACCTTCCAAGCTCAATTCGATGCTGCAGATCAAGCAATTGCAAAAGGATTGTGGGAGTGCAGGTGAAAATATCTTCTCAATTTCTACATCATCTAAAGATACTAAAGATAAAAGCTACAATTACTTTAATGTCCCTCAGATGTTCAACAAAGAGTTTGATTCAAATTTCGAGGATAACTTTGTTAGTCAACCCTCCATGAAATTGGCTAGATCTGTAAAATGTGAACATCATACAACGGAAAACCGTACAAGTCCCACAAATCGTGTTAACGAAAGTCAAACCTGTCACAGCCAAATTAGAGCTAATGAACGAGAAACTTTGGGTCTTCATGGGTTCTGTTTAGATTGCAACACCAAGGATAGGACGCCAGCTAAAAGAGTTCACTCGTCAACGTTTGCTCCACTTCATATTTCTCGCTCGGTACCAGAATTTCGAGATAAATTGCAGAAAAGTGCACGCGGATCTTGTACCCGTAACTTCGTACTCGAAAATATACGCAATGCTGCGATACCACGGAATGCTAAACGTTTTCAGTATTCCAATGCTAACGCCATGACGAACGCAAGATTTGCTAATTATCCACTATTTAATCCGCCAAATGATGCTGATGCCGTTTCTTCCTCTTCTGTATATGCTTTCCAGAATAACCTTTTTCGTGGCTCGTCAAGATTTTGGGTCAGCATGTCTCCAACTCCGATTAAGAAATTGAAAACTTGCAAAATCCTGCCGAAACGGCGAAGGAATCAGAAAATGTTACCGTCCAAGATCGAGACGGAGGCAACGGAAAAAGTGCAGCCACATTTGTATTGTTATCAACGTAAGTTTGTTGACTTTAAAAAACATGATATCCAATATTCAGATAATACGAACGTCTGTATCACTGCGCAGCAAGATATTCTTTAGGAGCAGCAATAAATATACGACAATATTCAACTTCATCAAAATAAAGGGAAGAAAAGAAGCGTTGTTCTTACATACTGACTTTCAGAAATGGAAAATTTATTAGTGAAGATCTGCAAACTGCAAATTTAGTTTTTATTTTTTAGTTAAGCGTTTTTGCAAATTTTTTCTTTTGTTTAGCGTTTCTGTTTATAAGTTCTCTTGTCATAAATTATCTGCTTTTTTAATTAATTGTCAGACCTATAAAACAAATTTATGCGTATCATCATCATAATGAAGAGAAAAATTGCAAAGTACATTCATTCCCCTTTGAGGAACGCAAAATTAATAGATGAATCTTCAGAAAATTTCTAATATAATTTATTAAATTAATAAGCATTTCTGTTTATCAATTTCATGAAAATCGTAAATTAGCCGCTTTTTGAATTAAATAATTGCCCTATTCGAACAAAATTGATTTCAATTTTGCATTTTTGATATTTTATGGAGCGAAGTACAAACAAATTTATAATGCTTTTTTTTTTATAACGCTTCTAACAGTTATATCTTTTGGTTACCCTTCCCCGTTAACGTATATATTCAGACTTGCGTTTAATTCGTAAACATATTGATTTTTGGACCAGAAATTTAAAAACATTTCTTTTGGCCCAATTTATAAAAAGCTGTCGCTAAGTATTCTTAATTATTTCTCATGTATTCTCTATATTTAGCTTAAATTTCTGATTATAGATTCTCTAATGTCAGTGTAAAGCATATATATATATATATATATATATATATATATATATATATATATATATATATATATATATATATATATATATATATATATATATATATATATATATATATATATATATATATATATATATATATATATATATATATATATATATATATATATATATATATATATATATATATATATATATGTTTTATATATATCTGAACTTTGAATATATATGTAATTTTTTTTCTAATATTTTTTAATATTATGCTTCCACAAGTATGAATGAATCTATGTATACATCTATGTATAATTCAATTCTATTTTGAATAAAGTGTACATTGTTATGGTGGGTGTCTGGAATGCATGAGGTTCTCTGCGAAATAGCTGTATTATTATCGTACTCGTGCTCTACCTATACTCACGACATGTTAGGCAATTCCATAGGACGATTCTCATCTCGGAAGTCGAATTAAATAATGATTCCAAATTTCCTTAAGCAAGTGTTTTGTTTAAAAAGCAGCATCTATTTTTTTACGGGTTTGAGTTTTTTATGGTTTTAAAATAATAGCTTCAAAAGCCCACGTTTTGCCGGCAGCTGATCAAAACTGCAAACGTTCATAGTTAAAATTAGTTTTCACATGCAAATGATTCAATAATTTTTCCTCCTATTTAAAAATTAATTAATATCCCCTGTTATGTAATATTATTAGTGTTGGAATTTATGGAATTTTCTGCAAATTTTTCACTCTGAGTTTAGATTTTTTTGCGTTATGAATCTTAACTTTGAACGTTAGCAGTTTTGGAAACAGGTTTCGTCTATTTATTTTTAAAACGGGATTTGGGATTGTATCCATTTGTCATATGGTTCAGATTTTGTAGCAAAAAATGACATAAAGATAGCGAAAACAATCTAAATTGTGCTTTGTACAGCAAATACTTTGTCTCGTAAACCTGACGTTATGGCAAGTTTTTGTTACTCTTTGTGATAACTGTAGCTGCCGGGAGTTTCCTCAGATTTATTTTCAACTCGTATAGAAGAAGTCCATCATATGTCGGTCATATTTGCTTTTGTTGAAAAATTTTGGAAGAAATCTTTGCATATTTCACCAGAGTTCTACAATAACTATTAACTACTTATTTTAATTTTGTTTTTTTCAAAAACTTTCAACGTTTTATTACTTAGTGTTGAAAAAGACACAAATCAGAAAAAAATCGTTGTTTTTAGTCTCCCTTAAACATTACGTTTTAGACTCCCTTAAACGTTACTTTAATTCGCAGTTCTACACAATCACAACCACCGTGTTGGAATTTGTGAGTGCTACTGGGATACTTTGCATGAATTCTGTTGGCAACATCTGACATCTACTATTTTACAAAAGAATACATTTGTTAACACGAGAAAATAACTAGAGATGTTTTTTAGAATAATATAGAAAGAGATATTTTGAAACCTCTGAAAAGGTTGCGAATTACTTTTAATCTCTGCATATCACAAAATTTATCTTTTGATAAGAAAGATTCGTATGGCTTGTTTAAGACCTTTCTATCAGATTCCCTCCTTAGATTTTTTATACTTTTTTCGATTTTCTAACTTTAGCACTTTTAAATTGGTTGTTCTGTTAATAGTATACATAAATATACCATAGTACTTTAAGCTAGCTATATAATAGTGACGTACTCGCATTAAAACGAAGGTTACTACCAATCAAACAGTTTTTGTTGTCATGTTCCTACTTCTTCAATTTTATGTTAATTCTGGTATTAACAATCACTGGCTCCAATATGCCTTTACTTATACGCAAAGTTCAGAATATATCACTCAAAAGAACAGAGTAATTTATTTTCCGCGTATAAAATCCTTCCAAAAGGAAAAAATATTTTTCATCAAGAGCAATATTTACTTTTTCATCTAAGTAAAGGTTAATATCGCTCAGATTCAAAATAATGTCTAACTTCCGAAATACATATCACTTTTTTGCGGGTGTCGGTGAGGGCGGAAAAAATAAAAAAAGAACAGGAAAAGGTGCAGTCTTGTGTGTGTCCGGGGCGCATAGTTACCATGATGTTGACTCGATTGATGTAGTGGTGAGACATTGTTGAGTGCAGAGCTGGGACGTAATCATTCCTTTCGGAATTAAATTCCACTCATTTCCAATTTCAAGGAATTAGGAATTTGGAATTGAGGCTCACTCAGACAAAGGAATGGAATTGAGCCTCAACGAAACAAAGGAATGGAATTGAGGGAGCCTCAATACTTTTTGAAGGAATTGGAATTTGGAATTGAGTCTCAACGAAACAAAGGAATGGAATTGAGAGAGCCTCAACTCCTTTCGAAGGAATTGGAATTTGGAATTGAGCATATCAATTCCTTCAGAGGATTGGAATTGTAAGACGGCAATTCCCAGGAATTGGAATTGGAACTGGAAATTTTATCTGTTTTTTAGGAATTTCAGTGGAAGGAATTCAATTATTTTGCTAGTGAAAGGGACCATAGTGTGTGAGCGGTTTGGCGACGCCAAATTGGCGTAGAATGTGAGCAGAGGTTCAAAAAAGACTGCCTTTGGCAAAAAATTTTTACTGTTGGAATCGATAGAATATGCTTGGTAATCTATAGATGATGTGATACCAAGATAAATTTGAAATGCTAATAAATTATTTCAAGTGTACATTATTGATTGACAAATACTCCTATTTTTTATAACAAATGTATGAGCATATAATTTCAAGAAATGTTTAGAGTGTTTTTTGTATACAGTACGATATATTAAGATGACATCCAGACAGATGCAACGGTGTTTTATACGCTGAAATGTATATGCTTCGGATTGAAGGTAACTGACTGGGTTATTAGCCTTGTCTACATCATTTTTCTTGAAGCGGCTTCGTGAAGCTTGCTCTTGAAGAATGCGTGGCTACACGTAGTTTATTCTTTGATGTTAAAAGTCCTATACGTGTGATACCTCAATGTGTGTGAGTGAAATTCACGTTCGGCAAACGGCGTTGGAAAACCGGTTCGTGCGGCCAACTGTTTAATTGTGTGCTTAAGAAGAACCGAGAATCCGACAGAATTTTCAAATTTATTTCGGTATCACATCATCTACAGATTACCAAGCATATTCTATCCATTCCAACAATAAAAACTTTTTGCCAAAATTCCCTGTTTTGACCCCTTGGTGGTGTCATGTTTTAAAAGATGTATAAATAAACGTTTATCTTGTTAAGTCTTGTTTATTTTGCTAAGTAGCGTTCTTCTGACTTTATTTTAGTATATATCTTAAGTTTTAATATATACCCTATAACTTGAACAAATCGATAACTTGAACAAATCGATAACTTGAACAGCCTTGGCATTTTTGTGTTCACGTTAAGGCGAGTTCACTGTATATGATTTAGGTTTAAGTAATAATGCCTTATTTTTAGGTACTCCGAAAATTAGTAAAAATATAAAATATTTTAAAACTATTGATGTCATATTCTCTTGTAATAAAAAAACGTTTCGAATTACAATAAAAAATCTCTATCGATTCCAACAGTAAAAATTTTTTACTAAAAGCAGCCTTTTTTGAACCTCTGCTCACATTATACGCCAATTTGGCGTCGCCAAACCGCTCACACACTAAAGTCCCTTTCACTAGCAAAATAATTGAATTCCTTCCACTTAAATTCCTAAAAAACAGATAAAATTTCCAATTCCTTGGAATTGACGTCTTACAATTCCAATTCTCTGAAGGAATTGATGTGCTCAATTCCAAATTCCAATTCCTTCAAAAAGAATTGAGGCTTTCGTAATTCCATTCCTTTGTTTCGTTGAGCCTCAATTCCAAATTCCAATTCCTTCAAAAAGAATTGAGACTTTCTCAATTCCATTCCTTTGTTTCGGTGAGCCTCAATTCCAAATTCCAATTCCTTCAAAAAGAATTGAGGCTTTATCACTTCCATTCCTTTGTCTAAGTGAGCCTCAATTCTAAACTCCTAATTCCAGAGGAATTTACTTGGGGTTGGAATGGAATTGATTTTGCCCAGCTCTGGTTGAGAGGCATTGTTTAGGTAGCGCACAGACCACCTAAATAATGGGTCGAGTCTGGGGTGTTTCACAATTGAAAAAAGGAAAAGCCTGGTGAGAGTAGGAGTAGATAGATTGGAAGTATATAAATGGAGAATTGTGAAAAAATATAAGTTGCTTAGGTGAGCACGAAACGTATGAGTTGTGTTCGGTAATAATATTGTGGCCTGAGAGTAAGACGGAGGTGATGGCTGGATAAATTTAGTAGAGCCTATATGTATATTACAAGTGTGAAATAAGGAAAAAAAATATTAAGTTTTAGAAGCGAAGGTTTTTGCGGCATTTAAAGGTGAGTGGTGAAAAAATATTTTTTGGAAAAAGAGTCAGAGATAGAAAAAAAAGGAGGAATGGATTTTAGTGCTAAATAGTGAATTTTTAGTATTAGGAAAAGAAGGATCGAAGCAAGAGCTGACAAAATCCCCAGACTGAGAGTTGGGTGTAGAGGTATTTTGGCTGCGAATCTAACACAATCCCGATGTAACAGTGTGGCTTTTGTTAAGACACGGGGTCGGTAGGGAATTTTCTTGGCGCTGGGAACCTCGCCTGACCAGATAAGTACATTGCAGAATTGTTGTTAAAAATCACAATTCTGAAGAAATAAAAAATAAGAGAAAAAGGAAAATATATATAGATTAACAGCCTTATTCCAAGAGTCACGGTGAATCGTTAAAAGATAATCTTAGAAAGTCACTACGTCGCAAAGGAGACAATCCAAGAGTCGCCTAAATCTTGTCTTGGCATTACGTTGCTGTGAGGGTTGTTTTCATGTGGTGAGATTTTCACTGGAAGGTTTGTGCAGAAGATAAAATTTTCAGTGTGTGTAAGTAAAAATTGTATTATTGTGGTGAATAAATAAGTTTTATAAAATTGTTTTTTTACGAAATCAGGTTTATAAACGTACCTAAAATATATAATAAACTTTGCAAATTATATCTAGAATAATATTAGTGTTATTCTACATTATTTCGCTCAGATGGCAGCAAAATATATTTGCCAGTGGTTTTTCTGTTTGAAACTTTCCAACATGATGAGATGATTAGTAAGTAGGGAGAGGGAGGGTAGAGACGTGCGTTATGATGTGTGAGTATTGGGAGATCATAAGTAGCAAGAATGAGTGTGAATAATGATGGTCTTTGTTCGTTTTGTTTATTGGAGAAGGCGATAATTATACTTATAACTAAAAATAGTAAATAAAAAATTATTTACTATTATTCAAATTGGAGAGATAAAGCGCATTAGTTTGCAAAAATAAAACCCAGAGCATTCACAAAGAATACATTGAAATGTAAAAGTAAAACTTAAAGTCCTTATAATGAACGCTCAAATTTTTAAGAAGACTGAAGTGAAATCTACTTCATTAATATTATTATCATCATAATCATCATCAACAATAACGACATATTGAGTTAAATCTTCAAAATGGAAGGATTAATTTGCAGTGAGTGTGGTGTTCGTTTCAACGAAAATCGCAACCTTAAACGCCATGTTTTAAACAAGCATGCTGAAAAGCAAGCATTCGATTGCAATGAATGCAACATTAAATTTACCCGACGCGATAACCTGAAAAAACATATAAATTTATTTCATCCACAACTAAGCAGAAGCTTTGCTTCACCAGTAAAACGTATTCTTAATGAATACTTTTCAATTTGTTCCAATTGCAATGAGAACGTTTAAAGAAAGACTGGAATTATCACATTAGGACCAATAAACATAAAAGAGTTCTGGCATACAGATTAATGAGCTGAACAATAAAGTCAGCCTTCAATGAAAGGATTGAAACGCTTATGCTCGAAAACGAGAACAAGTGTTTGCTGGTTCCAGAAACGTTTTTTACAGTTAACAAAGGCATCATTATAAAAGCTCTGGAAGATTTACTCAAAAAGCATTTGGGCTATAAATTCAACATAGAGATATTTTGTGAGTATGTGAAAATGAGTAGTGAAGAAGATATGGTTGTGGATGTAAAATCGTTCCAAACCAAAATTACTTTAAAACGGATAAGAGAAGATATCGAAAGCATCTACAATAATATGATTTATCAGATTTGCAAGAAAATGTCTGAGTTTCAGGAAAGGGACAGTGGCTGGTCTCTCGTAAGGATATTGAAATGACCTTCTCGCCTCGGTCTCCTAGACACGGGGTTTCTTTATGAGGTCCGTGGACCTTATCTATAGCCAGGGCAGGCTCACGGCTGTCCAGGGTCGACTTTCAAGAAATTTCTTTTTTTTAAAGAAAAACGGGACTTGTGTCTGCTGTTTATAACACTTCTGCTGTGTATAACACTTTTATTTTATAAAATCCAATTCTTGTACGCTAATTGAATTACGGCTAACAAGTTGTCTTAGTTGTGCAAAATCTCCGGCATAAATCTTAGTTGCGCAAAATCTTCAGCATAAAAAAAAACTGGCGTTGTGGTGGCGATGAATACTGGTGTACAGAAAGATGAAAATCATGGAATTACGATGGAGCTTGAATGTTGCGACTTGTCTGGGCTAACGGTCGTGTGTTTCACTTGTTTTATCTAACACGCTCGTGTTCACTATTTGGGCCCCTTCGAAGCTCGAACTAATCACAAGCTGTTTGAAGCTTGATCCTGTTTGTACAGAAATACACTGCTGGTTTCGTTTGGGTTGGTGACAGTGACCAGGAAACCCAAGTGAAACAGGGCGGTGCGGCTTTTTTTTTATGGCAGATAGAACCAAACTCAGGGAATGCCCCTATCCATGCAAAGCATTCGTTGGTTTAGAAGGGAAATGGTTAGTGGGAAGGGGAAAAGTGGAAGTAGTGTCGATTTATACCTCTTTTAAAAGCATCGACGTTATAAGTGGGTGGGAAAACATGCGCAGGGAGACTATTCCACAATTTAACTGCGCGACCGAAAAACGAATTCTCGCGGTAGTGGGTAGTGCGTTGGATTTCACTTAGAACAGTACATTGGAGTATAACGGGAAATTGTAGAAGAGAGGGGAAACACAGACATGCTCCGGTGAGAACAACACGTCGATCCACCGGACCAGTATGTTGAACTCCCAGAGAGGGGGCAGAGAATGTAGAAGGGAGAGGGAGGAGAGAGAGGACACAGACATGCTCCCGTGCGAACAACATGTCGATCCACCGAACCAGTATGTTGCTCTCCCAGGTTCGCTGCATCAGTCCCAACATGAGCGATCCAACGGACCACCATGTTGCAACCTCGGTAGTGAGAGCGGCTGCAGAGAGGAGGAAGAGAAGTTTTCTCCCGTCTCCAACCACTGCAGAAGCGATCCGATGGACCACAACAACAGCGGCCAGAGTCAGGAGAGCCACCCTTTATCACCAGAATTTACCCGTGCCACTGTCACCAAACGACTGACGCTTTGTATGTTGCGTCGCTCCTTTTATACGTTTCGAAACCTCTGCCGTTTCATATCTCTGCACTCTTCCGTTATCACAACGTATATATTACCGTCGTACTCTTACTTATTGGACGTTATGAAATCTATACTATATAATAAGCTTAGCTTTAATACGGCAGTTATGTATAACGGTAATCTATTTCTCTTATTGCTAAAACCACCACCACCTACTATACAAGAAAATAATCATTTTATTTTTTTTATATAATATATAGAAAATAATTTCTAATTTATTGAGGAAAACAAATAAATTATCACGAATTTGTGTAAGCATTTTCTGCCTCAGAAATGCGTCATCACAATATGTCACCTGGAGTTCAATATTAATCAATATCAGCCAATAAGGGAATCGCTATAACCTGATCTGATCTTAACTAATATGATATCAGTTGTAACTTGACAGAGCAGTTGTGATGTGACCGCGGACGGAGGCGGATGGTGTGCCCGCCAGTACTTTTCGTTAATTAGTGTTCGGGCATATAAAATCGAAAACAATAGTGAAAACAATTACCTACGCCGCAAAACACTCTTAACACAATAATAACACTTTACCAAACAACATTTTTTTAACGAACAAACAATAGTGCATAATTATTAACAACTCAACTTAATAACAAATAAATAAGATTTTATCTAATTACAACAAATAAATACACAATTAAACGGGACGCAGAGAACCATGCGAGGGGCTTTTTTATGCTCTCCGCAGTAAAGCTCAGCATTTCGTTTGCTTTCACTCCTCCTCCTTCTTCCTGGTCCCGTTAGGTGTGCATGCGGCTGTGAGTGCTGCGTGGGCTGAAGCGCGGCAAGATAAAGGCATAACACTTGTCTTGTCGCGTTTTGCTTTGCTTGCGACGTACGCGTGGCCGCTTGTACGGGTGAGCTTACACTTCGTCACAGTGGGTGGCGGTGACAAAGTTCCGCATAGACTCCACTAATGTACGTGGCTTGAGGGCGAATTTCTTCGCGGTCTATACGAATATTTGTACTCACCAACCGCATATAATGGCACTGGGTGAGACCCAGGTGTCTGAGGGTGCAGATCCACTGGACTTTCACATGCCGGGGTACCATTTACTGCCATTATTTTTACCTCACAGAGGCTTCGCCTTATACATTCGCAGTGATGTTGCGTACCAGTGTCAGCAACACCTTTGCACGTCGGATGCCGAATTTAGCTCCATGTGGGTTAAGTTCAAAATCCAGTCGCACATCCTGCACTTCTGCTTCATTTATAGAAGCCCGGGTCTAGGGAGGCTGCCAACTTTTGATAAACTGAACAGTCTCTCTGATTCGATCTCTAAAATTCTGGAATCGTATCCGAACAGTGAAATTGTTGTTGCTGGTGATTTCAATGTTCATAATTCCAATTGGCTACGTCATTCGAGTCACACGACACCCGAGGGTTTGTATGTTGAGTTATTTGCTGAGTCTAATAATTTGACTCAATTAGTGAAGGAACCAACGCACTTTCCCTGCGTTGATGGGCAAAACCAAAATATTCTGGACCTTTTTCTAACTTCACATCACAGCAAGTATGATGTGAATGTTCTTGCACCTCTTGGTAATTCGGACCACGCTACAATTTCTGCTACTTTTCCATATTCTAGTCTTCAATCCGCTCACCAGACAGCTCCGAAGCGGAAAGTGTGGCTTTATGAGAAGGCTAATTGGGATGCGCTGAACTGCTTTTTCAGCCGTTTCAATTGGCAATTGTGTTTCAGAGATAGAAACATAGATGCTGCAGCAAAATTGGTAGAAAATATAATTTTATTTGGTATGAGGTCTTTCATACCCTATAAAAGAATTTCCATTAAACCAAAAGACCATTCCTGGTTTAATGCGACATGCAGACAAGCAGTCAGGTCTAAAGAGGAAGCATTTAGGAATTGCCGTTTAAATAAAACTGCTGATACTAAACTGCTGCGCAATCAGGCCAGAAATAGGTGCAATGCCACTCTAAAGCGCGAAAAAGTTCTCTACGAACAGCGCCTTGGATGCAGAGTTCTTGAATACCATAAGGGTAGCAAGAACTTTTGGTCGTTCGTGGGGAGGGTGAAGAATCAGACGCGATCGTCTATTCCAACTCTCCTCAAAGATGATCAGATCTTCACTCACTCGGTTGATAAGGCAAACTTATTAGCCAAAATGTTTGCTGAAAACTGCTCTCTTCCTGAGAGTAGCCAACCACTACCCGTGATCGACGGTGTGTCTCATATTATGCCTGAGATGCACTTTCGAACGCGGGCTGTTAAAAGAGTGCTTGTAAACCTCAATGTCAATAAATCCTCGGGACCGGATGGCATTTCAGCCCACGTGTTGAGAAAGTGCGCCTCAACATTGGCTCGCCCATTGCGCAATCTGTTTAACTTATCGTTCACTTCAGGAGTTTTTCCTAATTCCTGGAAGATTGCCAATGTGCAGCCAGTTCCCAAAAAAGGTGAGGCTACGTGTTTTGTTCTCGAAGGCACAATGTTTATTTTAAAATTCACAAGGTTGTTTACTACAAATTATCTGTTTATGTTCCACTTTATGTATATAATATAAAAACTGTATAATATTGTTGGTCTTTCCAGGTCGGTGCACGTCCACTGTTGAAACAAGAGTGGTCCGTGTGGGTCCAGCGACGATCGCTGGAAGGCGGTCAAACCGCGCCAGTTGCCGCGGAGAGAGCCCGCAGCCGGGTTTACTCTCACGAGAGAGGCGCCCCTCCCGACCGGCAGGCTGACAGGAGAGAGACTGGAGTGCTCACTCCTGACACCCTACCGATCGATGAGGGAGCACCTCTGGCGAGCGGCAGTTGGCGTTAACACTACGAATCCTGCCAATTACCGGCCCATAGCAATCTGCTCAATGCTCTCCAAAGTTATGGAGAGCGTTATAAATTTTAACCTGATGAGGTATCTGGAGAGCAACCAATTGGTCAGCGATCGCCAGTACGGTTTCCGTGCTCACCGCTCCACAGGCGATTTGATGGCGTTCCTCACTGAGCGGTGGAACAGTTGTGTTCACCAATTCGGTGGAAGTAAGGTTGTTGCTTTGGATATCTCCAAGGCATTTGACCGAGTGTGGCATAAAGCACTTGTGTCTAAACTGGCTGCTTATGGTGTCGGTGATACATTCACTCGATGGATATCGAGTTTCCTCAGCGGCCGTTCTATTCGGGTTGTGATAGACGGCTTTGCTTCCGAAGAGCACTCCATAAACGCTGGAGTTCCGCAGGGTTCGGTCCTGTCTCCAACACTTTTTCTCATTTTCATCAATGATCTTCTGTCATTGACATCAAACCCCGTCTACTCGTTTGCTGATGACAGTAGCATTTGTCATTCATATTAATTTTCCAGGCGTCCTTCCATTCTGGAGGTCACTAGAAGACGCAGAATTATGAATGATACACTCCAATCCGACCTCAATAAAATCCAGGAGTGGGGTCGTGCGAATAGGGTCGATTTTAATGCGCGGAAGACCCAATGCTGTTTGTTAACCCACAAGCGTTTGGCGGGTGACAACTTCCCACCTCTAATATGGGTGGTGTCGATATTAATGAGTCGGAGGCTCTTGATGTTCTGGGCATGTCAATCCAATGCGATCTTCGCTGGAACGATCACATCTTTGATGTGTCGAAAGAAGCAGCCAAGTGCTTAGGCTTTCTTAAGCGGTGTAAGAAATACTTCACTCCAACCGATCTTCGTTGTATCTACACCACTTATATTCGTCCAAAAATGGAGTACAATTCGCATATATGGTCGGGAGCATCGCGGGCATATATGGTCGGGAGCCTCGCGGGCATATCTTCAGCTCCTAGACCGTGTCCAATGTCGTGCGTTAAAACTTATAGGAGACAGTAGGGTATCCAGCTCTATTGAAACTTTGGAGCGTCGTCGTGATGTAGGGTGTGTATCATTATTTTACCGCTACTTTCATGGTAAATGTTCCTCTGAAGTAGCCGGCCTGATTCCTCCGGTTCAGGTATTTAGCAGAACTACTCGGCTTTCTAGAGCGGTGCACCCCTTTTATGTCGCGATTCCGTTCCAACGAACCACGCATTACCGTGAGAGTTCGTTTTTCGGTCGCGTCGTAAAATTGTGGAATAATCTCTGCGAATAACCTGCGAATGTCTTCCCGCCCACTTACAGTGTCGAAACCTTTAAGTGAAGTGTAAACCATCGCTACTCCCTCTTTCCCCCTTCCCACTAACCTGTCATCCCTTCGGAACCAACAAATGCTGTGCATGGATAGGGGGCATCCCCTGAGCTTGGGTTCATCTGTCATAAAAAAAAAAAACTGATCTGATCTGATAGCCGGTAACCTGATCTCATCTAATCTGATCTGATAGCAGTTGCACCTGGTTAGATCTGATAGCTGATATATCTGATCTAATTGCTAATATACATGACCTGGTCTAATCTGACAGCTGATATACAGGATCTGATCTAATCTGATCTGATCTGATAGTTGTTATGATAGGCCAGATAGCCGCTATGATGAACAACATTATGCCGTTATGATGAATCATCAACGATATACAAAGGAAATGGTTTAATGCAAGATAGCTGGTTTAAATGGTTTAAAGCAAGATAGCTGTGTGTCTTATCTGATAGATGATATAATTGATGCGAAAGTTGATATAAAGAACACACACGAAACGATATCAGAGGTTTTTACTTGTGTTGAGTTATTATTTATAACTCAAAAAAGTTTATACAATTCATAGACAATCTGCGACTACGCGAGCTATGTTATGAGTTAAAAGGATATCAAACAGTAAATTAGGATAAGTTGACTTTCTAACCTAGAAATATTCAAATATTCAAAATAAAACCAAATTAAATAACGGAAAATGAAAATAAATATAGAATTAAACAAAAATAAAATAAATAATAATAAAATTATATATGTACATAAAATTTCAACAAAGCTATTTTAATCGTGAATCTCGACCTCTGTTGCTCCCTGGAGATTTCAAAGATACTGCACCGATAATTGTAGTGGATGTTAGTCATCAAAACGAAGCGATTAAAAGTGGTCCGATTGATATTAGAATTGAATTTAAGACATTAAAGAATATTTCAGCCAACACATCAGCCTATTGCGTACTCATACACAACAAAATAATTGAATATACACCAACGACTGGTGAAATTAAAAAAGTCGTCTAAGTGAAAATGGAGAATGACAAATTTATTACTCTGGATGTGCAGGAATTCAAATGCAATTTTAATGAATTTATAGTCAAAGAGTTGGCAGTCACCTTCAGCTTAATGAGTATATTTTATTATAAAACCACCATATGGATTTCACAAATTAACACGTCAGTCCCAAAAACAAGTACTGGTTATATCGTAACCATCACAGTTTCACGTGGAATGATAGCTTCATCGACTATTGTAGTGTAAAATATTTCGTGAAGCAAAATCTTAAAAATATGCAAAATCTTAAATATATAAAAATGTACGTTAAGGGATCTGAAATATCCAAACGGGTTGAAGAACTTTTAGACGCGCCCGTATTTAACGTTGAAGAATTCGGCTGCAGCATCTTTGAAACTCTTCGAGATACATACTTACTACAAAGGATGTGCCATTCCCATGATGGCTGTTGTGCGCTTCAAAACGCTATTCTGTTAAGAAAATTTAAAAATTCTTTCAATAAACAAAAGGAAAATGTCTATAATTTCATATTTAAATTTTTATTTATAAAATTTTTATTTATAAAAACCTAACAATTGTAAACTTAATATCTATATATTTTATATTAATAAAAATTTCATTTAAAATTAAATTAATTGTTTAAATTTCAAATTATTTGTAAATATTTAAAAGTTTAAATTATTACAAATTTCTTCGTCTATATCTAATGACATTTCTAAATCTATTTTGTGATGGCCCCACGCATAAGTGTGGATGCCATCACTTCTAATATACCGCTTGTCATCACTACAACTTAAAGCTATCTTATGTATTAACTGTGTATATATTTCATGCATCTAACTTCTAAATATATACATGTCACCATATAAAATATTCTTATTTACTAAACAATTCCTATAATCACTAAGCTATCTAATACTAATTTCTTACTACTTTCTCCATTAGCCTTTTTAACATCTTTACTATTTACAATGTCTATGGAGGTCAAATTTGAGCGGAGATCTATGAACTCCCTAATTATTTTCCCCTTACTCTATCCTTTTATCATGCCGAGGACTTTAGCATTCCTAAGGGGAAAATTAAATGCATTGTCCTCCGGATATTTGGATGTATCGAATTTTGATTCGATATCATCTCGAATATCCTTATAAAAATCTAGAGTCTTGATTGAATATATGAATGAGTCTGTATCCATATAAATCAATACAAGACTCTGTTGGAATTTTGGTACCATGAGGTCAGAGTGGAAGTTATCATCTTCCACTTTGACAATTCAAGCACCGGAAATCCCACGTAAATGGGATTGTGAAGAGCTGCGAAAATTGGGTTTGCCAATTAGTGCGCGAGCTCCCAATCGTCTTCCTCGACTTTTCCAGCTATTCACAATCTTGACATCTTTCCGTTTATCCGCATTATCCATTGTTTTCCCATACACCGCATTGTTAAGCAGTTTAAAGAAAGATGGGTATTTAAGTCAATATATTGTTTTAACCAACAAGACTGTTTAAATTTCAATGCCTTATAGACTTTCTTTAAAATTAATCCATTTTGAAGGCACTGCTGTACATTTTTATAGTGAATTATATAATTAGGTTTGTTAGTTAAATCAATAGCCAACTTTTTACACTTGGAGCTACCCACAGTTTTATTTTCCGCGCAAAATGGTAAATCATTATGCGCGTCAGTCCAAGTCTACTTCCAAAATTTATCCAGTGGACGAATCCTCTGGCATTGAAAGAATGCTGCTGACATTAAAATTTTAATATAGGCAACCCATTCAAATCCCTCATACGGTAAATATTGTGACATTGCCCAACCGTATAAGTTATTGGCATCCAAAAACATTAAGTATTCTGACGGCTTACTTGGATCGTAATCCGCCATATACTTATTATTTGCCTTTGAATGCCTCTTGCTACATTGAACATTGCCGCCCCGTATGCCTTTCTGAACGAAAAGATACATGTCAACGTCAGTAAGCAGCTCCAGTTCTATATTGGTTCTATATTCTATTCAACATTGCATCCCAAGACAAACCCGGAGCCGTGTAGTACTGACAGGGATTCAGATTGTAAATATTTTTGCACACATTTCTGATATTTTCAAAAACGTCTTCCAAAATAAGTACATCTGTTTTCAGATAGAGGACCATGTAATCATTCAGAGTTTGACAATTGAAAACTTGCCAAACTCTTTGAGCATGCTCATAATCCTCCACTGCACATTCTGTACCAGTCAATCGACTGAAGAAATCAGACCGAGTAGGAAGGCTGGTTTCTTGCAGGCGATCAACTGAATTGATGTATTCATACGGGAATACACCTTTCCACCTAAGAATATTAAATTCTTCGTCGTTTGGATACATGCGGCGCACCGCGTGAAAATCATTACGCGTAAGATTTTGCGCCAATGTATCCAAACTGGAAGCCATAAAGCGAAAAGAATCCAAGATCCTCAATGGTTCAATGGTCTTCTTTTCGTTTACGCGTATCCTCTTCGACCGTGATACGTACAACTCTTTATTTAGGGGGATAATATTTATATCCCCTTCAAATAGAGTTCCTTAATAAATAGGTGGCAGTCATAGCCAGAAAAATTGTGGTAAAATATAGGGATAAAGAAACTCGTTGTGCGCCAGAGCCCTATACTTTCCCGTTAAATGACAATGATCTGCCACCCTATCTGCCCCCAATGTCTGTTCACAAATGTGACAGACATTCCGCCTGGCGAGATCTAGGCTTCTTTCTTCAAAAGTTTGTGGGAAAGAGAGGGGATGTGAGGAGAGAAAAGTCTCCACACATTCCTCAAGTGGAGAGTTTTTTTGAAGCCCAAATTCTGTTGGATTCTCGGTTCTTCTTACGCACACAATTAAACATTTGTCGCCCGAACGAGTTCCGAAGAGGTTTCCCGAAGATTTGTTTACATTTTTATACTGCGCTTTGGAAGTGAAAATAAAGTGTTAAATATTGTGAAAATTGAAAAATATGATTAAAAAACAATAAATAAAATAAAATAAATATATTTAAAATCATAAAGTGTTGATATAAAATAAAAACAAGCAAGTATAAAACTGAAGAACAAAAGAACAAAAAACGAAGTGTCCGCCATCATGAAATTGTGTGATTGCCATACCGAAGTTTTTTGCAAAAATTGGTTTTTTTTAGAAATTTAGTTTACATATCATATTTTGGCCACGAATACGGTCGTATTTTGCAACTATGCGATTAATTTTAATTTAAAAGAAATTATACGCACATAGAAATTCCTTTTTTTTAATTGTTAATCATCATGCAATATAATTATGGCAACTCTGGCGAACATTCGGAAATTCAGTAAATTTCACTCACACACATTTAGAAATCACACGTATATGAATTTTATCATGAAAGAAGAAAGTAAGTCTCGCCACGCGTTCTTCTCGAAGTCGGCTTCAAGAATCCGCTTCAAGAAGACAGATCTCGCCACAGCCATTGTGTTCAGACTGATATCTGAGTTCTGCCGGACTCAAGGGAGTCGTAGGCCTCACGACACTCAAATAATTATTGTAAATTTCTTTGACATCCCCCACTAAGCTTTGAATAAATTTAGTGGGGACATCTTCTCCCGAATATATTACAAACTTATTTAAATTGCTATTATACTTACAAACGATATAGCAACTAAAAGCTATTGGTATGTGCTTCTGCACATACATACCTCTTTGTGCTGCTCTGCAGTAGTCGCATTGTGCGAGTATGCTATTATACTTACAAACTAGTAACTAAATGCTATTGGTATGTGCTTCTGCACATACATACCTCTTTGTGCTGCTCTGCAGTAGTCGAATTGTGCGTGTACTGCAGGCAGCTGTTGTAGAAATATGCTCTGTGCTCCTTCCTCGTCTGTTGACTCATCAATAATCTGAAAAGATAAAAGAGGGAAAACACAAAATTAGTGTTATGAAAACTACTAATCTTTAATTTGATTTAAATTACCTTGACATGTTCTTTATCCACACGTAGTGGGACCGCTCCTCCTCCTGAATCAGCAGGAGGTTTATGTGGGAGGACTTCTCCACCGAAGTGGAGTATACGGTCCTACGAAGCTCCCGATCTCCTCGTCGTACACAAACACATTTACACTAATGTGTGGGTTACGTTCCTCGAATCGGGAGACTTGGGTGACGACCAAAGGAAAATCAAGCCCATCAAAATTTAATGTGATACCATTCTCCAATACTATGAAAGGCTTCAATGTTGGTTTCGTTGTGGACTTTCGGGATGAACGTTAATTGTTTCTAATGCAGAAAGGATGGCCCATTTAAAACAATATATTTTTCGGTATTTTTAACTAACTTCGGTATTTTTAACTAACTATTTTCTAGGTAGTGGGATGTATGACGATCCCTTCAGAGGCCGATAGAGGCCGAACATTCACCTCCAAGTGGCGTATTTCAAGTAGAGACAAGCCACTGTCCCTCTCCTGGAAGTCGGACATTTTTTTCCGTAGCTAGTCGTGCATATCATTATAAATATTAGCCAACTCTTCGGTTCCTTTAACCATTATCATTTTTGGCTGAAATGATTTTATTTCAACCATCATTTCATCATTATTGGTTATTTTAACATACTCAGCATATATCTCGCTACTGAATTTATATGCTGAGATCAATAACTTATGGAGAGCAACCAAAACTGCCTTCTCAGCCTTTTTAAAAAACAACTCTGGAATGAGCAAACCCTCATCATCATTTGCCAGCACACACACAATGGCAGTCTCGATTCTGCCATTAACGTCAGACTTTATTATTTTTAAGTGCTCGTTTATCGGGACCCACAAAAAGTCCCCAAATCCACACAAAAAATCCCATGACAAAACCCCTCAATCTGGCAACTTCGTTTGCACCTCATACCGCCTGGCGACATTAAGGCTTCTTTCTTCAAAAGTTTCTGGGAAAGAGAGGGAGGGTATGTGAGGAGAGAAAAGTCTCCACACATTCTTCAAGTGGAGAGATTTTTTGAAGCCCAAATTCTTTTGGATTCTCGGTTCTTCTTACGCACACAATTAAACAGTTGTCGCCCGAACGAGTTCCGACGAGGTTTTCCGAACATTTGTTTACGTTTTTATACTGCGCTTTGGAAGTGAAAATAAAGTGTTAAATAAAGTGAAAATTGAAAAATATGATTAAAAAATAATAAATAAAATAAAATAAATATGTTTAAAATCATAAAGTGTTGATGTAAAATAAAAACAAGCATGTATAAATCTGAAGAACAAAAGAACAACAAACGAAGTGTCCGCCATCATAAAATTGTGTGATTGCCATACCAAAGTTTTTTTTAAAAATTGTCTTTTTTTAGAAGTTTAGTTTACTTATCATATTTTGGCCACGAATACTGTCGTATTTTGCAACTATGTGATTCATTTTAATTTAAAAGAATTTATACACACATCGAAATTCTTTTTTTTACGTGTTAATCGTCATGCAATATAATTATGGCAACTCTGGCGAACATTCGGAAATTCAGTAAATTTCACTCACACACATTTAGAAATCACAAGTATATGAATTTTAACATCAAAGAAGAAACTAGGTGTCGCCACGCGTTCTTCTCGAAGCCGGCTTTAAGAACCCGCTTCAAGAAGACAGATCTCGCCAGGGCCATATAGTCTTTCTCACTCTTACACACGCTACGCCCACCGTCTCACTCTTACACACAGAGCGCGCCTTAGGTGGTGCCACCACCGAAATACACGGGTGGTGCCTTTGTCCCAGAAGCGGCATATCTGATGAAGAGACATCTCTGTCTTGTGATATTGGCTTGGATTCTTATGTAAACACGAAACGTTTTTATGTAAACGAGAGTTTATCGAAGGGGAATCGAGCTCTTTTTCAAAAAGCCTATCGGTTGAAGCGTCGCAAAAAATTTTCATCAGTTTTCACAAGAAATGGGTCAGTCTGGGTCATAGTTGAAAGAAATGGAAATATCCGCAGAATTGTTGATGAAGCTACACTTAATGAAATTTGTGGAAATGCTGAGGGAGACTCAAATCACTGCACGCGCACCGGTTGCTATTACGATAGTTTCTCATTTTGTTTTAATTTTTATTGTAATTTTTGCCTATTATTATATATGTAACTTCAGTAGTTACATTATTTTATTTATTCATTGACATTAATGTATTTTTCTCTGCTAAATTACTTACATAGTTTTCCTACCTGGTTTTAAATGCTTATCATTATCTCTATTTGTATGTAATCTTTTCTCTTCCTACTCTTATTGAAACGTCAAGTAACTTACATATTTCTTTCACATCTGAACTGAACTATGCCGAATAGATTATTAAATCGATTAGTTTGTCTTGTTAGTGTGTGCGGTTGCATTTGTGGTGTCTTTAAATAGCACTGCATAAGGCCTGGTCAGAAAACGGTTCCACGGACACTGCTAACACCCTACTTAGTATTATATGTGAAAGGAGCAGAGAGTTGAATAATTGCCACCTAAACTCACAAAGCTTAATCCATAAAATCGATGACCTGCGTTTTCTTGTCGGTAATAGCTCGGTAGATATAGTGTGTGTATCCGAAACATGGCTGAAACTCGAGACAACAATCTCTTTGTCCTTAATAATTATAAACTAATTCGCGAGGATAGATGCAATAAGGCGGGAGGTGGCGTATCTACTTGAAAACCAACTGCAACTTTCATATTGTTAAAAAGTATAAGGATGTTCCTTACCAACTGAATATATCTTTGTTGAACTACTCCATGAATTAGCTAAATTCTTGGTCGGCTGTGGTTATATGGCTCCACACAACGCTATATTTGTAAGAGACCTGTTGGAAGAACTGCCGCCTCCAAATGAAGGTATCTTATTATGTGGTGATTTTGACCTTAATTTACTGTATAGCTGAAATAGTAATTTTATAAATATGGTTAAACTTTTTCAATAATGTCCTCCTACTCCTTTTAGACCTAACTTTGCGCCCAGCTTACTGGATTTATTTCTCCTTTTTGATTCTAAGCTAGTCATGCACTACGACCAAATTTCTGCATCCGCATTTTCGCATCACGATCTCATATGTCTTTTATAAATTGCAGAAATTGATCTCAATTCTGTAGGAGTGTCAAGCTATTGATTGGACGCCTATCTGCAATGCCATTGATGTCAATATCTAGGTGGAGTATTTCAGCGAAGTTATTCTATACCTGTAGTATATCAGCGTTATACTGAAGGCTAAACGTGTTATACAAAGACAATTTCCTTGGTGCACTCACGAAGTAAAGCGCCTAATTGAGAAACGAGAGGTTTTATTTATTAGGTGGAAACGATATAGATGTCCCATTCTATATGATGAATGCAAGCGTGCTCGGAACGCCGTAACTTCCCTCATTCGTTGCAATAAAAAGTCTTCCTACGAATGTAGGTTTGGCTCGCAAAACTCGAACACTGATTTTTGGAAGAATGTTCGCCAGATTTGCATAGGCAAAAATATTTCACCTTTACCTGAGAACATCAACCTAGATGAACTTAATGAACAATTTTTACAACCGTCTTCCAACTTCATTTATCAACTGCCCGAAGTTTAAAATGGCAATGCCATTTGCATGTCACTTGCGTCATAAGAACTAATGTAATGAAAATTCGCTGCATGCAGAATTCTGCACTTCTGAAGGTTTAAGATAGCGCCATACTAAATAGATCTTACGGACAAGATAATTAATATGATCAGTACAGGTTAGTTTGGAATTGATCCTATAACCGAGATTAACTATTTTATCAACGAACTCTAATTTATGATTGCATAAATAAACATCCGAAAGGTCACAAAAGTAAACAGGTTCCTTCGAAATAGGAAGCACAAAGGTTTTAGACGGATTAAACATGAGATGGTTTTTATTAGCTCAAAGTAAAATGCGATTTAACCGTAGTCACCTGTTGAGGTCTTTTTCGACCAATTTTAAAATGTTAGCTGCCATATTTTCCAAAACTTCTGGTGGAAAATCTTGACTGACTTTGTTTTTTTTTTTTTTGTTTATAACAAATTTTACGGTAGCTCTCTTAACAGAAGCTTGCCTTTATACTATGCATTTAGCACGAGCTACTGTGCGGTTGTTTGTGGGTGGAGGGAAAGGGAAGGGAATTATTATTTATACCAATCGATTCCGGCAAGTGTTGCTATACAAGCTTTACAAAAACTTTTTCCCTTTTATATTGCAAACACTGCCGAAATCAAAGTTTTAATCGTTCTTATACAATAATTGTGCTAGGCGAAGCCTTAAGTATGCTAAGAAAGATTTAAACAACACAAATTTTTAGAAGGCGACAACCATGCGCAGGCGGGACTCGAACCCAAATCCCCGGAGCCCGCTGACGAGTATGCCACGCACTACGCCACCGAGGACCGCACTCTCTAACACTCTTAATCTTAAAACGCTAAAAAAATTTTCATTTTCACTTATAGCCTTTCTTATTGAAAAACTTCATAATTTTCTGTTTCGGGTCGTTTTCAACCCAGTACGAAAACATTACAAATAAGTTCTTAATTTTGTTTTAGTATAATTAGTGATTGTTGATAAAAACTAATGGCCTTATTTTGTATCTGCGGAACGGTAGCGGTGGCTAAGCTCCTGCTCCTGTTCCCGTTGCTGTTAAAACCGTATTCTGTAACTCTTACGTTGAGCCCCGTTGAGCGCACTGGGCTTTACGTCTTTTGCGTTCTAGTCAGCTGGTATGGAAAAGTTGTGTATTTGGTGTACACAAAGACGACATTCACACGTCTCTTTCTTTCTTATGATGCATGCATGCAATGAATTTGTTCTTATACCTGTTTTCTTTTGCCTTGATCAACTTTTGTTTACCAAAACCAGATGGCAGGCAGTGTGTTTAAAAACGGGGAACAAATCGCAAATCGGTGCTTAGAGCATTTTTTGAATAATAATGCAAAATTTTTATTTTGTGCTGTACTTTTAAATAAAAAAAAGTAGAAATAAAAATGTTCTTCGAATTGTTAATGAGTAGCTCAGACGAAGAAAATTACCGCACAAACATTTCAGCCAGGGTAAGCAACCCAGCATTGAGAAGCAATGCATGGATTTTAGATATCACTTCAAAGAAAATTGCACTTACAGTTTCTTTAAAATTTCCATTATATTATTTTATAATAATTATTTAAATTATTTTATTTAATTTCTTTTTATTTAAAAAAATACGTTAAATAAAAATTAAATTAAAAATGAAAAAATAAAAACAAATAAAAAATTACTAAACAAAAGACTCCCACACTCGTCGAGCTCTACGCACAAACTGTGCGAACGGCAGCATTTTAGCTTCCGCTTCTCTACAATGGCCACCGCGAGCGCTTCTGTTGTTACAAAATACCATTTTCCAACGTAAGCACGTAAGAAGTATGCAATTGTTGTTGTAAACCCAGCGGTACAGTAGCGCAACAGTATCGCCAGCGGTGTGTATTCTGTGCACGCATTTTGATCAGCTGTTTTACGAATATAACAAAGAGTAACGTAGAAGAGCGGTACCGTTCGCAGATGCAAAATACGGCCCTAAATAAAAAGTATCTTATGAAATGGCAACATTTAAACGCGGGATTTTTATTGTAAGTAGTGGCAAGCCTGTTATATCATCTGTTTCATTTACCCTTAATCGTACGCGAAATTGAATATTTTACTTCTTCTGTGAGGTGTTTTTCGTTGCTATCTGTAATCAAATAAAATTCCGAGCATATTAAATTCTGAAATCTTGCGCATACTTTTGGAAGAAAGTGGAGAAGAGTATGAATTTGAAGAAGAATTCACTGAAAACTCAGACGACGAATCCACAACTGAAGAAGAAGAAAGCTATATATTTTCAGAGGAAAATTCTGCTGAAAACATGGACATTGGGTATATTTACAAAGATGAAACAGTTTGCAGTCCAACCCACTTCCAGCCATTTGGTAAAATTTTTATAAATGTAAGTAGTTTTGTAAGTAAAATTATTTTTGTGACAGGTGGACGTGCTCGAAGCTCTAATGTAGTAAGCATTTTACCTGGAGTTACACGTTATGCATCTTCTAGAGTCAATTCGATGAAAGATGCCTTCCTTTTGTTTTTCCCAATTCATATAGAGAATATGATCAAAAAGAATAGTAGTCAAATATGCCGACAAGCACAAAAATATTTATACCGCTACACTACATTCGTATTTTGGAGTTTTACTGCTTTCCGGCCTTCGTAAGTAAATTTTATATACCCAAATTTTTGGCGTTTCATATACAAATATACAGATATCTTTACAGATCGAAAAACGAAAACATTGAGGACTTGTTCAATATAAATTATGGACGATCTATTTTTAGAATGATTATGTCAAAAGATATCTTTCTGCGTGTGACATCTACTATATGTTTAGATTCAACAACCCGTATACTCGCCGTGGATTGTAAAACCAATGTTTTACAATCCTATTGAATTCGTGACTGTGGATGAACAATTGCTGGGTTTTCACGGAATATGCAGATTTCGGCTATACATGCCCAATAATCCCGAAAGATACGGAATAAAATTCTGGGTACTCACTTGTGCCAAATCATATTATGTGTGGAGGATTCAACCATATTTAGGAAAACAAACTGGTTCTCAACCTGAAAGAAACCAGGGCCAGAGAGTTGTCCTAGATTTGGTTGAAGGATTACGCGGTCACAACGTAACGATGGACAATTTTTTCTCATCCTACGAACTTTGGCAAAAACTTCAAAAAAAAAGTTGACAATGGTTGGGACTCTACGCAAAAATAAGCGAAGCATACCTCCGAAGCTTTTGCAATGTAAAAAAGTTCCCGTTCACTCCTAAGTGATTGCATTTACCAAGGACACAACTTTAGTCTCATATGTTGGAAGAAAGGACAAATGCACTATGCACCACGTTCCCATTGTTGGAGAAGAACCAATAAAACTTCCAGAAATAATAGAGTTCTATAATCACACTAAGACCGGCGTGGACACTGTAGATAAAATGCTTGCTTCATACAGCTGCAAAAGAAAAACCAATAGATGGCCGATGTCTGTTTTCTCAAATATTATTGATATTTCTGCATTGAGCGCACTCATTATCTGGATGGATATAAATCCATATTGGGTTTCTAATACTAAAAAACGTCGAAGAAAAGTATTTTTACAAGAGGTTGCGTTGAGTCTAGCTCAACCTTTAATGCAGAACAGGAAAAGAAAACCAAAAGAAATTATTGAACACAAAAAAGTTTTGATGGAATGATGTACAAGGAGAGTCAAGCTCTTTAATAGTACAATAAAAAAAATATGACATTAAATGTATACTGTATAAAAAATGAATTAATAAACTGAACTATTAATAATTAAGTTTTAAAATATTGGCAAATTAGTCTCCTGAATGTTTCCGCATTTAAACTACTTTTTATTACCCGTGGCAAATTATTCCACAGGCGAACTGTGTTTACGAAGAACAGTATTCAAATAATTATATTTGGGAGTTATGAGGTTGTGGGTGCGAGTTGATTGACAGAACTGGAGCTTATCATACAGATACCTATGCAGTCTGGTGTGAATGAGTCCATATATAAATAAGGAGTTACGGATATTAATATAATTTTGATAACTGCATCCAAGTAAGAGGTTTCTATATAATTAGCTGCATATCTAGTTTTCTTCTAATTTCGGCTGGAACGAATTCAGTAGTGTAGAGTAAGTTACTGAGCGCTGCATATGATTTACTTACCATTTTGTTAACATGGTCGGTGCAGGTAAATTAAGAATTAATACAAATACCCAGGTTAGTAATTTTAGTTTAGTTATTGTGTAGTTGAAAAAAATGTTCATATGAACAATAAAACAGAATTAGCCTGTGCATTTTGCCTAAAAAGCATATGTAAAAGGCAACGCAAGAGAAATGTGTGTGTAAATTGTTCAATGTATTAAATCAATGAATACAAAATATTCTGGTTATTGTTGGTTTTTTTATTACTCTGGTTGAATACGTAGCTATTAATAAAACTAAAATTATTATAAAACTATTTGATAATATAATTCTCAATTTTGGGTCGAAATCGACCCAAACATAAAATTATGAATTTGTTTTTAACATGTGACTAGGGTTAAGTCGTCATTCAGCTTAAAAACAAGATCCTCTTTAAGATTACTGCTATTTGAGTGATATATTTAGATGTCATCTGCATAAGCATGAATAGATGAGTACCTCCACTAGAAATAAGTCTCAACTGCGAAAGGCTACAGCCATCTTTGAATTTTTACGGTCTATTCTATAAACAGCTCATAAGAAGGCAAACAGCACTATCAGAAAAAAGCAAAATTTATTTAAGTTTCAAACAGCGTAGCATACGATTAACCATGTCAAAGGCTTTAGAGAAAGAGTGTAAACACAAAAGGTAAGCATACCTTCGTCATAATCGGGACGTGTATTTAATTTAAAAATGTTTTAAATACACTTTATTTTTAAAATGTTTAAAAATGTTTGTTGCATGAGGCTTAGCAAACTATATCTTTTATTTCGCTTTATATATTTAAAAGCCAGTCGATCTTGACAGCTTCAACTAACTGCTGCTCTCCTCCGCGAAATCCAAAAAGGTAAGGGCAGAGTCTGGTCCAGGCGATTTGCTGACAGTCAGAAAACAGGGCCAGTCGTCGTGAGGAGAGCCTGCAGCCGAGCTTGTTTTCTCGCGAGAGGCGCATCGCATGACCGGCAGGTGGACGAGAGAGAGAGAACTGTAGTTCTCACTATTGATACCCTACCGATCGATGAGGGAGCACCTTTGGCGACCGGCAGTTGGCGTTAACATAGCGCCCGCATTGCAGAACTGCAAACCCTAAACCACGACAACTGGCGCCATGCGTCGGTTCTGGCCTAGTGCAGGAGGGTGTAATGGGTCTGCCCGCACATTCGGCAGCGCATGGGGCTGCGGCAAGCGGACAGCCGGTGTGAGCATGCGCACAGAGGACAACGGATCTTTCGCCCTCGTCCGACAGCTGAGAGCCTCAGGGCTGGTGGACGCCAGTCGTGCCTTCGAGCCGGCGTGAGCGCGTCTTGGTGCCGGATCTAGTGATGGTGGAGGCGCTCGTCTACGAGTCGAATCTGGTGCTTCCCGCAATAAGAAGCTGGGCGGTTGTGTGTGGCGGGGTAAACTTTTGCAACACGACCCAAACGCCACGCATTGGAAGGTGATCTTCACGAAACACCACAAGGTCATCGGGCTGCAAATCGTCTTGTGGAGTCTTCCACTTAGTACAGTCTTCCACCGTTAGCAGAGATACTGAGCACAGGCTTGCACTCTCCGCCGATTTGAGTACGGAGAGCGGCTTGTGCAGATGTTCAGGCTCTGCTGGAGCCAGTAAGGTGGTACCGACCAAGAAATGACCTGGGGTGATGGCTTCCATTACGGTTGGGTCTTCGGATGATGCAGTGACATCAAACGAGTAGGCTGGGTTTGATGTCAATGACAGAAGGTCATTGATAAAAATGAGAAAAAGTGTAGGAGACAGGACCGAACCCTGCGGAACTCCAGCATTAATAGAGTGCTCTTCGGAAGCAAAACCGTCTATCACAACCCGAATAGAACGGCCGCTGAGGAAACTCGATATCCATCGAGTGAAAGTATTACCGACACCATAAGCAGCCAGTTTAGACACAAGTGCTTTATGCCACACTCGGTCAAATGCCTTGGAGATATCCAAAGCAACAACCTTACTCTCACCGAATTGGTGAACACAACTGTTCCACCGCTCAGTGAGGAACGCCATCAAATCGCCTGTGGAGCGGTGAGCACGGAAACCGTACTGGCGATCACTGACCAATTGCTTGCTCTCCAGATACCTCATCAAGTTACAATTTATAACGCTCTCCATAACTTTGGAGAGCATTGAACAGATTGCTATGGGCCGGTAATTGGCAGGATTCGTAGCCTCACCTTTTTGGGAACTGGCTGCACATTGGCGATCTTCCACGAAGTAGGAAAAACTCCTGAAGTAAACGATATATTAAAGAGATTGCGCAATGGGCGAGCCAGTGTTGAGGCGCACTTTCTAAACACGTGGGCTGAAATGCCATCCGGTCCCGAGGATTTATTGACGTTGAGGTTTACAAGCACTCTTTTAACAGCCCGCGTTCGAAAGTGCATCTCAGGCATAATATGAGACACACCATCGATCACGGGTAGTGGTTGGCTACTCTCAGGAAGAGAGCAGTTTTCAGCAAACATTTTGGCTAATAAGTTTGCCTTATCAACCGAGTGAGTGAAGATCTGATCATCCTTGAGGAGAGTTGGAATAGACGATCGCGTCTGATTCTTCACCCTCCCCACGAACGACCAAAAGTTCTTACTACCTGTTACCGCCAACTGCCACTCGCCAGAGGTGCTCCCTCATCGATCGGTAGGGTGTCAGGAGTGAGCACTCCAGTCTCTCTCCTGTCAGCCTCCCGGTCATGAGATGCGCCTGTCTCGTGAGAGTAAGCTCGGTTGCGGGCTCTCTCCGCGGCAACTGGCGCAAATTGACCGGCCTCCAGCGATCGTCGCTGGACCCACACACTTACTTACTCAAAAGCCTCTGACGCGTGCTGAGTGTTAGTCATCGGAAAGTTTATGATTTATACATGTTCAGAAGCCAAATATTTTAATATTGTTATTGATAATTTGTAAAAATTGTGAGGACGAAAATAGAAAGAAGTGATTTTCAAATATAAACTGTGATTTCAAACAAACATTTTTGGTCCTTTTGCCGGATTTATGCTCGGAGACCACCCAAGCCGTTAACGAAAAACACTACCCTTATGGTATTGAAGAACTCTACGCCTAAGGCGCTGCTCGTAGAGAGCTCTTTCGCGCTTTAGAGTGGCATTGCACCTATTTCTGGCCTGATTGCGCAGCAGTTTAGTATCAGCAGTTTTGTTTAAACGCCAATTCCTAAATGCTTTCTCTTTTGACCTGACTGCTTGTCTGCAAGTCGCATTAAACCAGGAATGGTCTTTTGTTTTAATGGAAATTCTTTTATTGGGTATGAAAGACCTCATACCAAATAAAATTCTATTTTCTACCAATTTTGCTGCAGCATTTATGTTTCTATCCCTGAAACACAATTGCCTATTGAAACGGCTGAAAAAGGAGTTCAGCGCATCCCAATTAGCCTTCTCATAAAGCCACACTGTCCGCTTCGGAGCTGGCTGTTGAGCGGATTGAAGACTAGAATATGGGAAGGTAGCAAAAATTGTAGCGTGGTCCGAAATGCAGGATGTGCGACTGGATTTTGAACTTAACCCACATGGAGCTAAATTCGGCATCCGTCGTGCAAAGGTGTTGCTGACACTGGTACGCAACATCACTGCGAATATATAAGGCGAGGCCTCTGTGTGATGAAAATAATGGCAGTAAGTGGTACCCAGGCCAGTGAAAATCCAGTGGATCTGCACCCTCAGACACCTGGGTCTTACCCAGTGCTATTATATGCGGTTGGTTAGTACAAACATACGCCCACAAGCCACGCACATTTGTGGAGTCTATACGAAATTTTGTCATCGCCACCCACTGTAAAGAGGTATAAAGTCAGCTGCACAAGCGGACAGAAGTGTCTCCGGGTGTTTAACGTGAGCGCCTGCCAAGACTGGCTTAAGCTCACGGTGTGCCATCACACATGGGGTTGAAGTCTGTGCGTCAACCAACGCCCCCTTGAATAGGTACCTGGTACCAGTCCGCGGGAACCAATTCGAGTACTTGCGTAAAGGACAAGCACTCCCTCTTGGTGAGGGGTCGAGGCCTTTCTAACACCTCTGCCGTTCTATGGGTCACGGTACCCGGTTTCAATGCAACTACACACCGAGCTATAAAAGAATAGCTCTGCCCGCGTACGTTTGGGCGTCAACCACAGCCCCCACGATGCTCCCACAAGGGGTCCTTCCAACAATGACCAGGCTGAGCGTGAGCGAACACGCTACAGGGGCTCCTGATCCCCGTGGTACCAGACAAAGCCTCTGGTCAGACTTCGTAGTCAAGACTACTACCAGTTGGGCTCCTTACAGCCCGGGACCGGTCGCCTATAAGTTTTTAAGTCCAGCTGTAGATAGAACTTGGTGCAGACAGAAACTGCCCACACCAAACGTGAAAACAGTCTAAAGACATGTGTATGGACATGTCTTCCTCACTGTGGGAGCGAGGCCTATCCGTACCTCTTCCACTCAGACAGGGAGCGGCACATAAGACGGGGTTTAACCCCAATTTAGCTGGACCCCCAACAAGATGTAAAAATCTTTGATTCCGGGGTGAGGCGTTGAGACCAACCTCAGCACCCCCCGAAACCCGTGGTACCAGATAACCTCTGGTCAGGCTTCGTAACGGTGTTACTACCGGTGAGCTCCATACCGCTCGGGGACCGGTGGCCCCAGGAGAGACGGACACCAGGAACGCAACACCAGTGCAGCACAACAGCTCTGTCCTCCCGAAGGACGACAGTTAGGCTGGCACACACATAACATGCACACTTCATTCAGCACAACCAACACATACATCGCCATCCAACCCCACCCAACACACACACACAATCACCTACAACTTACCTATTCATACAACCCATACGCCACATACACAAGACCACCCACGCACAAAATTGGGCAGCTAACCTACCCTCGCACGACGCTCCACGAACACTCTACCGTCGAACCGGTCCAGACATTCCAGTTGCTCTGATGTGGAGAGAGCCTCACTCACACAGAACCCCTGGTCAGTCCAACTAATACCCATAGCCCCCAAATCCCTAAAGTCCGAGTACAACGGGCAGACACACAGGACATGCAGCCAATCCTCAATCTCAGCTCCACAGTCACAAGCTTCTGAAGCCGTGAGGCATCTCTTAAACAAAAATGCATTAAGAGAGCCATGACCAGTTAGCAAAAAGCCCAAGCTCAGACTGAAGCCAAACCAAGGATGACTTGCAGCAAATGTGACGTTCCGTATGTACTCATACGTCGTCCTACCCTTTTCACTATTGTTCCATCTAGTTTGCCAGCTAGATGAAACACATTCACTCAAGAACGCTTTGCGCTCTGTCACACTAAGCCTCTCCACATCACTCTCAAACCATACATGCTGCGGCAATGGTAATCCCCTCCTGCATCTGAAGATGGCCGCACGACGGACCACCTCCAAGTCAAGAGGGGCAACCCCCATTAATACCTGTAAGGCCTCCGTGGAGACCGTACGGCATACTGGCAGGCATGCAGCAAGAATAACCCTCTTGCGATACCCAGCAGCAGACGTTACCACATCGCACCAGACCGACGCACCAAAGGTTGCACACGCAAGAAAGAGAACCCCATAGAGGACACGGACAGCACGTCTACTCAGACCCCAGTCACACCTAAGCAGCCGACGCACCTGACCCACCACACACACAAGACGCTCTCGCGTATGTGTCAGATGGGGAAGGAAGTTCATCCTTTCACCGATAGTCACCCCCAAGTACTTGACCTCAGTCTCATACTTGAGGGAGACACCAGATGCACGGACAATTGGATGTCGATTACGTGATAATCTGCCCTTGAGCAGCATTATCACGGTCTTGTCCATTGCCACGTCCACACCCACCTGAGCACCCCACTCACACACAACACTCATGGCACTTTCTCCCAAGGATTCAATCGCGGCACGCGACCGACCCTCAACGAGGACAAGCAGATCGTCGGCGTAAGCACAGCACTTCCAGGACAGACCAAGACGCCGCAACAGAGGATCCATCATGAGGTTCCAAATAAATGGACCACAGACGGAACACTGCGGACAGCCCCTGACCACATCAGCCCAGACGCACTGATTACTTCCAGCCACGCAGGCCTTTCTGTCAGAGAAGTAACTCTCCCACAGTCCAACCTCTTGGCAGCCCAACTCACATAGCCTATTGGTGATATTAGACCAGCTCAAGTAGTCAAACGCACCCTTGAAGTCCACGAATACACCCAAGACGTATTCCGCACTAGAGGAGCTCACACAATCCCTTACATACGCCCACGCATCCTCCACAAACCGACCACTCCTGAAACCAAACTGCCAAGGACACATGTCATCACGCAAGCACTCATGAAGCCGTTCTACCATAACCCTCTCCAGCACTTTTCCAAGTACCGGAAGAAGGCTAATCCCCCGATAGGATCTAGGATTAGACCTGACCCTATCAGGCGACTTCAAGAGCACTATGACTCTGGCGGTCTTCCATTCAGAAGGAAAGTATCCGTCACGCACACACTTCCCGAGCAGGGCAACCAGGTATTCAGGAATTACCTTCCAGATGGCTTTCACCATCTCTCCAGTAATCCCATCCAACCCGGGAGACCTCCTGGACCTTATCAGCGAGACCGCACACCCAACTTCCGCGGTCACCGATTCAGGGGGACCAACAGGCAGCCCCACATCGTGAGGATGACCTGAAGGCACCGCACCAGGAAGAAACTCAGAAAGAAGTGCACTCACAGAAGCATTCCATGTTGGCAACACGGAATCGCCAACACGGATGCCACTAATTTCAACAATCCTTCTGTTGCCACGACACACCTTATACAGCTGACCCCAGGGGTCATCGCTGTGGCGCACAGCAAACTGTCTCCATTCATTCTCCTTAGTCGCCATAAGCATGCGCTTATATTCTTTCAATTCGCGCCTAAACGACAACCTGAACTGATCAATACTCGCATCACCAGCAATTCGCGCTCTCTGGAAACGTTTCCTGAGGCGGCGAACCTCCCTACGTTTCTCCGTCAAGCCGCGTGTCCACCACTTCACCCCTCTACGATTTGCCAACCGGCATCTCTCGAAGAGCTCGTCGTTGACACGCCAAACGGCCTCAGTTAAACTGGCTACCTGCTCATCCACACCAAGGTTGTCAAAGTCAGCAAGTGGTACCGAAGTAACCGCCTCCCCGACCCTAACCGCATACGTATCCCAATTGACCCCCAGAGTACGCCAACGCTTAGTGATACTGCCCGTATTTTCTACGTGGCCATAAGTGACCTCAATCTCAAAGGCGCCTCAAAGGTATACCACTCACTCGGCTCATTGAGCACGTGCACGCCACTACTCGTGACCCAATCACTCAGCATCTCACCCCGCTGTTGACTCAGCCGCCCAGCCAATCTATCAATAACGGGATTGCTACTCGCAAGTAGTAGCACCCTATCCATATACCTTATATAGGGCTCTAGATCACCGCTATAACGGCAGTACACACTTGCCAACAAGAGCTTGCCGTACACACCCTCCACACTCACACAAACACCCCATTCGCTTGAATCAACGAGCATACACTGGGTATGCACGTCATTCACTACCACAGCAGCATTGCCCCCCACATCGGAGAAGACACGCATACCAGCTGGCAAACCCCTTACCCCACCCTGCTGGTAGTACGGCTCCTGCAGCAGAGCAAAGCTGCTGCCAGACTCGCACAGAAACTGCCCCAAGTCACCCATCGTAGCGTAAGCGCGCTGACAGTTCAACTGCACAATCTTACAAGACATTCTAATGTCTTGCATTCGCGCGGGCAACATATGCAGCGTGAATGGGGCAGTCAGCCGACATCATACGATGTGCAGCTGGCTTCCCATTGAACGCGCAGTTCCGGCAGTGCAGAGCATTCTCGCACTTCCGACCATGATGGCCAGACTGTCCACAACGACGGCAGACATCCTCTTTCAGCCTACACTCGCTCACCCTGTGGTCCAAGCTGAGACAGCGGAAGCAGCCAGGAGTCGTCTCGTGTTCCCACACACGGAAGCAGAACCACTTAATGTAGCAACTACCTACCTCCAGGAGAGCTTCCATGGCACGGCCACTACCCTCCAGGATGACGTTAGTCGCATCATCTCCGCCCTCCTTCCAAGGGCGGCTCACGAGTTTGACCTCCTTCTTGAAGGTCTCCAAGGTCATCCGCTCCTTGAGGTTCATCTCATAGAGATCACCCATGAACTCGTCAAGAGTGATCCTACAGTGGACCCCACGAACTACGACCTTGGGACCAAGCTTCTTGTTCACACTCACGTCCAACTCAACCTCGCTAAACTTCGGATTTAGCACGATTTTTTCGCGCTCGGACACGGAGGGGGTGCGAATAATCGCACCACCACCACGAAGAGCCTTAACCTCGTGTACGCGCACACCCAGGGTCGGGCCCACCTGCTTCACCACCTTATCAACCACTTCCTTGGGTGTCTCACCGGACTTCCGGCTCTTGACCACCAAGGACCACGTCTCAACAGGTTTGACAGCGGGGCGCGCAGGAGGCAGGGCTGGAAAGGCCGAGGGCGCTGCCACAACGGTGCTAATTCCCTGAAGCCCAGTGAGCATATGATTCATTATCCTATGAAACGTCGCGGGGGCGACGTTCATCCCCTTCCAGCAGAAAAATATCGTCAGAGAACATGGCTACAAGAAAGGTACGCGCGTTATCGGTGGCGCGACTCAGGGGAACTACGACCACAGGGCACAGCTACAAGGAGGGTACGTGCGTGTGAATAGTGGTGCAAAACTAGTTTTCGCGAGGCTAAAATTATGAATAATTTTGAATAGATCAAGGTGTCGCCAAATATTTCTTGGGTTTTGAAATCGAGCGGAGCAGCGAAACGAGCGATTTCAGTAAGTCAGCGCCAATACATCAAAGATTTAACTCATCAATACAAGTTTGAGAAATGTAGACCAGCCGTAACTCCGGCTGGACGTGGCCTTCAAGATTGGATGCCAAAAAGATTAATGCCTAATAGTAGACAAGACCGATAATCAGTCGTTAATTGGAGCGTTGATGTATCTATCAATCTCAAGTAGACCAGATATCACCCATTCGGTGTCAAAATGAGCACAGAGAAACACAGATCCTCATGTTGAACATGAGACGGCGGCAAGCATATTTTGCGTTATTTAGCAAATAGCGCCGATTGGAAGCTACATTATAGCCGTACAGGTAGAAAAATGGGAGGTTTCGTTGATGCCGATAGGGGCGTAGACGACCTCAATAGAAAGTCTTGCACAGGATACGTTTTCATTTTGGCTGGATGCAGGTTCTGATGGCAATCCAAGAAACAAGCAACGGTAGCTCTAAGCAGTACTGAAGCAGAGTAAATGGCGCTTGCAAAGGCATGCAAAGAAGCTATTTATCTTCAACGACTCTTACGAGAAATCTGATGCTACACCAGTAGTACTTAGTGGAGATAATTTGAGTTCTGAACAACTTGCTAAGAACCAGGTGTTCATACCCGTAGTAAACACATAGATATACGATTTCACTTTATTAGAGAATTAATAAATGAAAAGAAAATTGAATTAACATACTTACAGTCAAATGTATTAGCTGCAGATATTCTAACTAAAAACCTTTGTAAGCTTAAACATGAAAAATTCACTTTGTTTATTGGTTTATATTCTTCTATATATATATATAGTATATGTACGTTTTATACGCATCGGAGTTGGCATATTGCGCAACGATCTATTTGCGCATACAGCGGGATAACGATGAAATTCACATGAATTTAATTGCATCGAAAACGCGAGTATCACCTGTTAAGCAAATAACACTGCCGCGACTTGAATTATGTGCTGCTCACCTGATGGTTAAATTAATCTGCTAATAATTAATTAATCTAAAATTTTCAATAGCGTAGACAATGCAAATTCATTATGATGGACAGATTCAACGGTGGTGCTTGCCTGGATATCCGATCATCCACGCAGATGGAAATCATTTATCGCAAATCGGACATCACAAATAATCACTGTTATTCCAGCAAAACAGTGGCGACACATATCATCAAGCAATGATCCTTCAGATCTGGCCACTAGGGGTATATGGCCAGCAGGTCTAATCAATAATAATTTATGGTGGCATGGACCCAACTCATTACACCAAGCATCGGTTAATCATGAACCATTTCCTTCAGTCGTTGCAGATGTCGATATGGAAGAGAGAAAGGAGACAATTGTCAACGTCGTATCAATCTCAGAGGGCGATATATTCAATCGATATTCTGATTTATCAAGACTGATCAGAATAGCAGCTTTACTTTTGCGATTTAAATATAACTGCAAAAACAAATTCAATAAATCTACAATGTTTCTAACAACATCTGAATTAAGAAACGCTCATGATGTATTGGTCCTAAGAATGCAGCAAACTGCATGCGAAACTGAAATTCGTATTTTGTTAGCCGGCAAGCTAACAAACTTTCAAAAAGCTTTCAACTAAACATAAATTGGCATCACTTGATTTATTTATAGATGAGAAAGGATTGGTAAGAGTTGGTGGTAGAATTGTGAACGCAGACGTACCCTTTGACCAAAAACATCCCATGCTACTGAGTAAACGGCATCAGTTGTCGAAATTAATTGTTCAATATAAGTGTAGTTTTGAGATGAGTACTTACTAGATGTGTTTTTGCTAGGCTGGTGCTGTTTGCTCATATATATTTTTCCTTTCACTGTTGTGAAGAACTTGCAGTTTCTTTCAAGTAATCTGCGACTGTTGCGGGACAGCTGTTTTTCGTTTTTAAAGAATAATTAGAATAATTAAAATTATTAAGTGAATAATGTCTGCCCATAATAAGAAGTTTACCGGTAACAATGCTGCTGATTCTGCAAAAAGAGAGACACGAAGTACGACCCTCTCAGTTGTCAGCTCTCACAGTGTTGCTGCAAGTCCCGTTACGCCTGTAACCACTGCACCTCGAGTCGATGAGTCTTCTATCATGTGCAACTTAGATCTAAAGCCGTCTGAATTAAGGGAGAGCATTATTGATCAGATTACTCTCGCAATGAAAGGAACAATGAAAGGAAGAGCGCATAATGTCCAGATTTGGTGAGTTATTGGCAGAGGTTTCCAACATTAAAATGGATTTGAAGACAGCGCTTATTCGCATATCAAGTGTTGAAACTGACGTTACCGTGCTTAAATCTGAAGTTGCTAATCTTAAGAGTGAAGTCATGAAGCTTGAGAATGCTGCCGTTTCTTCAGATTTGGTTATTTCTGGTATCCCATACGATAATAATGAGAACCTAAAGACGGTATTCTCTAATATATGCAATGCTGTTGGTCTCAATAATAATTATGCTCCTACTGTACGAGACATTTTTCGAATTACTAATCCCAAAAACAACAACAACAACAACAAAGAGAATGTCAATAGTAGGCAAATTATAGTTAAACTGCAGTCTCCCTATGATCGCTCTAAGCTCCTGAGAAGCATTTCGTCACACTGCCGACATAAACATCGAGTACTTACTCTGAGTGAGATGGGTTTGCATGGTGAAAGCAAGGTCTACATTCATGAAAGTCTTACTAAATCGATGAGAGAAGTGATGCGTTTTGCTCTTCAACAAAAACGCGAAAACAAACTGCATGCCGCCTTCACAATCCGTGGAAAAATATTTATTAAATTGGCGCCCAATGAGAACCCGATTCCTGTTAATGATATTTCTAGTATCCAGTCCCTAGCCAGCAATAGCTGAAATTTATGAGTCTATTGGTTATGAATTATTGTTTATTATTATTTACATTAATCAGTATATTGTATTCTCTTATAATCCACTGTTCTCTAACTTCTCTTATGTTTTCTTATTCTTCTCTCATTATTCTTTGCACCCCTAATATTATTCTTTCTCTATATGAATTTCTCGCTCTTCTTTTTTTCGCTCTTTTATCTTCTCTGACTTCTGACTGTGTGTGTACAAGTGCTCTGTTCAAATTCTGTTCCGCTCCACTTCTGCTCTATGCCAGCTGCTAATACATGCAGAGGCGTTGTTGACTGCAGGATGCTTCTTAACATTTTGTGCAGTAGGCACAATGTCGTTCACTGAATGTCGTTCACTTCAATGCGAGAAGTTTAAATGCTGACAAGCTGGACTATATGAAATACACTTTTGAAGATTCCTCGGTTGATATTATTTGTGTGTCTGAAACTTGGTTTCATGGTGATATTACAGACAGTGTTTGTGGATTGAACAATTATAACATTTACAGAACGATTGATGTGGTCGAAAAGGGGGTGGAGTAGCTATCTATATTAAGAAAAATCTAAACGCTAGGATTATTGTTAAGTCTTTGCCGTGGAGTAATGTTGAGTATTTAAATGTTTGTGTCCCTGACAACAACACAAAGATCTTTGTGTCTTGTGTTTATAACCCATCCAGATTAAACCTTCTAGATGAGTATTTTGCCAATATATCAAATAGCATAATAGACTTCGCGTTTTTTATCGTCGGTGGTGACTTCAATGTTAATCTCCTGAATAATGATTCTTATGTAGCCTCACTCACTGAACATGTGAGTAGTGTCGTGACCACGGACGAGGGTGGATGCAGCTACCCACCGCAGTGCAGTGTTCAGTGTGCTCGCGGAAACAAAGAAACATATAAAGAAATATTTTCAAACAAACAAAGTCACAGTGCAATAACATTGATTTGGATTACAGATTAAAACATAACAATAGACATCAATAAATTCGCTAAAACAATAACACCAAATATCACAAATAGACAATTAAACGGAATGCAGAGAACCAAGCGAAGGGCTTATTTATGCCCTCCGCAGTAAAGCTCAGCATTTCGTTTCTTTCTTCTCCTCCTCCTTCTTCCTGGTCCCGTTAGGTGTGCAGGCGGCTGTGAGTGCACCGTGGGCTGAAGCGTGGCAAGATAAAGGCATAACACTTGTCTTGTCGCGTTTTGCTTTGCCTGCGGTGTAGGCTTGTCCGTTTGTGCAGCTGACTTTATACCTCTTTACAGTGGGTGGCGATGACAAAATTTCGTATAGACACCACAAATGTGCGTGGCTTGAGGGCGAATTTCTTCGCGGTCTATGCGTATGTCTGTACTCACCAACCGCATATAATGGCACTGGGTGAGACCCAGGTGTCTGAGGGTGCAGATCCACTGGATTTTCACTTGCCTGGGTACCACTTACTGCCATTATTTTCATTACACAGAGGCCTCGTCTTATATATTCGCAGTGATGTTGCGTACCAGTGTCAGCAACACCTTTGCACGACGGATGCCGAATTTAGCTCCATGTGGGTTAAGTTCAAAATCCAGTCGCACATCCTGCACTTCTGCTTCATTTATAGAAGCCCGGGTCTAGAGAGGCTGCCAACTTTTGATAAACTTGACAGTCTCTCTGATTCGATTTCTAAAATCCTGGAATCGTATCCGAACAGTGAAATTGTTGTTGCTGGTGATTTCAATGTTCATAATTCCAATTGGCTACGTCATTCGAGTCACACAACACCTGAGGGTTTGTATGTTGAGTTATTTGCTGAGTCTAATAATTTGACTCAATTAGTGAAGGAACCAACGCACTTTCCTTGCGTTGATGGGCAAAACCAAAATATTCTGGACCTTTTTTTAACTTCGCATCACAGCAAGTATGATGTGAATGTGCTTGCACCTCTTGGTAATTCGGACCACGCTACAATTTCTGCTACCTTCCCATATTCTAGTCTTCAATCCGCTCATCAGCCAGCTCCGAAGCGGACAGTGTGGCTTTATGAGAAGGCTAATTGGGATGCGCTGAACTCCTTTTTCAGCCGTTTCAATTGGCAATTGTGTTTCAGGGATAGAAACATAAATGCTGCAGCAAAATTGGTAGAAAATATAATCTTATTTGGTATGAGGTCTTTCATACCTAATAAAAGAATTTCCATTAAACCAAAAGACCATTCCTGGTTTAATGCGACTTGCAGACAAGCAGTCAGGTCTAAAGAGGAAGCATTTAGGAATTGGCGTTTAAATAAAACTGCTGATACTAAACTGCTGCGCAATCAGGCCAGAAATACGTGCAATGCCACTCTAAAGCGCGAAAAAGTTCTCTACGAACAGCGCCTTAGACGCAGAGTTCTTGAATACCATAAGGGTAGCAAGAACTTTTGGTCGTTCGTGGGGAGGGTGAAGAATCAGACGCGATCGTCTATTCCAACTCTCCTGAAGGACGATCAGATCTTCACTCACTCGGTTGACAAGGCAAACTTATTAGCCAAAATGTTTGCTGAAAACTGCTCTCTTTCTGAGAGTAGCCAACCACTACCCGTGATCGACGGTGTGTCTCATATTATGCCTGTGATGCACTTTCGAACGCGGGCTGTTAAAAGAGTGCTTGTAAACCTCAACGTCAATAAATCCTCGGGACCGGATGGCATTTCAGCCCACGTGTTGAGAAAGTGCGCCTCAACATTGGCTCGCCCATTGCGCAATCTGTTTAACTTATCGTTTACTTCAGGAGTTTTTCCTAGTTCCTGGAAGATTGCCAATGTGCAGCCAGTTCCCAAAAAAGGTGAGGCTACGAATCCTGCCAATTACCGGCCCATAGCAATCTGTTCAATGCTCTCCAAAGTTATGGAGAGCGTTATAAATTTTAACCTGATGAGGTATCTGGAGAGCAACCAATTGGTCAGCGATCGCCAGTACGGTTTCCGTGCTCACCGCTCCACAGGCGATTTGATGGCGTTCCTCACTGAGCGGTGGAACAGTTGTGTTCACCAATTCGGTGAGAGTAAGGTTGTTGCTTTGGATATCTCCAAGGCATTTGACCGAGTGTGGCATAAAGCACTTGTGTCTAAACTGGCTGCTTATGGTGTCGGTGATACATTCACTCGATGGATATCGAGTTTCCTCAGCGGCCGTTCTATTCGGGTTGTGATTGACGGCTTTGCTTCCGAAGAGCACTCCATAAATGCTGGAGTTCCGCAGGGTTCGGTCCTGTCTCCAACACTTTTTCTCATTTTTATCAATGACCTTCTGTCATTGACATCAAACCCCGTCTACTCGTTTGCTGATGACAGCAGCATTTGTCATTCATATTCATTCTCCAGGCGTCCTTCTATTCTGGAGATCAATAGAAAACGCAGAATTATGAATGACACACTCCAATCTGACCTCAACAAAATCCTGGAGTGGGGTCAAGCGAATCGGGTCGATTTTAATGCGCGGAAGACCCAATGCTGTTTGTTAACCCACAAGCGTTTGGCGGGTGACAACTTCCCACCTCTAAATATGGGTGGTGTGGATATTAATGAGTCGGAGGCTCTTGATGTTCTGGGCATGTCAATACAATGCGATCTTCGTTGGAACGATCACATTTTTGATGTGTCGAAAGAAGCAGCCAAGTGCTTAGGCTTTTTCAAGCGGTGCAAGAAATACTTCACTCCAACCGACCTTCGTTGTATCTACACCACTTATATCCGTCTGAAAATGGAGTACAACTCGCATATTTGGTCTGGAGCTTCGAAAGCATATCTTCAGCTTCTGGACCGTATACAAGGTCGTGCGATAAAACTTATAGGGGACAGTAGGGTATCCAGCTCTATTGAAACCTTGGGATGTCGTCGGGATGTGGGGTGTGTAACCTTATTTTACCGTTACTTTAATGGTAACTGTTCCTCTGAAGTAGCCAGCCTGATCCCCTCGGTTCAGGTATTCAACAGATCTACTCGGCTTTCCAGAGCGGTGCACCCCTTTTACGTCTCGATCCCGTTCCATCGCACTACCCACTACCGCGAGAATTCGTTTTTCGGTCGCGCAGTTAAATTGTGGAATAGTCTCCCTGCGCATGTTTTCCCACCCACTTATAACGTCGATGCTTTTAAAAGAGGTGTAAATCGACACTACTCCCACTTTTCCCCTTCCCACTAACCTTTACCCTTCTAAACCAACGAATGCTTTGCATGGATAGGGGGCATCCCCTGAGCTTGGTTCTATCTGCCATAAAAAAAAAAAAAAAAAAAAAAAAAAAAAAAAAAAAATGTTAGTTTTATTGGCTTGCGATTTGTTAATGTAAGTTCTCCGACCAGATTTGCGCCTAATGATGTTCCTAGCTTATTAGATTATTTCATTGTTTCCGATATTAATCGCGTCAACCTTTTTGATCAATTATACTTCGTGTCAGATCATGACTTAATTTTTTGTAATTTTAACGGTCAATTGAGTCGCTCGACCATTACAACCTCTATCTTGTACTATGACTTTAAGTCTATTGACCTCTGTCATCTGATTTATGATTTGCAAACATCGACACTAATGTTCTAAAATTATGAATAATTTTGAATAGATCAAGGTGTCGCCAAATATTTCTTGGGTTTTGAAATCGAGCGGAGCAGCGAAACAGGAGCGATTTTAGTAAGTCAGCGCCAATACATCAAAGATTTAACTCATCAATACAAGTTTGAGAAATGTCGACCAGCCGTGACTCCGCTGGACGTGGCCTTCAAGATTGGATGCCAAAAAGATTAATGCCTAATAGTAGACAAGACCGATAATCAGTCGTTAATTGGAGCGTTGATGTATCTATCAATCTCAAGTAGACCAGATATCACCCATTCGGTGTCAAAATGAGCACAGAGAAACACAGATCCTCATGTTGAACATGAGACGGCGGCAAGCATATTTTGCGTTATTTAGCAAATAGCGCCGATTGGAAGCTACATTATAGCCGTGCAGGTAGAAAAATGGGAGGTTTCGTTGATGCCGATAGGGGCGTAGACGACCTCAATAGAAAGTCTTGCACAGGATACGTTTTCATTTTGGCTGGATGCAGGTTCTGATGGCAATCCAAGAAACAAGCAACGGTAGCTCTAAGCAGTACTGAAGCAGAGTAAATGGCGCTTGCAAAGGCATGCAAAGAAGCTATTTATCTTCAACGACTCTTACGAGAAATCTGATGCCACACCAGTAGTACTTAGTGGAGATAATTTGAGTTCTCAACAACTTGCTAAGAACCAGGTGTTCATACCCGTAGTAAACACATAGATATACGATTTCACTTTATTAGAGAATTAATAAATGAAAAGAAAATTGAATTAACTTACTTACAGTCAAATGTATTAGCTGCAGATATTCTAACTAAAAACCTTTGTAAGCTTAAACATGAAAAATTCACTTTGTTTATTGGTTTATATTCTTCTATATATATATATATAGTATATGTACATTTTATACGCATCGGAGTTGGCATATTGCGCAACGATCTATTTGCGCATACAGCGGGATAACGATGAAATTCACATGAATTTAATTGCATCGAAAACGCGAGTATCACCTGTTAAGCAAATAACACTGCCGCGACTTGAATTATGTGCTGCTCACCTGATGGTTAAATTAATGTCTAAAATTCGCAATAGCGTAGACAATGCAAATTCATTAAGATGGACAGATTCAACGGTGGTGCTTGCCTGGATATCCGATCATCCACGCAGATGGAAATCATTTATCGCAAATCGGACATCACAAATAATCACTGTTATTCCAGCAAAACAGTGGCGACACATATCATCAAGCAATGATCCTTCAGATCTGGCCACTAGGGGTATATGGCCAGCAGGTCTAATCAATAATAATTTATGGTGGCATGGACCCAACTCATTACACCAAGCATCGGTTAATCATGAACCATTTCCTTCAGTCGTTGCAGATGTCGATATGGAAGAGAGAAAGGAGACAATTGTCAACGTCGTATCAATCTCAGAGGGCGATATATTCAATCGATATTCTGATTTATCAAGACTGATCAGAATAGCAGCTTTATTTTGCGATTTAAATATAACTGCAAAAACAAATTCAATAAATCTACAATGTTTCTAACAACATCTGAATTAAGAAACGCTCATGATGTATTGGTCCTAAGAATGCAGCAAACTGCATGCGAAACTGAAATTCGTATTTTGTTAGCCGGCAAGCTAACAAACTTTCAAAAAGCTTTCAACTAAACATAAATTGGCATCACTTGATTTATTTATAGATGAGAAAGGATTGGTAAGAGTTGGTGGTAGAATTGTGAACGCAGACGTACCCTTTGACCAAAAACATCCCATGCTACTGAGTAAACGGCATCAGTTGTCGAAATTAATTGTTCAATATAAGTGTAGTTTTGAGATGAGTACTTACTAGATGTGTTTTTGCTAGGCTGGTGCTGTTTGCTCATATATATTTTTCCTTTCACTGTTGTGAAGAACTTGCAGTTTCTTTCAAGTAATCTGCGACTGTTGCGGGACAGCTGTTTTTCGTTTTTAAAGAATAATTAGAATAATTAAAATTATTAAGTGAATAATGTCTGCCCATAATAAGAAGTTTGCCGGTAACAATGCTGCTGATTCTGCAAAAAGAGAGACACGAAGTACGACCCTCTCAGTTGTCAGCTCTCGCAGTGTTGCTGCAAGTCCCGTTACGCCTGTAACCACTGCACCTCGAGTCGATGAGTCTTCTATCATTTGCAACTTAGATCTAAAGCCGTCTGAATTAAGGGAGAGCATTATTGATCAGATTACTCTCGCAATGAAAGGAACAATGAAAGGAAGAGCGCATAATGTCCAGATTTGGTGAGTTATTGGCAGAGGTTTCCAACATTAAAATGGATTTGAAGACAGCACTTATTCGCATATCAAGTGTTGAAACTGACGTTACCGTACTTAAATCTGAAGTTGCTAATCTTAAGAGTGAAGTCATGAAGCTTGAGAATGCTGCCGTTTCTTCAGATTTGGTTATTTCTGGTATCCCATACGATAATAATGAGAACCTAAAGACGGTATTCTCTAATATATGCAATGCTGTTGGTCTCAATAATAATTATGCTCCTACTGTACGAGACATTTTTCGAATTACTAATCCCAAAAACAACAACAACAACAACAAAGAGAATGTCAATAGTAGGCAAATTATAGTTAAACTGCTGTCTCCCTATGATCGCTCTAAGCTCCTGAGAAGCATTTCGTCACACTGCCGACATAAACATCGAGTACTTACTCTGAGTGAGATGGGTTTGCATGGTGAAAGCAAGGTCTACATTCATGAAAGTCTTACTAAATCGATGAGAGAAGTGATGCGTTTTGCTCTTCAACAAAAACGCGAAAACAAACTGCATGCCGCCTTCACAATCCGTGGAAAAATATTTATTAAATTGGCGCCCAATGAGAACCCGATTCCTGTTAATGATATTTCTAGTATCCAGTCCCTAGCCAGCAATAGCTGAAATTTATGAGTCTATTGGTTATGAATTATTGTTTATTATTATTTACATTAATCAGTATATTGTATTCTCTTATAATCCACTGTTCTCTAAGTTCTCTTATGTTTTCTTATTCTTCTCTCATTATTCTTTGCACCCCTAATATTATTCTTTCTCTATATGAATTTCTCGCTCTTCTTTTTTTCGCTCTTTTATCTTCTCTGACTTCTGACTGTGTGTGTACAAGTGCTCTGTTCAAATTCTGTTCCGCTCCACTTCTGCTCTATGCCAGCTGCTAATACATGCAGAGGCGTTGTTGACTGCAGGATGCTTCTTAACATTTTGTGCAGTAGGCACAATGTCGTTCACTGAATGTCGTTCACTTCAATGCGAGAAGTTTAAATACTGACAAGCTGGACTATATGAAATACACTTTTGAAGATTCCTCGGTTGATATTATTTGTGTGTCTGAAACTTGGTTTCATGGTGATATTACAGACAGTGTTTGTGCATTGAACAATTATAACATTTACAGAACGATTGATGTGGTCGAAAAGGGGGTGGAGTAGCTATCTATATTAAGAAAAATCTAAACGCTAGGATTATTGTTAAGTCTTTGCCGTCGAGTAATGTTGAGTATTTAAATGTTTGTGTCCCTGACAACAACACAAAGATCTTTGTGTCTTGTGTTTATAACCCATCCAGATTAAACCTTCTAGATGAGTATTTTGCCAATATATCAAATAGCATAATAGACTTCGCGTTTTTTATCGTCGGTGGTGACTTCAATGTTAATCTCCTGAATAATGATTCTTATGTAGCCTCACTCACTGAACATGTTAGTTTTCTTGGCTTGCGATTTGTTAATGTAAGTTCTCCGACCAGATTTGCGCCTAATGATGTTCCTAGCTTATTAGATTATTTCATTGTTTCCGATATTAATCGCGTCAACCTTTTTGATCAATTATACTTCGTGTCAGATCATGACTTAATTTTTTGTAATTTTAACGGTCAATTGAGTCGCTCGACCATTACAACCTCTATCTTGTACTATGACTTTAAGTCTATTGACCTCTGTCATCTGATTTATGATTTGCAAACATCGACACTAATGTTCTAAAATTATGAATAATTTTGAATAGATCAAGGTGTCGCCAAATATTTCTTGGGTTTTGAAATCGAGCGGAGCAGCGAAACAGGAGCGATTTTAGTAAGTCAGCGCCAATACATCAAAGATTTAACTCATCAATACAAGTTTGAGAAATGTCGACCAGCCGTGACTCCGCTGGACGTGGCCTTCAAGATTGGATGCCAAAAAGATTAATGCCTAATAGTAGACAAGACCGATAATCAGTCGTTAATTGGAGCGTTGATGTATCTATCAATCTCAAGTAGACCAGATATCACCCATTCGGTGTCAAAATGAGCACAGAGAAACACAGATCCTCATGTTGAACATGAGACGGCGGCAAGCATATTTTGCGTTATTTAGCAAATAGCGCCGATTGGAAGCTACATTATAGCCGTGCAGGTAGAAAAATGGGAGGTTTCGTTGATGCCGATAGGGGCGTAGACGACCTCAATAGAAAGTCTTGCACAGGATACGTTTTCATTTTGGCTGGATGCAGGTTCTGATGGCAATCCAAGAAACAAGCAACGGTAGCTCTAAGCAGTACTGAAGCAGAGTAAATGGCGCTTGCAAAGGCATGCAAAGAAGCTATTTATCTTCAACGACTCTTACGAGAAATCTGATGCTACACCAGTAGTACTTAGTGGAGATAATTTGAGTTCTCAACAACTTGCTAAGAACCAGGTGTTCATACCCGTAGTAAACACATAGATATACGATTTCACTTTATTAGAGAATTAATAAATGAAAAGAAAATTGAATTAACTTACTTACAGTCAAATGTATTAGCTGCAGATATTCTAACTAAAAACCTTTGTAAGCTTAAACATGAAAAATTCACTTTGTTTATTGGTTTATATTCTTCTATATATATATATATAGTATATGTACATTTTATACGCATCGGAGTTGGCATATTGCGCAACGATCTATTTGCGCATACAGCGGGATAACGATGAAATTCACATGAATTTAATTGCATCGAAAACGCGAGTATCACCTGTTAAGCAAATAACACTGCCGCGACTTGAATTATGTGCTGCTCACCTGATGGTTAAATTAATGTCTAAAATTCGCAATAGCGTAGACAATGCAAATTCATTAAGATGGACAGATTCAACGGTGGTGCTTGCCTGGATATCCGATCATCCACGCAGATGGAAATCATTTATCGCAAATCGGACATCACAAATAATCACTGTTATTCCAGCAAAACAGTGGCGACACATATCATCAAGCAATGATCCTTCAGATCTGGCCACTAGGGGTATATGGCCAGCAGGTCTAATCAATAATAATTTATGGTGGCATGGACCCAACTCATTACACCAAGCATCGGTTAATCATGAACCATTTCCTTCAGTCGTTGCAGATGTCGATATGGAAGAGAGAAAGGAGACAATTGTCAACGTCGTATCAATCTCAGAGGGCGATATATTCAATCGATATTCTGATTTATCAAGACTGATCAGAATAGCAGCTTTACTTTTGCGATTTAAATATAACTGCAAAAACAAATTCAATAAATCTACAATGTTTCTAACAACATCTGAATTAAGAAACGCTCATGATGTATTGGTCCTAAGAATGCAGCAAACTGCATGCGAAACTGAAATTCGTATTTTGTTAGCCGGCAAGCTAACAAACTTCCAAAAAGCTTTCAACTAAACATAAATTGGCATCACTTGATTTATTTATAGATGAGAAAGGATTGGTAAGAGTTGGTGGTAGAATTGTGAACGCAGACGTACCCTTTGACCAAAAACATCCCATGCTACTGAGTAAACGGCATCAGTTGTCGAAATTAATTGTTCAATATAAGTGTAGTTTTGAGATGAGTACTTACTAGATGTGTTTTTGCTAGGCTGGTGCTGTTTGCTCATATATATTTTTCCTTTCACTGTTGTGAAGAACTTGCAGTTTCTTTCAAGTAATCTGCGACTGTTGCGGGACAGCTGTTTTTCGTTTTTAAAGAATAATTAGAATAATTAAAATTATTAAGTGAATAATGTCTGCCCATAATAAGAAGTTTGCCGGTAACAATGCTGCTGATTCTGCAAAAAGAGAGACACGAAGTACGACCCTCTCAGTTGTCAGCTCTCGCAGTGTTGCTGCAAGTCCCGTTACGCCTGTAACCACTGCACCTCGAGTCGATGAGTCTTCTATCATGTGCAACTTAGATCTAAAGCCGTCTGAATTAAGGGAGAGCATTATTGATCAGATTACTCTCGCAATGAAAGGAACAATGAAAGGAAGAGCGCATAATGTCCAGATTTGGTGAGTTATTGGCAGAGGTTTCCAACATTAAAATGGATTTGAAGACAGCACTTATTCGCATATCAAGTGTTGAAACTGACGTTACCGTACTTAAATCTGAAGTTGCTAATCTTAAGAGTGAAGTCATGAAGCTTGAGAATGCTGCCGTTTCTTCAGATTTGGTTATTTCTGGTATCCCATACGATAATAATGAGAACCTAAAGACGGTATTCTCTAATATATGCAATGCTGTTGGTCTCAATAATAATTATGCTCCTACTGTACGAGACATTTTTCGAATTACTAATCCCAAAAACAACAACAACAACAACAAAGAGAATGTCAATAGTAGGCAAATTATAGTTAAACTGCTGTCTCCCTATGATCGCTCTAAGCTCCTGAGAAGCATTTCGTCACACTGCCGACATAAACATCGAGTACTTACTCTGAGTGAGATGGGTTTGCATGGTGAAAGCAAGGTCTACATTCATGAAAGTCTTACTAAATCGATGAGAGAAGTGATGCGTTTTGCTCTTCAACAAAAACGCGAAAACAAACTGCATGCCGCCTTCACAATCCGTGGAAAAATATTTATTAAATTGGCGCCCAATGAGAACCCGATTCCTGTTAATGATATTTCTAGTATCCAGTCCCTAGCCAGCAATAGCTGAAATTTATGAGTCTATTGGTTATGAATTATTGTTTATTATTATTTACATTAATCAGTATATTGTATTCTCTTATAATCCACTGTTCTCTAAGTTCTCTTATGTTTTCTTATTCTTCTCTCATTATTCTTTGCACCCCTAATATTATTCTTTCTCTATATGAATTTCTCGCTCTTCTTTTTTTCGCTCTTTTATCTTCTCTGACTTCTGACTGTGTGTGTACAAGTGCTCTGTTCAAATTCTGTTCCGCTCCACTTCTGCTCTATGCCAGCTGCTAATACATGCAGAGGCGTTGTTGACTGCAGGATGCTTCTTAACATTTTGTGCAGTAGGCACAATGTCGTTCACTGAATGTCGTTCACTTCAATGCGAGAAGTTTAAATGTTGACAAGCTGGACTATATGAAATACACTTTTGAAGATTCCTCGGTTGATATTATTTGTGTGTCTGAAACTTGGTTTCATGGTGATATTACAGACAGTGTTTGTGGATTGAACAATTATAACATTTACAGAACGATTGATGTGGTCGAAAAGGGGGTGGAGTAGCTATCTATATTAAGAAAAATCTAAACGCTAGGATTATTGTTAAGTCTTTGCCGTCGAGTAATGTTGAGTATTTAAATGTTTGTGTCCCTGACAACAACACAAAGATCTTTGTGTCTTGTGTTTATAACCCATCCAGATTAAACCTTCTAGATGAGTATTTTGCCAATATATCAAATAGCATAATAGACTTCGCGTTTTTTATCGTCGGTGGTGACTTCAATGTTAATCTCCTGAATAATGATTCTTATGTAGCCTCACTCACTGAACATGTTAGTTTTCTTGGCTTGCGATTTGTTAATGTAAGTTCTCCGACCAGATTTGCGCCTAATGATGTTCCTAGCTTATTAGATTATTTCATTGTTTCCGATATTAATCGCGTCAACCTTTTTGATCAATTATACTTCGTGTCAGATCATGACTTATTTTTTTGTAATTTTAACGGTCAATTGAGTCGCTCGACCATTACAACCTCTATCTTGTACTATGACTTTAAGTCTATTGACCTCTGTCATCTGATTTATGATTTGCAAACATCGACACTAAGGGATATATGGACGTTACCAACTGTTAACGAAAAATTGAATTACTTTACTAATACAATAAATTAACTGTTTCTGAAGCATGTTCCGTCAAAGATAATAGTAGTTAAAAGCAATTCATGCCCGTGGTTTACCCGTCGGGTTTTGGACTCAATTCGTAAACGAAACAGGTTACGTGGCAACTGGAGAAAGAACCCAAGCCCTGAGCGATGGGAGAGCTACATGTCCGCAAGGAATGAGTCTGTCCGTTTACTTAGGCTAGCTAAAATGAAATATTTTTCGAGAAACCTAAATTCGTCCACTCCAATTAGGACACTCTGAAAGAACCTGGGATGGCTTGGCTTAAGTACTTGTAAAATAAGACCATGTGAGATTCATCCGGACATTCTTAATGATCACTTTCTACGACTTAACGTTGATGTTGATGATGATATCATTCATAGTACTGTTGAAAAAATATCAGCTGCGCCTTCCTCTTTGACTAACTCCTTTCAGTTTACACATGTAGATGTGGATGAGGTTATGAAAATGTTATATAAACTGAAGTCTAACTCGATCAGTGTGGATGGAGTAAGCTTGAGATTTCTCAAGATAGTGTTTCCGTACGTTGCTGGTACGTTCACGCATTTATTGAACCATTGCTTCACAACTTCTATTTTTCCTTCGTTGTGGAAAACTGCGTTAGTACTACCTCTTGCCAAAAAGACAAATGCTTCTAGTGTTGAGGATTATAGACCGATTAGCATTCTTTCACCGTTGGCTAAAATTGCAGAATCGATCATGGCTGAACAAATATCAATCTTTTTAAAAAGTAATAGTCTTTTAAGTCCACTTCAGTCTGGCTTTCGCAAAGGACACAGCTGTGCTACTGCTACATTAAAAGTATTTGAAGACCTGAGACCATATTATGATAAGGGATTCTTTAGTCTCTTATGTTTGATAGACTTCTCGAAAGCATTTGATATTGTGAATAATGATTTACTATGTTGTAAGCTGAAGCATCTGTTTGGCTTTGGGCATGGTGCTATCTGCTTACTAAATAGCTACCTGACTGAAAGAATGCAGCGAGTTATGAGCAAAAATTATTACTCAGACTTTAGACCAGTCAACAGGGGCGTTCCGCAGGGATCAGTTCTGGGGCCTCTTTTATATTCATTGTTTATTAATGATATTTTTACCGTTTGTAAATATTCCTCAATGCATGGTTATGCGGACAATATCCAAGTGTACATATCTGGCGAGAGCAATTTAAAGGATGACATAGTCTATCGTCTCAATGTGGACCTAGCCAGTTTTAAATTATGAACATATAATAATGGCCTTAAAGTCAATGTTTCCAAAACACAGTTACTCCCTGTTTTTAACAGTAAATTTACTTTTTCGGACACTCCGGAAGTACTAATCGGCAATCAACAATTGAATATGGTAACAACTGCAAAGAATCTGGGTTATTATATTAATAACTCGCTTACTTGCACTGACCATATTAATGTTGTAATTCGAAAAATTTATACGAAAGTTGAGGTATTTTTCTAAGTACACTCCGGTTGATACCAGACGGAAGCTCGCTATCCAACTCATTCTTCCTTTTATAACATATTTTGCTGAAGTTTATAGCAAGTTAGATTCTCGTTCCTCCGTAAAATTATTTATAGCATATAATCACGTCACGAGGTATGTGTTTGGTATCCGAACCTATGACCACTTAGGGCAATATAGAAATGGGATATTAGGCTATGATATCTCTTGCTATCAAAGGATAAGAATATGCTTATTTTTGCATAAACTGATACACTCAAAGACACCCTCCTATCTTTATCAAAAATTACACTTTGGTCAGTCGCGAAGAGGCTTATTGCTTATTACACCAGAATGTAGATTATTGAATTCAAGTAGATTCTTTTTTGTCAACGCCGTCAGACTATGGAATTCTTTACCTAATAATATTAAGTCGATTTCTGGGGTGGAAAGATTTGGGCAGGCTATTGTCACATACTTTAAGGTCAGCTCTACTCAATACTAATCTATTCTTCTTTCTTTCTTCTTTAACTTATTATTTACTGCTATTTCTTTCACTCTCACTTCTGTCCACTTAAACGCTGCAACTTCACTTGAGTTTTTTCTTTCCTTCTTTTATTTTTTTTTCTTTTTTATATCAATGTTATATGTTTCATATTGTTTATTTGTTATTTTTATTATTGTTTTTTAAATGTAAATGCATTTCATAAATTATTCATAAATGGTCATTTATTGGTATTTGTTTATTATTCTAACTCATTTGCACTATAAAATATGTACATATATCTTAGTGTGCACCAAAGTTTTCTAAATAAATAAATAAAATAAATAAAAAAATAAATAAACAAGGAAAAGTGTTGTCTTCGGCCTGGCCGAAATCTAAATACCCTACACCCGAGTAACTGAAAAAATTATAATTTCGCCACTTAAAACTTTTTGTATAAGTAGGCGGACCACGCCCATTTCGGCGAAATGTTTTTGTAATGTCTAGATACCGGTAGATAGAATTACGTATCAATACTTTGAACCGTTTATGGGATATTGACAACTTTTGTATAAGTGTGCGGACCACGCCCATTTTTTGTATATAGATTGGTAATACGTGTAGATACCTCGTGATAAAATGTCGTATTAATATCTTATACCCTTTACAAGATATTGACAACTTTTTTATGAGTGGGCGTGGCACGCCCATTTTGGCGAGCGTATTGGTAATGCTTCCTTATATATCCTGATGAAATTACATGTCCATATCTTATACCTTTCATTAGATATTGCCAACTTTGTTATAAGTGGGCGTGGCACGCCCATTTTTTTCAAACACTTTAGTAATGACGCTACATGTTCCGGAATAAAATTATACCTTAATATCTTACACGGTTTATGAAATATTCAGATTTTAACAACTTTTGAAACGAGGTGCCTTTACATTCCGTATGTAAAGTAGGCGTGGCTGTTTACCGATCTCGCCCATTTTTAATCCCAAACAGCCCTACATAAGAAAGAATATTTGTGCCAAATTTCATCGCGATATCTCTTTTCGTTCTGTCGTAATCGTGATTTCAACAGACAGACAGACAGACAGACGGACGGACAGGGCTAAATCGATTCAGGAGGTGACGCTGAGCAAGAATATATATACTTTTCTATATCTATCTCGTCAAAAAGTGAATATACCCTACTCCCTTCGGCTGTAGGGTATAAATATAACCACGTTAAACATTTACACGCTGGAACAAGACTAATGCATTATACTTTAGGTTTGAAGTATTGGATACCATCTGCCTCATATGTCATCAAGCAATGCGTATACAAGTGTACAAGCTGCATGCGTCAAAGAGGGAAACCATATCAACAGCAGATGGGTAACATACCAAAATATCGTTTAAGGACCGGCTCAACATTCCTTAATACGGTAACCGATTATGCTGGACCATTTCAAGTTTTATCTTGGAAGGGTCGAGGTTCAAGGAAATATAAATGTTGGATAGCATTATTTGTGTGCCGGGTTACTAAAGCAGCTCACATTGAGCTTGTGACAGAATTAACAACCGCACACATATACTCCGATAACGGAACCAATTTCATTGGCGCTAACCAGTATTTGCAGGACTTATATGGATTTTTAAGATCACAATCTACACAAGAAGCAATTGCAAAAGAGCTATTAGAACAACAAATTCAATGACATTTTTCACTTTCTCAATTGAGAATATCTTTCTCAATTGCAACATCGTCTCAAATGGAAGCAAAGACAACAAAATATTCGCATCAACGATATTGTGCTTATCAAGGATGAAAATCTTCCTTCATCGTATTGGGCAATTGGCAAAATTGTTGAATTGCATCCTGGTGCCGACGGACTAATTCGAGTTGTAACTGTGAACACAGCTAAAGGAACACTTAAACGTCCAATTGCGAAATTATGCCCACTATTTTTGGATATTTGAAAGCGGTGCTTTCAAGGTGGGTCGAGATGTTCACACCTTAAGTACTCTCTTAGTACTATGTACAATTATTACTATTTTATTGCATTATTACTATTTTTATTGCAACTCTGTACAATGTAAAAAATTACAGTCCACCATCTTGTATCGTTGGCATATTAAGTGAATAAATAGGACAACGTAAAATCTAAAAAAGGGTCTTAAATCATTGCATTATTCAGTAACATGCGTTGTCGCGAATAAAACGCACAAAACGGCGAAACGTAGACGCTTCGAAACACATAAAAAGAACGGCACAACACATGAAACGCCAGTTGCTCGTGGACCGTGACACGCGTAGGACCTGGTGGTAGGAGGTGGTTCTCTCGTGCCGTGGTTGGAGACGGGAGATTCTCCGTTGTCTCTCCTCTCTGCAGCCGCTCTCGTTGCCGATTGCGTCCACTCCTCTCTTCAGCCGCTCTCGTTGTCGACTGCGTCTTTCCCTCTCTGCAGCCGCTCTCGTTGCCGAGGTTTCAAAGGAATGGTCCAATGGATCGTTTCGTTGGAGCCAAAGCGACGGACCTGAGGGTGCAAATTGCTGGTCCAATGGATCGGCCTTTTGCTCTCACGGGAATGCGGTTGCGTCCTCTCCTCTCCGCAGCCGCTCTCGTTGCCAAGGTTTCAAAGGGATGGTCCAATGGATCGTTTCGTTGGAGCCGAAGCGACGGACCTGAGGGTGCAAATTGCTGGTCCAATGGATCGGCCTTTTGCTCTCACGGGAATGCGGTTGCGTTCTCTCCTCTCTGCAGCCGCTCTCGTTGCCGAGGTTTCAAAGGGATGGTCCAATGGATCGTTGCGTTGGAACCAAAGCAACGGACCTGAGGGTGTAAATTGCTGGTCCAATGGATCGGCCTTTTGCTCTCACGGGAATGCGGTTGCGTCCTCTCCTCTCCGCAGCCGCTCTCGTTGCCAAGGTTTCAAAGGGATGGTCCAGTCGATCGTTTCGTTGGAGCCGAAACGACGGACCTGAGGGTACAAATTGCTGGTCCAATTGATCGGCCTTTTGCTCTCACGGGAATGCGGCTGCGTTCTCTCCTCTCTGCAGCCGCTCTCGTTGCCGAGGTTTCAAAGGGATGGTCCAACGGATCGTTGCGTTGGAACCAAAGCGACGGATCTGAGGGTGCAAATTGCTGGTCCAATGGATCGGCCTTTTTCTCTCACGGGAATGCGGTTGCGTCCTCTCCTCTCCGCAGCCGCTCTCGTTGCCGATTGCGTCCACTCCTCTCTTCAGCCTCTATCGTTGTCGACTGCGTCCTTTCCTCTCCGCAGCCGCTCTCGTTGCCGAGGTTTCAAAGGAATGGTCCAATGGATCGTTTCGTTGGAGCCAAAGCGACGGACCTGAGGGTGCAAATTGCTGGTCCAATGGATCGGCCTTTTGCTCTCACGGGAATGCGGTTGCGTCCTCTCCTCTCCGCAGCCGCTCTCGTTGCCAAGGTTTCAAAGGGATGGTCCAATGGGTCGTTTCGTTGGAGCCGAAGCGACGGACCTGAGGGTGCAAATTGCTGGTCCAATGGATCGGCCTTTTGCTCTCACGGGAATGCGGTTGCGTCCTCTCCTCTCCGCAGCCGCTCTCGTTGCCAAGGTTTCAAAGGGATGGTCCAATGGTTCGTTTCGTTGGAGCCGAAGCGACGGACCTGAGGGTGCAAATTGCTGGTCCAATGGATCGGCCTTTTGCTCTCACGGGAATGAGGTTGCGTCCTCTCCTCTCCGCAGCCGCTCTCGTTACCAAGGTTTCAAAGGGATGGTCCAGTCGATCGTTTCGTTGGAGCCGAAGCGACGGACCTGAGGGTGCAAATTAGTGGTCCAATGGATCGGCCTTTTGCTTTCACGGGAATGCGGCTACGTCCTCTCCTCTCTGCAGCCGCTCTCGTTACCAAGCTTTCAAAGGGATGGTCCAATGGATCGTTTCGTTGGAGCCGAAGCGACGGACCTGAGGGTGCAAATTGCTGGTCCAATGGATCGGCCTTTTGCTCTCACGGGAATGCGGTTGCGTCCTCTCCTCTCTGCAGCCGCTCTCGTTACCAAGCTTTCAAAGGGATGGTCCAATGATTCGTTTCGTTGGAGCCGAAGCGACGGACCTGAGGGTGCAAATTGCTGGTCCAATGGATCGGCCTTTTGCTCTCACGGGAATGCGGTTGCGTTCTCTCCTCTCTGCAGCCGCTCTCGTTGCCGAGGTTTCAAAGGGATGGTCCAATGGATCGTTGCGTTGGAACCAAAGCAACGGACCTGAGGGTGTAAATTGCTGGTCCAATGGATCGGCCTTTTGCTCTCACGGGAATGCGGTTGCGTTCTCTCCTATCTGCAGCCGCTCTCGTTGTCGAGGTTTCGAAGGGATGGTCCAATTTAGCGTTTCGTTGGAGCCAAAGCGACGGACCTGAGGGTGCAAATTGCTGGTCCAATGGATCGGCCTTTTGCTCTCACGGGAATACGATTACATCCTCTCCTCTCTGCAGCCGCTCTCGTTGCCGAGTTTTTAAACGGATGGTCGAATGGATCGTTTCGTGGGAGCCAAATCGGCGGACCTGAGGGTGCAAATTGCTGGTCCAATGGATCGGCCTTTTGCTCTCACGGGAATGCGGTTGCGTCTTCTTCTCTTTGCAGCCGCTCTCGTTGCCGAGGTTTCAAAGGAATGGTCCAATGGATCGTTTCGTTGGAGCCGACGCGACGGACCTGAGGGTGCATATTGCTGGTCTAATGGATCGGCCTTTTGCTCTCACGGGAATGCGGTTGCGTCCTCTCCTCTCTGCAGCCGCTCTCGTTGCCGATTGCGTCCACTCCTCTCTTCAGCCGCTCTCGTCGACCGCGTCCGAGGTTTCAAAGGGATGGTCAAATGGATCGTTTCGTGGGAGCCAAAGCGACGGACCTGAGGGTGCAAATTGCTGGTCCAATGGATCGGCCTTTTGCTCTCACGGGAATGCGGTTGCGTCCTCTCCTCTCCGCAGCCACTCTCGTTGCCGAGGTTTCAAAGGGATGGTCCAATGGATCGTTTCGTTGGAGCCGAAGCGACGGGCCTGAGGGTGCAAATTGCTGGTCCAATGGATCGGCCTTTTGCTCTCACGGGAATGCGGTTGCGTCCTCTCCTCTCCACAGCCGCTCTCGTTGCCGATTGCGTCCACACCTCTCTTCAGCCGCTCTCGTTGTCGACTGCGTCCTTTCCTCTCCGCAGCCGCTCTCGTTGCCGAGGTTTCAAAGGGATGGTCCAATGGATCGTTTCGTTGGAGCCAAAGCGACGGACCTGAGGGTGCAAATTGCTGGTCCAATGGATCAGCCTTTTGCTCTTAAGGGAATGCGGTTGCGTCCTCTCCTCTCTGCAGCCGCTCTCGTTGCCGAGGCTTCAAAGGGATGGTCCAGTGGATCGTTTCGTGGGAGCCGACGCGACGAACCTGAGAGTGCAGAATGCCGGTCCAGTGGATCAGCATTTTGTACTCACTGGCACACGGCTGTATCCTCTTCTCCCCTCCCTTAGTTCGAACTCCAAGGGAAGCTTATAGCAAAACACGAGCGTGTCAGACACACCGAGCGAAACACACGATCGTTAGCCCTGACGAATTAATCTTCACAAGCTCCGCTAGACACCCTGGCCGCCGTCTTTCTACACGACTGTTTTCGTGGCCACAACAACGCCAGTTTTTTTTCCCCAACGAAGTTTTTTTTCCTGCCAGCGAAGTTTTTTTTCCCCCAGCGAAGTTCTTTTTTTTCCCTACCGAAGTTTCTTTCTACGCACCGAAGTTTTGATTACATCGATGTTCACTCGTGCCGCATCGATCATTTATTTTTGCAACAGAGTTTTCTCGTACACCAGAGTCACGGAGATACACAGATTCGTTTGTAACCATTACTACAGCTAAGACACCTTGTTAGCCATAATCTAATTATATGATAAGAATTGGATTTAGGAAATAAATGTGTTAAATAACAACTAACACTGGTCCCGTCTATCAATAAATTTTCTTGAATATTCGATCCCTGGGCAGTCGTGGGCTTACCCTGGCTATAGGCAAGGTCCACGGACCTAGTAAAGAAACACCGAGACTGAGGCGAAAAAAAGGTCGTTTCAAGTGGCGCCCGAGCAGGGACCCAGCTAACAAGGTTAGACCACAAGTAACAAGCGGAGAGTAAGAAAGAACAACAAGCGGAAGCAAAGAAAAGGGAAAAAAACTGTGCGTAAATAAATAGCTCGAAATTGAACACCTGTGGCAAGCTAATTAACAGGGTGAAACATGGTCAAAAGATGGATAGTCGCCCTCAAGCGTGAGGATCTGGTAAAATTAATGAAGGAGTTTGCTCTAGACACCGACGGCAACGTAGAAGAACTAAAAGGCATATTTTCAACGTTCACTATGAGAGAAGATCTCAAGCCAGAACAAGTAGAGCGCTTTAAGGAATTAGAACGCCGGTACGCCCGTAGTCCATCACCAGTTCCTAATCCAGCACCATCGCCAGGCAATCCGACGACTCAACTCACAGCTCCGAAGACATCACTCGCATATCAATCGGACGCCTGTATTCAACACCCAACTCAGCCAGAGTCGTCACCAGTGGTCTACAGCAGCATAATGAACCAGATACGTAAGTGGACCATACGTTTTGATGACAGGACGGACCCACTTGAGTTTGTTGAGCGGCTAGAAGAACTAGCAGATGTTTTCGGAATAGCCAGAGACCTACTTCCGAAAGCCATGCCAAAGATTATGCAAGGAAAGGGTCTTCACTGGTTCCGCAACAACATGAAACCTTGGCTACGATGGGGTGAATTTAAAAAAGTCTTTCTTAAGTTTTTCCTGTCCTCTCTGTATCAAGAACGACTCGATGACGATGTGCGGCAGAGATTCCAGGGACCCACAGAACTCTTCAAGGACTACGTCATAGCAATGCAGACCCTCATGGGTCACACCGATTACTCCTACGAGAATAAGATCGAGCGAATCTACAGAAATAGTCGGCGAGAGTATCAAACTTTTACTAAGCGACAAGATTTCAACACCTTGGAGGATTTGGTTGACCTGAGTGACCAGTACGAGAATATCCTGAGTCACCCCAAGACGACATCGGCACCTGAGGTCCGTGAGGCTAAGCATCGCACCGTCGAATCCTGCCTAGAAGCCCAGAGCGTTCCGCAAAAAAGTGAAGCTTACATCAACACCAACACCGAGTGCCGTGTCTGTAGCCTGGACGGACATTTCGCAAGGGGTTGTAGAAATCCAACAAAACTGTTCTGCTAGCAAGCAGGTGGTAAGCAGGGCGTAAGGACCTTTGAATGCTGCAAGAAGTCGGGAAATTCCAACGGCCCTCAACAGTAACGGAGAGCGCTGAGGACCATGACCACCAATCTCCGAAAGTAAGGTGTCGTCTGGTAACTTTGAACATCGCCATTCAAAGTTACCAGACGACACCTTACGGCCGACATCTACATGGACGGGAGGCCAGTAACTGCAACGGTAGACACAGGAGCGACACGTAGTTTTGTATCGGAGGCGTTTGTCAAAAATTTGGGAGACTCTGCACGCACCGCCTACACCAGAATGAGAGTGCGACTAGCTGATGGCACTATTCTCCAAGTAAAGACAGCCTTAATTTCGGAAGTTCAACTTGGTAGCCGAAGACATCTCTTAAAGTTTCTAGTGTTACTAACCGCTATTGACTCTGTAACACTGGGGATGGATTTCTTGGCAGAAGCAGAAGCGAAGCTGAGGTGCGATGGGCACGACACAGACTTGAAATCAGATCCAGAAGATAGCAACGACTCCGAAGACATGCTGTGGACAGTGATTAAGGTTCAAGGCGGCGACGATGTAGAAACTTTCCTGGAAAGAGAACTGGAGCAGTTCGAGGCTATGACTGGGGTAACCAATGTACCGAGTCGTAGAATCAACATGCGAGATGAAACACCGGTCAAACAGAGATACTACCCCAAAAATCCGGCTATGCAATCAATTATAAACGGCCAAATTGACGATCTCCTGAAACTGAAGTGCATAGAGCCGTCGAAGAGTGCATATATTTCGCCAATAGTTCTCGCCAAAAAGAAGTCTGGCCACTGGAAGTTGTGCATAGATTACCGCCAGATCAACGCGAAGTCCATACCGGATGCCTACCCGCTGCCACGAATAAACCACATTCTGGAGAAGTTGAGGGAAGCGCAATACATCAGCACGATTGACCTGAAAAATGGTTATTGGCAAGTCCCCGTCCAATAGAAGAGCCGAAGATACACCGCATTCACCGTTCCACGCAGGGGCCTATACCAGTGGCGCGTCATGCCCTTCGGGCTACACTCTACGCCGGCCACCTTTCAGAGGCTCCTGGACCGAGTTATCGGGCCAGAGATGGAGCCAAACGCTTTCGCCTACCTCGATGACATCGTGGTGGTCAGCAGATCTAAAGAGGAACACATGCAATATCTGGGTAACGTTTTCAGCCGTCTTCGCCGGGCGAATCGACGGATCAACAAGCACAAATGCCACTTCTTCAAAAAGGAACTGAGATACTTGGGTCATCTGGTAACGTCTTCTGGAATAAAGATAGACCCCGATAAGGTCGCAGCCATCAAGGAGTTGAAGCCACCTACGAACATCAAAGAGCTGCGAAGGTGCCTAGGTACGGCGTCATGGTACAGGAGGTTTGTACCGGATTTCACCAGGATTGTTTACCCATTAACGAGCATGCTGAAGAAAGGCAAGCGTTGGAATTGGGGCTCTGATCAACAACTGGCGTTTGATGAACTGAAGAGAAAACTAACTAAAGCACCGGTGTTGGCCTGCCCAGATTTCACCAGGCAATTCACGCTACAAACGGATGCAAGCGACGTTGGTCTCGGAGCAGTCCTGACACAAGAACAGGAGGAAGGAGAGCGCGTGATTGCCTATGCCAGCCGACACCTACAAGGGGCGGAGAAAAATTACTCGGCCACGGAAAAAGAATGCTTGGCAATAGTATGGGCGGTGCGGAAAATGGAGCCATACCTGGAAGGCTATCATCACGGGCCATCTGGCGCTCAACTGGCTGAACGGCATCGAAAACCCTTCTAGAAGAATCGCACGCTGGGCTTTGGAGCTTCAACAATACTCGTACGAGGTACAGTATCGCAAGGGAAAGTACAATGTCGTTGCAGACACACTGTCACGTCAACCTAGAGGTGTTGAGGAAGTCAACATGGGGCTAGACGTCGCGAGGTCCACCTGCAACTAGCTGGAGTCTCAGAAAACCAAGATCGTCAAAGAACCAGAGAAGTATCCCGAGAACGGTCGCCTCTACCGTCACATCCCGCACGAGGTGGGTGATGACGACGAGGAACCATGGAACCTATGTGTGGGCCGTCCAGATCGCCAAAGGGTGCTAGTAGAGAACCACCACCAACCTAGCGCCGGTCATTTGGGCGTCCGAAACACCTTTGCCCGAATTGCAAGGAATTATTACTGGCCCGGTATGTTTCGAGATATTAGTCTGTACGTGAGGCACTGCGATTCTTGTCAGCGGTACAAGGCAGAGCAAAGGAAACCCGCTGGCGAGATGTTGACCAGGGTGCCTGAAGAACCATGGGCCACCGTATGCGCAGACTTTATCGGCCCTCTCCCACGCTCACGAAGAGGACATAACATGCTGCTTCTATTTCTAGACAAGTTCTCCAAATGGGTGGAGATAATTCCCTTGCGGAAGGCTACCTCAACGACGCTACAACGAGCCTTCCGTGAAAGAATCGTCTCAAGATTTGGAGTACCTAAGGTGCTTCTCACCGATAATGGCGTGCAGTTCACCAGTCGAAAATTCAAAGAATACCTAAGAGAAATTGGGGTGCGCCAGCAATTTACAGCCCCCTACACACTACGTGAAAACCCTACAGAGCGCGCAAACCGGACCATCAAGACAATCATCGCCCAGTATACAGGTAAATATCAACGTGACTGGGATGAGAATATTCCAGAAATAGCCCTCGCCATCAATAGCAGTACGTCTAGTACTACAGGCTATACACCTGCCTGTTTAGTACAGGGACGCGAGCCAAGGCTACCCAACACCCTCTACGAAGAAACCACTTTGGGGACCGGTAAAGAACCTGCAGAGCCGGTACAAAGAGCTACGCACTTACAGCAGATATTCAAGAGGGCACGACAAAATAAGCAGATGTCGTCGAGCTTTTGCTCTCACGGGAATGCGGTTGCGTCCTCTCTTCTCTGCAGCCGCTCTCGTTGCCAAGGTTTCAAAGGGATGGTCCAATGGATCGTTTCGTTGGAGCCGAACCGACGGACCTGAGGGTGCAAATTGCTGGTCCAATGGATCGGCCTTTTGCTCTCACGGGAATGCGATTGCGTCCTCTCCTCTCCGCAGCCGCTCTCGTTGCCAAGGCTTCAAAGGGATGGTCCAATGGTTCGTTTCGTTGGAGCGGAAGCTACGGACCTGAGGGTGCAAATTGCTGGTCCAATGGATCGGCCTTTTGCTCTCACGGGAATGCGGTTGCGTACTCTCCTCTCCGCAGCCGCTCTCGTTGCCGAGGTTTAAAAGGGATAGTCCAATGGATCGTTTCGTTGGAGCCAAAGCGACGGACCTGAGGGTGCAAATTGCTGGTCCAATGGTTCGGCCTTTTGCTCTCACGGGAATGCGGTTGCGTTCTATCCTCTCTGCAGCCGCTCTCGTTGCCGAGGTTTCAAAGGGATGGTCCAATGGATCGTTTCGTGGGAGCCAAAGCGACGGACCTGAGGGTGCAAATTGCTGGTCCAATGGATCGGCCTTTTTCTCTCACGGGAATGCGGTTGCGTCCTCTCCTCTCCGCAACCGCTCTCGTTGCCGATTGCGTCCACTCCTCTCTTCAGCCGCTCTCGTTGTCGACTGCGTCCTTTTCTCTCCGCAGTTTCAAAGGGATGGTCGAATGGATCGTTTCGTGGGAGCCAAAGCGACGGACCTGAGGGTGCAAATTGCTGGTCCAATGGATCGGCCTTTTGCTCTCACGGGAATGCGGTTGCGTCCTCTCCTCTCCGCAGCCGCTCTCGTTGCCAAGGTTTCAAAGGGATGGTCCAGTGGATCGTTTCGTTCGAGCCGAAGCGACGGACCTGAGGGTGCAAATTGCTGGTCCAATGGATCGACCTTTTGCTCTCACGGGAATGCGGTTGCGTCCTCTCCTCTCCGCAGCCGCTCTCGTTGCCGAGGTTTCAAAGGGATGGTCCAATGGATCGTTTCGTTGGAGCCAAAGCAACGGACCTGAGGGTGTAAATTGCTGGTCCAATGGATCGGCCTTTTGCTCTCACTGGAATGCGGTTGCGTTCTCTCCTATCTGCAGCCGCTCTCGTTGCCGAGGTTTCGAAGGGATGGTCCAATTTATCGTTTCGTTGGAGCCAAAGCGACGGACCTGAGGGTGCAAATTGCTGGTCCAATGGATCGGCCTTTTGCTCTCACGGGAATACGGTTACGTCCTCTCCTCTCTGCAGCCGCTCTCGTTGCCGAGGTTTTAAACGGATGGTCGAATGGATCGTTTCGTGGGAGCCAAAGCGACGGACCTGAGGGTGCAAATTGCTGGTCCAATGGATCGGCCTTTGGCTCTCACGGGAATGCGGTTGCGTCTTCTTCTCTTTGCAGCCGCTCTCGTTGCCGAGGTTTCAAAGGAATGGTCCAATGGATCGTTTCGTTGCGCCGACGCGACGGACCTGAGGGTGCATATTGCTGGTCCAATGGATCGGCCTTTTGCTCTCACGGGAATGCGGTTGCGTCCTCTCCTCTCTGCAGCCGCTCTCGTTGCCGATTGCGTCCACTCCTCTCTTCAGCCGCTCTCGTCGACCGCGTCCGAGGTTTCAAAGGGGTTGTCAAATGGATCGTTTCGTGGGAGCCAAAGCGACGGACCTGAGGGTGCAAATTGCTTGTCCAATGGATCGGCCTTTTGCTCTCACGGGAATGCGGTTGCGTCCTCTCCTCTCCGCAGCCGCTCTCGTTGCCGAGGTTTCAAAGGGATGGTCCAATGGATCGTTTCGTTGGAGCCGAAGCGACGGGCCTGAGGGTGCAAATTGCTGGTCCAATGGATCGGCCTTTTGCTCTCACGGGAATGCGGTTGCGTCCTCTCCTCTCCACAGCCGCTCTCGTTGCCGATTGCGTCCACACCTCTCTTCAGCCGCTCTCGTTGTCGACTGCGTCCTTTCCTCTCCGCAGCCGCTCTCGTTGCCGAGGTTTCAAAGGGATGGTCCAATGGATCGTTTCGTTGGAGCCAAAGCGACGGACCTGAGGGTGCAAATTGCTGGTCCAATGGATCAGCCTTTTGCTCTTACGGGAATGCGGTTGCGTCCTCTCCTCTCCGCAGCCGCTCTCGTTGCCGAGGCTTCAAAGGGATGGTCCAGTGGATCGTTTCGTGGGAGCCGACGCGACGAACCTGAGAGTGCAGAATGCCGGTCCAGTGGATCAGCATTTTGTACTCACTGGCACACGGCTGTATCCTCTTCTCCCCTCCCTTAGTTCGAACTCCAAAGGAAACTTATAGCAAAACACGAGCGTATCAGACACACCGAGCGAAACACACGATCGTTAGCCCTGACGAATTAATCTTCACAAGCTCCGCTAGACACCCTGGCCGCCGTCTTTCTACACGACAGTTTTCATGGCCACAACAACGCCAGTTTTTTTTCCCCAACGAAGTTTTTTTTCCTGCCAGCGAAGTTTTTTTTCCCCCAGCGAAGTTCTTTTTTTTCCCTACCGAAGTTTCTTTCTACGCACCGAAGTTTTGATTACATCGATGTTCACTCGTGCCGCATCGATCATTTATTTTTGCAACAGAGTTTTCTCGTACACCAGAGTCACGGAGATACACAGATTCGTTTGTAACCATTACTACAGCTAAGGCACCTTGTTAGCCATAATCTTATATGATAAGAATTGGATTTAGGAAATAAATGTGTTAAATAACAACTAACACTGGTCCCGTCTATCAATAAATTTTCTTGAATATTCGATCCCTGGGCAGTCGTGAGCTTACCCTGGCTATAGACAAGGTCCACGGACCTAGTAAAGAAACACCGAGACTGGGGCGAAAAAAAGGTCGTTTCAAGTGGCGCCCGAGCAGGGACCCAGCTAACAAGGTTAGACCACAAGTAACAAGCGAAGAGTAAGAAAGAACAACAAGCGGAAACAAAGAAAAGGGAAAAAACTGTGCGTAAATAAATAGCTCGAAATTGAACACCTGTGGCAAGCTAATTAACAGGGTGAAACATGGTCAAAAGATGGATAGTCGCCCTCAAGCGTGAGGATCTGGTAAAATTAATGAAGGAGTTTGCTCTAGACACCGACGGCAACGTAGAAGACCTAAAAGCCATATTTTCGACGTTCACTACGAGAGAAGATCTCAAGCCAGAACAAGTAGAGCGCTTGAAGGAATTAGAACGCCGGTACGCCCGTAGTCCATCACCAGTTCCTAATCCAGCACCATCGCCAGGCCATCCGACGACTCAACTCACAGCTCCGAAGACATCACTCGCATATCAATCGGACGCCTGTTGTCAGGAACAAATTAAGCACAACTTAATTTCTTCCCCACATAATTCTGTTACCTGTAAATTTTCTACTTATATATATAATATATATATATACCCGGAATATATGGTAATTTAATTGCAAACTACCGTTTCTGCATATTAATATGTATGTAACAAAGTAAGCAAAGTAGCAAAGTAGCAAGCCAAGTAGAAAAGAGATTTGACAAAAATTGAGAGTCGTTAGAAAGTAGCACCATCGCCTGAGTGGATCGAGAGAACTCGACCACAGATACGACCACGCAGGCAAGAAAGAGACAACAAGCGTCTTACAATAAGCGCGTAGGAATACCATCGCCACTATAAAAGGCGCTTCACCACGAGGAATCAGTCTCTTTGACGTGAACTCCCGGCCTGGACAGTGGTCTTTTGGAAGTCCCTCTTCGGTAAGTCATTTCAACATCGACGCCAGCAGAGCCTCGATTTCGGCAGAGCCACAACGTCGACGCCAGCAGAGCCTCGACTTCGGCAGAGCCACAACGTCGACGCCCGCAGAGCCTCGACTTCGGCAGAGCCACAACGTCGACGCCAGCAGAGCCTCGACTCCGGCAGAGCCACAACGTCGACGCCAACAGGGCCTCGCGGCCAACACTTACATTAGCACGTCGCCTGTGGAGTTGTACTCCCGCGGCCAACAGTTTGCATCAGAGCGTCGCCTGTGGAGTTGTACTCCCGCGGCCCAACGTTTCTCATCAGCACGTCGCCTTGTGGAGTTGTACTCCCGCGGCCAACACTTACATTAGCACGTCGCCTGTGGAGTTGTACTCCCGCGGCCAACAGTTTGCATCAGAGCGTCGCCTGTGGAGTTGTACTCCCGCGGCCCAACGTTTCTCGTCAGCACGTCGCCTGTGGAGTTGTACTCCCGCGGCCCAACGTTTTTCATCAGCACGTCGCCTTGTGGAGTTGTACTCCCGCGGCCAACAGTTTGCATCAGAGCGTCGCCTGTGGAGTTGTACTCCCGCGGCCCAACGATTCTCATCAGCACGTCGCCTGTGGAGTTGTACTCCCGCGGCCAACAGTTCGCATCAGAGCGTCGCCTGTGGAGTTGTACTCCCGCGGCCCAACGATTCTCACCAGCACGTCGCCTTGCGGAGTTGTACTCCCGCGGCCAACACCCGGTTCGCTCGTACCCCAGTGGAGCGGGGACAGGTTCTTTCACCACAGCGTCCACCTATGAAGGCTATCAGAGACCATACATATATTTTGTACCCATTTATACATTTTAATACCATTTCCAAATATTCTATATAAGCTTAATTGTTGAATTAGAATTTATTGAATTAATCTAGAAATTAATAAAAGAGAGAATTCATTGAAGGAAGCCTTGTGTCTCAATCAAATAAATAACTGGACGGATCCTGGACTCGGCTGAGTCACATACCCTGGCCAGAGAGGGAAAAGTTTCGTTACAGTGGCGCCCGAACAGGGACATTAAGGCTTCCAACATCTCGACGAGACACGAACATCGAAATAACTCATCACAGAGTGCCGTACAAAGACGCACGCCATGAAGATCACCTGGATTTACTTACTACGCAAGGACGAGCTAATAACCTACGCGAAGGAATTTGAACTCGACGAATGTGGAACCGTCGAGGACTTGAGAAAACGGTTGGCCACTTTTGCGGCAGACTCGAAGGACGACGAAAAGGTTATGGCGCGACTAGAAGAACTGGAAAGGATTCACCAGCAAGCGAAGTCCCCGCACCGAATGGGGACGGCACAACAGCATCAGCCAGAAACAGCGAAAACTCTAGAACTGCCCACCACCGTTTCAGCAGCAAGTCAAGTGGGTGAATGCGGGCCGCCGTCGAGGGAACGCACGACAGATCACGCCGACGTCATGGACAAAGTGCGGAAGTGGTCAGTTAGATATGACGGTGGTCGCGATCCTCTCGCGTTTATCGAAAGGTTGGAAGAACTGGCCACCGCGTATGGGATAAGCCGAGACTTGCTACCAAGGACAATGCCGGAACTTCTTCGAGACCGAGCTCTGATCTGGTTCCGCAACAGAATAATGGATTGGCAAACCTGGGGTCAATTCAAAACGGCGTTTTTGAAATTCTTTCTGTCCACCCGTTATTTCGAGGGACTCGAGGACCACATACGTAACCGGCACCAAAAACCAGACGAACCCTTCAAGGACTACGTGCTCGACCTGTACGACGCTATGCGTCATGTCAACTGGGCCGAGGAGGTGAAGCTTGAACGCCTCTATCGAAACGCGCGGAAGGACGTGCAACTTTACGTGAAACGGCGCGACTTCATGAGCCTCGAGGAACTCATCGTTCTAGCAGAGGATCTTGAAGAAATACATGGACGGCAACCGGAACCCACAAACCACCGGCCACGTGAGCGAGAAGTGAAGCATCGACAGCTGGCACCCCCGGCCGAAGTGAGTATAAACCCAGCCACTGCATGTCGACGATGCGGGCAAGACGGCCACACGGAACGGTATTGTCACAACCGCCGTATCCTGTTTTGTTGGACTTGCGGACGTCGCGGACTCCGCACTATCGAATGCTGCCAACGACCTCCGCCGGGAAACGAGGACGGACCACGCCAGGCAGGAGGGAAGGCGGGTCCAGCAACTACGACCCCTCGCCGGGTCAACTAAGCCTCCTACACCACGACAGTACTCATTTAACTGCAGAAGTCATAGTGGAACACCTCAAGAAAAGAGCGGTGTTGGACACGGGAGCGACAAGGAGCTTTGTCAGCCAAGCTTTTGTGCAGGAGCTCGGTCTTCCGGTGAGCCGAACTACTTCCACCAACTACATTCGCCTAGCCGACAACACACGAAGGATGACCAACGAATGCCTCCAGGTAAGAATCAAACTCGGCACATGTGAGATCGATGTGGAGCTGTTGATTATGGCCGGAGCATCGGACGACTTGCTTCTGGGCCTGGACTTCTTGGCGAAGGCTGGGGCCGTCATCAGCTGCGGCGGACAGACGGTCACTCTGCGAGAGACACACGGACAGAAACGGCGAGAGGAGTGGACGTGCACGGCTCTCAAGGAGGAGGACCCTCCATCGCTGAGCATCGATCATTTCCTGCGGCACGAACTCGCGAAATTCAATGAGGTACAAGGAACATGCAACATTACGTCGCACAAGATTGCCATGAAAGATGAGCGGCCGATTAAGCAGAGATACATCCCACGCAACCCGGTCATGCAGGAAGTAATAAGCAGAGAGGTCGACGAACTTCTGGCTAAAGGATGCATCGAGCCGTCACACAGTGCCTATAGTGCCCCGATAGTCCTGGTCAAAAAGAAAACAGGCACTTGGAGACTCTGCATTGACTACCGGCAGCTAAACGACAGATCAATTCCTGACGCGTATCCACTTCCGCGTATACATTACATACTCGACCGACTACGAAACGCAAAGGTTATCAGCAGCCTGGACCTTAAAAACGGGTATTGGCAAATACCAATGGACAACGACAGCAAGAAGTACACAGCATTTACGGTCCCGGGGCGAGGCCTCTTCCAATGGAAGGTCATGCCATTCGGCCTCCATTCTGCTCCGGCGACATTCCAGAGGGCGTTGGATAAAGTCATTGGACCTGACTTAGAACCACATGCTTTCGCATATCTGGATGACATTATAGTTACAAGCAGCTCAGTGGAGGAACACGTGGTCCACCTGCAGGAAGTCTTCCGAAGGTTGCAGTCTGCGAACCTGAAATTGAACCCAGAGAAATGTGAGTTCTTCAAAAAGCACACTAAGTATTTGGGACACGTGGTAAGTGAACGCGGCATCGAAACGGACCCAGACAAAATTTCCGCCATCAAGACGCTGAAACCACCCTCCAACGTACGCGAACTGCGACAGTGCCTGGGAATTGCGTCCTGGTATCGCCAATTTGTACCAGAATTCGCAACTGTAGTACACCCGATGACCACTCTGCTGAAAAAGGGCAGACATTGGAAGTGGCAAGACGAACAACAGAAGGCCTTCGATAAGCTGAAAGGAATGCTTGTCAATGCACCAGTCCTGACCTGTCCGGACTTCACCAAGCGATTTATCCTCCAAACTGACGCCAGCGAGGTCGGCCTGGGAGCCGTGTTAACGCAAGACGACGATGGGAGAGAAGCGGTAATCGCCTATGCCAGTCGCCGCCTCAACCCAGCCGAACAAAATTACACCACTACGGAAAAGGAGTGCTTGGCGATCATATGGGGCATCAGGAAAATGCGGTGCTACCTCGAGGGGTACCAGTTTACGGTGGTTACAGACCATCTCTCCCTTAAGTGGCTCAATTCGATAAAGAATCCATCGGGCCGGATCGCAAGGTGGGCGTTAGAACTGCAGCAATATAGGTTCGACGTCCAATACAGAAGAGGGAAACTCAACGCAGTGGCCGACGCATTGTCGCGACAACCAGTAGACACCCTCCGCCGCACAGGAATTGACGAAGAAAAGTGTAAAAAGTGTCCTTGGTTAGAAAAGAAGATATCCGCTATTCACGACAACCCCGAGAAATACCCAGATTTCCTCGAGCAGGATGGGAATCTGTACAGGCACATAGCGCAACGCGAATACGACGAGGAATGCACCCCGTGGAAGATGTGCGTCCCCAGCTTCCTCCGCCAACGTGTGTTATACGAGAACCACAGTCTTCCCAGCGCAGGCCACTTAGGAATTCGGAAGACCACCGCCAGGATCATGGACAGATACTACTGGCCAGGCATGTCACGAGACATCAAAAACTTTGTGCAACGATGTGAATCATGCCAGAAGTTCAAAGTGGACCAACAACTGAAGGCTGGGAAAATGCTGAGTCAAATCGCCGATGAGCCGTGGGCCAACGTTTGCACGGACTTCATTGGACCACTTCCCCGGTCAAAGCACGGTAATAATACGATTCTAGTATTTTTCGACAGGTTCTCCAAGTGGATTGAAGCCGTACCACTGCGCAAAGCCTCAACGCCAAATCTTATAAAGGCTTTCCGAGAGAGGATACTGGCCCGTTACGGCACCCCAAAAGTTTTAATTTCAGACAACGGCGTCCAGTTCACAAGCCGAGCGTTCGAAAGCTTTCTCACAGAAATAGGAACCAAGCACCAGTATACAGCCCCATACACCCCACAAGAGAACCCAGCGGAACGAGCAAACAGAACTTTGAAGACCATGATCGCCCAATTCGCTGATGGACAACAGAACGCCTGGGACGAGTTGATTCCCGAAATCAACAGGACGGATCCTGGACTCGGCTGAGTCACATACCCTGGCCAGAGAGGGAAAAGTTTCGTTACACTGTATTCAACACCCAACTCAGCCAGAGTCGTCACCAGTGGTCTACAGCAGCATAATGAACCAGATACGTAAGTGGACCATACGTTTTGATGACAGGATGGACCCACTTGAGTTTGTTGAGCGGCTAGAAGAACTAGCAGATGTTTACGGAATAGCCAGAGACCTACTGCCGAAAGCCATGCCAAAGATTATGCAAGGAAAGGGTCTTCACTGGTTCCGCAACAACATGAAACCTTGGCTACGATGGGGTGAATTTAAAAAAGTCTTTCTTAAGTTTTTCCTGTCCTCTCTGTATCAAGAACGACTCGATGACGATGTGCGGCAGAGATTCCAGGGACCCACAGAACTCTTCAAGGACTACGTCATAGCAATGCAGACCCTCATGCGTCACACCGATTACTCCTACGAGAATAAGATCGAGCGAATCTACAGAAATAGTCGGCGAGAGTATCAAACTTTTACTATGCGACAAGATTTCAACACCTTGGAGGATTTGGTTGACCTGGGTGACCAGTACGAGAATATCCTGAGTCACCCCAAGACGACATCGGCACCTGAGGTCCGTGAGGCTAAGCATCGCACCGTCGAATCCTGCCTAGAAGCCCAGAGCGTTCCGCAAAAAAGTGAAGCTTACATCAACACCAACACCGAGTGCCGTGTCTGTAGCCTGGACGGACATTTTGCAAGGGGTTGTAGAAATCCAACAAAACTGTTCTGCTAGCAAGCAGGTGGTAAGCAGGGCGTAAGGACCTTTGAATGCTGCAAGAAGTCGGGTAAATTCCAACGGCCCTCAACAGTAACGGAGAGCGCTGAGGACCATGACCACCAATCTCCGAAAGTAAGGTGTCGTCTGGTAACTTTGAACATCGCCATTCAAAGTTACCAGACGACACCTTACGGCCGACATCTACATGGACGGGAGGCCAGTAACTGCAACGGTAGACACAGGAGCGACACGTAGTTTTGTATCGGAGGCGTTTGTCAAAAATTTGGGAGACTCTGCACGCACCGCCTACACCAGAATGAGAGTGCGACTAGCTGATGGCACTATTCTCCAAGTAAAGACAGCCTTAATTTCGGAAGTTCAACTTGGTAGCCGAAGACATCTCTTAAAGTTTCTAGTGTTACCAACCGCTATTGACTCCGTAACACTGGGGATGGATTTCTTGGCAGAAGCAGAAGCGAAGCTGAGGTGCGATGGGCACGACACAGACTTGAAATCAGGTCCAGAAGATAGCAACGACTCCGAAGACATGCTGTGGACAGTGAATGAAGTTCAAGGCGGCGACGATGTAGAAACTTTCCTGGAAAGAGAACTGCAGCAGTTCGAGGCTATGACTGGGGTAACCAATGTACTGAGTCGTAGAATCAACATGCGAGATGAAACACCGGTCAAACAGAGATAGTACCCCAAAAATCCGGCTATGCAATCAATTATAAACGGCCAAATTGACGATCTCCTGAAACTGAAGTGCATAGAGCCGTCGAAGAGTGCATATATTTCGCCAATAGTTCTCGCCAAAAAGAAGTCTGGCCACTGGAAGTTGTGCATAGATTACCGCCAGATCAACGCGAAGTCCATACCGGATGCCTACCTGCTGCCACGAATAAACCACATTCTGGAGAAGTTGAGGGAAGCGCAATACATCAGCACGATTGACCTGAAAAATGGTTATTGGCAAGTCCCCGTCCAATAGAAGAGCCGAAGATACACCGCATTCACCGTTCCACGCAGTGGCGCGTCATGCCCTTCGGGCTACACTCTACGCCGGCCACCTTTCAGAGGCTCCTGGACCGAGTTATCGGGCCAGAGATGGAGCCAAACGCTTTCGCCTACCTCGATGACATCGTGGTGGTCAGCAGAACTAAAGAGGAACACATGCAATATCTGGGTAACGTTTTCAGCCGTCTTCGCCGGGCGAATCGACGGATCAACAAGCACAAATGCCACTTCTTCAAAAAGGAACTGAGATACTTGGGTCATCTGGTAACGTCTTCTGAAATAAAGGCAGACCCCGATAAGGTCGCAGCCATCAAGGAGTTGAAGCCACCTACGAACATCAAAGAGCTGCGAAGGTGCCTAGGTACGGCGTCATGGTACAGGAGGTTTGTACCGGATTTCACCAGGATTGTTTACCCATTAACGAGCATGCTGAAGAAAGGCAAGCGTTGGAATTGGGGCTCTGATCAACAACTGGCGTTTGATGAACTGAAGAGAAAACTAACTAAAGCACCGGTGTTGGCCTGCCCAGATTTCACCAGGCAATTCACGCTACAAACGGATGCAAGCGACGTTGGTCTCGGAGCAGTCCTGACACAAGAACAGGAGGAAGGAGAGCGCGTGATTGCCTATGCCAGCCGACACCTACAAGGGGCGGAGAAAAATTACTCGGCCACGGAAAAAGAATGCTTGGCAATAGTATGGGCGGTGCGGAAAATGGAGCCATACCTGGAAGGCTATCATTTCAAGGTCATCACGGGCCATCTGGCGCTCAACTGGCTGAACGGCATCGAAAACCCTTCTAGAAGAATCGCACGCTGGGCTTTGGAGCTTCAACAATACTCGTACGAGGTACAGTATCGCAAGGGAAAGTACAATGTCGTTGCAGACACACTGTCACGTCAACCTAGAGGTGTTGAGGAAGTCAACATGGGGCTAGACGTCGCGAGGTCCACCTGCAACTAGCTGGAGTCTCAGAAAACCAAGATCGTCAAAGAACCAGAGAAGTATCCCGAGAACGGTCGCCTCTACCGTCACATCCCGCACGAGGTGGGTGATGACGACGAGGAACCATGGAACCTATGTGTGGGCCGTCCAGATCGCCAAAGGGTGCTAGTAGAGAACCACCACCAACCTAGCGCCGGTCATTTGGGCGTCCGAAAGACCTTTGCCCGAATTGCAAGGAATTATTACTGGCCCGGTATGTTTCGGGATAGTCTGTACGTGAGGCATTGCGATTCTTGTCAGCGGTACAAGGCAGAGCAAAGGAAACCCGCTGGCGAGATGTTGACCAGGGTGCCTGAAGAACCATGGGCCACCGTATGCGCAGACTTTATCGGCCCTCTCCCACGCTCACGAAGAGGACATAACATGCTGCTTCTATTTCTAGACAAGTTCTCCAAATGGGTGGAGATAATTCCCTTGCGGAAGGCTACCTCAACGACGCTACAACGAGCCTTCCGTGAAAGAATCGTCTCAAGATTTGGAGTACCTAAGGTGCTTCTCACCGATAATGGCGTGCAGTTCACCAGTCGAAAATTCAAAGAATACCTAAGAGAAATTGGGGTGCGCCAGCAATTTACAGCCCCCTACACACTACGTGAAAACCCTACAGAGCGCGCAAACCGGACCATCAAGACAATCATCGCCCAGTATACTCGCAGATCGCCCTCGCCATCAATAGCAATACATCTAGTACTACAGGCTATACACCTGCCTGTTTAGTACAGGGACGCGAGCCAAGGCTACCCAACACCCTCTACGAAGAAACCACTTTGGGGACCGGTAAAGAACCTGCAGAGCCGGTACAAAGAGCTACGCACTTACAGCAGATATTCAAGAGGGCACGACAAAATAAGCAGATGTCGTCGAGCTTTTGCTCTCACGGGAATGCGGTTGCGTCCTCTCTTCTCTGCAGCCGCTCTCGTTGCCAAGGTTTCAAAGGGATGGTCCAATGGATCGTTTCGTTGGAGCCGAAGCGACGGACTTGAGGGTGCAAATTGCTGGTCCAATGGATCAGCCTTTTGCTCTCACGGGAATGCGATTGCGTCCTCTCCTCTCCGCAGCCGCTCTCGTTGCCAAGGCTTCAAAGGGATGGTCCAATGGTTCGTTTCGTTGGAGCGGAAGCTACGGACCTAAGGGTGCAAATTGCTGGTCCAATGGATCGGCCTTTTTCTCTCACGGGAATGCGGTTGCGTACTCTCCTCTCCGCAGCCGCTCTCGTTGCCGAGGTTTAAAAGGGATAGTCCAATGGATCGTTTCGTTGGAGCCAAAGCGACGGACCTGAGGGTGCAAATTGCTGGTCCAATGGTTCGGCCTTTTGCTCTCACGGGAATGCGGTTGCGTTCTATCCTCTCTGCAGCCGCTCTCGTTGCCGAGGTTTCAAAGGGATGGTCCAATGGATCGTTTCGTGGGAGCCAAAGCGACGGACCTGAGGGTGCAAATTGCTGGTCCAATGGATCGGCCTTTTTCTCTCACGGGAATGCGGTTGCGTCCTCTCCTCTCCGCAACCGCTCTCGTTGCCGATTGCGTCCACTCCTCTCTTCAGCCGCTCTCGTTGTCGACTGCGTCCTTTTCTCTCCGCAGTTTCAAAGGGATGGTCGAATGGATCGTTTCGTGGGAGCCAAAGCGACGGACCTGAGGGTGCAAATTGCTGGTCCAATGGATCGGCCTTTTGCTCTCACGGGAATGCGGTTGCGTCCTCTCCTCTCCGCAGCCGCTCTCGTTGCCGAGGTTTCAAAGGGATGGTCCAATGGATCGTTTCGTTGGAGCCGAAGCGACGGGCCTGAGGGTGCAAATTGCTGGTCCAATGGATCGGCCTTTTGCTCTCACGGGAATGCGGTTGCGTCCTCTCCTCTCCACAGCCGCTCTCGTTGCCGATTGCGTCCACACCTCTCTTCAGCCGCTCTCGTTGTCGACTGCGTCCTTTCCTCTCCGCAGCCGCTCTCGTTGCCGAGGTTTCAAAGGGATGGTCCAATGGATCGTTTCGTTGGAGCCAAAGCGACGGACCTGAGGGTGCAAATTGCTAGTCCAATGGATCAGCCTTTTGCTCTTAAGGGAATGCGGTTGCGTCCTCTCCTCTCTGCAGCCGCTCTCGTTGCCGAGGCTTCAAAGGGATGGTCCAGTGGATCGTTTCGTGGGAGCCGACGCGACGAACCTGAGAGTGCAGAATGCCGGTCCAGTGGATCAGCATTTTGTACTCACGGGCACACGGCTGTATCCTCTTCTCCCCTCCCTTAGTTCGAACTCCAAAGGAAACTTATAGCAAAACACGAGCGTATCAGACACACCGAGCGAAACACACGATCGTTAGCCCTGACGAATTAATCTTCACAAGCTCCGCTAGACACCCTGGCCGCCGTCTTTCTACACGACAGTTTTCATGGCCACAACAACGCCAGTTTTTTTTCCCCAACGAAGTTTTTTTTCCTGCCAGCGAAGTTTTTTTTCCCCCAGCGAAGTTCTTTTTTTTCCCTACCGAAGTTTCTTTCTACGCACCGAAGTTTTGATTACATCGATGTTCACTCGTGCCGCATCGATCATTTATTTTTGCAACAGAGTTTTCTCGTACACCAGAGTCACGGAGATACACAGATTCGTTTGTAACCATTACTACAGCTAAGACACCTTGTTAGCCATAATCTAATTATATGATAAGAATTGGATTTAGAAAATAAATGTGTTAAATAACAACTAACACTGGTCCCGTCTATCAATAAATTTTCTTGAATATTCGATCCCTGGGCAGTCGTGAGCTTACCCTGGCTATAGACAAGGTCCACGGACCTAGTAAAGAAACACCGAGACTGAGGCGAAAAAAAGGTCGTTTCAAGTGGCGCCCGAGCAGGGACCCAGCTAACAAGGTTAGACCACAAGTAACAAGCGAAGAGTAAGAAAGAACAACAAGCGGAAGCAAAGAAAAGGGAAAAAAACTGTGCGTAAATAAATAGCTCGAAATTGAACACCTGTGGCAAGCTAATTAACAGGGTGAAACATGGTCAAAAGATGGATAGTCGCCCTCAAGCGTGAGGATCTGGTAAAATTAATGAAGGAGTTTGCTCTAGACACCGACGGCAACGTAGAAGACCTAAAAGGCATATTTTCAACGTTCACTACGAGAGAAGATCTCAAGCCAGAACAAGTAGAGCGCTTTAAGGAATTAGAACGCCGGTACGCCCGTAGTCCATCATCAGTTCCTAATCCAGCACCATCGTCAGGCCATCCGACAACTCAACTCACAGCTCCGAAGACATCACTCGCATATCAATCGGACGCCTGTATTCAACACCCAACTCAGCCAGAGTCGTCACCAGTGGTCTACAGCAGCATAATGAACCAGATACGTAAGTGGACCATACGTTTTGATGACAGGATGGACCCACTTGAGTTTGTTGAGCGGCTAGAAGAACTAGCAGATGTTTACGGAATAGCCAGAGACCTACTGCCGAAAGCCATGCCAAAGATTATGCAAGGAAAGGGTCTTCACTGGTTCCGCAACAACATGAAACCTTGGCTACGATGGGGTGAATTTAAAAAAGTCTTTCTTAAGTTTTTCCTGTCCTCTCTGTATCAAGAACGACTCGATGACGATGTGCGGCAGAGATTCCAGGGACCCACAGAACTCTTCAAGGACTACGTCATAGCAATGCAGACCCTCATGCGTCACACCGATTACTCCTACGAGAATAAGATCGAGCGAATCTACAGAAATAGTCGGCGAGAGTATCAAACTTTTACTAAGCGACAAGATTTCAACACCTTGGAGGATTTGGTTGACCTGGGTGACCAGTACGAGAATATCCTGAATCACCCCAAGACGACATCGGCACCTGAGGTCCGTGAGGCTAAGCATCGCACCGTCGAATCCTGCCTAGAAGCCCAGAGCGTTCCGCAAAAAAGTGAAGCTTACATCAACACCAACACCGAGTGCCGTGTCTGTAGCCTGGACGGACATTTCGCAAGGGGTTGTAGAAATCCAACAAAACTGTTCTGCTAGCAAGCAGGTGGTAAGCAGGGCGTAAGGACCTTTGAATGCTGCAAGAAGTCGGGAAATTCCAACGGCCCTCAATAGTAACGGAGAGCGCTGAGGACCATGACCACCAATCTCCGAAAGTAAGGTGTCGTCTGGTAACTTTGAACATCGCCATTCAAAGTTACCAGACGACACCTTACGGCCGACATCTACATGGACGGGAGGCCAGTAACTGCAACGGTAGACACAGGAGCGACACGTAGTTTTGTATCGGAGGCGTTTGTCAAAAATTTGGGAGACTCTGCACGCACCGCCTACACCAGAATGAGAGTGCGACTAGCTGATGGCACTATTCTCCAAGTAAAGACAGCCTTAATTTCGGAAGTTCAACTTGGTAGCCGAAGACATCTCTTAAAATTTCTAGTGTTACCAACCGCTATTGACTCTGTAACACTGGGGATGGATTTCTTGGCAGAAGCAGAAGCGAAGCTGAGGTGCGATGGGCATGACACAGACTTGAAATCAGATCCAGAAGATAGCAACGACTCCGAAGACATGCTGTGGACAGTGAATGAAGTTCAAGGCGGCGACGATGTAGAAACTTTCCTGGAAAGAGAACTGGAGCAGTTCGAGGCTATGACTGGGGTAACCAATGTACCGAGTCGTAGAATCAACATGCGAGATGAAACACCGGTCAAACAGAGATACTACCCCAAAAATCCGGCTATGCAATCAATTATAAACGGCCAAATTGACGATTGCAGTTCTCGGTGGCTCGGTGGTTTAGTGTGTGGCACACTAGCCATCGATTTTCCGGGGACGTGGGTTCGAGTCCCGCCGTGTGCATGGGTGTTAACTTTTCTTATCGTGACGTCTCAATTTCTAATGCGGACTTAAGGCCTCGCCTAGCGCTAGTTGTGAAATTAAGAACCATTCGTTGACTCCGGCAGTGTTTGCAATAATAAAGCAAAATAGCTGTTCTTAGAAAGCTTTGCTTCGCAACACTTGCCGGAGTCGAATTAGTAGAATGCGAAAAGTTCCCTTTCCCTTCCTCTCCCACTGTCACCCATTCCACCAGTAGCCAATCATGAAAAAAAAAAAGAGATTGACCTCTTAAGGGCTACTGCTAGAATCTGATAAAAAAAAAAAAAAAAAAAAAAAAAAATCTCCTGAAACTGAAGTGCATAGAGCCGTCGAAGAGTGCATATATTTCGCCAATAGTTCTCGCCAAAAAGAAGTCTGGCCACTGGAAGTTGTGCATAGATTACCGCCAGATCAACGCGAAGTCGTAACGTTTTCAGCCGTAACATGGTAACGTTTTCAGCCGTCTTCGCCGGGCGAATCGACGGATCAACAAGCACAAATGCCACTTCTTCAAAAAGGAACTGAGATACTTGGGTCATCTGGTAACGTCTTCTGGAATAAAGACAGACCCCGATAAGGTCGCAGCCATCAAGGAGTTGAAGCCACCTACGAACATCAAAGAGCTGCGAAGGTGCCTAGGTACGGCGTCATGGTACAGGAGGTTTGTACCGGATTTCACCAGGATTGTTTACCCATTAACGAGCATGCTGAAGAAAGGCAAGCGTTGGAATTGGGGCTCTGATCAACAACTGGCGTTTGATGAACTGAAGAGAAAACTAACTAAAGCACCGGTGTTGGCCTGCCCAGATTTCACCAGGCAATTCACGCTACAAACGGATGCAAGCGACGTCGGTCTCGGAGCAGTCCTGACACAAGAACAGGAGGAAGGCGAGCGCGTGATTGCCTATGTCAGCCGACACCTACAAGGGGCGGAGAAAAATTACTCGGCCACGGAAAAAGAATGTTTGGCAATAGTATGGGCGGTGCGGAAAATGGAGCCATACCTGGAAGGCTATCATTTCAAGGTCATCACGGGCCATCTGGCGCTCAACTGGCTGAACGGCATCGAAAACCCTTCTAGAAGAATCGCACGCTGGGCTTTGGAGCTTCAACAATACTCGTACGAGGTACAGTATCGCAAGGGAAAGTACAATGTCGTTGCAGACACACTGTCACGTCAACCTAGAGGTGTTGAGGAAGTCAACATGGGGCTAGACGTCGCGAGGTCCACCTGCAACTAGCTGGAGTCTCAGAAAACCAAGATCGTCAAAGAACCAGAGAAGTATCCCGAGAACGGTCGCCTCTACCGTCACATCCCGCACGAGGTGGGTGATGACGACGAGGAACCATGGAACCTATGTGTGGGCCGTCCAGATCGCCAAAGGGTGCTAGTAGAGAACCACGACCAACCTAGCGCCGGTCATTTGGGCGTCCAAAAGACCTTTGCCCGAATTGCAAGGAATTATTACTGGCCCGGTATGTTTCGGGATATTAGTCTGTACGTGAGGCACTGCGATTCTTGTCAGCGGTACAAGGCAGAGCAAAGGAAACCCGCTGGCGAGATGTTGACCAGGGTGCCTGAAGAACCATGGGCCACCGTATGCGCAGACTTTATCGGCCCTCTCCCACGCTCACGAAGAGGACATAACATGCTGCTTCTATTTCTAGACAAGTTCTCCAAATGGGTGGAGATAATTCCCTTGCGGAAGGCTACCTCAACGACGATACAACGAGCCTTCCGTGAAAGAATCGTCTCAAGATTTGGAGTACCTAAGGTGCTTCTCACCGATAATGGCGTGCAGTTCACCAGTCGAAAATTCAAAGAATACCTAAGAGAAATTGGGGTGCGCCAGCAATTTACAGCCCCCTACACACTACGTGAAAACCCTACAGAGCGCGCAAACCGGACCATCAAGACAATCATCGCCCAGTATACTCGCAGATCGCCCTCGCCATCAATAGCAGTACATCTAGTACTACAGGCTATACACCTGCCTGTTTAGTACAGGGACGCGAGCCAAGGCTACCCAACACCCTCTACGAAGAAACCACTTTGGGGACCGGTAAAGAACCTGCAGAGCCGGTACAAAGAGCTACGCACTTACAGCAGATATTCAAGAGGGCACGACAAAATATGCAGATGGCGTCGAGCTTTTGCTCTCACGGGAATGCGGTTGCGTCCTCTCTTCTCTGCAGCCGCTCTCGTTGCCAAGGTTTCAAAGGGATGGTCCAATGGATCGTTTCGTTGGAGCCGAAGCGACGGACCTGAGGGTGCAAATTGCTGGTCCAATGGATCGGCCTTTTGCTCTCACGGGAATGCGATTGCGTCCTCTCCTCTCCGCAGCCGCTCTCGTTGCCAAGGCTTCAAAGGGATGGTCCAATGGTTCGTTTCGTTGGAGCGGAAGCTACGGACCTAAGGGTGCAAATTGCTGGTCCAATGGATCGGCCTTTTCCTCTCACGGGAATGCGGTTGCGTACTCTCCTCTCCGCAGCCGCTCTCGTTGCCGAGGTTTAAAAGGGATAGTCCAATGGATCGTTTCGTTGGAGCCAAAGCGACGGACCTGAGGGTGCAAATTGCTGGTCCAATGGTTCGGCCTTTTGCTCTCACGGGAATGCGGTTGCGTTCTATCCTCTCTGCAGCCGCTCTCGTTGCCGAGGTTTCAAAGGGATGGTCCAATGGATCGTTTCGTTGGAGCCAAAGCGACGGACCTGAGGGTGCAAATTGCTGGTCCAATGGATCGGCCTTTTGCTCTCACGGGAATGCGGTTGCGTCCTCCCCTCTCTGCAGCCTTTTTCGTTGCCGTGGTTTCAAACGGATGGTCCAATGGATCGTTTCGTGGGAGCCAAAGCGACGGACCTGAGGGTGCAAATTGCTGGTCCAATGGATCGGCCTTTTTCTCTCACGGGAATGCGGTTGCGTCCTCTCCTCTCCGCAACCGCTCTCGTTGCCGATTGCGTCCACTCCTCTCTTCAGCCGCTCTCGTTGTCGACTGCGTCCTTTTCTCTCCGCAGCCGCCCTCGTTGCCGAGGTTTCAAAGGGATGGTCGAATGGATCGTTTCGTGGGAGCCAAAGCGACTGACCTGAGGGTGCAAATTGCTGGTCCAATGGATCGGCCTTTTGCTCTCACTGGAATGCGGTTGCGTCCTCTCCTCTCCGCAGCCGCTCTCGTTACCAAGCTTTCAAAGGGATGGTCGAATGGATCGTTTCGTGGGAACCAAAGCGACGGATCTGAGGGTGCAAATTGCTGGTCCAATGGATCGGCCTTTTTCTCTCACGGGAATGTGGTTGCGTCCTCTTCTCTCCGCAGCCGCTCTCGTTGCCGATTGCGTCCACTCCTCTCTTCAGCCGCTCTCGTTGTCGACTGCGTCTTTTCCTCTCCGCAGCCGCTCTCGTTGCCGAGGTTTCAAAGGGATGGTCGAATGGATCGTTTCGTGGGAGCCAAAGCGACTGACCTGAGGGTGCAAATTGCTGGTCCAATGGATCGGCCTTTTGCTCTCACTGGAATGCGGTTGCGTCCTCTCCTCTCCGCAGCCGCTCTCGTTACCAAGCTTTCAAAGGGATGGTCGAATGGATCGTTTCGTGGGAACCAAAGCGACGGATCTGAGGGTGCAAATTGCTGGTCCAATGGATCGGCCTTTTTCTCTCACGGGAATGTGGTTGCGTCCTCTTCTCTCCGCAGCCGCTCTCGTTGCCGATTGCGTCCACTCCTCTCTTCAGCCGCTCTCGTTGTCGACTGCGTCTTTTCCTCTCCGCAGCCGCTCTCGTTGCCGAGGTTTCAAAGGGATGGTCCAACGGATCGTTTCTTGGGAGCCGACGCGACGAACCTGAGAGTGCAAAATGCCGGCCCAGTGGATCAGCATTTTGTACTCACGGGCACACGGCAGTATCCTCTTCTCCCCTCCCTACACCCCCTCGCCCAAGCTTACCTTTGAGAAGCCTACTCACCGGAGAATCCCTGGTCACGGCCACGGCCCAAACGTAATCAAGATTGTGTTTTCTTTCGCGCAGAATCGAGGAAGTAACAAGTACGATTAGTTCGAGCGTGTTAGACACACCGAGCGAAACACACGATCGTTAGCCCTGACGAATTAATCTTCCGCTGTCTAGCGGAGCTTTTGTGCAGCTTTTTTTTCCTTTCAGCGAAGTTTTTTTTTCCCAGCGAAGTTCTTTTTTTCCCTACCGAAGTTTCTTGCTACGCACCGAAGATTTGATTATATCGAAGTTCACTCGTGCCGCATCGAAGATTTATTTTTGCAACAGAGTTTTCTCGTACACCAGAGTCACGGAGATACACAGATTCGTTTGTAACTATTACTACAGCTAAGATACCTTGTTAGCCATAATCTAATTATATGATAAGAATTGGATTTAGGAAATAAATGTGTTAAATAACAACTAACACTGGTCCCGTCTATCAATAAATTTTCTCGAATATTCGACCCTGGACATCCGTGAGCTTACCCTGGCTATAGACAAGGTCCACGGACCTAATAAAGAAACACCGCCTCTAGGAGACTGAGGCGAAAAAAAGGTCGTTTCACTTGTATCTACACCTCCTATATCCGTCGAAAAATGGAGTACACTTCGCATATATAGAGAGATGGAGTACACTTCGCATATATAGGGAGCTTCGCGAACATATCTTCAGCTTCTAGACAGTGTCCAATGTCGTGCGTTAAAACTTATAGGGGATAGTAGGGTATCCAGCTCTATTGAAACCTTGGAGCGTCGTCGTGATGTAGGATGTTTATCATTATTTTACCGTTACCTTCATGGTAAATGTTCCTCTGAAGTAGCCAGCCTGCTTCCTCCGGTACAGGTATTTAGCAGAACTACTCGGCTTTCCAGAGGGGTGCACCCTTTTATGTCCCGATTCCGTTCCAACTAATCACGCATTATCGTGGGAATTCTATTTTTGGTCGTGTCACTAGATTGTGGAATAATCTCCCTGCGAATGTTTTTCCGCCCACTTACAGCGTCGAAACCTTTAAGCGAAGTGTAAACCGTCACTACTCCCTCTTTCCCCCTTCCTACTATAGTAATCTATCATCCCTTTGGAAACAACAAATGCTGTGCATGGATAGGAGGCATCCCCTGAGCTTGGTTACATGTCATAAAAAAAGAACATTGGCATTTAAGAGCGTTTTAAAATATGCACCGCGAAGCTAGCGACTCAGAACACATGAGTAATCACACCAACAAGTAATCTGCAGTTTAATGAAATGAGAGAGCCCTCCTGTTTAGTGAAATGAGAGAGCCCGCAAGTCGCCAGCTTATGCGCGGTAGCATGATCTTTGCCTACCTACAAGTTAATGTGTTTGTCAAAATTATGCAGGCAGATTTTACAAAAGCAGACACTAGCTATTTGCAGTATTTTATAACAGCAGACTCTTGCCCATGAAAATCTGAAGGCGAGTAGTCTACCTAGGTAGTCAGCAGTCTCATTTCCTACGACACCCTAGTGGTCCGGGATCCATATCAGAGCAACAGTCTTGAACCTCCCTATAAATTAAGGCGATTACTACACTGCAGAACTAATTTAGATGAGATAATAGGATTAAGCAAGGCCCTAAGTGCAGCGCGACTGCATTTACAGACACAGATACTTCTCTCACAGATACTCCTCCCATGTCATATATATAGTCTGCGGCTTTTAGAAATGCCAGCATTTTTGATAGTGAGCAGTGAAATTTCTCACTTCCCTCTTCAACGTAGACTCTAACTCTTTACAAAGTATTAGTCTTCGAGCTATCTTCCAGCAAAAAACATTGTACCTCATATTGTTTTTTCCCCAGCCTCAGGTACGCCTTTAGAGCTTCACACCGGACAAAGACGTCCAAAGGAAGCGCGCAAAGTATTGCAACAAGTGCAGCTCCTGGTATGGTCGGAAAAGCGCCAGTGAAACTACCGATAGTACTTATCGTTTGCAGTTCTCTGCAATCATGCTAAGGCATTTACTACGTTTGTTTTCGGGTGCGCCCGCCACCAGAATAATGAATCTGACCATGGCCGTGTAGATCCACAAGATCATTTCCGGTTTCAGACCCCACGTCCTATCCATAATGCCCTTGCACTTCCAGAAAGTTGAAAACGCTTTTGAGGTATTGTGTAGAGTTTGACTGTTCCTATGTTGCATACTGTCAATAATGACACCAAGGCTCTTCGTTTCACTGGAGAGCTGAATAGTGATTCCCCTAAGCCGATACAAAAACAGCCCATATAACCTCCTTCGATTTATGAAGAGAACTACACTAGTCTTGTGACAGTTTACGGTCAGGATACTTACCGAGCATGGTGAGCCCCACAAACGACTTCAAAGCTTGGATTTTCGGCAAACAAGGTTATGTTGAGGGTTTGGTGGGAATGGAAGGGCATTGTCCATTATGAGCTGCTGCAACCTTGCGAAACCATCAATTCGGTCCTGTACTGTGCACAACTCTACCATTTGAACAAAGCAAACCAGAAAGAGCGACCAGAATTGGCCAACAGAAAAGAAGTTGTGTTCCATCATCAATGCGCGGCCACACATCTTTGATAACTCGGAACAAATTGATGGAAGTTGGGTTGGGCTTAGTTGGGAAGTTTTGATGTATCCACCGTATAGCCCGGACCTTGAACCGTCTGACTACCATTTGTTTCGGTCTCTGCAAAACTCTCTTCATGGTAAAAAATTGGCCGACCGAAGCGCCGCTGAAAATCACTTGGCCAAGTTTTTCGATGATGAACCACAGAAGTTCTACATCGATGGCAAAAGGTCATAGATAATAATAGTCATTATGTACTTGATTAGAATTAATTTTCAATAAAGAAAATGTTTGTTAAAAAATTTACCAAAAAACCGCGGAGAGTTTTTATATACTAACCCTGTGCACTCGAGAGGTAACTCTCGCTCACCACTTTGTTTGGTGCAGATATACAAAGCAAAATTACAAAGACCAATGTTTAAGAAATTATCTTCGTAGAGGTGTAAAGATACATTAAATATTAAAATACAAAAGTGTTTTACGATAATTTGTGCGTGTAATTATTGTTAAGTTAGAGGTAAAAAGCGCTACATAACATCTCGAGTTACTGGTTCGTCCGCGCGAAGACGGCCCCAACTGCAAAGGGCTAATAACGAACAAATGTATTAAGTAGCTACCGAACTAATGAATTTAATTACTGCTTACAAAAAATTATTACTCAGTTAAAATAACCGGGTTATTTTAAAACTGTTACTCGTACATATACTTATACACATACGAGCATCTTTGAATATGTTTCTTATAAACTCCATTATCATCGTCATCATACAAATATTCCTTTTACCTCCTCTTTTTCTAATTTCCTCTTAATCGCAGGTGAAAATGCATACAATGGCGACTATTCGGAGGCTCAACTTAGCACATTTTCTCAAAGTAGCAGAGAGGTATAGTTCCAATAAACCTAAATATATATTACATCACCAAATTCATATTAGGTTTCAGTCTTAAATATTTGCTAATGACCTATATACATTATGTGATATTCTCATTGCAAATTTCTGCTACTGTTTCAGGATTTTTCTACAGATGGTTCTCCTAAGAAAGATAAAAAGAAGAAAAAGGGCCTTCGGACACCGTCGTTTTTAAAGAAAAAAAAGGAAAAGAAGAAGGATGCTTAAGCCGACGCCTTTAAGTGTACATCGCCAGCTTATATCCCACGTCTAATGCAGTACAATTAAGGGAAGCAGAAGCACAGCTAAAATAATTATTTCAAAAAGCCGCGGTTTACTTTTAATTAGATTTTAAGCACACAATGAAAGTTAAGTAGGATATGCAAGAAATTTCTCAGGAATTTCAAGAGTAGATGAAAGGGTCCTGAATAATTTGCATACTGAAAGCTTAAAATTTTATTTTATTTCAATGACACTTATGTTGTCGTACTGCAATTTTACGAATGATATCCAAACCTGCAATATACATTTACATACATGGTGCTTAGGAGCAGCATGGATGCAAATATATGCATATGTGCATGGTGATTACGTATGCACATATTGATGTACTAAATTTATAAATAAAAATGCAATGATTGCTTTCTATGCATACCTAATCATAATAAATTAGCTAGGCATTTGAAGTACACCAAAGAAAGCATACAAGCTATATGCAGTAGGGATAACATCGCTGCTTTTAAAATTGAACCTAAATGGCTACTAAGAATTGACATAAACATAATTGCATTAAAACCAAAATATTATGTGTGAAACAATAAAACAAACATAGAACAAGCATTTTTATTGAAGTAAAATGTAGTTTATAAAGACCACAAAAAATGAAGCTCATTGCATTGTTTACTCATTAGTAAGGTCGTTATGTGGATAATATTCATATTTAAATAAAATATATTGTGACTAAGACAAGGAGTACTCATTTTTTAACCGAAAAAAATAATAAAGGATGTCTTTAGCGAGACCAAAGTCTGAGTGAAAAACTTGAATCTTTAAGTTCTATTTAAAAATTCAGTTCTGTATAATTTACAAGAACTTTTTTTCTTGTTAACATTGAGTTATAGGAAGTATTATCCTATACGAAAAGGTACAATTCTTTTTGATTATACCAACTGTTGGTATGTTAGTCTGGCTACTTATTATCATAAATACATTTTACTGAATTTTTTTATTTCTCTATTTTGATTCGAATTTTTATTTTGAATTTTTAAAGCATTACAGATTTTTTTATTAAGGTTGTATTGCTTCATCAGTTGAAATCTTGAAGACGCATGGAACTTTACATAAAAACCATAAAAGTTGAATAAGGGAGACCTGTGTACAACACATTTCGCAATAAAGTTATAATATACACGCGCGCGCGCGTGTTTCCTAACAAAAAGCAAAAGAGCAATTACATACTGCAAGTAAACTTTGCTCACTCTTTGGGAAAAGAGTGAGTGAAAGTTTTTCAGCAGTCGGCTGTCAAATTTTGGCAAACATACGGTGGTCTCAGCATCGCAACTGCAATACCGGCGAAGTGCGCAGGGTTCTGGTCTCGGCTTAACTCATGTTTGGCATGAGCACCCACGCAGGTTCGCATAAGGAGTACGCCAACAGGTAAGAATGCGGAAGCGAAAGAACCAGGTGTACAGTGCAGTGCTGGTGAGCAGCGGGATGTGAGCCAATCAGGGGAGTCGTCGGCAGCAGATCCACCTGATCCGTTCAAGAGATGCTCGCGGTTGGCTAGATCACCCGTCAACCAAACTAGTGGACTATTGGTCGAGCAGAAGGCACAGCGAAAGGCCAGCTCTACTCCCCTTTTACCTGATAAAACAGAAGATGGCGTCGGTAAGTTCGATTTTAAAGCTAATTTCTGTTTTGCAAAGTTGGGTAGGAAGATCGGCGAGTTAATTGAGATGATTGGTGGTGGTAGGCGCTCAATACACCAACCAATGCGTGATCTCATTGAGGGTATAGCTGCGTTGTATGAGTCTGTGGAGACGGAGACTTTGAGACGCGATTCAGGAGAGCAGCATGGGATAGCTGGTTGTGATACAATAGGTAGAGCTAAAAAGGCTCAGGAGAGCAGTACGCAGGCTTCACCGCTGCTTCAAAGAAAAAAGATTGATTTTTCAAAAAGAGGCAGAGAAAATCAAGATGAGGAGTCTTCTGCACCTAAAAGAAACAGGCTGCCGGAAAAGGCTAGTTATGCTAGTATAGCTAAAAAAGGAGTCACTGAGAAAAACGACGAGCAGAAGCCCAGTGGAGAGTGGACTAAAGTGGGAGGCAAAGCTGTCAAAGAGAAAAAAAAAACCCTTTAAAGAAAAGACTGAAGCGCTTCTCATAGCGTCACGTGACGGGTCAAGCTATGCAGACATATTAAAAAAGATAAGAGCAGAGCCAAGCCTTAAGGAGTTGGGCGAGAACGTGTTTCGCATTCGCAGAACACAAAAGGGTGAAATGCTCGTTCAGCTGGCTGCTAATGCAACCGCCCCATCTAGCGAATACAAGGACCGGCTGAAACCAATTTTGGAAAAGGAAGCAGAAGTCAAGGCCCTATCGCAGGAAGTCTTAATCGAATGCAAAGACCTCGACGAAATTACAACGAAAGAGGATATTATGCTGGCGTTCCAAAATAAATTTGGAGATATTGGCGACAGAGCTGTGAGAGGCACTAAGATTACAGAGGCACTAAGACAGCTATAGTTAGTCTTCCTGTAGCAATGGCCAATGTGGCCTTAAAAGAAGGGAAAATTAAGATCGGCTGGACTGTCTGTCGGTTGCGCAAATCAAGCCAACCGATTAAATGCTTTAGATGCTTGGAATTCGGTCATATGGCTTCGGCGTGTAAAGGCATCGACCGCTCGAAGCTGTGCCTAAGATGTGGAGAGGAAGGACATTTTGTCAGAAACTGTAGTAAAGAGGCCAAATGTCTAATATGTGCGCAAAATGGTACAGACACAGTGAACCACGTAACAGGTAGTAGACGATGTGCCGCATACCAGAAGGCAGTCGAAATAGAGAAATAATGAGATTCATACAAATAAATCTTAACCACTGTGAAGCAGCTCAGGACCTGCTCGAGCAGATGGTACGAGAGAAGAGGGCGGATGTGGCCATTATATCGGAGCCGTACAGAATGTCGCAGGGCAACTCATGGATCACTGATTCCACCAAAAAAGCGGCAATATGGTCATGCGGAAAACACCCGGTGCAAAAAATCAGTCAGCAAATTAGTAATGGTTTTGCTTATGCCGTGGTGGCAGGAGTTCACATCTACAGCTGTTATGCAGCGCCTAGTCTGACGGAAGCTGAATTTGAGGCAATTGTCATGAATATTTCGAACGACGCAAGAAACAATAGTCCTGTAGTTGTTGCCGGGGATTTCAATGCTTGGTCGACTGAATGGGGTAGCAGATACACCAACTCAAGGGGAAGGATCTTGTTAGAAATCTTCTCGACACTAAATATTGTGCTCGCAAATGTTGGCTCGACAAGCACCTACCGTAGAAATGATAGGGAGTCAGTGATTGACGTCACGTTCGTCAGCAGCGCACTGGCGCGGAACACAAATTGGCAAGTTAGTGAGGAGTTCACATTCAGCGACCATCAGGCAATAGTGATAGACATCCAACGGCAGAATGAACTTAGAGCAAGCAGGGTTCGCCAAACACATTGTGGATGGAAGGAGAGCGCTCTGGACAAAGAGCTTTTTAATATGATGTTCGCCGATGAGCATGAGTGGCCGGAGGAAGCGGAGGAGCTGGCCGCGAAGCTCGCAAAACAATTAGCGAAAGCATGTGATGCTGCTATGCCCAGAAGGAAGGCAACAAATCGTGGCCGGCATGCCTATTGGTGGAATGCCGAAATTGGGGCTCTTCGCGCTCGGTGTTTGCAGGCGAGACGACGTTATCAACGCTGCAAACAGGTGATGGAGAGAATTAATCTTCGAAGTGAGTTCTCAAGGGAACGAAAAAGGCTCCGAAATGCCATTCGAAGCTCCAAAACGCAATGTTTTAAAAGATTATGCGAGGAAGCCAACTCAAATCCCTGGGGCGGAGCATACAGGTTAGTCATGGGAAAAATAAGAGCCAGCAACCAGGAAAGGTGTCCATTACTTCTTTCAAAAATTGTGGCTACCTTATTCCCACAGCAACGGGAACGCAGAAATCTGTTCCCGGGAGTGCCAGCCAATAATAATGCTGTCGTGACATCCGAAGAAGTGCTTTCGGCGGCTAAAAGAATACAGCACAACAAAGCTCCAGGTCCGGATTCTGTCTCAAACGCAGCGTTGAAGACAGCTGTTTTGAGTTACCCACTACATTTTGCTGCTGTCATGCTATCCTGTCTGCGGCAAGGAGTTTTTCCGGCGATTTGGAAAATTCAAAAATTGGTATTGCTGCCCAAACCTGGAAGGCCGCCAGGCGAGCCGTCCTCTTATAGACCGATCTGTCTCTTGGATACTGTTGGAAAGGTCCTTGAACGAATAATTTATGAGCGGCTTCTGCCTTTTACTGAAGGAGATCAAGGTCTTAGCGCCAACCAGTTCGGTTTTCGAAGAGCCCGTTCAACTATTGATGCTCTTAGTGCAGTGATATCGGTTGCTTTCCAGGTGTGATCGCGACTGGACGTGCGTTTTTGAGTGCTCCCGGTTTGAGTGCTCTTGGTGTCCTACCTAGGTAGGCATTTTTTCGGTTTTTGCGGAATTTTCGTGGTTTTGTGCTGCGATACCGTCGGTCGGTGTCGGCAGAGTAGTGCTAGTGCATTTTAGCACTTAAATTGTTAATAATTTGTTAACAACTTGACTTTTTTCGGATATTTGCGATTTTTGCGTTGTAAATCGTGCGAGTGCGGTTATTTGCGCGAGTATATAATATTATTACATAATATATTATATATCATACTGTTGTGCCGATTCTGACGGTCCCGTGGTTCGTGTACATTTGTAGAAGTGTCGAGTGTGGTGGAAATGTCCACAAACACGACGCGCGTGAAGTCGCGTAAGAAGGCCGTCGCGGTTGACGTGAACGGTGCGACAGAGGTGGGCGTCGTTGTGGTGAAGTCCGCAAGGGAGGACTCGTCGGCGGTCTCCGAGTCGGAGCTCGCTGCGGCCTCTAAACACGCCAGGAAGGCGAATGGAACCGGGAAGGCCATAAAGAAGGCGATTTCGGTGGACGCGCTGAAGATGGTGGGTCTGACGAGCGATTGCGAGTCCTCGTCATCGTCGTCAGACTGTGAAATGAAGGTGGTAAGCCCCAAGTTTGCCACCAAGGTAAGTGGTAAGATTAAGGCAGGTAAGGGTTCCGGTGGGAGTGCCCGTGAGGGTACTCATGTGAGTGCTCCGGTGGTTGCCACCGCTGCCTCTGGGTCGTTCGGTGAACGGCTCAAGGAAGTCACGGGTGCCCTCATTGGGGTCCTTTTTGAGGGTGACGGTGTCAGCTGGCCGCTGACCCGTCGAATCTTAGATGTAGCCGGGGGGTATGAGCGTTTGCTCATCGAGCTTTCGGGAGAGAACGAGCGTCTGAAGGGACGCTTGGAGGAGCGAGGAACCGCCAGTGGCGGCTTCGTGGCGCCGGTGGGTCGGCCAGTGCCGGTGAATCGGCCGGTAGTGGGGGGTAGGGTGGGTCCTTCGGGGGTCCCTGCTGGTGCTGGTGGTAGCAGCGTTGTGGCAGCGCCCTCGGGCTTTCCAGCCCTGCCTCCTGCGCGCCCCGCTGTCAAGCCGGTTGAGACGTGGTCCTTGGTGGTCAAGAGCCGGAAGGCCGGTGAGACACCCAAGGAAGTGGTTGATAAGGTGGTGAAGCAGGTGGGCCCGACCCTGGGTGTGCGCGTACACGAGGTTAAGGCTCTTCGTGGTGGTGGTGCGATTATTCGCACCCCCTCCGTGTCCGAGCGCGAAAAAATCGTGCTCCGAAGTTTAGCGAGGTTGGGTTGGACGTGAGTGTGAATAAGAAGCTTGGTCCCAAGGTCGTAGTTCGTGGGGTCCACTGTAGGATCACTCTTGACGAGTTCATGGGTGATCTCTATGAGATGAACCTCAAGGAGCGGATGACCTTGGAGACCTTCAAGAAGGAGGTCAAACTCGTGAGCCGCCCTTGGAAGGAGGGCGGAGATGATGCGACTAACGTCATCCTGGAGGGTAGTGGCCGTGCCATGGAAGCTCTCCTGGAGGTAGGTAGTTGCTACATTAAGTGGTTCTGCTTCCGTGTGTGGGAACACGAGACGACTCCTGGCTGCTTCCGCTGTCTCAGCTTGGACCACAGGGTGAGCGAGTGTAGGCTGAAAGAGGATGTCTGCCGTCGTTGTGGGCAGTCTGGCCATCATGGTCGGAAGTGCGAGAATGCTCTGCACTGCCGGAACTGCGCGTTCAATGGGAAGCCAGCTGCACATCGTATGATGTCGGCTGACTGCCCCATTCACGCTGCATATGTTGCCCGCGCGAATGCAAGACATTAGAATGTCTTGTAAGATTGTGCAGTTGAACTGTCAGCGCGCTTACGCTACGATGGGTGACTTGGGGCAGTTTCTGTGCGAGTCTGGCAGCAGCTTTGCTCTGCTGCAGGAGCCGTACTACCAGCAGGGTGGGGTAAGGGGTTTGCCAGCTGGTATGCGTGTCTTCTCCGATGTGGGGGGCAATGCTGCTGTGGTAGTGAATGACGTGCATACCCAGTGTATGCTCGTTGATTCAAGCGAATGGGGTGTTTGTGTGAGTGTGGAGGGTGTGTACGGCAAGCTCTTGTTGGCAAGTGTGTACTGCCGTTATAGCGGTGATCTAGAGCCCTATATAAGGTATATGGATAGGGTGCTACTACTTGCGAGTAGCAATCCCGTTATTGATAGATTGGCTGGGCGGCTGAGTCAACAGCGGGGTGAGATGCTGAGTGATTGGGTCACGAGTAGTGGCGTGCACGTGCTCAATGAGCCGAGTGAGTGGTATACCTTTGAGGCGCCTTTGAGATTGAGGTCACTTATGGCCACGTAGAAAATACGGGCAGTATCACTAAGCGTTGGCGTACTCTGGGGGTCAATTGGGATACGTATGCGGTTAGGGTCGGGGAGGCGGTTATTTCGGTACCACTTGCTGACTTTGACAACCTTGGTGTGGATGAGCAGGTAGCCAGTTTAACTGAGGCCGTTTGGCGTGTCAACGACGAGCTCTTCGAGAGATGCCGGTTGGCAAATCGTAGAGGGGTGAAGTGGTGGACACGCGGCTTGACGGAGAAACGTAGGGAGGTTCGCCGCCTCAGGAAACGTTTCCAGAGAGCGCGAATTGCTGGTGATGCGAGTATTGATCAGTTCAGGTTGTCGTTTAGGCGCGAATTGAAAGAATATAAGCGCATGCTTATGGCGACTAAGGAGAATGAATGGAGACAGTTTGCTGTGCGCCACAGCGATGACCCCTGGGGTCAGCTGTATAAGGTGTGTCGTGGCAACAGAAGGATTGTTGAAATTAGTGGCATCCGTGTTGGCGATTCTGTGTTGCCAACATGGAATGCTTCTGTGAGTGCACTTCTTTCTGAGTTTTTTCCTGGTGCGGTGCCTTCAGGTCATCCTCACGATGTGGGGCTGCCTGTTGGTCCCCCTGAATTGGTGACCGCGGAAGTTGGGTGTGCGGTCTCGCTGATAAGGTCCAGGAGGTCTCCCGGGTTGGATGGGATTACTGGAGAGATGGTGAAAGCCATCTGGAAGGTAATTCCTGAATACCTGGTTGCCCTGCTCGGGAAGTGTGTGCGTGACGGATACTTTCCTTCTGAATGGAAGACCGCCAGAGTCATTGTGCTCTTGAAGTCGCCTGATAGGGTCAGGTCTAATCCTAGATCCTATCGGGGGATTAGCCTTCTTCCGGTACTTGGAAAAGTGCTGGAGAGGGTTATGGTAGAACGGCTTCATGAGTGCTTGCGTGATGACATGTGTCCTTGGCAGTTTGGTTTCAGGAGTGGTCGGTCTGTGGAGGATGCGTGGGCGTATGTGAGGGATTGTGTGAGCTCCTCTAGTGCGGAATACGTCTTGGGTGTATTTGTGGACTTCAAGGGTGCGTTTGACTACTTGAGCTGGTCTAGTATCACCAGTAGGCTACGTGAGTTGGGCTGCCGTGAGGTTGGACTGTGGGAGAGTTACTTCTCTGACAGAAAGGCCTGCGTGGCTGGAAGTAATCAGTGCGTCTTTGCTGATGTGGTCAGGGGCTGTCCGCAGGTTTCCGTCTGTGGTCCATTTATTTGGAACCTCATGATGGATCCTCTGTTGCGGCGTCTTGGTCTGTCCTGGAAGTGCTGTGCTTACGCCGACGATCTGCTTGTCCTCGTTGAGGGTCGGTCGCGTGCCGCGATTGAATCCTTGGGAGAAAGTGCCATGAGTGTTGTGTGTGAGTGGGGTGCTCAGGTGGGTGTGGACGTGGCAATGGACAAGACCGTGATAATGCTGCTCAAGGGCAGATTATCACGTAATCGACATCCAATTGTCCGTGCATCTGGTGTCTCCCTCAAGTATGAGACTGAGGTCAAGTACTTGGGGGTGACTATCGGTGAAAGAATGAACTTCCTTCCCCATCTGACACATACGCGAGAGCGTCTTGTGTGTGTGGTGGGTTAGGTGCGTCGGCTGCTTAGGTGTGACTGAGGTCTGAGTAGACGTGCTGTCCGTGTCCTCTATGGGGGTCTCTTTCTTGCGTGTGCAACCTTTGGTGCGTCGGTCTGGTGCGATGTGGTAACGTCTGCTGCTGGGTATCGCAAGATTCTGGCATGCCAGAGGGTTATTGCTGCATGCCTGCCAGTATGCCGTACGGTCTCCACGGAGGCCTTACAGGTATTAATGGGGGTTGCCCCTCTTGGAGGTGGTCCGTCGTGCGGCCATCTTCAGATGCAGGAGGGGATTACCTTTGCCGCAGCATGAATGGTTTGAGAGTGATGTGGAGAGGCTTAGTGTGACAGAGCGCAAAGCGTTCCTGAATGAATGTGTTTCATCTAGCTGGCAAACTAGATGGAACAATAGTGAAAAGGGTGGGACGACGTATGAGTACATACGGGACGTCACATTTGCTGCAAGTCATCCTTGGTTTGGCTTCAGTCTGAGCTTGGGCTTTTTGCTAACTGGCCATGGCTCTCTTAATGCATTTTTGTTTAAGAGATGCCTCACGGCTTCAGAAGCTTGTGACTGTGGAGCTGAGATTGAGGATTGGCTGCATGTCCTGTGTGTCTGCCCGTTGTACTCGGACTTTAGGGATTTGGGGGCTATGGGTATTAGTTGGACTGACCAGGGGTTCTGTGTGAGTGAGGCTCTCTCCACATCAGAGCAACTGGAATGTCTGGACCGGTTCGCCGGTAGAGTGTTCGTGGAGCGTCGTGCGAGGGTAGGTTAGCTGCCCAATTTTGTGCGTGGGTGGTCTTGTGTATGTGGCGTATGGGTTGTATGAATAGGTAAGTTGTAGGTGATTGTGTGTGTGTGTTGGGTGGGATTGGATGGCGATGTATGTGTTGGTTGTGCTGAATGAAGTGTGCATGTTGTGTGTGCCAGCCTAACTGTCGTCCTTCGGGAGGACAGAGCTGTTGTGCTGCACTGGTGTTGCGTTCCTGGTGTCCGTCTCTCCTGGGGCCACCGGTCCCCGAGCGGTATGGAGCTCACCGGTAGTAACACCGTTACGAAGCCTGACCAGAGGTTATCTGGTACCACGGGTTTCGGGGGGTGCTGAGGTTGGTCTCAACGCCTCACCCCGGAATCAAAGATTTTTACATCTTGTTGGGGGTCCAGCTAAATTGGGGTTAAACCCCGTCTTAGGTGCCACTCCCTGTCTGAGTGGAAGAGGTACGGATAGGCCTCGCTCCCACAGTGAGGAAGACATGTCCATACACATGTCTTTAGACTGTTTTCACGTTTGGTGTGGGCAGTTTCTGTCTGCACCAAGTTCTATCCACAGCTGGACTTAAAAACTTATAGGCGACCGGTCCCGGGCTGTAAGGAGCCCAACTGGTAGTAGTCTTGACTACGAAGTCTGACCAGAGGCTTTGTCTGGTACCACGGGGATCAGGAGACCCTGTAGCGTGTTCGCTCACGCTCAGCCTGGTCATTGTTGGAAGGACCCCTTGTGGGAGCATCGTGGGGGCTGTGGTTGACGCCCAAACGTACGCGGGCAGAGCTATTCTTTTATAACTCGGTGTGGAGTTGCATTGCAACCGGGTGCCGTGACCCATAGAACGGCAGAGGTGTTAGAAAGGCCTCGACCCCTCACCAAGAGGGAGTGCTTGTCCTTTACGCAAGTACTCGAATTGGTTCCCGCGGACTGGTACCAGGTACCTATTCAAGGGGGCGTTGGTTGACGCATAGACTTCAACCCCATGTGTGATGGCACACCGTGAGCTTAAGCCAGTCTTGGCAGGCGCTCACGTTAAACACCCGGAGACACTTCTGTATGCAGCGAAAAGTAATGGCGCTGAGATATACCCGCAGCGAGAGCGTTCACTCTCAGTAGAAAGGTGGCAAACCCGTTGGAATGCTTCAAACAAGGTCCGTTGGACATTCGCTCTGATCCCAAATATTGAAAGATGGATAAGTCGATCGCATGGTGAAATGAGCTTTCCTCTAACGCAGTTTCTGACTGGCCATGGGTTTTTTCGTAGCTGTCTATACCGCTTTGGATATGATACCTCGCCCTTTTGTCCTGCGTACATGAATGAAATAGAGAATTCACATCACGTCTTTTTCATTTGCCCCCGATTCGTGGAAGAACAAAATATGCTGAAAGGCGTCTATGGGTCGGAGGTCTCGCCAAGAAACATTGTGGAGGCGATGCTGACATCGCAAAGAATGTGGGAAGCAGTCTGCGAGGTATCTGCGCAAATATGCGGAAAGCTTAGAAATGCTGAGCGAGCTAGGAGAGCTACTGAATTGACTGGCTGATATGTCAATACAATGACGTTAGGGCAATAAACACGACAAACTGTTTTGCGACCAACTCTAATTGGTGACTTTTGAGCTGTCAAGCTCCATCTGCCTCCCGACGTAATACTTGACGGTAGTTCCGGGAGGACAGACAGACCTGGGGGAGGTGGTTTTAGCGTGTTAAAGTCACGCACCTTGGCTTTCGATGCTTTCCACCTCATTTTTAAAAAAAAAAAAACACACACACGCACACACACACACAAACACACTTTTTAGGGAGAAGACGTGTGCACGTCGGCACCTTCTAAAAAAGCCGTTCTTGGTCGGATTAAGTGCGTTTTAATTGAAGTTTTCGATTCGAAGAAATTATTTAGTGTGCGATAGTGCAATCTCGCGTCGTGTTTTACCATGCGGTTTGCCTGGGACACAGCAGTGTTATTTTTTAAATTTGAAACACAAGAAAAATAAGAAACACGAGAGCAAAATTTTCTTGCAACAAAAGTTCACGCGCAACATTAGTGCAAATAGTTTAAACATAAGCTAATCTGTCAAAGTGCGGAATACGAATTTGGTGCGTTGACAGTTTTTGACAGTTTCTTGCTACCAACAAATCTGAAAGAGCGCCACTTTTTCCCCCTATCAACTAGTCTAGCTTAGTATAGCTGAGTGAAGACAACTTTAGCAGCGGTTCTGGCCTACGCTAAAGCTATGCCTGGTGGGAGCGAGACGGCACTACTATCAGAAGGTGGGAAAAAGAGTGCGAAATCAGCAGAAGGCAGAACTAGTGATCTGCAACAAAATGGCGGCGGCAGCCAATTAACGGAGGCGTACATGGGCTCAGCGGATCCATTGAAAAGGAGCAACCGTATTGGACGAACGCCAGTGAAGCTTAGTAAGGAGGGAAGCATCGCCCGCTCAAGCTCCTCACCACCGCGTTCGGCAGCAGTAAGTACAGATGCAAACAAACGGGCTTGCTCGTTCGAATTACTAGGCAGCAAAATTCGCGAGTTACACGGTATGATGACGGAGACAATCGCATCAACGGGTAGTTTGCGGCGCAGTATTCACCAACCAATGAGGAACCTCATGGATAGCATTCTAGAGGTTTATGATGATGCCAGAACGGAGATAGCGCATAAGTTGGCGTTAAGTCCTAATGCTCCTCACAGTGCATCTAGTGAAATTGAATGCGAGAGTGTTAGCGCAAGAGAGATTTGCGAGTCTTCAACGCAAACTTCTCCTTTCCTCAAGCAGAATAAGAAGTCTAAGCGCTTAAGAGACGAATCGGTAACAACACAAACGCGCGTTAAAAAGGTTAGCGAAAACGAAGTGCCAAAAACCTGCAGTGGGCAACAAATAAAGACGTTGAAAAAGATACTGAAGATAATAGTGAGTGGATTACAATAAGCCACAAAAAGAAACCGAAAGAGATGAGCAAACGCCTTAGGACTTTGAAGACAATGAAGCCGGAATCAATTATTATTGAAAAAACGGGCAATGTGTCGTACAGTGACATGTTAAAAAAGGTCAAAGGGGAACAAAGTCTTACAAAGCTAGGAGAAAATGTGGTCAAGATAAGGAAGACCCAAAAAGGCGAAATGCTTTTTGAACTTAAGAGGAGCCCAGACATTAATGCGCAAAAGCTTAAAGCGGATGTGCAGAAAATACTAGGTGAACAGGTAAAGGTGAAAACTCTTGGCAACGAACAGGTGATGGAAATTAGAGACTTGGACGAAGTCACAACGAGCGAGGAAGTGGTGGTAGCAGTTCGAAGCATCTGTGAGGAAGAACCAGTGGTCAGCTCGATCCGGAAATCGTATAGCGACACTCAGACTGCAGTAATTCGAGTATCGATGAGGGCAGCCAAAGTACTCCTAGAAATAGATAAGCTTAAAATTGGGTGGTCAGTGTGTCGAATACGAATGAAGGAGTCGGTTCTCCGCTGCTTTAAATGCTTAGACTTCGGTCATATAGCTAAAGTGTGCACGAGCCAAGTGGACAGAAGCAAATGCTGCATTAATTGTGGGCAAGAGGGTCACTTAGCCAGAGCCTGCAAAAATGAAACTTGTTGCCTAATATGTTCCAGCAAAAAAATGGACAGCAAGCACGCTACAGGTGGGATAAAATGCCCTGCATTTAAAGCGGCATGCGGCAATCGGAAATGAAGTTGCTGCAGATTAACCTAAACCATTGTGAAGCGGCCCAGGAGCTTCTCAAACAGACGGTAGCCGAACTAAAACTGGACGCAGTGATTATGGCTGAGCAGTACCGAAATCAGCGAGGATGGTTCTCTGATAAAAAGGCGAAGACGGCTATCTGGAACTGTGGAAACTTACCTTTCCAGTGGAAGCATGAAGTCGAAAGGGATCACTACGTGGTAGTAAAGATTGCTGGTATTTATATATAGCTGCTACTGTCCGCCAAGTTTAACCGACCTGGAATACTCGGCAGTGATTGATCAGTTGGTAAGCGGGGGATTTTAATGCGTGGGCCGTGGAATGGGGCAGCCTGCTCACTAATGAAAGAGGTAGAATTCTGCTCGAAGCCTTTGCGTATTTAGACGCCGTACTGCTAAACAATGGGCGTCAGCACACATTCGAAAGGAACGGAAGAATATCGACGATAGATATTATATTCGCAAGCTGTTCGTTGGTAAGACGCATCGATTGGCGGGTTAGCAACCGGTATACAAATAGCGACCACCGTGCTTTAATAATTCATATCAGGCGTGATCACGCAGAGGAGGTGGTACAGAGTACCTCAAGAATAAAAAGTTGGAAACTACACACGTTGGACAGAGATGTTTTTGAGCAAATGCTGCGAATGTCTGCTCCACAAGCGGAAAGAGCAGAAGACTTAGCCAGACAAGTTGTCTCGTGGCTCAATGCAGCTTGCGATGCGTCAATGGCGAGAAGGGGCAATAAACAAGGCCGACGATCAGTGTTCTGGTGGAATGATGAGATCGCTGCGCTTAGAAGGAAATGCCTCAAAGACAGAAGAAGGGAACAACGCAGCATTGCAACCGAAAATTATGAAGCACATCGAGCTGCACATACGATGTCACGCAGGGCACTTAAAAAGGCGATCAAGAAGAGCAAGAATGCCTGCTTCAGGAAATTGTGCGATGACGTGGATTCTAACCCATGGGGTGACGCGTATAAAATCGTAATGTCGAGGGTAAAATATCCAAAAGTACAAATTCCCACAGCGCAGGAATTTATGCAGAAGGTGGTGCAGAAACTCTTTCCGCAGCATGAGCATAATACACCCACCATAGAGTATGAGACAACTATTATGCCAGCGCCGACTGTCACCGACGAGGAAATAGTTGCGGCAATGAGTTCCTTCGGCTATAAAAAGGCAGCAGGACCAGATGGGATACCCAAAGAAATCATAAAGTTGGCATACAGCATCACACCTGAACCATTTCGGAAATTATTTCAGGCTTGCGTGAACGAGAATATATTCCCAAAAATATGGAGAATTCAGCGCTTGGTATTACTTCCAAAGCCCAACAAGCCCTCAATGGAGCCAGGCTCATACAGGCCATTATGCATGGTGGATGCACTGGGAAAGGTACTGGAACATATCCTGCGTGAGCGCCTACAGCGTCATGTGGACGAGATAAATGGACTATCGCCTCATCAGTATGGTTTTCGAAAGGGCCATTCTACAGTAGACGCTATCCAGAGAGTAATAAGCATAGCCGAGAAAGCAATCGAGGGCTCTCGCTGGTTACACGGCACAAAAGAGTGCTGTTTGGTCATAACATTGGACGTCCAAAACGCCTTCAATTCAGCAAGCTGGGAAAGCATCATCACAGCCCTGGAGCGGCTGCATACACCACGCTACCTCGTCAGAATTCTGAAGAATTTTCTCTCAGACAGAATTCTTCTTTATAGCACCGATGTGGGTATCAAGCGATACGAAGTTACAGCTGGAGTTCTACAAGGCTCGGTGCTGGGACCAATAATATGGAATTTAATGTACGATTCGGTGCTGCGCATACCGGTACCAAGCGGCGTAAATATAATTGGATATGCTGACGATGTTGCTGTCGTCATTGTGGCTAAACATCTCCACCAACTCCAAGGTTTAGCGACCAGCGTGGTGAACACCATTAAGACATGGCTAGTAAAAAACAAACTACACCTGGCTGCCCAGAAAACAGAAGCTGTGCTAATAACCAGCAGGAAGAAGCTGGAGTTTGTAGATCTAAACATCGATGGAGTGACAATTACATCTTTCTCCGCAATTCGATACCTGGGCGTTATGTTGGATAGCAGATTGTCATTTGCTGCGCATATCGAAATGGTTTGCTGTAAGGCGATGACAAGTTATGCGGCCTTAGCTCGTATAATGGCAAATACGTATGGGCCCACTCAAAGACGTAGGCTGCTACTATCGAAGGTAGTCACTTCGATAATTATGTATGCTGCACCGGTTTGGGCTAAGGCGGTATATTTGGAAAGGAATGTGCGACAGTTAAACCGGGTCTTCCGATTGTGTGCTCTGCGGATTTGTAGCGGCTTCCGAACCATTTCGCACGAAGCAGCCGGAGTAATTGCGGGCTTACCACCACCAGATCTGTTGGTCGCTGAGACTACGATACGATATCGCAAGAGGGCTGAAACTCGTAGAAAACTCACAGCCCACGAGATAGAGGAGATTGTGAGCATCACTTTCTCTAAGTGGCAAGATCGGTGGAGCAGCTCCAGCAAAGGTTGATGGACACACCTGCTAATCCTGGACGTAAGGCGGTGGGTTGAAAGGCAGCACGGGGAACTGGACTTCTATTTGACGCAGATGATTAGCGGTCACGGTTGCTTCCGCGGTTATCTGTATAAATATGGCCATGATACGAGCTCAATATGTGGGTGCTCCAGTGCACGTGAAGATGCACGTCACATCTTTTTTGAATGCGGTAGCCTCTCGCAAGTAAAAAGAAGCGCTGAAATTGTGCTGCGGAGCTCATTAACTGTGGACAACATCGTTTATTGTATGCTGCAGTCAGCAGATGCCTGGATGGCCGTCAAATCCTTGTGTGCTACTGTTATGCAACGCCAACGCATGTTGGAGAGTGTGCGTAGTAGACAACTGTGAACAGTGAACCGGACAAACGAACGTGTTAACTGCGACGTTATAATTAGAGACTTACAACGATAGGACGTAAACGTACGTTTGAGCTTTAGCTCCACCTGCCTCCCGACGGTATGCTTAACGGTAGTTCGGGGGGGACCAAGAGACACGGGGGAGAGGTTTTAGCGTGTTAAAGTCTCGCACTCAGGCTGTCGATGCTTTCCTCTCATTTATATAAAAAACACACACACACACACACGCACACACACACACACACACACACACGCACACACACACACACACACACACACACACACGCGCACACACACACACACACACCTTTTACTGAAGGAGATCAAGGTCTTAGCGCCAACCAGTTTGGTTTTCGAAGAGCCCGTTCAACTATTGATGCTCACATATTGATTAGTGCAGTGATATCTGTGGCGAAGGAGGCCATAAAAGGAACCAGGTGGAAAGGAGGAAGCAAAAAGTATTGTAATCACGCTAGACGTTAAGAATGCGTTCAACACAGCTGACTGGGAGCATATCATTAATGCACTACTGGCGAAGAACGTACCAGATTACCTGCTGAGAATTATTAGGAGCTACCTTAGCAACAGAGTCTTAATATACGACACTGACGATGTCCCGAAAAAATACAGCATTACTGCTGGCGTTCCACAGGGCTCAGTATTGGGTCCATTACTCTGGAACTTCATGTACGACAGCGTTCTCAGGTTACCAGTTCCTGAAGGAGCCAAAGTAATCGGTTTTGCGGACGATTTGGCTGTCGTAGTGGTAGAGAAACAAGTGTCAGACCTGGAGGAAAAAGCAAATCTTACTGTTTCGATGGTTCAACAGTGGCTAACTTCGGTTGGCTTGCAGCTTGCTGAGCAAAAAACGGAAGCCGTCCTTATTAGTAGTCGCAAGAAAGTGGAATCAGTGCAGCTGAGGGTGGGAGGTGCTACCATCCAATCGCAGAGAGCGATAAAGTACTTGGGCGTTTTTATTGATGATCGCCTTAGTTTTCCGACAGCATGCAGAGTATGTCTGCAAAAAAGCTTCGAAGTGCTACGCGGCCCTGTCCAGGATGCTGCCGAACATAGGTGGACCGAAAAGCACCAAGCGAATGTTGCTATCTAATGTGGTAACATCAGTGCTCATGTATGCCGCGCCAATTTGGGCAGACTCCTTAAAGGTGAAGTCGAATAGGAAGCAGCTTGAAAGAGTTCACCGACTAAATGCTTTGCGCGTGATCAGCGCTTATCGAACTGTCTCCGACGAAGCTGCGTTTGTGTTGGCAGGCATGATGCCGATAGAAATAATGGCTGACGAGTCACATCGACTGTATGCAGCGAAAAGTAATGGCGCTGAGATATACCCGCAGCGAGAGCGTTCACTCTCAGTAGAAAGGTGGCAAACCCGCTGGAATGCTTCAAACAAGGGCCGTTGGACATTCGCTCTGATCCCAAATATTGAAAGATGGATAATTCGATCGCATGGTGAAATGAGCTTTCCTCTAACGCAGCTTCTGACTGGCCATGGAGTTTTTCGTAGCTGCCTATACCGCTTTGGGTATGATACCTCGCCCTTTTGTCCTGCGTGCATGAATGAAATAGAGAATTCGCATCACGTCTTTTTCATTTGCCCCCGATTCGTGGAAGAACAAAATATGCTGAAAGGCATCTGTGGGTCGGAGGTCTCGCCAAGAAACATTGTGGAGGCGATGCTGACATCGCAAAGAATGTGGGAAGCAGTCTGCGAGGTATCTGCGCAAATATGCGGAAAGCTTAGAAATGCTGAGCGAGCTAGGAGAGCTACTGAGTTGACTGGCTGATATGTCAATACAATGACGTTAGGGCAATAAACACGACGAACTGTTTTGCGACGAACTCTAATTGGTGACTTTTGAGCTGTCAAGCTCCATCTGCCTCCCGACGTAATACTTGACGGTAGTTCCGGGAGGACAGACAGACCTGGGGGAGGTGGTTTTAGCGTGTTAAAGTCACGCACCTTGGCTTTCGATGCTTTTCACCTCATTTAAAAAAAAAAAAAAAAAAAAAAAAAAAAAAACACACACACACACACACATGAATGAAGTTAAAATTCTAATCCGCGATTTGGACGCACACACACACACACACACACACACAGCCGAGAAAACCCATACCCGATCGAGCTCTTCTCCACCTTTTTTACACCAACATGTAATTGAAATAAGAAGTGAGAAAATAAATTCTTTCGATCTGATGGGAAAGAAAATAGGAGAGTTAATCGAGATGATGGGAAATGGTAGAAGATCGATACATCAGCCTATGAGGGACCTTGCCGACTACATCGCGGTGCTATACGAGAAGTCGACGTTGGAAATTAAAAACACAAAAGAGCATAAAGGTGTTGGTGAACAGGGCACACAAACATCACCAATACTTAAAAGTGGAAAAGGCGTTTCAAAACGTGTTAGAGAGGAGCAGGTACCGAAGCAATCACCTGCGAAGAGGAATAAGAAAACCGAAAATTTAAATGAGGCCCAAAGTAAAACGAATATGGAAAATACGGGTAACAAAGAAAGCGAATGGAAAACAGTGGATTCCAAGAAAAATAAAACCAAACGCATAGATTCACTGAAACCCATGAAGCCCGAGTCAATAGTAGTTGAAAAGGTAGGAAGTTTAACATATTCGGAAATACTGAAAAAAGTTAAAGAGGATCAGAGTCTGGCGAAACTTGGAGAAAATGTGACAAGAATCAGAAGGACTCAAAAGGGAGAAATGATATTCCAATTAAAAAGAAATACGGATGGAAATGTCCAGAATTTCAAATCTGAAGTCGAGAAAATTTTGGGTGAACACGCAAAGGTAAAATCCTATGGAAATGAATGTCTTATTGAAATAAGAGACTTAGACGAGATTACATCCAAAGAGGAGGTGATTGCTGCCATCAAAAATCATTGTGATCTAGACGGCATGATAGAAATAAAGTCAATGAGGAAGTCTTATGGCAATACGCAAATAGGCGTTGTTAGAGTTACAAATAGAGTTGCAAAAGTTCTTCTGGAGACTGGAAAAATTAAAATAGGCTGGGTAGTTTGCAGAATTAGGAAAAAAGAAACTGTTCTGAGGTGTTATAAATGTTTAGAATTTGGGCATATAGCTAAAGCATGCGAAAATGAAGAAGATAGAAGCAAATGCTGCATAAACTGTGGCCAACAAGACCGTATGGCAAAAGCCTGCAAAAATGATGCCTGCTGCCTTATCTGTAAAGCCAAAGGGGTTGACAGTAACCATCCCACCGGTGGAATTAAATGTCCAGCGTATATAGTGGCAATTGCTGGTAAAAAATGAAGTTGCTGCAGATAAATTTAAATCACTGCGAAGCTGCACAGGAAATACTAAAGAAGTCCACCCTAGACCACAAAATAGATGTTGTGATTGCAGCTGAGCAATATCGAAACCCACCAAATTGGCTAGCGGATGACAGTGGTAAAGCGGCGATATGGATATGTATAAACATGCCTCTCCAAGATAGACCAATTCCTAACAGGAAATATTATGTGGCGGCGAAAATAGATGGAATATATGTCTACAGCTGTTACTTTCCACCAAGTTTAAAATTCGACGAATATATGCAAGTTGTGGATAGTTTGGTTAGAGATGCCAGCAGTACTAACCCTAACATAATAGCCGGTGATTTTAATGCCTGGTCTACTGCATGGGGAAGCCGCCTTACAAATCAAAGAGGTAAAATTCTTTTAGAAGCTTTTTCGCAGTTGGATGTTATACTGCTAAAGGATGGTCAAAAGTGTACGTATGAACGGAACGGTATGAGTTCTTTTATTGATCTGACCTTTGCCAGTAGATCGCTTATTAGCAAATTGGTATGGTATGTAAGCGATATCTATACAAATAGCGACCATATGGCAATTATTACGCATCTCAGTGTAAATCAAAAACCGGCCTTAAGCAAAACGCATATGAAAAGCTGGAAACTTGAAACGATGGACAGGCAATCCTTCGCGCTTATGCTGCAGAATTTCGCAGGTACCGCAGAATGTGCAGAAGACCAAAGTAAGGAAATTGTCTCAGCTATTGCTGCTGCATGTGATGCATCAATGCAGAGGAAAACACTGAAATGTAACAGAAAACCGGTATATTGGTGGAACGATGACATTGCTGAACAGAGGATGAAATGTATATCAGCCAGAAGACGACAGCAACGTATGAGAGGTACAGAAGAGTACGCCTTGCGTATGGAAGCTTATACAGTGGCAAGAAAAAATCTCAAGAAAGCGATAAGGAAGAGTAAAGCACAGTGTTTTAAGCAACTCTGTAGTGAGGCAGATATAAATCCATGGAAAAGTGCTTATAAAATAGTAATGACAAAAATCAAAGGGAAAAAGCTTCAAACTCCCTCTTGTCACGTAGGCGTATACCTGGCGTATTTCCTAGGCGTATACCTGAGCCGATTAGCTTTCAAGCAGCAAATAATGGCGATGAGTTAGAAGTTCCTGAGCTCACTACAGAAGAAATGGTGTCAGCGATCAAAGCCTTCAAAAATAACAAAGCACCTGGACTAGATGGTATCCCGAATGAGGTAATAAAGATGGCGGTAGAAGAAAATTCTGGGATGTTTCTGAAGCTATATAGCAATTGTTTGCGTGAAGGACTATTTCCCAAAATATGGAAGAAGCAGCCAAGCCGAATAAGCCGGAGGTAGACCCGAGCTCATACAGGCCTTTGTGTATGATAGATGTACTTGGAAAGATATTGGAGCGTATAGTCAGAGATCGGCTGGAAAAACATGTGGAAGAAGTTCAAGGGCTATCTGAAAATCAGTACGGTTTTAGGAAAAATCGCTCTACGATACACGCAATAAGGGAAGTGATCAGCACTGCAGAAAAGACAATCGAAGGCACACGTTGGCGATATGGTACAAAAGAGTATTGTCTGGTCGTAGCTCTGGATATTAAGAATGCTTTTAATACGGCATGCTGGGAAGCAATCATAGAAAAATTAATACAGCTACACACGCCAGAATACCTCACAAGGATTATTAGGAGTTACCTTTCAGACAGGAAATTGTTGTACGACACTGACATTGGAGTTAGAAGTCATGAGATTACAGCCGGAGTCCCACAGGGTTCTGTACTTGGCCCGCTGCTCTGGAATCTTATGTACGATAACCTTCTGAAGTTAACAGTACCAAATGGGGAATAATGGGATATGCTGATTTGGTCACTATTTTTGCAAAGGAATTGTCCCAAATCCAGCATATTACTCTTAGTGTGGTCGAACAAATTAAGTGCTGGCTAACGATGCACAAACTACAACTGGCGGGCCATAAAACAGAAGCAGTGTTGATAACGAGCAGAAAAAAGTGAGAGACCATGACGCTTGACGTTGATGGTCACATTATAGAGACGAGTCCGACGATCCGATATTTGGGTGTAATGATTGATGCCAGGCTAAAATTCACAAACCATGTCGAAAGGATCAGCAAGAAGGCGATGGGTGTATCAGCGGCACTTTCTCGGATGATGTGCAACATTGGTGGACCGCGTCAAAGCAGAAGACTTTTATTGTCCCAAGTGGTACTATTGCAATGTATGCCGCCCCAGTCTGGACAGACGCATTGAAAATAAAGGCTAACCTCAGGATTTTTAATCAGCTCTTCCGCTTAAGTGCACTGAGGGTCTGCAGTGACTTCCGGACAATATCATGTGAAGCAGCATTAGTTATAGCTGGAATCCCCCCTCCGGATTTATTGGCCTTGGAAATGCAACAAATATTTCAACGGCGTTTGGAATTGAACAGAGCACTCACGGCGATGGAAAAGGACGAAATTAGAAACGGCACATATTTAAAATGGCAGCATAGATGGGTTACCTCTAATAAGGGAAGATGGACGTATCGGCTTATCCCCGACATTAAAACGTGGGTTGAGAGAAAGCACGGCGAAGTGGATTTTTATATGACGCAGTTATTGAGTGGCCACGGGTGTTTCAGAACGTATTTATATAAATACGGGCATGACACTGACATCATTTGCGAGCGATGTCGTCACGGCACGGAAGACGCCTTCCATACGTTCTTCGAATGCACAGGACTAACGGAGGTACGTCTGAAAGTTGAGGAGACACTTCCGCGAGAACTCTCGCCTGAAAATATAGCCAGATGCATGCTAGAATC